>CM051823.1:96790435-98052935 GCA_028451465.1 Erethizon dorsatum | reverse complement strand
TTATGAACATATGTATGTATGATGTAAAGTAATCTAAATTTGTGGCATCTCTTTCTAAATAAGTATAAAATAAAGAGTTAGCAGTTCTATTTTCCCTTGCCTACATTTGGGTCCAAGGTAAGGATTCCACCCCTCTCCCCTTAGTCTTCTATTACATTTGGGAGACAATACTGAAGTTCTTTCAAAATAATAATATTAGATGAAAAACTGTCATATGTGATAATACTTGTGTTACAAGTAGCATGAGTAATAAAATTCACACAGAAAAACTGCTAGTCACTTGTTAAAAAGTAGCCTTAAGAGTCCAGAGTCTGGAGTAAATTATCCTCATAATAAATGTCTGACCAAAATGAAGTATTTGTTTTTAAATTTTGATACCACTTTTAATAATTAAATATTCTTTTTTAAAATTTATATTTCTTGAAATAGTTAGAGGTCCTTGAGAATTTGTATATTTTTAAGATGAACTTTACCTCTGTAATAGAAATTAGAAAGAAGACTATTTGGGATATCTATGTAGATGATGAGTAATCGAAGCAATGAAAAATTCAAATATACATTTGCTTTGCCACGTAACTACTTCACTGCTGGTGGATACATGAAAGAGGAACCCATACTCTTGTGGCTGATGCCCAGCTCCCCAGGAATTAGTGGGATATAGTGCTGGACATGACGTTACCTTGAGTACATGACAGTCAGCCCCTAACCAGGCTCTGATTCACAAGCCCAGGAGGTATTGGCTTTGAGTCTTTGGGTAAGATACGAACTTGTGGTAATTGGGCCATTTTTTGTCAAATGTGTCCATGATTCTTTTCTTTCCTGGTCTTGTTTGATTTTATTGGTGGTGGTGTTTGAAAAAAATAGAAGAAATAAAACAGGCAGCCAAAGCTGCTGGTCATCCTGCGAGTGGTTTAGAGTTTCAGTGTCCAGGTGTGTGTCTGACAGGGCTTAGGAGCAACTACATCAGAAAGGTACTTTTCTATTCTTTCTTTCTTTTTTTTTTTCTCTTTACAGAATGTAGGCAGAATCTGGAGCTGGAGTTGGCTGTCATGTCCAAGTCTGTCTGCTTTTAAAATTTTGTTTGTCTGTTTGAAATCGCAAGGGTAAGATGAACTGCGGCGTAAGATGGGCTGTTTTGATATACAACAGTCATGATATCATTTATCTGTCAGTATTAACATGAATAATTTGTTTTACTTTTCATTTTATCTAAAGAGATTATATCACTGCATCGGTAATTATATCAAAGACATGACTGTAAAACAAATCAGCAAGGAGTCCATCTTTGCTTCATTCCATTTTACTCAAACCTTAAAAATTAAGCTTTTGTAGCTCATGTTTTTTTAATTATAGATTCAAAATGATTAAAAGTGAATATTAATGTATTTTATATATACATCCACAAATTTAGTGTATATTTTAATAAACAGCCTCATGTTTTGATGTATCTTCATTTCAACATTAAGACTGTAAGTAACATGGTAAAACCATAATTAAATTTAATTAACCGACCAAAATTTTAAATTATTAGGGTTGTACTATATAACCTAAATGAATTAAAATTAAAAATAATCAAAAATAATGTCTAATTTTCAGATCCTACTCTCTTATTAATTCCATGGGCAGTCAACTCCAGCCATGTACTGTGATGTATTTATGCAATATTTATATTTGTATAAAAATAAATTTAGTACAATTTAGCTAGTTTCTCTTTTCCTAATTTCATTGCAGTTAACCATAGTGATGGGAGATATTTGTTCAAACACAAAGAAATCATTTACTACCATATTCTAAAAATAAACACATTCCTGCTGGGAATATGGATAATTGAAATTTTTCTGTTCTTATACAGCATTACTTTTTAAAATAAAAGTGAGAAAATGTTTGATCTACATGCACAAGAAAAATGACACTTTACTTAAAGCTTGTTAAGAAATGGATCTGAACATATGTTCGATCATTTCCTTGTAAACCCACACAAATGACAAGGGTGGAAATGAGTATACAAGTGGTATGTGAACTGGAGAGGTTTTTTTTTCCTCTCTTCAAATGCTACTTTTATAAACAGTTGTTACTCATTCCTGTCTTAACTGGTGCATCACACCATGTCGGCTAGAACTAGAGTCTCCTGTCACTATACTTAAACAAACACAAGGGGTCTAAGAGGTCTCCGTTACCTGAACTTAGTCTCTCTTCTTCCAGCAGTTGTTGCTTGCTTATCAAAGCGTTGTGAAAATCTATGACTTAAGGTTTTGTTACACAGTGATTCCATTCTGCCAACTGCCACTAAAAGTATTTGATTGCTGATCAAATTCTTTGTATTCGTTTCACTTCTCCCCCAATCTCTGTTAGGTTCTGAGCTCATGCCCAAAGCACTCTCCACCAGGATAGTGGGAGGCATTTGGTGGTTTTTCACACTTATCATCATTTCTTCGTATACTGCTAACTTAGCCGCCTTTCTGACAGTGGAACGCATGGAATCCCCTATTGATTCTGCTGATGACTTAGCTAAACAAACCAAGATAGAGTATGGAGCTGTAGAAGATGGCGCCACCATGACATTTTTCAAGGTAAGTCTTCCTCCTTGCTACCTACACTTCACATGTTCAGATATAGTGTACAACCTACCCTTTTTCTATTCATAAACATAAGGGTGTAGCAATGCCATTATTTGTGCAGAATAATTTGAAAAATGTAACTCAAGAGGTAGAGAGTCCTACTACTGAATACAGGCTCATAGGGAAAAATTATTTTAGTACTTGAAAATGTTAAGGAGCTTTGCATTACAAATATTCTATTCTTATTATAAGTAAAATATACCCAAAATGAACATCTTTTTTTTTTCCACAAGAAGTTTTGATTTTGAATGAGTAAAGCAATGTATTTATTGAAAAACCGATTAGTAATACTTTCAGATCCTATGAGGCTTATATTTCCAGAATAGAATACTTATATTTAAGAATGTTTCTGATGTGTAATTTTCTTTCTGTTGAAATAAGGCAGGTATAAGTGCTAAGGACACAATCAGTTCTTATTAACTGTGTATTTACCCATCTGATAATCTACAAGGCACAGGTCTGAAAATGGGACATGCTGCTGAATGCCAGTGGTTTCCAGGGGGACAGCCTTGTGGAACTTTTACAGAGAAAGTGTGACTGTGTGAAGTTTCTGGCAACAGAATTCATTGCCCCCCTGTTACTCCTGTCTTCTTCTTTTCCTGCTCATCTCATTGGGCCAAAGTACACCAGACAGGGAGATTTCAGTATTTTTTACGTGCTTTGCATTTTGGGCAAATTTTTATCCATTATTTCCCTTCAATAAATGTAACTGACAGTTCAAATATGCAGCAAAAGTTGTAATTTTTTTCTTTTAAAAATAATTGGCTCAAGCTATAAAATAAATTCTTTTCTCAAGCATCTATCAAGTGCTTGGTAAGTGCTGGAAACTGCATTGATTGTTGGGTATTCTATTGCAGATATGATCCAATTATCACTTTCCAGAAGATTATAGTTTAGTTGGAGACAGAAGAATAAATGAACTTCATAAAACTGGATCTTATATGACTTAAAATAGCAATTTGCCAAATTATGCAATTTTCTTTGTAAAACTTCTTCTACAAATTAGTCTGCTTTTCAAAAAAGTTCTGAAAGACATCAAATTTTTAAAGAATGAGGTAGTTTTGACTTAGTTAATGCCATATCATTTAAAAAATGTAATTATTTTCAATGTGAATATCTCTTACAACCTGGTTAAAAATTAGAAGAATATTTTACCCTTAGTTGGAAAATAATTATTCTTTAGTGAAATTTATTGAATAAAAATGATTTGTTCATTATGGTAACATTTGACTATATTAAATATAATGCATTACATTTTCCTAAATAAGTACTTAGAAACTGTTTTAAAACTTTTTGAGATTTTTCAAAGAAATTAGCTGTCAAAAACACCAAATGCACACTGTTCATATCAAAAATTTTGCATGGATTAAATATGTGATACATTTAAATTATGATAGTACCAAAGGGACTTTTGAAATTGAGTTTGTAAAATAACACCAAAATAATACCTGACAGAATGATTTGACATCAGAAGTGATTATTTGTATTTCACAAATCTTTCGAGGTTCTATTTCATTTTTATTTTCCAGAAGACTCAAATATCTTCTTTCAAAGGTTTGATTATGATCAAAGCTCATCTTGATAAAACCAATTCCAAAACAAACTTCTCTTTTTTTTATCATGATGTCATTGTTTTCTTCTTTAAACCTCTTTTATATTTTCATATTTTCAACATTTTGTTCTTTTTTTCTGTTTTTAGTTGAGTTGCTCTCTGTGGTGTCATTTTTGCCTACCTTTACTTCTCCTTGCCACTGACCTTTCTTCCTCTTCTTTCATGTCTTGTTTTTCTCTCTAGCACCTGGAGAAATTTGACTTGAAGCAACTTTCTGTTTCCAACAGCAGAGGCTTCCTTTAGAATTGAAGCCGTCTGAAGTGTACACTAGCTACAATAAAAACCATGCAGTGATAAACACTAAGTTGACAATTGCCTTATGTTGCTAACTTTATTATATGCTGAATTATTAGTTGAAATTAAAAAACATAATTAAAACTTGCAAAATACATTAAATGTTGATCTTTCTTTGGATATTAGTGTAGATTTAAAAGGTTCTCATTCTAATTTTATGCTATGACTTGTTAAACTATGGAGTTGTATCAGCTATGGTATGAAATAAAAAATATAGTTGTATCAGCCCTAGTATAAATTTAAATAAATTTATGCTCATTTTTGAAAATTTACAATGAGGTGGAAATGGTTATATATTGTCTATTTGTATTTAGTTCCGTTCCTTTCTTTTTAATTAACAACTATACATACAAACACTCCAGGAAGCACCCCTAAGGCACTGGCTTCTAAAGGAATTTTCATCATGTTTTTACTAATGTAACAAGGCCCTGCTGTTAACTAATTACTTTAGAATGCTCACTTCCAGAAAATTATATTTTTTTAATGATACAGTTTTCTTACTATGAGCAAGAAGAGTTGGCTCAAGTTATCTGACTTTAAATGTGGTAAGTTCTCAGTTTTGCCAAAATCCTGACAGAGTTGCACAGCTGTTATACAATATTGAATAATTCTGTTACCAAAAACTATGTTTGGTTTTATTCATTGGATGAATATATATATTTTTTTCCTGCCAAAATAAATGTATACATATTTACACACTTTAGGAAAAGAAAAACTGGTATAAATATTTTAATACTAAATTTATTGAGACATCATGAGACTAATACATTACCTTTGGCCTCTACAGTTACAAGGGGTGTTCAAGGTGGTGTCCAATAGCTTCCAGACATCTATTAGTATGGCGAACTGCTCCGTGGGTGACCTTGGTCGTTGAGATTGCTACCCTCGCACTTTCATTTGTTCTCTAGGGGATGGCAATGTAGCGGGTTTTCTGTGATATGCAACATCCGCCAGGGTCCCACATACGAGAATAACATCATCGGGTGAGAAAACATCATATATTTTTTTCCTGAAGTGTGTATACATTTTTGGTAGACTTTTCAAGAAGAGTTCTTCCTTCCTTTTTTCGATACCTATTGTACTCTAGACACATTCTCTTCAGGAATAAACAGAAAACCATGATTCAGAAAATAATTCAAAATCAAGATGAAGGTGGTTTTCTGGTGTTATTCTATGAAAATAATAGACAATTGTATGGCATCACCAATATGTTCTTTATCATATTTAGATAATAAAATAAATGTGTGCTCAAGAATATTATTGAAAAACATTAAAGGAAAAATCAAAATCTCCTTATTGGAATTGAGACTCTCATGTACTGCAACTGAAGTATCATCTCAGGGCTAAACACTATGTGAAATGTTACCAAGCAGCAAGCATACTCTTTTCTCCTTGAAATCTAAAGATTAGGAGAATGACTACGTATAGCTTAGAGAATCACCAATGATTCAGCTACAGCCTATAATGGTTATGGCTTATTTTGAGAAACCTTCCCGTCTGGAAGGTAATCGTGTTTTAAAACATGTTGCTGAATAACCTAGTTTCCATGCAACCCGTGACCCAGGACTTCTATTTCCATAAGTTCATCTCTAGGTTTGGCCTATCTGAAAGTTCTGACTTTGCCCCATGTACTGTTCATCTAAGGAGGACAGTGTCAGAGGAGTCAAGTGTTCTCAGATATGGTTAGTAAAATACTGGCATATCATTTTTTAAAAATGTGAGTTATATGAAATTTCTAATATAAATAGCCTAATTCTTGTAAAACACAGAGTCTATATTTTAGAATAGCTGTTAGAAGCAAAACAAAACAAGACACCTCACGTTGTAGAATCAGAGAAATATGAACCTAGCTCTGGACTAAACCATTACCTGAATTTCAGTAGGACATTGTCCTGTAAAAACCTCTGACTCCTCTCATCTCCCAGCTGAATGAATAAAGGAAAATTCTCACAATGTCTTCTAAATATTAAATGAAAGCTTTATGTAGTGAGAAAGGCACTTATCAGAAATCTGATGGATATCACATATAAGCATTATTAAATGATATGGTTGGTTAGAAAACTTCCTAATTTACAATGATTTTAAATAGGGTAAAGTAAGTTATTTTTACATGACCTACAATTGCAAAATTTTAAAATACATTTAAAATATGGTTCACAATATATTTATCTAATTAAATTGCTTCATTCTTCTGATTGTTCCTGTCATAAGGAAGGAATAATTTGGCCAAGTACAGTAAAAAAAACAAAAACAAAAACAAAACCAGGTGAATCCATTTTTAGAAACTATTTTCTAGACTATGTATTTTGAAGTTATATCAAGGTGCAATTAGCAATTCTTTTGGGAATTTACACCAAATCTCTGATAAAGGGAACTCTTTGAATTATTTAATATAAAATACTCACTCTTAATTTTAATTTTTAACTGAATAATTATTACGTACTATTTTATCTAGCAGCACCATGTACCGTATACCTCCAGTCATATGTTTAGTTGTAAGAATTTAAGTGTTTATTTAATAAATATTGTGTGATTGTTTTTTTGTGTCAGGAATTGTGTTAAATCCTAGGCATGTATCTTATATCTTGAAGCGTATCCCAACTTCTGTCCATTCTGCCATCTATATATCTATTTACTTCACTATTCTTCTATATCACACAGTGTCATCTCTTTCCAAGGTTTTGCAAGCACCATCTAACCTTTTGTTTTTCCAGTTTTGCCCCAATTATTCTCTTCACTGACACTAGAGTGATTTGAGGCTTCCTTCCATTTCTTTTAGGATAAGAAAAGCTCTTTAGTGGGTTTACAAAGCACATTTTTACTTTCTCTTCAATTTTCCTCGTACTTGAAGCCCCAACCTAACTGGCTTTTGGTAGTCGTACATCTCGGACACTTACACGTCCTCCTCCAACGCCTATTCTGCTCTGTTTTCATCACTGTGCCCCGCCTTCCCACCTAATTAGCTGCATTCTTTTTGTCCCTTAGGTCTTTACTTATCCATCATATGTCTGGAAAACTTTCCTGACTCCTTTCAGATTAAAATCTACTCATTCCGCAGTTTGGCTGAGGTGGTCCTTTTCTCCCTCTCTCTCTTCTCTTGCTCTCTTTCTCTCTCTGTCTTTTCTTTTCTTTTTTCTTTCTTTTTGTAATGGCTTTCCACTATTTTTATCATTTAAAGATAACTCCATGATGCATTTGCATGTTTTTCAGTTTCTGCGCTACACGGCACAACAGGAGGATGAGAGCTGAGTGAATTTTTCTCATTCACTCTTGTGTCTCTAACTCTTTGCACTTTTTTTTTTTTTTTTTTTTTTTGTCTCTTTGAGACAAGGCCAGCTGTTCAGGCTGGACTTGAACTCACTTTCTAGCCCAGGCTGGCCACAAACTCACAGCGATCCTCCTGCCTCAGCCTCCCGAGTGCAGGGATTACAGGTGTGCACCTCCACTCCTGGCTTTTGTATTGAATTTGCATGTTTGTTTTGGTTTGTGTTATATTTATCACAATATATTATTTCACAAAGAATCAAATACCCTTAGTGGCTTGTAACATAAACTTTTTTTGTCTCACAAGTCTAGTAGACACTTGGGAGCTCAGAACCTTTTCTACATTTTGAATAGATTCAGTTTCTTTTAATCATGATCTAAAATTCTTTGTAAGATACCATATGCACCTCTTTAGACTTAATCATTGCTAATTTTACCTAGAAAGAGAAATTCTACAAGTATCGCCTTGAAGCAATAAGCCTAATTTGATCTGCAATTAAAACCTGAGCCTATGTTGTGAAATATGAAGTTTCACTGGCATGAGACACTGAAGATTAGAAAATATTTTATTACACAAACATAGTAGTTCCTCTGTGTTACCTCTAAATTCTGATTGCAATTTGGTCAGCTACTATTTCCTTATCCTGTCCTCCATTTCCTTACCATAGTTATTATTATTATTGTTTTATCTCTTTCTTGTACAACCTTATAGTATGTAGCAAAAACTAACCAGCTGATATGAAACATTTAGTCATTTTGTTTGTATTATTTTTTTTTTTTTTTTTTTTTTTTTTTTTTGTGGGTACCGTGGGGACGACCTCAGGACCTCGCGCGCCAACAGGCGCCCGTGCCGCTGAGCGATATCACCGGCCCCTTTTTCGTATGTGGGATCCGGGTTGTTTGTATTATTATAATAGTTTTTGTCTTCCAACATTCTATAAGGCATACTTTATTTATTTATTTATTTATTTATTTATTTATTTATTTACTTACTTATTTTGAGACAGGTTCTTGCTGTGTAGTGCAGGTTGGCCTTAAACTTGCTAATGCATCCCAGACTGGCTTTGAACTCATGGTGATTCTCCTGCCTCAGCCTCCCGAGTGCTGGAATTACAGGTGTGCACTACCACACCTGACTATAAAGCATACTTTAAAAATATTATCTTCCCCTATATTCTTAGACTTTCATTTTCTCAGCTTCCTGTACTGATTCTTACCTGCTAGGTGTCCCTTAAATCAATGTCGCATACTCAGGTTTTCTCTGAGGAGACACTTCGATGATTTTTATTGAATTCTAAACAGTTATTTATTGACAAAATAAATACTGTCGTAAACCAAGTTATATAATGAAAATCTATGAAAGACAGTTTTAGGTAAAATATGTTGTAGGAGTGTGATTACTTAGAAAATTTTGTTATTCAGTAGATACGTAAAAGCTTTTGTTAAAAATATATATAATTCTATAACATTTCTCTTTTAACCCTTAACTGAAAGTCAGTTTATTTGAAGGCATAAGTAACAACATTAGGAATGCAAGCAAGTGATCAAATCCACCTGGGGCAGAAAGTATTACCTTTTGGCATAAAGCAACAAGAGTATTTCAGTCTGTCTCCATCTCTATCTCTCTCTGTCTCTTTCTTTCTGTTGTACACATGCACGCATGCGCACGCACACACACACGTCTTTTTCTTGTACTCAAAGTACATTTTAGATTCCAGCTCATGAATTTTCATAGCGGCCCTTAATAAGGTAGAAAGCAATTATCATTATGCTCATTTAAGAGATGAGGAAACTGGGCCACAGAGAGGTTAAGTGACTTATTAAATGTGAAACCAATAACCAGGTGTCTCATAGTATCACAACAAAAGTAACAACTGATGGTATTGAGGCATGACAATCGTTATTCAGACAAGCTAAATGGTTTAGCTATTTTGGCTCACCCGCATGACCTTATCTGTTTGATTATATTAAGTTTCTGAAACATCTACATTCGGCCATTGGGGTGGATACAGTTATAACATGTTCTTTATATTCTATAATTTATTCTGATGTTGTCATTTCAGTGATCTCCTAAAATTAAGTTATGCTGGAGTAAGAGTATAAGTTTGAAACCAGAATTGCTAGTGTGGCCTGCTTGCAACGATCGTTTCGAGACTTGAGTGATTTTGCTTCTTAAACACTAGAAGGACATAAGTAATTGTTGAATTGAGGGACAGAATGTAAAAAGTTTTTATTTTTCAGCTGTGCTTAATATGTTGATTCACAAACGTATGCTATAAACTGTTTCTTTAACTCTGTAAATAATACTTTTCTGTTTTTTTTTTTTTAACCACAAGAGCGGTGACGATTCAAGTACAGTGTATTTACTTATAAAATTTCAAAAATTACTTAGCACATGGATAAGTACTGTACAGGTTCGGATCAGTACTTCTGATCTGTATTTCCACGAGAAGCGTGCTGTCTAGTTCTATGGTTGTAGTACTATTTTATCAGACTCCTCACTTAAACAACTGTTTTTATGAGGACAGTGTTTCTTGTTTTTTTTTTTTTTCCTTTTTCTTAGCAGAATTGTAGAATATGTGATTCTACTACAGTCCACTACTATACAGAAAGGTTATTAATAATGTGATAATCAGAAATTCTTGTGGTATCCTTTTGGTATCTCAGTAAGTCCAGGGGTGATTTCTCCTCACACGAGAATAGCCCTGCTTATTTAGGCATTATTGACTTGCCACATAGTTTTGTTTTGGGTTATTTTTATTTAGAGTCAGTTTAAGAAATGATATCTCTTTTTTCCCCAAAATAATTTAGGGAAAAATTCTCAAATTTCAGCACAGAGATATTGTCTCTGTTCTTAGGAAACTAATTCAAAAATAAAATGTTAACATGAACATAGGTATGTTACCGTTAGAAACTTGTGTGTAAACTCTGATTTTTGATAGGTTGTATGGTACTTTCTGTGTATATATCGTACATTCTAGATCATTGTCTAGCAAAGTGAAGGGTACTATTTTACCAGACTCCTCACTTAAACAGCTGTTTTTATGAGAGCAGTGTTTTTATCATTGTTGTTTTGTTTTGTTTTCCTAGAAGAATTGTAGGATATGTGATTCTACTACAACTGTAAAACTAGACAGCACATGTGTCTCTTTCCATCACAGGCAATCCTACCATTGTGACTAATGAGAAGGTTGGTTTTTTTCTCATTAGTTTTCCTTTATCTGAGGAAGAGAATCATTATCATTTATTGGTCAATAGTTAATAGTTAATAATTAATTGTGTCAACTTCCTTTTATTTCATCTTAGGGTAGGCTTTTTCATTTTTTTGAAGTGCAGGCCTTTTCAAAGATAAAACTGAGGCACAAAACAGTGAAAAACCTTCTAACTATGTTCTTACATTTTACATGGCATTACCAGTGTTGTGCCTATATCTTTTCTAACAGAGATTTGCTGAGAGTAAACAATCTTTTTTCATCTTTATTTCCGACACTGTTCTTAGAGAACCTAATAGATAAAAACAAGAAAGCCATGCAGAGTGATGAAGAAAGTTAGATTTCTATTTCTCAGAGTTTTATACTGGGATGAGTCTTGACTCTTTGTTCTCTGAGCAAAATTTAAGAAAACATGTTCGAAGGAATCTGAGAGTAAATTTTTAAATTTCCTTTGTGAACCTTCATTTTAGGTTCTTTAGTGGTGAAGCAGGGGGTTTTAGAGGGGAAACTCGTAGTAGGATGCCTGGAAGTTCGGAAAGGCTGTACATATGGCTATTGTGTTTAGCTATTGGGGAGTAGATTAAGAATACGTGCTTTGACATTAAAAACTTTAAGTGACTTCAAATATATTACTTTTAACTGACATTAAAGAGATGACACAAGGGCCGGTGAGATGGCTCAGCGGCTTAAGCGCCTGCCCGGCAAGCGCGAGGGCCCGAGTTCGACTCCCGGGAACCCACATATGAAAAAGGGGCCGGTGATATCGCTCAGTGGCACGGGCGCCTGCTGGCGCGCGAGGTCCTGAGGTCGACCCCCCGGTACCCACAAAAAAAAAAAAAAAGAGATGCCACAAATGAATGTATACTGTAGGTTTATACTAAATTAGGTTTTGAGTAAGAATTTTGAGATTGGGGCTTATCTAATGTTCTTGCCTGAGCTTATTGCACTATTTTGTAATTTGGTGGACTACTCTCACTCCTTTTCTTACAATGGAAAAATAGCACCAATGTTAACTGATGAGAGCAAATTACTTCACAATTCTAATGTAATCTTTGCTTTTGTTACTTGAGAATTTCTCTCTTAGCAAATACAAACAAAGTATGCCTCATATGAGAGGTAAATGAAATTCTACTCTAAGTTGAGTGATGAAAAATCTGACATACTTAGGCTTCCAAAGCAAATGCCATTCTTGCCAACTTGCTTGCAATTTAAGAACTGAGAAATAACTGTGGCTATGTAGAATACATGGAAACTTTATTTTTACTTTTTGGTTATACATATTGAAGTTTCTATATAATCATTATTTTTCCACATACTTGGATGAAACAAAAAAGCTTTATGTAATAGAATACTAAGGTATCTGAACAATCAATTTAGATTATTGATTAATATTGTTCTGAAATTTTCATGTATTCTCAATGTGTTTTCCATTTTCTGTCAATTACCCTTTCTAGAAATCTAAAAGAAACAGTGAAAATTTTTGTAGCCATATAATTTCTCTAACTCCCCTAATCCTATTTCCTTTGTTAAAAGTATTGTAACACTAGTTGTGAGCAATTCATTATTGTTATTAATAGGTCAAGTGGTAATGATTTTTTAAGTGCAATAAGGTTGGTATTTAAAAATTGTTATATTCTTATTTGTGTCTAAATTAGTTTTGATATAAATTAGTCCTGTTTGAAATGAACATTTAAACTAATCATTTAGTATGCATTTGTTTTATTAGCTTAAAAGAGTTATTTTCACCCAAGGAGGTTGTCTCCCTCTCTCCCTTTCTCATCTAACACACAATTTATTGTATGCGAGGCTTGATCCTATGTTTATTACAGGGATTTGCATAAGGCCTACAGGAAACCAACACCATTTTACTACATTCCCATTGCAGGAAATAAAATGGTGCCTTTGAGTAAAGCTGCTTCATCAGACACTAGTTTAGCATGCCAAGTTACAGCCATCAATGGACAAACAGCAGATGTGAAGGCTAGTTGGCATCGAAGCATATGAGTCAAAGACTTTCCTATGGGAAAGAAAGTGCTTCGTTACACTTTATCTATAGTGAGAACATTGGTTCTATCAGGCTGTCTGAAAATTAGAATATGATGGGTTTTATTGCTCCAGCTCTGCCAGAGTGAATTCAAAAGTTAAAAAGAAAGCATTAACACTATTTTGGGAATTATAAGAAGTGATTAGAGTTTTAGTGTATTTAAACTTGGAGCAGCGCCTTTCATTTTAGAAAGTAGCGTCTCTAAAATATCTAAAAGACAGAAGTTTAATCCCTTTCTAATTGTTACATTTGCGATATATACCAATGCACTTGGTACATTTTAATTGAAGAGAAAAGTTATGTGCTTGACTGAAGTGTAAAATCTGAGAAACAAGGTTTTAATTGCCTTGGAAAGCAAGTGCCTGGGGCTGTGGCCGTTCTAAGGTACACTGCGGTTCTCCCCCTCCTGTGCCCTCTCTGTTTCTCTGTGCAAGGACCACTCCTGCTGTTTGTCAAGCCAGAAGGGCATTTCAAACACGGTGCTACACCTCATCAATCGTAGGAGAGAAGGGCCCACGGGGAGTGAGAAAACGCGAAATTCAGTTAATATAGTGATATCAAGCCGGTATGTCAAGCACTAGACAATGGATCATAGTTCTCACTGTAAGGGTTTATTGCCACCGATTAGGCAACATTTTGAAGGAAATTCAAGAAGAACAATTATTTTGGGACACAAAATATAGACCAAGTCAATATTAAAACGTGCCTTGGCACTTCAAAAATTCTGTTTATTTCTTAGATAAAAATAACTAAAATGAAAATTCTACTTCATCTACAAAAATGGCTGAATAAATGCATCATTTGGTATTTTAAAAGCTTACCTATGGACAAAATTCCAAACTCTTATGTGTTACTGCTTTGAGAAAACTATATTTATCAGTATTGTGGTTGTGAAAGTTATTTTAGTCATGCTGACTGATGTACTGTTTTTTCTGGGTTTTTTTTTTTTTTTTTGTCTTTTTTTTTTGAGGAATGTTCCAACCTTAGAGTATCAGCAAAGATATACTGTCCTTCTTTCTTGAAATGGGCCTTAAATTATAAAAAAGAATGTCATGAAACTTGTAATTTATTAATAATATATTTGGCAGTTAATGTTCTTGATTTCTCATGCTATTTTTTGGGGGGGTGGATTTATTCCTTCTTTGCAAATACATTTAAAAATATTTAGTATTTTTGGTTAGCCAGATTTGCTTTTGAGCATCCCTTTCAAAAGCCACACTAGCCATAATATCACTTTATTCTTCATTATTAATCACTGACAGAAGACAACTTGCTAGTTAACTTTTTCTTTGCTTGTGTCATAAAGTAAAATGAGGCTTACTATTTTTGCTGCTGCAGTCATCTTCAATGCTTAGGCTTTTTTAAAAAGACAATACAGAACTGCTTTTCGCCCTGGGAGAAGTGAGATGTAAAGTCACGTACCCTTCCGGTGCCCAGTCATCTCGTTTCATCACACACATTCATAAGGGGCATAGTTCATAAACTATCCCTATTTTTTTTATTGTTCTTCCCTTTAATCACAGAGTAGAAAAAGGACAAAATAAATTTTAAGGTTCTGTAGTAAGTGTGGATAAATGTAACTGAATATAGTGTATTTCCTCAATAATATTGCTTTTAAAAGAAGTTAAACTTTAAAATGACAAATGCCTCATTCTTAAAGTACTCGAAATCTGAAGTATTTTGAATCCATTTTTGTTGTGATATTGGTGTCTGTGGCAGTGCCTAGAATTGTTTGTCTAATGCATAATGGAGAACACTCTCATTGACCTGCTAGATTCAGAGAAATTCTTAGTAATTTCATAAATAGAAAATTTTCCAGATGCCTGAATGAGTCTGCATGTGTGTGTGAGTACGTTCTGTAAGAATAGCACACGCTCTCTTAATTGGAGTTAAATTGTGGACGATTATGTGATTCAGTTTTCTTATACTCACCTTCTGTATTAAATCTATTTTAGAGGAACAATAGTTCAATTTAGCAATAAATTATAATTTTACATTTCCTCACAGCATTTCAATAATAGATCTGATTGTATACACCCTCAGTAAAAAGATTTATCTCAAAGGTAGGTGTTTCATTTATTAAATATTGTAATTACAGCTAATTAGAAGCTACAGAATAATTTTGCTCACTTTTTAGGTCCCTTGATTGTTTTGGGGAATCTATAAGCTTGTGCTTTATTTTAATTTATTACAGGATGTGTGTCATTTTCAATGCTGAATATTGTTCCATTATATTCATATAGACACATTTTCTTTATGCAGCCGTCAAGTGATGGATGTTGAGGTTGCTTTTGTATCTTAGCGATTGTGAGTGGTGCTGCAAAAAAACATGCCAGGGGCCGGTGAGATGGCTCAGCTGCATAAGCGCCTGCCTTGCAAGCGCAAGAGCCCGAGTTCGACTCCCGGAACCCACATACGAAAAAGGGGCCGGTGATATCGCTCAGCGGCACGGGTGCCTGTTGGCGCGTGAGGTCCTGAGGTCGACTCCCTGGTACCCACAAAAAAAAAAAAAAAAAAAAAAAAAAAAAAAGTCAGTCTTTCCAATCTGTGAATGAGAAACATCATCTGCATACTTGTATTTTCCTTATAGCTGGTTAACGTTCAATACTCTTGGGTTGCTGTTCAGTTTCTTATTTTAAAATTGTGCCCTGGATATACTAGCACATCTTTTATCACAACAGAAAACTTTGAATATATGTTAAAGTTTTTTGTTTTCCTGTTTTGTTTTGTTTTGTTTGTTTTGTTTGAGATGAGGCCTCTATGCTGCCCAGGGCAGCTTCAAACTCCTGAGCTTAAGCAATCCCCTGGCCTCACTGTCCCATCTCCAAGTAATCTTGTACAGATATTTTCATTTTGCTAGTTTTCTCTTTCAACACTAGAAACTAAGTTCCAGCCTGAATTTAACAAATAAATAGAACTGAACTGAGTGAACTACAAATCCTTATTGTTATAATGGAATTAGGTAATAAACTTAGTCATTCTGAGAGAAAGAATGAGATTTAAAACTATTTTTAGGGTCTATCTGGTGTCTTTTAACACTGAGATACTGTATTTCAGAAAGGATTCCCCAATTTGATGATGACAGTTGACTGTTAAACTAACAGATGTAGTCTTTTAAATATAACATTACACATAATCAGTGGATGAAAGAGATTCCTGATATGTTTTATCTTTTCAGCATTATCAGAGAGTAATCCAGAATATCTGTTTCTCGGTAATCTACAGTCACAAGACTGTTGTGATGAAAGTGGTGATGACGGTGATAGACACTTTCTTGGAATATAGGAAAAACAATGGAGCAATTTATGAATGCGGAAAAAAAACCATAAAAGTCCCTTTTGGATGACCAGCAAAAGCCCTTCTTGAGAAGCCAAGTAAACTAACATTAGCAAGGGGAAATCTTCCAAGTTTAGAAATAGATCGGCCTTTGAAGACGTCTATGAACTAATTTTTGTGGAGATTTAAGAATGTGGGGATCACGGCAGGCTGCTTTTGTCTTAATGAAGCAGCTGTGAGCAATATCAAGGGTTCCAGCGTTCATTTTCAAAGCTGTCCTTTCTTTGCGACCCAACCATTGCAAGTCGTGGCTTCCATTTATTGTTACACTGATAATCAATCGTATAGTAAAGTTCCTACACTAAGGAAGAAAATTTATTTTTTTAAAACTAAAAATGGTGGCTAAACCATGCTTATATCTGTTTTGCATTGTTAATAGGCATGCATTAGCTATCATTTCTATCTTTCTCACTCACCCTTAGAGTCAAATTTCCTTTCCTAATCTCTGTCTTACTGTGTTCCTGCTGTGTCCTAAAAATGAGGTTGCAGTGAGTTTTATGAATCCTTAGAAAAACACCAAGCATTTTCCTTTGGTCCCTTTCTTTACATCTTGCTTTTGTCCTTTTCTGTGGATTTGAGAACCATGCTTGAACTATGGCAGAAATATTTGACTACAAAATTCATGAAATTTATTTTACTACATCAGGCTAAGAAAAGAAGTGGTATTTCTTTATTAATTATGGGTTCCAATGAAATATTTGTGACTGTTGAGCACATGAAATCTGAATAACACACCCAAGGAATGAAATTTCAATTTTATTTGTTTAAATTTAAATAAATTGAAGTTTATAACAGAAGCAATGAAAGATATATTCCCATGAAACTCCAAGTATATTTCAGATTAATCTTTGCATTATATTACCTATATTATCAAGCATGAGATCTGTGTGAGTCATTTCTTTTTTTTTTTTTTTTTGTGGGTACCGGGGGTCGACCTCAGGACCTTGTGCGCCAGTAGGTGCCCATGCTGCTGAGCAATATCACCAGCCCTTTTTTCGTATGTGGGTTCTGGGAGTGGAACTCAGGACCTTGCGTTTGCAAGGCAGGCACATATGCCGCTGAGCCATCTCACCGGCCCATGTGAGTCATTTCTAGTATGACACACATACATGCCAGGGGTCCAGTCAGAGGCATTGGATTGATTCAGCTTAACGATTTCTCCTATGTGCTAAGCAACATTCTAGTGTATTTATTTGCATATTTTATACAGCTGCCCTAAATTACAATAATAACAATGTCAAGTATATCTGATAATTCAATTGAAAGACATGCTATTTTGATCAAAATCCAATTAAATTTTTTCTAATATAAAAACAATATATGGATGAATTTTCAAATTTAAAATGAAAATATGGGCACAAAGTTATAGTGCCCATATAGAAGGAAGAAGTTTTGGAATGTGATAAAAGTACAGTGACTATAGATAATGATAATGTACAATGTATTTGTAAACACTTGTAAAAGAAGAATCTGAATATTTTTACCATAAAATCGATAAATGCTTAAGAAAACTGAACATTTAAACTTTCTGTAATGTATACGCATATCAGAATATTGTCAGTACCTGATAAACATATATAATTTTTATGTTTTTATACATTGATTAAAATTTAAATGGAAATAATTTTATAATTTTGGATAAAGTAGTTTCTGCCTTAAAATTTATTTTTATGGTAAAAATAAATGAAGATATGTTATTAGAACCAAATTAATAGAAATGTAGAAGCTAGAACTCAACTGGTACAGTAAATAATGAGTCTGAATAAAGATTTATTACAGATTTCAGCATTAAAGGGAATTGCGACTTCCCACAGGAAAGTGGATTTTTTTTTGTAGTATCAGACGAATGCTAAAGATACTAAATTAATCGTTATAATGATATCTTCTAAGAAAATACAGTGAACATAATAGTTTTCTTCTCTACACTAATAAAAGAACCAAGAAAGTCAGTTGACTGAAATTAAAGTCAAATTATAATAAATTTTAAAATAATTTTAACAGGATCTGAACTTATACCTTTGGGTTACTAGATAATGAAATGTATTCTTAATCCAAGAAAAGCATTTTTTATTGCAAAAAAGGTAAAATAAACTTTCAATTGTGGAAATTTTGTTAGAAACTTATGACAGTAAGATTAAAAGGAATATTTTACAATAATAAAACATCTTCAATTAATCCACCAAATAATTGCCAATAGTATACAAGAGGCTTCTAAGAATAGTAAATTCAATTTATCCACTTTTTAAAATTTCTAGTACTTTTAAGATTTGGAAATTTATACAATATTATTTGATATTCATTTTATATTTGAATACATTTTTATTCAAGGATGTCCAAATCTTTTGAACTAAAAAGCTAATGGCATAGGTTTTCTGTTTATTTTACAGCTATTAAAAATAATTTCAGCTGTAAGAAGAAAATTTAGTTTATTTCATTATGCTTACCATGATTAGTGCTCCAATTTATATTAGCTAAGACAATTTAGGTTTAGTAGAATTGTAAAACAATACTGATGCTCCCTTTATGAGTTTATTTCATTTTATTAAACTGAAATTATTTGTGCTCAGTTTTCTGAAGCAGACTTTGATAACTGTTATGGACACAGTTTTAATTTCATCATATATATGATATGATATGATATATATTACCTAGTTTATAGAACTATTGAAAAAATAAAAAACCACAAATGCATGATTTGTAGTTTCTTTTTCTTGTTGTTGTTTTGCTTTGTTTTGTTTTTTTGCCAAAAAGGCTCTTTCGTTGAATCAAGGAGGTAATACAAAGATTTACTGTACTTCTAATTGCAACTCAAAGTATTTGTGAAATTAGAGAAATGATTGCCAGATAGTCAATACTCGAAGATAAAAATGTCAGGTTTTTTTTTTTTTTTACTAATATCACATAAGTCAAAAACAAACTAAAGTTGAATGTTCAATAAAGTAAAGCAAACTGTATTTTTGACCTTAATGCCAGTTATAATACGGTATGTTGTATGAAAATTTTCATTATAAAATCAACAAAAATAATTTTGTATATTTACTCAAGGAATTGTAGGTTTCTGTCATTTGATAACTGGCCTTACCTGAAGGATAGCAAACTTTTCTGTATATTTTCATGTTAAGAATAGTTCAACAGGGCCGGGGATATGTCTCAGCAGCACAAGCGCCTACCTGGCAAGCGCGAGGTCCTGAGTTTGACCCCCGGTACCCAAAAAAAAAAAAAAAAAAAAAGAATAGTTCAATAATTTGGAGAAAGACTTCTGCATAATTTAGGCCCCCATGCTCAAGAGAGTACAAGAGAGGGACATTGTCTTCCTAAATGACTCTAGTTCAGAGGTATGTATGTATCTTAGGCATTTGAGAAAATTATTGCTGCTTTGTAATACTGGCAAGAAGCTTTTTAAAAGATTTACATCTCAAAAGGGAGAAAGAATTTACATTTATAAATTGTAAATGCTTTAAGAATAGGGAGATCAGGAGCTTAAAGTAAAGTTTTTTTACAGTAAAACCAAACTATTTTCATCATTTGACCTAAAACTCTTTAGAAAGTTTGAAGTGTTTTTTAATACTAAAGATATGCAATAGTGTGGTTCTTTCTTCCCACCTTCACTTTTACTATAAATTGTAAATTAGAATATTGACAAATTTTAGTAAAAGAATGCTATGCTTCTTTCAGTTTGAGTTTTTTTGATCATTGCAGGCATTAAACTTTTTAATACGTTTATTGGCACTGCATTTTTTTTTTGTTGTTTTATGTTCTTTTTTTTTAATTTAAGCCCTTTGTTTTGTTTATGTGTCTTGTTTTGAAGGCTAAATTATTTTTACAGACTTGCTTAAGTAACTGGTTTGTTATTGAAGTAGCAATAAAGCATTCTTTTAAGAAGGATAGCTCAATGAGTAGTAATATTGTAAAATGTACCCGATTCTTTTAAGATCTGTAGTGACCTTACAAGGTAAGTTAAATCTTAAAAACTAAAATGGGAACATTGTTCTTTCAATTTGGTTTTAAAAATTCTACGTGGTCTGGATTCCAATAAGTTTCTTAGCTTTTAAACAATGTTTTAAGAATATATATATATATTCTATGTACATATACTATCTAGATATATATATATATGTATGTATATACAATAGATTTATGTTAATGCCATTCAGCTCCTTAATGATTGTGTTGTAGCTTGACTGAGGAAATGCAGTACAAGAGAAATGATTACTCTAGGATGTCAGCTTTACTTTTACTTTCTTTGTTAATATATGCATATAATTTTGAATTTAAAATATTGGATGTTGTAATCCTGCTTTTTATTATAAAATGAGCATTAATTAGACATGATAAATTCCCCATCATGATCCCAAATGTTATCTTATTTTAGATATTGATAGGTACATTAAATATCTTTTCCTATATTCCTGAGTATCTCCATCCATACTTTACACTTTGATGGTTGTTATACATGATTTTTAACCATAGAAGAATGTTATTATTAACGATAATTTTTTCAGAAAATATTGATTATCTGAAGAATGTTCAGCAGTCCTCACATCATAAATGAAGAAATCTATGTAAACTGTTACAAAATGTAGACAGTATGAACTTTTTGGCAAATGTTCACTTTAAATATTTTCATTTTTAATCTTTTAGTTTTATTGGGAAATATTATCAAAATTATTATTGTTTAATACAATTTATTTTTGTAAAACTTAAAAATATACTACATTTAAATACAACCAGGCATTAGAAAAGCTGAGTTTATGTTATGTGGTGATAGTGCGGTAGGAAATAGTAAGCTAGGGCTGGTGATATGGCTCAGCGGCATAAGCGCCTGCCTGGCAAGCGCGAGGTCCTGAGTTCTACCCCCAGTACCCACATACGAAAAAGGGGCCAGTGATATCGCTCAGTGGCACGGGTGCCTGCTGGCGCACGAGGTCCTGAGGTCGACCCCCGGTATCCACCAAAAAAAAAAAAAAAGAAATAGTAAGCTATAGATAGGTTTATGAGTAGTGATACTGATTACATCTAATTCTTCAAGTATGCCAAACAGAAAATGATTTGCAGAATCCTAGAGCTGAGCTGTTCCATTTGTCAAGTAAGTAACACAAGCTACAATTTACTAATTTGTAAATGTAAACGGTAGCCAGTCTTGGTCATTAGTGCCATTTTAACACATGGTCAGTTTCTTATCTTTTTGATACATGACTTAATGTATATGGATGGAAAAGCTTTAGACACAGAACCAAGTATTAAAAGATTGTCATGCAAAATATTTAAACTACATATTTCTGGTGGGTACCGGGGGTCTACCTCAGGATCTCGCGCGCCAGCAGGCGCCCGTGCCGCTGAGCGATCACCGGCCCTTTTTTCGTATGTGGGTTCCGGGAGTCAAACTCAGGACCTTGCGCTTGCCAGGCAGGCGCTTACGCCGCTGAGCCATCTCACCGGCCCCTAAACTACATATTTCAATAAGCAAAGTAAGTAAGGGACATAAAAATCATTATCTGAGACAAATCCAGTGCAGATTTAGTTTGTACTTGAACACATTTATAGAATCATGCCTCTGTAATTATGTATTCATTAAATGTTCAATTTCTTCCAATTATAGCTCACCCAGTATTTAAAATTATGCTCTGATATCATTAATCCAATATTTAAATTAAATGTTTATTTTATTAAATTCAAATATACATACTTATTGATTAATAAAGACTCATCAATTAATTTTTGCTAAGAGCAATATGCATATGAATTTTCATGTGGTTCTCAATTAGTTTCTTTTGGTTTGAGGTAAAATTGCTTTTTTTTCTTTCCTACATAGGATTTGAAAATGCAACTTTACAATTATGTTCAATGCTTGGGTTTGATTATGACAGAAATATATCAAATCTTTTTGATTTATTCAGGTTGATAAACTCAGGTTTGGTGTCACTTCTGGAGAGTTCTCTTCAGTTTTACATTTGATAATGGTATCTGTCTCAATTGCTCTGAGGCTGTTTTCAAAGACAGAACAAAAATACTAATAGCAATGATAGCTGACTTTGATTATATAATCTATGAAAAACTTTCTCATTTTCTCTTTTTTTCCTAAGATTCTAGAAAAGGTATTAAAGTTGGTTTTCTAAAGAATCAGTTTGATTTTCAAAAATGTCATTCTACCTTTGACTGTCTATAGTGTTGCTTTTTATTTTATTATATACTTTCCTTTTGAGTCTTTTTAGTCTCTATTTCTTTTTTCTATCTCCTGATTTTTGAAATTTCTTATCCTGCTCTTACTTTATGAGTTTTCTTGTCTCATATGTTTTTATAGTTTCTCACCACATTGAGCCTGTAAGACAGATTTCTAAATATTTCTTCTGTTCCTAGTGATGTCATTAGGAAATCTGTTTTTAAGTTAATAACATTAATACAATACATCTTCCTTGTTATTTAACCCTGCTTTGATGTTTCTATGTTTTTCTCAGTCTTCAGTGAGGGGAGTTTGAGATTTCTTGTTTATCTCAGATTGGTTAAATCCATCTCTAGGCAGAGCCACTAAGACTTGGAAGCAGGCTACCGTATATAGCAGGATTCTCAGCATCCAAAGACGAGGCCCGCACCACACTACATTTAGTCCTTTAGCAAACCAGATTGAAACCAACGTCCTGTTACATTACACATTTCATTCTTACTTCCCCTTCCTTAACCCTTGATGATTACTCTGTTCCTCATTTCAGTTATTTTGTCATTTCAAGATTGTTGTAATGTATATAGTTATATATAATTTTATATATAATACATTATATACACATTATATATAATTATATATATATACACATTATGTATAATTTTAATAATCCCATCTAAGAACCATACATAAGTTTTGGGATTAACTTTTTTTACTTACCCTAATTCCCTGGAGATTCATTTAAGTCCTGCTATGTATTAATAGTTTGTTCCTTTATAGTACTGTGTAAAATTCCCCAGTGTGTTTGTATCACAGTTAGTTTATTCACTAACTGAAGTATATCTGGATTCCTAGGTTTGATGTACTATGAATAAAGCTGCAATGAATATCCATGTATAGCTATACATGAACATGATTTTTCCACTTATGTATGAATGAACATGAGTGAAATTACAGGGTTGTGTTATAGTGACAAATATTGCTAAGATTTTTTTTTAATAAATGTTGTATTAAGATATAATTTACAGGGGCCGGGATATGGCTCAGTGGCGCAGCACCTGCCTGGCAAAGTCCTTAGTTGGATTCCCAGTACCACCAAAAAAAAAAAAAAAAAAGATATAATTTAGATAAGACATAAGTCACCTACTTCAGGTGTTTTTATGTAGCATATTCCAAACTGCGCAATCATCAACACATTTTGGAAACATTTTCATTATCTCCCAAAGAATCCCATAATCATCTGCTATTACTCCAATCCTTCACTCACCCGTCCTCATAATATTGAACTAAACACTAACCTACTCTCTATCTGAATAGATTACCATAGTGTAAATATTTCATATAAAGAGAGCCATATAGAGTGTAGACCTTGACTGGCTTTTTTCACTATGTTTTTAACATTTTTCTATGTTTTGATATATATCAAAATTTTATATATCAAAATTTTATTCTTATTATTGCAGAATACTATTCCTTCACATGGTAATTTCACATTATATTTATCCATTTATGAGAGGATAAATATTTGCATTTTTTCTTTTGAATCTAATAAGTAATTATGTTATGAATATTCATGTTTAAGCTTTTGGATGGATATATGTTTTTCCTTTTCGTTGGTACAGATCTAAACGTAGACTTCTGGTTTATATGGTAACTCAGTGCTTAACCATTTGAAGAATACAAAATTGCTTTCCAAATGTCCCTGCAATTTTACATTAGCTTCAGTTATGTGTGGGAACTCTAATTTCTTCACAACTTCACCAACACTTATTTCTGTTTGGAATATAGCCTTCTAGGTGTAAGAAAAAGAATCTCTTTGTGTCTTTGCTTTTCTGTGATGGCTAATGATGTTGGATATTTCTACACAGAAGTATCTGTGTAGTTAATTTGCTCATTTTAAATTGGGTTATATGTCTTTTTGTTAATGAGTTATATGAGTTATTTTATATTTTGTAGATGGAAAATACCTCATCGAATACATTACTTGAGGGTATTTTCTTCCTATTTTGTGTTTTTTTATTTTGTTGATTTTGTCCAATGAGACACAAGCACTTTTAGTTTTTATGATATCTAAATTATTTGTGCTTCTGATGCTATATCTAAGAAATATTTTTAAAACTCAAGGTACTAAAAATTGCTATTTTATATGGTTTTAAATGTTTGTGGTTTTAGCTCTTACATTTAGGTTTTCAGTATATTCTGAGCTAATTTTTGTGTATGCTGTGAGAAACAGAAACAATTGTATTCCTTTATTTGCATGTAGATATCCAGATGTCCAGCACAATTTGTTGAAAAGAATCAGTCTTCCCCTCCACTGAATTGTTTTAGCATTTTTGTGAAAAGCCATAGGAATACAAATGTGAGATTTTATTTCTGGAATCTAAATTCTATTTTGCATTGATCTATCTATGCTTATTGAAATATGACACAGTCTTCATTACTGTTGCTTTATAGTAGATTTTGAAATTATAAAATTCATGAATTTACTTATTTTACAAGATTGTTTTCACTCTGCCAGGGTTTCTGCATTTCTGCATAAGAATTTCGGGATTCCTGCCCAATTTTTAAAAAAGACAGGTGCGAGGTTAATTGTATATCTATTTGATGAGTAGAGTCCTCTTAAAAGTATTGTCTGCTAACCCATAGACAAGGGATGTCTTTCCATTTATTTAGGTGTTCTGTAAACCTTCAATGTGTTTATAGTTTAATTACTGTCTTGTGGTTTTAAAATTATTTCCATGTTTTATTTGTTTTAATGATATTATGAATGGAATTGTGTTCATAATTTCATTTTTAATTGTTGTTCATTGCTAATGTATAGGAATATTGTTGGGGTTTTTTGTTGTTCTTGGGCATCAAAGTCAGGGTCTTTATTCTGAGCTACATCCCCAACCCTTTTAGTTTTTATTTTAGTTAGTTTTATTTTTTTGATGAGTCTTGCTAAATTGCTAAATTGCCCAGGATGGGCTGGAGTTTAAAATCCTCCATCCTCCACCTCCCAGAGTCTGGAATTACAGATCTGTGTCATCACGCTGGGCTCATGATCTCATAATTGATTTTGTAAACTATCACTTGCTGGTACTCATTCTTAGGATTTTTGTGGGTTTTTTTTGCTTATTTTTCTTTTTTCTTCTTTGGAGACTGGGTCTTTTTATGTACACCAGGCTGGCCTTGAGCTTGCAACAATCCTCCTGCCTCAGCCTCCTAGTTCTTAGTTTTAATAGTGTGTTTGTAGGTTCTTTTATATTTTCTATATATAAAATCACATCATTTACCAAGAGAAATAAATTCTTCACTACCAGTCTCAATGACTTTTGTTTCATTTTCTTGCCCTAAAGCCCTGACAATATAATAGTTCCTATATAATACTGAATAGAAGTAACAAGTATGTGTTATCTTCTTACTAACCTTATGGGTAAAACACTCAATTTTTTACCATTACAGTGAAATGTGAGTTCATGAACTTAATTTGTTCTATGATTTCTGAAAATATGGCCACGTTTGTGTTTGTGTGGGAAAGATGGCCACTATCGTGTTTGTCACCTGATGCAGAGTTTGTAAACAAAAACAAAATTTTGCCCAATGCTTCTGTTTGTGAACCAAATTGTTTGCAAACAAACCTGTTCATTAACTGACAGCATTATGACTTAGGTTTAGCTTTTCACAGATATTCCATACCAGCTTGAAGGTATTCCCTCCACTCCTTAATTTTTTTATCTCAGTACATTGAGATCTGATCATTTTTTCTGACTCTGTTGAGATGGTCATACGTTTTTAGTTGTTTATTCTGTTGCTAAAGTATATTATATTAATTTTTCTCATTTTATGTATTTATTAGTTTTTGTTTGTTTGTTTGTTTTTTGAGACAGGGTCTCAGTATGTATTTTAGGGTGGTTTTGAACTCACTATGTGTCCCAGGCTGGCCTTGAACTTGCAGCAATCCTACTACCTTAGCTGTTTGAGTGCTAGGATTACAGTAATCCTGGAGTAAATTTCACTTAATCTTGGTGTATAATAATTTTTAAATGATTTTTTTACTTTGCTAGTAATTTTTTTGGAAAACTTTTATCTGTAAGAGATATTGGTATACATGTTTTCCCTTTTGTAATTGTTTTGATTTTGGTACCAGGATGATATTGACATTGGCTTCACAGAGTGAGTTGGAAACTGTCCCTGCTTTTTTCATTTTTGATATGTTTATGAAGAATTGGTATTAACTGTTTCAAATATTTCATAAATTTTACTAGTGAAGAAATCTGGTCCTAAACTTTTCTATATAGAAGATTTGAAAAATTACACACACACATACACACACACAGATTTTCTATTCCTTCTGAGGTCAATTTTAGTACTTTGTGATATTTCAAAGGTTGTTTTCACTTTATCCAAGTCTTCCAATTTGTAGGTATATGGTTGATTGTAGTATTCTCTTTTAATCCTTTGGATTTATGTTAGATTTTTGATAATGTCCACACTTTAATTTCTGATTTTAGTCATTACATCTTCTCACTTTTTTCTTAGTAATTCTTGCTAAATGTTTGTGAATTTTGCTGATATTTTCAAATGCTCAGCCCCTGCCCAATTTACTCTATTTTTCTATTTTCTGTTTCAGTAGTTTACATTCTGTTCTTTATTATTCCTTCCTTCTGGTTGATTTAGGTTTACTCTGTTCTTCTCTCCATTACTATACATTGAAGGCTAAATCGTTGAGAAGGGATAAATCTTTTTTAATAAAAGTATTAATAGCTATAAACCCTTTAAGTATCTTTTAGCTTTATCTTGTGTGTTTTATTATGTAGTGTCATTATTTTCATTAATCTAAATGCCTCTGTTTGACTGTGATTTCTTCTTTGACTTTTTGATTATTCAGTGGCACACTGTTTAATTTTTACGTATTTGAGAATTCCTTAATGTCTGTCAAGTTATTCATTTCTAACTTTATTCATTTGTAGCCAGGAACATACTCTTCGAATGTTTAAGTCTTATTTTGTGGCCTAGCTCATAGTATTTCTTGGGTTACCATGTACCTTTGAGTAGGATGTACATTTTACTTTCATTGGGTGAAGTGTTCTGTACATGTTCCTCAGGTCAAGTTGCTTTATAATGGTATTTGAGTCTTCCATTTCCTAATAAATCTGCTGCCTAATTGTTGTATCCATTACTGAAAGTGATACAATGACATCCTCTACACTTATTGTTGAAAAATCTGTTTTGTTAAAATGCTACAGATTTTGTTTCATATTTTGGTGGGTTTTTTCCTTTGGCGCATATGTAGTATTTATAATTGCTCTATATTTCTAATAAATGCACAAGATTACTGTTAAATTTAAGTAAAATAATGAAATTGACAGCATTCTAAGTATAAAATGTTCTTCTTTATCTTTAGTAGTACATTTTTTGTTTTGAATCTAGTATTTCAAACATTATCATAGCCTTTCCCACTGTGATTGCCAATTGCATAATGCATATATATATATATATATATATATTTTTTTTTTTTTTTTTTGTGGGTACCGGGGGGTCGACCTCAGGACCTCGCGCGCCAGCAGGCGCCCGTGCCGCTGAGCGATATCACCGGCCCCTTTTTCGTATGTGGGTTCCGGGAGTCGAACTCGGGCCCTCGCGCTTGCCAGGCAGACGCTTAAGCCGCCGAGCCATCTCACCGGCCCAATGCATATTTTTATATGCTTTCATTTTCAACTTGTATATGCTTTTGAATCTAAACTGAGTTTCCTATACAGAGCATTAAATCTTGTGTTTTTAATCCAGTCTGAAAAACTCTAATTTTTGTTTTATTCAAATTAATTAATATGCATTCACATTAATATTATTCACATTAATAATATGCATTATTATTGATGTAGTTGGACTTACATCTGTCAATTTATATTTTTGTTTAGTACCTACTTTGTTCTTTTATTTTTGCTTCTTCTTCTTCTTTTTTTTTTTTTATGTGGGTACCGGGAGTCAAACTCAGGACCTCGCGCTTGCCAGGCAGGTGCTCATGCCGCTGAGCCATCTCACCAGCCCTATTTTTGCTTCTTTCTTCATAATTAAATGAACTTTTTAGTGTAGCATTTCAATTCATTTCGTGATTTTTTCTTTTAAATTTTTGAGTTATTTTCTTTGTGGTTGATATAGAATTTAACTTGTTTTATTTTGTTAGAATCCGTTTCACACTTACACTTATTTAATTAGATTAAGGTACAGAAATATTAATCCTAGGTAGGTCTACTCCTTTTTATGGAAAAATTGTTACATTTATTACCTCTATATGTGTACTAAAAACACAACAAAGTACCATGATGTTGCTACCAACTCAATAATACATCATTGAGTTACCAGCCTCTACTTATTTGCTTTTTGTCATAATTACCATTGTTTGAGAGAGCACTGTTAAACCTGACCTCCCTCACATTCCATGCAAAATTGAATTAACTTTGCTGGAGAGAGCTTCAGATTTCTCAATTCTTATTTCTTGCCTCTGATCCTTGGAAAATTCTGAAGCGTTGCTCTGGAGCTGGGCAAGCAATGTAGAGAACTGGTTCATGTTCAAGTTCCGCAGACATTTGCCGTTCTGACGTTTGGTAGTTTCTTTTAAATTTTTTTTCTTAATTTTATGTATGCCTTTAGAAAAATTTCAAGATATTTGAAGTGTGTGTGTGTGTGTGTGTGTGTGTGTGCGCGCGCGCGTGCACACGTGCCAACCAGTTGTGGTTGTTTCAGTGGAAACCAGGTTTGTGTTGCTCCCCTGACCCTAGACAGAATTAGATCTCCCTCATTATTTACTTTGTAATCTTGGGTAATTTGCTGTGAACCTTAGGTGTCCCTTTTAGTAAAACTGGATAAAATAGTATGTTTATAATGTTGTTTTGTGCATTGGATTAGATAAAATTTGTGAAATTTATTTTTGCAATCCTTGCCCATAAAGTTATCCAATACACTTTATTTCCCCGTCTTCCTTTCAAATACCCAAACTCGTCACTATATTATTCCATGCCTATAGAGAGATGGAGACATTTTTCATTTTTGCATATAACTGTTCTTCCTTGTCTTTCACTTCAGTTCATCAGTTGGTTGGACAGTGCCTCAGTGCAAAGTTTTTCACATTAGTCTGGTTTTATGCTGAGCTGGGAATCAAACCTAGGGCCTTTGCTAGGTACGTGCTCTACCTCTGGGTTGCACCCCTCAGACCATTAGTCTTAATACAGATATATAATGTTTTTATTAAATAAAGAATATGAAGAAACATGCTCTGCCTACAAACATAATCATTTTTGAATGGCACAATAATAAATCCACACCTTGCATTTTTTTTCAAAGTTTATAACAACTTAGTAAAAACACATTGGAAAATATTTAAGTCAGATACAAGATATAAAAATTTTAAATCATGTGTATCACTCTACCTCATTTAAATAAACCTAGGAAAGAAGTATAGTGATGACTAATTGGACAAGGGCACATTTGATTAATGATTCCTATCTGCATAAAGTTTTTCAGTAACTGATATTACAATTTCCCCAAAGCAATTTATAACAGGGAATAATCTACTTTTCATTTTGAAATCACAACTCTATTCATGTGGCTGAGTTTTTCTGTTGTTTTATCAGGTAACATATTTTTTCATATATAGTATGTAACCAGTAAGTATTTGTTGATTCAATGTTACTTTATGTTCAAAATTCCCCACACAGATAAGTGAGTCTATAATGTAGTTTACTAATTAGAAAAATGTTTTCATTTTCTATCATCAATTGCCCTTATTAAGAAAGCAGATATTTTCCAAATTCAGGTTAATTATTCTTTTTCTGTGGTACAGCAAATTTTAAAAATTAGTTCAATTAAAAATAAAACTATTTGGCAGGTATATGTAGAAACATAATTGCATTACAGTATAAAATTTAATACAGCAGACATAAGGAATATAGTTAATATGAATATGAAGTGACTGGTTTTCCTAGGGCAGAGACTGGCAAAGGATTAGGAAAAATATAATAAAAGAAGTGATGATCAAGTAGGATTTGAGATTAAAAGAATGAGTAGAATTTTATAAGACTAAAAGCAGTTATTGGAGGAAGATATTACCAATTTCCTCTTTTCTAATGATTTTTGCTTTGCCTCTTACTTTCTTTAACAAAATTTTTTTGAAGACTCAAATGTTCTAGTCATATTTTTTTCCTGAACACACACGTAACGAATGCAGTACTTTATAGGTGTCTCAGAAATTGTCACTATATAACTAGTTTAATGGATGATGGAATAGGATAAATGTTTTATTACTAATCATCAAGTCAGATGAGCATGGGAAAGATTAGCTTCATGTGTAGTCCTTTGAGTAAATCCTTTGCTCAAGGATTTATGGAATGGTTTGGTTATGTATGGAATGGTTTGAATATGTACAAAAGAAAATTCATAGCAGTAATGTATTGGCATTCTAATGGAGCATTATACTTCTTTTACCCTTATTATTTTTCTCACTTTCATCACAAGGGATATGGTAACTCCTGCTGTATGAACACTCTTACTAACTTTGTATTCTAGATGTTGAGTAATAAATTAGGTAATACCGGGCCGGTGAGATAGCTCAGCGGCATAAGCGCCTGCCTGGCAAGCGCGAGGTCCTGAGTTCGACTCCCAGTATCCTCATGTAAAAAAAAAAATTAGGTAATACGGATTGAGAAAGGATACTTGTGTGTGTAACAATATGACACTCTTATTTTTAAAATATGGACTGTCTTTATAGAAAGTAGTATTATAATCATTTACATGTGCATGATAAACCATAAGGCAGATAATTAAAGCTATTTAATTTGGGGAGGGGGAGTCAAACTTGTAATCCTCATGAGAAGAACATGATATTCAATCAGACTCCTGATACAGACAAGATTTGGAAATTGAGAAATGAGGGCTATTCTGCTCTCAGAGTTGGATAAAAAGAGAAAATACAATGTATGAGGTGAAAAGTGAATGTATTGAATTGGATTAAAACGTGTTGATTTTGAGAAGAATCGTAGACTCACAGAAAGATAGCTTTAGAAGACAAGAGTGATTCAAGTTTCTTAAAACCATGAAAACCTGTCTTTAAGATGAATTTTTAGTAATACTGCTAAAAAGAGAGCCATTTATGTTGAAACAGGGTTGTAGGATTGATATTTGGCTGGCCGTTCCCTTTACACTACTTTCTTTCAGCTGTGGCCCAGAACCACAGTAGAAGAAACAGAAGTTCTTAGTCTCACCTATACCTTAAAAATCACCAGGGGAGTTTTTAGTTAATGGACTGCTCACTAATTAAAATGAAAGCTCTAAGCGTGATGGCATTAAAAAAAAATTCTTTTTTAAGTCTTCCTATGATTCCAAAGAGCATACAAAGACTAAAAAATACAGTCATAAGGTAGAGTGAAGCACTGTTCATATGCATCTCTTTTACATTATGATTTTTCAATGTGAGTGAGTATACACTTGAGGGTACATAGATACTTTATAAAATATTGATGGGCTAAAAATAATTTTTTAAAGGTTAAAAACATGACCCAGGAGCATACATCACAGATCTTATTCACTGTATTAAATCTAAGATGTTAAGAATCATTCAGAAGATAATTTGAACCAATCAGAAAACACTAATTTTCATCTATTAGCAAATAATTGCTGCTAGTGGATTTCCTATAGTTTAATATGTTTAATGTTAACATTTCCTATAGGGTATCAATTTCACCTCCAACATAAAAATTTATTTTTACTTATGTGAAGAAGCATAATTTTCAACACTATCAATTTACCACATGATAATGTCTACCCCTAAGGGATTGTTAATTGTTTAGACAGTAAGTAGTTAATCAGTGCATATTCTTAAGAAACTAGTTATTCTCCAGATAATCCATTAGGTAATATCCAACATTCTCTTGAGAAAAGAGGCAGAACTACTTTTTTTTACTATTTCCAATTTCTGGGCAATATTTTTTTACTGTTTTCCCAACTGCTATCCAACACCATTTTTAAAGATTATTTGTCATCACAAAAACACTGGTCTCATTAAATTTCAGTTAGTTAATTAACTATATGCAATAGAAGTCTTAACTATAAAAGGTTTGTTAAGTTTACTTTGCAAATCTAGAACCATGCAGTTGCCAGCTGCTGAATCATAATTTTTTATCTGGAAATTTTTTTTTTTTTTTTTGTGGGTACTGGGGATAGACCTCAGGACCTCGTGCGCCAGCAGGCGCCCTTGCCACTGAGCGATATCACCGGCCCCTTTTTTCGTATATGGGATCCAGGAGTAGAACTCGGGCCCTCGCACTTGCCAGGCAGGCGCTTATGCTGCTGAGCCATCTCACCGGCCCAAATCTAGAAATTTTTATAACTAATCTTTTTTTAAATTTTTTTTTTTGTGGGTACTGGGGTCGACCTCAGGACCTCGCGCGCCAGCAGGCACCCGTGTCGCTGAGCGATATCACCGGCCCTTTTTTCGTAGGTGGGTTCCAGGAGTTGAACTCCGGCCGTCGCGCTTGCCAGGCAGGCGCTTATGCTGCTGAGCCATCTCACCGGCCTTTTATAACTAATCTTATATTGGAAATTTAAAAACTGCATTTACTTGGCCAAGGTTAGGAAGTTTTTCCTTTTGACTTCACTTTCATTCTTTTTCAACTTGGTGAATTCCTCTCCTCAAGTTCCCGGGTCTTTGTTTTATGGATTAGTAGGAAGTACTTTTTCTTACCACTGGTAAGTGTAAGACTTTTAAGCCAGTAATAGCCCGGTTTTCTTGGCAGGGTTTTGTAGCTCTTGGCTGAACAAAAGAAATCATGTCTTATTTTTTAATAATATGCTTACTTTCCTGGGTTAAAGGGAACTATTATCAAATGTGACAGTTCATGTAAGATTTCAGTAACAAAGTCCAATTATGTAGTAGGAAAAATGTAGCCACATTTTTATAGAACCTATGCAAATCATCTAACTCCAGGAAGAGTAAGAGGTCCAGTTTTTGAACTTTAGGTAATGAGTCAGAATGAAATGCCATGTAACTAGTTTCATTAATGTTTTACTGAAACAAAATCTACAGAATTAAATGATAGACAAATTAATAAATTTAAAAGGGTTTTCTCATATTACCATTAAAGTGGAACATATAAAAGGAAACTAGCTATATTCTGAACAAATAACCACAGCTAAATTTCTCACAATAAATTCATTCTTCTACAATTAATTATTGTTCTTTTTGATCACCGACAACAGTCTACTTTTATGATATATGTCTGCCTTTGGGTGGAAGAGACCTAGAAATCCTGACTTAGTCCATTTTTACAGCCCATGGGTCACTTTGAAGCTCACATCTAAGAGTATTCTTTGAAGGATGAGTAATCCGAAAGCACATGCCACAGCCTTTCTAGGAGGCTTAAAGCCCTTTGTTAAAGATACAAGTTTTATTCTGTAACTCATAGCAGGCATTTACACAAACAGCAGATTCTTGCACAATTGTTTCAGTTATAACATAAAAAAATGAAAGTATATAAAACTCTCTCTTAACTCTTAACCTGCTAGATGTCAGGTTCTCTGAGTTCATGTCCTCCAAAGCTGAAAAATGAATTTTAAGGAACAAGGGAGTTTAAGACTAGGAAATATTTATTTAGAGAGAGAGAGCTCCTGAGAGACAAGAGGGGACCCGAATAATGGGTCGCCATGGACTTCATTTTATAGACTACCTTCTATTGAGCAAAATCACGAGGTGGGCCCAACACAGGACAAAGCTATGATCAACCAATAAGACTGCAAATTTAGCCTCTTAGGCATTAATATTGATCCAATGGGGAAGCCGGTCACTTAGCAAGTGTACAGGGAAAGAACAAGAACCATTTTAGAAAGAGATGAACCAGGGGGCTCTGGCCACCCATCGAGGTGACTGATGTTAATGTTAATTTGTTGTTTATTCCTTGGGGAAGTATGTTGGCTTGGTCATTTATCTCGAGGCCTGACCTCCAACAGATGTACCTCCAGCCACTGTTGTAATGTGTTTTCATCTGCCTGTAGTATTTCTACTTAACTTAGCTGTTTATAATACAACAAATAACTCTTTTATAAAAGTTTGATCGATATATACCTTAAAGACAAAAATATTTTGAAGACAGTGAAGGCACTGTACATCCTCCACAGCATTCAGTAAAACTTATAATTATTTAATTTTATAAAAATAATATTTAAATTACCCGATTTATTCTAAGGAAGAAAATCTCTATGATTTGAAACCCTTTCCTACTGAGCTTTTTCCAGTTAGCTTTGTTCCTAGCAATGAACGAATATGGATCATGCCCCAAAATTCACTGTTTCTGATTTTTAAAACGGTACGTAAGAACGAATATTTCTGATTTTCTAGTAACTCTAAGGGAACTCCAAAGACAGTTTTTTTCCTAAAATAATAGATATTGTGATAATTTATTTATTTACTTTTAAATTTCAGAATCCATTCTGGTGAAGTCAAAATTCAACGATCTTTCAGAAAAAATCTGATTACTTGATAAAGATAGGTTCATGGGTACCTGGGTAATATTACATAATTAGCTACTTAATAAAAGTAGGAGTATTTTAAGTGATTACATGACGATAATATCTTAAATCTTTTCTAAAGAAATCTCTTTTTTTCTCTCATTTTTAAAAAGTAGTAGTGTGATAAAATTATTGTAAGTTCAGAAAGCTCTTTATGATATGCAATTTCCTCTATTGGGGCAGGTTATACAATTCAAGAATAACTTTTCAAATCTCTTATGTAGAATTGCAAAACCAACCTTAATGTTGTAATTTAAAATAGTTATCTAGTGAAGAAAACCATCAAAAACTGAACAAAATTGAAAATTTTAACACATAATGACTTGCTTTATGACAGGTATTACAATCCAAGGCAAAGAAAATTAACCTTTTTCATATCCTATAAAATTTGCTATGTATATTAAAGTTTACTTCTTAAAAGTTTTGTATTCATTGGAAGAAAATAACATTTTAGGACAAAGATACTCTTTAGAGCATAAATATATACATTTAAATGTATATTTAGAATTTCTATGTCACTATTGCCTATGATTCTTCCTTACCTTACAATATTTATGATAACTAAAAAATTCAAGGCTAACTTCTATTTCACAGAGAAAATAGGGAAGCAAGTAAAACAATTCAGTCATATGAAAGATTATAGAAAACTAGCAAAACTCACAAATAAGCAAAATACAACTTTCTATAGCCACAATATCCCTGTTACATTTTATTCCAGTAACAAAAATGAACATATTCATTAGGATGATCAAAAGATGTAGCCACTGTATAGAATACAAAAACAGACTTGTAACAATACAAACTTAATATTATGCTCATTAATCAGTATTTCAGTATTTTATCTTGGAAATTATATATTGAATGATTGTCCATTAACTAACTTAATTGTCCATTAATTAAGTTAATTTAATGTTAATCCGAGGTTTAGCTTAAGTAAGATCTTTGCAGTTTTGATTAAGCTGATTATTGTTGCTATAGTATAATGACAGAAATATGATTCAGCTTATTTCTACATATTTTTAAAATATTATATATTTTTATGGGAATAAGTTAGCCTATTTGAATTGTAACAGTATAACTCTGAAAAATCTGGTTTAATTAGACTTGACATGAAAAGTGAAATAAGTCTGATAAAAATGAAATACAGACTTTTATATTACTCCAAAGTATTTATATAAAGTTATGCAAAATTTTTCCTCAATAATCATGATTAGTACATTAGCATGATATACATTTTATGTAAAACTGTCTTTGGGAAGCATGTTTGGAGATAATCAGGATTCATGTGTTTGACTCCCAGAACCCACATACGAAAAAGGGGCCGGTGATATCACTCAGAGGCACAGGTGCCAGCTGGCACGTGAGGTCCTGAGGTCGACCCCCCCGGTACCCACAAAAAAAAAAAAAAAAGATTCATGTTTTTAAAACATTTTATTTCCTAGGTATTTAAGAATATTCAATTAATGTATGTACTTACTCATTTCAATGTCAATAAGAACAAAGATTTTTAATTTAGGAGATGCTATAATTTAATGTATTAATATACCCTGGAGGTAGAAGTCAAGATTTTCTCAAATGTAAACACAGGGATCTATAGTTACAAAGACAACTCATAACTGCAGTACTGCTGGCTCACTAAAGTATCAAAAGCAAACACACGCACACAAAAAAATCTTTCTGGTACAGATATTAAATAAGTGGTTTTTTTTCTTACCAGAAAATATTTTCTCAATTGATTTGAACTCTAAGCAAACAAACAAGTGAGTAAAAGCCAGATTCCTAGGCAATTCCCCAGAATAGAGAACAGATTTTCATTATTCATCTAACACAGATGACCAAATGATCAGAACAGAAAACCTAATTTTCAGTGATTACAAATGAGAGATGGTTTGCTGATCAGGCAAGATAGTTTTAAAAAGCAGGAGAGAGAGAAACAGAGAGAGGCATAGAGGAAGGGAGGGAGAGAGAGGGAGGGAGACAGGCAGAGGCAGACACAGATGCTTTAAATAGTAAAATAAAAATGTTTAGAAGGTAGGGAATCTACAGAGTGGACATAATGTTTTGCCTAATGGATAAAATACATTTGCATTGCTATGGATAACAACAATTTGATTACCAGTTATTTTCCAGATAATTTCCACTCCTGCAAAATTGCTACTACTCCAGTTAATAGGGTTGATGAAGACATATAGCAGGATAGTATTAAATGAGTTTCAGAGGGTCTGCGAGTATACACACCACTCCCAGCGGAAGTTGTTTCAGCATTTCTAGGTCCTCAGCTTTAATATGTGCGTTTCGTGGAGGACATCGATGTGTCTAGAATAAGCCTGCCGGAGCACGCTTCACGTCTGTTCTTTCTTCTCACTTTCCTTTGCACTTGGACATCTTGGTAGTATTAAAAATAAAAAAGCATACTCCTTGCCATCGTTTACAATTTTTTTTTTTTTTGTGGGTACCGGGGGGTTGACCTCAGGACCTCACGCGCCAGCAGGCGCCCGTGCCGCTGAGCGATATCACAGGCCCTTTTTTCATATGTGGGTTCTGGGAGTCGAACTCGGGCCCTCGCACTTGCCGGGCAGGCGCTTAAGCCGCTGAGCCATCTCACTGGCCCTACAATTTTTTTTTTACCCAAGTAAAAATATATTTCAGAAGTCCACACATACACAAATATCAATTAGAAATATTAATGTTAAAGAATACTCCTTCATTAAGAAGGAGTAATAGAAAGTCACACTGCATCCCCATTAGGATGAATTTCCCATAAAAGTTTAATTCTTAAATTGTGTATATTTCCTCACTTTGGAATTCTAAATGGTTTTATATATAATAGTACAGAAGATATTTTGAACTCTAAATTAGTTTCATGACACAGAAAAATTTTAAGTGACATTGAATTTTAGTATATAAATGCATTTAGAAGTATTATCAGATAAGGTAATGAAAGACTTTTAGCCATAAAATGTGTCTCTGTAGGATAATATCTTATACTGGATATGGAATAGCAATATCATTTCTCAAAGTAAAAGAATCAGGTACAATTTATAACTTTTGAAACAAGAGTAGGCATTTATTAAATACATGATTGTGAGTGGGAATTCGCCACTGTATTAATATTATACAGTGCTATAATACCTTACTTTAAAACGTGAATAATTGTAGTAACTCAAATTCAAAATAGGAAAAAAATTGAATCCATTGATAAAAATTAAATTTCTATAGCATAATAAAATATTTGCTCTGTAATATTTAAATTTGTGTGCTATTTCCCCAAGCCAGAAATTTGGGGGCGGGTGAGATAGCTCAGCTATCCCAACTGGGTTCTTTTCATTTTGTTTTGTATTTTTGAGATAGAGTCCCACTATGTAGTCCAGGCTAGCTTTGAATTTGCTACATCCTTACGTAGCCCAGCCTGGCTTCAAATGTGCAAATGTGCTTTCCTCCTCCCTCAGCCTGCCAAGTGCTGGGATTACAGGCAAGTGCCATTGTGCTTGTGCTGAGTGTTTTTTTTTTTTTTTTTTTTTTTTGTGGGTACCGGAGGTCAACCTCAGGACCTCACGCGCCAGCAGGCGCCCGTGCTGCTGAGCGTTATCACCGGCCCTTTTTTCGTATGTGGGTTCCGGGAATCAAACTCGGGCCCTTGTGCTTGCCAGGCAGGCGTGTGCGCCACTGAGTCATCTCACTGGCCCTGGGCTGAGTGGTTTTTAAAACCACTCAGGTTTATCCAAAGAGAATTATTTGTAACACTATTCACCTAGGATACAGTATGAACCAAAAGCTTTATTGTGATCAAAATAAGTGTGATAAATGCTACATTGTATATTGTGTCTCAGTGCAAATTCAAAAATGCTCATTAACATGAATAGATGTTGCAGTTCCAGATGTCTTCCAAAACTATTTATCCTAACTAATGTAAGTGGACCGGCCACTAGGATATCATGAGGAAATATACTTTTGCATATGTTAATGTATATGAAACATAGAGTTGGTGCTTTTAAATTGAGAATCAACACATATTGCATTAAATCACAGTAATTTAAATTCTGAAGGATATATTCAGTAATATGGTCTCTGTATCATTACATTTTGTGTCTAGGGGAATTTAGTAAACTTACAGTTTTGTAAAGAAATGTACACAATAAATGCATTTTGTGAAAGGTAAATAATACCAAAGGGTATTACAAAATCAAAAAAGAAATAGCATGAAAAATTCTTTCTACATTTTTTGTGAAATATTTTTGAACATGGACTATTTGTGCTGGGATATGTGTTAGATTGTAGGAATACTGATCTGTACAGAACTCTATCGTTTTTTAGGAAATTGTAATATTGTAGGAAAGACAAATATTGAATGTGTAATTAATTATAGTGGTGAATGCTAAATAATAAAAGTGGAATATACTGTGGAAACTGCATCAGGCTTCTACAAGTAGTACATATATATTATATATATGTATACATACAGATAAATATATATGATATATATTCATATATACACATACATATATATACATGTATAAAGAGATTTTTAAATAAGAACCTGACGGCATTGTAGGGGCTTATCAGTTGTTAAAGCTGTAGGCAAGACAGCCTCCTGAAAACTGACAGAACAGTTGATGCTACAGTGTTGTAGAATTTCTTCCCTGTGAAACTTTGGCATTTGCTTTTAACATCTTTGAAATTATTGGATCAGTCCCTTCTTTATTTAAAGTCACAAAGTGTTTTCACAGCAGATGTAGATTCATATTTGATTAAATAACTATCTAGCCAGGTTTTTATTTAAAACTAAACAACACAAGAATATACAAAAGGGTGTAGATATATATATCAAAGTGTTAACCAATGAAACTGACATGATCATGGTAGATTTCCTTTTGAAATAGGCCTGTTAATTGAAACTTGAAACAAAAGGAATTAAATAACAAATTAAGAATTTAGTGTGAGGTAAAGTCAAGAAGAAAGAAAACCTTATGCGATGTAATCCAGGGTAGAAAGAATAGGGCTGATCATTTTGATTCTTTGCTTTGTAAAGGAAATAAGAAACGGAAGGAGATAAGGATGATTTCTTGGTTCTATACAGTGGGTTATGAAATCCCACAAAATATGCTTCAGAGAGAAATCATAATTTCAATTTTGGATCTGTTAACTTTGAAAAGTTTATGATATCCTAAGAATATGGGTCTAAAGAGCTCAGGTTTCATAGCTATTAATTCATGCAATTAAACTATTGGGGATACATAAAATTGCCTATGGAAGTACCAGATGAAAAAACCGGTGTTTAGACAGCGATGTTTGGCACGTAATAAATGAAGATTTTTGAGGAAAATTACCACAGGAAAGAAAAGAGGGAGGGATTGAGGGAAGAAGGGATAGAGAAGAGGGACAGAGGAAGGTAGGGAAGGAGTAAGAGAGGAGACAGAGTGAGAGACAGAGTCAGAGGGACAGACAGAGCCACCAGAGAGTTAGGACGATAACACAGAGTGTATAATATCAGGGAAACCATAAAAATGGTTTCTCCCGGGAAAAATATTGTAGTCAACAGTATTAGGTGCTACTGAAAAGTCAAGAAGGCAGGACAAGGAGGCATGCACTAGATCGGTGCCATGGAACCCCTTGGAGAAAGACATTATAGGCACATGGAAAAATATTTGTAGCTAAGGAATGGAGAAATCATGTGTAGACAAATAATTGGATGGTTAAAAATCATCAAAAAAGAGAAAAAGAGAAGCAGTATAAAAAAATGAAGGTAATTACTTGGTCATTTCATTGTAAATAATTATTTTGTCTATGTATGTATTTATTTTTGTGCTATACAATATAGTTTTGTTTTGTGTTAAATGATGAAAGAGCAAGTAGCAAAGAATTTGAAAAACTACAGGCATAGGGAATAACTGATAGCATAACATCCTTGCAAAAAAGTTGAAGAAAATCATCTGTATAGAAATGAATCAATCATCTTTGGGTGGACAGTAGAATTCAAAGATCTCTCATTGTACTTGAAGGACAGGAGAAGAAAGAAGTCAATGTGCATGAGAAAGTAGTAAGATCCAACATTTCATGACAAAGGAAGTTGTTTAAAGATTCAGTGTAAGACTGGGGATTGACTGATTGCATAATAGTAAAATTATGTAACAGTTTTGAACATTCAGTAGATATAGATGATGGTTGAAAATATTTTGAAAAATGGTTGAAATAATTTTTCTCAGGAGAATTGAGTAGTTTAAATATAGTTAAGAATAAAAGGGCTGGTGAAATGGCTCAGCAGCCTAAGTGCCTGCCTGGAAAGCGCAAGGTCCTGAGTTTGACTCCCGGAACACACATATGAAAAAGGGGCCGGTGATATCGCTCAGTAGCACGGGCGCCTGCTGGTACATGAGGTCCTGCGGTCGACCCCTGGTACCCACAAAAAAAAAAAGAATAAAAGGCTGCTGAATTTTTGTCGGGTGTTTGGTGCAATTAAAAGATAATGAAACACAAGAATTTAAGCTGTTTATACAACAGCAGTTGAAAAATAAGTTTATAATATAGGTAAGTGAGATTAGTAAATGAGGGAAGGATAGTGTGGGGAAAGAAAGTCTGGTGGATAGAAATTCCATCACCCACATCTAAAAGATTTACAGTGGGATTATAGATCAGAGAAACTAGAGAATGAGAATTCACAGTTGCATGGTAGAATCCTTACCAGAGAAGAGGGAGATGCTGTGAAATAATGGAGACCTGCAGAAGACATAAAAGTCTTACTTTTAACATACTGTCCACATATCCTTAAAATTGTCATGCTATTACATGAAAAATTGAAGTGGAGAGCGCTATGGAGCAGTACCACAGTTAAATAAATGAAGGTGTCACCAGACAGTAGCCAGTAACAATAATAAAATGACAAAGGACCTTATATAGTCATACGGTATGACCTCCAATGGAAAGGAAAAATTTCTCACAAGGGAAGTTTGTAATGGGGAATAAGTGTCATAGAGTTTATGCCTATTATTGTATGTACCAGTAGTGGCGGACCTATGTCATGTGTGCCGCTGTGGGCATGCACAATTCTCTCTGTCAGCATGTGAGCCAAATAGCTCCAGCATTGCCTCAGCAGCCCAGCATTCAGGTTTAATTGTTGTGTTAAATAGGTGGGTTTTGGGTTGCAGTTTGGGTGCTTAGTCTCTAAAATGTTCACCATTAAAGGTATATACTATGTGGATGAGTTTGAATACTCTGTGAATCAGATGCCACAATGCCAAAAGTTATTGGGGAATATCTGTGAGTGATAAAGAGGAAAGGAAGCAACACGAAGCAAGCAAGGAATGTCTTCAGACAGCAAATCAGGGCTCACATACGTGAAAGAAAAAAAGGAAATGAGGACTGGGGTAGGAACAACTAACGACTACACAGCTAGCTATTCTGTGGAAGTCTAAGCCTGGCTAATAAGAAGTGCTCAGGCAAATGATTCTTCATTTTAAAAGTTCCACATAAGGCAGATATTATGGCTTAGATCAAGGATCTTCCCCAAATTCTCAAGTGTGTGCAAGGATTTGATGATGGTGCTATACTCATCAGTGGATTAATCCACTTATGAATTCATAGGTGAATGTGCTGTTAGAAGGTGGGATCAAATCTGGAAATGTGGGTCATTGGGGCATGACACAGAAGGGTGTATCTCTCCCCAGGCTCCTCTCTTCTCTCAACTTCCTCAACACCATGATTTAATCAGCTTTCCTCTACCAGGCTCTTCCATCATTCCTTCCTGCCCCGGGGCCAGAGGACTATTGACTGAATCCTCTAAACACTGGGAGCTAAAATAGACCTTTGATTGTAGCTATCGGGTAAGAAAGGAGAAATGGCCTAAAGTTAGAGCTTTGTTATGTTCCATCATCGGTTTTAAACAAAGCATAGGTAGTGTGGCTTTGGGTTGAAAACCATGGTGGACCCCAAGGTGCAGCAGCTGGAGGCTGTGAGCCAACTCGGTGTCTGCAGAGAATTTTCTTCAAGAGCAATCTTAGAGGAAGGCCTCTGAGGCCCACGCACTGTCCTCTCAGACATCCACCTCTCCTACACAATCCTTTTCTCTGAGAAATTATTTTCCATCATTGGCTTTGCTTTGTTTTCTATACATATCCTACATAGAAAAAATGAGCTCTACCTAATAAAGATCCTTGAGAATTTTTTTAAAATTTTTTCTCCATAAGAAGCATTCTCAAAGTGACCCAAAGAATGTTATTCTTGTGACTCAGAGACAGCAATACATTTAGTTCATCATAGCAGAAACTGATGTAAGGATCGTAAAATAAAATGACAGCTACATTCTTGTTGATATAAGGTTTCTCTAAGCCCCGAGTGTTGGTCAGCGACTCAGTCCATTAGCTGAAGTACCAGTTGACATCGTATCTTCATGCAGAGTATCGCGTGGGTGTCCATGTGTTGAGGACCAGATTTCATAGGCTAAAATTCTGTGTGTCACAGGTGTTTCAAGATTAAAAGCATGGAAGGATTTCCACATCAGAGATCTGTCAGTTGTTGTCTGTAGTTAATTATACAATTTTATCAGTAAGTATAAGGAGTTTAATAATAATGCACCAATCTAGATCATTAAAATAACATTTGTTATAAAATGACTGAACATAGAAATGTATATGGATATTGAATCATCCTTTTTTTGACTGTCAGTAATCTCGTTGTTACTATTTAATTCCATTTGGCCGTTATCAAGTAGCTACATTCATCTTAATTTTTTCTTGAATATGATTAACTTTATGCTCATTGTATCTTCAGTATCTTATGTCATAGATTTGAAGTAATCTGACAGTTTTTGAGAGAAAAAGTTATAATATATATAGAAGTCGGTTTCCCTCAATTTTTTAATCTTGTGGAATATGTACTGACCATCACATAAACATTATGAAAAAGTAGTAGAACTAAATCATGTTAAGTGGGATATTAATGATTCGTCATCTCACTTTTATGGAAAGTATCTGCTTAATATTTAGAATAATTTTAGTGATCAGTTTTCTAATTATTAGAAAGCTGTACATTTTTACTATCAATAAATAGTGACAATTAGTTTGCTACTCCATTCTCCTCCTTGCTTGGAACACATGAGTTCCATTTACTACATAAGTGGAATTCCCAGCCATTCCTGTCTGATTCCAGACATAGACCCAAGCTGGCTGGTAGCATCACCCCATCTACTTTTCTATTTGGTTTTGATTTATTCTGTTTCAAGTTTATAAATATATTTATCTTTTTGTCATTGCATGCTTAACTTTTTCTCTTGATAGTATCTTTACCAAAGGATGATGATCTATTTCTTACCTGATTAATTAATTTAAGGAAAACACATAAAATAAGACAAGTTAACTAAAGTTTACATCTTAGATATCTGGCAATGACCAGTCTAGGTCATTCATTTGGAGGGAAAATAGTATGGAAATTTTAAAGTTAATATGGTCTATTGTTCATATTAACAGTGACAAACATCCTTATTACCCAAAGTTTACTAGACACTAATAAGCAATTTAAAGAAGTAAATGATCTTTACTTCAAAGATTTTACACTTTTGTAGAGATTCCAGCCATGTAAATTACAGTCATGTGGGAAACAAAGACATTTCTTTCAATAATGGTGCAAAGTTTTCCAGGAATTGAAATAAATAGTGGTCAATTATAATACGTGAAATCAGAAAATAGGGGAGATAGGATCAGAAATATACTGGATTAGTCCTTTGACCAATAACTAGAAGAAGACAATATTATTCTTCAAGGGGTATAAAATGGAAAAGAAAATGCTTCCTTCTTCATCTGAGATACAATGAGTGGAAAGAAAAAGTGGAGGTATTGGAACTGCTGAATTGCACAGTAGTTCTACTTGTTTTATTTTGTTTTTTCTTTGCTTTCCATAATAGTTGCACTAGTTTACATTGTCAGCAACAGTGTATGAGTTCTCTTTACTCTATTTCTTTACCAGCATTTATTTTTGTGTTTTTGACAATAGCCATTGAGCAGGGTGAAGCTATATTTCATTAGGTCATTGCAGTTTAAATTTGCATTTCCTTGATGATTAGGGATGGTTAGTATTTTTTCATATATCAGTTGGACATTTGTATGTCTTTTTTTTTGAGAAATGCTCATTCAATTATTTAACCTATTTTTTATTTGGATTATTTATTCATTTTGGTGATTGAATTGATTTTCTTTTAGTTTCTAGATATCTACCTCTTATCAAATGTGTAATTTGCATGTATTTTCTCCCATTCCTTAGGTTGTTTCTTAGCTCTGTTGTTTGTTTCCTTTCCTGTGCAGAAGCTTTTAAGTTTGAGACAATTTCATTGGCCAACTTTTACTTTGATTGACTATGCTTTCTGTATATTATCCAAAAAATTTTTGGCCAAAGTCAATTTCGTATTTGCCCTGTGTTTTCTTCAAGTCATTTTGTAGTTTTGAGTGTTAATTAGATTGTACCTCATAAAATACCAATATTAAATGTTAATCAAAAATAAATTAATTTTGAAAATGGAGATAAAATATTGTGAGGAGGAAATGATAAAGATGGCCTTTGATGGTGAAGACAGAAGTGCCTGTGTAATGTGAATAAGGTAGGGAATCAAATATAAAATAATAGTTGAGTAAGTCACATAGGTGATTGGATAGAAAGAAGGAAAGAGAGAAAATATACAAATAAGCATTTATTGAGTTTCATCTCTGCTAGGCAGTATATTTGTACCTCCATTATTTAACACCAAGTACAAATGGTTTAAGTTTCTAGAATCTTAGCAGTTGTTTTGGTGCTAGGAAAATCCTTTTTCAAAAATCAATTTGCTGTCAAATATCAGCAAAGAGAATAGGTGAGTGTTCTTTTAATTCTTAGATTTGGTGATTGCAGATGTCTGGAGACTAATACCTTCCTCTTACATGAAAAATAACACACATGCCAGTTCCCTGTGTTCTGACTATTCTGTTGCCTAGATGAAACCTTCAGAAATATAATTTTCTGGTAAAAATTAAATTTCCAAAGTGAAGCTTCAGTTCTACTATACAGACTATGTAAAGTGTTCAACTTTTATCTGCAGTGGTGAACTGAGTGACCAGCCATTCAAGAAGATCAGTAGTTTCTCTTGCTCAGACTGATCTGAATCATAGGCATGATTTAAGGCAAAAAAGAGGAAAGGTTTTTTGAATCTCAGAGAGTTAAGAGTCCATACAGCCATTTTCCAGTATTTACTACTACCAGTAATTTTTTGGAGGGTATGGAAATGCCAAACTTCAGCATCACAGTTGGGAGAAAACATACCTGGATTAGACAAAGTGCAGTCTACAACAAAGTACTCCAGAAGGTCTAGATGGCGTGGTTACATACCCTTTAAGATGTTATTGTCCTTACAGGATAAATTGCATCCTAGAAGTGGCATGTAAAACCAGAACAAGCAGGGGAACCAGATGCCCTTTACTACATTTCGAAAAAAATGAATTTGTTTGTTTCTCTACTGAGATTCTGAATTTGCAAAAAAAGGAGAATTAGGCAAATTTAACTTAGAGGGAGAAGCACACTTGACAGATGAATTCCATATATTTCATTTTCCTCATTTTCACCTGCAGTAAATCAATTAATTCTTTTAATAATTTTAGCCCCCTGTGTCCATTCTCAAACATGTCCCAGTTTGGGCAATAACTGACCACCTCATTGACAGGAATCTTGGCATTCGATTGATATGCACATAAAACTGACATAACCTGGATGATAGTAAATTTAGCAAGTCTAGTCAGCACTTGACTTTAACTTGATTTTCTATTCCTCCTCTGAAATTAATTTAATACACTCCAATATCATGAAACTGCCCAGTAAAAAGGAAGTTAAGTAAAGAAAATGGTGGTTATCTTGGAACATAAATTTGTATTTACATTTTAACCATGCTACATCAGTCTTAGGTAGACAGGTGTGATGCAAGGAGAGTGTTACTACTATGTCTCTAACCACTGTTTTCTAATTAAGCCAAATGTCACCATCTTTTAGGGAACTAACAAAAACATCATTTCTGTAATGACACAGCTAAAGTTTCTTCTATTGCATAAGCACAATAATTCTGTTGGGAAAATTGTATTGATTTGCCAATATTATATGGTGTATCACATTGTTTACTATAACCTTGTTTACTATAAACTGATATATATATATATATACATATATATCACATATATATCACATTATTATAGCATATATACCATACACACACACACACACACACACACACACATATATATATATATCGATATATATATGTGCATGTGTGCGTTATGATGATCAGTGTATTTTGCTGTATGGTGAATTTACTTCCAATATCTCATTTTATACACAATGTCTAAAGCAAAAATTTTTATTTTTTCACCTGAGAGTAGGTGAGAAATTTTCCATCAATCTCAAAGAGAAAAATGTTTTGCCTGAGTAAGTTTCTCCCAGGAATTCATAATGACTATGTAATTATAATCCCTTATACTAGATATACTAGATAAGTCAATTGGTTTTGCAACTCTATGCTTCAAATTCTAGAATTTCATATCCTGTCTTCAATTTTATAAAATGAGCGAGAATCACAATATTCTTTGAAATTTTGCAAAATGAGTTTGTTATATTGGATATAGTGTATATACCTTTGTCACTTATTTTGAAATATTTACATGGTCAGCTCTTCATTGTCGCATAAAGATAGTGTTCGCCTTCTCCACATTCTCCCTTCTTCTATGGAAACTAAGGACTTTTTGGTTAAATCCAAGGACCCTATAAAACATGGTGAAAACCTTGCTGCTCTGAATGGCAAATCACCAATGATCAGTTAATAAGTAAGTGAAGTCGATTTCGCCAGTCTAAAACTATAAGCAAGAGTATAGTTGAAGCAACTGTGAGACTCTATAACATTTCTTAAGATTTTAAATTTTAAGAATATTAGTAGGTTAAAGAAAACACTTCTGTAACTATGAACTATTTTCTTCCCTTGATGATACTTCTATGCTACATTCTAGACTAGTCTTTGTTGCATCTTTAGAAGAAACTAGTCATTACTTTTTTTTTTTTTTTTTTTTTTTGAGACAGGGTCTTGCTATGTAGTTCAGGCTGGCCTTGAATTCACTGTCTAGCCCAGGTTGCCCTCAAACTCACAGCGATCCTCCTGCCTCACCCTCCCGAGTAGTGAGATTACAGGTGTGCACCACCACTCCTGATTAGTTAGTCATTCTAACTAGAATATTTATCACAAAAGCCATCATTAGACCAAGTAATATAAAGAAACCTAACTCTTCTAGCAGTCTAGAGTATACTGTCCCATGTTCCAGTGATATTCTGATTTTTTGCATCCTTTTGAATGTAAGGTATGAATTTTTCCATGGAGTAACCTTGGCCTTCTGATGTGTACTTTATTATTTTGTACCTTATTCTGAATATCCTGACAATATCTATGCTTAGTGCTGAAGAGGTGGTCAATAAGTGAAGCCTATTCCACAAACTCCAAGACTATAAATATGTATAATAAAATCAGCCCTAAGAAAAAGAGGCCAAAAGGCAGTCATTGTGTAGTGTAAAATATGAGTTGCCCAGAATGTCTTTGAAACAAGATTCTTAGAGTAGATTCATAAGGAGTGATTGTAATAGAAAGGTATAGGAGAGAAAGAAAAAAGAAAATAGTAATGAAAGAGTGAAAATGGCAAAGGAAGTTCAATGATAAAATGCACATATGGTTGAAACTGAATTTATATTGAACTGTGTGCATGTAGAATTTTTGTCTCATTATGTCATTATGTTGTATTTCTCTCTAAAAAGAGAAAATATAAAGTTTATTGCATATTTTATCCTCTTGCTATTAAAAATGTTTCTCATATATAGTTCATGCCATATGCATTTTATACCATGAAGAATGGCATTTGAAAATGAATTTATGCACTTTTATCTCAATGCCTGGATTTTAATCTCTTCTAAATTAGCAATTAAATTGAAGTAAATGTACTTTTGATATGATTTCATATGATTAAAATGCCATTTGACCCTTTTCCAGAACTCTCATAAATATGATTTTAATTTAGTGTGCTAAAATTATAAATCCCCAAAATGAAAGCTTTTATATTTCTTCAAATAATGGAAGAATACAAAATCCAGAAATGCTAATAATGGATTTTTTCTTAAATTGTTTTTTAATATTATATTCATCATATTTAACTTGTGAGTTGTACCTCATACTCAAATCAGAGAATGTGATTTAACAATTAATGAGTGCAGTAGTGTGATTTAACTGAATGCTTTGCCTGAACTAACATATTTCTCAGTTTCATCTTTTCTTCTGCATAAATTTGACCTTGACAGATCTTTTTTGTTAAAGAACTAGTACTTATACTAAAGCAATAAAAGCATTTAAAGTGACATCAAAATAAAAGATTTGGAGGTTTATTTGCTTTTCCTATTAGGCGCACTTGAACACTAAAACCCATTTTTTTACTTTATTTTGTGCATAAGTACTTCACTTCTTGCATTAACTAGTGATTTTGGAAGAATATTATGTCTAGACCTGATTATGACACTGTACCAAACCATTAGTAGTGAACAATTATAGTACAGTTCATGCATGAAACAGTGCTTAGGACTCATTGGCTGAACGAGGGAATCTGTCAAAAAGTTTATTACACAAATGAAATAATTTTAAGAGTGATTTTTAGATAAAGAACTAGAGTCCGCATATCACTACATGAGGTATACTGTGATTCACTTTAACTTTTTGAAACACTTTGTAGGTATAAGGCATTAGTGAAGATGCAGACGAGACTATTTTACGTTGATTCTTTAGAACACAGCAAATGCAATCCCAGTATTATGCAAACAAAACAAAAGCAAAAATGTGGTAGACCTTTATAAATTGCATAGGTAATTACATGATATTTCTTCAGTAATTGCTATATCTCTAAATAATGCTTATGGGTCTTTGATCATTTTCAATATAACACTGTTTCCTTTATGTGTAAAAGCAATTCAGTTTCTTGTTACATTCTTATAAGATTATGCTACTTAATAAAAAATATAGGAATAATTACACCCATGCTAAGCCTATTAATGAATTCCAAAGCAACACTATTAGCTCTTGAATTATAATAATATCCATTATTATGATAACAAATAAAACATCCCTAAAATTATTTGGAAAATTATATTTAATTATATAAATACTTTATATCGATCAATTTATACTTATAGATTTATATTTTAATATCTTCTTTTTTCTAAAATTTAGTATGTAAAGATTTTTAGAGTTATATTCTCCACAGGTAATCAACATAAATATATTTTGTATGACTTTGGTTTTGTGTTTTTGATAGGCTTAATTTCCCCTTTGATTTGATTTGCATTCATTTTATCTGAAATGATAGCATTAATTTTCCTTCATCCTTGAGCTTAGCATCCTTAGTAACCCTATTTATAGATTCCAAGTCCACAACCAGTTACCTTGGTAACTATTTAAAGAGCATCTTCTCTTTACTATTTGTTTTTATCACATCATAAAATTGCCTTCTTTCTCCTTCATCTACTGCTTCAAATGACTTATTTCTGTGGGCACTGATAAGCTCAGGGCTCATGCCAGCATTAGATCTGTGCGTACGTGTGTACAGATGTTTGTGCATGAGCAGATGTGTCATGTCATTTCTCTTCTTTGGGTCTGAGTTAAATAAGTGAATAGTGAAAAGTAACAGACATACACATATAAAAGCATTGAATTAAGGTATGTTCATTTATGTTTTGTGATTCATTACTAAAAATTAATCATAATAACCTTATACATTGCTTTTCACCATTATACTTTTTTCAGGAGGAGGCTACTTATCTTCCTAAAATGTAGATGCTGAAACAATTAATGTCTTTTATGAGCATTATGCTGTCTGAATCTTCATCGTGTAGTACTTTGCCAGTAGTATATATACACAATATTGTAATAGCTTATATAAGAGAGTCTGATTGGGATCATTTTTAACTCAAATCTGCTTTATGAGAGGCAGCACAATGCAATGACAAAGAATATAGGATCATATTGTTTAAATCTGTTTCAGCCACATGCTATTTCATTGGCCTTGGATTAGCTACTTATGCTCTGTGATTTATCTGTGAAGTGGGGTTAACAAAAATACTTAAATATAGGATTATTATCAGTCAGGTTTTATAAGTACTTACAATATATGGTCAATGCATGTTATAGTCTTGAAATAATCCATATTAAATTTACCTAAAGGCTATGGTAATACATTCCTAACGATCTGAAGAAAATTTTAATTTATATATAAATGCATGGTCTGCTAGTTAAATGTCAATAAAATCGATGTAACTGTATAAAAACTAAGTTTATTTTTCAGCCCAAGTTTTGAAGTCAAAGTATATTGAATTTACATATTTATGTCATGGAGCTTAATGGAACCTTTTAATTACTTTTGGGATGTCCTCCCAAAAATTTCACTTCAGTTGTACATTTCCAAGCCTTTGCGTGTGAAAACTTCACAGTGGTTTTGATAGTTTCAGATGCAAAGACATTTATTAATTAAGGTAAAGTCCTCATGCATGCCATTTACATTCTGGATTGAGATATGCATGCATGGATATCTCACATTTTTAATTATTCAAAACACTTATGGCAATGTTGATACTTGATATAGCATCTTCTAGTCAATTTATTTAGGAGAAGAAAGTGAAGAAGTTTGCAGGTAGAAATATTTGTCAGTTAGTAACTTTGAGATTAATCATGGTTTTGTTGATATAATTCTGTTGCCTCAAGTAAGTAATGATTGTTTTATATTATAGGAGCTAATTATTTATCATTTATTTAATCATGAAAAATTGTTCCTCCTTAATCACGGTATTTTCCATACACCAACGAGGAAGAAATTCTACCTAAAAAGATTATTTTGCTGTTTTAATACAGTTAGTTTTTCTTTTATTTCTTTAGTGGTTACCATGAATTTTAACAAATTTTTATATTTGGACATTTTCATAGTAGTGGATTCTAAAGCAGTCATTTACTGAAAAGATTATATTGAAAAGAATACCATTTTTGATTAAGCTTCAACTGTATGCTCCTGTGATTATGCTCACAGTAGGGAAAATGTGATAGTTTGTGGGACAAATATGTCATTTTCCAAGAACATTCATATATATATATATATATATATATATATATATATATATATATATATATATGGGTCTGAATATATAATACTTAATATCATTGAGTATATAATTCTATCTATCACCTATCTATATCTATATTGTTCTGAAACTTCCATGTCAGTGTGGATAATGCATTGAACTATTGCCACATTTTAGTATATTTGCTTCCCTGTGTATGTATTTCCTCTTCCTTGGGGGAAAGAATTATTTTTTCTATTCCAAGGGTATGGTGAGCCTTTACTCAGTGAGTTTTCACCATGCACCAGGCACTGTGCTGTTCACTTTATATGCGCTTTGTCATATAGTTCTTACAACCAAAGTATGATCTGAGCACTTCTGGTATCCACATTTAACAAAAAATAACTTAGGGTTGATAACAGTTAAGGATTTACCCAAAGACATACAACGTACCAGAATCAAGATAACAACTCCAGCCTTATTCACAGCTACTAGTCCAAACTACTATGTACTTGTCTTCATTGTCTAAGTCCAATTTTTACTTAATATTTTTATTTTCTCTGGAAATAATATATCTGGTCATTTTTCACTTCACACTTTGAAGCTGGATTGTCTCTGAGACAGAAAATGGAAAATTAGTACATGGAGAGAGAGAACATGACGTGAAAGTATAAGCCAGTCACATCAATGTCATGAGCCAAAATTCCTTCAGAGGTCTTAGTCTGCTTTTGTTAAAGGCTGTTAAAGAGAGCAGTCTTCAGACTGCTCACAAGTTTTCTTAGTGTCTTGTTTTGGAAATCATGTCATTTCTCTTCTTTGGGTCTGAGTTAAATAAGTGAATAGTGAAAAGTAACAGACATACATATATAAAAGCATTGAATTAATGGGATCATCATGGAGCTACTCGTTTCACTGTAAAAAATTTATTAATTTGATTTTGGATCATTCTTAGAGTATATTCCATAAAGATGAAAGACTTTGAATTCACAGTGTTGTTTCACTGCAGGGCTAAATATGCACACCAAATGGCTTATCATGAGTCAATAATAAATAACTACAATAAAATGTTTCATCAAAATATTATTTAGGTGTAAGGTGCACAGGCTAAAATGTAAATATTCTTTCCATGATCTGCTCTTATAAATTTTTGCTAGAATAATATTTTCCCCTATGACAATTATTGATTCTGGCCCTTTTCTTTGTGCAGAATTATCATTGTGGTTGCTAATGCAGATGAGTCTCAGTCGGACAAGGATTATTAATTGAATTCTTTGTTGAGTCTCCTATATGCCTAGTGTAGGCTCTAGGCTAAATGCCTTACACATAAAATATGTTACTTAGTTCTACATTTCTATTTAATAGATGAAGAAACTGAAGCTCATAGTTTAGTAACTTGCCCAGTGACAAGCAAGTACTACTGTGAATTTGAGAACTTTGACTCTAAAGACCAATATCTTATTTGTATTCCTACAGCTTGCTGCTCATTTTCCTTTGCTTTATGAATACTAATAAATTGAAAAAATATAAAATACTAAAAAGTTATTGTAGTTTGATATTTATCTCCCTAGAATGCTAGGTAAAATAAAATACAATATTAAAGGAATAATATATATTTTTTTACACCCTAATATGCCAATAGAAAATTGTTTCAGGAAAATCCAGAAAATTATACTTAACTTTCCCCTAATGTTCAATGGTATTGGCTTCCATGCCAAGTATATTGTCTGTGAAGTAAAAAATTAAAAATATTTTGTATGCATAAATTAGAGATAGGCATTTGGTTTAGTAAGGAAAAGTAGAAGACATATATCTGATTCCTTCATTGTTGCTGGCTGTGGTATACCAAGTTCTACAGATTTGGTTTACAATATACTTTTAAAGTTCTGTGTTTTTCTCTTGTTTCTTCAGTAACATATCAATACAGTTTTGAGGCAAAGAAATCCCAAGTCATGTAAAAAGAATGGAATAGTTAATATTTAATGTAATTTTTCTGAAAATCTTTATGCATGTATCATACACCATGTATGTCATGAAGGAAAAGAACCTATGGTGAACATGTAAACTTACATAAGCTCAGGATTGTGCTGTCTTTGAATCTGTGGAAATGGTAGGATTTTTTCCAGAACTGTCACTGAGAGTTGGATTGCTATAGTGTACAGTATATTTAAAGTACTTGCAATGGTTGGAAAATTTCTTACATTTTCTGCTGATGTTTTTGTACTCAGTAATGTTAACATTTATGTTAATGAAGAAAGAAATAGAAAGGAGCAGATCAATCAGTTACCGAAATCATCTGTAAACATCTTTTCTACTAGGTTCAGGCTGTTGTTCCCAAGCAAAGACAGAGTAACATGACCTGCGATAAATCTCTTCCCTATTATTTGGTTTTTTTAATAAATAGATTGCTTTATGTTCTCAAAGTAAAAAAGGTGATATATTCTAATATTGCCATAGCATTTGAAATTTCATAGATAAAAGCCTATGTAGGGGGAGCAGGTGATCACCATAAGCCTCTTGTCGGCTCCTGAGGAATTCATACACATCAAAAAGGACTGAAAGAAAAATAGCAAAGAGGAAAGATAATGAGCCCATCAAGGCGAACGCTTAATGTAGCTCCACTTTGATATTAATCAGGCTGTGTGTGGGTGAGGGTCAGACCAACTGAGGTCAACAGAGAGCATTTTGGTCAAGGCAGGAAAAAAACCTAAGCTCGTGATTTCAGACAGATTGAAATTTTAAAAGTGAAACACAGAGGTCACAGAATCAGATTCAGTTTGCAGAAGCACAGTAGGCAAGTTTTAATGACTTCTCAGCAAAGCTTTTTAAAAGAAGCTCTCGAGTTTGAACTATCTAGACAAACTAAATTTTTTTTTATCAACAGGAAAAGAGATGGGATATTTGAAAGATTAAATCAAAATATGAAAGTTGCCTTTATTAAGGAATTTATCTACTTTGAGTGATTAAAATAAATTCTTCTGAAAATGAATTTCAGCTATGTGCAGGTTTTAATAAACACAATTTAGATATTACTTTTTATCACAGATGAGCAATGTATACATAAAAATGTGTGCCTATATAATTCTAAAGATGTATTTATGAGATAATTGCCATAATTAAATAAAGGTGATTTTAATATTTATAAGCCTGTAAACATATTTCTGTAATTTGAATCCTCTGAGGTTGCTAAATCCCTTTTTGGAAAATGTTTAGTGGGAGAGCGCAACAGAGTTTTATTCCTACATTGAATTGTTGCATTCAATGTTTAAAAGGAGAAGCAGGAGCAGAGACAGGAATAGAAGGGAAGAGGGAGTAGGAAAATAGGAAGAGGAATCAAAATCTTATTGAGTATTTTACAAATACCTACTTGTTAAATTTTATTTTTTCTGTTTTTAAATTATATTTAGTATTATTTAGTTCAGCTTATTGAAAGCCTCCATGGTAAGTTATCTTCCAAGGACTAACAAGGGCTCAGAGATTATTCTTTCTATCTATCATCTATCTACCTATCATTTATCTATCATCTTTCTTTCTTTCTATCATCTATCTTTATATATATTTATGTGTATGTTTTTGCATAGTATAATTTAAAATTTAATGAATCTTTTATAAGTAATCATAAATTTTCATAATTTTAGCATCTTATAATAAACCATACTTTATGTAAATGGTTCTCTAAAAGTTAATACTATATTTAATCTTGAAAGGACTTTTATAATTTATGATTCTTTATCTTTAGACATATGTGCATATTATCTATCTGTGAATATATATTGTTGCTCAAAAAGAAATTTATTTGGGCAGGTGAGATGGCTCAGCAGCATAAGCACCTGCCTGGCAAGTGCGAGGGCCCGAGTTCGACTCCCGGAACCCACATATGGAAAAAGGGCCGATGATATTGCTCAGCGGCATGGGCGCCTGCTGGCGCACGAGGTCCTGAGGTCGACCCCCGGTACCCACAAAAAAAAAAAGAAATTAACTGAAATCTGTTAATACAGGCATAAATTTGATATCCATAATTATATTTTTTATAATGTGTAGTCATATGTCTGAACAAATATGTATATATAATACATACAATTCTGCTATGGTAATGTTGCCATATGCCAACTCAAAACATCATAATTAGTTCACACAAGTATCATGGATTACAATATAATAATTCCCCAGTTTACGAATGAGTTCCATTCCAGGAGAACTTTTGTAAATCAGATTTGTTCATAAGTCCCGCAAAGTGAATCTTACCTGCCATTGACACAAATATACAATGTATATTGCTTTGTGCTTCCTAGCAGTCCCTTCCACACTACCACTGCTTTTCCTCTTGCTTCCCGACATCCTGGGCTCTGACTGAGCACTGTACTACTTACTGTACACTATCGCACTGCACAGTATGCACACAGAAGCACAACTGTGACAATGTCCAGCAGACACATGAGCTACTTCTGTGACATGTTCACATCTACAAATGTTCATAATGCAAGTTCTTTTCATATCTGTGAAAGTTCTCAATTTGAATATTCCTAAATTGGAAACTTACTATAATTTTTAATTGGACGTTTTGCCTATAGTCATCTTAATTCTCTGTAATCTCAGTCTCAACAACTAGTTTTTTGTTTTCCCACTTATAGAATATTTAGCTACATTTCTAGCTTCATCTTTACTCCTTTTGTATTTTTAATACATATTGTTATGTACAGAGGTGCTCATTTGATGAAACAATTAGTAAAAACAAAGACATAAATATTTCACAGTTTGAAATAATGATAAAAAAATCTGTTTTCCTGTGCTCCAAAATTGCACAAAATTATTGTAAAAATGAAATGTTATTTTAAATACATTTTTGGTTGTTCATATAGAATGTAAGAACATGAAAGTGTATTTAATTATTTGCTTTTTTGTTGACAGTGTATTACACAGCTTTCCTCTTGCTAGACACAATACCTGATATTCACAATTTGAAAGAAAGGTTTAATTTTGCTCATGGTTTGGGGAAATTCAGTCCATTTTCAGCTGGCTCCAAGTCAGGGCTATCAAGGAGGAAGGGTGTGGTGGAGCAAAGATAGGGGCCTGGCAGCAGAGCAAAGCACTAGAGAGCAACAGGCAAGGGACCACAGATAGTACACAGGCTGGGCCTCCAGACCCACCCAGACCCAGCCAGGAGCAGGTACTACTTATCTGCTAGGCATTTCCTAATCCAACAAAATTGGCATACTAGGGTTCATGGCCACACATAGTACCCTTGAAAATTAGATATAGTAAGAATTAATATTTTAACTCATACAGGGGAAAGTTTGTCTGTGATAAAGGGATGTGCCTAAGATTTCTCCCAGAATAAATGATGGAGCAGCACTGGAATTTAGAACTCTTGTTCATGAATCTTACCATTTTCCAGTAGAGCTAGGATGAACATATGCCCCAATTTTTCAGGAAGGTTCCACTTAACACTTGCTATCCTGAAGTGATAAGCAATTGTAATCTCTTTCATATTCAATAGTGTCCTTATTGAAATAATAAACTGTAAGAGCACAATAATTGTAACTTAAGAAATAAGGAAAAAAAAATCAAAGATGCATTGTACCAAAGAGAAGTTACAGTGGTACCTCAATTCATGAACACTTTTGTTTCTAAACAATTTGGTTTGCAAACAAAAGTGTTTGGCAAAAAAAATTTGTTTTTGTTTGCAAACTCTACATTGGATGACAAACACTGTGACAAACATAACAGTCACCATCTTCTCACACAAACATGGCCATCTTTTGCAAAATCGTAGGACAAATTAAGTTTGGGAAGTGAAGTGCCACTTATATTTTGATGCCAATTGTCATCAGATCTTTTTAGTTTATTACTATCAGTGGTAGCAGTCATCTCTTTTACTGACTCACAGAATATAAAACTCACCATTCAGGCATTTATCAGTACTTTGGCATGAATTGTTATTATTAGTTCTTATTTTAAAACTACTGAATTGTCAGTGAAAGTCTTTAAACTTTGCATAAACAAATTTGTTACAACTACATAAAAATAGGCCCATGGTAGAACCAAAAGAGTTGAGTTTGACACATCACCCAACAGACTAGATGCACACATAATCACCTGTTTTATAACAACCAGGTCAGTTTGAGTGAAACAAGAAAGACTCCTTCTGATTGATCTGAATCCAAGTCTGACTGGGAAAACACAAGTACAAAGGCATTAATCTGTGTTTTCTATAAAAACTAATAACTGACTGCCTAGATAAGTAATCTTTTTCACATTTTCTTTGTGCCAATAGTTTTAAGACGGATGGTATGAAAACCAATTGTATATTAACAGATGCATGTTTTCTTTTGCCAGTTCATATATTTCTGTTCAGAAGGGAACTCCTGACAGTAACAATCTTGACATTTTTTACTCAGTTTTGAAAATCTGTTTCATTTAGAAAGTCATAATTATTAATAGCATTCTACACCTATTAAATTTAAGACCGCTTTAATGGTCCTCAATACATTTTCAAAATATGTCATTATTATTTTGATCTATTTCTAAATAAGAAATTTAACGCCTTGAAGTTTGTTCAACTTATTTAACCCTAAAATATGCATACAGCATATGTATGAGATGTGAAACATCTGGTGTGTGTGTGTATGTGTGTGTGTGTGTGTGTCTTTGTGAAAGATACAGACTTTTCCAAATAACCTAGACAAAATTATATTTGACAGCACTGTTATAGAAACCACTGGGCACAAATGAAAAATCTATGGTTTTGTCCATTCAGAAAATTGCTTAAATAAGTCTAGTTTAAAACAAGATACCTTGTCATGATGTACAATCTTTCTGAAGATTTGTTTCTTTCTGCTTGCCAGTATCTTGTTGAGGATTTTTGCCTCTAAATTTATTAAAGAGATTGGTCTACAGTTTTCTCTTTTGGTTGGATTCTTATTTGGTTTTGGAATCAGTGTAACGCTGGCTTTCAGTTGTGACTTTGGGAGTACTCCTTCCCTTTCAATTTCATTAAAGAACTTAAGGAGTATTGGTATTAGATCTTCCCTGAAGTTATTGTAAAATTCAGCAGTGAATCTGTTTGGTAGCTTTTCTTAGTTGGTAGGCTTTTCATTACTGCTTCAATTTTGTTACCTGTTATTGGATTATTCAAGATTTTTACTTCTTGATTCAGTTTTGTTATTTCATATATATCTAGGAATCTATCCATTTCTTCTGAATTCTCCAATAATAATGTAAAATGCATGTAATATAAACATGTGCTATTAAAAATGATAAAAAAATCATAATACAAATATAAATGTTACTTTTATATGATCCTAGATAACTATTTACCTTGAAATGTATAGAAGTGTTTTTAGACAAATTCATAGTATGTTAAAGTTGTAGATATTTCAAGGAGAATATATACACTGCATAGTCTTTGCAGTGTCACTGATTGTGATGGGATTTAAAAATCTACACAGATTTTTATCTGAATATTTTTTCTCAGTTTTAATTCCTTTGGTTGTTATTTTAGATTCCATAACACTTATTACCAAAATACTATTTGATTAATTATATTCTTAAAATTGTTCTAAAATTGTTTCTCACTGTACTGAAAGACATCTCTAAAATTAAGTGTAATATAGGCATTTAGAAAATTCAGCAAATGTCATCTTACAGTTTTAATTTTCTTCCTTGAGTTATGTCGCATTAGCTTTTTTTCTTTAAATCAGAAAAGGCTATCGTATTCTAGGGGACAATTCTCAAGAACAGAGTTGGTAAGGCAAAATGTTTCACAAGGTTAATAATCTTTTACAACTTCTGCTATTAGGTTTGCTTCTTCTGTATTGTATTTGATAATCATGGCCCAGTTATTCCCTAATTATTTTTTCAGATATCCAAAAATGTCAGAGTTTTTGGTTTAGTGAGTTAGGTTAATCTCACTCCTTACAAACTATCACTAGCTTTTGTAAGTCCTATTTTGTTTTATAATTTTTTACCTTTTAAGAACTTCATCAGCAGAATACTATTTATGGACAGGATTATGAAAAGATATTTTCATATTCTTAGGCTGTTAACATCATAAAGATCTTTTTAAATTACAATATAAAATGGAGCATCATCAGAGACAAGAAAGATAGTACTATTGCGGAATAGTAGACACTATATTTTGTACCTACTATTATCTTACCAGAATCTCATTTCAGAAAGTAGGCACAACAGAACAATTTTTCAGTAGTCTTTAGTGTTCTATTGGTTTTTGTACATTTTTATACACATCTATACCCTTACAAACTCACTAATGTTGGCCATTGTGGATGTTAAACTTACTCAACAACTTGATTGGCTTGGGAGCTGCATAGGGGATTAGCAGAGCACTTTCTGGTACATCTGGGTGGGTCATTGAGATGTGACCTTAGGTATGATGTATGGCACCTGGTTCATTCTTCTCTGTGGCTCACTTTGTGGCCACCATGTTGTAAGCATCTTTGCTTTGCAAAACACTTCTGCCATAATGTCTCTGCCTTGGAGCCAGCTGACCATGGACTGAGTCCTCTGAAACCATAACCTAAGTTAAATCTCTCCTCCTGTAAGTTGTGGGTATCTGATATCGTGTTTCACTGAACAGAAAGAGACAAAAGTGGTTAATACAGCCATGTATTATTAGCTTAAATTGCTAGTTAGAAGCATTCCTCTACCGCTGGTCAATTACATGAGCATTGTCAATAATAGAATTTCTCAAATTTTCAGTGTCTTGAATTATGTAATGTCCTGGATTTAACTTCACTAAGAACGTTGTTTTCAGGTGTATTTTTAATTTGTTCACATTTGATCTTCTTTAAAAAATATTTGACCCAACTCTTAAAATAGTTGTCACATGCTATTTTTCAGAAGCATTTATAACTTTCTAAAATGATTAGTAGTGGTATACTTTTTTTTTTTTTTTTTTGGTACCAGGAATCGAACTGAGGACCTCACGCTTGCCAGGCAGGCGCTGTGCCACTGAGCTATGCCCCCGGCCTCAGTAGTTGTATTCTTTATCTCTGTAAATAACAACATTTCTAAAAGAAGACTATAGAAACAACTTGGAAAAGGAATAATTCAGTATGTTTTTAAAGTTTCTCTTTTTTGGGGGTATAGTGAGTTGTATTAATCTCAGTCCTTATAAACTATCATTAGATTTTGTTAAGTCCTATTTTATTTTACAGTTTTTACATTTAAAACATTCTTGGGCTGGTGAGATGGCTTAGCGGCGTAAGCACCTGCCTTGCAAGCACGAGGGCCCAAGTTCGACTCCCGGAACCCACATACAAAAAAGGGGCCGGTGATATCGCTCAGCGGCACGGGTGCCTGTTGGCGTGCGAGGTCCTGAGGTCGACCCCCTGGTACCCACAAAAAAAAAAAAAAAAAAAAAACATTCTTACTGTCTCAGGCCTACCACTTTCAAGTCCCATTCCCACTTTTCTTTTTTCATAAGGAATTAATTTAATATGGATAATGTACAACTTTCACTATGGCTATAAACTTAAATGACATGCAGTAGTGTTTTTAATAAATATTTTTAATTTCTTATGTTTTAAATATATATTTTTAATTTTATCTTTTATTCAACTGTGATTAGTAGCTGTTAATGATTTTTAATTGCCATGTTTCTTGTGATATATATATATATCATATTTTATTTATTCATCTTCTACTGATAGAAGTTACATTGCTTTCAATGCTATCTCAAACTCTTATTTAGCTATAATCTCCATATACTGACAGTTTATTACTTATTTGTGCAGTCAGTTACATCATGTGTCACATTATTTATCTGTATCTATTTATGTAGCTATCTTCCATATGTCATCAAGGCTGATTTGTTCCCACAATTTAAATTGCACTCCGTTGATATTTTTCTGTTTATACCAACTTACTTTTACTAATATGAATAAGTAGTGTGTATTATCTTTGATAGAATGAATAATTCTTTTCCTTTGGTTTTTTTTTGAGATTATCTTTTTGATACAAGTTTATATTTGTATATATACATTCATTCAAAAAATTTGAATAAACCTTTAACTGTACTGAGCTGCAACTGATATTCAATAAACTGAATTTAAAATGTAAATTTCATTCCTTTTACATTTGTGTGCCCCTGTGAGAACATACCATGACAAATACCATCTGTCACCCCCAGAGTTTTCCTCTACCCTTAGTCCCCTTACCACTGCTCAAAAATCACCTCATCCCTAGACAAATACCCACCTGCTTTCTCATGTATCTCGGGCTGGCCCTGAACTCACAGTGATCCTCCTGCCTCAGCCTCCTCAGTGCTGGGATTAAAGGTGTGCGCCACCACACCTGGCTTTCCTATCAATTCTGATTAGTTGCCTTTCCTAGGAATTTATATAAATCTAATTGACAGAACATATTTTTCATAGTCTCCTGTGTCAAAGACTGTCGACAAGGACTTTTTTATCCAAAATTGTTTTGTCAGGCTGGGGATATACCTTAGTGGCACAAGTGCCTGCCTGGCAAGTGCAAGGTCCTGAGTTCAATTCCCAGTACTAAAAAAAAAAAAAAAAAATTGTTTGGTCATTTCTTTTATCTGTTACCTTGCTGGACAAAAATATGAGATTCATTTTTTTCTGTTAAACACTCAACAATATTACTTCTTTGACTTCTCATGTCTAGGGTTAGTATTGTGGAGACCAGTAAATATCTAATACTTTTCCTCTTAATATCTAATACTTGGGCTTTCAACTTATATGATTTTCTTTTTAGAACAATTTAAAATTTTTCATATATTTCAACTGGAAGTTGAGTTTAAAATTAGGCACTCTAGTCTGCATGCCTACAATCCCAGGACTCAGGAGGCTGAAGCAGGAAGATGCCATGAGTTTGAGGCCAGTCTGTACTACATAGTGACTAGCCAGCCTGAACTGCATAATAAGGCCCTGTTTCAAAACTTGAGTATATAAAAAATTAAAGTATATAAATTAGAGTATATAAAATTATATACTCTAGCAGTTCTATTAATATTACTTTTTTAAATTATCCTACTTACTAATATTAAAGTTTTATTTATGTTTACTGTATTTCCCACCTTTCCCATTTTTACTTTTATTTAATTTAATTTTTATTTTCATTAGTACAATTCTAATTATGTAGAATTTCTTTAGTTGCAGCTACATATTTATTTCTATCATTACAACTGTTACATTTTATTAACATTTCAAATATTCTTATATTTGTTTAAATTTGACCATATTTCTTTTACTTTTTACATATTAAATACATATTTAATCATAATTACATTATTATTTAATTTTCACTAGTTTTTACATTCTCTTTATTTTTCCTCCTCTTTACTGTATTATCTTTTAGATTGTTTTATATCTATATGTTTATTGTTTGCAGTGGGGTAAAACCCAGGGACTTGTGAATGCTAAGCAAGTAGTTTACCCTGAACTGTATTCCCAGCCATTTTTCAGGCTTTTTTAATTCTTCCATATCATTTTTTTTTTTGTAAGCTCATACATTTTTGGAACCATTATCTGCTTTAAATTGTGATAAACCGCAGGGATGAGAAAAAGACTAGTCCCTGGGTATTTTTTCTATGAAATTCTAAAGAGATTAAGTAGAGAAGTGATTTGTGTCTGAACATACAAAATGTACTTATTGTCTTTATAATCTTTTATTTGTCCATCACATCTTCTAACTTGCATATCCTTATACATGGGCCCTCGTCAGTTTTAAGAGCCACAGTTAATGCTGTAACTGGAAGTTTCGTATTAGTACTCGAGGTGAGCAGAGAGAACAGAGAGTAACTCAGTTCCATGGAGGAAAAGATCATCTGCACCTCTTTCACATCCTGTATTATACTTGTCTTCTGGTGTAAAATTTTTTTTCTTCACCTCTTGATGTGAAAATTAGTTGCTGTTTTTTGTACCTTTCAGAATCATTACAAAGCAGGTTATAATGCGTTTACTGTGATGAAGAGAAAGGAATTTAGGTATAATTGACTCCTATTCTATATTTGTTACGTTGGACTCCCCTCCTCTCATCTTTCCACAGAAGCATTGTTTCCATTCATGACAGGATATAATTTTCTTTTGTCTTTAAATACTTATCACAGTTTCTATGTTAATTTATGTAATAAAATCCCTTTTCAAATTATGTGGAAGGAGGGAAACTGAGTTTATCAGTCTTGCAAGAGTTAGTAAATTTTTCGACAGGCATGGTGGCACATTCCTATAATCCCAGCACTCAGGAGGCTGAGGCAGGAGGATCACTGAGAGTTCAAGGTCAGCCTGGGCTACATAAGCAAATTCAAGGCCACCCTGAACTACACAGTGAGACCTTGTCTAAAAAAAAAAAAAAAAAAAGGAGTTAGTATATTTTTATGTACTTTTTCTATGTATTTGATTATTTAGGAATTTTTGATAAATAGGTTTATCCTAAGTAGACTAGAAACACAGTATTACATTATGCACATATACAATCAAATATAATCATACACATATCTATTTTTTTTTTATATGCGGGTACCGGGAGTTGAACTCAGGACCTCGCGCTTGCCAGGCAGGCGCTTATGCCGCTGAGCTATATCACCGGCCCCACATATCTATTATGTAGAACTTCCAAGCATTCTTTAATATACTGATTAAAAACATGACATAAATTGCGATATGTCTATTTCTGGTATTATCTAGTGCTCTCATTCATAAATTAGAAGTAAAATTTTATTGCAATTATAAGACTTAAATAAAAAAACCCAAGATGCCAATCACTGAGCTCTGGAGTGATGCATAAATAAGATTTTGATCTAAGAAGAACAATTGAGAATTTTCTTAGTCTTTTTCCTAACTTGAAAGGAATAAATTTCTTTATTGACCCAATTTTTCCACATTAAGCTTTATCATGAGTATATTAAACATTTCTCTAGTATATCAACTTTCTATCGAATCATTGTTTAGACTACCAACCTACACAGTTTTATTCAGTAATTCACTTCTACCTGGTTTCGGATATAGTAAATGAACACTTATTTCAAATCTTATCCATGTATATTATGTTAGTTTTTTAGGGTATCCATAATAAAATACCTTAGACTGGATGGTTTAAGCAAGATATATCCATGTTTTCACTCATATTTTGTTAGAGTTAAGCACTTCATTTTGTAGGACTCTAAAGTAAATAAAATTGTGTTTTTAATTTCTAATTACACTAGTTTATTTCTGGTATAAAGAAAAGGGACTTTTGTTTATTAAAGTTGAATCCTGGATCATTGGTATAATCTTTTGTTAGTTTCAAATTTTTTTTGTCACTTCTTTGGAATTTTGTATATAAATGATATGATCTGAGAACAAAGAAAATGTCATTTCTTCCTTTTTATTCTGCATCCTTTTATATCATTTTCTTCTCTTACTAGCATTCCCAGCAAAATGTTGAAAAGTAATGGTGTGAAGGAACGTACTTGCCATGAAACTATTCTTTGTCAGTATATGTTCCTAATATAGGAGTTACATTTGTTTTGTTACGAAACAAATCACATTGTTTCTTGATCACTTTAGATCCCTTTGCCTTTCCTCACACCCCTCCCTCTCCCCCGCCCCTTTCCTCATCTCCCACATTGTGTCTCCAGGTTTCTCACCGCCATGTCTTTATCGCTTTCTTCAATTTGTTTCTATTTTGTTTCTCTTGTAAGAGAAACTCTGTGGTACTTAACTTTCTATATCTGACTTATTTTACTTACTGTTATGGTCCCAATAGCTGTGCATTTTCCTGCAAAAGGCGTGATTTCTTTCCGATTATAGCTGAATGATATCCCATTGTGTACATATAGATTTTATTTACCCATTCATCTGCTAATGATCATTTAGGCAGATTCCAGAGCTTACTTACTGGGAATTATGCTGCTATAAACATGAGTATCCATTTATCAAATTAGGATGATGTCCTTGACTCTGGAGATGTCTACTGGGGTGAAATGGAATTTCTATTTTTAGTTTTTTGATTAATCTCCATTCTGATTTCCATAGTAGTTTTACGAGATTACATTCCTACTAACAATATGGAAGGATTTCTGTTTTCTTCATATTCTCAGCAGCATTTTTTTTTGTATTCCTGAAAAAGCCATTCTAACTGAGATTAGATGGAATCTCGCAGTTGTTTTTATTTGCATTTCCTAAATGTCTAATAATGAACATTCTTCAAGACAACTCGTACTACTTTTAAGGACTGTTTATTCAATTCATTTGCCACTTTTGATTGGGTCATTTGTTTTGGGAGTTTAATTTTTTGAGTTCTTTACTCTCGTATTAGTCATCTATCAGAACAGTAACTGGCAATTTTTTTCCTATTTTTTTAGTTTCTTCACTCTTGACCCGTTATATCCTTTACTATGCAGAAGCTTTGTAATTTGATGCAATCCCATTTGTACATTCTTAATATTATTTCTTGTGCAACTGGAGATCTGTTGAGGAAGTCCTTCCTGTGTCTACAGCTTTAAGTGTTTCCCCTATGTTATCTCCTCACTCAACGATTCTGTTTTTATAGCTAGGTCTTTAATCCATTTTGATTTCATTTTAGTATGTTGGAGGGGAACTAGCTTTATTCATCAGAACCAGTTTCCCCAGCACTGTTTGATGAAGATTTTTTTTTTCCCTGAGATATGTCTTTACCCCTTGGCCAAAATTCAGGAGCAAAGGATGCCTTTTTATTTTCCAATACCCTCTTCAATCTTATTTTTTGGGGGGTGAGTACTAGAAATCGAACTCAGGACCTCATGCTTGCCAGGAGGTGCTCCACCACTGAGCTAAATCCTCAGCCCTCCCTCTTCAGTCTTTATTTCAGAGCTGTATAGTCTTCGTTGTATTGGTCTTTTACCTCCTTGATTAGGTTGTTTCCTATGCATTTAATTTTTTGAAGCTATCGTGAATGGAAATGTTTTCCCGATTTATTTCTCAATGGTACATTAAAAGTCTGCAGCAACACTATTGATTCCATGTGCTGACTTTGTATTCTGTCCCTTTGGTGAGTTTGTTTATCTGTTCTAAGAGTTTTCTGGTGGAGCATTTCTGGCTCTGCTATGTAAAGGATGAGATCATCTGCAAATAGAGATAATTGGACTTTTTCTTTTCATATTTGTATCCTTTTAATTTCTTTCACTTACCTGATTGTCTGGCTAAAGTTTTTAGAAGTATATTGAACAGGAGTGCTGAGAGCAGACATACTTGTCTTGTACTGCACGTATTGAGAGAATCACATGATTTTTATCATTGATTCTGTTTATGTGGTGCATTACATTTATTGATTTACTTATGTTGTAGTCATACATTCATCTTTCAGATGTAGCTGACTTATACAGGATATATGATTTTTTTAATGATATGCTAATTGCTGTTTGCAAATGTCTTATTGAAAATTTTTGCATCTATTTTCATCAAAGTCTTTGGCCAGTAGTCTTTTCTTTTCTTTTTCTTTTCTATTTGTGTCATTTGGATTGGACATTGGGATAATGTTGGCTTCATGAAAGAATATAGATGCATTTCTTTCTTTTCAATTACATGGAATAACTTGGGGATTATTGGCATTAGTTATTCTCTAAAGTACTGGTAAAATCTATCCCTATATCCACTGTGCCCTGGCTTTTCTTTGTTAATAGAGTTTTTAATTACTGCTTCAATTCCACTGCCTGTTATTTTTCTGTTCAGAGATTTTATTCTTTTTCAATTCAATTTTGGTAAGTCATATTTGTCCAGGAATTTATCCATTTCTTTCAGATTCTTCAATTTATTGAAATATAAGTTTTGAAAATAGTTTCCCATAGTCCTTTGGATTGCAGTAGTGTCTCCTTTAATTTTGCCTTTTTTTTTTTGTCTAATTATATTGATGTGGGTTCACTTTGGGGCACTAAGTTTGGCTAATAGTTTATCAGTCTTATTTAATATTTAAAGAAAAAGTTTTTGATTCATTGTTCCTTTGTATATTTTTTGTGTTAATTTCATTAGTTTTTCCTCCCATCTTCATAATTTCTTTCCTTCTACTCATATTAAGTTTGGATTGTTTTTAGTTTTCTAGTACCTTGAGATGCATCACTAGGCTATTTAACTTAGATCACTCTCTTTCTCAAAGTTATGAGCTTTCCTCTTAGAATTGCTTTTATTGTGTCCCACAGATTCTGATATATTTTTTACCATTGTCATGAGATTCTAGGAATTTTTAAATTTCTTACCTAATTTGTCCTGTGATCCACTGATTATTCAGAGTGTATTATTCAATCTTTATGTGCTTATGTTTTCTGTGGTTTCTTTTGCTGTTGATTTCTAGTGTCATTCTGTTGTGATCTGACAGGATGCAAGGGAGCATTTCAATTCTTTTGTATTTATTGCAGCCTGATTTGTGGCATAATATATAGTCTGTTTTGGAGAAAGTTCAGGGGGCTGCTGAGAAGAATGTGTATTCTGATGCTGTTGGATGAAACCCTCCTAAGTCCACTTGTTCTTTGGTGGTGTTTAACTCTAATATTTCTTTGTTGATATTTTTTGTGTGGATAACCTGCCTATTTGAGAAAGTAGGATATGAAGTCTCCCATTATGACTGTACTTATATCTATCTGTCTTTTTATGTCAAGTGTTTTGGTTTTATAAAATAGGGTGTCCTGATATTTGTGGCATATATATTTACAATTGTTACCTTTTCTTGGTGTATTGTTCCATTTACCAATACATAGTGATTTTCTTTTTCTCTTTCGACCAATTTTTATTTGAAGCCAACTTTGTCCAATATTAGAAGTTATTGCTGCTTGCTTTCAGGCTGCAACTGAGTAAATAATCATTTTCTATCTGTTCATTTTCAATCTGTGGGTTTGTTTATTTTTTTGTGGATTAGGTGTATCTCTTGCAGAGAGCATATTGTTGGGTTTTGTTTTTTGATTCAAAGTGTCAGTCTGTGTTTTTTTATTATAGCGTTAAGGCTGTTTATAGTGAGTGTTATTATTAGAAAGTTTTTATTGATTTGTCATTATATTATTTTTTCGGTACTTGATTATGTGTTATTTTCCTTGTTTCCTCTCCTAATGAGATGCCTTTTTTCTTTGGACTTGGGTGATAGTGGCCTCCCTATCTGTGTTTAAGATCTTCGTGAGTATTCTCTAAAATGCTGGTTTGGTTGTCATGAATTTATTTATTTCTGTCTTGGAAGAACTTTATTTTTTCATCAGTTTTGAAGGATACTTTTGCAGGATATAATAAACTGGGCTCACAATTATTTTCTTTTAAGACTTGAACTTCACTCCAAGATCTCCTGACCTTGGAATTTTGTGTTGAGAATCTGCTGTTACTCTGATGCTTTTTTATGATATTTGGTGCTTTCCTTTTGTGTCCTCTCTTTTCTGAATCTCTGGGACTTTGACTATGATGTGTCATGGAGAAGTACTTTTCTGGTCATGTCTATTTGGGGTTTTAACTGCAAGCTTTACTTAGCTATTCAACCTGTTTCTCAGATATGTGAAATGTTCTCTATTAATTTCAATGAATAAATTTTTAAACCTGAAGTCTTTATTTTTCCTCCTTCAAGTCCTATCATTCTTATATTTGTTCTTTTAATGACATCCAGGAGCTCTCGAATCATTTTTTATTGTCTCTTGTTTTTCTTAGTATAACTGAGTAATTTTTCTACTAAATTAGCCTTGTCCTTGAGTCCTGATACTGTATCTTCTACTGATCTTGTCTACTGCTAAAAGTTTCTATTGAAGTTTTCACTTCCAAGAGTTCTGCTTGATTTCTTTCCATAATCTCTAATTCTTTACTGAAGTGGTCTTTTTATATCCTACATTATCTTCATTCATTTGTTCATTTATATCTTATTTAAGCTCAAGAAAGACAGAAAAGCTCTTTGATCTTCTTAGTAATTGATTCACTCAGCTGCTTAGTTACATCTTCTTTAAATTTGCTGATCATCTCAGTAGTTGTTTCACTTGGCTGCTTTTTCTTCTTCTTTGACCTCTTCAATCTTTTTAACAATTTGTTTTCTGAGTCCTTTGTCTGAAAGTTTATCCACTTCAATGCCTGTTAAATCTGTTGTTGGAGAGTTATGAATTTTTGGAGATATCTTCTTGTCTTGTTTTCTCATGTTTATTGTGATTTTGTGCTGAAAATTGTAGATCCACTGGGCTAGAAAGCCCTGTCTCTATATAGAGGTGACTTTAGTAAATGATTATCTCCCTACATTGTGATACTGGCTTTGAGAATGATTCAGTGTGCTATCACCTATTCGAACTATTCTATCCCTAGCACTGTAAGGTGGAGAGAGATCTATTACCACTAATAACATCTAAAGAGTCAATTATGTATCAGCACATAATATCAAACTTGTTAAAATTTTTTCAACTCATTCAAATAGATCAAGAAGCTGAGAGAAGGGTAATGATGAAGACTGAGAATTAGGAGAAGAAAAATGCAAGGAGAAAAAGGAAGAAAAACCAGAGACAAAGCAAGTGATGTTATTAGTGGGAATAGTTTTGATAAAATTATTTTATTCAAATAAAAGGGAAGATTTGATAGATTACTTGTGGAGAAGGAAAGAAAGAAGAAAAGGTAAAGTATTATAGGTTGAAACTAACCATATACTACCAGGTAATTGAGACCTTATTTAGAAAAGTCTCTACTATTTCACCACTCCAGGGAAAGTGAAGGAGAGTAGTACAATAAACTAGACTACAGAAAATTGATCATTAAGATATTCAGGTATCATACACTAATAGTGTATGTTGATAGGATCCAAAAACAATATAAAGTGAAAAGAAAAGTAAAAGAAGGAAAAAATACAAAAAGGGGCAGAGTAGAGAGACAGAAGGTATATGAAGTGATACAGAGAAAGTATGGGAAGAAAGGAAGTATAGCTGGGAAGTGAGATAATAGGTAAGGGGATTGCACCTGGTTGTTGAAATGACTGTTCAAGAAAGTTCAATATCCTTCACAAGTGAGCTGTAATAAGGAATCTATAACCAAAAAACTTGGAGTTTTATGTCACCAATGCAGAGAACTAATAAAAATAACTTTATATGGATGTACAGATATAAAAATTCTAAATCTAATTATATTTAACAAAACACTGATAGAAAAACAAAAAATAGTAAAAAAAGGACAGAGATAAGTGAATGTATATATCATATATATATATATATATATATATATATATATATATATATATCACACCAGAAAAAAAAAAAGGATGATTATCCTGTTCTGTTGGTTAGAATGAGTATCTGTTAATGCTGCTAACTGAAGAATGTCATATTCAAGAGCCTATAGTGTTCTCAGGGACCACAGAGTGGAGTGGGGTGGGAACCCCCTCTTTGGTGTGTCAGCCTCAGGGTCTCACTGCACACTCTTATCACAGCCTCCGCCACAGGCAGGCTCTGTGTTCTTTCCCGGAGTGTCTATCCAGGTCCCAGGCTGTATGCCTACCACACCCTCTGTGATGAGCTTGATGGCTTTCTTCTCTCTGGTCACTCCTAAGTACGGTGTATTCACCACAGATAGCTCCTAAAGGTGGTAGGGTTCACACAGTCCAGGAGCAATTCCTCAAACTCCATCTGGCTTGAAATCCACTGGTCATGAATGGGACAGCCTTACACCAATCTGGTGTTTCTTCCCTCCGCACCTGATGCTCACACAGCCAACTGCTTTGGTTCTTTGCTTTTTTCTCAGGGTTGGGCTTCTAACTGTGCCCACTGCTGGGGAGGGAGTGAACAAAAAACAAAGCCAAGACCCTGTGGACTGTTTCTCACCACCCCTCAACATTTGCTACTCCTGTCTCTGCGTCAGAGTTTCCCTCTGGGTCATAGCCAGGCTGATGTAATCCTACAGCTGGGCTATCTGTGTTGGAGACTGCAACTTCTAACCCCCTCCCCCACTCCAGTCCTCCACACCACAGTTTTCTCTGGATTATGACTCTCACAGTGCCCACTATCAAGGATACCCTCCCTTGCACAATTACTTCGGGCTCCAGGTCCTCAAATACCAGCAGGAGTTCCTGTGTGATCCACCTGTGCTTTTGTTGGTCCTAAGCAGGGCAAACACCAAGCTGTCATTCATCTCCAGGGTTTTTGTAGTATTTCAGGCATTTTACATTGGCACAGTCTCCAGACTTCTGTTTTGACCAGCTGCAAGGTAGGGTAGCAACTTGTATTCTTGTTCCAGTTTCCCTTACTTTTATCCTTTGCCTGTTTGCTACCTTGTTCAGATTATACAACTATGGGGGTTTTATTACCTTCTCATTCAGTCATGTAGCTGCTAAACTGGGAGTGTCTTGGTGCAGTTTAGAGTTCTGCTTCCTCTAGCCTGCCATGGTGGAATCCCTTGCCTTGGTCTTGATATTAGAAGGAGAGCTTTGAGTTTCCCATCAATCGTGATATTAGCTATAGGCATTCCATAGATATTGTTTATCAAATGGAGGAATTTCCTTCTCTATCCCCAGTTTTCTAAGATTTTTATCTTGAATGCTTGTTTATTGAAATGGCTTTTTAAAATATATCTATTGATATGATCTTGTGAATTTCTTCTTTAATCTGTTGTGATTCTTACTTTAAATTTAGAATGTTAAACTCGCCTTGTATAACTGAAAATAATCTCAATTGTCCACAGTACATCATTCATTTTATACATTATTGAATTTGAAGTGCTAATATTTTTGTTGAAGATTTTTGCATGTATATTGATGAATAATATTAGTCTGGAGTTTTCTTATGTTTTTTCTGCTTTGGGCATTAGGGTAGTGTTCTTAGACTGAGACATGGGGTACTTTCTTTAATTCTACAATCTGAAGGAGATGATAGCAAATGATATAATTTCTTTCCTAAGTGGTTAGTGGAATACCTTAGTGAATTGATCTGGGCCAGGTATAAATTTGGCAGGATATGTATTCCTAGGAACTGAACCATTTCATCTAGGTTATTAAAATTGTGAGTATAAAGTTCATGAGATTTCTTGATTTTTTTCACCTCTCCTGATAGGAACTGTGTCTTCTCTTTCTTACTGAATTAGTTTGGCTAAATGCCAATTGATCTTATTTTTTTTCCAAATAATTAGCTTTTGAATTTTTTTATTTTCTTTAATGATTGTCATTTAGAATTTCATTAATTTTTGCTCAATTTTTAATTATTTCTTTTATTCTTATCACTTGAATTTAATTTTTTCTTTATCCTATTTCCTTAATTGGAAACTTGAAATACTAATTTTAGAACAATCTTCTTTTCTGACATATGAATTCATGCTACAAATTTTTATGCTTTCATTGTGTCTCACCGATTTGCTAAGTTTTACTTTAGTTTTCATTTAACAAAAATATTTTAAAATTTAACTTGAAATTTGTTTTTTTGACCTATGCATTATTGAGGAGTGTATTATTTAATTTCCAAGTATTTTAATTGATTTTTAAAATCAATTTCTCATTTATTTCCATTATTTTGTAAGAGTAAAATGTATATAATTTCCATTTTTTAAAATTTGTAATTGTGTTTTATTGTCTAAAATGTAGACTTATCTTGACAAATACTCAACTTGAGCTTGAAAAGGTTGATTATTATGCTCTCAATGGATGAGTTAAAATATCTATCTATATCTATATATCTACATCTACATTTACATCTACATCTACATCTACATCTATATCTATATCTGCATCATATATTTGCTTGATTGATGATGATGTTGATTTTAACTCTGTTCTTTGTGATTTCAGCTTACTGGAACTGTGCATTCCTATAAAGCATTGATAAAAACCTCTAGCTACAACAGTGGATTCATCTATTTATCTCTGTAGTTCTATCAGTTTTTCCTTCATATATTTTGCAACTCTCTTGTTAGGTGAATACTCATTAAGAGTAGTTATGTCTTCTTGGAGAATTGACCCTTTTGCTATTATGCCATGACTTTGTAACTTTCCTTTTTATAAAGTCTGTTTTTCTTGAAATTAATACAGATATTCATAATTTCTTTTTGGTCAGTGTTAAAATAGTATATCTTTTTGAATCTCTTTGTCTTTATGTTTAAAGTAGATTTCTTGGCAGCCAGCATTTATAGTTGACTTTTTTTATGTACTCTGACAATCTCTTCACTTGGTGTGTTTAGGTGACTGCTGTTCTACTTTGTTGTTGATGTTGTAGTATTAATATCCACTTTATTTAGTGTTCTTTTTTACTTGTGGCCCTTGTTCTCTGTTCTTATTTATTTTCGGACTTTTCTGGCTTTGAGTATTTTACATTATTTCATTTTCTCTTCTTTATTAATATAGGATCTCTATGCCATTCAGGCTACCCTTGAGCTCACTATGTATCCTAGGTTGGCCTGAAACTTTTGGCAATCCTCCTACCTGAGCCTCCCAAGTGCTGGAATTGCAGGTGTGCGCCACCACACCCAGCAAGCTTGTCTATTCTTAACCCCTAGAAATTCATTCAGAATACTTAAGCTTTCCTTTCCAACTAGTTTCCATAGAAGTTTCTGCTTACGGGTTTCTACTTCACAAAGTTGAGAATCTCTGTATTCACTTGGTTTTACATCTTCTTGGGGGAGGTAGTGATTTGCCTTGTGACATCTTTTCTATGTTGGATTTCCAGGTTGTGTAGCTCTTTATCTATTGAGCTGGAATGAAGACACCTAAGTCTCTTACATGCTGGAGAAGTATCTCTGGAGAAGTATTTTTTGAAATATCTTTAACCACTTACCAGCCCAGTTATTTAAATACAAGATAACCAAAGTTTGTATATTTTTTCATGAATTTTTATAAGATAATATAACAGGAAATATAAAAACGACAATTTATCACATTTATTCAATACAAGAATTGACTGGTTGAGATGACGCCTGCCTGAGCAGCAGGCAGTATGTAAACGAATGCCAAGTGATACTTGGGGTAAACACTTATGCGGTTAAATGAATCTTAATTTTTCAACTAATTATTTTACTTCCAAAACACCTTGTTTTCTAAAAGGAGCTGTTAAAATTGAGAGAATTTAATGGTATTTTATTTTGTTTAAGACAAATTTTCAAATATTTAATTTTTCCTATAAAAAGATTTGAAGAAATAGTTTCATACTATGTTTTTAGTTGGCTCTATAACTAAAATTTTAAACAGTGATAAAATTTGCCTTGGCTTCATTTGAATAGATATTATGTTAGCATTTGAACTGCCAAATAAGATGGTTATGCTAACAGTTCTGCTTATTTTTATTAAGTCAAAAAGTGGTATCGGGTGAAATTTAGGGCTGCAGTCTGTGAAACTGCCATCCCCAAATTTGTGTTTATCATCTTCTTTGACGCCTTCTTGACATGATGTGTTTTTGATAGATGGTGTTACAGGAAACAGCAAAGGCAGAAGTCCTGGACATGTGGAGCTTCATTCACGTCAACAAAGGCATTGCGGCATGAACCTATTTCAGCAGAAGCTGAATTTGTGCCAACCAGAAAAACTACTTCCTCTTCCTATTGCAGCTACCCACTTGGGAATACTAATTATCACAACATTTATCTACCATTTTTTTTTTTATCTTAGGTGTTCAAATGTCTCCTTGCCACTGTAGGAAAGGTTACAATTACTTCTCATAGGCCAACTTTCACTCCTTAGCTTTCTTAATTCTGACGCACACCAATTCTCTGTGTTCACTGTGAGGGATTTCTGTCAGTTATACACATCCATGGGAATTGAGGTAAAGGACTGGTAGGAATCACACCACCAGAGGAAAGCTGTCTTCTAAAAATTACCTCCAAAATATTTTCTTTTAATATATTTTATTATCTTTTTATAGAACCTTGTAGATAAAATACCTAATTCTTTAGAAATCTCTTGAAAAGTCCTGATGGTTTTCTGTTTCATATTTACTTAGTGTTTTATATCCACGATATCTTGGTATCTCAAATGTCCTGTAAGGATGTGAAAGAGATTTCAGATGCATGTTGGGGATTTTCTAAATAAAATACATTTTCTATTAAATAAACACAAATATTTATGAATAAAGAAAACACTCTAAGGTTAAAATGACTACACTGTGTACAAATACTATAGCATGTTTACAGAAAATGAGTACCATTCCACGAAGAAAGCATCTCAAGGGGCTACTTTTGAAGTGACTGCTAAGAAAAATTTTGGAGCTTTAATTTTGGAATTGTTTAGATCACAGTTGCATACAATATAACAGCAGTGATTTTATAAAGTTAAATAAAATCTTACTTAATGATATATATTTTTTAATTATGATAAGGCAGTCTTTATCAGGAAGGCAGTCTTTATCAGGACCATTGCCTTAGGTGTAGGGATCACTGCAATGGAATTATACAGTGGGCGAGAAAGATTAGATTCAATGCCAGACAACCTATGAGCAGGTACGAACTTATAGCCAAGGAGAAGGATGGGGTTAATGGATAAAAATATTTCTAAAAGGCAACATAAGCAGTAAGGGAAATTCTAGTTAAACCTACCTAAAAAGGATAATTGCTGAAAATGGTGCAAAATAATTAGACATCACCTGAGAGGTGTCAGAGAATGTGGGACCAGATCAGATTTGAGGCTCATCTGAGGGGAAGATTGAAGAGTTCTTGGTGAACTGTTTGATTAGAGCTTTTCACTAACCAGGATTTTATAAGCAAGGACATCAATGTTCCCAGAGTGTTCAGGAGTCAGATCAAAGTTCTGTCAACCAGAAAATCTCTGGCCATAAACATTCCTGATTTTAAAACAATAACATGAAGTAGTATGTGGCTTAAACATACATTGTTTTACTCGAAATAACTTATTTCAAAAATAAAAATGTATCTTGATAGGATTAAACTTGTTAAAAAATGAGGCTATTCAAAATGACATAATGTAATACCCGAAAGTAATCTGAAGAACTCAAAAGATGCTAGTAAATTAGAACTAAAGCAAATTTTTTCAAAAATTCAGCAGTCATTTGTAGGGGTTAATTTAAAAATATATATATGAAGAATCTATTTTTTCATTTCCTTTTTATAGGGAACAATACGTTTCCTGGACATGGTAAAAAAAAGTCACGTGGGAAGTAAAAAATATAACAAGCATATTCTAGTGAATAGAACTATGCTTTTTTGAAAGATAACATCATTTTCTCAGGCAGGATATAAAATCAAAATGACTTCATTTTTACTTCTCTAGTGGAAGTTAGTTAATAGAATCCTTTCCACTATGAATAACTTTGTACACATACACAGAGTAATTCATATGTTTATTGTTCTTCAGTTTTATACCAGATAATTTTTGTATTTAATGTAATTTTTGCTAATGCTATTCCTTAGGTTTCATTTAGGAATATGCTAATTTATATATGAATGGAATTTAATAGCCATCAATGACAGTGGAAGTGATATCTTAGAATTTTATATTTTTAACAAGTTTGTTGACATTTCTTTATTCAGATACCTAAGTAGGTATTCTTTTCTTGCACCACGTTTTCAGTTGATATCTCTTTTATTTATCTAAATTCACCCATATCTAATTCTCATGAATTTTTAGTCACAGCCGAGCTCCTCTATGTATTTTGAAGGTTGAATTACACTTATAATTTCTTTAAAATGTCCTTGAAACTTCACTCCAACTTGAATTGAATTTTGCATTTTAAAAGGTTAGTTTTGTGAGTGAGATTCAGTTGCATTTTAAACAGTAGCATATATGTTTCTTGATTTGTTTCAAGCACAGACTTTAAGTACAACACATTTAAAGATAAAGGTTTGGATATAACTATGTCAGACTATATCAGATTTCTTCTTGATTTTTAGAAATTCAGTTTTAGATATTAATCTAAATAATTTATATTGTTTTTAACGTTGGTCGACACTATCGAGCATAATTCTACTTCTTAAAATTCACTTTCTTTTTTTAAATGAGTCTTTTATATTTTGACAAATTACTTATGCATACTTAATAAGATAACATTTCATGGATTTGTTAATGAATTACAGGGAAGATACATTTTTCAGTTAAGTAGATGTTTCTTATCCTAAGAGTTGTTAAAACTGGTTGGCAAAATACAAACAAGTGTACAGAGAAACAAACTTACACATTTTGTAACAATACATGGAGATCCTGGTTTCTTAATTATCATTGTAGGCTCTTCTACATTATATTTTGGGAGCCCACCCCAAAAATGTGGATGCTTTTTCTGGGAGGGAATTTGGAAGTTCTGTAGACTACATAGCAAGTCATCTATCACCAAACAAAGTTCAAGGTTGGACTTATTTGGGGAAACAATATAACTCTCTGACATAAATATCTTGGCAGGGTTCACTTTTTTTGAATGACTGTGTGTGAACAGAGAGAAAAGTCTGACCTGAGAATTCCTACTGGGGAGACTACTAGACCAAAGCAACATAAAATTTCAACTTTTGCAAGGAAGAATAAATATAAGATTGTAGCCATTCGCATGTGGAACTCTAACTCAGACATAGAGAGTAATATTTTAAAAAGCAAAACCAACAAACAAATTGGTAGGTACCATCTTGAATACTTGTAAAGAATTGGAAGCAATTATTCTAATTACCAATATGCTTTGGACACAATACATAAAAGAACCTTAAGCTATATGTTTTAATAAATTGTAATAATTATTATGTCACATGTAGTACAGATCAAATGAATACTAATTACAGACATAGTCTTATATGATCTAGCTATTTCTACTCTTAAATTGCTGATAATGAAGATTCTAATGGAAGCATATATGTATTAACCATTGTTACCCTCCTATTATGTTGTTTTGAAAATTTGTTCTTCTTTTGATTTCTTTTGTTTTTTTCTTCTCTTTAAAATAAAAAAAAATCCTAAAAAAACAAAAAAACAAAAAAAACAAAGGGTAAGTTATGAGAAAATTAGTTTAAGTTAAATGTAAAATTGTTCAAGGCCTAGCATGGTGGCCCACCTGTAAACCCAACACTTGGAGTTTGAGGCAAAGAGGATCATGTGTTTGAGACCAACTTGAGCTATAATGAGATACTGGCTCAAACAAACAAGCAAATAAACAATCAAACATATAAAATATATATGTAAACGTGTGTGTTGTGTTCAAGTACAATATATTCATGTTGTTTCTTGAATGGCCTTTGGAGGAGGACTGTGCAGTCTTAAACCTCACAAATAGCATATCCACATTGTTCCACCTGTGATTATTGGTATTGCTGATTGGAAGAATTTCTGAACTGGCAAATGGTAGATTATTACCCTGGATGTTCATATATGTTGGCTTGAAATTGGATCAATTTTGTTTTCTGTCTGCTTAAGAAGTTTAAACTTGTACAAGGGATAGAGTGGAAATAGAACAAATTTACAACATACCACACACACACACACACACACACACCCCAACACAAATTTTGCATCCTTTTAATATTAAATGTAGTTTTACTTAGGACAAGTCAATATGCTCTTGAAGCAAATATTTTTGGAATTATAGATTTTTCTGGAAGTCAATTTGTTTATGCATATAATTGTATATATTTTGACATTTTTGCTGAACTCTTTGTGTTCCTTAGATTTAATCATATTTTTGTTTTTATATATGTATTCTATTCTTTTGCATAGAATATATTGAACATTTCCTTTTAAAATTGTTATTGTTTAATTTTGTAGCCAAAACTAGAAGACCTACTTATTTTGCATCTGTTCTGCTTCATATTACTTTGTAAAGAACATTTTGCCATAGCTAAATCAGTGCTTTATACATAACAAAGGTTTATTTTCTAAAAAGCAATTCAGCAAGCATCATGCCTATATTTATAATTCACAGAAATTTGCCTTAGCATATGATTTGCAAATCTGCCTTAGACCTTGTATTATGTATTTAATTATCCATATTTCACTTTTGTTATCTTTTTGATGGATGTCACAAAAGCTGTCTCACAGGGATGTATGGATTTAAAAAACATTATGGTTTTGCAATTCTTAGCATAGCACTTTGCACATAAAAAGTTCTCATTTGGGGCCGGTGAGATGTCTCAGTGGCGTAAGTGCCTGCCTGGCAAGCACGAGGGCCCGAGTTCGAATCCCGGAACCCACATACGAAAAAAGGGCCGGTGATATCGCTCAGCGCATGGGTGCCTGCGGGTGTGCGAGGTCCTGAGGTCGACTCCCAGTGCCCACAAAAAAAAAAAAGTTCTCATTTAATAATAACATTAAGAAATTCATTTGAGAATATGTGTTCACAGCAATGTTGACTTGACTCTCTCATCAGTGGATTTTAATGTTAATGGTAATTAGTCTATCATTACAATTTATCTACATGAATATGAAATTTAATAAATGTTTATAATTGATTTGAATGCTTTCCTCAGTTTTATACTAATTTTATGCATAGTTAATACCTCTGCGATTTGAGAAAGATGCATTATTGTATTTTTTTTAAGATAGACAACAGATTGAGAGAGAAAGACAATTGTTGATATGAAGAAAGCTGTTGGTGATTGTTTTAAGGTGTAGGAGTGATTAAAAGCATTGTAGGCTGGAGAGTAGTTAAAAATTTGTTCAAAATATCAATTTAAATTAATATATATACATACAACTATATAAATGGCGATCATTGGTGTATTTACTGAGTTTTTTTAGCAGTGGAAGATAGAATAAAGCAGAGTGGTAGGTAGAAAGTGAAGAAACAGTATCATAAGAAAAACTGATCAATTCTCTTGTAAAAAACAGGAGAAAGAAAGTATGATGAGTACAGAGGGAAAAAAGGAGTTAAGTAGAGGAAGGAAAGTTAAGACTGAAAAGCTTAAACATGTGAAGTGTTACCTATAAAAGGGGATAAGAACGGAGAGATAATTGGTGTAAAAGTTTTTAAAATGATGCAAGGTTGTGCTGGAAACCAAAGCAGAACGTGAAGGTTTTACTGTGGGAGAAAATGTTACAAAAATGAAATAGAGAAACAATTTTGATGTAAAAAAGTTTTTGATGTAAGAAGGGTTTTAATTTTGTCTTTGTTTTCCCATGTATAATTTAATATTTCTCTGTGCAGTAAAGTAAAGGCCTACTGTCAAGAATGAATGAATTCACAAAAGGTTTTGAATTTCAAGAAAGGTGAAATTTGAAATTGGCAGTTGTAAAATGAGAGTACGATTTCTGAGTAGTTTGGATCATTTACCTTAGCTTTGCTCTCACTGCTGTAACTGTCTCCAGCACTGCTGTCCTTATTTTGTTACAAATTTCAAAGGACATGCAGAGTTGAATTCATTGAGGATTGGGGCTGCGTTAAGTGGCCACAAAGAAAAAGAAACTTTAATGAGTTTAGTACATTGGCTACAGTTACTTTGGGAGTAGGGATCATAGACGCTCTCATGATCAATTAGAAACAAAGAAAGCAGGAAGAGCTAATAAATTCAAAGACTGCAGGTCTTAGTGGGCATTGAGGCTTCAGCAAGAACAGAAAATGTGACCAGTAACAAATTTGAATAAGAAAGCAGGAAAGAAATAACGGTTAGAATCATAGAGTAGGATAGTTGAATAATTGATTTGGAAAGTGAAACAAGTTCTGGTGTTGAAAAAATACATTATATTACTATAGATTTGGGTAAGATTAATGGAGGAGTTTTTTCAGCAATGAAGTAGCTCAGGACTTTTGATGAAGAAGTAGAGATATGCTAGACTTGGCTTATATTGACCTTTAGAAATTGCATCATTTGGGGGCGGGCGAGATGGCTCAGTGGCATAAGCGCCCGCCTGGCAAGCGCGAGGGCCTGAGTTCGACTCCCGGAACCCACATACAAAGAAAGGGCTGGTGATATCGCTCAGCGGCACGGGCGCTTGCTGGCGCGCGAGGTCCTGAGGTCGATCCCCGGTACCCACAAAAAAAAAAAAAAAAAGAAAAAGAAATTGCATCATTTGACTGACATTAGGTTCTTAGCTTGAAATCACCAAGGGGGTATAAAGTAAGGGGAAATAAAGTAAACAAAGAGTAGAAACCAATATAATGCAAATAAAACCACCAAATATCACAAATTAGGCTAAACTGACCTTTCCAGAGAGCTAATTGTTAAACATTTACTGTTTGCTGAGGAGAAGCAAATACATGGGTACTACAATATTCTAAGAATGACAGCAACATGCAGGTAACGACTAGAACACAGGAATCAGATAGCAAGGTCATGATCCCAAGGGGGAAAAAATAAAGAGGATACTAATATTATTTCCCATTCTTGATACATGTGGAATGTGAAATGTATTTTTTATTAATATGTTAAAATTTGAGTTTTAAGTTAAATAGAGTTTAAAATTATTTATGTTGAGCATTTGTGTCACTGTATGCTTTGCTTTAAAGCTAGGCCAGTGATACATCTTTTCCTTTTGATTTAAGCCATAAACAAAACCTAAAAGAGAGAAGCAAATGTCTAGTTATTATTCTAAATATTCATGAATATATAGACTGTCTCCACTGAAAGATATTAGCGTTTATATGGCCTAGCCTATTGATTCTGCAATTGAACAAATTGAGTTCTAGAAAGATGAAATTACTCATCAAGGATCACTTAGGTTGGCAGTGCCAGAAGTGAAACTCATACCCTTGTCTTCCAAACTCTAGCAGAAGTGTATAATTCCATTGTATGCATTCATTTATTTTTCTAATTTATTCTATAAATATCTACTAATATCTACCATAAACCAGGCACACTATTCTGGGTATAAAGGCTATAAATATACCCAGAATTCTCTGCCCCGTGGAGTGTAATCATCCACGGGTGGGGATAGAAACTGAATAGATAAGTATAAAGAGGAGAGCAGACAGGGCGGTAGTCCTTATGTGGAGGGGAAGGGGACTCTACGGATGGAGGGAGAGAGGAGGAGGGGAGAAGGATACGTAAAAAAGATTAAGATTCCTATGTATACTTACCAACTCCTCAGGATTCACAATGTATCACAAATGTATGCTATTATAAAACAGCTGATATAAATAAAACTAACCAAAACAATCATATAGAAAAGAGGAAGGCAGAATATACCATACAGTTATTAAGTGTTGCAGATAAAAATAAAGCAGGAGAAGGATATGCATATTTGGTGAGCAAAAGGGTTACAATTATAAATAGGGTAAATATCGGAAGTCTTGAAAATGTGATGTATGAGCAAAGATTAGAAGTGAAAGAATAATGTATATATATCAGATGGAGCATTATATTCCAAGTAGAGTAAAAAGCACATCGAAGCTTTGGTTACATTATGTATGATTTTTCTAATTAAAATATAATCCAAATTAATAATTCATAAAATCATTGATGTGCTTCCTTTATACATGTCAAATTCCTGATTTTGTCATCCAGCTAGTAGATGGAGATCTGATTAAAATGGTTCATCTCAGGGCCGGTGAGATGGCTCAGCGGCTTAAGTGCCTGCCCGGCAAGCGCGAGGGCCCGAGTTCGACTCCCGGAACCCACATACGAAAAAGGGGCCGGTGATATCACTCAGCGGCACGGGCGCCTGCTGGCGCGCGAGGTCCTGAGGTCGACGCCCCGGTACCCACAAAAAAAAAAAAAAAATGGTTCATCTCACCTCCCTATGAAATACCTGGAGGCTATGTATTTACTATTATAGGGGAAGAACACTCTCATATTGTGTATATTTTAATATATTATAATTGTGACTATATTTTATATGTGTATGTTATTCTTAAAATATTTTGATGAGATCTGCATCAACTCTCAAAAGAACATTTAAAACCCTAGTGAAGGTGAAGATGATGCTTGCAAGGGTTTCAAATGTGGAGAGTTTTTTTTTTTTTTTTGCCTGTTTTTTGTTTTTGTTTTTGCACTATTATTCATAGTTCATGGCATCAGTTACAGAGAGGAGTAAGACACCCAGCAAAATTGTGACTGGTTACTACAGGAATGGGTATGACTCACTCTGACCTTGCCAGACAGTGGTCATACTTTATTTTTGATTTATTTCTGCATGTAAAGTGCCTTGCATGGTGCTTTATACCAAGCTGTGACAAATATTATCATAAAAGAACAAGTGAGTGAATGAATAAGCAAGCAAATTATTTAATGAAATGATAAGAAATACAAACAAAAGCTTCGTGCCTCTGAGGCTCCTCACTTGGAAAGTCCTGACATTACAGGCCAAGCGGTTGGAAGACCCTCAGCAACAGCTCAGGGTGCTTTCCTTATCTTTCCTCCTGGGGCGATCGGATTACATTCTATGAAAAAGAAAGAGATGCATCTTTCACATTCCTAAAAGATTTTAAATTATCCTAAAGGTAAAATGATATACATAAGCACTCAGTAGGTGTGTGCTATAGTCCTGGCATTTAAAGTTATAATCTTTCTGTATTGATAACGTGCATAAAACTTGCAATGAGAATAAATTCTCTAGCCATCCTTATGTCTTGTGAAAAAGACTTCGGATAGATTTTCTCATTCATTCTTCATAACATTTTTATGATAATAGTAAGGAAGCTTTTCATTAGAGAGGGATGAAGACTGTGGCTTGTCAATTGTCCTGCGTAGACCCAGTCTGGTCAGATTCCCTAATTGTACTTCATTTTGGCTACGTGACAGTAAAATATATTGTTGATTATTATATTTATTAATAAAAAGGTAACATTTCATCAGGAGGGTTGAAGACATCTCATTTAAAGAATAAAATGCAGTGACCAGAGGACTTGCGAGGGACTCTGAATGATGCAGAAAGAAGAGTCGAATGTTGTTTCTACTACCTAAAGAGTTCTTTAGCTGTACCAGACGGTTTCAAACTTGCTGCGCACCGTACTCTGCTCAGGTGCACTGCTCTCTTTTCTTCTTCTGTTAACTTGCAGCAGCACCGAGAAGAGCAATTCTTTCTGTTTCCATTGTGCTTTCCTTCAAATATCCTGTTTTCAGAGATTGCAGATGTTTTGCGATAAAACTGCCAGAGTTATTCCAAGGACTGACAGGTTTGCTAACGACCACAACAATCTTTTCAGGTCACTGCACCAGAGTCAGATTCTCCTCTGATATGAACCACATATGGCTTCTGTCCTGTTTTCCTGAATTAACTCTAATTTCCTAGTGACCAAGGTCAGATGAGTCTGGATAGGGCTCAGCTGTTCTTACCTAGCACATATGCTCCAGTATTTTTGGTAATTTATTTACTGTAATAAAAAATTAAAATGCAAATCTCAGCCAAATTCTCTTTTACCACGAGAGAGCTTGCTAGAGGTATTTTTTCAAACCACATATTAGGAACTGTTGTGTATGACTTTCTCTTACCAAAAACGAAATATTTTTATTATCATATCTACAACCAAATAGTTAATACGGGCCACATGCCGTGTGAAATTTATTGCAGAGGAATTATTTGAGAAAGTGCCAAGTACCACCAATTTACTTTTGTAATTATGAAAAAAACTGTCAGTAATTATTTTCTTTTCTTTTAGTAATTTTGCCATATTTATTTATACACCTAAATTCAACTAATTCTGCCAGATTTGTGATATAGGAGATGAAACCAAAAGAAATGGAATTTGTTCTTTTTTTTTTTTTGTGGGTACCGGGGAGTCGACCTCAGGACCTCGCGCGACAACAAGCACCCATGCTGCTGAGCGATATCACCGGCCCCTTTTTCGTATGTAGGTTCCGGGAGTCGAACTCGGGCCCTTGCGCTTGCAAAGCAGGCGCTTATGCAACTGAGCCATCTCACTGGCCCTGGAATTTGTTCTTAAAAAAAGTCTTTTGGGGTGTTTTACCATCTTCCTAACTTTTTAAAGAAACTAAGTTGAAGGAAGCATTTATATTATTACTTACAATAAAACATAAAATTTGTACTCAATTTCCTCTGCATTGTTGATGCTTTGTGGTTATACTCTGTAAAACAAAATTAATGTTACAGTTTTCCATTTCATTCATTAAAACAAACTATTCCCTAGAACACATGTAAGAAGCTAATTCTAAATTCTTACTATCAACTATTGATAGTGGTATTTTCTTATCATTTTTAGTTAGTCTGGAAGGCTTATAAAAGTGGATGAGCACAAGATAGTTTGTAAATTTTAATTTGTATTTGACAGCAGCAAAATGAACAGAGGTAAAATTTGCATTTGTGTATCTAAAGCAAAGATATTCATTAAGTGAAAGATATGTTCTAAAAAGAAGATATATTGGTAAAATATGTTGCTCTCAGTAAGAGAAAAGAAGACCTATCTATGTAAGTGAGATGAGAAATTCTTATTTTTTTGTATTTTCATAACATTTTGGAAGGGATGTAAATATATTTACAAAGCAGTATTCTTGCACTAATATCTTAGTTTTAAAACTCTCTCTGAAATGCTCAAGAAAAATGAGCCTAAAATACCTTAGTTATTTGAGATTAGCAAAATGCCAAATATTTTTTAGGTTGCAAGCTTTATTTAGAGTACTAGCAGAAACTAAACTAACATTTCTTTATGTTTTAAATTAGATGCATACTTATTAAATTTTACATATTTGGACTGCACGCTATGTTTAAAGTACAAAATATTGTGGCAACTATGAATTTTAAAAAGTGTTGTATTTCTCAGTCTTTTAATGTTTATTCTTGACAAGAATCTCTTCTTTTATGTTTTCGTTGCTGTCTCAGAATCTATGAAAACTGCTTTTATAAGCAGTGTCTTATGAGGTAGTTTTATTAGTTCTGTGCTGATGTAGCAAAAAAGAAATCAGCTTACAAGCCTATGCATTTTGATAAAATAAACTCTGCTAACATTGACATCCTAAATCCATTCAAAGTAACATAGAACTGTCATTATAATGTTAGATTTATTTAAGAAAAGAAAGACTCAAGTAGAAATTCATTCTACTATTCACATTGGCAATGAGAAAATAAGATGATTTTATTTACAAAAGTTAAAAACAATGTTTTTCTCTTGCTCTTTGTTTTCATAGGAATTTCATATACTGTCTCTGAGACATGATTTAAATTTACTTGCCTGGCTTTCTCTATTGAAATTACTTTGCAGAATATAACTGTAAGGATAATCCTGAGGAATGTTTTTTTTTTTTTTTTGTGGGTACCGGGGGGTCGACCTCAGGACCTCGCGCGCCAACAGGCACCCATGCCGCTGAGCGATATCACCGGCCCCTTTTTCGTATGTGGGATCCGGGAGTCAAACTCGGGCCCTCGCGCTTGCAAGGCAGGCGCTTATGCCGCTGAGCCATCTCACCGGCCCCAGTGAGGAATGTTTTTCATTTGTGCCAAAGAAGTTATTATTTTTATATAATTATAATTCTTCTATTAAAATTATATCATATAGTGCATCTAGCTTCACTGACAATTACTTTTTCTTATCAAATAACCTGTATTTTCTCAGCTCTGAATAAAAGTAACAGAATAACATGTACTGCATGTTTTGTTTTCTCACTAATACAATATAATTTTTACTTAGCTACACTCGATTTCAGCAGTTTCTCTATCCTGCTATTATTTGCCATAATCTCAACTCTTTCCTTACAGAAAATTATTTTATGATGTGCTTAACTTATTACTTGTTTTGCATTTTTTATATGTCTTTTAAGTGATGTGGTCTTCTGGAAAATTATTTCTAATGAATTTAGAAGCAATGATAGGCAGGCCAGGGGTGATGTTCATTCCAGAATATTTCATGGTATTTTTTCTCAGTCCTCATTTTTCCACATCGCTGTGGCTGGAGGACCTTCAAAGGCTGTGGTCATTTTGGTTCAGCCACTTAGCCCCAAACCATAGTCATAATAAACTGAACAAAATGTATTGCAGGTGTTTTCAACAGGCCCATAGTCTTCCACTTATTATCTTTAGTTAATACTGCAACATGATGTGCCCATTGTTCTAGGTCAATTTGCACACAAATTTCATACTCAACAAATATTTGATTCTTGATTTCAGTTTTAGTTACCTCCTCACTGATCTTAAGTGCCTTTTTATTTCTGACTTGTAATTTGGGCAGCTTCCATCTATTTTCTTTACTCTTCATAATGCTATAGTTTTCTTTTTCTTTTTTTAGTTTAAAAATGTTCAACAACTTTCTACTTTATAAAGAATCTTTCCTAACATAACAGCTCTTACAGTGTGAGAATAAGTTCATGTATGTTTAATATAAATGTTTTGAAATCAGAGCTCGTGTCAATTGAGTATTTAATTCCTCATTCATTCTACTTGAAATGCATATTATTAGGAAATTTTCATTATTTTTATACCTTTATTGAGGTATAATTGATAAAATTGTATAAATATATACAGAATGCAACATGATGTTTTTATATTTGTGTACATTGTAAAATGATTATAATAATCGAACTAGTTGGCATATCCAAAATTCTACATTTTTTTGGTAGTGAGAACTTTTTAGATATATTTCTTAGCACATTTCAACTATAACTAACTGTGTTTACCATGATACGTGACATATATCTGGAACAGAAAGACAAATGCTATGTGATCTCACTTGTATGTACAATAAAAAAAGGCATAACTCATCGAAGCAGAGATCAGAATGGTGGATACCAGGAATGAGGTGGGGGCAAGAAGATGGTAGTCAAAGGAACTTCGTGGTGTTGATTGCTTTTGCCTTCTCTGACATTTTAAACCTTTCTTTTCTTTCGAAATGTCTTCCATTGGCACTTAAACATGCTCAAATCTCTTCGGTGTTTCAAAATCTTGCTTAAACCAAAACATTCCTCTCTCTTCAGAGTCCTACATTTTTATTTTTTATTTCGCACTTACTGGCTTTGTGTAAATCCATCCTTAACGCACTTCAATGTGACTTCTAAATGCTTCATTGTCTTCAATTAAATCTTAATAACCAAGGAATCTTAAATTTCCAAACTCAAAGGGAATTATTCATTTCTTCTTGCTTGTGATTTTTTTTTTTTTTTTTTTTTTTTTTTAGGAAAATCACTACAGGCAATCAATACCTCACTGAACATTATGCCATGATTTCTGCAGTATTGCAATCCCCAGAGTTTCTTCCTTAATCTCTTTTAATTCTTTTTATGTCTGATTGACAGACTTTGACTTTTATGCCAGCCATGGAAGTTCAAAATTTCACAAGCTTTGATCATAAGATTTGTCTCCCCCTCTACTCTTTTTCTCAGCGTCTACTACTTTATCATCTATATCCAACAGGATTGCAAATAGCTACATTTTAGCACTGACCTCTCCACTGAACTTCAGACCTATGTATCTAACTTCAAATGATAGATCCTTTTGGATATTTCTCAGTTGTTTACAGTTCATTAGGTATGATCTTTTTTACCTTTGGATTTCTCTCTCTCTCTCTCTGAAGCTCAAGTTTAAACTAGAAACCACAGACTAACTCAATTCAAACCTCCTGTTTACTTCATATATTCCAAGAATGACCAAGAACTATAACAAGGGTGTATGCATATCTTGAATTTTTAGATGTCTGTCATGTTCAGCACCATGTGCCTAGTCCACATACGGAGACTGATGCTGTCTCTGTGTGGTTTTAGATGGTCTTACTAGATCTGCCTTTGCTACAGCTGAACCCTTCTCCACACAGCAGTCTTAGCCATCTTTTCAAAATCACCACCTATGCCAAATCTGTTTCATGCCTGCTTTGGTTTCTCACTGCTCTAATAATGAAGGGAAATATCTATTCTGTTCTCGCATGGTAATGATTCATGACATCTGGAACCTAGTTTACGTGCAGTATTATGCTGAGCAAATCAAAGGGTTTCAGTAAATATTTTAAATAAAATAATGACTTGGCCTCATGGAAGGAAAACTTGCTCTGGGAAAAGTTAAACAGATAAGCAGGTCTTTATTCAGTTCCTTATTCTAATAAGGAAAAAAGAAGCCAAACTATGCTCTTAACTCTGAAGTTTTTAGAACTAGGATGAGATTTTTTAGAGGTGGGAAAGTTTTTTGGTACATATTTGCAATACATGATGAATACATTCATGGTGGAGTGTTGATACATATATATATATTGCATCTAAATCCATCTTAATCTGTTTTAAATCCCCCGACCCATCCCTCCATCCATCCCTGGCAAAGTTTTTAAGAGCTGGATGGGTTGGGGTTCTTAATGATTTGTGTTTGTTAATTGACTTTGTTCAAAGAAGAAATAAACTTTCTCCTTATCTTTGTAAAAAGAATTAGTTTTACAATTTGGATAAAGATACCCACTGAAGTTAGGTTCCTTCCACTCCACAGAGGCAGGAAGTTAGTCACACATTGATGATACATTTCAAAAGCATGATTCCCAAGCCATTGAGACAATCCTGAGTTGTAGAATTGGTAAGAGACTTTCAAAGAGATTTAAATCTCAGAGTCAAAGGGAAAATGTACTGTTACAAGGTTTCTGAAGTAAGCGTTGTAAGAAAAGGGAGGGGAGAGACCTAAGTTATAAAGCTGTCTGAATTACAGGGGCCAGAATGAACCCAAGGCCTGCAGGCAGGGAAGAGCTTGTCTAAAATTTAGAACGTTTAGGAAAACATTAGAATGTCTTTGTTCACCCCTGATCTATTTCTCATAATTTTGTAGCACTACATTCCTTTGCTCTTGGTGCCCTAGCCAAAGATTTCTTCCTTCAGGTATTCTATCCATTAAATTCATGTCTAGGGCAACATCTCCTTACTGCCTTATCTCAGTCTAGAACATACTTGATCTCTCTTGTTATGTATTTCACATAGACTCACCCTTTATTTATCCATTCATTTCAGTTCTTTTGGGACACTTTTTCCTCTTTTTCTGTCCTTTAGATTTCATTCTATTTTCCTGGCAAATTTCTTTAAGTCTACCTTCCAACATTTTACTTGAAGTTTTTGTTTTTGATAACAAATTTTTAATATGTGTTATTTTCTGTGAGTGGATTTTCTTTCAATAGGTTTCATTTATTCTCTTTGCTCTTGTTTAATGTCTTCTAATGCTCCAAAGATATATAAACCATTTTGGGCCTTTCTATTTTAAGTTAGACACTTTCCTGAAATATATCAATTCCCCTTGTCTTCTGATCACTTATAATAGATTTATTTTTTATTTTTATTTTTTTTTGTGGGTACCGGGGGTCGACCTCAGGACCTTGCATGCCAGCAGGCACCCGTGCCGCTGAGTAATATCACCTGTCCTTTTTTCGTATGTGGGTTCCGGGAGTCGAACTCGGGCCCTCGCACTTGCCAGGCAGGTACTTATGACGCTGAGCCATCTCACTGGCCCTATAATAGATTTAAAAAGTGCCAGTGCAAGCTCTGAGTGCTTACTGAAGGATGGAATACCCAGGGCTTCACTGTAGGGTACATAGTCAGTCATTTAGTTGAAAAAATCCTCTTTATATATCTTCAGATAGAGATAGTATAGTACAGTGATTAATAACATGAACCCTGGAGCTAGATTAGTTCATGTTTAATTCCAGCTTTTGTCACTAAGTAACCATGTGATTTTTGGCAGGCTAATAATATTTTCGTGTTTTTTTTTTTCATTTGTAAAATGGGAACAAAAAAACCTACTTAATAGGGTTTTTATGATAATTAAATAATTTTGTATTTGTAAATAATTTGAATAGTCTAGTATATGCTGAACTTTATGGGTTAAATTCTATTATTATTATTATTATTATTATTATTATTATTATCAATGCTATTTCGCTGGAGCTGTTCAGTTTTTCTTTAAAAAAATAGTATTCTTTATAAGAGGATTCTAAGAACCAAGACAGGTAATAGAGCTGACATCTTGCCCTTGATTGTAGACTTTAGTTTATTCCTTCTGGATTCGTTACGGCCTCCCAGTCTCAATTGTTTCCACTCAGTTCTTGCTTCTTCTCCAGGAAATAAAGCATGAAGTGCTCTGCTCATTGGAATGGGGGCAATCACCATGCTGCTCAGAGGCGAGCTTAATTCTGTAACTCTTAAGGACAATCTTTGCATGCATTGTAATTTTCTTTGATCCGTGTTCATTCTGTCTTTGAGAGGGGTAGAGAATTACCAATATCTGGAACACTGAAGTGGCTGAGGGGTGGGTTTTAAAGTATGGTTAATTCAGTTATACATCTATCTAGTTTTAAGGGTCCAAAATTTTGTTTTTGTTACATCTTTTCCCACCCTTTGTTTTCTTTTGATTTCCTACCACAGGAGGCAGAACGAATGCAACTTTTGCCATAATTCTTAGGTATTTTTAAAGGAAAATAACACACAAATACCAGATGTACTGTAATCTATTTTTAAAAATTAATTAATATTATGGAAGACCTTACTATAATAATAGACAATAGAGTGCTTATATATGATGTCTTATTTGATCTTCAAAGTAACTGTGAGTTTGGCAAGTATGTTTGACTTCTATGCAAACTAAAACTTAGAGAGATGAAGTGGCTTTCATAAGAGCATGTATCACACTAATAAGAAATATAGAAGTAGTGGCCATTACTACTACTAATGAGAGTAGTGGTCAGCCCTACTTTCTTCTGAATTTATGTATAGTTACTAGAGTGAAAGTGATGAATTATTTATGAGTTGTCAGAAAAATGTGCCCTTCAATTTTATTCTAAGAGCTTGTTTCAATTACTTTTTTTCGAAAGTGCTCTTTCTTTAAATGTAAGACTTTCAGGAAAATTCAAACTATATAGATTTCTGTTTTGAAACCTGTGATTCACTGTACCCCCTTCATTATTAAAAATGATAAAAGAAAGAAAATTGTCAAGTTGCTAAATGTTAGTCTTCTTTGTCAATATTCTGTGGCAACAAAGTTGAATGACGTAATAGTTTTGGACTTCAGGAACTCCTTTGATCACTATGAAATTCATGGGGAGAGTCAATATGGATCACACTAATACAAAGACTGCGTCCATTTTATTTCACATAAAAACTCTTCAATGTGCAGGTGAGCTCAAATTTTGGGTTATTTAGTGTTTAGTCCTCACTTCATCCAAAATATTAGGAGAAAACTTCTAAGAAAGAAAATAAGTTTGTTCTGGCTGGCTTTATTCTGGTACTGATTGATTCAGACAAATGCAACTGCAAATTCTCATGATTGGCTTTAATGATCTCAATAAGAATTTCATAATAAAATTAAACATTCTTTGCATTCTCCTTTTGTATTTTAAAGATTAGAAATGTGGGCCGGTGAGATGGCTCAGCGGCTTAAGCGCCTGCCCGGCAAGCGCGAGGGCCCGAGTTCAACTCCCGGATCCCACATACAAAAAAGGGGCCGGTGATATCGCTCAGCGGCACGGGCGCCTGCTGGCGCGCGAGGTCCTGAGGTCGACCACCCGGTACCCACAAAAAAAAAAAAAAAAAAAAAAAAAAAGATTAGAAATGTGACCATATTTTCTCAACCTTGTGATCATATCAATATGAAGCTAGGTGCTTTAAATGTTGTCTTTAAATGCTGCATCGTTTACCTCTTAAGGGGTTTTAGTGTTCCAGTATATTTCAAAGGTTTGTATTTCTACTCTCTCTTTGTCTTAATGCTATTCTTGTCTTTATATTGCATTTGTTGTACTTTAGGTTTTTTTTTTTTTTTTTGTACTTCAGTTTTTCCTAATAAACTATCAGGGCTGTGTTCTCACTTCAGCATTGAAGTACTGTCAGAAATTTTCTGAGTAAGGTTGTGCCCCTGCTTTTCCATGGAAAGAGTGCTAACACGACATTTGTGACTTTGCACATGTAGGAATGAAAGCACACTTAAGCTATAAAGAGGATTTTATTCTATTTATTTGAATATAGTTTTGACTTTTTATGATAGAGCTAGCTCCGTGTGCTTATAGCTTCAGTATTATTTTTGTATTTGTATAAGCACTATTGAGGGTAAGAGTTTCATAGATGAGCTTTCAATAAACAGATACTAACCTTTTTCATTTTTATGCTTTATCAGTTCTTCTGAACAAAACTCACTTCTTTCCTTTAATAATGAAATTCTAGTAAAACCCTACTGAAGATTTTCAGTTGGTTACAAATCTATTCAATTTTATTGGTCCAGGAATTTTTAGTAGGCCTGAATGATAAATTTCTGGTTGTCTTTAGGCAAGATAAAAAAGGTTTAATGCTGACCAGATTGTATCTTAACGGAAATATAATCATCCTTGTTTATGACCTTATTTGTATCAAATTCTACTCATCTCTTCAATCTATATACCTTTGTGTATCTTTGAGGATTAATTTGACATCGGTGTTACAGTTAACCAAAGTGGTCAAAACCAAAAATTCTTGCAGTGTCAGTCTCTGTCCAGTGTCTGTCTTGTCCAAATTTGATGTTATAGTAAAATTAAAAACATGAAATAATAATCATAAGATGCTCATGAAAGATATAAAAACAAAAGATCCTCATTAATCTTTATTTTTTCATAATTTAATTTTTTAATTAAAGTTTTATTATATCTGGAAATATAATGAAGGATTACAATAACTTTTTAAAGATGTGTTGCTATGAGAAACATTTCATACATATTTTTAACTTATTTAGTATTTTTATTAGTAGCAATATAATTCTAGAGTGGTATGAGGAAATTAAATGTAGTCAGTTTTGTCTAAATACTGTAGGATCACATGGAAATTGAAAAATATCATTGTTACCATTTAAATTTATTTTTATTTCCCCTAGAAATCAAAAATCTCCACGTATGACAAAATGTGGGCCTTTATGAGTAGCAGGAGACAGTCCGTGCTTGTGAAGAGTAATGAAGAAGGAATCCAGCGAGTCCTCACCTCTGATTACGCTTTCCTAATGGAGTCGACAACCATCGAATTTGTTACCCAGCGAAACTGTAACCTGACACAGATCGGCGGCCTTATAGACTCCAAAGGTTATGGTGTTGGCACTCCCATGGGTAGGTCACATGTCGGCCACTTGCTCTTTGTCATTAATCTTAGTTTTTATGAGAAGGGACAGATACAGGGCTTCCACGTGTACCACAAAGAATTTTTGTTTTTACCAAATACATCTTGCCAGTTTTCTTCCTTTTTCTCTTTTTTTTTTTTTTTTTAATGTCAAAGTAGGTTACCAATTTGGACCTATGCTTCTAAATGGATAATTAAAAAAATATCTACTTTCTACTAAATAGCTAATAAAAAGTTTATTATATCAATGCTGAAATGCCACATTCTCCTGAGGAATATTTTCTTCTGAATTTCATATTTTTAAAAAGTTACATGACTAGAATGAAGGTTTTACAACAATTTTTTTTTCAGATTTGAGCCTTTGGCGTGCTATTTAACTTAGAGAAATAACTAAGAATAAACAGAATAAAAAGAATAAAATAAAAAAAACAACAAAAGGTTGCTATGAATATTATTTAAATTGTTTCACTTATAAGAAGGTACGGATAGACTAATTTACTAGTGTCATACCTTGAGTATTTGACATCCATGGTTAATTGTCTTGAGCATCCCCCCTTTTACACCTGACAAAGTTATTTTTAGTCACAACAATAAAGTAAAATAAAAGAATGCTAATTTCCAACCATAGTCCTAGCTATGCTAGAGGCTAAGACAGGAATTCACTTGAATCTATCAGTTTGAGATCCACCTGGGTCATATAGCGAGACTCCATCTCAAAAAAAAAAAAAAAAAACCAAATGAAAATTCTGATTGTATATGCTCATACGAGTCTGAATACGTATTTATTTGTGCTATAAAAATAAGTGCACAGTTATATAATATTGTAGTACATATGATATAAAGATATAAAACATATAAAATGCTGCCTGTTGGGGTTTGATATGGAGAAAGAAGCCACAAGTCAGAAATGAGGTTGACATTTAGAAGTTGTGAAAGACAAGGAAACAAATTCTTTCTTAGAGGACATAAAATATTGCACTTCACTACCTCAGTTTTAGCACTACTGACCTCCACAAGTGTGAGATTCTAAATTGGGTACTGCCTGGCATAGTGGCGCATGCCGGTAATCCCAGCACTCCAGAGGCTGTGGCAGGAGGATCGCTGTGAGTTCAAGGCCAGCCTAAAGTGCATAGCAAGACCCGGTCTCTAAATAAATAAATAAAAATAAAGAAATTCAGTAGTGTTTTAAGTCATTAAGTTTATGGTAATTTGTTGCAGCAGCAATAGGAAACTAAGTGTACAAAAGAAAAAATTAAAATTAAAATATTTTAATTGCATCAGTATATTTTCGAGAGGGTAAAACCCACACTTGTTGGCTTATTCCAGTAACACTGCATTTAATAATTTTAATGACTTGAACAAATAATTTTATGTGTTCTTTAATAGGTAGTTTGGCCATATTTGTCAATGTATCTTCAATGGCAATTTTATGAATTTTAATTTTGTGAAGTTTCAAATGAACCACGAGATATGCACTATTAGAAAGCTGGACATAGTTTTGTAAAATTCTCATTTCATATCAAATTCCTGAATTTGCAATACTGTCCATATCTTCAACTCTTTGGGTTTATTTCCAGAACTTTCAAATGACTGAGAAGTCCACAATTTTCAACCATATAACTTCACCAAAAAAATTACCATTAAATCCTATTATATTTGGTAAAATCATCTAAAATGGTTCAGAGTAATTTGAAATGGCTTTGAGAAAATTTCAAGATATTAATTCCCATAATACTACATATCCCCACATTCATATAATACATTAAAAAATGATGCACACTGTAGGAATAAAAAAAAAACCTTAAATTTTCCTTCCCATGTATACAAGTATAGTTGAGCTCACATATTTTGGGGGCGGGTCAATGTATTATGGTAATTCTCTAATTTAATGTTCAAGTAGAATACAAGGTTTATGAAAGAGTAATAAATAAGTGTGTGCTAATTTGAAGTTCCATAATAGATCAACAATAATTGTAACTTTAGAACTCTGAAACACATTTTGCAAGAATATTTTGTTTTAACATGTTTTAGTTCGCCAGGGCATGGTGGTAATTGCTATTATTATTGTATTCCGGTTCTTCATAGAAAATTCACCCCCTTTACTGCCTGCAGCAGGGAAAGACCTCCCAATGTATTGTCCTTGTTATGTTCCTATTCAAAATTTACCATTAGATTTAATTATAAAACAATATTACTGGGGCCGGTGAGATGGTTCAGTGGCGTAAGCGCCTGCCTTGCAAGTGCAAGGGCCCGAGTTCGACTCCCGGAACCCACATACAAAAAAGGGGCCGGTGATATCGCTCAGCGGCATGGGTGCCTGTTGGCGCGTGAGGTCCTGAGGTCGACCCCCTGGTACCCACAAAAAAAAAAAAAAAAACAATATTACTATTTTCGCATGAATATTAGTGTGAAAATATGTAGAAATGCCTGTGTTTTCAGAATGATAAGTTGAGGAACATATTTTTCGAAATGTATTACGTGATTATATTCTCAGTAAGGCTTGGGTTTATTGCCCTAGCTGTGTGCAGATGGAATGCTCAAAGCGTGGAGTTATCCACAGTTAAGGTCAGATGTGAGCCTTTCACTCGGTAAGAATTACATAGTGAACTCAGAAACTTCAAGTTGCTGCATTTTTTATTTAGAATTTTTGATGCACAAATTACTTAATAACATGTACTTAAGAAAAGAGATTGGGGACTTCCTCTCATTGTGTAATGTTCGGCACAATGACATTCTGCATTTAGTAAAGTCCCTTAGTGTGCTCTTGGAGAAGTCACTTGCAAGTCATGGAATTTAGGTTCCTTTTGTGTTGCTGTTTTCTTTTTTGTTGTTTGTTTGTTTGTTTAAGAGACTAGTTCTCTGTATGCCCAACAAGCTGGCCCTAAATAAATACTGGGCTCAGCTATCCTCCTCCTCATTCACTCAAGTAGCTAGGCCTGCAGGCCTGTCCCATTACACATAGACAGATTCTTTTAACTGGTAAAACAATATATTTATATTACCATAAGTTCCTTTAAAAGCTAAGCTTGGAATAATTTGTAGAATAATGACTATGACAGCTTCCCAGAGTTTGGTGTAAGTTGGGCGAGAAATTAGGTGGAGAGATATGGTTAGGCGCACTCTTAAAGCAGTTTCGAGGGGTGAAATTAGTCATTTTCTCAGGTCTTCTTGCCCTGTGTTTCATCTGAGATGAGCTCGAACAAACAAAAATATTTTTTGGTGTAGTTTTTGAAAGGGCTGAAATTCTTGTACATCTTTGACATTCTCTGTTGTTTTGCATTATCTGGAATAGGGGGAGCTTTTTATCTCTCTGTTTTCATTTTCATTGTGGTTATAAAAAGTGAGTCTGTACTCAAGTACACCCTCAAATTATGCAGAAGTGTGCACCCTCAATTATTTGTTGAACAAATAAATTCTACATCTGGAAATAGGGTACTGAATCATAAAGAAAGCAAAGCATCTTTAAAGCTAGTGACAAACTTTTCATATTTTATTATGAAATGTGATAACCTCTTTAAATAAATGAGTAATCTAGTTTATCTGAATTACTCGAGAATTCAAAAATGTAAAATTAAATTCAATAAGAAATGAATAAGATTCAGGAAATGTGTAGGAGGACTTTAGAGTCTATCGCAGATATTTTTATTATGTAGAGTTACATTATAGCACACATCAAAATTTCTGAAGAATTTGGACTATGTCTAATATGAAGCCTTAAACTTGAATTTTTTGTTTTCCTTCTTGTTTTGTGAATATAATGTACAAATGACCAGAACTCTATCATAATGTTTTGCTTTGAGAAAATGCTTACTAAAATTAAATCAAAATAGTATATTATACAAACTTCAAAAGTCCATTTGGATATTTCAAATCTGAAAAGCATTAAAAAGGAAAATAACAGTTGAATTAGTTTTGAAGAAATCCTGTTATAGTTGGAAACTTACAAAGCAATTTTTACTCCTTCCCTATCCCTGACATCATTAGAAACCATTAATATATTTTACTGAAGAGAATCTAAAGTAATGCAAAATATTGTTAGGTACATAGATAATAATTTTAAGGTAACTTTCTAAATTAGAAAAAACAAACTATAGCGTTTATGATTTTTATATCTTCTAATTTATGCTCAACTTCTAGAAAAGATAAAAGAATAAAATAAATTATCATTATAAGCCGAGGATGTATACTTTTTATCCCCTTATATGTTGAATTCTTGGCCAATCAGCTCAAGCTATTATAAAATATATTCATTGATACTGGCAATGTCACTCATATGAGATATAGAAATTGATTTGTATTATATTTCTAGGTGTAATCTAGTGTGTAGATTAGTATGGTGTGATATATAGTATATTAGTGTTTCATTAAGATTATTTCTTTTTTGTTTTTGTTTTTTGTGGGTACCGGGGGGGTCGACCTCAGGACCTGGTGCGCCAGCAGGCGCCCATGCCACTGAGCGATATCTCCGGCCCTTTTTTCGTATGTGGGTTCCGGGAGTCGAACTTGGGCCCTCGCGCTTGCCGGGCAGGCGCTTAAGCCGCTGAGCCATCTCACCGGCCCAAGATTATTTCTTTGAAGTTGGGCAATAGTTGATGTTTGTTATCTTTTATGAGGACCTTCCTGGAATTTCAGTGTAAATTACATACTAATAAGAATTCAAAAGATTAGAATATTATGGCGTGGCAAATATGACAACTTTATTTGGTTTATCATACAACATTAAATTTAAATTTATTAAAATATCTTCTTACTGCTAAAAAAAGATATTATATATCAAAGTTTTTATTTGTTTTGTCTTAAACCTAATTCTGAATGCAGCAAATTTGAACACAGTAAGTTCCAAAAATGAATATTCAAATCATTAACTATCAGGCATGAAAATACATTTTTGTTTCTTTTATATAAATAAGTTGTATTTTCTCTTTAATTGGATAATATTAAATTCTTAAATTTAATAAATCATATATAATTAATTAAAAACAATATAACATCAAAGTGGATTTTAAATCTCAGTACAATGTGTGAATCTTATTTATCTCATGTAACTTCATCAGAAAAGTATAATGTACAAAAAGATTCACATTTCACTCCCTTAAATACTTTAGAGGAAAATGTTTCAGGCAGTACTTTATGGCTTTCTATATCAAACTTCTGCTAGGAATATGGCTTCTTGGATCATTTGTATTTGTTTAGTCATTAATAAACATAATGAAATATAACTGCAGTACTGAAATGACATTCTATTTCCTGTAGACTTTCAACCAACATCATTGTCTACATGTCCAAGGTAGTTAATTAGAATGTGCCTTTTGTGTGATCATTGCCCAAATACATTGAAATTATTAATACATTGTATTTACAGCATCTTAAAAATTTTATCATAAACAACAACAAAGAAATAATAACCAAAAAGGAATGCACTTAGGTGTGAAAAATGTTATTTGAGGTTCTTGGCTGTTTTCTTATCAAGAGTGAATGAAATAGCAATATGGGCTCAGATTAGGGAAAATTTAGATCAAAAATTTCGCGGAACTTTGAATTTATATCTTCAGCAGCTATAATTCTAAGTGAAAATTCTATCTATACTAATATTTTAAGTGTGATCAAAGAAAACATTTCCTTGCTTTTACCACTGCTCAGATTTTGAGATATTGTTTTTGTTGTGGAGGCATAAGTGGTTCAGTGAGGTAAATGAAAACAGAAAATACCACAACTGTTTTGGAATGGGAAATCAGAAACAAGTGTTAAAAATTATAGACGGGCTCCACTCTCCTATTCCTTTTTCAAAAATGCAGGTATTCTTGGACTGTCAGCTCTCCTCCTGTGTGATCCATTTAGGGGCCCCCATCACCATTCACCACTCTGAGTGTGATGCTCAGTGCCCAAAGTGGGTGTGACATCACCCACGTGACTGAGTGACTTAGAAGCTATTTAATTAGAGAAGCTATTTTTACGCAAAAATACTTGAGTGGAGCAATCAGCTATGATGGGAAGGTAAACGCTAAATAAGCATAGGCTGGTTTAATTAAGTTTGGGGTGACATTAAATCCCTTTCAGAGTTTTCCTGATGGGAGCAATGTTACTTTACATGGCATTTACTGTATGGTAGATCTCAGAATTTGTGTATGTTTCTACTCATAGTATATTAAGTGAACTTTCTATTTCAGTCAAAATAATAATTTTTAAAGCTCTGGATGAGGTACATTCAAAAAGGAAATGACAGCAGTTTCATTAAGGAATATTTATTTATTTATTTATTTCATTTTTTTTTTTGTGGGTACCGGGGGGACGACCTCAGGACCTCACGCGCCAACAGGCACCCGTGCCGCTGAGCGATATCACCGGCCCCTTTTTCGTATGTGGGTTCCGGGAGTCGAACTCGGGCCTTTGCGCTTGCAAGGCAGGCGCTTAAGCCGCTGAGCCATCTCACCGGCCCTCATTAAGGAATATTTAAAATGTGTGAGTACTGTAATCTTGCCTCTTACTTCACTATAGGTGATAATCTATTATCTGAACAGGGAGCATTTCTACTTAATGGAATTTTCAGCTGCATTGCTTCTCTCCTGACTGTTCATACTAAAAGCTTTCTTGGCTTTTCCTTTTTGAAAATTGAGTGAGTATTATACTTTGAGGGCCAGGTAGATTCAGCAGCCTGTGAGTTGTTAGGAAAGCAGCAGGGAAAAAAAACAAAATCCAATAGAGCCATTTGGTGTTATTTTGCTTTTTTTTTTAATTTGGTACAAATGCTATAAACTAACTGAAGTGTCTCTCATTGCTATTTCTAAATTCAGGTATGTTTCCTTCATTCGCTACTTCCTTCACAACATTAATAACAAGTGATGCCTGTGGCAATGGAGGAAGGGATTTAGAGAACTGTGCACATTCTAGGCGTGTAAGAACTTTCACTAACCTTTGATATGCAGATTTCACTTGTGGGATTAAGTCAACAGTATCTTCTAAACAGTGTGTAATCATTTCACAATAAATGAAAACAATTTCTGGGACAAAACTCAAATACATTAGTCATATCCTTATAGAATTATTGAAATATGTTTCATGTATGATAGATATAAAGAAGTAGCTTTGTTTATAATATTGTTTTAAATTAAATTTAAAGATAGTTTTCCCACATACAGAACTCATATACATTTCAATATTATCAATTTATAAATTTAATTATAAATACTAGAGAATATTTTTATTTAATAACTGAATTTAATGACACCTTTACAAGCTGTTTTAAATTTTATATTAATTAATACAAAACTGCAGTATTCCTTTTTAATAATTCTCAAGCAAGCTTTAGCTTATCATAATGTCTTTATTAATACTCAACCTAAGGTAAAAAATGTAAAAATGGATTATATTATTAAATTTTTATTGTGGAAATACTCTACTTTGAAATGTGAATAATGTGAAATTTTAAAATTTCATTTTTATTATCTAATGCATGAGATCCACTATTTCTTTATTTCTCATTATTTAATGAAATAAGATGTAGAATTGGCACTAGAGGAGGCATATTGTTTATTTGAGGCAGATGCCAGTATTTATAAGAACAGAAATTAGTATGAGAACCATGTTTTTCCTTGTTTTACTTGCCATCCATTTCTAGAATTCCCAATTCATTGTACAGTAAGTACTGTAATATTTATCATTATAGATGCATAAAATTGCCGGACATCAGTTTTTCCATTTTTCAGAAATGAATGAATACATTTGTCTTCATTAGTTTTACATAATGCACAAAATTGATGCAAATTACTCATCTTTCTGCAGGTCAGCCCTTCCATTAAAATGCATTCCATTTTTTCTTTGCATAAGCAGCACAATTTTAATATTACTGGAGTGATTTTGCAAAGATAAATTGAGATCTAATAATGTTCAGAAACTGAATTACACAAAAAAGTCAAATTACACCTGTAGAAGCAGTGCATTCCCGGCATATTTTTTGTCTAGATTACATGTCACTGAAAACAAATGAGAGTTTCAGTAAGCTATGCCTGCTTCACAGATACTATCAACAGACTCTGCATGCTGGAATCTGTGAGCACCTGGAGGGGATTTGATGAATTGAGGGCACCAGTGTGAGCAGCCTTTACTATTATTGTAAAATGATGACCAAATGATACCCAAATGATATAGAAATTGATAATTCTCATAAAATTGTAAATTTTGACAGATTTTATTTACAAAGACTAGATCATTTAATTCATTTAGGGCTTCACCCTGATTAAAGCAAGAACATGGAACCAAATTCTATTTTAAATTAGTCACTGTCCAACTATGCCAGGCAGTCATCCTTGGGCTTGTAGGGCTAAGATAAACAAATTACTTTTACTAGAAAAACAGTTAAAGCAAGGCATAATTGTATAGATACAAAATGTCAAAGATAATAAATACTAAATATCAAAAACCCATGCCTTGCATTTGCTGGCCTTCATGTGATGGGCTTATTTATGGCGTAGGTATGTTCCTTCACAAATCGGGGTTACATGTGTTCAAATCCTGGTTCTACCTCTGAATTCTTGTGCCCTAGGTGACGGTACTGAACTGCTCTGAGACTCAGTGCCCTTGTCTGTGGATTAGTATAGTCATGTTTAAATAATGGGATTGTGCTAAGAATTAAATATGTTAGATTCATAGTATTTTTCAGAACATATGTAACATAAAAATATTTTTTGATCCTTTCACAATGCATACAGGCTTCACAACATCATCATGTACAGGATAAATATATATAATTTATCTGTCAATGATAAAAACAGAGACAGAAAAAATAAAGATAAATAATTCCAAAGAATTTTCTTGAAGAAAAGTGCTCCAATAATTGAGAGGAAGAGTTGGTGGTGTTTAAGTTATTTGTATTTTGAAAATTGCTAAGAAAGTGGATGTGAAATGTTCTCACCAGAAAAAAAATAGCATATGAGTAAATGACTAAGGTAACTGGCTAAATTTAGTTATTCCACAATGTATCTATTCCTGAAAATATCATGTATAATATAGACACATGTATTTTATCTTTCAATTAAAAGGTAATGATAAATTGAAAAAAATAATGGATAGCTTACACTTCATTAAAAAAATTATTCTCTCTCCCAAGTTTGGGGTTCTTGATGAATAATTAATATGATGATTTATTTAGAATGATCCTTCTTCTGAAATTCATTCATTAAGATTTGGCATTGGGTTTGGAACAAAAACATCACAGTAAGGAAAGAAAGAATTCCTGCCATATCCATTTCTATCATCACCATATAATTACTCTACAAATGCCAAAGTCATAAGAAGTCAGAGTTACATGAAAACTATTTCTATTTTCATATTTAGTGTCAGTATCATAATTTGATACCCAGAAAAGAAATGTGGCGACAAATTTATTTCTCCAGTTACTTTTATGAAATGTATATGAAATATGTCACAACTGGAGAAAATATTGTGCTGTATCATTATGAGCTAATAATACTGAGCCCTGCATTTCCTTTTTCACATAAGTTAGAACATATTCAAAATATGAATAAAAGGCAAGTAAGGTGCAAACTCTATAATTTAAATTCTTTATTGAGTATACCTTTTACGTTACTCATAAGCATCTCTCTTTGTGATCTTAGATAACAATTTTCTCCTGAGAATCATACAAATATTACATCAAGTAAAATGCATTTTACCTTTACAGAGAAGGCATAAAGACATATTTTTAGATCTGCTGCAGAGGAGAAAGCACAACTTCTATCCAAATTAAGCCAGTTATTGTGTTTGCATATAGGCATTTAACCTTGATATTTATTATATTAACGTCCTCGGTGGCCCATACATTTGATGTTTTCTCTGTATTTGCTCACTAAACAAAACAGTCTCTACCTCATTCATTAATGTGTTTCTATTGCTTTCCTTCCATTATTTTTTATTTTTTATTTTTTATCCATATACCCTCCTTACCCCCCACCTTGTTCCCCTTCCCATTTAAACATTTTCTTCATTCTTCCCAATATCTGTCATTCATTTTTGGTCCTTATTTACCATGTTGTTTTTCACAAAAGAGAAGCAATGTGATATTTAAACATATGTGTCTGATTTATTTCACTGAAAAAGTATGATCTCAAGGTGCATCAATTTGCCTAAAAATGTCCCAGGGCTATCATTCCGTAGTTTGAATGAATGTATAACGACTTATATCCAACACTATATTACTGCCCTAGAAATCCTCTCTACCTTGTGTATCCAATTCCTCTATCCTCTTGAAATCTTTGGCAAATACTGCTAATTTTTCTAGCTCTATGATTTTACATTTGCCAAAATTCCATATAGTTATAGTCAGGCAGTTTGCAGTCTCTTTGTATTGGCTTCTCTCGTGTTGTGATACACATTTAAGTTTGTTTCCTGTGTTTCCATGACTTGAGAGCTACTTTTATTAAAACACTGAATGATACTGCATTGTTTGGATGTTCCACAATTTATTTTTCCACTCACTCACTGAAGTATATCTTAGTTGCTTCCACATTTTAACAATTCTGAATACACTTTTTTACAATCCATAGCTATGTGATTTTTTTAGATATAAGTATTCAATTTATTTAGGTAAATACAAAAAGTGATCTTTGTTGATTTCATATGGTACAAACGTGGTTAGTTTTGTAGAGATCTGTCAAGCTGTCTTACAAGTATATGTCTATATCATTTTGCATTCCTACCAGCAATGAATGAAAGTTCCTGTTTCTCCACATCCTCACTCGTGTTTGGTGGTGGTAGTGTTTTGCATATTGGTTACTCTAACAAATGTGTAATGGTATTTCATTGTTGTTTTAATTTGTAGTTTTAATGTTATGTAAAATATCTTTTAATATGCTTTCTTAACATTTGTATATCATTTTTTGGCATGACAATTGCTAATATCTTTGGGTGTTTTTGTTTAATTTTTTAATTTACCGTTAAGTTTTAAGAGTTCTTTTTATACTTAAGATAACAGTTCTTTGTCAGATTGTTTTTTTAAAGTGGGTACCGGGTGTCAAACTCAGGACCTTGTGCTTGTGCCACTGAGTGATATCACCGGCCTTTTTTTTCCTTTATGTGGGTACTGGGAATCGAACTCAGGACCTCACACCTGCCAGGCAGGCACTTATGCCGCTGAGCTATCTCACCAGCCCCTTTGTCAGATTTTTAAAAAAATATTTTCTCTAGGTCTTGTCTTTTCATTATCTTGGTATCTGATGTCTCTGAATTTCTTTTCTCTATTTCTACATGAATAGTAACATTTGTATTTGGTTATATTCCATCAAAACCCTGTTAGCTTGCACCTAGTTCTATTCTCTGTAAATAGAGCAATTGATCAAAGTGAGTTTTGGATGTTCAAGCATTTCTCTTTTTAACATATACCTTAGTAAACCAAGAATGCATACAAAAAGAAAATGGAGAAAATTTAGGCAAAAGTAGACAAAATAGGCACAGTTTAAACCTCTATTAGCTCCAACTTTTAAATAAATTCTTATAATTCTTATAATTCTTTGTTCTTTCTTCATAATGTACTAGAGTTTTCAGTGCAAGAGGACACTGTTAAACTTCACTCAATGTACATATTTGTTACACTGAAAACTTTAGTAGTTCTCAGAAGTTGCTATGACTCGAGGCTATATGGTTGAGTACTACGTACTTAGAATCTAGCACCTGTGCTGAGTAATATTTGTGTTGTCGCAGTTAATATTCAGACAGTGGGAATGAAAAGTGATTCACACATGGCCTTTGTTCTTAGGAAACTTATTCTATTGTCTGGTAAGGAAAGAGACATGGAAAAAAATAGAATATGATGTACCAAGTGCTGTGTTAGAATATGTGAAATGTTCTATGGCACTAAAGAAGAGAAATCATATATGACAGGTGGAAAAAATTGTGTAAAAATTGGGAGAGATGAGCTGAAGAAATTTATCTGAGAGGTTCAGCCAGAAAATCAGAACTGTAAAGACAAGTCACTCTCCGCAGAAGGAAAGTGCAAGTCTGTGCTGGGACATGAGATGTAAGAAGGGGATGTGTTCAGGAGAGAAGCTTGGGATGGGTTGTAGGAAGGATTGTTTGATATGTTTAGGAAACGGTATTTTATCCTTTAGCTCTAGAGAACCACAGCAAATTTTTAATCAAAACATGACATTATAAGTTACACGTGAAAGAATTACTAGAGTGCAAAATAGCTAACATCTTCTGGCACTTATCATTCTGTGATTAAAGTGTTATGAAGTGATAAAAACTGACTTTCAAAGTAAAATTAGTTTTCTTTTATTTTTATCATTCTTTCTCATAAATTCCTTATAGTCCTTTCAAGATTAAGGGTATTAATGCTGTACTCCCAATACACAGAGTGTTCAGAGTGACTTTATACTAGTTTATTGGCTATCTAAGGAAGTTAGAAGTGGGCCCATGAAGTGGGTGAGGTATAATAAATATTTCATTTTGAAAAAAATGTATTAAAGTTATCATATATATTTATTAGGTATACATTAGATAGAGATTTAGATATAGTTTGGGCTCATCAGTTGAAGCCTTTAGATTGCTGAAGATAAAATTCACAATCACATAAAGAAAATTATTAAGTAATGACTATAATTTCATGCATGTATTCATTCAATGAATATTGTGTACCAGGAATTATACTAATGAAACAGGTACAACTCCTGTCCTTAGTGTATTCATAGCCTATTGAAATAATAGGTATTAATCAAATAATCCTAGCAATTATTTTTCATTTACAGACTGAGTCACATTGTAATGAGGAAAAGAGAAAAGTTTTATATTATAAAACAGCATTATTGATTGAATAGGACATTGAGATACAGTGATACAAAATTTAACCTGAAATTTAAGTATAACATTTATCTTAGTGCTATGTGAAAAGGAATGTTACATCCTAAGAGATTATGAAACTCTGCAACATTGAGAAACTGGTAACCTGGTCTTAAGGCAATATTTAAAGGATTCAAGTTGAGGTATGTGTTTAGAAGACACTTACCAGACTAAACTCTTTCAAAAAGAGGAGTAACTGAGGCATTATTAGTTCTTCGAGACAAGTCCCTGGAATGCTGTTTATTTAAAGATTCTGGCCTAATTACCTATCCAAAAGAAATATAAGTTAGTATATTTCACAGAATGAAAATTATCTTGAAAAAATGTCAAGCTGATTAAATTTAATATTTAGTGCCTTTTTAAAAAATAAATGTTACATAATTTTACAGAATGTGCAAAATATAATGAAATCATTATATCTGAATAAATAAGAAATATACAATAAAGGAAGCTGAAATCCTTTGTGAAAGGACCAAAGAATATTTGTCATTATACATCAACAATTAAGATGAACATCAACAATTATGAACATCAACAATACCTTAGACTTAAAAAAAAATGTTTAAATGATTTGGATACTGTTAGGAAGAATTAAAGCTAGGTACTTTTACTTTCTTTTAAACATTGGTTTAATTATTTTTTGCATACACAGGTATTTAAATAATTCTTATAATTCTTGCACCCAGAACAATACTGCCATGACTTGAAAGTGGGGTGTGGAGACCTCAGCGTGGTGTGAATTCTCGTGAGATGACGCCTCATGGAACATGTGGAGCGATACGTGAAAATGTAATTGAGGGCTGTGGCATCATAATGTGTAAACTCCAAGGCAGAGAGAAAGACATATAGTGAAGGACAGGCAAAAGAATCTAACAAGGAATAACAGATTTCTGACAGAACAAATGTAACAACAGTGATAAGTATTGTTATCCAAGGTAGTGGATTACAATAAATAGTAATTATTTTTTCTAAAGCAGTAAAAATTGAGGTTAAAGAGAAGAATTTTTGGCAAATTTAGTAGATAGATGGAAAAATTCTTGCCTTGAAAATAAATTTAAACATTATAAATGTTTTATTTTTCCTCTTTTTTTCTTTCAAAGGAGAGATGGAAACTTTTTTTTGCTAGTATATAATGTGAATTTTTAAGAGGTAAATTTATTATTGAACACTACTCAAGATTCTTTGATCAAGAAATCCTTTAAAAATGAAACACAGTTGTACATTTCCCAAACGGCAGGTGTATGAGAAAATCCAGTTTTGGAAACATTGTTGTGAAGTGTTTTAGAAGGAAATATTTATGGAGAATATAAATGATTTTATTTCTGACATTTTTTAGTTGATTAAGCCATAAAGAATACTGATTTGCAAGTAAGAAATTTGGCAGGATGGATTGGAGATTGCCAGGATGTTGATAATACGACTTTAGCGTACTTCATTAAAGAAAATTGCATATGAGGCAATTGCTGTGCAACCATAAAGAATAGCTATTTGTCAGTCAGTAAGTCTGTCAGAATTAAAAGTAATATAAATTGCATTTACTTTATCATTTCTATGCTATCTAGATGGATTGAAATGGGATGAGGAAAAATGTTAGTACATAAAATTGTGAGTTTGGGTAAAGAAATAAAAGGGCAAGAGAAGGAGCACTTCAATACATCGCACATTCAGACTTAGAATTTAGAGTTAACTGTGCATGCATAGTGCACGTGTGTCGTGCCCTGTAAGTATGGAACTTAGAGTGGTGGAGAGGAGGAGAAGGAGGAGGGTAGGAAGAAGGGAAAAAGGAAAATATGATGAAAACAGGGCAGCAGAGGGAAGGGAAAGGAGGAATCTGAAGGGAGATGGGGGAAGCAAAGCGAGAGATAAAAAGGCAAAGGAAGGAGAAGAGGGCAGAGAGGAATGCGGGGAAGAAGAGAGGATGGAAGAAGGGAAGAGAAAGAGGGAAGTAAAGGATAAGGAAGAAAAGAAGTGATTTCAATTTAATAAACCCAGCTCTGAAATATTTGATGAGGCTTGTGTTTATTCTTTACATTAATCACAGTTTATTCTCCTAGGGAGCTTTAATATATGTCTTGGAAGATAGTCTCAAGAAATCATAATTTTGCATAAAGCTATTTGATCAAAAATTAACATGTAGTTACACTTATACACAATAATTTTATTGTTGAGGAAATTCTGAATAAGAGCATTTGTGATTTTCATATGTCCACTCACATACAGCTGTAGCATGTCACTTGAGACAATTGTGAGCTTCAAGTCTTATGCATGTGACACATCAAAGGCTTCGGTGTAATAAAAATTCTTCCTTCTGTTCTGTTTTCCTCCCCTCCCTTCTCTCTCCTCCCTCCCTCTCGCCTCCTATCCTTTCTTTGTTCGTCCTTTCTCCCTCTGTCTGTCTGTTGTCTGTCTCTTTCCCTTTCATTCTTATGCAAGCTAGAACTCTTTTTACCTTGTAAATGAGGTATTTTGTTAATCTGTAAAAAGATAACTTCTAAAGCGTATCAATTCCTCACTGCCAATGTGGGGAATATGTTTAAATAAGCAAAGAAAGTTCCATGAGAGGAAGAAAATTTACAAAAGAAAAACAAAGAGCAAAGATGGCATAATAAAGGTACAATGGCAAAATTCAGTTTAAGGAGGTATTTGGCTTATTTGAATGGTGTTTTGAAAAAACGACTTATTTGTCCATATCTAAAATGTAGAGTTTTAAACAATTTCTTGTGATCTCACAAAAAGAAATAATTTATATGGTTATTCTGTGTTGAAACTCTCATTGAGTTTTAATAAAACTGGAACTCAAAATGAAGCATGTCAACTTTGTAGGTTTGACTAAAATGAAATATCAATTACACATTATCCTGTCTAAGAAAACAAGTGTGCTGAAGTTTGCTAGGAATGAAAAATTATTCACAATCATTGCTGGATGACTTTTATTTTTTGTGATTTGGTTTTGTTTTGTTCTTCAAAATATATTGAAGAATAGTGTTTGACAATATTAGAACAAACATCCCAGTGCGTTTTAATAAGTGTGGAGATTTGACAATAAAATATTATTGCAATCATCCTCCAGATAAGAAATGAGCTGGCATACTTAGCTGGATTAAGAATTTTTTGAATTTAAAAATCTACTTGCCTCCCAAATCTTGTGTTTAACTTTACTTCTAGAAAATAAACTACATCTTCATGTTTGCCAGTTGTGGCCATTTTTACAAGTGCTCTCAGCACAAGATTTGATTCAGATACTGTGTTTCTAATTGAAAAACACAGTGAATAAACTGCTCTCCTCCTTTAAAGGGAAGTTATTTTCCCTTGATCCATATGTATTTTTCAGGGAAAACAAAAATAAGAATGGTTATTCAGAGAAAAAGTGACATTACAGCTAGTACTAGGCTAGACTTAATGAAAGAATGAAATTGAAGAGCAAAACTCTGATTTATGCTGAGGAAAGACATATCATAGAGACCCAAATCACAAAATTGTCACTCTTACATTTTGTTAAGGATGCCTTTAATCAGGTTATTGTTGGCTTCAGAATATGAAAATATTTGCATGGAGCCTATTAATAAGGAATGATTGAGAATTCATAATGAATGGACAGATGGACAATGCACAGACAGATTGATACCTTTCATTCTAAAAAGGTTGGAATCTAGGACAATGGGTTACCACTAGGAGAATAGTAATAGTAGGCAAATAGTAATAATAGGCGAATAATAATAGTAGACAACTTTGGCTGAGGATACAGTGACTGAATAATTAAATTAGAAAGTAGAATGGCTGAGCTAATACCCTAAGCTCTGAAGTGGCTGGGCAGGTGTACAGAGTTCATACTGATCATTGGCTTTTGAGTAAAATTTGAAAGAGAGAACAGGAAAGAAATGGAGGAGAAATTCTCCTAATATATTAAGGAATGCTTGCTTAATGAAAATTGCACAGAGTTCAGTATCCCCTTTTAGAAAAGCTGTGCAGATAAAGGACTGTTTTAAAGAAACCCATCAGTTGGGTTTGTTAGATTTTCCTTTGTCTCACTTTATCAACAGGATACTACTTCTTATGATTCTCTTTGTCTGAGCTTGATGCCTACACTTGCTAAAAGATTTAGAGATATAGATATATTTATGCATGTAATTACAGGCAGCCTTGAAGAAAAACTGAAATGTTTAGTATTTTTCTTTAAGCAAGAAAGCATGCTGTGTGAATTTGTGCAGAAAAATGGAATGCAAAGTATGTGTTCTAGGAAATAAAATTACCCCTTAGAAGCAGGCTATTGCTGGGTGAGAGAAAGCAATAAGACCAGTCCCTTGGGATGGATGTTAAAGATGCAGGGAGATCAGTACTTTTCTGTGTGTCTGAACATCCAATTAGCAAACATAATACTTATTGTGTAGTTGGTAATGCAGATGGATAGGTACCCTCATAAGCACAAACATTGAATTTCATTGTATTTTCACCTCCACCGAAAAGAACCTTTTGCCTCAAAGCATAAAATGAGAAACAAAAACTTACAATGTCAGGTCATAGGGTCATTGAATTATGACTAACGTTGCTATAACGATTTTTTGAAAAGTCCAACACTGTACATTTTGTGACTCTTTAAATTCACATCAAATAGCAAATAAAGGTGAATGCCCATTATCTGCAAATATTAGAAGCTATTGAAAAAAGTCATGTTAATCATGAATTAACTCTGAATTATCGTATTTAATCTTGGGAAACACCTTTTACTGCACAACTTTCCTAAAAATAGAAGCTACTGTTTTATCAGTGCTCTGGTTTTAGTGTAGAACTATGCCTAGATGTCAATTAAACATCATTTTACTTAATCCATTTTCTCCTTTTGATTTCCTACTTCTTGTCTGATTTCTTTTCCAATGCTCTGAGCTAAATCTACATATTAGTGGAAACATTTTCTTTATTAAAAATAAAATTCTTGTTGCTAAAAGAGTCTTGTGCTTTATTTTTCATAGTAAAATTCTATTCTCTTTTTCCAGTTGATTTTGTCTTCTCAAAATGAATACTGACATATTCTAGCATTAGTGAAATTTCTACTCTCATCATGTTAACCTTCAATTATGAAATTCTGTATTCTCTGAGATAATTTACTGTCTTCTTTCGTAGGTTCTCCATATCGAGACAAAATCACCATAGCCATTCTTCAGCTGCAGGAGGAAGGCAAGCTGCACATGATGAAGGAGAAGTGGTGGAGGGGCAATGGCTGCCCAGAGGAGGAGAGCAAAGAGGCCAGTGCCCTGGGAGTCCAGAATATCGGTGGCATCTTCATCGTTCTCGCAGCTGGCTTGGTGCTCTCAGTTTTTGTGGCAGTGGGAGAGTTTTTATACAAATCCAAAAAAAACGCTCAATTGGAAAAGGTAAATGTCATTTTTTTGCAATTTAAAACACTTATTTTTGTCATAATAAAACACAAATGAAAACATTTTGATATTTACAACCAAAGGTAATATCTTAGAATTGTACCTGTTGTTTTATGTCATTCATTCTATAACAAAAAATTATACTTTGTGAAATTTATATTTCCACAAAAAGACTCCTAATCACCTTTATGATTTTTAAGTTATTGTAATAAGTTTAATGGTCATGTGCTTCAGGACAAATGGCCTTTTTCTACCTCACTAAAGAGACACTTATTCTTCAAAGTCTGTCACAGTTAGCTTAATGTACGAATATAGCAAATAAGGGAAGCAAACATCAGAAACTGTCCTATGAAAGAAAAAATATTCTACAACCAAAATGAGTTTCATGATACTAGTTAGTATTTTTGAACTAGAGAATAAGTGAAATTTTTGCTTTGATATATTTACTCCAGTTAATTTATAGTTAAGAAGTCTTAGCTTACTTTGTGGAAGTTATAATTAATTGTCTACAGTAAGGAATGTGTAATAAAAGTGTCTTTTTTCCACTTAATCTTTTACATTAATAAGTCCTTTGTTTTCTTGCTTAAGAGTATTTATAAGAAGATGTGTATAGCCTCAAAATATTGAGATTATAAATTTACTTTGTATTTTAATATATTTGGCCACTTACAGAAATGCTTTTTTATTCTATTTATGAAAACTTGTACCTCATTTAAATTCTTCCTATGTAGCCTTATAATTTTCTTATTTCTATAAATATGAACAATATTTAAAATCATTCTATCTGCTAGTACAAAACATTTTTTTGAATATATGTTTATAGTTCAACATGAAATAAGTAACATTTAATAAGTTTTTACAAACTTTAGTCTTTTCTATATGAACATCATTTTGATTTTTAAGAAAACTCAACAAATTTTAGTTCTTAATTTCAGGAGTGAAACTTGAAACTTTTATGAACTGCTATTGGTAAATACAAAGAACAGAAATGTAGTATTTTCAAGGCAATTTGATAGAGTAAGGGAAAATATATCTGCTAATATTCTTTGAAATACTTCTACCTTAAAACTATTTTTAAACATGTATTTCACTTTTATAATTTATGTTATAATTACTGACCCTTTCTGGAATTACAAATTTGGATACTGGATCTTGACACTTTTACATGACTATAGTACTTAACTTATAGTACTTGACTTAAGTACTAATGTTTTTATAACTATATATATATATATTTTTTTTTTGTGGGTACTGGGGGGTCGACCTCAGGACCTCGCGCGCCAGCAGGCGCCCGTGCCACTGAGCGATATCACCGGCCCCTTTTTCGTATGTGGGTTCCGGGAGTCGAACTCGGGCCCTCACGCTTGCCGGGCAGGCGCTTAAGCCGCTGAGCCATCTCACCGGCCCTATAACTATATTTTGATAAGACCATTTTGTCTATAACTAACATACTCAATTATAAATTTGAAAAATTAAGTCACACAATTTATTTTCCCACCACAGTTCTCATGACTGGGCTGAATCAAATACTTACTGCACTTATGTGACTGATGAGTATGTGTATGTAGTTTTTGTATTGTGAACCTTTTTGTGGTATCAACACAAGTTTTGAAATTAAATCTAAAGGATTATATATAGAGAGGAAAAATATTAACTGACCAATTGCCATTGTTATTATAACTTGTCGATAATTTGGATATTTGGTTATTTAATGCTTAAAATAATGCCAACCATTATAGAAGGAATTTGGGTTCTATTTGGAACCTCAAATTATCCTTATGTAGTGACTTTCTCGAAGGTATAACAATTCTAAAAATAAAGCAAATGAATAAAATCTTGATAATATGTGGATTCCTATTGTACTTATCTCTGGGTACTTTGTTCATTTTGTTTACCTCGGCTGTGTCCCTAACACAAATTTTTAAAAATCATTCATAAAAAAGTGTGATGATCTGATTTTTTTTTTTTTTTTTTTGTGGGTACCGGGGATCGACCTCAGGACCTCTTGCGCCAACAGGTGCCCGTACCGCTGAGTGATATCACCGGCCCTTTTTTCGTACGTGGGTTCCGAGAGTCGAAGTTGAGCCCTCGCGCTTGCCAGGCAGGCGCTTACGCTGCTGAGCCATCTCACCGGCCTGATGATTTGATTTTGAAAATAAACCTACTTTGTTTTTATCATATATGACAAATTTAGTTGAATTATTCAGATTATCAACTAGACCTCTTGACATGCTATGGATCTCTAAGACCTAAAAATTTAGGAAAAACAAATGAATCTTTTAAAACTGAAACAAACGAGGCATTGACATCACACTATTGAAACTAAGTGACTATTACAGCCCCACTCCCACCCCCATGCTTTCAACCACGTCTTTACATCGCTTCCATAATGAAATCCAGGTTGTCTAATTTAGCACATGAGACCGTTTGGATCATCTGCCTCTGTCCACAGCTGTGGTTTCATCTCTGGCATCTCTCCAACTTGCACCTTTTCTCAAACAAACACTGAATCCTTTTTCAATTACTAAGTCATACTTTTCATTTTGACCAAAACTAACTCTGTCCATTTTTCAATCTTGCAAGTTTTCACCAGTAATTTTAGATTAGCCATTTAAAAACATGGATTAAAATGCACAGAAAGATTCTCTAATCAATAGATACAATGGGGTTGGGTTCTTATTTCTGCAAGATAGAGGTGGGTTTTCATTTCTTGTTTCGATTAAAAAAAAACAGTGTCTTATATATCTCAATTTTTGTTTAGTTGATTTCAGGAACCATCATCATCTAAAAGCATTCCTCCTACATTGAGAAAGCTGGGAAGATATTTTTCTTATCTCAAACCATTCTGAGCATTAAGCCTAGGAATCTTTTCTTTGTGAACCAAATGTACATCTCCATTATTTCTTTGCATGTTATTCAATTCGTTTCTTTTGCTTTCTATATGGGAATGCTTTTATCTCTGTTATATTATGTTGTTCTTTTCTTCAAGACAAGGAGCTAGAGTTTTTGTTTGTTTTTGTTTTGCTTTATTGTTTTGTTTTGTTTGTATCTCCAGGATCTTGATAAAAAAATTGATTCTAGCTGGGCATGGTGGCACATGCTTGTAATCCCAGCATTCAGGAGGCTGAGGCAGGAGGATCACTACAAGTTCATGGCCAGCGTGGGATACATAGTGAGACCCTGTCTCAAAATAAATAAATAAATAAATAAATAAATAAAATTGATTCCAATAATCTATTTTAAATACTATATCATAAAGGAAAATAACTATGTTTCTGTTTAATTTAAATTTCTAGATTAAATAACAATATATTGGAAGTGACCTATTGTATGTGTTGTGATGAGTTATAATCATGGTTAAATTTTTCTTCAGTTTTCTTGAAAGAAAAATCTATTAGGATGGATTTTGTAGCTGTTAAACATATTAACTGATTAAAATTAGCTATTAGATACTCCTTGATTTTATAATAAAATACAAATGACTACATAAAGAAATTCTCAATTTCTTGCATTTAGTATATTTATGTTGTTAACCTGTATTTTAAAAATTTATAAGCAAGGTATCATTTCCTAAATAACTTAGTTACTTAATAAATATTTATTAAGAACCCAAACTGCAGTGTACTGTTTTGCACATTGAATCTGAGCAAGTATTATCAGTCACAAAATGCACTACTCTTTTTTCTTTCTTTCTTTCTTACTCCCATGCTTTCTGTTTCCTTTATAGTACTCAATATTTTAAAAATAGCTTAAATTTTCTCTCTATCTAGGCTTTCATGTACAATGTATACCCAGCTAAGTTGAATATAAACTTCCTGGGTAAATTTTTGAATACATATGTATTTCTATATCAAGCTATATATCTAATTATGATGATGAAATTAAAACTGTAAATATATAAATCCATGAATAAAATATATACCCATTACATTGTACAATATTATTGGAAATTCATAGTTCTTATCGACTATAGCTTTTCTTATATTTCTAAGTTGTTCGATAATTAGGACTAGTAGAAGAATGTATCATTTTAGTTTGACTCCCAGAACTTCAAAGAAAAGACTATCATTTAAAAATGAGTGCCAGTTAAAACTGAAAAAAGAAGACAAATCTGAAATATGTGGGCTTTAAAAATTAAATAGATTTGCATTGTGTTCTTTTCAAGTAACCACAAGATGGTGTATATTTAGTATAATTTTGATTTTGATTTTGATGCAAATACTAATGCATCAAAATTGACTTTTATTTATTCAAAATGTTAGGATAAATAAGTCTCCATTTTTCCAATTTTTCCAATATATAATTTGACAATTTGGAAAGGTATTCACAAAGGGTTTCATTGTTGCAATATGTGTGAAGTTAATTAACATTAGCATTTTATAACTTTCTTTCTGCCCTACATTTTCTTTGATTTTAAACATATTATGGTTCAAATATCAATTGGAATGAAGTAAACAATCCTAGTAACTGTTTTATACCTTGCAAAATAATCAGTCTGTTTTATGAGCAAAGGATTTGTTGGGAAGGTCTTGTTTTCTCCCTATGATATTTAGTTATAACTGAAATAAGCTGCTTACTATACGGAATTTTATTTCTTCTGGCAGTTATGATAATACATTGGCTTTTCAAGCGTAAGTTATAATTATTTTAATTTTTATGAAATTATTTATAATTATGGTTCATCAATTTACATTTAAGATTATTGACTTCTTACACATATTTGAATATGTCTACTTTTGAAAGATATACATAATTGTCTTCTTTTGATTTTCAGCAAGAATATAAGAGTTAGGTAGGTAGATAGATATTTTTTATCTGGTTTATATTCAGAAATATTTTCTCCCCCATGTAACTGAAAATGAATATTCTTATCCAAATTGTTTTTATTGACTAGTTAGAATCTGAATTATTGAGTTTCCTTCCATAAAAAGAGCTTAATAATAATGCCAAATTGTATATTCTCTTATTACCTAAGTGTAAACTAACTTCAGTGAAAATATCTGAGAAATAAAAAACACAAATTGCTGCTCAGATATTGAACTTGTAAGACATATATCCCAATTTGAACACAAATATCCTATAATTCTTGAAGTTCATAAGAACTATGAGGTCTGGTTGTTTTTTCCAATGATGCTTATTAATTATCAAAAATACAACTACATTGATGAAAGTTGTTTTTTAGGACTTAGTCCATTTCAGTCAATGTAGTTGTTTTTATTATGGAACACTGGTAAATCTTACCTAAATTGGTCTCTGAGGAATGATGCTTTCCAGTCATTTCTAGCTTGATGTATGTTTTTGGGTTATATAGAGTGTTCTTATTTGTGATTCCATAACAAATACAGAAAATGATTATAAATCAGTAGTCAAAGCACACATAAGTGAAAGTCTGCAATTTAGGGAGTGATAAGAGAGAAAATTAGAGTGATTTAAAGTTGCAAGACTATGGATTTTGAGTGAAAGATTATCCATATGGGAAATGGTTATCAAAACTTGCTGCATCTGTGGTTCCTCAAAACCAAAGAATGGAAACGGTTGCTCACAGATCCCTATATACAAATTGCTTTCAGAATGTTGAATTAATTTTAACAGGAGCAACATTTTTTAAAAGAACTGATTTATTGGATAAGGTATAGTAATGTAAATAGTGTTTTAAATTATCAGTAATGATCTTATTTAAGTATTTATATAATTTCCAGTGGTGTTTATTAATTATAAAAAATACAACTACATTGATGAAAGTAATTTTAGCTGCATTTAAATTTTCAGAAGTTAAATGTTTTATGCTGATTTTCAATAGGAGCCAATACAGCTGTAAAATGCCATTCTTTATAAGTTAAAAGTCTTAAGTAAACTTTGAACAAATTGTCCATTTTATATTGTTTTTATGTCCCTGTCTTTCTCTGACAGCAGTGTTTCAAAATTCATTAATGCTCAGTGTATGGACTAACTAAATGATTTTTTTGAATAAAAAAAAAAAACACTTCAAAATAAGATGCATATCTTCATTTTATTCACTAGTCTGCTTTCAAAACAGCTAAATAATTGTCACGTTCATGATAGCCAATATCCTTTTATTACTACAAGTGATGTGTTAAAATTATTATAGCTTGACGAGTAATAATCTTGCTATTTTATTTTTATAAATGACATTCTTTTGTGAAGTATAGGACTTCCTTTGAGTACCAACCTACCTTTATGGTCACAAAAATATTATTATCTACATAGTGCACATGAGAATAAAGTATGTTTTGGGGGTCAAGTATGTTTCTGGAGGCCTAAGATCCCTGCTCTAACATTGTTTAAACTATATCATGCTATACAAAATAGAGATAGAATATTTAACTACTTTCATTTATTTTTTTCCCCTGAACTTGCACTGAGAAAATATGCAGCTTAAGAGTTTAAATCAGGCAAACAGATTGTCACCTTCGATCATAAGCACTAATTATTTCACTTTACAACTTATTAAGGATGAATTTTGGAATTGAGTATACTCGAGAGTATAACTCAACTTTGTTTAATCATGTGTAAAATTGCTTATCTTCTTTTTAACTTTTTAGAAAAGATAAATGCATAATGTTATGAACATATGAATGTATTTTAAGAATTAAATGTGAAATCCTATCATTTCTGACAACACGAATGGAACTGGAGATTATTAAGTGAAGTAAGACAAGTACTACATGATCTTACTCATATGTAAAATCTAAAAAAGTTGATTTCATAGAAGTTGATAGCATAATGGTGATTAACAGAGGCAGGGAAAGTAGGGGGAGTGAGGGATGAGGAGAGATTGATCAGTTGGTACTAAGTTATAGTTAGCAGTAAGAAGTTCTTTTGTAAAATTGCACATTAGGGTGACTATAGAAAATAATAATGTGCTGCACATTCCAAAAAGCTAGACGAAAGCTTTTAGGATATTTTCATCATAAGGAAATGATAAATGTTAGAATTTAAACTTTATATATATATATATATATATATATATATATATATATAGTCTTATCTTTTTGTGTAATTAATATGAACAATTTTAATGTGTTGTATCAGTTAAAATAAATTTAAATGGAAAGAGAATTAAGATAGTTAACAGTTTTTAAATGCAACTGGCATATAACAAACAGCTGTTATTTTAGATTTATTATTATTGTTGTTGTTGTTTATAAACCCGGTACATTTTAACTGCAAGATCTTAGTAAGAGAGATTTCCTGGAGTTAAAAGATAGCTATGTGGATATTACACTTTCCTTGAAAATTTGTGTCATTATTATTATTATCAGCTAAAATGTGATTAACATTTCTTCTTTGTAATGTGTATTTCACTGGTCTATTGACTAAAGTGGTATTGAAGCTTGTCAGACCTTATTTATTGATTTTTCTAGCTTAAATAAGGGAAGTGTAAAAATATATAATGCTCCATTTTTCTCTGTGTCGTTGCATTTGCAAAATGAAATATGAAGATATTGGATTACTTTCTTTAAGTCAAATTTTCAGAGAATGCTTGAATCTTTGTTTATGTTTATCATTGTAAAATAATCCAGGGTAAAGCATAACATATTTTTTCACTTAACTTGCTGAGAAAATATTTATTTCATTTTTTCACAATTTTTTCCTCTCTGCCTTATTTAGTATGCAAAAAATTAACATTTAATTAGAATAGTATCTAGGTAGAAAGCTCAAGTAAGACTGAAGTCATCACTAATAAGGCAGGCTAACTTTTTTTAAAAAAAGCATTCATAGAATGGAAGTTACAGCAAGGGTTCTGTCTTGGCCCTGACAGCAGTTAGGTACATAACCTTAGGTACACACCTTTACTTCCTAAGTTTTTGTTTATCTTGCTATAAAATTATACTGATTAAGTAAAAGTGTCTCTAAAAAGCCTTTTAACTACTGGGAGGTTTAAATAAATAGTATAACTTTTCCAAAATCCTAGCTGTAATAAGATGGAATTTCAAAATCAAAGTTGCAATATATCTGAACACGAGTGTTTTAACTAGTCATTTTTCATCTCTCATTACTTCACTGTTATATTCATATGGTCTTGGTTAATTCAGACTTCTAATGGATAGCATTAGCTCTCTGATATTTTTAAAAGGCTGCCAATTAACAATAGTATAAACCAAAAGGAAAAAGTTAAAGGGTCACATTAAATGATGTTTATTTTCTGTATTTAATACACTAATATTCATATGACATATTGTGAATATACATGTTTTATTTCATTTTACTTAAATAGTTTAGTATTTAATGTGATATGATTGCAGTAATTATTTGGAACTGCCTCCAATACATATGATTCACAACTGTTTTGCCCATAACTTATAGATTCATAAATTATATAGTGTTGAAACATGCATCATGTGTCCCTAGTTAACAAATAAGTGACAGACACAAAACAGTTTTGTTGATATATGTTAATATATATTAGAACACTGAGCTACAAAATCTGATCAAAGGAGCTAAAGGTATTACATAGAGATTCAAATAAGAACTATGTACAAAAAATGATCGTGAATTATTCTGAATGAAGACTGGAAGACGATTTAGTTTTTGCTATGAAGGAATATTATAGCAGACACAAAATAAAGTTTTATTCTTAACAATAAATATGAATATAGACTTGATAGCAACATATATTACATTAACTCCTTGATCTAGCAATAAATGAATACATTCACCCAACAGGAGAGAGATGAGACTAAGTTTAAAACTTCAAACTGGTTCTTTTCATACCACTTGATGATTTTAACTTAAAAATGAAGTTTAAATGTGTCAGTTTGAATAGCGACCATGGTTACAAATAAATTTCTAATGTTTAAAAATTCTTTGGTTCTCCCAATGCTCTCATATTATGTTACCATAAAAACACTTCTATAAATTAGAAAGTAAAGCAATTGAGAATAATTATTCTGTAATCCTCATCATGGTATTTTTGCAACCATTTTTCTGTGGACTATTCATTTGTTTTCTTATTATACTCAAAATACAAAACAAGGCTTAAAAATAAATGTAAATATGACCAATTTCATACCGTTAAGGTTTCCAGGCCTTCATTATTTCAAGAGTTAGAGATGTGTAAATACAGGTTGTTTTATTCAATTTAGTGAATTTTATGAAGAATTTTACTTATTTAAATGCAATTATACATGCTAACAGCTCAAAGATTTAAATTTTCATTTTCAGGAATCTTCTATTTGGTTAGTGCCACCATACCATCCAGACACTGTTTAGTAAAATTTGAAACTTACTAAAAGAGGTTTTTAATAATGGTTAGTATCCTTGTGCCTTTCTTTTTTCTTTTTGTAGTCTGTTAAATTAATGTGAAGAAACATTACTGTTATTTTCACTCTAAGGAACTTACCTTATTTAAGGACACTTACATTGGTTTCTACCCCTAGGGAGAAGTGATTTGAAAGGCATGATAGTTGCAGTCCCTTTCTCTCCCTCCCCCCTCCACTGTCCATTTTCCTCTTTCTCCCCATTTTTTCCTTCCTTCCCTCTGTTCTCTTTCTCTACTTCTCATTCTCCTTCACTTCTTCTTTATTTTATTTCTATCTTTTATTCTTTCCTTCATCTCTTCCTCTTTATGCTAACTTAGGAAACTTCTGTTAAGTGCATATGATGTTTTTTCAACAACTTATTTCATAGTTCAGTAAGAAAAACTTTACAAATTCCAATTATTGGATAAAATAAGAAAAGCTGTCTGTCTTATTGCATGAAAACAAAGCTTTACTTTACAGTTACTGTAACTTTTTGCCAATTTATAGCAAGGTTAATGACTCTATTTAAAAACTTTATATGGTTTCAACTTCAGATACTTAGGAGGGGAGAGAGAGAGAGACAGAGACAGAGACAGAGAGACAGAGACAGAGAGACAGAGAGATTGTCTTAGTAAAAAGACTAAGCAGCATTTTATATTAGTAAATTCCCTTAATTTGTTTGGTTGGTTCAAAATATTTCTCAGTTCTAAATATTCCCAGAGTTTTATGATGGATTCTAAATATATTCTAATGAGAAAAATCCTGTTGTCTCAGTCACTTGATTATAATTAAAAATAAAATATTTGCACTGATAGTCAAAAAGGAACTTGCAAAATTCACCTTACTCAGAATGAAAACATAATTTTTATTTTAAAAATACGTTGTCAAGACTATTGATTGATTAAAGATTGCTTGACAAAATTTTTGTTTTCTAATGGCTTTATAAATTAGATGAAATCTGAAATGGTGAATTTGGGTTATAGGTTTTTAACTGAGGTAGTTTCTAAAGTAGTCAATGTAATTAATTTAAAATAGTTTAAAACTATAAAAATAAAATTATTTTGATCTTTGGAGCAGGTTATTTTACTTACATTTTATGTTTGGATTATAAAAGTTATATTAATTGATTTAAAATAGTTTTATATGTCTTCATTTTTAGTCTGAATTAAGCATAGTGTACTAGTGAAGAATGTGTAAGTAATTTGATAATATCTTTTTTTAAGAAAATCAGTTGCTTACTCTATTCTTATAGTGCACACAAAAACTTCATGTATCTGTTGTTTTGAAGCCCATATTGAAATTGAAGCCCAGAATTGAAATTGTCAAGTTGAAATTGTCATAAGAAGGGGTTATACATTAGTTAATATTTGGTGAATTTATTTTTTTAAACACCGACTTATTTCAAACAACTCAATATTATTTACAGCCTGTAACATTTTTAAGTGTCAAGAGGATCAAGTTCTGATCTTGTTATATTATCTAATCGATTCTTCTGTTAAATGTTTCAACAGAGAGCCAAGACTAAGTTACCTCAAGACTTTGTATTCCTCCCCCTTTTGGAATCAGATTTTTCCATTTCTCCAGTGTTGTCATCATCACCATCTTCATCATCATTATCATCATGTTCTTAATAAATACATCTAATAGTAGGTATTAAGCAACAAGAAACACTGTGTCCATAAACTGGTTGCCAGGTGCCATAGAAATCCTTTACTGTAAATATAATTCATGAATTTCAGTAATGTATAATTTAACATAATAAATAATGCATGGCAGTAACTCCATAGTTAACAAGGAATTCATGAGTAGCATTTAGTCATCACCCATGACAAGTGCTAATATATTAATATTTTTACTAATTCAATGTTATTAAACAAATGCTGAAGATTTATATTGTGTTTTGCTAACATTCTAAATATGAAAACCTTTAAGTAGCTGAATCAGAAACACTGATAAATAAGATTTAAAATACTAGGGTCAGGTGTAGCTATTATTTATTCAATCAAGATTTAAAGAGCACGTCTGTGTGCCAGCAGGGCAATGAGACCTGGATCTCTGCTCTTGACAATTCCGTAAGAGTGATTCACAGATGACCTAGAGGCCAGATAAAAATATGATAATATGATAATGAGTACAAAACACTGAGGAAATAAAGCTAGATTGAGTGAAAATAATGAGGCTGTGCAAAAGATATTCTAAATAAGCTAAAACTTAAGTCATGTCCTGAGGTAGGGATAAAGTCGGAGCTATGTGAAGGGTGAAAGAACTCAGCATGTTATCAAAAGAGGAGGAGCAAAAACCAAAAGCCATGAAGATCCAAGCACAGAAGGTGGTGTGGAGAGAAAGGAAACACAAGGGTTGGGAGAAAGGAAGATAAAGGGGAAGTGGAGAGGGAGGAATAAGAGAACTCACGATGAGAGAGAATAAGAGCTATGAATATGACCTGTTTCTTAGAGAAGAAAATGCTATTAGTAATTGGTGTAAAGACATAGCCTTTACAGATGGTGTAAGGTAGAAATTTATTTAGGAAGAATAATAAGTAAATTGTTCAAAAAACCTGTCCAATAAAAGTGAGGACACTTCCATGGGTAAATAAGAAGGTACTAGAATAGTGTTAAAAATTACAAAACTTGGAATCAGTATATGCTACAGTTGCAGGTATGAGCTGCAGAAAGTCACTCTTGGAGTTGGCTTTCTAGGACATAGAGGTCTAATTAATTTGAAATGCTGTTTTGCATATCACAAAAGTTTATTCATGCAAAATACTTTTTTAAAAGGACATCAGGTGTACATATGACATTGAAAATTTTATCCTATTTTCTCTTGCAATCAGCCTAAACTGATCAGTGGTGAAGTAATAACAAATAAATTCTTCACATTCATATTTGATTAGGTTTATTTCATCCTGTTTTCATATCACTTTTTAGAGTTGTGTGAAGTTTTAGACTTGTCCAAATGTTTGGTTGTTGTTTATATTTTTGGTTCTTTTACAGAAAGACCCTAACCTAAATCTCCACCCATGTGAGTTTCAACTGTAATATACAATTGGTTCACAATCTTATTTATATGTAACTAATACACATGTATTATAATCAGGAAAGGAGAATAAAAAAATTTTGTTTTTTACATATGACTCTGTAATATGAATTGTGAACTGGAATAATGAGCCACAGATATACAGAAGTTTCAGAAAATCTGTCACTAAGAGGAGAATTAAAAGATAGATGGTAAATTGCTTTTCCTCATGGAACAAATTATTTACAGCCTTCAATTATCAAGAGGATGGCAAAAATTTTTTAAATTGTTCGGAGATGTTTAACACGTTAGTTTGTCATTTCATGATTAAGTCATATTTGTTTCTAATCACATCGATGTTTTATAAGTATAATCTCAGAAAATGTAATTAAATACTAGAAATTGTTTTCACATTTTATGTCTGTGAGTGACAGTCTTTGTTGTTTTAGGATGCACAATGAAGAATCAATGTTTAGAGGATATTTTGTGTAACTTACTTGAGATCTAAAAAGTAGTAATTTCTTCTAAAATTATTTTGTAAATATCACAAATGGATTTATGATTTAGATGTCTGTTTTTAAATGTTAAGTCGATTTCTATTTTATGCTGATCAGTTTTACATGGTGTCATCAGAAATTCGTACTCTATATACATCAATTATATACATTTCTTTTTGAAAACTCCCTTCAGTGTTAGGTAGAGTGTTTTGTTTTTTCATATACTAACTCACTTTGAGTGCATACTTACCATCGGTTGTGTATTAAAAGTGTAATAATTGTTATAACTTTTATAATGAAATTTTTCAAACCTTCAAGGCTGTTATGTTGACAGGTCTGTTGAGAATGATTTTAATACTGTTTTTGGACATTTAGAGTTTATCTGTTGGTAATTTTCAACTTTCCTGTGTTCCTCTTTAGAGATCCTTCTGTAGTGCCATGGTAGAGGAACTGAGGATGTCCCTGAAGTGCCAGCGTCGGCTAAAACATAAGCCACAGGCCCCAGTTATCGTGAAAACAGAAGAAGTTATCAACATGCACACTTTCAATGATAGAAGGTTGCCAGGTAAAGAAACCATGGCATAAAGCTGGGAGGACAAACACCCAAGCACAAACTGTCGTCTTTTTTCCGAACAATTTAGCGAGAATGTTTCCTGTGGAAATATGCAACCTGTGCAAAATAAAATGAGTTACCTCATGCCGCTGTGTCTATGAACTAGAGACTCTGTGATCTAAGCAGTTGCAATGATCAGACTTGATTTACAAGCATCACGGATCAACCAAGTTACCCTGGGTTACACTGTTTATCATGGGTTCCTCCCTTCTTCTGAGTGAATGTTACATGAGCATTTTGTGACTGATTTCAAATGCAGTCCAGTGAGAAATTATAGGTTCCTTTGGAAGCCCAGTTGTTGCCAGGAGATGGAATATTAATGCCCAACAGGGGTGATCAGTAAGGAAAAAAAAAATTACGAAGAATAAAAATACTTGAAATCAGCCAAAACTACAGTTTTACGTGAAACAGTACACTCTTGTGAATACCCAGATAAGAGGTAATGTTAATAGCCCCATCTACTGAGTATAATTATCATCCGAATGGACAATATGTGTTCATAGAATGTGAAAAAATGTAACCAAAACACATCTAAATTCCTTGGTAATTGGAATATAAAGCAGATCTTTCTTTCTCTCCCTCCCTCCCTCCCTCCCTCCCTCCCTCCCTCTCTCTCTCTCTCTCTCTCTCTCTCCTTTCTTAGGGAAGACCCTAATAGTCTGTGTCACTGAATGAAATAGAAATGTAAAATATCAAGGCAATAAATTCCTTTCTTAAATTCACGGAGGCAGGAGACTTCACACCTCTACCAGATCCCTACGTCTCCCCTCAACACCCATTCTCTAACCTCGCACAAGAAATAAAAAAGCAAAACTTCGTTCAGTGATTCTGAGTTAAAAGAATGATTTTTTTCAAATCTTTGTCTTAAGTTTCAAAAGATGTCTCAATATTGATGATTACTTGGAAGACTGAAGCTTTCATTCTAAGATTCAGATTTGTCAATCCAAACCCTTGTTCCTGTTACAAATGAACTTGATGGAGCCTGGGCAGATCTCACTGATAAGAGAAAGGGACTTGTCATCTACAGAAAAGTATGCGCTGAGAACTTCAAAGTGGACTGCATTTCTCAATACAGTCACAATGTAAAATGAACAAAATTCTTGAGCAGTTTTTTTTTCAAAAAAATGTTCAGGTTTATTTGTGGAAATGCAAGATTTCTATGAAAATAGTTTTTGTATGGAAATTTTTGTAATACTTTTTATCAACAAAATAAGAACATGTGTTCCTGTCAGGGGTGCGATGTCAAGCATGTATGGTAGTGCGTGTGCACCACCAACGTTTGGTGAAAACTATTTTTATCAAGAAAAGAGGAATCATAGAAGAGAAATATTTTCAAGTTAGATAATATAAAAGCTAGGTGCACTACCACCACTGCTTACCATGCCACACCCCTGGTTTCCACAAGGCTGATAACATATTGTAATGAACAATTGTGTGTAAAATGGTAAAAGACACAGATCTCTTGACATTGTGATAACAGTTGAGTGCACACAGTTTGCTGTTTGAATCCAATGCACAAAATTAAAAAAAAAAAAACATTAAAATTATGTCCATTTTACTTTCAGCTTTGACTTTCATTTTTGTCGTGCATATGTAAATGAATGTACCACACATGTTTTGCATTAAAAGAAGTATGCAACTGAATACTTCTAGGTCATGAAGTATGGCCACTTTCTAGTTACCTAGAAAAAAGAAGAAAAAAGCTTTGAGAAGGATACACTCAGACCTAGGAAAACATGTACCGGGATATACAAACTTTATATGTAAACTTTAGATTTAGGGTAGTTAAAATAAGAAAAAAAATATTAGTTCTAGAGATGACAGTCATAACCTTGCCTCTTCTGTGAGTAAATATTGACCATGTTCATTGTGTCACATAAGATTGTACAGTGATTGCTGACATATTTGAAGTTAAATTTATATCCAATTTGAGAATACTTTGTTCATTGATAATTCAGTATAATTCATCGAAGAAGAGAGAGGTTCAATGTTAATGATCAGCAATAATGTGTAGATGTTAATATACTAGTAGAAACTTTTAAAATAGAAGTTAGAACATAAAATTTATTTTTTTATTTTTATTTATTTATTTTTTTTGTGGGTACCGGGGGAACGACCTCAGGACCTCGCGCACCCGCAGGCGCCCGTGCCGCTGAGCGATATCACCGGCCCCTTTCTCGTATGTGGGATCCGGGAGTCGAACTCGGGCCCTCGCGCTTGCCAGGCAGGCGCTTATGCCGCTGAGCCATCTCACCGGCCCTATTTTTTTATTTTTAGAAGCCAATCTATAAAATTTTCTTATTGATTCACTGACTAAATGAAAATTATAATCAAAATCCCTGACAAAATATAAATGACGAACTCTATGAAGTATTATTTCAAATTCTCAAATTGCATAATAAAATTTCCTAATATCTGAATTATATTAAAAATTAAACACCCAAGTGTATTAAAATTATATTGTATGGTTATTTTAAGGTAGAATGCATACTTTGATAATAATTTTGTCCTAAGATATAATTTTAGAGAGCTACACAAATCAATGTTTCAATCTCATCATTGGTTTATTTAGTGGTAGATGAGGAAAACACTGGTTCTGTGAAAATAATTCCTTTTCTCCATTAGAGCTCATTCAGCTCTTATCTTTGTATTCTAGTAAGTTATTTTGCTTTTAGTGTTTTAACAAAAATTAGACAATAATGTAAAAATCCTTGCCTACCTTGTTTAATTGGAGAATTTTAATGTTTTTCATTTATCATTGTAAAGCCAAGAATAACTTTATGACATTTTTGTATGTAGCTATTCTAATTTGTCTTTAAGTAGGAGTAAATTACTCTGTAAAAAAATCCTAGATTGTTTTCCCTTTAAATCATGTGTCTTCAAATAATGTACCTGTATTAGCCAGCTTTCCTTTAGCTGGAACCAAATACTTGATGCTCATAACTAAAAGGAGGAAATTATTTATTTTACTTAGGGTTTCAGAGAATACAGTCCATGGTAAGCTGGCTCCAAGACAAAAATATCATGGCAAAAATGTGTGCTGGAGCAAAGCCGCTCAGTTCATGATAATTGGGGAAGCAGAGCAGGGGAGCAAGACCCGAAAGGAAGGAGCAAGGGACCAGACAGACGTTAAGGTTATGTCTCCATGACCTGCCCATATATATATGGAGGTGGGCTTTACTGTTTGCTTGGGTGGCTCCTCAGCCAAACAACTTGACAGTCCAAATTAACCATCACACTACCAAACAAAAATATTCAGATTTTGTATAATGTTTAGTTTTTAATGAATTCGGTTGAAATTTGACTTTCAAAGTATTGTTAAATTTCAATTCATCATTGTATTAAATAACCTTAAAATAGATAGGAAATACAGTGTTATTTTTAAGAAGTCAGAAAATAATGACTTAGAAGTGCAGTAAAATTTAATAATTATTTCATTCAAGTATTAATTAATGAAATTAGAAATTTTAAAGTCCTTCTCAATTTTAGCTCTATATGTAATACAGAATAAAGTATATAATGTTATTTTTTTTCCAATTCTTAAAATGCGTCTGGGTTTTGGCCAAAAGAGATATCTTCCTACATTAGGAGCTTATACATATATTGAAGTACTAATCTTAATTGTGATAAAATCCTAATGACTTTCAAAATAAAGTTCAAACAATGAGAAATTCTCCCGTCTGGGAAGGCAGTATTAGAATAAGCATTATGTCCAGAGCAACACTCAAGTCGCGAGGAGAAGAAGAGAGCACTTCTAGTCAGCAACATAACCTGTGAATAGAGGAAATAAAAGAAGGCACAAATACCACAACTAACTAGAAGGAAAACACCAAGTTCATATTCACATATATCCCAATTAAGTACAGTAACCTGAGCCCCTATGAGAATACCAAAGAGATATACACACTTATTTCTTATTTTCAACTGAATAACCCTCACCAATATGGAATCCTAAGGGGATATAGTACGTTTCACAAATACGTAAAACGGATAAGGATATTTTATTGATTGCAATGTTCTAAATAGTAAGCAATACAGATATATCTATATATATACATCTGAAAATATAAATATATTCTATATATCTGAATATATATATAATCTGCATATATATATTCTATATATTTGAATATGTATATAGATATACACATATATATTACATGCTTCTGCTACTGAGTGAATGCATATACTCAGCACTAAGGATCTTAATGTATTTTAGCATCTTAATGCTTTTTAATGTTTATTATAAAATGTATTTATGTGCATACGGGTATATACGATGCATATGTGCAGCAGAATCAGCAACCGAATGTAGTGTTGGTCAAAAATTTCAGAGGAAATGGTCTGTCCTATGCACTCCCTAATAGTGAGGCTTATTAAAGCTCTTTTCGAACCCTCTGTTAGAAATTTAAGTTAAATGCTTTTCAGAGAAAGAAAAGAGTGTTCTCCTATTTAGAGAATAAGGCATGAACAGTGTGAGAACTTCATCAGTGTCTGCTCAAGTCAAGTTAAGAATGAATGAAAATCAGGACGGAGAAATCAGGATCCGTTCTCAGGTTTAAAAGGGAGAAAGCAAAGACACTGAGGATTTTGGTTAAGACATTCCTATGTGTATCTGGAATTTGAGTCGTTTTGCTCCGTGTCTGTAGCACAATCACTGTCACAAGATTTCTCTCTTGGCTTGCCCTCTGGGAATCCCTTTCACTTCTAACACCTGTCTCTTTCTGTCTCTGTCTCTGTCTGTGTCTCTGTCTCTGTGTCTGTCTGTCTGTCTCTCTCTCTCTCATCTCCCCTAAGCTACTGTAAAAAAAAAAAAAAATCAAGTCATTTAGATTCCTCGTACCTTGTAAGTGATTCTTTTTAACAAACTCTCAAACTGTATAATCTCGCTTTTTAGCATCCTGAAATGTTCCAAAATTAGGCCTGGATCCACTTTATTCTAAGATCTTGCTGACTTTTTCTGTTTTTCCGTTGCTCTTTAGTTATTATTGTCCTTCCGTTTTAAAAAAGTACAGATCTATTGTTTGATTATCTTGTTTGATTATCTTGCCCTTCCTTATTTGTTCAGTCAAAATAGCTATTCTTTGGACTTCAAAATTCCCAGACTTTTGAGTGTAAATTTGGCTTTGCTCTCCTACTTCTCCTTTCTGTCATCTCCAGCTTCAAAAATTATATCAAGTTTCTCATTTTCTGCCACACTTTTCCACATTCTTTGACTTCTTGCTTAATAGCTGTGACATCTTCTCTTCTATCACTGAAGATATTAACAACAATCTTTTGACATTCCTTTCTTCCTGAAAGGACATTTTTCTCTTCCTTGCTTTTTCCGATTTGCTTATTTTGATTTCTACCTTCCACGTTAGAGATTTTCTTAAGAAGTCTGCTAATTCTTAACTACCTATATATGATGATAAGGAAACTAAAAACAGATTTGGAAGTTCTCTGTGTATGCCATGATTGGGGAGAATATTTATCCAATTAATGTATGACTGTAGATGAATTCAGTTGAGCTGTTTGTTAAATAATCCTTCAAACTCTTCCTGTCTTTAGATAGCTCCTCTTGAGCCTGTTAGAGTCCACTGTGAAGTGTCTTTTAATTTCTTCTCTGTAGACTGAAACCTTCACTATCAATATTCTGGTAAGCAACAGTTGACAGTGTAGGGATCTACATATTCTTTCTGCATTCTGAATGATTAATATTATTCAATCACTATAGTGTAAGTTTAAAACTCAGTCTTTGCACTGGACCTGGGAATCTCCAGCTTAGAGCCTGTTTTTTTTCTTTTAAAAGTGCATACAAAATTTTTTTTAAACAGTGTATATAGTATATATGTGGCAAATTAGGAAGTACTTTAAAACATTTTAAGAGAATAAATCCCTAAATCTTTGCCAAGTTGGTGGAAGGCAGGCTCCCAGGGAGGGAGAGTAAATACAAAGCCCTACTACTTTCAAACTGTATTCAATAAATCCTGCATATTTTATGCTATGTTGCTACTAGTTATTAATGTAATTTATATAGCAAATTTCTATGCCTTTTGAGGATTCTGTAATATAATGAGCTGACTTTCAGATGGTTATTCACTAGAGATTCTCTTCTTTCTCATCTGCTTGCTTAACTATCATAGATTCATGTGCTTCTCTACTTCCAAAATTTTGCTGATATTTTTCTCTTATACTCCCTGATCTTAAAGGTCTATGTGGTTTTTAAAAAGAAAAATCTCTTTATTGTAGATTGTATGGTTGATTAGAGAGTAAAATTAGATATATATATTCAATCCTTTGCTCTTCTCTGAAAAAAGAACCATTTCTTTAAACAAAACACTTTGCAGAAATCTAGTATAAGAAGCAAATAAAAAATGGCATTATTTTGGTTCAAATGTAGTGAAAACAGAACAGACATTTTTATTATAATTGAAAAAACTATACTAGTGTTAATATTTTCTTCTCATCAAATGATTTTTTAATCTATATGTAAGGAAGGTACTTTCACAATTAAAATGAATATGACTTTTATAAAATTATTGCACAAAATGAAACCCAAGAACATTTTTGAAATGAGAAGTATTTCTATTTTTTATCTGTCAAGTAGTGCTAAATTTGGAAGCCAATGCAATTTATACCCTAAGTCTTACATCTAATTCAGAACACTCCAATTTCAATTCTATAAAGCTCAAGAAACATGTGTTATAATGTAGATAAGGGACATTTTCTTTCTTTCTTTTTTTTTTTTTTGTTGGTACCGGGGGTCGACCTCAGGACCTCGCGCACCAGCAGGCGACTGTGCCGCTGAGCGATATCACCGACCCTTTTCTCGTATGTGGGTTCCGGGAGTCGAACTCGGGCCCTCGCGCTTGCCAGGCAGGTGCTTATGCTGCTGAGCCATCCCACTGGCCCAGGAACATTTTCTTAATGAATCAAATAACTATACGATTTTAAGAATACTCTTTAAAGTATTGCCTTACACTAAATCTTGCCTTCACATTTATTATAAATCTAATTTAAGAGAGATTTTAAATAAATGTATATCTGCCTCTTTCAAATGGTAATTACTGTTTTCCTATACTTCAACTAAAGATTTTTGTAATATTGTACTTCCAAAAACTATGGCACTCTCAATTGCCTATATAGTTAACCTTAAAGTTAATTTGTAGACTTTAATATAAAATGAAATACCATTAACACAGAGAAAAAAAATTTTTTTTTTTTTTTTTTGTGGGTACCGGGGGGTCGACCTCAGGACCTCGCGCGCCAGCAGGCGCCTGTGCCGCTGAGCGATATCACCGGCCCCTTTTTCGTATGTGGGTTCCAGGAGTCGAACTCGGGTCCTCGCGCTTGCCGGGCAGGCGCTTAAGCCGCTGAGCCATCTCACCCGCCCAACACAGAGAAAAATTTAAATTCCTATAGTCTTCATCAAAATTTGCATGTATAAAGCCTAAAAGAACCACTACACGTCTGTCTATAACATTTTAAAGTATTTTTAAGGATTTATCTTCTGTCTCACCTTCTGATTAAAAATCTTCACATGGTTTAAAACAGCTCCTGTATCTCCAGAAAGCGAGATACATTTCTACCACAAAGAACTAAAGGAAAGAAAAAAATCTTGTTCTTAAAGGATATCCTACAAGTTGTGCGTCCCACTCATCAGAAGTTAGCTCTACCCCCACCTAGCGGTAGGGTAAGCTGGGAAATAAAGATATGCATCGAGGCAGTGACGTGCAAGGTAAAAGTCAGGGATTCTGTTACTAAGAGCAATGTGTAAGCAGACGAGGTGAAGCGAATTGCACTCTTTCATCTCTGACATTTTTAATCTGTCCATTTGGCTTAGCAAACCCTACCTTGCTCTGTTGACCACTTACTTTGCTTATTTACTATATCGATTTATGACTTCCTTTTTGTTGTTATCAGATTCTCTCATATATTAATGCATTCCCCACATTACCTATACCTCTTTCCCAGTGGAAACTTGGATTTTCCTTTATGCCTTTTTGTTTTGATATTTTCCAAAAGAGAAAGAAGTCAGAAATTTTTCTTCAGAATATCTTTTATTTAGTTGTGAAGAAAGATCTACCTTATTTTACCATTTCATTTTCTTAGATATTCCTTAAAAACCTGGACCCCATAATTAGAATTATCTTGTGACCTGAAATCGTTAGTTAATTAGTATGTATCCACTGATTTATGTTAAAATATCAATGAGCATACCTTATAAACCAGAACTTGTGGTACATACTGTGTATGCAGTGATCAAAAAGACACATGATACTTTCTCTCAGACTTTAGAGTCCAGGAGGCTGGGCTTCATCAAATATGCTACTACATACACCAGTACCCCTACCATAGGCTGTGCCCCTTTTAGTCAGGTCCTGGTGAGTGATGGTATTTTCCTCATTATATCTCAAGTATAACAGTTTAATAGCTGAAAATATGAAAAGATGACCTATTTACAAAGTATGCACAGAGAAGTATTTATTTCTACAATGTGATATATTATTGTTTTGTGCCTTACTCCCAGGAATATATAACTTGGCATTGCCCTCAAATTTTGGTGCAACACAACGTGTTTTTAAAATATAACTGGAGATCAGACCTCAGCATGGTTCTGCAGGTTACTTTAGCGGTTTGATCTTTATCCAAACAGCAATGGGGAACTGTTTAAATTTTTAAGTAGAAGAGATATTGTTGGATAAGATTGCATTTTGTAAAGACCACGAGGCTGCAATTTGTAGAATGGCCTAAATGAGTTCCAGAGTGGAGGTAAGGAGATTAGTTGGGAGGCCATAAAAATAAGTAGTCCAGGAAAGATATGTTTATGTAGATTATATTGAATTGGTAGCACTGAAGAGGGCTGAAAAAAAAAAAAAACAGATTTAAAAGATAATTTAGTAGGCAGAAACTTAAGGTGAATCATAATTAACATAAAGTTTACCAAAAGTTTCTGTGCTGTGACTTTCAATGAAGCTTCATGTGAAAGTCATGTAATATGAGGGGTCCTGACATGTGTTTGAGGAACTGAAAGACAGTGTTGTACCATAAATTTTTGGGGGGTGGGGGGTGGTGAGACAGGGCCTTGCTATGTAGTTCAGGCTGGCCTTGAAATCACCATGTAACCCCGGCTGGCCATGAACTCACAGTGATCCTCCTGCCTCAGCCTCACTAGTGCTAGAATTAATTACAGGCAGGCGCCACCATGCCAGGCTTTGTGCTATAACTTTTAATGAGTTACCCCTTTCAATTTTCTGAGCAACCCTATGAGGCAAATACTAAAACCATCATTTCATAAATAAGGAAAATACTGACAAGAAAATTTAAACATATATTTGTCAAGTTGCATAGCTATCACAATCAGCCAGAATGACCCCAATATTCTTAACCACTGTGTTTGATCACAGTGACAAGTACTATGATGCTGCAATGACATTAAGTGAAAGTTTTCTCATTTTTAAAAAATGTCTTTCTGTGGCTATTGTCCTCCTGTGGTAATTTATAATCCAGGCTGCTTTAACCGTTGAATTCCCTCAGGATCTAGTCACGTGGTCCTGGTTTATTTTCTGGGGCTCAGTAGGTTGTTATAGTCTGGCAGGAGAAGAACCTGGTCTCTCTAGTACTAAAAATGTTAACCACACTATGCAAATCTGTACCAGATTTATGATTTCCCTGATTGATGTTTTCATCTAGTGAAATAGGAAATAGCGTTGAAAAAATTCTAAGATTTTTAGGACAGAGCATAGATTTACTTTTTGAAGCTAATAGAGATATAACTGAAAATCTAAGTGTAAATTTCTGGTGGGCAGTTAATTAAACACTCAAGTTATAGTTAAAATCTATGTTAAATGCATAAATCTTCAACTCAGCCATCAAAGATATTCACTGAAGTAATGAATGTAAACAAGACTGCATCAGAAAAGATTACCATATAAAAAGAAATGAAGGCTTCTGATAAAGCCTTGACTCCTTTTCTTTAATTATTGGGTAGAAAGGACAAACTTGTGAAAGAAGTAAAGAAATCATAATCACAGAAATAAAACTATAGCGTTTCAAAAGTGTTACCATTTTTCCGTGCTACCCAGAGAGGGACTCTTGGAGCATTGTCTGCAGTATTTAATGCCCTGTGTAGGGAAAGTTGAGAATATCTTTAAGTTCTTTGATGAAGAACTATGATTAAATTATACTTCCTCACTTTCAGAAGAAAAGTAATGATACTTATTGTGTAAATATGAAAAGAAATTTGGAGAAGCGTCTGCTGATACTTGAACTATCGTTGACACAGGAGTCAACCTGATATACCATCTTGGAACACCGGCCAGAATCTTGTTCTGACGTCAGTCGGTTTTTTTATTTCTGAAAAATTAATTAAATCATTCAAGAAGAGACAATTCTTATCTTAATTTCATCATTGTTTTGAGTAACACAGACCGTCCGATTCTTGGAACTTGCCATACTGTATAATCACGATGCTCATCTCCAGGTCTCAAGCTCTAAATGTATTGTCTCTAAACAAAAGTTGTCTTTTTATTTTTTCACTTGCTCATCTCCACAGGACTTTTTTTTACTCTCACCTCATGCCCTCACCCTTCCATGTTTTTCAGTAGATTATATCTCTCCTGCCACTACTTACCACTGAGCATGACATAATGGAAGTAATAATTTGGAGAAAGACAAATACAGGTAGAACAAGTATAATACTCTAAGTTATTTTTTAAAACACATCTTTTTAAAAACTTATAGTTACTTAATTATTCGTTTTATTCTGATAGTTCTTGTCCATCATTTTTCTCATTTTTCTCTGCTAGACACTGTTGATTGAACCAAATATAATTTATCCATTCTTTAATTATTAGATATTAGAAATTTTTAAATGTTAGAAATTATGTTAGTATTACTAGTATTTTTATATGTCTTCTGATATTCTTGGGGTAAAATTTTTCTTGGATATACACACCATGAGCTTTAGTACATGTAAATACTCTATTGTACAGCACTGCCAACCCAATGTACCAATCAAGACCTTAACCATCAAAACACAAGAGCATATGATAACGTATTCCTTCTCCAACTTATGGTCTTACCAGATTTTATTTTTAGTTTTTGCTTATCAAACATGTGCAACTATTATTGTAGTATTTATTTTCCTGTTGCTATAGAGTAACTCCAATGATATTTTCCTATGTGTGTGTTTCATATTCTGTGAAATACCAATTTAAATCTTTTATCCAATTTTTCATTGACTTACTTTTCTTTATGATTCCTAGAAATCTACCTTATAAACATCATCTAGCCTGTTATTTGATTTTATTTTCAAGTACCTTCTCCCCATGTGCTGTTTTTCCCTTTCTTTATGCTTTCATGATCAGAAGTTTGCTAATTATAATGCTGCTAAATTTATCATTCTATTATTTTATTGCTAGCATCTTCCATACCCTGTTTAAGAAATGATTTCTTTAATGATAACCTAAAGACATCTATATTTTTTAAAAATTAAATTTTTAATCATTTCAGTTTTAACTCAAATTCAATACAGGCACTCATTTTCCTCCTTGTGTGAAACAATTTTCTGTTTCCTAATTCTTTAAATAGAAATTCCTTATCTCGGTGGTCTGCGCAGGGCTCCACTTGCAACATATCAATATTTCATGTACCCGTAGGTCTATTTCTAGGCTTTATATTTATCTCCTCATGTTAATTCATTTTTCACTATACAAGTACTTCATTATCTTAATTACTGTAGCATTATAATGTCATCTTATTCTGACAGGGAACAAAATCCATCTATTTTATCTTTGTTTTAGAAATAGAGTCACTTACATACACTTATACATTTAGTTGGAATGAGTCAAAATTTAGAAAGAATAAATATTTGTTTGACATTGTCTTATTCAGAAATCCTTATCTGTTCTCTTTAATGTCTCTTGTAAACTTTTGCATTAAATTTTTATGCTACTTGTTCAATTAACTACTAGATACTTTTACTGTTTTTGTAGCTATTATAAATGGTGTCTTTTTAAATGCTGATTTTGCTTGAATGTAGGAATCAAAAAATATATCTATATTTATATATGTCTTCATATATTCTTGGATGTACACACTCCGAGCTTTGGTACATGTCGATATTCTGCTCCACAGCTCTGACAACTCAAGGTACCAATCAAGACTTTAACAATTAAAATGGAAGAGAAAATGGTAACTTCCCCAACTCATAATCTTGCCAGAGTTTATTTTTAGTTTTAGCTTATCAAATGTGTACAAATGTCTTGTTTCTAGTTTCCATCTTCCTTATTGAGCTGTCTACGACCTCTTTTTTAATGTGAATATAATACTCTGTGGTAGACACCCTTGTCTTTTCCTGAATTTAAAAGGAATAGTTCCAACTCCTCTGGAATGTCTTATTTTGCCTCAGTCTTTTGACATTAGTTCTCACAGGATTATCTCTACTCTAATTTTTTTCCCTTTCTCCTTAGTCTAGATTAAATTTCCAGCTTGTTATACACTAATCCTGTATACACATATCTTTACATTTATTTTATGCTGTTCTCTGGGTTTTTCATCTCTGACTATAGGTTTTATATTCATCCATTAAGATTCATATCAAAAGGCACTTGTTTTCTGACCATGCTCCCAGGCCCACTTACATAATTATTTCTAGTTGCTCTTTAGGGTAGCTATAGATATTCCTAGAATATTTTATCATTTATTTTTTATTTGACAGATGTTTATTGGGTCTACCTGTGTTTTAAAGACTATTGTGATCCTCAAGTTAAAAAGACATATATGACCTTGGGTCTGTTCCTAGAGAATTTGTGATGGAAACATAGAAGGAAACAAGCAAAGGTCCTCACATATTTCCACTTCTACACAAGTCTGTGTGGAGTCAAGAAATTCATCTATTACTCATTTTAATACAAGCACATTCTACATAGTTTTTCTGTCTTCAACATTTTGCTTTCTGTTCCACTTGTCATACTTCCAATACAGTTTTTACAAGAGAACCTGATAAATCATTTTTTATTGCCAAGAACAAATAGTCTTTTTTACTTTATGTTAAGAGTAAACAAAATCTTAGATTTAAGTTAAAATTGGAATTGGTCTAGAAGAGACAGGAATAAATAAATTTCTTGGTAAATACCACCCAGGGGATAGCATATTAAAAAGCACAGAGACAGGAAAGAAGGGATTATGTAGCCAAAAGACAGTGAACAAGAATAAGAATGACAAAGATGAAAATTGCCATTGAATCCTAGACTGAAATGTTAATGGTCTTGAGACTCACAACAAGAATTCAATATTTTTCCTAAATGTTGTAAGCACTAAAAGTTTTTATTAAGAGAGTTATGTGATTAACTTTTGTATTCTGAAAGACAATTTCATCAGTTATTTCATTATAAATTGCACAAATTCATTTACAGCATTTCATGAGCCTATCACCTTAAATGTTTAAAATGAATCTACATGAAAAAGTTTATTTTGCAGATTTTCTTAATTAAAACCAAATATTTCTGATGTATACTTGTAGGAAAAAGTCCTTCTTTGTTATTCAATCGGCTTTTAGAAGATCTTGTACTCTCTCTTTATTTCATTTTTGTGTTTGCGGGACAAAATTCATGACCTAGACTTTCAATACCTATTTTTTGAGGGCGAGGTGTGCTAGTGCATGTCTGTAAATCCCAGCACCCAGGAGGCTGTGGCAGGAGGAACACTATGAGTTTGAGATCAGCTTCTCTAAATGTTGAGACCTTGTCTCAAAAGCTAAATAAATAAGTAAATTAATATTTTTTGGAAAAAAAAAATGAAAATTGGTGTATTGGGAGAATAACTAGGTGCTAACTGACAGCTAAATCTTAGTAGCCAAAATGAGTGCAGGGCGGCAGAGAAAGCTGTACAGGTGATCTGATGAAACAAAACTGTTGGGACAGTGAAGTTAAAAAGTTTAGGAAATTAAAATAAACATTATTAAGAAAAATATAATATGAAAATTTGCATTAATATTATTAAGTGCTACCACAATTACTAGGAAAGATGGAAGAAAACATGGATTAATTATTCTTTTACTTCTTAAAATTTTAAACTTTGGACCAGAAAAATAAGAAATCACATAGAAACACTGGACCTCATCTTTTTCAACATTGTTTTTCTTTACAGTGTTGTTTTTCTTCAGCACAAGCCCATTACTTGACAGAGTTTGGTGACTCCCACGTGTATACATGCAGCCTAGAATATTCCCATGATTGCCAGATTCTTCTTTATATGTACCCATTGTCATTTGTAGATTTTCCTTAAGTTGGCCCTTCCTGTATTCTTCATCCTTCTTAAAGTCACACCTAGGCACACTTGCACACTCATACACCAAAGAGTCAAAATCAAATACATAACTCTAAACAGGTAACAGTTCTTCGTGAAAAGAACACTTGCAGTCATGTACGGGAGCCTATAAACTTTTAGAGAAGGCATGTAACCTAGAAGGTTCCTGAAAACTGAATGGACTGGGAAAGCCACACAGAAGCTGGTATATAAACTGCGTGACGGGACCAACTAAAACCAGGCATTGTGTGTGTCGCTGTGGGGACATTGTCACTAATGGCATAAGTCTGAGAGGACAAGAGCAACAAAGCATGCTTTATTCAGACAATTGTGAAAACTTAAATATGGTCCAAAGGTTATAGTTGAGGTATAAATTTCTATGAATGGAGATCCGCAGTGAACACACCATTCTGAGGATTTTTAAATTACTCACTAGGGAATGTACAGTTATTGAAACACTACTTTGGAGCACTTTCATTATATTTATATTTTAGGAAAATATTGTGATAATATCCAAGTGAGGAATGGATAATGAAGTCTAAAAAGGTAAAAAAAAATAGATGACTGCTATTTAATTTATGTTAGGGAAATCAAAACAAAATGGGAAATCAATGGAGATGAATAAATTTGAGCAACTTTTAGAGTTAACATTCCTAATTTAAGGAGTCAGAGTTAATAAGATGTAATTTCTTGAGTAATAAAAATAAGGAAGGAATCAAAGATGACTTTAGATTTTTGGCTTGTGTAAGAGTGTAGAAGATTATGCTTATAATAGGATGAGAGAAGACACTGGATCGAGCAGATTTGTGGAAATTATATTTTACACTTTTTTTTCTGTCACCCGTACTCTCAGTTATAATTAAATCGAATTCATTTTCCTCTATTTTTAAATGTATCTTCTTTAAGATAATAAACCACTGCTTTAGTTTACAAAGGGTACAGTAAGTTATTTTCTTATTTTTAGTCTTCTCATTTCTTAAACAATCCTAAAAACTGCTGAAAGTATCACCCCTTTAAAATCAGGCAGAACTCTTTCCATTATAACACTAATTACAATGTACTAGAATGATTTTTTTTGCATGAGTATCTCCACTTTTGGACTATGAACTTCTTATACAAATAATGTGTATCCCAACTATCTTTGTATTTCTGCCTTCTGTCATAGTGCCCAATAAATGTTTGTTAAACTCAATGTTTTTATTTTTATTAGTGAATGAATCCTGCACAAGTAACAGAAATACACTCAGATGTTTCGGAATCTTAGAGAGCTCTGACTTGAGGAACAATGGCTGTCTGTTTGCAAAATACATCGGTGTTGCCATTAAAGTCAAAGATCCAGTGACAAGCTTTGAAATTCCAGAAATGTTATTTCATCTGCATTATGAATAATTGGCTTTAATAAAATTGTTATTTTGAAAGTTGTATTTTAAACCAGGGTGATGTGTTCATCCAAATGCAAGTTACTGTATTATTCATAAAAGTGTGAGGGTATCACTTTGGAGCACCATTGCCTAGGATGTGATGACAGAAATGCTTTAAAACTCCTTTATGCAACAAGGAGCTGCCAGCCGCATATGTATGTTAGGCACTGAGACATGGTTTGTGTGACTGAAAGACAGAAAATGTAATTTTATTTAGCTTTAACTTTTAAACTTAAGAGTGAATAGTGACATATGGATAGTGAATACCTTAATTACAAAGTGTAATTTTAGGTTAAGCAAGAATTTCTTTCTCCCAACTTGTTTATTAATAGAAATCTGACTCAGTAGAGTAAATAATTATATTATATTCATTTTAGTTTTTAATTTCCATCTATTCTGACTTTGATCGTCAACCTGTCTCCCTCGGCCCTAATAAGCCTATCACAGATTTCATTGCTTCTCCCAATCTCAGTTTCAGGGCTCCACTGGTATTAAACCTTGCTTCGGGAGACCCTGTTCCTTTTTATCCACTCAAGCATGTTGTCTCCAGTAGCCATGGCATTATAGATGGGGATTCAGATAGTACCGATTTGCATTATCAAAAAATCACCAGGCATAATAATGTGTACCTGTAATCCTAGTTATTTAAAAGGCTGAGGAAGAAGAATCATAAATTTGAGCCTAGTCTAGGCAATTTAGCAACTTAGCAAGAACCTGTGTCAAAATATAAAAATAAAAAAGGGGATAGGGATGTAACTCAGTGCAAAGGCCCTGGGTGAGATCCCAATCCCCAGTACCAAAAAATGAAATAAAATTCACAGTACATTTATGTTTCAAATAGAATGAAACAATATAAATGTAAATGAAATGTCCTACAAGTACATGATAATTTGCCAGTCATTTGCTGCCTATTGAGGAAATATATATGGAAGCCAATTAATATTCTCAGGAATGATACAAAACTTGCTGATGATATGACTCAGATTACAGCTAGCAAATTTTATCCCTTTTAACAGTATAAAGCAGCAGGAAAAAGTTATCTTTTACTGAAACTGCATTAGCGATACCAACTCTGTCGTGTTGCTGAAATAGAAAACGAAACATTTAACTGTAAAATGGGGGAGCGCGAGAGGAGCACAGCCCATGACTTACTCTGGGAATTCTCTTCTTTTCATGGTTCCGGGTGAATAGACTCCTGTTCTCACATTTTATCTTCCTTCAAAGGGAAACAATTTATTTTCATCTCTGTGTAGTTACAGCCTTATTATTACTAGTTTATTTGTCACAAAACATCTTGACAAGCTCCAAGTTCTTAGCCTCTCGGATGCTTTTGCCATGCTTGCATGTACACAATTTCTCAATTGTCTCAACTTGATTAACTATTCGAATCAAAGAGTTATAATTTTTAGTTCATGACCTGTCAGATAATTATAAATAATTTAACAAAGACTTTAGCAGAAGCCTAAATAGTAAATTAAAGCTTGTCTGTGGGAAACTCTTTTTATCCTCTCCATCTTTCCACGTGCATTTCTACTGGATCAGGTGCGAAACTTAATTGATGCTGTGACTCCTACCAAAATTGTTAAAATTCCTATGAACAATGAATCTATATGTATAATTAAGACTGAGATTATCAGAAATTGGAAAGGAATGTTACGAATCTCAAAAATAAGAGAATCTGTAGAAAATTATAAATAAGAAAATACAAAGTTTTATATTTAGTAAAGTTAGGAATAACCTCTATTCTTAGAAATCTATTGCAATGAATTTTTGAAATCAATATTTCTGAGTAAAGGAAATATGAAGGTAATTTGAATATAAACATATAAATATCAGTGGGTTAGAACTAGGTTCAGGCAGTGATTCACTTAACTGTAAACACACATAGATAAATCATGAACCCTATGTGAATGACAATGTGGAAAACCCCATAGCTCACATAATAACAATAATTTTATCATTTCTAAACAGTACAGTAACTGAAATTTATTCCACACAATAGCCTGAAATTTTGCTTGGTAAGAGTAAGAAAAACGTCTGATATTTGGTTAAAGAACAAATATAACATAGGCTTTAGCCTGAGGTCCGATATATTACCAGTTAAATATGGTTGTGGTTACAAGTAATTTCAATACTCAGATTTAGCAACAAATGTTATTTAAATCAATTGACATGTCTATGGCTTTAAACTCATAGTCCAATGTCAGTGCTGATGGTGAAAAAACTACAGTTAGATGTTCAACGCATTTTGTCTCTACATAAAATCATTTCTTTGCTATCCTCAGAAGCCAGTATAATGTAGTATGAACGTAGGCTCTAGATTCTATTTAAGAGTCTGAGCCCAACTTATTAATTTCATGAATTTGAGTAAGTTACTTATCTTTAATTTTCACCTCTGTACTTTATAAAGCTCAATAACTCACAAGTAAGTATCTGTTACTTACCCAACATAATGCCCTCAGATCATTTTATGACAGGAAGTTTGGTGAGGTCTTTATTTTCCAGTTTTCTCTTTTCTATTTGAGGAGAAATAATTAAAATATATCAAAAGAATAATTTGAATAGAGTTAGACAAATTGGTAACTTTTAATATATTGACAGTAGCTCTCTAAAACATGTTGACTGTTAAATCCATGCTAGAACTAAGGTAGAGGGGGGAAGAATTACAGTTAGATTAGAAAAAGCTGAACGTTGACTATCTTCCGTAGGAGCAGAGCAGATACAATCATGTGGGAACTCTCTACATGGTCATTCTCAGGTGCTAATCAATGAAAATCTGAGAGCCATTATTCTAAATTATTCTAAATTGAGTCATCTGTAAATGTTTACTGAAATTCAGTTCTTGGTGTTTCTTAGTAGTTTATAATGTATTTAATTTGAAAAAAGAGTTTAAAAGTTTGAATATTTGCTGTGAAGCTATATTCAGAAGATGGTTTCCAGTTTATTTGTTCTATTTAATCTAATTTCAAGCTCTTTTAAATGCATACTATTTATTTTAATTATTATTATCATATTTTATTTCATGTTTAGAATAAAGGTTAAATGATTAAAGAGTAATTTGGTAAAATATAAACATGGCGATAAATATAGCCATAAAATATTATAGTGCAGCACAATATCATAAATTGGAATAAAATAGGCAGGATAAATATAGAAGTATATTTCCCCATGTGATGATTTTGCTCAGGCAACCAGAAAGAAGTGCAAATACTGGTAACATTAATTAATATTTAAAAATTATATTCCATAGATTTGTCATTTTAGTTACACTTGCTTTGATAATTGCAAAATAATTTTAATGCTTAATAAAGCCATCAAAGATTTTATGTTAACTTTCAGATAAGACAAAGCAAGATAACAGAAAACTAAACAATGTATGTATTTTATAAAAAAAAGCCCCAATAACTTTCGAAAATGTTTGGACTATAGTTAAATTTTCTTTTAAAGGCAGAAAGATCATGTAGAATTATTATTTATACTGTATTGCTTACAGAAAAAATTAAAAGGCATATACATATGCACTATTACTAAAATGCTAATGAAATCAGTTAGCTAAACAATATCAAACTTATGAGAAAATAAAGAAAAAGAAGCAATTGATTAAGTTCTTCTATAACTTATTATGGTTATCATGGTATTAATGATATAAAATGTGTAATATATCTGTTGCCTTGTCCACTTGACAAAATATATTGCTTTGTAATTGATTTAAATCACTCATGTGCACATTAAGAACTGGGTAATAGCATATTTACAATTACTTATGCTAGAAATGTACCAAAAATATTTGCAGGAAGGAGACTAGATACTCTTTTTTAGACAAAGAGGATTTTATAAGCCATAGTGTACAATGAAAAGTCACCAAGTGATCAGTTATAATGAAACATTAATGCAAGAGTGTATCACTATGTGGAAGAGATATTTATACATATCAATATAAAGAAATTAGTTGATGTTCAAAAATATTCTATTCTAATTCTAGGGAGTAATGTTCAGATTTCATTGGAAAAAATGTTTCATTTCTCAGTAATTCGTTAGGCTAATAACACAACTATACCTTCAAACTACACTTGGCTGCTACAACTCAGGAATTACCAAGGGATAGGTATGAAATACTATTATAGCCAATTCTTCCAAGTTTCCAATTAAAAATATAAAATTATCCAAGCATATACAAAGAGATCCTAGGGATTTTTTTTACTTGTAACTCACCATAAATATAAAGACAAGTAAAAAGTAAAAGACAAAAATAATGTAATATATGTATATGTATACATGCATGTACATACATACACATAATTATATATGTATATATGTATGTGTATTATACCCATATGTACATATATAGGTATATATGAAAATTGATAAGTCCCTTATTATCAGAGAATATAATTTAAAATATGACTACTATTACAAAATAGGGCATTTTTTCACAATAATGATAATTAATAAAGTTGATGAAAAACAGACAAAACTGTAGACAAAGAAAATTTGATCTAGACTGTTAATCCATTTGATCATTTTACTATTAGGCCACATTTACCTGTTTCAGTTCCTGAATCCACATTCTTTTAAATAAGCACATAGAATGTTTAATAAACCAGAACATTTACTCAGTTTACAAAAGATTATCGATAAATAAGACTTGTAATATCTGATTACAAGAGTATTAAATTAGAAATACAAAGATCAATTAGAAATAATGATACACTACCTGCAAATGATTGGAAATTAAGTAACATAAATAACCCATAGTCAAGGAAGAAGGCACAGATAATATTGGAATATATTTTATGTTAATTGGAATTGCTATATTAGAAAAAAAATTCATGATTTAAATTTTCACATTATAAGGCTTGAAAAAACCAGATAAAATACAAAATAAATTAAAACTAATAAAGATAACATTGAGATCATTTACATGGAAAACAATCATTAGAAAAAATATTCAAAGCCAATTAATAGTCCTTTGAAAAAATCAAAAAATATTAATTAACTTCTAGCAAGACTGGTCATGAAAAAGAAACAGAGAATACAAATTACCAATGTTATGAGAAGAGAATTTATCGGTGTAATTTTATGAGTAATTTCATGTCAAAATTGGAGGACTTACAATACTTACTTTTAAGGTGTAAAATAAAACTACAATAATTAATTGAACAGAAGTAAGTTGTGAACCAGACCTGTAACTGAATTGTAACCAATTTACTGAGTTAATTCAATGAGTAGAAAAAATATCTTTACGTAAAAGAAATCAGGAATCACTTCAAAGCCATATCACTCCATAAATAATTGCAATATGATCCTGTACATTAAACAAAACCTTGTGAATTGTAAGAAAATATAGGAGAATACATTTGAGTCATCACCAATATACATAATACTAAATGTAAAAGAAAATATTGATTAAAGGAATTAATCAAAATTATTCCATGGCCTTAAAAAGACATTATTAAGAAATCAAAGCTAATCAGATTATTGGGAAATATACACAATGTGTAATTCTAATTCAATTTTTTGGATGTAGCATGTGCAAAGACTTCAGCAAATCAAAAGTAAAATTAACTAAATAAAGATGCTGAATATATACTACATAAATACAAACATTAAGGAATTCCACATATTAGTAGTAAAGGAATAAAATTATAAAAGCATGTGTTAAATACTTGAATAAAATTACGTGTACTTTACTTGGAATAGTCCAAAAACAGAAAGAACTGAAGCATTCACCACTAGAATGTGTAAATAAGATGGTACATAATCACTGGAATGTAGCAAAGCAGTTTAAAGAAAAACTCCTGATATGTGGAAAAATATTTTAAAAACTCAAAAGCAACAGAAACTAAAGAAACTAGACCAAAAAAATACATATTTGGCTTGTTCCTGTGTCTTTGTAATTCTATAATTATCAAAAGGAATTTGTGGTTGGTGAATTTGAACAGCATCAGATACTTTCATTCATTGGTAATGGGTATACAAAACTGAAAAAAATAAAGTTGCAAACACACACACACAAATTATGGAATCACTTAGGAAGCCACTTCAGCAGCTCTTTTTTTTTTTTTTAATATGTGGGTATCCGGAGTCGAACTCAGGACCTCGCACTTGCCAGGCAGGCACTTATGGCGCGAGCTATCTCACCGGCCCAGCAGTTTCTTACAAAGAAAATAATAGTCTTTTGGTATGATTCAGCACTATGCTCTCAAGTCTTTACCGTAGACCACAGATTATGCCCACATAAAAATCGGCACACTAATATTTATAATCACAAAACCATAAGTAGCCAAAATTTCCTTCAGTAACTGAATGTACATATAAACAATGTGTGACATTTTCATACAGCTATGTATCATTCAATACTACATATTGCAAAAAGCAAAACTAGAATTTACAAACAGCTCAATGGTTTCCAAGGGCTTGGGAGTAGAAAAAAGATTGAATAGTTGAAACATGGGGGAATTCTTGAAAGTGGTGAAACTAATTTGTATCATACATGTTATATCCATCACAACACTAGGCATCTGTTAAAACTACTAGAACTTCACAGCATAATTAGCTTTAATATATACAGATTTAAAAATACATCTTTTATAATTTCAGGATCCCAGTGGATTGCAGAGAGTGAATGTAAATCTGTTACAAATGTATGAAATAATTTTGCTTGCATTAGGGAAAAATTTGTCCATCTAAGTAACTTTGGAGTTTTATTAGAATAATGAAATAGGAATTGAACGTAAGCACTGTATTCTAGTTGGCAAAATGATACATTTTATCTTTAATTGGTAGCACCATCAGGGTATGAATTAATTCTCTATCTGCTATACATATATACTAAAATTGATCAGTTAACTAAATGTGTGTTAGATGCTAAAAGTCAAATTGATTATAAATGGTATGGATTTTATAGAGAACAGAAAAGCTGTAATGATCTATATAGCAATGAATTTGGACTGGGAACATTGTCACTTCATAGCTAGCATAGTTTGCATAGAAAGGTCATACAGAAATATTTACGAATATGTATATGGACATAGGTACACACATTTCCCTGATCTGTTAGCTAAAAAAATTAGAAGCAATGATACCCTAATATGAATGAGTTCACCTACAGTCGATCTTGATTTTATTGTCATTAATAAAAAAATGACCAAGTACCTTTGAAGAAAGGGCTCATTCTATGTCAGGCTCATGGAATACGGAAGATAATGCTGAAATATCATGAAGAACTAGCAAGTGAAAAGCAAAAACAAAATTCATCAACCAAAACAAAGAAAGCCATGATAGGGAATGTTACAGGGAAACAGGAACAAGCTGACAGTTGCTGTACACAGCCCTGAAAAATGGCAGAGTTGGAACAATTTAAACAATAAAGTAAATAAAACTGTATGGGATTAAAACTCAAAGCTTAAAATAAATGTCTACAAGTCCTTGAGGTGATAACTATATGATCGAATGAGCAAATCACAGAGTAAAATTTTCAAATTCATCTACCAAATAGCATATATGGACACTACATTCCTCATGGAGGTGATTAACTGGAATCACAAAGAAATTACTTAAGTAATAAAATATTCTGTATTTTAATTTAGGTTGCATTTAGATGAGTATACACATTCGTGTAAATTCATTTATTTAATATTTTGACCTACATATTACACTGCTACTTCTGGACAAAATGAAATAATAGGGATCAGATTTTTTTAAGCCTTTAACACAAACAAATAGGCAAAAGACAAAATATTTCGAAACAATGACATTCAAAACTTTAAAAAGGAGATAATAACAGTAAAACCTGAGAGTGAATCCTTTTATTCCACCAACTTACTTCTCGTGAGTTAAGGTTGTGGACTAGAATCCGGGGATCTCAAAACACTTAACACTTGGAAGGAAGACTTCTAGAAAGACAAAAACTGCCTGAGCATAGAATTTTAGCAATCTAAAAGGAGTCCTATTTATATAGTCAGCTGAGCACTGTTCAAAATTTGTGTGAGGAAATTAAACAAGGAGAAAGAAGGGGGCCGGTGAGATGGCTCAGCGGCTTAAATGCCTGCCCGGCAAGCGCGAGGGCCCGAGTTCGACTCCCGGAACCCACATACGAAAAAGGGGCCGGTGATATCGCTCAGCGGCACGGGTGCCTGCTGGCGCGCGAGGTGCTGAGGTCGACACCCCGGTACCCACAAAAAAAAAAAAAAAAAAAAGGAGAAAGAAGGAACCAGGTAATCACAGGAAATAATGCAGAAATTCACACAGGCAGAGAGAAATGTCTGATTCTAACAGCTTATGTGGTAGACCTTAAAATTCAGGTGATTGCTTAGAGCTGGTTTTGGCAACAAGTGCCTATAAATCAAGTCTAACCTGGGATCTATTTTGGTATAGACTTTGAGCTACATAGTTTGTACATATTAAGCATATATAAATTATCTATATATATAAATAATAAAAAATATGTGACAGAAACCATATGTGACCTACAAATCATCAAACACGTTTTGTATAAAAATTATATTTGCAATTCTGTTGAGCAGGTACTACTGATAAGGATCCTTCTCAATAGTGGGGAGAATTATTCCTAGAATATAGGAGCTGTGTTTTCTCCTGGAAAAAAAAAAAAAAAAAAAAGATCCGGGCCAGTGAGATGGCTCAGCGGCATAAGTGCCTGCCCGGCAAGCGTGGGGGCCCAAGTTGGACTCCGGAACCCACATACGAGAAAAGGGCCGGTGATATTGCTCAGCGGCACAGGCACCTGCTGGCGCGCGAGGTCCTGAGGTCGACCCCCGGTACCCACACGAAAAGAAAATATCAAAAACAAAACTCAGTATAACACATTATTTTCAAATATCTTAAACGTGTCCCAAAACAAATCTCAAGAAAAAGTATCTAAAAATCTAAAAAAGTTAAATTCATAACATCTAGGATCCAAGGAATAGTTACTATATATGGAAAGAGAGAAAAATACAACCCAAGTGAAAAGAAAAACAAATAGGTAGAAACTGACCTGCAAGTGACACAGATGATAAAAAATGCTCAAGGATAAATGTTATTTTAAGCTCTTTGGGTCCTTTAATTGAAAGCATTTCGTATTACCGTGACTGTGTAATGACTGAAGTGTAGCTTTTTTTTTAAACAGAAAAAAATAAAAATAACAATAAAACAGAGTTTCAAAACAGGCTAGTAGGAGAGTAACAATAATTAATACACTGGGAATTGTTATATTCATAGTAGTTGTTCAGAATACAAGATATAAGCATGAAATATTGTCCAAAAATGTATTAGCACAAAACTTTCTTTTTAATGAACCAAGAGAAACTAGCTGTGTAACTATCTTAACTATCTTCTGTCTATATACATATATTTTTCTTTTCCCTTCCCTCCTTTCACCATCACGGTTGTTCTTCCTTTTGAACAGTTTCTTCCCCAATTCACAAAATCTACTATACATTTTGGATCTTATTTACCCTTTCAGTTTCTCACAGTTTTCCATTTATTTCCTGGCTACAAAAGCCACACATGTTCATTATTACTATTTTATTTTATTTTATTTTTGGTACTGGGAATTGAACTAAGGACCTTGTGCTTGCCACAGTGTTTTAATTAAAAAGAAAAAAATTAAATTAGTCACAATTCCACTGCCTATAATTGATCACTGTGTAATTCATCTCCAATGTCCTTCTGCGAATGCTTTACTTTGTGGGGGATGTGCTGAAGGTCAAGCCCAAGTCCTCATGCATGCTAAGCATGTGCTCTGCCACTGAGCTACCTTCCCAGCATGATTGATTGATTTTTGCAGAATACGTGTAATACTGTAGTTTAGGACATATCCCATTTTCCATATAAGAATGTATTTCTTTCTGGGTGTGGTGGTGCATAACTACAATCTAATCCCAGCATTCTGAGAGTTTGAGGCAGCATATTAAAAGTTTGAGCCCAGCCTGGGTGACTTAGCAAGACCCTATCTCAAAATAAGATGTGAAAAAAGTGCTAGGGATGTAGCTTAGTGTGAAGGCTCTGGGCTCACCGGTAGAGTGCATGCATGCACACACACACGCACACACACACACAGACACAAAGGGAAAAAAAAGACTATATGTCTTAGTTTTATTTTTGGATTGTTCTTCGCTGTTGTATAGAGAAATAATTGATTTTTGTGTGTTGAGCTTCTATCCTGCCACTTTGCTGACTTGTTTATTAGATCTTGCACTTTTGTGTATGTGGCCAACGTTGGTCTGCAATTTTCTTTTGATGTCTTTGCTTTTGGTATCAGGTTAGTAGTGGTCTCATAGAATGACTTGGGAAATATTCCTTCAACCTCTATTTTGTTAGAATTTAAGATACAGTATTGTTCTTTTCTACATGATTTATAGACTCCACCAGTGGAAAAAATACTGGGCTTTGGATTACCACTGTGGGAATTTTGAGCTAAAAAATTCAAGTAATTTACTTGATACAGATCTATTAAAGTTTTATTACTTAATGAAAAAAATGCTCAAGGAGCTTTAATAAAAAAATTTTAATGATCGTGTACCACATACCCAAGATGTTACATGAAAGTTTGAAGATCTTTAGTAGAAACATGAAATACACATACAAATACATATATATAGATATAGATATGAAAATTACAAAGTTTTAAGATAAAATACACTTGACAGAATTTATGATGCATTAGATATTTCATAATAGTAAACTTGAAATGAAGCAATATAATATTTTTGAAATAAACCACATAAAGTATGGAAATCAGTTTGGAGAGTCCAAAAAGCTAAAAAAAAAAAAAAAAGGAATTCCATTCAACTTAGCTGTACCCCTTCTTGCTATCTTCCAAAATAGTTAAAGATATTATCATACAATGATACATGCATATACACATTTATAGTAGCACAACTTGAAATAGCTAAATTTTGGAAGCAGCCTGTATGTTCATCAGCAGATGAATGGATAAAGAAAATGTGATATATGTACACGATGCAGTACTACTCAGCCATAAAGAATATATTCAAGCATTTGTAGGACACACCTTGAGACCATAATGCTGAGTGAAATAAATCAGTGAATAAATAGTACATGATTTATCTTATATGAGAAAGCTATAGTATAAATAATTTAAAGGGAAAAATAAAAGATAGTAGAGAGGAAACAGTGATATAGAACTTTTGCAGATTGAAAGATCTTGGGATGGAGGCAGAGGAGTAGAGGTGGAGGGGAGGAGAAGTGCAAGGAATTAAGATGTGATATGTATCTGTATCAACACACCACAATGAATGTATTCATTATGTATTATGAACACATACTAAAAAAATTTAGAAATAAAATATAGGACAAAACACTTATAAAGTAGACAACAATGGATTGTGAAACAATTTTAACTGAACAATTAGGTATGTAAGTGGTATCCTTGATTAGAAAGGATAAAAAGTACAGTACTTGAAGAAACAAGATAAGGGCTGAAAATTATATGAATAAAATGCAAATTATAAAGCCATAGTTCTAAGCAGCTCAATAACCTGCAAAAGCAAACTAACTAAATAAATAAATGAGAGAATTACACCAAAATACATTATAATCCAATTCCTTCAAAATGGTAATAGAAATAAAACCTTAAAACAGTAAGAAAAAATTAAAATAAAGGAGAAGCAAAATTCAGGCTGACTCCTCAAGAAATATTCCCCAGCTGACTTCTCCAGAAAAAAATTTAGCCCTAAAACAGAGGAGTCACATCTTTAAAGTACTAATAAAAGAAAACATTGATCAACTTAGAATTTTTTTACTTAGTGAAAATATTTCAAAAATAAGAGAGATAATGCTACTTTCAGATCAAGGGATATATACACTCCAAAAATAATTAAATAGAATCATCAGAAGGAAAGCTGGATTTTAAAAATGGAGTAAAGAACGTTAAAAATGTTATATTTACATGGATAAATATAAAGATATTTTATTTCTTAAAAATTTTAAATGATAATTACTTGGTTAAATTTAAATTAATAAGACTACATTTGGAGTAAAATGCATGAGATCAATGCCACAGATCCTTGGGGAGAAGAAATAGAGATAAACAATTTGGGTTATTATAATATACATGAAGTAGTATAATGTCACTTGAAGAGTGAATATGATAAACTGAAAACATACAATGTTAAAAAACCACAACTGTAACATCAAAAATATTGTATTTAGTAAGCATCAAAGGAGTTGCAATGAACTCATAGGAAATGCTCAACTTATCTAAAAGTATCAGAAAAAGAGAAACAAGTAAAAAAAATGCAATAAGGAGAAAATAAACAAAGAGAGGAGATGTCAATTCAAACAAAATAGATAATCCCATTAAATGCAATGGTTGGAATATTCCATTTGAAAGGAAGAGTTTGTCACTCTGGACAAAAAATGCCAAGAAAAAGTTGGGTATTTGCCACTTGCAAGAGAACCATTTTATACGTAGATATCAAAATTCATCAACTGTATAAGAACTCAAAAAATATGGCATGCTAACATTCATCAAAAGAAAGCTGAACTCTCTACATGAAGTCAGAAATAGATTATTAAGTAAAGTACAATATGATTAAGAAGTCTATTTCATCATAATAAAGTGATCAATTCATCAAGCCGATGCAGAGATCTTGAACATTTTTGCACTCAGTAAAAACATTTTAGAATACATTAGGCAAATTCTAGTAGGTTTTCTTGAATAAATAGACAAATTTCCAATTATAATTAGAAATTGTAACATCGCTCTCTCAATAATTGACAGAAACTCAACAAGGACTTAGAAAACTTGAACATCATCAATCAACTTCATGTAATTAACAAGTATAAAACACTTTAGCCAACACTAGCAGAACATATTTTCAAGTGCACATAGAATACTTACAAGATTGATCATATCCTGGGTCACAAAAAGTCTCATTATTAAAAAGTGTTCTAGTAAAGTTATATATATTCTTTGTCCACAATGAAATTGAATAATAACAATATTTTGTGCAGTGTTAAAACATTTGATAAAGTATAATGCTTTAAAATAATTTAAGTCCAAGTAGAAATCAAAAGAAAAATTAAGAATATTTTGAACTGAATGAAAAAAGGAAATATAATACATCAGCATTTGTGTGGTGCAGTGAAAGCCAAAAGGAAAGAAATTTATAATCCAAATACCTTTTTTTAATAATGCATTGCAAATCCATCACCTTAGTTTCTGTCTTATGAAACGAGAAAGAAAAGAGCAAACAGAGTGAAAACAAAGTAGAAGAAAAGAATTTACAAATATCAGAGTAGAAATCAGTGAGATAGAAAACATTAAAACAGTACTAAATAAATTAAACTGAAAACTCTATTTTTTTATTTAAAAATTCTCCTCTAACTACGAATGGAAGGGAACTTCTTCAAAGTAATTAAGGTGGTCTCTGAAAAACACTATAAAGAGCAGCTACTCTGTTTAGCAGTGAAAGACTGGATGTTCTCCCCTGTGGTGAAGCAAGGGCATCATTTCTACAGAACATTTTCTCAAGTTGATGGTTATATTCACTATTTTCTTTGTGCTATCGGTTTACATGTGTATACATATGTCCAAGCTTATAAATTTGCAAATTTTTAACAAGAGAAGTATATTTTATGCCAATCATACCTCAATAAAGCTTTTAAATTATATTTATTATACTGCATCATAATTATAGCATAAATATTACAGAAAAAATGAATGTTAACTATTTTGAGACTTCCACTCAGTGCCTCAGGCAAAGAAGTAAGTATGTCTTAGAAAAAAAAGATGATATCCCAGATTCTAAGTAAAACTATTCTCCTAACTGACCTAATTGGTCTTTCTAAGATGCCAATTTAAATAGTTCAAGTCCCCATTTTAATCTGTCCACTAGATCTATGTGATAAAATGATATAAAAATCACACACACACACACACACACACACACGTATGTATGTTTAACTCTCCTTTCCTCTCAGTAGTATCTACATTTCATTTTCTAACCTACCTCATGGTTCTCCACCATGGCAAACTGAGTTTCCCACTATCTGAACCTATTTCAGAACATGCTGTACCATCTCTTGCTTCAGTTTCCTGAAGATGTTTTTCCTCTTCTAGAATACTTCTTATTGTTTCATTTCTTACATCTCTTTCAGAGAACACTGTTTGATCCTTTACCAATTAGATTTAAACTCTAAAAATAATTTTTGTAACAAGAGCATTACATGGATTTGAATAAGGAAATAATGTATAATATGTCAAAAAAGAATTAATGAACAAAAGAAAGAAATATTTCCCTTTCTATCTCGCTCCTAGGAATATAGAGTAGTAATTGTACATACATTTTAATGACATTGGTTATTTCCCCCAAAAGATTGCTTCCTACTAATGCAGATTACTCAAAAAACTATAAAGTATGGGTTTGAGCATAACTCTGAAATTCAGTTTGTGTTCTCCAAAATTTCCCCTCCACATCTATTAATAAAAGTGAGTAAATTATTTGAGATCTCTCTGGAGATGTACCTTGATGTCTTTGAAGATGAGTTCACAGGGCACTCAGCTACTGCACATCAGTCCACACTCTATGAAAAGAGCTGAAGCTAAGAATTCCAAGTAACAGAGCAAGGAGAATGGTAATGAAAAGAGAAATTTTAGACATCAATTTTTTTTTTGTATGCGGGTACCGGGAGTCGAACTCAGGACCTTGTGCTTGCCAGGCAGGTGCTTATGCTGCTGAGCTATATCACCAGCCCTCAATTTTATTCTTAAGTAAATAAAGTAAAATTGAAAGAACATACCTGAAGATTTATTTATTCAGTCATTAAGTTCAGTGGGATGTAATAGAAAAATATAGAATGAGGTAAAATAAACCCTAATATATACAGAAATCATCAAATAATACATTTAAGGTTTTATTAAAATACATTTAGGGGCCGGCGAGATGGCTCAGCGGCATAAGCGCCTGCCTGGTAAGCACAAGGGCCTGAGTTCGACTCCCAGAACCCACATACGAAAAAAGGGCCGGTGATATCACTCAGCAGCACGGGCGCCTGCTGGTGTGCAAGGTCCTGAGGTCGACCCCTGGTACCCCCCACAAAAAAATTTAAATCATGTAAAATATTAAATAATATAAATATACATTATATATATTTTGATATTTAAATATGTGTCAGATTTATATCATTTAAGAGTATGGACTCTTTTTTTTCCCCCTTCCTTCCTTTCTCCGCTCCCCCCTCCCTAGTTCCCATTTCTTTTGAACAGTTTCTTCCTATTTCACAATACATTTTATATACTTTGTTCCTTATTTACATATTCAGTATCTCATGACAGAGAAACAATATGATATTTACACACGTGAGTCCGATTTATTTCACTTAAAAGTATGTTCTCAAGGTGCATTTTATTAAATAATATAAATATATTTTTAATATGAAATCAATTTTTGCACACATTGATCTGCATAAAAATAACTCAGGAAATTTGTTAAACTGGAAATTTCTGACCTATCCGTTAAAATTTGGGATCAGTTGATACTGTGTAGATCTCAACAACCAGAATTTTAAAATAAAACTTCAAATAATTTGTATAAACACATTCCTGTGCCACATTTTTATAGACAAAGTTAAGATAATCAATCATTTCAAATAATTTTAAAGTTAAGATAGTCATTTTAAATCTATATCCCACAAGAAAATTTAATTAACATACAATTTGTTATGTATTTTAACATGTATTTTTCCAGTCTACTTTTTTGAGTATGTATATAATAGCTATTTTGTTACTATTATTGGAATATAATAAACTGTTTAAGTATGGACTGGCGTAGATAAATGAGTTAACTTTTCTACAGGATTATTGTTTAAGAGCAGAAATTATGTTAGTTGTCAGTCTGGGAAAAATATTGACCTCACTGCTATCTGACTTCAATTGTTGTTTACAGCAGGACATTGAAATATTTATTCACCTATTTAATAATAAAACATTTAAATCGTTTGATAACAAATCACACAATAGTATAAAGTTCTTGATACAATGATCGTAGATAATGCAGAGTAGATCAGTTATGGTTGTTGCCTTAAAAAGAGTGCCCATTTTTTCCTTTACGAACAAAAATAAGTAAAGTCATATTAGGTATGGAAGTTGGTAAGTGCTGGGGCTCTAAGTTCAATGTAAACATGTTGGTTTATCCTTATAAACACGAGCATAAGAGTTACAGTCAATCTAGGTCAGTGTATCCAGTAAAAGCTATGATGATAAATTCCTTCTTGAACCTAAAAATAGGTACTTCTTTTAAGCAATTGAAAAGAAATGAAGATCTAAACTAAATGCATGGTTTCACTGCAGTTTGAAAATGTAAAACTCCATAAGGGAAAAGGAAGAAAAATACTTTCATAGTACAGAGGTCCTGGGAAAACCAGTAGCAGTGTGTGTATGCGTGTGTGTGCATGTGTATGCGTGTGTGTGTGTGTGTGTCTGTGTGTCTGTGTAAGTGTGGTTGCAGGTATACGGAGCATCAGAGTGGTTGCTTGGAATAGTGTGTGTTCACGCAGACATTAGGGCCGTCTTTTAGAAGGCTAAGACTTCCCTAAGGAGAAAAGAAATTTTACAAGCTGTGCTTTTGAATAAATTTCTATTTGTCAGGTTAATTCTTTTTTAGTTAAGGTCTGTTCCTTAATTTGAGCTGTTACTGTGACCACAAACTTGACCTCTCTGGTGTGAAATACAAATAGCTTTTAACTACTGGCTGATCTGCAATAAAGACAAATCTGTCTACCTGACTTTGAGAAAACAGAAACCATTCGTGAATTTTTACATTATTCTCCTTCACCATGGGCTCTGTCTTGTGACCAAAAAGAAATAACTTGACTTACAAATAAACATCAAGTATGAAAAATAATTTTCCTCTAAATTTAAAAATTTAGTATAGAGTAATTAAGACAAGGGAGAATAAAAAAAAAAAGTAACTATGAAAGTGAAGGAAATTGAAGTCCCTACAAATTTTTTGAGAATATATTTTTATGAGTGGTTAAGTGATTTGTTAGAAAGATATTTTTTTCCTTGATGTTAATTCTTTGTTACTGTTACTTTTCCTTTCCAAAGCTGACTTTATGTTCTTTATACCTGCTTCACTTTATTTACTCACTTATTTATTTATTGGTTTATGTTTTAATTCTGCAAGAGTAATAATTGGCCTGTAATAACTTTGAGAAATGCTTTCAATTTTAGCAATCTTAAAACAGGTAAGTGTTAAAGTTTGGAAAATCAGATTTTTAAAAAATTCTTACATAATGGCCTGAGATACTGTGAGATACTGAAATATATTAGTATCTATAAAAGCAATGTGTATCACTAAATACCCAATTCCCCCAGAATATCATGTTTAATAGTGAATTTTATATAATGAAAAGTCTTTATTAAAAATGCATCCATAACTGGGCATGGTGGTACACACCTGTAATCCCAGCTACTCAGAAGGCTGAGGCAGATTACAAGTTTGTGGCTAGCCTGGGCGATTTAGTGAGAACCTGTCTTAAAACAAAAATTTAAAAATAGGCTGAGGTACAGCACTTAGTGTACTCGAGGTCCAAATTTCAATACTTAACTCTGAAAAAAAAACATTTATTAATGTAATTGATCTAAAAACCTTAGTGAGTATATCTTAGGAAACAAGCCATATTAAACCCAACTAAAAATCATAAGGCAATATAGAAAAAAGAAATCAGAATATGGTCTGCAAGTTGAGGGGCAGGATATAAGCAAAACATTAACCAACTTCTTTCACCTGTCCTCAAATCATACCTCCTTCCTAATTGTTTCTCTCAAAGAGTGACTTTAACTTCATGGAACTCAAATACCTTTGACACTATGGTGAAAAATATCAAGAAAAGTACCTGCTATAGAGTAATAATCATGCAGAAAATTGTGTATCATGTAGGAAGTGAATGGATTCTATAAAGGACCATCCTCTGATTCCAAGTCACATCTAATTCTATGCCCAGGGTGCATTTTGAGTGCCAAATCTTTACTTTCCCTTGCAATTAATTCATTGCCAAAAAATAATTAGAAATTAAAAGTGAATAGATATTAGGAACTCAGGTGACAGCCAGTCCTGACCACTGTAAGGCATGTGCTCAAGAATCTCCTGAAAACTTCAGGTCCAGAGGAGCTGACAAATGTCTGTGTGTAACAATCTTAAGTAAATCCAGCAGAACTGTACAGATAGTGAAACTACTCAGGCACGAAAAAGAATAAATTATTGTTCTGGGCTATTATGTACATATATTTTAAGCATGTCAATAACTTAATCTCCCTCAGATACATTTTCAATTAATGTGTATTTTCTCTGTCACCTTTTCCCCAAGATGGGACCGAGGTTTGGGGAAGTAGTTACAATGTTGCAGTGGCAGAAACTTGTATCTTCCCCCTGCCATCTCTATTTCTTCTGATCTCTGGGCAAGATGGTTTGTTCTTTCCTTTTCCTTAAAAAGTTGTCTGATAAAAAGTCTGGAGCTGGTAAATCTGTGTTTGTTCTCTTTTCTTGGCAAGACTCTGTGGCCCTTTATTGATCATTTGGTCCCATCTCATCCATTGTAGATGCTATAAACATTTCTAATGTCTTGCAGTAACTTGATGTTGATCTTCAGCAGGGTTTAAGAAACACTTTGTCCCTCTACAGGTAATCCTTGTTCTATCAGCTATCATATACCCTGATTGAGCTTCTAGAACATTCTGGGTCCTTTCCACATTTCAAGTGCCAAAGGAGCGGTAGGTACTCTGCTAACCTGTGCTTTGTGATCATTTTTAATTTGATGAGACTGCTACACACTGATTCATATAAACTCTGTAATAGCCTTTGCCCTGATATTCAAAATGGGGAGCAGGGATTCACGGCATTAGAAAAGCTGTCATAGAACATGATCAATATGTAAGAAAACACATATATTTTCAAAATTTACCATTACATACAGATTTAACTTTTTCTTACATTTAGAAAATAAAATAAAATAAAATATCTTTGCTTTACTAAAAGTGAAATCAAGGGTACAATCCCACTAGCCATGTCCCCAGGTAAATGTTTCATAAAATAAGAAGGCAAATTATTTGTTACCTTGAGAAATATAGCCACTACCTTTAGGGATTATATAAATCAGATGATAGCCAAATGACAAACATAAAAAAATTTGAAAAACAAGCAAAAAATCTTTCCTACTACATCTTTAAAAGTAAACTTTGGTCATCTTAACTGCTCTTTTTGTATTCTGTCTATAACTCACATTTTCTTATTTTATATTATCAACTTCTATTCAGCATTTTAATTCTTCATTGCACATAAATGTCACCTCCTCTAGGAAGTTTCTCTTGACATTTTCTATTTCCTATTTCTAGCTGTCATGATTAGATGTGCTCATACTTTCCTGTGAATATGACATTTGGCTACCATCACATTTATTGAAACAAGCTGTAGTCTATATGAGATGCACTCAAAATTGACAATGAATGTATAAATTTTAAAAAATTACAATAGAAGACACATTGTCATTAATCTGGGCAAGATGGTTTATTCAAAATAGTCTCCCCTCATTTGGAAAAGGGATCCCATTGTTCTTGCCACTTTCTGAAGTCATTCAGATTTCATAAGTGTCTTTAGTTGCACTATTGTGGCTACTACAATTTCCTAAATGGTCATTTAGACTTCAGGGAAGAGCCAGAAGTTGAAAGATGCAGATCTGGTGAATAATGTGGATAAGGACACACTGTATTGTTTTAACAAGCTTAGCTTTCCATTGGGTGGTTCTCAGTAGTGGCATTCACTGTAGTTTTTATCACTCTGATAAAGAGATTCATGAAAGAAGATTTCCAGAACTGCTTCAGAAAGTGTCAAGCACAATGGCATAATGTTTTTGAAGTGAGATGGAATATTTTAAGGGGCATTAATGACAACATATTTACTATAATTACCTTTTCAGTTTAAACACACTATAGTTTTTGATCAGCTCTTATGTCATGTTGTATAACAAATCCCTACAGTTTATTTACCTTTCACAACTGAAGATTTATACCCATTGATTATCAGCTACCCAGATCATCTGTACCCCAAGCCCCAGCAATGACTACTTTACTGTGATTTTATAAATTTTATTATTTGAAATGTGTCACATAAGTGAAATAACACAGTGTTTGTCTTCCTGTGGTCAGAGTATTTCATTTAATATTAGGTTTTCAACATTTATTCATGTTGTCACATACTGCAGGATTTTTTCTTAAAGGCAGAAGAGTATTCTATTGCATGTTCGTATCATGTTCTTTTTATCCATTCATTTGCTAATAATGAACATCAGCTCCTAAGTTAATTCCATATCTTATGAAGAGTGGTAAATGAGCAGACCTATGTTAATTGTTTTGATATTGAATTCAATCTTTTTTGTCTAAATACACAAATTAGGATTGAGAGATTGAAAGGTGTTCTATTTTTATTTTTCTGCAGAAACTCCATTCTGTTTCCCATAGCGATTGCACCACTTTGAAGTCTCACTAGAAGCGTTAGAGGTTTTTAATTGCTCTACATCCTCATTAACATTTGTCATTTTTTTTTTTATTGGTAAGAGCCATCTTGATGCACGTGGGGCAAAATCTCATTGTTTAGATTTGGATTTCTTTGATGGGTAATGACCTGGGAAATGTTTTTAAATATTTAGTTATATATATTTCTTCTTTGAAAAAATGTCTATTCATGTTACTAGCCCATTTTAAATGGATTGTTAAATTTTTAATTTTGAATTGTAGGAATTTTTAATATGTTTTGAATATTAACCTCTGTGAGAGCTACGTTTTGCAAATACTTTTTCCCATTTGATAAGTACCCTTTGACTCTATTGTTTTCTTTGCTGTACAGAAGCTTTTTAATTTAATATAGTCTTTTTTGTTTATTTTTTTGTTTCATTACCTGTGCTTCTGAGGTAATACTCATTAAATCATTGTCTGGACTAATATTATGAATCTGTCTGTGTTCTTCTACGAGTTTTATACTTTCTATTATTATGCATAAGTCTTCTAATTACCTTTAACTGACTTTTTTGTTTGGTGTAAAAAGGGTCCAATTTCATTCTTTTACGTGTGAATACTTTTAACACTTGTAGAACAGACTATTTTTCTCCATTATATATTGTTGGAACTCTTGTCAAACAGAGTTGTTCATATGTGTGGGATTTCTGTTCTAATCCATTAGTGTATGCATCTGTTTTTTTTTGCCACCTTGTTATTATTGTATCTTTGTTATGCATTTTGAAATCAAGAAGTGATGACTCCATATTTGTTCTTTCTCCAGATTTAATTTGTCTACTTATTGCTTTGTGCTCCACATATCTTCTTTTGTATTTATGTTAAAAACATCATGGGGAATTTTAAAGTAATACATGGAATCTATATTTCACTTTGGGTATTATGGACATTTTAGAAATATTAAGTCTTACAGTCCATGAACACGGATATCTTTCCATGTTTTCATGTATTGTTTAAATTCTTTCCTCTGTGTTTTCCAGTTTTCTGCATACAAGTCTTTTATCTCCTTAATGACTTTACTCCAAAATATTTTATTGTTTCCTGTTGTAAATAAATTTTTCTTAATCTCCTTGAGGAAGTTCATTGTTAATGTGTAGAAACTCATCTTTTTGTGTGTTGATTTTGTATTCTACAACTTTACCAAATTAGTATGGTAGTTTTATCAGTTTTTTTCTTTTTGAGGTCTTTTGGATTTTTTATACATAAGATCATATCATCTCCAAATAGATTTCTGGAAATTGTAGTTCTTTCCCAATTTAGATTTCTACATTCTAATTACTTCCTATTCTGACTTTAAGGCATGTCTGCCTATCTCTGGTTTATTGTGTTAATGCTGTCTGTTTACTTATTGCCCTCATTCTTTACTGCTTTTATTTCTCATCCAATTCAGGAGACATTTGAGAGTGAGTGGTATGCTATTAATAATTATGACAGAACAATAGGCATAAAACTATTTATAGCATTTGTACTGCTTGACAAACTGAAATGTCAATTTACTTATTTCCAGTTCTTGGTGGATGGTCACAATGATAAATACTCCACCTCTGCCCAACACACCATTTTCTTATTTTAAAAAGCAGAACATTCAAAAATTGATGGTGACATATTTATATTGACAAACTTTCTTTAAACATTTTATAAGGCAGTGAAAATATGAACACATATTCAAACAAAGCTAAATGTTTAATTTTAATATTAAGTACTTACTTCCTGAATGTCTGTGAGATAACTGGCATCATGAATATGTACACAAAATATGACCTCTTTCTCAAGTTATCTTGATGTTCTCTAGGAACGTCTAAATTCTCTCAACGATAATGCAAGTTCTAATCTGTTTCTATTTGTGATTATCCAGTTTTAATACTGGTTTCTAGTTTGTTTGCTCTCTCATTAATTCAAAATACTTGTTTTTGTAAGGGAATTTTTTTACATGAAGTTCAAATTTATCAGTGTCTAAATAAGCTCCAATTTGCCTTTGCTCCACCACTACCATTTGACTGCTAATAGAGCACAGAAATGAAAAAATAAATAAAATATCTCCCCTACACACGTATATAGATATATACCCACAAAAACATACATACATTTTCTTTTATGGATTTTATAGCTCCTTTTCCTGTATACTTACTTTCTTTCTTGATTAAAATTCAACCTCCTAATACAATCCTAAGCATATAAACTTTGCCTTCCACTTTTTTCTAAAGAAACCATACTAAAATACAACTTTGTTCTTCCATATTGCTAGAAATAGTAGTTTCTCTTTTTAAATGTGTTTTTATGGATTTCAGGGTACTTCTTTTATTCAAGTATATCAAGTTTTCATCATTTTGTTAGTGTAATGGCTGTATAAATGGAGCTCATGGTTCCATGAACTAAGAAGAATGATGCCCGAATCAAAGGAGGAAGTTATGAGAATTTTATTGGAAATAATAAGAGAAAGCTTATTATGGTAGATGTCTCCCTGGAGGTGATTTGGAGTGGAAATCCAATCAAGGATCCTTTTCCGGATCTTTTATGCATAAGCAGAGCATGGGAAGGAGCTTGAGTTCAAAGGATTTCAAAAGAAAACTGGTTATCTTACATTTGTTTCTCCAGGTCATGTTTGAAATCTGGAGTCCAGACACAGGAAGGAGCTGTAAGACCTGTTAATTTACTTAGCACTCCCTGGGAAAGAGTGTTCTTCCTGGAGAGAAGAGTCTTTATCTTGTTATTCTCTTTTTTTTTTTTAATTTTTATTATTTTAAAGAGAAAAAAATACAACAAAATTTCAAAACAACATAATAGGAGAGTAACAATGGTTAATACATTCTATATTGTTATCTTTAAATTAGTTACTCAGGGTACACGATATCAGCATTCAATACTCCAAACAATATTTTTCCTTTTGAACAGTTTCTTCCTGCTTTACCATGTCTATTGTAGATTTTGGATTTTATTTACTCTTTCAGTTTCTCACACTAGGGAGACAATACGATGTTTACAAATGTACATCCGGTTTATTTCTCTTATGAGTATTTTCTTGAGTTGTATCCATTTACCTATAACAGTCTCCACTTTATCTTTCTTTATGGCTGAGTAGTACTCCATTGTATAAAAATACCACATCTTTCTTATCTATTCCTCAGTTGATGGGCATTTGGGTTGTTTCCATGATCTAGCTATTGTGCTGCTATAAACATGGGTGCACATATATTGCTGTGGTACGATGTTTTTAATTCTTCTGGGAAGATACCCAGAAGGGGAATAGCTGGTTCAAATGGGACCTCCAGTCCTAGTTTTTTGAGGAATCTCCACACTGATTTCCACAGTGGCTGCATCATTCTGCACTCACACCAACAGTGGAGAAGTGTTCCTTTTTCCCCACAGCCCCTCCAGCATTTGTTATTAGTTGATTTCTTGATAATAGCCATTCTTTCTTGGGTGAGATGGAATCTCAGTGTTGTTTTAATTTGCATCTCTCGAATGACTAGTGATGTTGCACATTTTTTTTTTTTTTTTGCCATTTGTATTTCTTCATCTGAGAAGTGTGTATTCATCTCATAGGCCCATTTTTGGATTGGGTCTTTAAATTTGGGAGGTCTGATTTTTTTGAGTTCTTTGTATGTTCTCAATAGTAATCCTTTGTCTGAGGAACAGCTGGCAAACATTTTTTCCCATGTTGTGGGTTGTCTCTTCACTCTTGTGGTGGTTTCTCTTGCTGTGCAAAAGCTTTTTAATAAAATGAGGTCTCAGTTGTTGATTCTTTGTGATAGTTCCTGTGCCATTGGGGTTTTATTCATAAAGTCTTTGCCTACACTAATGTCTTCAAGAGTTTTACCTATTCTATTTTCCAGCAGATTTAATGTTTCTGTTTTAATATTTAGATATTTGATCCATTTTGAGTTTAGTTTAGTGCATAGTGGAAGATATCGGTCTAATTTTAATCTTTGGCATGTGTAGAGCCAGTTTTTCCAGCACCATTTATTAAAGAGGCTATCTTTCTTCCAGTGAATGTGTTTGGCACCTTTGTCAAAGATAAGGTGGCTTAGTATGTCTGGAGTTGTTTCTGCATCTTCTAACCTGTTCCATTGATCTTCGGGTCTGTTTTTTTTTTTTTTTTTTGCCAATACCATGCTGTTTTTATCACAGTAGCTTTATAGTATAATTTCAAATCAGGGATTGTGATGCCCCCTGCCTTGCGTTTGTTGCCCAGAATTGCCTTTGCTATCTAGTTCTCTTCTGGTTCCAGAAGAATTCTAGGATTGTTTTTTTCTAATTCTGTGAGATATGCTGTTGGAATTTTGATTGGAATTGCATTAAATCTGTATAACAATTTTGGAAGTATGGCCATTTTCACTATATTAGTTCTTCTGACCCAAGAACAAGGGATATCTTTCCATTTTCTGATATCCTCTTCAATCTCCTTTTTTAGAGTACTGTAGTTTTCAGTGTAGAGGTCTTTTACATCCTTTGTGAGACTGATTCCTAGGTATTTCATTTTTTTGGATGTTATTGTGAATGGTGTTGTTTCCCTAATTTCTCTTTCAGTGAGTTTGTTATTTGTGTACAGGAAGGCTATAGATTTTTGAGTGTTGACTTTGTATCCAGCTACACTACTGAATTTGCTTATTAAATCTAGCAATTTTTACTGGAGTTTTTGGGGTCTTCAACGTAGAGTATCATGTCATCTTCAAATAATGATAATTTAACTTCTTCCTTTCCAATCATTATTCTTTTTATTTCTTGCTCTCGTCTAATTGCTCAAGCTAAAGTTTCCAGGACTGTGTTGAATAGAAGTGAGGGAAGTGGACATCCCTGTCTTGTTCCTGATTTTAGAGAGAAGGCTTTCAGTTTTTGTCCATCTAGTATGATATTGGCTGTTGTTTTGTCATAGATAGCTTTTATCAGATTCAGATAAAGACCATCTATTCCAATTTTCTGCAGGGTTTTTATCACGAATGTCTGCTGGACTTTGTCAAATGCTTTTTCTGCATCTACTGAGATGATCATATGATTTTTGTCCTTGGTTCTGTTAATATGGTGTATTACATTTATTGATTTACGTATGTTGCACCATCCCTGCCTCCCAGGGATGAATCCAACTTGGTCATGGTGTATAATCTTCTTGATGATTTGCTGCATTCTGTTTGCCAGTATCTTATTGAGGATTTTGCATCTATGTTCATAAGAGAGATTGGCCTGTAGTTCTCTTTCTTAGTTGGGTCCTTCTCTGGTTTTGGTATCAGGGTAATGCTTGCTTCCAGGAATGAATTTGGGGGTATTGCTTGTTATTCTTATCTCAACATTTTAGTATTCTTTTGTTTACCTTTCTGTCTATAAGTTTGGCTTAGCTGCTTGAATTAGTTCTTAATTTGTGGGCCGTTTTATTTTCTTTTATCTGAACTTATTGACCTCTCTTACTGCCCACTCATAATAAAAAACTAAATTGAACTACATTACTGTAACTTCATCCATTTTTTTTTCTGAAATTCATGTTTTTCATCTCTATTTATACTCCCTCAATATAGGCCATTGCCATCTTGTTGGAATACAGTATCAAGTTTCTTTTCTGCCAACCTCTAGTCTATTTATTTTCTGGTTCTTCCTTCAGGTAATAGTCATATTGATCTCTATAGAGCCTAAAAGTATGCATGCTTTAATTTTGCTTTAAAGCCTTTCAGTAACTTCATTTGATGATTAAGATAAAGATTTGTCTCTGTGATAAGCACATTGTGCTCTGGGGTTTATTTTTAATTCTCTGAATCTTTATTTTCATGCTCATGGTAGCTTATCTCTCTAGGAGATCTCGTCTGCCCTCCCTCTATACTGGTTCAGTCCTACTATTTTTTATAACTGTAATTCTTGAAACGTTGGGTGTAATGGCCTTTTTGTACTTGGAGGAGAGGTATAGAATCACTGTTTCAAGAGATGGGGCACAAACATATATTTTGTATAATCTTCAGAAGGAGAGTGGACTGTCATTCTGACCCCAGAAGAGCAAACTTATCTCCACTATTTAATTATCTCTTTGTTACCAAGTTCTGCAGTTCTGGGGTTTCCTTCCAGATGTGTTTTCTAGGTTCTTTCTGTCTTGAACAAAGAATTGGCCAAGATAAGTGCAAAAGGTAGAGAGGTTTCACATTTATTAGGGAAAGAAACGTGCTCTAGAGAGCAAGTGTGGGCCAATTAAAAGTAGGCAAAGAAGTACACTGTACAGGATGAGAGTGAACCTCTGTGAAAGATGACAGTGACCAAGAGCCTAATGTCAACTGTCTTTTGTATCCTCTGCTCCTCAGCTGACATGAGATCTGTGCCATTATAGCAAAAACCTGCTTGAGTTCTCTCAAGAAGTACTGAAGTTAGCATTTTCTTATTGGTGCCAGGTGCAGGTTTTTGGGAACTGTTTTTCTATGCCTGCCTGATCTCCATGATAAACAGGTCATGCCTACTTGTCCAGTTAGCTTTGTCACCCCCTAATCTCCTGTCTCATCTCCCCCGAGACACTGAAATCCTCATAATTCAATATGAGCTGCTGGGGATGGGGCAATCTCTGTCTTTATATAGCTACATCTAGTTGAAAAGGGTTGCAGGCTTTACCTACGTGGGATTATGTTCTCTCCAACTACCTTGGGATGTTGTGGCTTACCAGCTGGGTTGAAAAGAAAAACCTGTCAAAAGACAATGACAGAAGAGTTAATGTCTATGTATGGAGTACTGTTGAATAGCCTGTTCAATTGGAAAAAGCTTGGAGCCCAAATATGAGGAACAGCAGATCAGATTTCTATGCTTCCTGCGCAGCAGAAACTAAGGCAAAGAGAGATGCGAAACAGATTACCAAGAGCCTGAGAGCCATAGCAGGAGCAAGACTACCCACATTATGTGTCTAATTAAAAACAGAGTCCCAATACAGGTGCCCATTTAAACTGTGGTGAATTAGGGGTCAATAGCGACTCTATCTGTTCTCAGAGCAGTACTGAAGTCTTGCTTTTTGAAGAGGAACTCAAAGTCTTCCACAGATTCATAAGAATAGCCTCTTTCATTTTGGTGGTATTTTTCTTTAGACAGTTCAGGTGTAGCTGACTTTATAATCACCAGGCCTTTCTGTACAGGTTCTAACAAAGGGAGGAGGTCTGAGCATGCCAAGGTTATTGTAAGCACAGAGTGTGAAAATCTTGTACAACTTTTGGGTGGTCACCACTAGTCCTAGTCCTATGAAAACTTGAGTGACCATTTCCCATGTAGGGTTTTTATAGATTTCCACTGCATCTCTTGAGAAAGAACCAGTTCAGTATCTCCCCAGGACTGCTAATAAGGCTAGAGTTGTGAGGGGCTGAAAGGCTACCCTTTTTACCTATCATACTTTTGATTTCCCAATGAGTCTTTAGACATTTCTCTTTGGGGTTACTTGCAATGAATGACAGCAACTGCTTGGAAAGATAAACTGCCTTGAGGAGTTGTAGAATTTTCTGTTTGTGTTTCACAGATTATTTCTTTTATTTATTTATTTAATTATTTTTATGTAGGTACTGGGAGTCAAACTCAGGACCTTGACTTGCCAGGCAGGCGCTTATGCCGCTGAGCTATCTCACCGGCCCTACAGATGATTTCTTATTAGTCAGCAAAGCCCCTTTCTTTTCAGATTGCTCCATGGGCATGCAGCATTAGAAAAGCATCATTGATTCTATGTAAATATTTAGCTTTTTGCCTTTCCTGTTACCAATGCATGAAAAAGGCTATGAGGTTTGCTTTTTGAGCAGAGGTGTCTGGGGGAAAGGATTTGGCCTCAATGACCTGTTGTGAACTGACAATTGTATAATCTGCATTTTGATGTCCTTCTTAAACAAAGCTACTTCCATCAGTGAACCAGACCTTTTCCATGTCTTGGAGGGCAGGCAGTAGATGCCCTGCCTGAAATCGGTTGTTCACAAGAGTGACTAACCTCAGAGGCTGTAGGCATCAGCAAGGCAAGATTAAAAGTAGTGCCATCTTTGGGGAACCTTAGAAGAGCTTAGAAGCAAGGCCAGGCACAGTGCCAATAGGTTAAAATTTGTTTTGCCTTTGCTGTAATTGGAGGATAACCCCAATTTTGCATATTAAATCTCTCCCTAGTAAGTGATTAGGACACTGTGGGACAATTAAAAACTCATGGGTGAGCATTTGATGTTGGAATTGACATGTTAAAGCAGGAATATAGAATCTCTGACTAGGGCTCCCCTTGACCCCAATTATGGCTATATATCTAGAAGAGGGAATTTACAGAAGCTGTAACAAGCCAATGGAATTAAAATTGACTATGCATGATATTCAGGGTCACCCAGGGTTTCTCACAGGAGATGGATGTCCATGGACAGGGAAGCAGATTGCCCTGGGACACCTTAGTTCTCTTTATCAGAGTGGAAGGTGAGTATTTTGGCTGGCCTAGCTGCTCTCTGGGAGTGGGGACAATCACTCCTCTAGTGACGTGAGTCAGGCACATTGGCATCCTGACACACTCAGAAGCCCCCAGGTGCTTGCATACCAGTGTCCAGTTTTTTTGCAGGACTTGATTTGCCTCGTGTTTTCCCTTTGATGACTTGTGTGCAGAAGAAAGCATTCAGCTATGATGTCCATCTGTCTTTTTTTTCTCAGCCCTTCTCATTTCATCCTCATCTAGATCCCAAATATTGAACAAAATAAAGGCCATGTCCAGAAATTGGGTCATATTTCAAAATACTGGGACTCTCTTAGGTGTTAACCTCTGGCAGAAACAGGTGAGAAGGACCCATATTGTCCTGAGAGACAGATGGGCATCTGAAAACAGGATCATGTGAGATATCAATTATTTTTCCTTTTGAGTCCTCTTTAAGTATCATGGCTCTTGTGCATTTGCAAAGATAAAGCATCATGAAATCTTGAATATGAGGGACTTACCACTTTCCTTGCCTTTTGCAGAAAAGTTCTAACTGAAGAATAGTAACTGACATTATGTATGCATCTTTTGCCGTTTTCTAGTTCATTTTATTGGAGATGTTGCTGGGATCAGCTGGCTGTTTCCCGTGATGCATACTGGGGCATGTTTGACTCATTAGAGAGAAAAGTGGAGCCTCCTCCTCAGGGGCTTCCTTAGAAATTCCTAAGAGATCAGGATAGAGTCCTTGGGGCCTCCTAAGAAGTAAAAGTAGAGCCCCCAACCAGAGTGCTACATAGAAAATCTCAATAGATCAGATTAAAGGCCATGGTTAGGGTATGGAAATCATCAGCAAACTTTTCAGAGTTCTTGGAAAATTTACCCAGTTTCTCTTTGCATCGTTGAATATCCTTCTGAGAAGACAAACAGGATGTCACGTGGGATGCATGAGGTATATCCCAAAATGGGTTTTGTGAGCAGAAGGAGTTGTGGGAAACCTAATCGGCCTACCCCTGGGGCAATCCCCGCCCATTAGTGTGGACTTCACAGGGCATTTCCTGTATTTCTGAGCCCATGAGCCCCAGACCATGACCTAACAGGGCTAAACTTCTTGGAATTAGGTCATAGAAATTTTATAGAACTTTTTCCTTGGTCAATTCCTAGATAGGAACCTTACAGGGCATTCTCTAGGTCAATCTTAGACCTGTCCAGTTATAATCAGGTATCCCCTGATAAAGATGGACTCCTTGGGGGCCAGAAGTATCTGCCAACTTCTTTCAAACCTTTGGCTTCCCCATGTGACTACAACCCATCTTCCAGACAAAGATTGCAGAACTCAATGCCTCTTGGCCAACTACAAAACACCTAAAATCACAGCTTGTCTAAGTAGGAGTAGCAGATGCTTTTCCTCAATAAAACCCCCCAAACCCTGATAATCTTCTGCATGGGTACCCCTTGGAACCTCTGGCTGACATCATACTGCAAATGAATACATGTCTATTGACCAAAGGAAAATTTCACGACATAACAACAACAGATTACACATCATTTTAAATAGGGACAGTGCTTGAGACCACAGTTATCACAACAAAAGTAGAATGGAGAAAGAAAGAGAGCTAGTACTTTGCTTTGCATATTCATATTCACAGCTGCTTAAGTTGATTTTTACTGGCTGTTTCTTTGTTCTGTTCAGGCCCCCAGGAATCTGTTTCTAAATTACCTAAGTTTCTGTTGGAAAGAAAATAGAAGAGATCTAAGACAATTCAGAAGAAGAGTGGGGAGGCCCAATGATCACTAAAAATGGAGGCTTTAGGGTGTGATTTTCTGGAGTCCATGAGGTCAGTTGAAAAAAAGAAAATTGCAAATAAACATGGTGGAATCACATGACTGAGTCAAATGACCAACCAAAAGGCCAACAAAACATAGTGGATCCATGTAATGAACTCACTTGACAAGACAAAAAAAAAAAAAAAAAAAAAAAAAAGCCCTACAACCATATCCCTTCAAATATGGTGGAACCATGTAACTAACAGGATGAGACAAAATGTGGCAGAAAGATGGACTGGGATGAAACAAGGTTCTGAGAAAGCAACTCACTAAGGATACCTAGAGATAGAGTCATCTACAGGAAAAGTGCAGATGAAGTTTTAAGCACAGGAAGCCTCCTGAAAGAATGAGAAAGCTGAACAAAGTCCTGGGGAAAACAAAAACATGAGAGAGGAAAAAAAGTATACTAAACTTTAGGTCACACATATGGAACTTGAATGATCTGTTCTACAACTTGGTTAATAACCATCTGTCTAGCAGTTCCTTACTGACTCCTACCCACAATGAGTGGCCAAATACAAGAACAACAAAAAAGAAAGGGAAGATAAACACAAAGCAGACCAGGGGCCTCTCTTACAAGGTGGAAAAAATAGCGAGTCCGTTTGCTTCTTTTCCCCTATTATATGGTGGTACACACTAGGAAACTGTTCCCAAAGCCATGAGAAATCTTTGTGAGTTCCCCAGCTCCTATTCTCTGATTACTCCCAGGTGCAGGACTTTGGGAATTGTTTTTCTCCACATGTCCTGAATTTCTGACTGACAGGGCATGCCCACCTGCCCATTTGGTTTTTTCATGCTCTAATTTCCTGCATCACCTTGACATCACATTTTCTAACATAGAGGGATAGAATTGTGAGGCAGGAAATTAGGGAATGAGGGAGGAGGTTAGGGTGTGGCAAACTGGCTTGGTAAGTGGTTGTGACCTATCAGTCCCAGAGATCCAGGATGTATTTGCTCAAGCCCTACACCTGTATCCAATCAGAAAGTGCTATCAATTCTCATGAGAACTCAAGCAGGTTTTGGATAGGCAGCCTAGATCTGACATCAGCCTGAGGAGTGGGAGATGGAAAAGACTGCAGCCATTTTCCTTGAGGCCACTATCCTCCCACTTTCACAGTGGTCCTCTTTTACCCTGCAGAGTGAGCTTTTTTACTTTAAAGGCACATTATGGGTGGGTACCAGGTGCCCATACCATACTTTTCTAATGAAAATGTGTGCTTTAGCATAACAGTATCCATCTGTGCATCTCAGTAGCTGTACTGGGGGAATACAGGAAACAATCTTTGTGTTCACCCACTTGGCACAATGAATGGCAAGGTAAGTGCTCATATGCCAAAAGGTCGACAGGTAAGTTTTGCCCACATTATGCTCTGTGTTATATTTTTGTGTATTTATAAGTTGCTTTACTGAATGTTTTCTTTTAATTTTTTCTTGTAGAATTAGCCCAATTCAATACAATGTTCCATGAAAATCCACTTTTACAACTTCTGGAGGAGGTAGAAAGTGAGTCATCAGGTGACACTGCTAATGATGATGACTTGGATTGTGTAAGCCAAAGAAGCTGTGACAGTGAGACAGAGCAAGATACCACAGATAGAGAAATACAGAATGAAGACCTTTATTCAGATGCAGAAGAAAATAGTAATATAATTAAGTATTTGACTAGTCAAAATGCTACAAAATAGTCATGTACCTCTGAATGATCCAACATTAGAACTAGGTCAGAAAATATTAGGTTTTTGCAACAAGTGAAACCTATTACACAGAATGCCTACACTTTGATTCAGAGTTGGAAACTGTAGTGGATGATATGCTACAAGGTGTTTTGAAAAACACTAATAATGAAATACAAGGAAAACATTCTATGTGCATCAATAGTAATACTCAAAATATATTTATCATGACACTTCACTGTCTCAGCTAAAAACCTTCATTCATATTAGGACTTTAGCATTCTAATCATCAGAATCTAAATGATTTATGGAGAAGTAATAGATGTGATATTGAGATTTTTAGAACAATAATGACACTGAAGAAATTTGGTGTCCTTTAAAATTGCCTACAGTTTGATGACAAAAGGACCTTCCCAAAAGGAAAAAATCCAACAATTTGGCTGCGATTCACTCCTTTTTTGAAAGCTTTGTTTCAAACTGTCAAGCCATTTATACACTGTCCAAATACATGACATGATGAACAACTTGCATCATTTTGTGGTTGCTGAAGCTTTTGGTAATATATGCCAAATAATCCTTCCAAATATGGTATAAAAATATATGCCCTGGCAGATGCAAAGACATTTTACACCTTCAATTTAGAATTTTATCCTGGAACTCAGCCACCGGGTCTACTTTTTGCAGTAATAAGCCATATGACATTGTGAGCAGACTTGTTGCACCTATTTCAAAAAGTAACCAAATGTCACATTTGACAATTGGCTCACGAATTACCCACTGATGTTACATTTGCTAAATGAACACCAGTTGACCAGCACAGGAACTTTCACAAAAACAAAGCAGAGATTCCCAAAAAAATGTTGGAAGTTCACAACAGAGAAATGTATAATGCAATCTTTGGATTTCAGAAAGACATAACATTGAATGGACATACAATATGGTAAAGAAAAACAAATTAGTATTGTTACTGTCAACATTAAACCAGGATGATAAGATTGATAGGGACAAGCTGGGCGTGGTGGCACAGGCTTGTAATTCCAGCACTTGGGAGGCTGAGGCAGGGGGATTGCTGTGAGTTCAAGGTCAGCCTGGGCTACAAAGTGAGTGAGTTAAAGACCAGCCTGAATTGCACAGTGAAACCCTGTCTCAAAAATACAAAAAAACATAGCAAACAAACAAAAAACAAGATTGATAGTGACACCAGGTGTGGTGGTACATGCCTGTAATCCCAGCACTTGTGCATCTGAGGCAGGAGGATCCTGTGAGTTCAAGGTCAGACTGTACTATGTAGTAAGTTCCAGGCTAGCCTGGACTACATAGTGAAACCCTGTCTCAAAAAAAAAAAAAAAAAAAAGTTTGATAGTGAAGCCTGAACACAAATGAAGCCAGAAATGGTAACATTTTACAAAAAAATGAAAGGCGGAATAGATGTTGTTGATGTAACAACTATGATGTCACTCAAAACACAATGCATTGGCCAATGGCTGTGTTTTACTAGATCCTAAACATATCAGACATAAATAGTTTCATAGTTTACAAAGAAAATAACAAGCACGAAATATCACAGAGAAATTTTCCTAGAGGTCTGGGACTAGAATTGATATAGGATCAATCACAACAGGGGAAGAACAATATGTGTCTGCCCAAAGAACTCCATAAAAGAATTCTGGAGCGGACTGGTAAACAGACAGGTAAAACATCACTAGAACCTCTGAAAAGAAAAAGGAACCAGCAGGACGTCAAGTATGTCCTACCAAAAAAGACAGGAACACAAAATAAATGTGGGGCCGGTGAGATGGCTCAGCGGCATAAGTGCCTGCCTGGCAAGCGCGAGGGCCCGAGTTTGACTTCCGGAACCCACATACGAAAAAGGGGCCGGTGATATCGCTCAGCGGCACGGGCGCCTCCTGGCGTGCGAGGTCCTGAGGTCGACCCTCCCGGTACCCACAAAAAAATAAAAAATAAATAAAAAATAAAACAAAGTAAATGTGCTCAGTGTAAGTGATGCTTGTGTATGGAACATGCTGTTTTCACTTGTGAAAACTGCCTTAAGTGTGATAATTCAAGTAAAGATTATTTTTGTGGTAGAGTTTTATTCGTATTTTTATTGTAGTTCACATAAGAATTTATATCTGTTATTTTTTAGATTTAGTAAGCAAAGAGTTGATGTTGAAAATGTTAATGTTTATTCTAAACACTCTTTCCCTATTTGATATTTTATTTTATTGATGTTTCATTTTCCTGCTAAGTGCACATTGTATAATATAATAGAAAGCTCCTGACAAAAGAGGAAGATAAGAGAGGTGACAAGTATGACCCGCCAAAAAAGATAGGAAAGCAATACTCATGTGCTGTCAATCTAAGCAATAATTGTTCCCGAAACAGGCTATTGTCATGAGTGAAGACAACTTTAGGTGTGATAATTGAAGCAAAAATTACTTCTGTGGTAAAGTTTTGTTTGTATTTTCATTGTTGTTCATATAGAATTTATTTCTGCTGGTTTTTTTTTAGATTTTGTAAGAAGGTAAACAGTTGTGTTGAGAATGTTGATGTTTATTCTAAACACTCACTACATATTAAAATTTAATATTATATTTTTTAATTGATACTATATTTTCCTGTTAAGTACACATTATTTAATATAATAAAACTCATAAAATTAAAATTATCATTCATCAATAAAAATACTCCTAAAAAATAAATGTGGGCATTATATACCACCCATCATGCACCTCTCAAAACAGCCTACATCACCCAAAATCCTGGTAACAGTATCACAAAAAACAAACAGAAAACAATTACAAGAAAAAACACAGCCTTCAAGGGAGAAAGAAATATTTTCCTATATCCTTCCTACTCATAAACTAATAATCCATAGACCTAATATATAAACAAATATAGAAAGTCCACAAAAGGTGGAGAAAATAAAATATCCTGGCTTGAAAATTTGATACCCCCCCAAATGATACAGTGGTAAGCTTCTGTTGTTTTCTTTTTGCTTAAAATGCTTTTGATTTGGAACTGAAGATGTAGCATCTCCAAAATTTCAATTGACACTGATGAGAAAAAAAGCTTCCTCAAATCACTGTTCTTGACAGCAAAAGCACCAGAAAAAGTTTACACTTATAGTCCAGAAAATTTGCGTACAGTTTCTTCTGCATATCACAGAATAAACTGACTTACTAACAAAGACTGAGTGAAAAGCTCAAGCTTCTACAAATGCTTGCTTGCATGGATTAAGGATGGCTTTCAAAAGAACTGCCAAGCAATAGCAGAGAGGCCAAACCAGGAGCTCTTACTTCCATCCATACCAGCTATGGTGAGCCAACACTCCTTCCATGTCAATGGAGACAATGTAGGGACCCGGACCTCCACTCCTACTTGGAAGGATCAAAATGCCTCTCTCTCTTCCCCATTGAGTTGGTACCAGAGGAAGTCTAGTAGAGAGTAGGGCTTTCATTGTCCAGAAGTAATGAGGACACTTTCTCTGGAGTATCAGTGGAGATCATGTGGAAAGCTGGAACACTCATCCTTTTTAGCAGATGTGTTAGTCTTTTTCCTGCCACTGGCACAAAATATCTAACACCAGCATGTTAGGAGGAGAGATTTATTTTGCTTCATGGCTTTCAGAGGATTCTGTGCATGGTTGATTGGCTCTAAAGCAGAAATGTCAGAAAATGTAGCAGAGAAAAGCTATTCAACTCACAATATCCAGGAAGGGAAGAGCCAGGGACAAAAATATACCCTTCTAGTACAGTTAGAAACAGTGGAGCTGAGGATACGCTCCCTTCCACCCAATAAATTTTAAACAGCTTCCTAGGGCCACCCCTCCTTCCACTGACCCAAGAGCAGTAGAACATCACTTAGCAATAATCAGAGATCTCTGATGTTCTTGGCAAGAGCACATGTGCATTGGATCTCTCAACTGGACATTCAGTCAACTTCTCCCCACTTAAACCTCATGATGAGGGCTCATAAATATTTACTACATATCTTATGTACACTTAAGATCAGAGTGAATTCTGGGATAGGCATGCATGTTGAGAACCCTGGAGATTTCAAGTTATTCAGGTTGTTGGTGCTCAGCAAAATGGAGCTGGGAAGTATAGTACCTTTTTGTTTAGGGACAGTAAATTTTGTCCATTTTGAAGTTCATGCTGCTTCTGCCTACTGCTGCCCACAGCTGTGAAAGGCAGAGAAAAGTGGCGGCCAGCAGAAAGCGGCTGCAAGAAACAGCCTATATTCTCCCAGGTCCTAATGACTGCCTGTAACTTTCTCCTCATGAGTTACTTCTCTAACGCTTGTTCTTTCTCTACATTTTAATCGGTTTTGCTTTCACTGTAATAACTGTGCCTTCAAGCTTATAACTCTGATTAAAATTGTGTGCAACTTATATTTGCTGACTGAATTTACATCATATTTGACTTTTGTTTTGAGGTTTGTCACCAGACTTTTGCTTTGTGGCTTGATCTAATGAGATGAGTTTTTCCTGGAGTGATGATTAATTTCCTTTACTTAGACTGCCAGAAAGTGGGATGTCATCCATGGAAGTACCCAACGATCAGTCAAAGGCTGAGCCACATCGGTGGTGATATTATAAGAGTTTTGGAGGTCTGTGGAATACACTGTATTTTAAGGGGTTTTAAAGTTGGCTAAGAGGCATCCAGCCAGTAAGGCATCTCAGTTCTGGAATTTTGTCTGCACTCTTTATCTAAAGGGGAGACTCTAAGGTTCGTAAAAAAATTAGTGCATGCTCACACACAGCTGGAGACGTCCAGCTCTGAGGGAGTTCAGCTTTATCAGTGGATGCTTTGATAAAAGCTAAAATTGGTTATAGATAATCTAGAGGATGCCCTGTCAGGTTCCCATGTGGGAACTAACTCAGGAAAAGGCTCTATAAAACTTCTCTGACCAAATCCCAAAGAATTCAGAATTACCTCATCATGGCCCTGGGCTAAAATATGCAAGAACTATCGGGAGATGCCTTGTCAGGTCCCCACTAATGCGTAGAGAGGACTGACACAGGGATAGGCCTGTTAGGATCTCACAACCTAATTTTTGCTCTCCCTACCCATAGAAAAGAACAGCATCATCCATTCCTTCTGAGTCTCTGCTTGGATGTCTTCTCACTATGTGGAAACAGTTCCATCCTAAGGTTCTCCAGAAATATCACCTTATATTCCTGTGTAATAAAAAAAATGGCCTTTGTATCTATTTGGGGAAAATGATACATGGTCACCTCAGCAGCTTGAAATATAATGCTACATTTCAATTATAACTTCACTGTAAAAAATAGGAAAAATAGTCAGAGGTGCCTTACACTCCGTCAAGCCTTTATGCCCCTCTACTTGAGGCAGGATCTTTACCCTGGAACTGTTTCACTCTCAGGAACTGATGCTGCTGAAGGGTCCCTCTTGTCAGCCCCACCATCCCACAGGCTACCTCCTCCCTGATGTACTCACTCAGCACCCTTAGGAGATAAAGCTCATCTCCTGAGCCCACCCTATATGAGATCTTTGTTTCACTGTCCTATGACCCCACATTTAAGGAACGCAACATCTAAGCCAGCTACTGCCTTACCTCTTTGAGAAGTAGCACGAACCGCTGGTACCATTGGGTACTAGTCCCTTTTTAGTTATGGATATTTAGCTGTGCAAGGAAAACAGGGTGTGCTCAGTGAGGATCACGAAAGGTTTGCTAATGTCTCCACACCCCAACAATGGCTTCAGATCTAACCTGGTGAACTGTCTAGATCATCCTGGTTTCTTGTCGCACAGCAGTAGAAGGAAAAGGATTATAAGGACTGCCAAACAGGCTAATGATGAAGCCTTCACATCTTCACCCTCTGATAATCAACCCAATGATGTGTCATTTTGATTCTAAGGGCCTGAGTGGGAATAAAATACAAGGGGTGGAGAAGCCCAATGAAAGTTATATATCAAAGCCATTTTAACGTGCATGTAACAAGGGTTTCCCAAAACTGTGAACTACGATAAACTCAGGTTTATTAGTCAAGACTTTGATGAGAATCCAGTTGCTTTTCTGCTCTAGCTTAAAAAGCCACTCTGTAAATACACTAATTTAGACTCCAAGGCTAAAGAATATCAGATTATCCTCAGGCAGCACTTTATTAGTCAGTCAGCTGCACATATTAGGAAAACTTCTCAAGAACTCCATCTGGGTCCACAAACTGAAATAAGTCAATTGCTTGATGGAGATTAGTTGGTCTTTAGTAGCCATGATGAAGAAAGGGACAAGTGACAGTTCAATTAGGAAAAGAGACATTCTAAAGCCATGCTTATCCTATTTGATAAGGTTCAAGACAAACCCAATATCACTAAGGTAAATCAAGATAATCCAAAGAGTGTCAGAAGCAAGTAAGAGTGCTTCAAATGTGAGCAGTCAGAGCACTGGTGAAAGGAGTGCACTCAAAAACAGCCTAATCCTTATTGGCCTCTCAGAACAGAGAAGAAGACTCTTGGCTTTGGAAGAGGGGCTGACTTTATTCCTAGGGAAGCATGAGGTCATCCACCACAATGGTGGCCAGGGAAGAAGGCCCCCATATTGAATGATGGTGCCTGACGCAGCCTTCATAGCACCAATACAAGAGCATTCCAATCAATTTGCAGGAGTCTCAGGTGACTTTAGGAGCAGCAAGCAAATAAATAATATTACTCTGTGATACCGGAGCAAATCATTCAATTCTAGCTTCTTATTGGAGTGGGTTTCACCCTGTTCTAAAGTTTTTGTGGGCCTTGAAGGAGTTAACTGGACAGCTTTCTTTACTCCCTCTCTGAACTACCCTTTGGAAGATTTTCTTTTCCAAGTAGTCTGTATGATGATGCTGGAGTACCCCACACCAGTAACTGGAAAAGATATACTCTTCCTATTCAGGGCCACATTAACATTCAAACCTCTAGCAACCACTGTCCATGTTGCTAGAGACTCAGGCAGCATAAGCCAAGGTGCCCTACATCTCTGACAAGAGTTGATTCAAAGCATGGTGTGATGACATCCCTGGGAAGGCTATTCATAGTCACTCATTAATAGTCATTGGTCATTTAGCTAAATTACTCTAATCTATATCCTCACAGAAAACAGATAATAATCTTTAAAAAGAAGCTAGATTAGGGTTAAAGGTCATTATTAATATGTTTTTGGCTACAGGGTTACTGGTACCATGCCAATCCCAATGAAATACATCTATTTAACTCATAGTAAATCCAGGCATCTGGAGATTATCACTTGCTACAAGATCTCAGAGGCATTAATGATGCAGTGATAACTATTCACCCATTAGCAGCAGATCTATATACCCTTTAGGGAAGATCCCAGGAGACACTAAAAGGTTCTCTATCCTTGATCTCAAGAATGCCTTCTCTTCTATCCTGTGGATACTAACTCCAAATATTTGTTTACCTTTAAATGGCAAGATACTCAAACAGGTCTTTACCAAACATATATGTGGACTGTCTTACCTCAGAGTTTTAGAGATAGCCCCCACTTGCTTATGCAGGCTTTAACTCAAGACCTGAGAGATTTAAAGTTCAAAAGGAGAGGTCTATTATGATACATAGATGATCTCTTCATTTGCAACCCTGCTAAGGAGTTATCTAATAAAATCATCTCTAAAACTCCCAATTTTCTAGCAAAAAGTATTTACAAGGTGTCCCAACATAAGGCATGGATTTCTTTATAAAAAGTGACATATTTGGTCTGTATTTTCACTCCAGGACAAAGACAGTTGTCCCCAGTAAGAAAAGAGGCAATGTGCTATTCAGGTCTTTCAGAGCCTAAACATAAACTGAGGGCTTTCTTGGGCTACACGGATACCATATGTGGATACTCCATTTTGTAGTAATGGCCAAACCCTTAGATGAGTCAATGCAAGCACCAGAAATTGGACCCTTAAAATGGACAGCAGGCACTCAAGAGACTTTTGAAGCCTTAAAATAGGGCCTGATGCAGGCTCAAGCATTGGGAATCCTAGGCTTAATTGAACCCTTTTCTCTATTTGTGGCTGAGAAACAGAGAGTAGCCATGGGAGTGCAAATTCAGCATGTGGGCTAGGAAAATGGACTAGTTGCCTACATTTCCAAGTAATTAAATGGAGTGACATAGGACTTCCCTAGCTGCCAGCAAGCAAAGGCCACTACTTCCTTACTATAGAAAGCTTCTAAGATAAACTTGGGACAAAAGCTATTAGTTCTAACCTCACAACAAGTTAAGGCTCCATTAGAATTTAAGGGATATTTGTGGATGACTGGGGAAAGGCTCATTAAATTTCAGGCTATTCTTTTTTAAAATCCCAGATTTTTTGTCAGTTTTGCACTGTTTTAAAACTATCCACCCTTCTCTGATGAGACTGAAGAAACATAAGTATGAAGAAACCATCACCTAGAATTATGACAGCCACCATGATCTGAGGTAACAGCCATTGACAGGAACTGTTAGCACATGGTTAACTGATGGCAGCAGTTTCACAAAGGATGCCTTAAGGAGGTTGGGTTATGCCATAGTCAGCCTTACACAAGTCATTGGAGCAAGAGAACCACCCCTCAGACTTCTGCCAAAAGCCAGAAATTATTGTCTTCCCTTGAACTCTCCAGCTTCCCCAAGGCAAAAGAGTCAATATATATACTGATGTCAAATATGCTTTTCTGGTCGTAAATGAACATGCAGCCGTCTGAAAGAAAGACTTTCAACTCATCACCTGTCTCCAATAAAACTTGGACCAGAAAGCCTTAGCCTCTTCAAGGTAGTGAATCTCCCAAGTGAGGTAGCAGTTGTCCATTGATGGAGTCATCAAGTCTCCTTGGATTCTGTCTCCCTTTCTCCTTGGGACAATTTGAAGGCAGATTCCACTGCCAAACGTGGCCCTCTCCAATATGACTCCAGGCCATCAATACTTTTATCCATGGTTCCATTTCAGGACCTTGACTTAGAGCCAGGATACATTACTGAAGAGCTTCAAAGGATTCATAGAGGGAGGAGTTCAAAAGAGTCAATGGTGGTATGTGGGACTCTGATATTTCTTGTCACTATGATTGCAGTGGAAAGTAATTGAGTCCCTACATGATGCCTTCCAGCTAGGGCAAGACTCTACCACCACCATGGCACATAGGCTTTTTGTAGGGTCTGGAGTCCATAACTTTGTAACCCAGGTCTGTAAGATGCATCTTATCTATGCCTTCTATAATCAACAGACTCATCCTCCCTTATTGCCTGAATGAGTACAAAGGTGTGTATCATCGCTTGGAGAAAATTGGTAAACAGATTTCACCCACATGCCAACATGTAAGGGGTAAACACACATTTTCATGTGCATTGACACTTTTGCTGGGTGGCTAGAGGCTTCCCTACAAGGTCAGAATGGGCCTTGAGGTGATAAATATCCTTCTTACAGAAGTGACTGCTTTGGACTGCCTAGGTCTATCCAGAGTGAAAATGGACCCTCTTTCACATCCCAAATCATGCAGGGAGTTGCCAAAACACTGGGAAATAAGTACTGCCTCCATTCTACATAGAAACTCCAATCATCAGGAAAGTTTTAGAGTCAAACTTTATGTAGCTCTTATGTCAAGCAAACCTTAGCCAATCTGTCTGAAGAAATCCACCATAAGTTGCTAGACCTTCTTTCAATTACTTGAATGAGTCTTCAGGTGGCCCCCGGGTCTGAACTTAATATCAGCCCATTTTAGATGCTTTATGGTAGACCATTTTTCACATCAGACTTACTCACTGATACCACATCCCAGATCTTTTGACTTCTGACCCATCTGGAAAATTTCCAATAGGTCCTCCAGGAATATGGAAGTAAATTCTTTCACTCCCAGGGACTAACAGTAATTGTCAGCTCAAAATTTGCCCTGATGTCCAGGTCTAGATGAGACCTAGAAAGAGGTTGAACCCCAAAGTCAACTCTCACCCAAATGGAAAGACCCTTACATAACCTTTTTAACCTTCCCGTTTTCCATGAAGATGCAGGAAATAGTTGCAATTCTCCTCTGCAGGGTAAAACCCAAGCCACAAAACAAAGAGACCACAAACCTTGTACACCTGTGAACCAGTGGACAACCTCAAACTTCTTTTCAAAAAAGAAAACACCAATTACCCTGTTGAACTAGATAAGTAAACATTTTGTTCCCTATAAGTAAATTCTTTGGATAATCTTGCTACTGTCTTCTTTACTACACTTGAAGTCCTTGACCCAACCAATTTATAACATGACTTCTGTTTTGTTTCCTGTTTCTTTTGGGATCCTCCTGGATGACTCAAAAACTTCCTTTGATAGAGATAATAAGTAGCAGTTACTTACATAAAACCTTAAAACTAATCACACATTTCTCCTATCTTTGATAGCTACCTAAGAACTTGACAGCCTAAAGGAACTTGACCAGGGTTCAAGGATAGCATTGCTATCCTTCAAGATCAGATGGACTCACTACCTGCAGTGGCCATACAAAATCATAGGGAAATACATCACCTGTGTTTTCCTCTAAAAGAAGAATGTAGTTCATATGTCAATCAGTCTGAAATAGTGAGATACAGCATAAAAATTAGTTATTTACTTTTAAGATCTGTAAAGAACTATCTGAGTCATGGATCTCCTGACAAATGTCACAAATTTGGGGTTTTGGTTACTGTCCTGGACATGGCCTTTATTAATGCTTCTATTTAGGTTTACATACTTATTCTCTTAGTCAAATTTGTTTATTCTTGTTTGACAGCTGTTAAACTACTCATGATTGTCCTAGCCCAAGATCATAACCTGCCTCCATATCCATGTTTCCTCAAAACATCCTTGGAGGAAGAATTCAGCAAACTTGAACTCAGATCACACAAGCAAGAGTTCCTTTGTCTCCACATAGGTAGGGCCAATGTCCCTATTCAGCCAGGAGTAACCATAGAAGACAGAACTTCCTCCTTCAGCATCCCTTGAAGATTTTTATGGAATAGAGCTCTTAGGAGGGAACTAGTACAATTAGAAATAATGGAGCTGAGGAAGTCACTCCCTTTCCATTAAATTTTAAACAGATTCCTAGGGCCATTCTTCCTTCCATTCTCCTAAGAGAGGTAGAAAACCACATAAGAATAACTCAGGAGTTCTGTAATGCTCTAGGCAAGAGGACATGGTCACTAGATCTCCTAGCCTGACCTTCAGTCACCTTCACCCTGCTCAAACCTCTTCGATGGTTCATAAATACGTACTACATATCATGCATATAATTAAATTCAGAGTGAAATCTTGAGACAGGCATGCATTTTGCGAGCCCTTCGGATAACACAGGACACTGTCTATCATTCCTGTCAATCATATCTAAAAATTCTTGGGAGGCACCTAGGCACAGCCTTAAAATTCTGAAAGCCTGTTTTATCTAGAGGCTTCTGTTGCTCTGAGGTGTGTGCTGTGATTCGTGTGCAGTGCTTTTGCTTTCCTGTCACCCTGGCACCATTTTATTGTTTGTGTCATCTTTTTTCTTGAGCACAAGTTCTTGTGATCTTCAATAAGTGTAGCTACTTTTCACTTGTCTTTTGGATTGTGTGCTTCCAACTCTTTGCTTGTCATACAAAATAGCCTGGAATTTATCATGTGGTAATGCATTCAGGCCAAACCTTTGTAGCCTGCCTCCCGGTGAGAAGCCAGCTATGAATCAATCAGTGGACAAATCCACTGGTGGGTATACCACTGACAAGATCCAATTAGCTTCCAAACACATGTAACTTTTGGGGAGGGACATTTTAGGTATAAACCATAGCATTCTGCCCCTGGCTTCCGAAATGATCAAGTCCATGTTATTATGCAAAATATATTTAGTCCAAATCTAAGAGTCAGCAAAATCTTAACAGTTCCACCATTACTAAAAAGTTCAAATCCAAAATATCCTCTGAGACAAACTCTTTTCTGTGAGCTACTGTGAAAATAAAAAAAAGTTAAATATTTCTAGCATACAATGACACAGCATAAATTTTCTCATTCCAAGATAGAAGAATAGGGGAATAGAAAGGAACCAGACCAACTAAGGCCAAAGCCCATCAAGACTAATTTTAAATCTTGAAGCTTCATATCCAGCACCCAGGGCAGGTTGCAGTGAGATTTGAATGCCAATGGGCATGCCATCCCCTGGCACTGCTGTTTGCATTGTTGTTTGCAGCCCACATGGACTATTTCCCGTACTGGCTCCACTCTGCCTGCAGCTTTCCTCAGGAGATATTCATCATTCCTGTCATCTCCAGTTCCCTGGAGTCTCCACTGTACCTTTGGCCATAATCTCACAGCTGCACATATTCTTCTCAGGTTCATTTTGCCTGTCCTCCCAAGCCTTTGTATGAAAACTGGTTCTAAGCCTCAATGATCATGTCACTCTTGCACTGCATGGATGATACCAAGCTCTGCTACAATCTCAAGCAGTAGCTAGACCCCTTTGGACGATGGCTTCAGAAGCCTCTAGAACCCAGGTGGCTCTGAATGGTCATGGTACCATGGAACTCTCTTTTCAAAGCAAAGTTTATTTTTTATACCTCTGAGTCTGTGAAGGGTGGGATCTGGCCAACTTCTGAGATATATTCAAATGGTCTTTCCTATTGCCCTTCTGCAAAATACTTGGCTTCCTTTTAATGTTAAAATTTTCAATATCCATGCTGGGCCCAACTGTGCAAATGCTTCCTTTCTGGTAACCAGTGTTACCAGTGCAAACATTTCAGATTAGTCAGTTCTGCTTTTTTCTCCTTATTCTCACCATAGGTCTGACTAGAAGCAGCCCGCAGTACCCATGCCACAGCCCAAATATTAGGCTACATTGAAATTTTATCCATTAGTTCAATTAGTTGGCAAATTTACAATCTGTCTTACAAAAAATCTGAGAACATGTGTAAACCATAGACAAATTCTTTGCCAGAATACAACAGTAATGGTCTTTAGTTCAGGCCATTATATAATTGTACAATATAATTGTAATTTTTCTCTGAAACTCCATGATTCTGGATTTATGTCAGCATCCCTCTCAGAATTTTTGTCTTCTTAGCTCCAAACATAATTACCCAATAAGCTTGGCTTACAATAATCTAAGTTTTCTCTACACAGCCTCTCCAAACCTTTCCAAACACCTCCCACAGACCAGTTCCAAAGTATTATAAACTACATGATCAAGTACAACCACAGTAATGACTCCCCAGTTTTCTGGCACCAATTTTCTATATTAATCACTTTCCTATAGCTGGGATAAAATGGCTGATATCTGCTATATAAAGAAAGTAAGATTTATTTTGTTTCATGTTTTTCAGAGATTCAGTCCATCTTTCATTTGCTCCAAGGCAGAAAGGGCATGGTGGAAAGGCACAGCAGAGGAAAGTTGCTAAATTCATGGTAGCAAGGAAGCAGAGAGAGAAAGTAGGAACAGGCAACTAGAATACATCCTTCTAGGCTACTCCTCAGGGACCTGCCTTTTGAACCTATTCACTGATGAAAGATGACATATAGCCTCAGAATTTTTAACTCAAATGGTGGGACCCTGGGAGAGACTAGTTGCATGCCTGTCTAAAATTCTAGATTCAGTGTCAAAAGAATGGCTTTCCTGTTAGTGGGCACTTGCTGCTATGGCTCTCCTGATCAAAGAAGCAGACAAACTGACTCTGGGACAAAACTTGACTGTCCAGGTGCCACAATGCTTTTCTTGAGCTCCTCAACAATCAGGGACATCATTGGCTCTCAAACAGTTGCATCACTCAGTACCAAGGCCTGCTTGTCGGAAATACCTGACTCACATTCCAGCCAGTCAAAGCATTAAATCCAGCCACCTATTTGCCCACAGAGCTCGGACAGCTGAACTATGATTTTTTTTTTTTTTTTATGTGGGTACCTGGTGTCGAACTCAGGGCCTTGTGCTTGCCAGGCAGGTGCTTATGCTGCTGAGCTATCTCACCGGCCCACTATGATTATCTTACACTGACAGATGAGCTGTTTGCCAGCCAACCTTACCTACAGATGGAGCCCCTGCCTGATGCTGAGTACACTCTGTTCACATATGGAAGTAGCTCAGTAAAAATGGGAAACACCAAGCTGGCTATGCAGTTGTAACCACCGAAGAGGTGCTCCTAGCCAGACCTCTTCCCCAAAACTGGTCAACTCAATGGGCTGAACTGTAGGCCTTAATATAAGCCCTCAACTGGGCAAAAGACAAAAAGGTAAATATTTACAGATTACAGGTATGCTTTCTCCACTGTTCACATCCATGGGATTCTATACAAGGAACATGGCCTTTTGACAACTGAAGGGAAACCAACCATAAATAGAGATAATATCTTACAACTTTTGGTTGTTGTATGGAAACCCAAAAAGGTGTCTGTCATCCATTGCAAAGGACATCAAAAGATAAAAGACACCATCACCCTTGGAAACCAAAAAGTAGATCAAGCCACAAAGATGGGTGCTGAGGGCTCTACTTGAGGAGACAATGACTTGGTCCAGAACTTAAAAGCTCTACATAAAATACCACCGAAAACTGTTCTCAGTCTCCAGCAAGGACCTCTTCATTCTGTACACCCATCAGCCAATGATTTCAAACCTGTGCAAAGACTGCAGCCTCAACAGACCCTCGACCCCCACCTGGAATCTAGCACACAGGACTCTCTCCCTTTGAAGAGCTTCAAATGGATTTTACTAAAATTAAGGCATGCCAAAGCTACAAATACTTATTGGCTCTTGTTTGCACTTACTGTGGATGGCACGAGGCATTCCCCACTAAGACTTAAAAGGCCTCTAAACTGTACAAGTAAAATGGCAGAGATCCAGCCCTGGATTCATCACTCTAGGATCAAGTGAGCCCATCCTGATGATTGCTGGAAGGTGTATTCTGATGACTCAAACTCCCTAAATACCATCTTGAAGAGAATGCAAAGCCTTGTTCTTGCCACTCTGGAAGCTGGCGGGTCCATGCATGGCTGAAGATGGAACAAATATCGTACACCAGAGTACCCGTCCTAATTGACTCAGGTTCTGTTACCCACTTTGGTTATTGGTTCCCCTTCTCTTGTTAGTCTTGGTGTTCGCCATAGGACTCTGGACTGTATCCATACAGGACTAGAAAATCTCTCACAAAGCCATCTTTGCCCACTTTTATATCAGTGTAACAATTGGACTGGGTACCCTAAATTGCCTCTCTAAGTTTTAAAATGGTTTTCATTTGTATCCTGTACTCATTCTCGATTGCTTAAAAATACCTCCTTTTCCTGGGTCTCTCTACAGGCCTAAATGTCTCTACTGACTGTATAGATGTTTTAACTGTCACCTCTGGCTCCCTGGAGGCCCACCCCCCTGGGACTTTCTTTATTTGCTCTGATGGGGTTCATCAAGTGTTTACTAATACCAAAATGGGTCTTTATACACTTGCTTATCTGATACCTGACCTCTCTGTGTACACAGGTCAATGAAGTCCTATCTATACCCATTGGTTGTGCCAAAAATTGTGACCCCATAATATTACTCATTTTGAGTGGAATAGCAATAACAGGAAGTTTAACCCTCACTGCCACGGCCATGAATGTAAGCCAGAAACAATACCCACAGTTTAGTACCCAGATAATAAGAAATTTTGACAACATACAAAGATCAATAGACACTCTGCAGGACCAAATACATTCCCTAGTCCCGGTTGTTCCCCCAAACTGCACAGCTTTAGATCTCCTGACAGCCCAGCAGGGAGGCACTTGCCTTTTCCTAGAAAAGGAATATTGCTACTATACCAACAAGTCAGGAATAATGAGAGAAAACACCCACCAGTTGCAAAAGCATCTTAAACAAAGGACCAAGAATCTAATGGGTGATTCTTCCTGGTGGGGAACCCTGGACTTTCTCCCCTTGTGCATGGGAGCCTTATGTGGGCCTCTAATGACTTTTCTGACAGTCCTCCTTCTAGGTCCTTGTGTCATTCATATTTTGACTTGCTTTCTCTCCGAGCACTTCGAGACCATATACCACCAGCTCCTCTTAAATGCAACACCCACTTATCAACTTCCTAAAACTGAGGAAGAAGAATCTTCCCCATAAAAACAAAGGGGGGAATGTGACAGAAAATTTATATTTTAGAAATTTAGCAAACTAACAAACAGCTTAATAACATACTGGGACAGAATATGCTCACCCAGTGCACCATATACTTAGACTCAGCCTTGACTGATCACGCAGCTGCAACTCAGAGACAGTCTGGCCTGGCTCTGTCTCACTGCACCCAGCTGTGCTGCCTGCACTCCCAAACCCATAACCCATCTTGTTTTGCTAGCCTCTTTCAAGTACTTTCTGCCCAAGATAGACTGGCCTGGTCAAGGACGTGCTTGATTGTACCCACCTCATTGGCCCCGACTCCCTCCCTCTCTGACTAAACCTACCCAGAACAAATCTGCTTAATAACGTATGACCCAGCCTACATAACCAATTGTAAAATAACCTGCTATCAGCCTTTGTACTTCCTGCTTACAAATGTAGATAAGGTTCTGTTTTGCTCTGAGTCAGGGCTGGTGTTTTTGGAATCCCTAGTTCCCACCAGCCCACTGACATTAATAAAAGTTGCTGTCCAACCCCTCAGTGCAGAGTCTTCCATTCAGTTCGATATCAGATTTCAGCAACAATATCCTGTATCCAGTAACAATTAAAATTGAAATACTTCTTAATCTCAATTTTAAGCCCCTACCATCTAATCAATTTTTTCCTGTCTTTACACATCAATCACTTTAGTACTTCACTTCTAACAATTTTCAACACTGTCGAGATCTAGACACTTTCTGTCCTTTTATCCTTATGTCTTCTGTTCTCTCCCTAAGAGTTAAAAGAACTTTAACAACCACAATGATAATGATACTTACTTATGATGACTGTTAAATTATAATCATTATCATTAATATATAATTCATTTGATCTTCTCACACTGTCGTACATTGGAGCTCCACCAAAATACACCTTTCTTACTGACAATATGTCTGTTTTCATTTTTTCTAACTTAAAATTATGATTCATGCCTCCAATAGGACTATAAAACTATACATTCCTTTGGTCCCTAGGTCCACTCTAACTCTAAACTTGCCACAAAATAAAAAGGTTCATGGATTTATATCAACCATATCCCTTCTACCTTCAAATTTCTGTCAGATTTGCTAAATGAGGAAGCAAGGAGGGGATGAGAGGGAAATGGGAGAATGACGAGAGTCAGTTTATTTTCTTGATTACTTAAGTTTATCTTGAGCTGTCTGCATCTTTTGCCTAAATGTAGTGATACTTTCAATTCAACCTCATGCTGCAGAGCTCTTTCTGAATTGGATCCTGGAGTTCTGTAGCTGAATGTGCTGTTAGGAGGAGGGCCCTGGATGGAGGTGGGTCCTAGAAGGTGTGACCTGGACGAGTATACTATTCTTTTCTCTAGCTCCTCTCTTCTCTTCTTTGCTTCCTGTCTACCATGGGATTAGTATCTCTTTTTTCTGCTATGTCCCTCTCTTATGCCTTGGAGGCAGCCATAAACCGAAACTGTGAGCCAGAATAAATCTCTCCTCCTTTAAATTGCAGTTTTTGAGTATTTTGTCCCAGTGATGGAAATTATGAAGGAAGACACAAGAGGTGTGGAATTCTTCCCAATTACTAGTAGTAACTTCTAGAATCTTCCTTTCTGCCTCATCTCTTTCAGATTTACAGTGAAGTTGGGCAGTTCCTAGCCTGGGATCATTGCATTAATCATTATAATTTCCCTGCACTTGCACCTTTGTGAATAATCTCTTTATGCATTAATCCTCCTTGAGTTTCCTATTTTGAGTATGCCAACTCTAACAGAAAATATCCTTTATATTGTTTAGCAATGATGCTTTTTCCTCCATAATTTTCATAATGTTTTGTTTCTGCTTTTTCTAATTCCAAATGATAGGCAGTTCCTTTTTCCTCCCCATTCTCACTTCATAATTTCTGAAAACAAAACAAATCATTTTTAATTTAAAGTTCATAATCTCCAGCTCCATATACATCTACTGAAAATACCCGAGTCCACATAATCTACTCAATAGTGTCAATAATTTAATTATGAATGATTTATATCATACAAATGATGCTGCTGAGTTTGGTGCAATGTAAGAACAATCAGCTCTCAGCTCTCACCAGTCACACTAACTCACACCGACAGAATATGAGGTAGACAGGAATTTTATGAGTTTGTTCACTGCTCAACACTTAGTTCTTAAATCAGTGTCCAAAAGATTGCAGGTGATTAATTACTATTTTCTGAATTGGATGAATATAATACTTATTACAGTTGTTTAGTCAATAAATAATGTATAAGTATTCCTGAATAAACTTATACAGACATTTGGGTTTGGAATTTAATTTAAATGTGCCTAATTAGTGATTACTAAAATGAAAGGTATGCTTTAAAAATCTCAATGTTTTTGAATGGAAAGAAACTATTTTTCAAGACTCATTCAACTGTATTGTTAACTAGAATTTAAGAAAAGAGAATTTTTTGTTTGTTTGTTTGTTTGAGACAGGGTCTTGCTATGTAGCTCAGGCTGGCCGTGAACTTATTGTATAGTTCAGGCTGGCCTCGAACTCGTGGTGATCCTCCTGCCTCTGCCTCCTGAGTGCTGAGATTACAGGCATGTGCCACCACACCCGGCAAGAAAAAAGAATATTTTTTCTCTAGTATGTTAACTTATATACCTGTTACATAAATAATAATATTTAAAGACAGAAAAATACTTGACAATTGATTTATATTGAGACTGTACATCACAAGTAATTGAAATGGGACTGCAGTCTGTAAATATAATTAGTTGTATTTATTTTCCAGGTTTTGATCTGAAGCTCAGGCACAATAGATAATGCAAAGCAGAGGACATAAATAGTGGAGCAGGAAGATACCCAAGTATCCAGATAATATTTTTATATAAATATTTATTTAGTTATTTAAAGTATTATCTGCTACCTAAACACCTTGCTGATAATTTTCTTTCAAAGTCCACTGCTGTGATAAACTAAGGCACAGAAAATTCATGAAGATAGAAAAATGCCTGGATTGTAGATTAAGGTATTTTCCACACATTTTTTGAACCCTATACAGTATGAGATCACTTTTTAAAGTATATTTTACAGTCCTTCTGGTGGTAAAGATAGTCTTCAAACTGAAATTCAGCATATATTATAGACTGAAAGAGAATTTCCTTTATTTTCTTAATAAAACTTTTATACTTATTTTTTGAATATTTGGATGGTACATCCAAATAATACTTTAACCTTATTTAGTAAAAAAAAGTAGGTGAAAATAGTTCAATTATAAATATATCAAACTCGTCTCAAGATATTTTTTGATAGTTGTTCTTTTGGATAAAACTAAATTATGTTATAGATTTCTATCAGGTCCACTATACAGCATATATGGACTTACTGTATGAAAAATAGACCCATTTTCCAAAGAGTAGGTAAAGCTTTACTAATTTCTAGGCAGCAGCTTATATAATATTTTTGCACATTAAAAGTTAAATTGATGCTTCCAGGGAACCCATATAATGACCCTCAAAAAATACCAAAGTTCTAATCCTTAGAACTTTTGAATATATTACTTTTCAAGGTAAATGATACTCTCAGATGTGATTCAGTTAAAGACACTGGGATGGGGCTATTATACTGGAATATATAGGTGAGTCCAATGAAATCAAGGGTTTGTATAACTGTAAACAGAAGATCAAAGACAGTAAGAAAAGGGACCAAGGAAATAGTGAAGTGATGTAGGCTTAGTGAAGCTAAGGAGAACTAGAGGTTTCCAGAAGCCAGAAAAGGCAAAAAAAAAAAAATAATAATTTCTGTGACCTCTGGTGAAACAACCCTAAAAATCCTTGGATTTTAGCCCTGTACAGTTTATTACAGATTTTGACCTCCAGAAATATAAAAGCATACATTTCTGTCATTTTAATTCTCTAAATTTTTGGTAATTTGTTATAGCAGCAATAGAAAACTAATACATCTTCTTTAAAAGATGGGGTAGTTATCTTTAAGTATGTACACTTAAAATATTATTAACCTCAAGAAAAGCTATCATTTCAATTTATATATGTATATATGATATAAGACACATGGTATATCATATATATGATGAAAACATTTAAAATATAATTTGTAATTTCTTCTGGCACATTATGAGTAGAAAAAACTTAGAATTTTTGTACGTTTATTGGCTTAAATGATAAAAGTTTTCCACAAGCCATAGAAACTATTATTTTTTAAGATAGTATATACATATTTTTTACTTAAAATTCTTTAATGATATGGGCATAATAATTAAACACAAATCTATAACTATTTTCTTGTGTCACCTCATAGATTGAAATTATCTATTAATCCCTAGAAGATGAAATTGTATAGTCCATTAAAAATATTTCTATTTTGTTTCCTAATTTTTAACTGTAGAAATGCCTACTGGGGAAGAAGTAAAACCTAGAAAAATACTGGAATAGAAATTGTTATATAAAAGTGAATTCTTAAATATAAAATATAGCAATTATCATTGTATATTATATTAGAAAGCATACTATGACTTGAAAGAAAATCATTAATACTAAATATTTGATAAATAATGTTAGTGGAAAGGTATGGGAAATCTTTTGATACTAAATTGTAGTCATAATAAAATTAGATGGCGATTCTATCAAGGTTAATTGTGTAACTATCTTTTTAAATCATATCTTTCAGTTAATATGTATTTTTGAAAGAAGAGATTATGAATTGTTTTCTATTGAAAAATTACCACAAAGAAGAGTAATTAATTTAATAAGACAAACACTAAAATTATTTTATAATTTAAAATATGTTAGTGTAGATTCTACCAAAAAAGGCAGTTTTCTTTTATACATCCTTTATTTGGAGAAGCACAGAGGAGAGTGTTTGCACAGTCTCTGGAAAATTCTGTCCAAAAGTACATGGAAATTAAATTAAAAACAAGCATTTTAGGAATGGATATGGACATGAGTCTATTCAGAGGAGAATAGACAATAAATCACTGATAAACATATGAAAAATATTAGACAACCTTACCAGCGAATAAAACATGACAGATATAAAATAAAAATAGTTTGAGAATACATGTGTTAATACAGAATTGAAATATTTTTAACATAATTATGAGCAGTTTTATTGTAATTTGAAAATGAGATACATCTACTCTTCCAATGCTGGAGTGATTTGAAACTGCTATAGGCACCCTGGAGGGTAAATTGAGAGTCCATGTGTCTCAAATTCCTGGAAGGTATTTACTATGACACAGAATTAAAAATGCGACCATGAAATAATAATGTTGTATTAGCGGTGCAGAGAAAATCTTGAAGATTATTTGCAAAGAAAAGTTCCAATACCTTCTGATATGGTCTCATATGACCATATAAAACTTACTGGAAGATTTGGATGAATGGCTTAGTTGTAGTCATCTTCACTTGTTGCATAAGATTACTCAATGAATGGTTCTTTAGGAAGATAATGAAAAATAGATTCTATATGTCTTAAAAGCACTAGTCCATAAAAGAGTTAAAAATTAGAGAAAATATTTATGAAGAGACTAAAGTAAGAAAGGTGTGATGCTTTTAATAAAAATCATAAAATTCCATTTTTGTTATCATGAAGTGTGTTAAAATTATTTGTTTTCCGCTAACATAAAAGGTAAACCATCTTTCATGTAAAATGGATTTTATATACCTCCCACCACGTAATGTATACTATACGTACTTTAAATTGCTCACACTTCTTGCAGGAATAAGTCATTAGTATTTGTGAAGGAGAAAAATTTAAAAAAATGCAAAGAGGGAAGAATTAGGATGTATATTTTTATTTATTAAAGTATTCAACCATGAAATTTAAATTTTATGTAATAATTTAAGTTCCTAAGATACAGAGTGTTAGAAAAACACCATTCATTTCAGTATATTTACTTTTATTGGAAAGCTATAATATATTTTTTCTAGTTCAAGAATTTTGCATGTTATTTCATTTTCTGTGGGATTGTTTATGTGAGTAGGATTTAAAAGGATTCAAGCATTGCATATAAATGAGAGGGTGATGGAAACAACAATCTCTGAGAACTTTCTCATAGACTAATTCAATGTTGTGGAAATGCTGCATTTAACATTAGCACTACATATTTCTGGGAATTTGTTACAGCAAATAATTTGTTACATTCTTTTCTTTAAAAGAAGGGAAAGACTTCTTTATATAAATTTAAAAATAGTGTAAATTTAAAGAAAAGCCATGAGTACAGCATGCTACTTTATCAGATCATTATCAATGGCCATTGTTAAAGTGTAGATTTATAATGCTGTATTAACAAAGTATCACAGATAGAGTGTTGTAAACACAATTCTCAGTTTCCATGAGTCTCATGTATAGGCATGGTTTAACAGCACTCCCTGCAAGGTCTTGTAAGGCAGAAATCAAGTTGTTGCCGGACCACTTTCTTTTCTGAGGTGTGGATCCACTTTCTGCAGAATTCACTTCCTTTTAACCGTGGACAAGTGGATGCCCGCTTCTTTCATGGATCATCACCCAGGGGCTCTGAGTTTCCAGCTCTGCACCTTGTCCTTGTAGCACAATTCCCGTCTTCTGAGTACAAGAAGGGCTCACCTGGCTTTATCAGGACCAACCAGATTGTTTTCTATTTCATTAAGTGCAAATTAACTGATTTGTACCCCAATTATAGATGTAATATTTCATCAATTCACATATGTTGGCAGTACTCAAAGTTGAGGTGGGGGTTATACAAGGTGTTCACTTTAATGTATGAAAATATTTGAGCTGTCATAGAAGTCTGTCTGCCACATATATACAAGTACATATTTTGGGGAGGTTTACATACAATTATTATTTCAACTTTATAATTAAATGCAAATTAAGGTATATTTGTCCTGCTTGAAAGAGCCAATAATTTTCCCCATAAAAATAAATGGCTTTTTACAAAACTTTTCTTTCCAATTTTAAGAAATAACCTAGAATTTCACATATTGATTAAAGTTCTTAGTTGAAGCTATTTTGTTTCCTTTCTAATATTTTAAGTGTAAAATAGAACTACCTGTAGGATCTACTAGTGTGAATAAGAAAACATTTCAGATTCTGATTCCTGTCTTGTTAATAACAACTTGATTAAAACTTTTCCTTTGATAAGTTTTGTCCCAGACACAAAGATTTCTGTCACATTATTCTCATTTCTGTCTTTTGAAGAAAAGATAATTATACTATATTGTATCTATAGAAAGAGAAGTTCAGACAAGTTCACACCACCTAGAAAGTGTCTGAGCTTGGCTCGTATTCTCCCCCAGTTGCTCTGCACACCTACTGCTAACTTAAATTCATTCTGACAAAAACTACACATCTAAATCAAGAGTTATTGAAGGAACTACACAATTTTAGACCCTTGCATGACAAAGTATAGTATCTCTGAAATAATTATTTTTAATTTGCTTTTTGAAGGTTAAATTCTTCTAATGTGCCTTATGGGTTGCCTAAGAAATGATAAAGGATAGGACAGGTGATATTGCCTTTATAGGTGTATTGTGTATTTGGCATAAAGGGAAATTATTCTGCTAAAACTTGTATTCCTTTAGAGCTATGTTATTCGTCCTTAAACTCTTCTTACAGTATACATTAGTACTACAATATCTTTATGCTAACTTTTAAGTTTTAATATAATTTTCTACTTACAGAAAAGTTGTAAAAATAGTTAAGAAGCTCTGATGTACCTTTTAGTCAGATTCAACAAATGTCAATTTTTTCTCAGTTGTAACCCTAATCTCTCCCCATACAAAATATATATGTATGTATTGATGTAATATATAGTTATTTTTTTCATAGCTTAGGAGTAACTTGAGCCATATACCTTTACCTTTGAAATGTGATATTTTAAAGACTGCTTTATTTTTTTTTTAATTCATCTTCTAAATAGGCAACGATTTTATTTTTGAATGTTTATTCTTTGGCTCTAGTTTTGTTAGATAGCACGGATAGCAAACACAATTCTCCCATACATAATCCTTTTAATTTATAAAAAATGGCTATAGTTTTAAACCTTACCTAGCTTTTGCTTTTTTTCTTTTTGGTTTTTCAAGACAGAATCTTGCTTGTCTATTTTAGGATGGACTTGAACTCATTATGTAATACAGGCTGGCCTCGAACTTGCAGCAGCAATCTTCCTGCTTCAAGGATCCAAGTGCTGGGACTGTAGGCATGTGCTACCACACCTGGATAAAATGATCATAGTTTTAAATCTTACCTAGCTTTTGTTATTACTCCTCAGATGACCTGGATGAAGATGCTGCTCCTTTCACACATAGTTGAATTGTTAAATTTGTTATTATCCCTAAATTTTCACCACTAGGTCCCACTAGTAATTTCTGTATCTGCATAATGAAATGTTCACATTCTTTTTTCTGGGCATGGTGTTGTACTCATGTTGCTGTTTGTTTAGGGCAGTCACATAATTAATTTTAAGAGCTGATGATAAAATAATTTTCCAAAATGTTTGCATTAGTAACACATCAATATATTAATTCTCCCTGCTCTAAAATTTCAGCAAGACAATTTTAATTAAATGTTAATTTCTTATACATAAAATGTTTTCTAATTGTAGCTTTCATATGCATTTCCTAATGCTAGACATCATTTATTTATGTTTTATTTTTGATGCCTGTTCATATAAATTGATCAGTTTTCTAATAGGTAAAGATTTACTTTGTATTACTTATTTGCAAGTATTTATACATAATCTATACAGCAATGTGTTTTTGTTACATCTTCCGAAATATTTTTTTGTTTAGTGAATGGGGCTTGTCCTTTTACTGTCTTTACAGTGTCTTAAGATAGAAGAATTTTATGTTTTATTGTGACTTAACTTATCAAATATCCAATTATAGCAGCCTATCTTGCTTATAAAATGAAACAAAATAAAGATGTTTACCTCTCACAGTCTCAGGAATACATTTCCTACATTGTTTTGAAGTATTTTAAGGATTTGTGATTTCACATTTCAGCACAAAACCCACCTGTAATTGCACATACTTGGTAGATAGGATAATTTTCCCATTTTGCTTTGTTTCGTTAGGCAAAAATTCATTAGTAATTTATTCTAGTGCAGTATTTAATATAGTTCTTCACCAATGGTCATTAACAATTCCTTATTATACATCACATGACACATTTATATGTAAATATGTTATCAGAAATTTAGAGGTTGCAGTGACATTAGTAGAACCTATTGCAAATAATAGGTTAGTAATTTGCCTTAGTCCTACCAGTCAGACTGCAAAAAGTCATAATTTATGGGGCATTGTACAGGGGACAGAAATAGTCTTGACTCAGTGGTGAGGAGTAAGTATATTTAGACTGGGCATCCATGTAGAAATCATAAATGCAAGATTTCCAAAGATCGCACAGTTATGAACTAACTTAACTGTAACACAGGGAAAAGCTCAAGAATATTTATAGAAATTCAGAAATATCTGACATCCTAACAAGATAAAATCATAATTTCTGGTATCAAATCAAAATGAACAAGGCATTAAAAAATGAGGAAAATATGACATGTAATGGGAGAAAAATCAATCCTTCAAATCTGTTAATTCTAACATGTCTTTCAGTCATCTCTATCCATTTGCATTGCTTTTTCTCACATGTCACATTTTCCTTCAACTATTAATATATGAACAATGAAAACCTTTGAAAATTCAATAGTAAGAAAACAAGCAACCCAATAAAAATGAGCAACCCAATAAAAAAGTGTCTCAAAATGACACTTCAGTGAGAACATTACTACGAATATTTCATCAGAAAGATATACAGATGGCAAACATGCAAATGGAGAGATGTTCATCACCATTACTCATTAGAAAAATTCAAATAAAAACCAAAATGAGACACATTATAAAAGTGTTAGAATGGGTAAAATTAAAAAGCCTGGCCATAAAAGTGTTGGCAAGTTTGTGGAGGACCTGCAGCTCGTATCACTGCCAGTGAGAATGTGAAATGTTACAATCACTTTTGATAAAAATTCAGCACTTCCTCAAAACAGTTAAATATATATCCTGTCCCTAAGTATGCACTTAAGAAAAATAAGAATATGCAGCCAAAAATTAGTAGATGACTGTTCATTGCAGCTTTATGTGTAAAAGTGACAGACTAGAAATAACCCGAATGTCTGTCATCTGATGAACAGATGAATAAACTGTGGAATATTCCTATAAAAGGCTGTTATTCAGCAATAAAACAATGAGCTATGATTTACACATCAACATTATGAATGTCAAAATAATTACTGTGACTGAAGATGTCAGGTAAAAAAGGGTACATATTTTTATGTGTAATGTGTATAAAATTTTACAAAATGCAAACTAATGGCAAAGCAAATCAGTATTTGTTTCTGGAGAAGAGTTTTGGAAGGAGATTAAGGAGGCAGCTACAAAAGAGTCACAAAGGAAACTTGTGAAAATAGATATTTTCATTATCTTGACTGTCGAATTTTTCATGAGTGTATATATATTTATCAAAAGATATAAAATCAGCCACTTTAAATGCACAGCATAGGGGCCGGTGAGATGGCTCAGCGACGTAAGCCCCTGCCTGGCAAGCGTGAGGGCCCGAGTTCGACTCCCAGAACCCACATACAAAAAAAGGGGCGGTAATATCGCTCAGTGGCACGGGCGCCTGCTGGCGCATGAGGTCCTGAGGTCAACCCCCGGTACCCACAAAAAAAAAATAAATAAATAAATAATGCGCAGTATATTGAATTTCAATTATACCTCAATAAAGCTTTTTTTAAAAAAATAACTTGTCTGATTTCTGAATAAATAATTTATCTTCAATATAAAATACACTTAATGTATATATATAGTAGTACCTTGGTTCATGAACTTCATTCTTTCCAAGATTCTGATCACAAACCGAGTCAGACAAGAACCAAGTCAAAATCAGTGGGTAGGTTCAATGTTGACTTTATGGGGAAATTTAATTTGGTTCTGATCCAGTCTGGTCTGCGACAAGAATTGTGGAGGAAATTGTGTTCATGAACCGAGGCACGACTATAAACATATGTTACTTAGTAGCTCTTTTTTTTTTTTTTTTGTGCGTACCGGGGGTCGACCTCAGGACCTCGCACGCCAGCAGGCGTCCGTGCCGCTGAGAGATATCACCGGCCCTTTTTTTGTACCTGGGTTCCGGGAGTCGAACTCAGGACCTCGCACTTGCCAGGCAGGCGCTTATGCCGCTGAGCTATATCACCGTCCTCTGTTCCCTAGTTTTTTTTTTGTTTTGTTTTGTTTTGTTTTGTTTTTTGGGTGGGTACCGGGGGTCAAACTCAGGACCTCACTCACCAGCAGGTGCCCGTGCCGCTGAGCGATATCACCAGCCCTACTTAGTAGCTTTTTAATGGTCAGTTTTTCAGGATCTGTATTCTGTCATACTTTTAGAAATGAAGTCTTTTCATAGATATTTTTTCACACACACTGTAAACTATAAACTGTTGATTAAATAACTTTTTCTAAGACTGAATTAAGGAACTATTTATACCTGAAATTTTTCTGTTTTTACTTTATAATGAAAATGAGTTATTCAACTTTGGAAATCCTTGCTTATAATTTATAATATCTTAACTCAATTATCATTTCCATCTTTTTAGACACCACTTCTACAGTAAGTGTTCCTGCTGTAACATCATGATCATTAGAGACAATGTTAGAGGATGAGGAAATGCAGAAACCATAAGAATTCTGCCAAGTATTACCCTCAGATGAAACTGAATCATCAGAATATTTGTTCAGCCTCATTCCAATTTGCCTAACTCACCAGTGCCATATTCTTTATATAAATTTACTTGTTAATATCATTATTGTTATATTCCAATTTATTAACTCTTAAACAGAAGTGAAATTCAATGAACACTTTAAAAGTTTCTAGGGTTGGGCTGGTGAGATGGCTCAGTGGCTTAAGCGCCTGCCTTGCAAGTGCGACGGCCCGAGTTTGACTCCCGGATCCCACATACGAAAAAGGGGCCGGTGATATCACTCAGCGCACGGGCGTCTGCTGGCGCGCGAGGTCCTGAGGTCGACCCCCCAGTACCCACAAAAAAAAAAAAAAAGTTTCTAGGGTTCAATATTTGGTGATCAGTTCTAAAATTTTGGAAATTATACATTCAGAGTCATTTTCCACAATTCACCAATCCTTTCTTCCTCCATTCCCCTATATGTGTTTTTCTCAAAGATTATCAAATAAATTCCTTATCATTTTAAAGTTCTTGGCATAGAACAAAATGAATGAAGTCTACCTTAGCTTTCTGCCTCAGGTTTCAGTTTCATGATTCTCAAATAGCTCTCCAGTTATATGAAATGCCAGTCATTTCTCTTTTGAAAAACCATTCTAAACATCAAACAAAGCTGTGAATTGCATATGATATGCAATTTTTAAATTTAAAGTTAATATTTTCCCTGAAGTTTAATTAGATAAACATTTTATGTGCTCACCTACTTTATATAAGGCATCAAGTCTATATATATGAACACTTTTCATTTCATTCTGGAGAACGTTTTCGTGAGAAAATTTATTTAATTTTCTACTTACTATAGATAGATCAGAAATTTCATCATGTATAATTTAAGGGGATAATTCAAAATATGGTATAGATGCAGAAAATGTTGTAAGTTACTCATCATTTGGGATAACGTATTTTATCTCATCTAATTCAAGTTTTCTGAGTAGAGTTTTTAAGTTGAGATGGATTTTGTCCAGGATTAATGATATTTTTTCTTTCTAGATTGAGGATATTGACTTTAATTATTTAAAAACCTTTTTTCACACAGAGACCCACATTTCATGAATATAATTTATGGAATTAGTTAAAGCAGTTTTGCACTTCCTGTCTAAGGAAATTTATTAGAACAAACCATCCAGAAAATAACAGAGCATCATTTGTTATTTCGTAAAAACAATTTTAATGCTCAGCCCCAAGAAAAGATGATATCTGCATTTAATAACAGCTACTTCAAAGATATGCAAAAATACATTTGCATATGCTACAACTAGAAGAATTTATGTGGTTAGTTCACAGATATTAAAATTAATTGTAAAATGCCACTAAGGGAATTTGTCTTTTGATGTTCTCCATAGGGAAAAATTTATGTCTTAAGATTAAGCATTAAAAATATGAAAGAATGTATGTTTTCATCTTGTGATTAGTGGGTAGGGCACAGATACATCTCAACATGTTATTGAGTATTTTCAAGGACCTGTGTTTAGAATATGCCACAGCAACTCATTTCTAGCACTTTATTAAGAGTTCAGTTGATCTTCTTAATAAATAATACTGACTCCAAAATTCTGCTTTAAAAGAAATTATGCTATGTATATGAATATTATGAGAGTATTTACTAGTAATTCATTGTTTAAAGGTGAAAAAGGTCTTTTAATTAGTAAGTATGTAATAAGAAACTTAATGGAAATGCCTCTAGTATTTCATTTCACATGAAAAGACTTTTCTCATATTATTAAAATAAAACCCAGAGGCACAGTTGACCTCCTGCCCTAGAATCATCTCAACCTTTTTCATAATTAAGTTTTCAAGTAATTTCATGGCCCTTAAGTAGCATACTTCTTTGGGTTTGTAGTTCAGGTCTAATTTTATCCATTTATTTCTTCTGAAGGATTCTTCAGTCTCAGTGGACATAGCTTGACAATCCCCCAGCAACACATCACCTTGTCACTGGTCTCTTCTACTGCTGCTAGCTCATGCATGGTGCTTAAGTATCCACACTGAAGTGTGTGAAAGGACAAAGTTAGCCACTTTATTGCCTTCTAGTTGACTTAATATGAGGAAAACAAAATGTTTGAGGTGATATTTATAACTCATAATAAGGCTATAAATAAAACATATATACGATATATAATAGATACATTATATATATATATATATATATATATATATATATATATATATATATATACACACATATATATGGTACAGAATAACAGAATCAACTAGCTGAGGAATGGAAAGTACAGTCTCCGTATGAGCTAAAATTAAGTGCAAACCAGCTTTAAACTTAAAAGCTAGCTATGGGGATAAGCAGCTCCCATTAGTTCATGATGAAGTCATAAATACACAGGGAGAAGTAAATGAGAATGACAGAAAGCAAGATCGAGGTACAAAGGAAAAGAAAAGATTGAAAAGGATAGATGCGGATTAAACATTGGAGTGAAATAAAGCTTTGTACTGGATATTCTGGTAAAAATATCTCACCTTTATTTTATGAATTAAATTAAATTATTTTCTCACATCAATAAGAATGATCAGAACTTCAGTTTTGCAGGGCTGTTGATTAAGTCCTCTATCATTACAACAGGTTATGTCAAATTCATCAGAGAGAGAATAATACAAAAATAATAAGGATTATCTCTGACATTTTGTAACCTGTATTCAGGACCTTCTATGCTTATTTCGAAGGCAGGTGTCAGGGGTGGAAAGTTAATTCCTTAACCCAAACATTAGCCTTCTACTCTCTATGGTTTCCATATACACTGAGAGATATATCCTAATATGAAATAACGTTTTATCTTATTAATGTCAAGGTAACAGCAATTGATATATCACATCTTTGGGAGGGCGCTCCCTTCTCACACTAAAGGCTTTTTTTGTTAAATTCTCCTACAGAATGGGATAGATTCATGGAAATATAAGAAAGATCTTAATTTCCTTCCTCCAAACTAAAGCTCTAATCTCAACTGTTATAATGATTAATGCTCTCAAGAATGAGGGGGAAGAAGGAACCCATATACACACTATCAATGGGGATGTAAGTTAGTACAACTACTATGGAAATTCGTGTTGAACTTCATCAGCAAACTAAAAATAAAGCTGGCACGAGACCCAGCTCTAGCATTCCTTGGTATCTACCCAAAGGAATTGAGTCAGCCTTTTATGAAGATACCTGTATGTCCTTGTTTATTGAAACTCAACTCACAATAGCCAAGTACAGAATCAAACTAGGTGCCAGTCAGCTGATGTTTAGGTAAAGAAAACATGGTATATATACACGATTGAGTATTATTCAGCTATGAAAGGAATGGAACCATGTCATTTGCAGGAAAATAGATGGAATTGTAGATCATCGTGTTAAACAAAATAAGACAAACTCTGAAAGACAAACATTGCATGTTTTCTCTCATATATGGAATCATGGATTTAGAATCTTGGGCTTAATGGGTATTCTCCATTTCTTTTTAAAAATATCTCTTGCCTGTTCTGTGCTGTTCAAAGTGAACAACAAAAACAAATTGTTTTTAATTAACAGACCTAATTTGTCATGTGCATCAGTGATATCTATGTGTGGTTCGTACTGGCTCGTGTTTCTAAATAGAATCTCTAGTAGGAGAAAGACAATGTGTTTTCCCTTATTTGTTGACATATCACAAGTCCTTGCTCAGTTTCTGACACAAAGTTTCTGACATTATTTATTAAATACATTGGGAGTTGGGCCGGTGAGACGGCTCAGCGGCTTAAGCGCCTGCCTTCCAAGCGCAAAGGCCCGAGTTCGACTCCCGGAACCCACATACGAAAAAGGGGCCGGTGATATCGCTCAGTGGCACGGGCGCCTGCTGGCGCGCGAGGTCCTGAGGTCGTCCCCCCGGTACCCACAAAAAAAAAAAAAAAAAAAGTAAATACATTGGGAGTTAATATGACAAGATTCCTTTTCTTTATTCCATTAGTGCACTGCCAATTTCTATATGATGTATTGTTGGCATGTAAAATTGAATATTTCCAAACTTTGATTTAAACTGATCCTCAAAATTCAGTGTCTTCTTTTTGTTTCCTTATCTCATTAAGTGCAGGATCCACTATTGCTCAACCCGAGTGAACAAGATTCCTCTTTCCCACTGCAGCCACCTTCGTTAGTCAATGATTTCAGCAACTGAGGTTCACCCATTCTCTCTCTCAATTTCATCCTGTACACTGTGCAATTCACATAAATTGTTTTAATGATTTGTTGGCAGGAAATGTAATAAGCACCAGAGTGCAAAACTTCCTAGGGATCCTTAAATTTTTCACACTATAATTGATTTGTAGTTCCTTCTATTACTCTTCCTTTTCAGGAGAAAAAAACTAGCATTATGAAACTTTGCATAAAATGCCATTTTTGTAAATAATCTTAGTTACGTCCAATGTACAATATCTGTTACTGCCTCTTCTATATTCTCATTAAATCTCTGTAAAACATATACAATTTAAAAAACTCAGATTGAAGCCCAAAGCTACATATGAAATGCAATCTATTAATAGGGTTCAGGCAACATTTTCATTAATAACAAATATTATGGGCTTGAGCTGCAAAAAAATGAACAAGCAATCACACAAAATGTTGGTCAGATAGCACACAACAACAAAAATGTGGTGATCCCATTTTCTGAGCAATAATAAGAGATGAATCCACTTTCTACATGAATTTGTTCAAAATAAATGAATGAAAGTATAAATTAATGCAGGTACTGAATAACATTGCTTTAGTGTGAATTTTTGTGGCCTGGAGTGTTTTCCTCACACTAGTATATCTGTATAACCACCTGGAAGTAGTAAAGTACAAAATGGCCATGACAAGATACAGGATGGTGGATAAAGGAGAGTTGGATGCCAGAGACGGAGAGCAAAGAACCTCTCCAAAGGTCTAGTACCCAAGGTAATTGGGTATAGATTGTAGCAGACATAGGAATACAAATAAAGTGGTACTTCATGCTTGTAGCTATTATTTTTCTTACTTTTTACTCTGATTAGACTTTCAGAGGGTCAGAGAGTGGTGATTTTGGGATAGGAATGGAAAGGGATAAAACATAGTATCTAATATTTTATAACACTTTCTGTGTGACAATCCTATTTTAAGCTTTTCATGTACATTTACTCAGTAGGCACTCAAAACAGCTAATAAGGAAAGTTATATTATCATTCTTATTTTCAGGTGAGTAGACTGAGTTTAAAGGTTTCAAGTAAAATATTCAAGGTCAAATAGTAGATGGTACAGCTGAGACTCAAGATGTGGTCCCCAACTTCATATATATATGCATATATGTATATATATGAATACATAAATATATATGACTACATATATGTGAATACATATATATATATGTGTGCGCATGTGTGTTCATACTAATCATTCAGAATATTGGGTTTTATTGTGGCACTTTTATATACATATATGACAATTTTTATTAGGTCATATTGTTATGGTGATCTTGGTCAAAAAATAATTCCTAGAAATCAAGCTCAGACTGTGCAGTTCAACCTTGTAAGCATGTCTGTGAAACAGATGTAACGGAACCTCAAGTGAATAAGGTTTCAGTCCAAGTTGTATATAAGTAGAACAGTTACAGCAAAATCTAAGAGTCACTCACAGAGGCCGAGCATGCATTCAAGCAAGCTTTATTGGCCAGTGGATGGTGGTCAGCAAGCAGCTGAGACCCCAATGACCAGTCTTTGTTCTCAAGGGTTTTTATACACTGCAAGCTCCCCGTAAGTTCCCCCATTACCTTAGCAACCACATCATCTTTTTGGAATTTGGGTAAGAATATCACAAGACCCTCTTCAAACATCTGGTCTGTTTGTCACACAGGACGTGGTCAATGGTCAGCCTGACCACTGTTTGCTATAACTGTTTGTTTTTTCCTTTTATGGGTTTTATGGTTAACTGGGGGGGGTCTGAGGAGTGAGTTCATCTACGGGTTAAGTGAAGACAAAACGGAGTCTAAAAAGAAAATGGAGTCACTTTAGCCATATCAGTACAAAGAGCAAACTATAGTGAAAAGCAAATAATAAAAGTACAGTCTTGAGGAGTTATAGTAGGATCACACAAAGCCCTCTGGAAGATGCAGAGAAATATTCAGACATCTATTAACATTCACAAAATATTCAAGAAAGCCACCACAAAATGAAATCTTATGCATATCATGAAGAGGATATAAGTTGAGATAAAAAAATACTATATTATGTGTGTAGTGAAGGACTGAAAAGAAACTAATGACATGACAAAAGAATATAAATATCAAGGAAATGTAAAAGATGAATAAATGATGTCAAAAACTGAATGTGTACTTTGGAGGTAACATTTATTGGAGACTAGGGCTGGGGTCGTATGTAGCTCAGTGGTAGAGCACTTGGCTACTATGAATTACATCCTGAAGATATCGCACACACACATACACATCCACTTAGAGATTGCTGAAGAACCCACGAAATATCACAAAAATGTGGTGTACGTGGGAACACAGATATGTAGGCTGAGAATTACACATATTCCTGTAGAAACCAAAAATTCATTACAGAAGCCATCATCAAAATACATGACTGAAGAAAACTTTGGTGAAATGAATAACTTTCAAGTATTTCAAGGGCTTAAATAAAAATTACTAAGAGACCCCCTTCTCAAGATGTCCTAATGCGAGAAAGTCATAAGTAAATAAAAGCATAAAAGTTATACAATTGCCACACCGTGAAAATGGATATTAACATATCACACATATTAAACACACACATAATTATATCATTCATTGTTTATGGTCTTTTAGCAAGCTTTTTGAACTTAGGATACACTGTATTTAAAATTTTTCTTATTTACCAAATACGCATTTACAAAAATTATTTCTAAATTAATGAATCCTTCAGTTTGCCTTAATTTAAGCAACAATATAATAAACATTTATGTACTAATATTTTGGCATCCAATCATTATTTTTTCCTTAGAATAAATTGAAATTGAGTGTTTATGTAGTCTGCACATTCTAAGGGACTTTGATATTAATCTTGAATATATTTAAAATTAATAGTTTGACAATATTATTTTATCATCCAGTTTTCAGGTAGAAAACTACATATACATAAAAGAAGTCCAAATGTAACTATTATTTTTTATTGCTGCTGTATTATTTAAGGACAAGAAATTTTCAAACATAGCTTGAGGAAGTGATTACATTTGTTACAATTTTATTTTTTCTGAATAATCAATGTAGTCAATTTCTATATATTTATTATAATTTTTGACTTCATAATTTTTTCAATACTACTACTATCACACCATAATTCTCTATATATCTTTCTCATAAAACATTTAATCAAATACAAATATGTATTACTATGCATTATGTACTCAGGAAATTTTTCTAATATAAATCTAAAAAACATTAATAAACTTGATATATAGCTGCTGTCTTGGTTGCTATTGATAAAAATATTGCTTTTATATTTTAAAAGTAACTGGAAGTACAAAATTCATTTTCATGCTTAGTTTCTAGAACAGAAAATTTAACAAATAGGGTGTTCAATAGTTTTGATAATTTGCAATTTGAATACATTACATGCGCACTTTTTTCTCATAACTTCATACATTTTAAAAAATATGTTAAACCATATGTCCTATGTCACTCTAGAAAGCAGAAATATAATCAAGAATATTAAAAATAGAGGAAATTTTCTGGCTCATGGTAGAAAAAAATGTCAATCTCATTGTCACTGCCACCATTGAACACATGTGACTTCCTGATCTCTGGCTCCATCTAACATTTTCTCAGACCTTTCTAATTATATCATTCAGATTATTAATCTGAAGTTCAGATTATTTTTTTATGCTCAATAATTTTAATAACTTCTCAATAACCAGCAAACACCTAAGCTTCACATATTAGATTCTCTTTGACTGCCATCTACATGCCTTATCTTATTCCTTTTGCATTCTTTCTTGAATCAGAAATATTTTTATTATTCATAATTTAAGATTTTGTTCAGTCTGTTTTACTTCAATTTATTATTTTATGAAACTTTTCTATCGCTCCTTTATTCCTCTTAACTCTTTTTACCTTTAATATTGACAAAATAACATAACGTGGAAGGGCTGGCTAGAAACAAACTCCTTTGAATTCCAGATCCAGCACTAACTCACCGTGTAGATTTGCGGCTGCTCAAACAAATACAGCTGCTCCTTGATATTTTCATGAGTAACATATATATGATGACAGTTTCTACCTCCCTGAGTTCTTCTACCCTTAAGTGGACAATGTCTAACACTAAGAAAATGGGCCGGTGAGATGGCTCAGCGGCTTAAGCGCCTGCCCGGCAAGCGCGAGGGCCCGAGTTCGACTCCCGGATCCCACATACGAAAAAGGGGCCGGTGATATCGCTCAGCGGCACGGGTGCCTGTTGGCGCGTGAGGTCCTGAGGTCGACCCCCGGTACCCACAAAAAAAAAAAACAAAAAACAAATAACACTAAGAAAAGACTTCGGAAATGTTAACTCTTGTCACTTTGTTTAGAAAATGTTTTTACAAAACTTAGTTCTAACTTGCATTATGCTTATGTGTATTTAAACATCACTTTTTTCCTCTTCTGAATTATGAACTAGTGATATCACCAATTGTGACATTTCTGTTTATTGTTTTAATGCTTAACACATTACTTTGCTCAAAGTAAATTTAAATTAATACTATTTAAAACAATAGCTGGATCTATTATACTTGACTAATAAAGGAAAGTTGGTCACAAAAAGCTCCCTTCCACCAAAAGTATTCCAAAATCAGTTGATGAATTTACACAGAGAGATAATGCATAAGGTTAACAAAGTTATAGGAAGATAGGAAGAGAGGAACTCTCAGACCTACTCTACCTGTAAGCCACTCCAATGAGTAAAAACTATCTAACTGCAAAAAAAAACAAAAGGAAACTATTTTTAATGGTTGTAGAGATCATTGTGGTATTTTGGGGCAGATAAGTGAGTAATGTGGAAATAGATTTTATATTGTCTTAGAAATTGCATTAAGAAATATAATTTTCAACACTATACTTTCTTAACATTCTAATGTCTTCCAAAAGCCACTATCTAGTGGTAACCAGAATAACCTGGAAATCATTACATTCACTCTTCCACTGAAGAAGTTATATAATTTTGAAACTATGTCTCTTTTTTCACTTTTTACATATCAATTAAAAATATACAAATATTTTTAAAAATATAAGCAAAACATAAAAATATAGATTGATACAAAATTATGCAAACAGATGTATTAGTCTAGCAGTAACTCAACAAAACATGCTGAAACTATATTAATTTGACAGTATTTAATTCGTACTTCAAAGTAAGTAAGGATTATAGTGATCATATAATGCTGTAAAAGACAGTTTTCCAACAAGAATAATAGTTCTTAATACATACTTCACTAAACGAAATGCCCAACTTTGTGACTTTGAAAGGACTGTGTAATCTGCAGTTTTTGCATGAAGTATAATGCTCCACTAGAGAGCATGTTGCTGATTTTAAATGTTCCATTCCAGATTTGTCAACCTTCTTTAGTTGTCAATTTTTGGGGAAGGTGTTTTGAAATTTTCAGTAATGTTTGTGGATCTATGATTTTCACTTCAGTTTCAAGAAACTATCTTTTAACCACTCGGGATTTATCTCCTCATCCATAAAATTTCAGCGCAGACCAAGCAGTATTAGAATTCAAGGCTTATAATATCTTTGAGGAACCTCCACATTCTTCAATACACAGAATGTTAAACAGACAAAAAGTTGTATTTTTTCAGAATGGTAGATGCTGAGAAGCGCATACATATTCATCAAAGATGTGTCCAAATTCCTAAAAGTAAACTCTGGTGTGTTTTCTCATCAACTTAAATTAAATCGCAATTGTATCCCAAACAGACTTATATGTCCGTAGGCTCCTGCCAAAATGCAGTTGGATCTTTCCTCTGCAGCTGTCAGTGATCTTCTGAAGAGACAAGTGAATACTGTGATCACATTAGAAGAGTAGAAAAGGGCATCATGAAAGCTGAGCAAATAAATTACAGTAGCTCTAGAAGAGCATCTTTAACAAATGAACATAGACAATGGCTAAGGTATAAACTTCTAAATTTGCACAAGTTCAAAAATGTTTATAAGGTGACACTTTAACAACATAATTGTTTTAGTTCTATGCATTAACTTTGCCATTGTTAGACAGTTTTATTAAGAAATAACTAGAAATTATGGTTAGTAAAAATGTTCCTAAATGCAAAGTCAGAAAATCTGGAATTTTAGTTTCAATTCTTCCATTAACAATCTATAATGCTATACAATCTTTTGGATCTTGATGCCTTTAGGAGTAAATTAAGACTAAAGATTATATCCAAGTACTTTCTAAAGCTGATTCTACGATTATTTGAGTATTCGGTTTAGTGTTAGATATATAAACTCCTTCCTATTTTCTTTTACTTCTTGCATTGTATACATTGCCAAAAGGTTTATAACAGTTACTTATGTGTATTGTAAAGTAGTTGGGGACAATTTGACATCATTAATGGAAGAACATGGTAAATACTGACAATGTAAATATATCAGGAAAATGGAATTAAAAACTGAATCAGATGAAACATTTGAGTGTTCACTACAGATGTCAAGTAGGAGCAATGGAGAGAGTATTTACATCAGTACTAGAATCAGAGAAACAAATTAAGTATTTCTGTGCTTGTCACTAGTGTATCTGAGCTGTATTCTCACCTCCGATATTTAAATGGGTACTTGGCAGTACCAGTGACTGTTAATAGCAAGAATATGGGAACTGGCAGCACAATTTAGCAGGTAAGCACTAGTACAAAGAAGCACATAATTGACACTAAAAATTTAAATAAACAGGCACGTGAACGATGTGCTTCCAAAAAAAAAAAAAAAAAAAAAGAAAAGAAAAGCTGTTAGGTGGTCTGTCATACCTTAGCCTACTTCTAAGTTATGTTTAGAAAGCAAAAAAGATGAAGAAATGGGGTGGCAGGTGGTTAGAAGAAGTAGCAGAAATAATTTGCTTTTTACTTAGAATGCTGCGTAAACAGGGAGCAAGTTGGGAGCTGAGCCTGTGGTGCAGGTGCTAATTATTCTTTCAGTGGCACCAACAGAGGTCAGGGAATAGAGCCTGATTTACAGAGCATCTTGGCTAGCACTGACCAGGCAGAAGTAACTCCAGATGCCACATGCAAGGGGGAACTTTAGGGCCTCAACAACAAATAGCTGTGATAAATTTTTTGATGAAAATTGTTGCACCTCTGTCCTATTACTTTTTGCTAAGTAAGGGTTATTTTGAGCTATAGAATGTGGATTTATGCTGACATTAACTTTAAAACTTGTACTGAATTTCAGCATAGCTTGATCAAAAGTCATTTAGTGACAATCGTGTCTTATAATGAAGTAAATACTTCCAAGAAACCAACCAATTCTAATTTGCAATCTTCTAAGACAATAAAAATAAAAAATAAAATAAAACAACATTTAAGACTCTCTTCCCTATTTTGCTTACTTGTACAATCCATACTTATAATTCAAGATTTGTCCTTAACGCCTTGTGCTCTATGAAGTCAGAATGAGCCTTCTCTGCAGTCCTCCATCTCAAAATTAGACACATTTATAGTAAACTTCAATTTTTTTCATTTTTTAGTTTTATTGTAGGCTACTAAATACTTTATAGAAAGGAATTTATTTCATTTGTAAGTGTTGAATTAATGGATAAACATATAGAGTATGGGGTTGGTAGATGGAAAATATGCATGTTCATGCTCTTTTGACAACCAAGGATAGCAACTGTCGGTTTGTGGGGTGAAAAAAGTAGCGTAACTATAAAAGTTATAGGTAAGTATATTTTGAAGCCAAGAAAAGTATAACAGGATATTTGTAAGATCATGTGAGAACATTTATAAAAATACTGATATTCGAGTCTTACTCTAATACAGTGGTTTCCCAAAGTGGACCTTGAACCAACAGTATCAAAATCACCAGAGTATTTGTTAGAATGCAAATACTTGAGACCAGTTACTGAGAAACTCTGGGACTCAGTCCCGGAAACCTGTGTTTTCTTAAATCTTCCAGAGGACATTAATCCTTGATAAAGTTCGAGAACAATTGTTAGATTCTCTTTAATTGATCTGGTGCGTAAACTAAGCATTTATATTTTCCCTGGAGTTTTTTAGATGATTCCAATAAGCATCCAAAGTTGTGAACCATAGAAATAGTACAAGACAAAAGAAAAAAGTCATATAATGTGTGTGTGAACAGAAACATACTTAAATCAACAAAGAAAAAATGATAAAAATAAAATGAAGATAAACAAGGCACACAAAATTATAAAATTTTAGCTAAGTTTTTATTTGTTTTGACTGTACTGAGGAGAGAAACATATTATGGTAGAAATTCTTTTCCAGAGTTTCACTTGGGGTGATTTTATTAATCTACAAATTTAGTGCCAATTCTGTATGTCATGTCATCATACCTCATTAAAGGGCCAAACTATAAGACTATTTTTGTCAATAATATTTACCTATACATGCATGGGTATAACAATGCATCAAAGTCAATTTTAATTCTTAAATTCTCAATCCTTTGAGGAAGCATCATGAAACTTATTTTTAACAGACATGTAAATTGAAAGTCAGAGGACTTATTTAACTGTCTTGGAGTCATACAATAAGGAAATGACACAGCTGGGATTAAACTTACAGTTCTTTCACTGTTCCAACTTGTTTCTTGAAATCAGGCCACTTGGGATATTGATATCATTAAATATAAGTCATACAGAATGTTCTAAGCATTATAACTAAAGTCTAGTGTAAGAATTTTGGTTTGGATGGGTATTTATTTATTTATTTTAGCTGAGATACAAGCAAGAGGAAGCAGAAAGGAAGTAACATGTATTAATGTCTAATACTGGCTGAATAACATTTATTAATGCACTTATATTTCAAAATTTCTGAGTTATAAGTATTATAATACCTGTAAGTGAGGAATTTCTAGTCGAAAGTGATAAAAATGATGACCAAGTCCACATAGCTAGGTAGCACTCCATGAAAATCCAAACCCAGTTCTGTCTGATAACAAAACAGTTTGACTGCTTTCATTCTCATCACAAGTGCATTTCCTTCCCTAAACATTCAAGAAAATTGCAAGCCAGTGATTCCTAAATTATTCTAAGTCTAAAATCATGAAACAAGCTAAGTTTTGAGTGAAAATAGCATGAAACTATAGAGAAATGTGAATGTCAATTTAAAGGCACGCATTTAAATTTTTTTTAAATGGCAAACTTTTTGGAAAGGAAAGGTGTTACATCCAGCTGTTGGGTTGTTCTCTCAACCCAAAAGAATTACAGGGTGGAGAGTCTAAAAAGGACTGAGTAGAAGTATTTATTGTAGAGCAAAAGCAAAAAGCAGTATTCACTGTAAAGCAAAAGCAAACAGTCCCCTAGCAATTGAACCTGGAAGGGTTGTCAAAGGGACTCTTTGTCTAGGGATTTCTGCACAGAAAAATGACTACTTCTCAGCCAAGTTGAGATCAACCTATGCGGTTACAAGCAGGAAAATTTGGCTTAGAAGTGGGCCTATAGAAACTTGGGGTATGTAGCAAGGGTACTTTTGAAAGCACCATTAATTGTAATTTTAAACAGAACAATGATATTATTTAGAGAGGCATAAATTTCTTATTTCTGGGCAAGAAAATCCTGCATATCTAATGAGGCCTTTGGTTGTTGAGCCTCTGGTACCCTGGCCTTGGCCATCATGTCCTTCACTGAATCTTTTCTGGCTTCCTGTCCTGCCTGTAACACTTTTTGCCTGAACACTCTCCACCCTTCCCTCCCCTTATGGGCCAGTGTCACCCCGAGAAATTCTCTCATCCTCAACATCATGTTGTAGGTCCCCTGATTGTTTAGATTACTGTTGGGTGCCTCTTGTTAGGTTAGGAAAATGATACCAAAATTTAGAAACAGAACCTAAATCCAACCACACCTGCCCAGGGCTACTGGTTCATTCTCCCCACATCTCTTGTTATTGCCCTCCTTCGTTCCTGGTCTGCTGGTTGAGGAGGGACATGGATCTTTAGCTACCTCCCTGTTTCAAAAGGAACTCTAAACAAATTCAATGCAAATGTGCCATTGAGGTGGAAAACTAAATACAGCACTAGGTGACTAAAAAGACAAAATATTATGACACAGAGAATCATTGAAGAATTTATAAAAGAGTCATGTTAGTAAAATCACGTATCCCAGATAGTGGGGAAAGATTGTGTAAACTCAAAGGCAAAGTAGAAATGCATGGCAAGATCTAATAAGCAAGTGCTGTACTAGCTGTAGAAGAAATGAAGATTTGGGGATGTCCAGAGAATTGACAGAAAAATTGGAAAGGAGAATTGGGTCCAAATATTTCAAGTGTGGAATGTTTTTCAGAATTTCTTCTGTACTATTAAGTGATTTTGTGCAAAGGAGTGATTTAATGGCTAGAATGGAGAATGGTCTGGCCTTCTGGGAGCAGTGAGAACTAAAGCATTGGTTTGGTTGAGGGGTAATGAGTCCTTGAAATGGACAGAGGTTACCACAAAAGGGAACTTGATTTACATTTTTTGAGAAAATGGTGTCTTAGTCCATTTAGACAGCTATGATAAAATTCTATAAACTGGGGGACTTAGTAACATTTATTTCTCTTAGTAATGGAGACGAGGAAGTTTAAAGTCAAGTTGCTGGCAGGTTCAGTATTTTCTGAGGGTCCATTTCCTGCTTCATAGATGGTACCTTCTCACTGTGTTCTCACATGGTGGAAAGGGCAGATAAGCTCCATTTTACAGGAACCAGGGCACTTTTTCATTAGAGCACCAATCCCATTCATGAGAGCTTTGCCTTTTTGACTTAATCAGCTCCCAAAGGCTGCAACTCTTAGTACTGTCACACTAGGAGAGGTCTCAACTTACATATTTCAAAGGAACAAAGTCATTCAGACATACTGGAGAGTACACGAATTTTATTTCTTACTTGGTTTTCCTATTTTTATGTGTCACTGCTTAGGGGAGAATGAGAGGACACAGATACAACCTTAGTACATATACTAACTTCAGGTAAAAAAAGAAGCCACTGTCAAGAAAATAGAAGGGATAGGATAAATCAGAAGGACAATTTCAGATTGGAATAGTGCTGAATCATTTTTCCAAATTTCAATCCTTTAGGTAAGCAGATTACTTTTCACAACATTTCCATACTAGCTGTATTTTTATTTACTCAATATTTTCTCTATTCTTCCATATTTTAAAATGAACTTTATATCATTATGAACAGAATGACTTTAATTTCCTAATTCAAATTAAAATAGGTATACAAGTGAGTTGGCACAAGGATAAAAATGATTTAAAAATATTACAAAACTCCCAGGTATACATTTTTCTTTAAGTGGGAAAAGGTTAGAGGGACACAGCAATGCCCCCAGGTGGAAGGAAATACTCACTAACACTCAGGGCTCTCTTTGATGTCATCTGAGCCAGCTGAGTATTCCATCAAGCTTGCAAAAAGTTCCTTTTGATAATCTGACAATGGAATTTATACCTTTTTTTTTTTATCTTCCAATTGCTTTGGGCAGTCTGGCTTTCCATCTCTCAAACTGTGCACTTGAACAATTGAGTGGGTACATCAATAAGGCTAAAGGGTTGCCCTTAAAGGTAAAATATCTACAGTTACCATTCCTCTACTAATCCCAGACAGACTATGGAACTGTCTGATTCTCTTCTTAAAATAACTTTAAAATGTTTCTATGTATTATAAATTCACACATAAATAAAAACAATTTTAGAAATTGATAAAATGCCTAAACTTAGAAGAAAAGCAGTGTTAGGATTTTTAAGGAAAGAAATGGAAGAAATCCATGGAAGAAATCTGCTTTAATTAGAGCAGGTAAGTTTTAAAATAAAAAGTAATCCTTAATGGAATATTCAGGCTGAGTTTACAATGTTGGAGTAAATAGCTCTGAAAATACTTTTATTTTTCTTATTCATCCATGGCTTATAAAAACAACTCACTTCACCTAGTTATTTTAAACAAATTATTTGTCTTCAGTTAGGAAGTTTAAATGAAATCTACAGGGGTTGATTTGATTATTTTCATTATTCAGTTATCCATACCAGAGGATACACAAAAATTAAAATTTGCTTTCCGTAACCCAGGACATGGTAACTACTGGGTATCATGGGCTGCAACTGAGTGAATGCCCCATGCTTAGGACAAAACAAAACAAGTCACTGTCTAGAGATCATGTGAGGTATTGGTAAATTTCATCAAAATGTATGCAAATTATTAGGCAATTTGACACATTTTTTTTCCTGAAATGAGGATATATAACTTTCTTCAGAACTGCAAATTGCCCTGTGAATACATACACCTGCATCATTACAGAATGAAATAGAGAGGGAAAAATAGAGAGGATGATGCTGGTTTGGATTACTTTCTGTAAATCTGACTCATTGGAGTATGACAAATGACACAATTTTTTCATCTCAGAAGTTAGATTGTGAATTTAGTTTGCAGTTGTTTATCACAGAGTAAGCTGATCTAGATTTTAGTTTACAAAAGTTTTTTAAAGAGCATGCATTTTCATTAGAGAAGTAAATCTTATATTGGCATTGGTGGCACATCCCAGAACAGCACTGTGAAAAACTGTATTTTAGTTGATGCTGTCATGCCTATCCTGTTCTCTACAGTTAATTAATTAAATGGAATACTTATTATTCTGTCTTATTCACTCTTTTTCAGTTTTCTCAAGGGCACTTTCAGGGTACTAAGAACTGGCATTGGAATACTGGTATGAGATCATCAGAATATTGTCCTTTCAAAAATCTCAACAGGCCATGAATATCATCAAGTGCTCTTGAGTCATTCATCTCATACAAATGAATTTGAGATTACTGCCACTACTTCCCCAATTAGTAGATAATCAAGAACTGATTGCAAATTTATGAGAAGAGAAAGCTCATTTTTCTGTAGGACAGAAGCAAATAGTTTTTATTTTTAAGATTTCACTCCCCAGAGAGTTGCTCATACCTTTTCCATGATTTTTTTGTTTATAATGATTTAGTTCACCACCACGGCAATTTGACCCTTGTCACCTCACCTGTCATTGTTACTGGCCTAAAACTCAAGCAAGAAATAGAAGCAAAAGATATCCTACAAAAAAGGTAGTGAACAGTAAATTTCTCCTATCATTTGAAGGAGACCTCTCTTGCTGTGAAACTGATCTTCTTTTTTCCCATTAAAAACTATATAATAATATACTTTAAAGAATTTTCAAAACCTTTAGTTGATAAGACTTAGGAATTTGCTATAATGTAAAGTGCAATAAATAATATTACATTCATTTTTACTGTATCATACATTCCTAAAACTGAATATTTGATATTAAAAATAAACAATAAAGGATCAAATTATATGTATGAGAATACTATCATATATTAAATTATATCCTCCTTCATTTAAACTCATGAAAAGTAATGATAAAAAAGTTCATCAAGCTGTGTATTTGCAATAGCTATTAAACTGATTTATGTGCATCAAATTTCTTCCTTTTCCCACAAATGACTGCCAGATAGAGCATTATAAAGACACTTGGATTCTTGCTCTACTTGTTGTAGGTCTTTGGAGGCTTCATATCATGAAAGTAAAGCTGAGGTTTAGAATAACTTTCAGTACTCTCAGGATTTAACCCCACCGTCACTCACTAAGCCTGTGCTCACTACTCTACTCGTTTACGTACACACCTTACGCTCACACATGAGTCTCTCATTGTTTCCTGTTAATGCCTGTACACTTCTCTCCATTCTATTTCAGCAGCTCTCTTGCCCATAGTCAAAGAACAATTGTTGTTCTCTGTTCTATTTCTCTCTCCTTTGAATTTTTTACTTGTCAATTATTTGTGTTCTCTGCATTTTTGGAGAAATCAGATTCCGATATGCTTATCATAGCTCATTGGTTAAATTCTGTACTATACAATGGAAAAGTTGTGTCCATTTAGCTTTGTATTTTCAATAGACTTAATATCTATATTTCAAATATTGCAAGTACCCAAGAAATATACTTTAAAAAGACGGACTATATTGTGCTTTGTGTTACCTGTTTCAATAATGAATGATAGTATTCATTTGTTCCTTAATTCAATAAGCTTATGAAATGCCCACTATATCCTAAGAATTATTTTCTGCCCAAGTACCAGTTCTCATTTTTATGTCAAAAACTGAAATAATAAGCCACAGAAAGGCAAAGATGGCATAATCTCATCTACACATGGAATCTAAAAATTTCGGGCTCATAGAAACAGATGATAGTGTTGGTTAGAAGAACTAAGAGGTAGGATATGAAGAAAAGGTATAAAGTTTCAGTCACCATAGTTCACAATAATGAGTATATAAAAATTGCTTAAGAATGGATTTCAAAAATTGATAATATAAAAAGATGATAAGTAGGTGAAGTGATGAATATATTAACTAGCTTAAGGTTTTATTTCTACAATGTATACAAATGTTAAAAATCATATAAAATTTATTTGTCAATTGAAATTTTATATACTTATTTTATTTTTATTAGTACATGTTTGCTACACCTAATGATTCATTCATCATAGGGAGTTAGTACATAAAAAATCGATATGGATTTGGAATCTGGCCCTGATGCAGATTACCTCTAGAAATTCTGACTTACTCATGTGCTCTTTTGTGTCTGCTGCCATTTCTGACATTTGCTGCTATCCCTCTATTTAAAACACATGCACCTTTTATCATACAACCTGGAAAAACTGTTGTGCAAAAAAATTTGTCTTCCAGAATTTTCTCCACACATTATCTTCTATTATCGCAGGGAGACACTGTTGTCCAGTGTTGTCAACCTGCATGATATTTAAATCCTCTATGCCCTTTTCTTGAACTGATTACCTCATTCTACAATAGACTACTACTTCTTTGTCCTTCTGATTGCTATCCAGTGAAACCCAGTTTAATTTGTCATTTCCTATAGGAAATTATTATATGTCATGCTGCTTATTTTTGTGAACAACAGTGATTTTCTGAAAATATTACTAAAGGAGAAATATAATTTTAGAATTATACTTCAGGCAGTTACATCCTCAATGTACAAGTAAAACCAGGTTTAACATAACTTTTGTTTCAATGCATGATCAGGCAGGTTTTATTTGTTCTAAAAGTCAAATATTTTATTAGTCACTGCATTTGTTAATACTTACTAGAATGCCCAGTATATGGTGCATGCCTAATGTATATTTACTGTATCAATAAAACTCGGTGTTTTGTGTATTTATTAGACTATCAAAAGTTTCTGGCACGTGTCTTTATATCTGCACATGACTGTGTGTATGGTTGTGTATCCCTGTGTGCATGGCTCTCATTACAGTCATACATTTGGGTATGTGCCTCTGTGTCAGTGTGGTTTTGTCTGCGTGTGTGTGTGTGTGTGTGTGTGTGTGTGTGTATGCATCTTCCTCAACTCTAACAAGGAAAACTCCAGCTACTGTCTTGGCTTCTATTCCCTCCTTGGAACACTGGTACTCATTCCTGGCTCTATACATACATTTATCCTATCTGGGCTTTACTTTTCTTACCTTCAAAATGAAATTAGTTGAAGTAAACAATTTTTAAATTCTTTTTTTATCTCTAAATTCTGAGGTTCAGTGGATTAACTCTTATTCTATTCCTGTGTTATTCTCGTTATTGTTCAATGTGCTTCTCCTTTTCACAGGATACCAAAGAACTATGTTATAAATACAGCCATAGGATAAAACATAGACATTGATTTTTAAAATATCTGCTAAATAATGTTAATGATGCATGATAAGGCTATATTTTTCATGATTACTTATTTGAAGTTTGCTTTTAAACCAGATCATTAACATATTGCTATTACTACCCAGCTACTTAAATTAGGAAAGGCAGAAGATGATAAAATGGTCTCATTAAAGTGGGATTTGCCTTTATTCTGAATATCAAGTGTATAGCTTGAGCCTTACAGCAAATGTGGACTCCTTGGCCATTGTAGTATCTATGTCTTTGTGCATCTCTGCACGTTTTTCTAAATAACAGTACCTTGTACTGTTATTTATTTCCTCACAAATTTATGTAGCCTAATTAAGAGCTCCTAAAGAAATTAATCATGTGCATATTTTAAGTAAAGCTTTCAGGATGCTTTCATGAATAAGCAATCATTCAGAAGTAATATAAACTAATTTAGCTTTAGTTTTTTTAATTTTTTTTTTTTTTTTTTTTTTTGGGTACCGGGGGTCGAACTCAGGACCTCATGCGCCAGCAGGCGCCTGTGCCACTGAGCGATATCACAGGCCCTTTTTGCGTATGAGCATACCAGGAGTCGAACTCAGGACCTCACACTTGCCAGGCAGGCGCTTATGCCACTGAGCTATCTCACTGGCCCCTGTACATTCTCTGAATTGGTACAATAAATTTTTTTGTCATTTTCTAAAACTTTACTTTTTAAAGGAAATGAGATCTCTAAATTTTTTTACAAATATAAAAATGCATATTAATTATACAGAATAATGGGTTTTGTTGTAATCGTGCATGCTTGTATCATACTCTTATCTAAGCTTCTCACTCATTACCTTCTCCTCACCTCTCCCCCAATCTCCTTCCTGTTCTGTAACAATTTTCTTCAATTTCACATCCCCTTATTTTTCTTCTGGATTCCACTGTGAGAGAGAACATGAAATATTTATATTTCCGAGTCTGGCTTCTCTCACTAAACACGAGTATCTCTAGTTCCATTCATGTTCTTGCATATGTTTTGTCTTCTTTATGGGTGAATGATACCCAATTATGTGTATGTGCCACATTTCCCTTATCTTTTCATCACCTGGATGCCTGCAGGACTTGGCTATGGTGAATCTCTCACAGTAAACATTAGTATGGAGGTAGGCAAAGTATAGTGGCTCTTCCTTTGGGTGTGTACTGAGAAGTGGTGTAGCTAGATCATACGGTACTTCTATTTTTCATTTCTAAGGAAGCTCTATCCTGACTTCCATAGTGAGTGTTCTAATTTATATTCTCACCATTGAAGTATAAGCATTTTTTTCCCCAACATACTAGCCAGAATTCATTCGTTTTTGTATCTATGATGATAATCAACCTGAAAGACAAGAGATGGAATTTCAGTGAAGTTTTGATTTGCATATCCTTGATGACTAAAATATGGTGCATATTTTTTTCATATAGTTCTAGATCATCTGTACCTCTTCTGAGAAGTGTTGAGTACATTTACCCATTTAATGATTGGGTTATTTTTTGCTTTTGGTGATAATTTTTTTACTTCTTATATATTTGGATATTAACCCTCTACAATATGAGTAGCTGGCAAGGACTTTCTTCCCTTGTGTAGACTGTTTTCACTCTGTAATTGTTGCTTTTGCTGTGCAGCTTTTTAGTTCATTGCAATCCCATTTGTTGGTTCTTGCTGTTATTTTCAGAGCTATTAGAATGCTAACTAGGAAGTCATTTTCAATGTCTACATCTTGAAGTGTTTCTCTTTTGATCTATTAGTTTCAAAATGTGTTTCTTCTATTTTAAGTTGAAGTTTGGAAAGAGTGAGAAATAAGGATTTAGTTTCAATCTCATGCATATGGAAATCCAATTTTTCCAGCAGCACTTGTTATACCAGACATCATTTTTTCTAACATGTTTTTGGCACACTTATCAAGAATCATATGGCTGTGGCTGTGGGGTTTGTTTCTGTGCTTTCTATTCTCTTCCACTGGTGTATATATATGTTTTTATGACTGTAAGATGCTGATTTTATTACTATAGCTCTGTAGTATATTTTAAAGTCCAACGTTGCTTATTTATTTATTTATATTGATTTGGTTTGGTGTTTTTTGTACTTCCATATGATTTGTAGGATATTTTTAGTTCTGTGAAGAATGTAATTTGTATTTTGATGGGGATTGCTTGACTCTATACCTTCCTTTTTTTTTTTTTTTTTTTTTTGTGGGTACCAGGAGTCGACCTCAGGAACTCTTGCGCCAGCAGGCGCCCATGCCGCTGAGTGATGTCACTGGCCCTTTGTTATCGTATGTGGGTTCCAGGAGTCGAACTTGGGCCCTCGCGCTTGCCAGGCAGGCACTTACCCCTCTGAGCCATCTCACCAGCCCCTCCTTAGCCTTTTTATTTGAATCATTTGCCAACATAGTTATTTTCCTAATATCGTTTAGAGCTGATTCATTATTGGTCTGTACAAAAGCCATAGAGTCCGGGGATACAGTTCAGCTGGGCAGTGCCTGCCTGGCAAGCGCAAGGTCCCGAGTTTTGATTACTGGTACCAAAAGAAAAAAAAAAGAAGAAGAAAAACCATTGATTTTTGCATGGTGATTTTGCATCATGTTACTTTTCTGAATTTGATTATCAGATTTCAAATTTTTCTAGTTGAGCATTTAGGATATTATGATGAAAGGATCATATCATCTTCAAATAGAAATAATTTGATTTCTTCCTTTCATATCTATATCACTTTCATGTTTTTCTCCTAATTGCTCTCGCTAAAATTTCAGGTATGGTATCGAATATGGGTAAAGAGAACGGACAATTCTGTGTCAGTCATCATTTTTTAGGAAATACTTTCAATATTTCCCCACTCTTCATGATGTTGGCTGTTCAAATGACATAGATAGCCTTTATTATGTTCAGGTAAGATTCTTATGCATCCAGTTTCTTCAGAGATTTTTCACGTAGGGATGTTGACTATTATTGAGAGCATTTTCTATATCTGTGTATATGACCATGTGATTGTTATCTCTGATTGTATTTATATGTTTTATTGCAATTATTGGTTTGTGTATGCTGAACCTTCCTTGCATTCTTGGAATGAAACCATTTTCATTACGAAGCGTGACTTTTTCATGAGCTGTTGCACTTGTTCTGCAAATATTTTATTAAGCACTTTTGCATCTATGTTCATCAAAGATTTTGTTTTATGGGTTTTTCTTATTATTTCCCTTTTCTAGTTTTGGAATCAGGGTTTTGTAGAATAGGTTTGGGAGTCTTCCTTCCCTTTTTTATTTCATGGAGTAGTTTGCAGAGCATTGGTGTTAGTTCATCTTTAATGGTCTGGTAAAACTCAGCAGTGAGTTTGTCCATTCCTGGTCTTCTCTTTCCTGCAAACATTTTTGTTACTGTACCAATATCACTTTTCTTATTGATATGTTCAGGATTTTTATATCCTTTTAGTTCAATTTTGTATCTAAAAACTTATGAATTTCTTTTAGATTTTCCAGTTTTTTGGAATATGTATTTTAAAAATAGTGGCTAGGAATTCTGTCGATTTCATGGTTTTTACTGTAAACTTCTCTTTTTATTTCTCTAATTATTACTTTAGATTTTTATCTTTGTTTTGTATAGATTCATTTTAAAATATTTTATTGATCATTTGCATTATTTTTGGGCATATATTTCCATAATTTTAGAGTTGACTTTTATTATTCCTTTTCTTTTTTGTTGGGGACTTTGGTTTGTACTTGTTTTTCTAAAAGATTGTGATGAGTAATTAGATTATTTATTTGAAATCTTTTTTTTATATGTAGCCCCTTATAGCTCTATCAACTTCCTTCTTAGAACTGTCCTCATTGTATCCCACATTTTCTGGTATACCATGTTTCCATTTTCATTTGATCCTAGGAATTTTAAAATTTCTCCTCTGATTTCTTCCGTGACCCACTGATCAACCTGAGGTACACTATTTAATACAGGATCAGTGACATGTAATGTTATACTCAGCTATTCAGGAGTTTGAGGCAGAGGATTTCAAGTTCCAGACTAGTAAAAGCAACTTACCTGAAAAGAAAAATTTTAAAAATAAAAGTCTTCATATGTAGCTTAATAGTTGAGCAAAACTGGATTTGATTCTCATTAATGAAAAAAATAAATAAAAAAAGAAATCTATTATTCAACCTCCATGTTTTTGAATAATTTCTTTAAAAAAAGCTAGACATTTTATAGTACTAAATTAGTAGAATTCTAAATTATTTATTATAATTAGTCCATGCGGTTTCAGTCTGCAAGAGTTTATATATATATATATTTAATTTTTTTAATTCCAAGATTTTTTATTAGTATATATTTGCAGTACATAACAATTACATTTATTGTGAGAAGTTGGTACTTGTTATTTTGTGTTTCTATCATTTCTGTAAATCCTTTCGATTCCAATTTCTACTTCCATTACATTATGTTCTGAAAGATGAAGGGAATTATTCCAGTTTTTAAAATATCTGCTAAGACTTTCTTTGTGTCTTAAAATATGATCTTGTTTGGAAAAAGTTCCAAGAGCCTTTAAAATGAAGGCGCATTCTGTAGTTGTTGGAAGGAATGTTTTGCGAATGTCTGTGAAGTATATTTGATGCACTGTGTAGTTTAATGTTTCTTTGTTGCTTTTTCTATGGATGGGCCATCTATAGTATCAGTAAGAGTGGAGACTGAAGTAATCCACTATTATAGCATCAGGGCCTATCTATTATTTTATATCAAGTAGTATTTGTTTTTTGAAATGGACTGAACTGAAATTTGGTACATAAATATTTATAATAGTTACTTCTTGACAGATTGCTTCCTCTACAAATTAGGTGGCGTCCTCCCTTTGCCTCTTCCAATTAATTTTATTTTGAAGTTTACTTTGCTGGATGTGAGTATAGTCACTCCTGCTTGCTTTCAAATTGCATTTGCGTTGAATATTTTTCTGCCCTTTGCTCAGATGATATATACCTTTGCTGGTGAAGTGTTTCTCACAAGTAAGAAGCAGTTGTGTCTTTGCTTTCAGTCCAATCTGCCAGTTAAAACCGTTATACTTGAGATTATTATTGGAAAACGTACTTATTCCTGTCATTCGGGTTTTTTTTGTAATGTTTGTAATGTTTGGTACTTCCTTAGTTTCCATTTGCTTGTTTATTCTTCTATGTTTAAAGTTTATTTAAGTATCTTCTTCAAGGCTGGTTTCAGGGTCATGAATTCATTTAGTTTGTGGTTATCTTGAAAAACGCTCTATTTTATCTTAAATTCTGAAGGATGGTTTTGCCATATAGTAATATATGTTGGTAGTTATTTTCTTTTAGGGATTAGAATATATTATTCCATGCCCCCCTTGTCCTTAGAGTTGCTGCATGGGTTTGTCTTTATGCTTGTGGAATACTGTTCTCTGGGCTAGCTCAGGAACCAGGATGGAAGTTAGGAATTCTTCTATACTTTTCTTCATTTTTGCTTTCCCATACCTCTGTGCTTCTGTGTTGATTGCCACATCACTGCCTCATTTTCTCAGACACGATACAGTGTCTCATTTGTTGGATGAACTCTTCTGATTTGCAGAGCCAAACAAAGGTTACTTACATTCTGACATTTTTGCTTGATGGCCTCAATATGCTTTTAATTTCTTGGATACTGAACATTTTTTCATATACCAATTGGTATGTCTTCTTTTAAACTCTAATGCTTGTTATTTAGAGTTTTTTGTTTTCACTATTGGGTTTCTGGAGTTCTTTGTATATGCTGGATATCAACGCCTTGTTTGATAAATAGTTTGCAAATATATTGTGTTCCCTTCTGTACATTTTCATTCTGCTGATTGTTTCTTTCTTGTGCAGAAAATTTTGGGTTTCATACAATTTCATTTGCGAATTTTGCTTTCATTTCCTGTGCTTTTGGGGTTTTGTCCAAATATCTTTCCACGTCTTAAATTTCCCCTGGTTTCTTCCAGAAGTTTCAGAGTTTCAGGTGTTATAGTTAAGTCTTCATTGTATTGTGAATTGATTTTATCACTGGCAAAAAGTAGAGAACTAGTTTCATCTTTCTGTATATGGATATTAAATCTTTCTTACTCTATTTATTGAAAAGACTATCCTTTCTCCAATGCGGGTTCTTAGCATGGTTGATGAAAATCAATAGGCTGTACACATAAGAATTTACTTCTAGGCTCTCTATTCTGTTTCCATTAGTCTATATTTCTGTTTGCCAATATCATGCTGTTTTGATTACTACAGATTGATAGAAAATTTTGAGTTCAGGTAATATAATATCTCTCATATTGTTCTTTGGGCTCAGGACGTGGGAAGAAAAGGAGTAAAGTTTGAGTATACCAATATTTTCACTTAGACTTAAGTATCTTAAACAGCAATTTAATATTTAAAAGATTCTTCTCAAAGAGTAAATAACTACAATTTATTAAATATAACTCATTATATTCTGTATCTATATCATAGAATTAGAACAGCATTTATACCATCATATTAAATCTTATCTTTTTCTGAAATCTACTTTAGATTTTAAAAGATATTTTTTGTGTGCATCTGATGTGTCTTTAAGCACCTTACACACATCATCAGAAATAAATGCTTTAAGAGTAAGCATGAATTTCAATGAAGAACTCCTTTGAAGGAGAATGAAATAATATACGGTACAACAATAAGTGCAATAAGTCAGGCACACAACCTCAAATATCGCATGTTTCCTCTTATATGACAACTAGAAGAGATAGAAATAGGAAGTAGGGAGAAGTTCAAATACTTCTCCTAATTACATATTCATTATTTTAAAAATATTTCAGTATAATGCTAATTTGTTTCATTTATACTGATAGTTTATCTCCATTTGTTGAAAAGAAAGTTTAGTTCATGTCTGGTACTAACTACTTTTAAGATAATAGTGTACTCTCTAATTATTACTGTTCTCTTAATATTTGGTTATGAAAATTTGTTTTTTTAAATAAAAAATTAAACAAAAGTAGTCTATTTTCATTTCATAATGGTATTAGGATGTTCTCATTGTCATTTTTACTACACACACACACACACACACACACACACACATACTCACACAGGAGAGACATGATTGAAAGGAAAAATCACAAAGTATCAAATTAAGATAGTACTTTCTCTATGGATGGGATCTTACCTCATGCTAGGTTAAGCCACCAGTCAGCAGGAGGTTAAGGATATAAGCAATCAAGAAATTTCTCTTGACTGAGGCTTCAGAATCTTCAGAGCAGTGAAGCACTTTAACAAAAATTACAATACACTAATACAATGGTGAATATCAACACCATGATAAAGAAAATAGCTAAAGAACTAATGTCCATATATCCAGCCACATTTTAGGAAAATGATAAAACATTAAGGATAAAACACAAGCTTAAAAAATATCAAATAAGGGCCGGTGAGATGGCTCAGCAGCGTAAGCACCTGCCTGGCAAGCGCAAGGGCCCGAGTTCGACTCCCGGATCCCACATATGAAAAAGGGGCCGGTGATATCGCTCAGCGGCATGGGTGCCTGTTGGCATGCGAGGTCCTGAGGTCGACCCCCCGGTACCCACAAAAAAAAAAAATATCAAATAATAAACACAGATTTATTACAAAGCCTCATCATTCATATGGACAACAATTTTAGGAGGCTCTGACTTGAAGTCCCTGGAATCAAATCTGTTCCGTCACTTCTAAACTGCTTAAACTCACACGTTTCTCCATCTCTCTGTGACTAAGTTTCCTCATGTGAGCACTTTGCACATATTTTCTCACAATCCTCAAAACCACGCCTGGGACATATACAGAAACTGACGAACATTAGAGATTGTTACTTATTATTACACTCATGGTCCACATATTGACATTTGAACATACAGACTGCATATACAGTAGCGGTCCTTCAAAGTACAATAGAGCTAAACATTTTCAGTTACCTAGTGACATTTTTGACACTAGGTGTCAAAAATCCACAGCACAAAGTATGACTCATGGCACGGTGTGAGTTAACACATTTGTGGCACAGAGCAGTTAACAGATGTATTGCGTAGCCATTGATCTAAGATACAGCCCATATAATTATGTGCAGTACATAGTACTTGATGGTGTTATCATCTTATTCTATATATTTAATATACTAAAAATTTACTATAATTTTAATATGTACTTTTTCTACTTATTAGGAAAAAAAAGTGTATGGTAAAACAATATGCATTTTATACCAGTAGCAGCCTCATATATCTCCTGTTTACCACATTTCTTGTTTGCACCAAGTGTTCACAACAAAGGATCAACCCATATCATTGAGGTTTGTATAAGTAAACCCTATTATGTTTGTACAACGATAATTACCTGACACATTTCTGGGAATAAATACTTGTTAAATAATGAATGAGTATGTTTTCAAAATCATCTTTGGTCACTAAGGGACATGGGAAACAATTATTTTTGTAATTACTGAGGAAAATAAATATTAACCTAGTATTTGTTAAATAAGAGTCAGGGAAAATTAATATAATTTTAAACACAAAAATGTAGAGATTTTTCTAATCAAGCTCTTGCAATAGTGATATTAAGGGCCGGTGAGATGGCTCAGTTTCATCAACTTTAGCCATTCAGGAAATGCAAATAATAATCATACTGAAGTGTCATCTCATCGAAGTCAGAATGGCTATTATCAAAAATACAAGAAATAATAGGGTCAGTGAGATAGCTCAGTGGCGTAAGCGCCTGCCTGGCAAGCGCAAGGGCCCGAGTTTGACTCCCGGAACCCACATACGAAAAAAGGGCCGGTGATATTGCTCAGTGGCACGGGCGCCTGCTGGCATGCGAGGTCCTGAGGTCAACCCCGGTACCCACAAAAAAAAAAATACTGATATTAAGCATTTCCTGAAGAAGAAAAATATTCCAGAAAAGGAGTAGGATATTAGAAACAAAATTTATTTAAAAAAGAATAAAATATGTTTGTAAATAAAAAATTATTTATTATAATAAATTCAAATATTTTATAACAGTTTGAACTGGTTTCTATTTTGCATTTGTGTGTCCATGACTATTTCCCTAAAGAGTCTGAGGATTCCATCTATTTTAAATAATTTTCATTTTCAATAGGTTGTGGGAAACAAGGGGAGTAAAATATGTGGAATGGATTGCCCAAAACTTTTTTATTAAAACTCCTTAATATCTAAATCACTTAAGTCATGTTTTTAATAAAAGTAATAGTTCATGGCTTCCATATTCAAAAATAGAAGCAGGAAATTGCAATAAAAACTCACTTTGCCTTAGGTATCCTATTAAAATGCAGATTGTGTGAGATTTAGAAATATTTATGTCTATTCAAATAAGAAAAAGATAGAACTGCGATTGCTTGAGGACACATAACCTAGAACTGGCTCAACAAACACTGTTAATACTTTGGCTTGGGGACAAAATTTCACAGATTGCTAGGATGTGCAAAAACCAAAGTACTATACAGAATATCCCAATGCCTTTGTGGAATAAAAAATAATATCTCATCAATTTTGAAAGCAATAATTGTCTTAAATTCTGAAGTTGTTACATTTTTCCAATGTGTGTTGAGAGTTGATATTCTAATGCTATCAGGATTGTTTAGGGTTTTATTCAAATTATAGCCTCAAACTAGACAGCACTGGTACTTGAATAAAAATGGAAAGATATACAGTCATTTTTAAAAATATGATAAGGAAATTGTTCAAAGTAGAACATTATTTGAGATTATAAAATTATATATATATATATATATATATATATATATAGAGAGAGAGAGAGAGAGAGAGAGAGAGAGAGAGAGAGAGAATGTGTGCTTTTCTTAGTAGTACTGATTTTTCCCCTTTCCTTCCTTTCTTCTTTATTTCTGCCATTATGGTTTGAATCTAAAATGGTCCCCAAAGCATCATGTGTTTGGAAGGTGATTGATTTCTGGAGATGCCAACTTGCTGTTAGGAGGTGGGGATGAGCAGAGTGACTAAAATACCTCCCTCTCTCCTTCTTTCCTTCCTTCTTTTCTTTCTGTCTTACCTCCTTCCTCCTTTCCAATTCACTCCTTTTTTTTCTTGTATTACATTATGCCATATATCTGCTTAGCTAAGATTATTTCCCAAAAGAATTAAACTAGTACAACAGTTGGCTTTATCCTTCTGTCTTCTTTATTTCTCCTGACTTGCCTTACTCTGCTCCAGACGCACTGAGCTTGGGACAGTTGGCATTTTTGCAGTGGTTCTTATCTCTCTCAGAAACTCTCAGCCTCTAGATTTTTCATAAGTTTAACAGCATCACATCCTTCAAATCATCTATTACCACGTCATCTACCCAGTGAGAACTAGTCTAACTACCTGATTTGAAATCAACTTTCCCCCATCCCATTTCTCCCATTCCTAGGGAATCTACTCTGCATTTTTTTCCTATAGCCTTTAGCTGTACACAGATACATAATTTAATTTTACTTTATTCTAAATTTTCTGGCATCTGTCCCTACTGTGTCCTACCAAAGACATGCTAGAACATGAATTTTGTGTATATAGAGTTTAGCCTATTTTGATTACTATTATAATCAACATATCTAGAAATTTCCTAGATTATAAGAGCCAGCTAATGTAGATTTTGTTTGTATTCGTGTGAAACAAACGAGTAAATAACAATGGAAAACAAAACCATCTCCACTCTTAGGAGATAGTTCTTGTTGACCTTATAGTATATAAGGAATCAGTCTGCTAAAGAATTTACACTAACAAAATCATACCTAAGACCATCACTATTCTTATTTGGGAGGCTATGAAATTCGATATTTTGGAGTTAGTGGTTGAGTCACGATGCATTTCTTTCCCTGAATGGAATTTTTTACTATTATTATTCTTGCTATCTTCCAAATTTGTGTACTAGGTATTGTGAAGTGTTTAAGTCTATAATTTAGACCAAAGATAGCCAAATTATTACACATAGCCAAATCCTATTCTTGGAGTGGTTTTAGTTTATTTTACAGTTAAGGATACTTTTGAAGCTTTAATGATTACCTTTTTAATATTTTATACCACAATACTGTTATGAAAATTCAGTAAAATGCTCAAAAATAAAGTTTTATTATAACATACTCATGGTCATTCATTCATGTGGTGTAACGCCTGTCTCATGCTGTGAGACAGAGGTGAGTAGGTGTAACAGACATATATGGCCCTCAAGAATGCAGTAGTTACTAATTGATTTTGCTGAGAAAAAGGTTTGCTGACTTCTGACTTAGGACTATTTGTTTTGAGTTCTAGCTAAATTCAGGAAGATATTAACACTAACTACAGGCAACAGGAGCAATGCACAGAATGTGGAAGAGCAAAACCATAATTCTGTGACACTTTCTATGGAGTCATAAATTTAAATATAACAATCACTGACTTCATGCTTAAGAGAAATAAATAGATATTGTTGGTATTTTGAGAAATGAAATTGAAATTCATTGAGGGCATTTTGAGAATTTTCCATGTAAAACAATCAGACAGTTGTCTGAGAAGATGTAATACAGTCATCACTGATGAGAATTTTGGAGTAGTTCAAAGCTTGCACCAGATTTAACCCCAGCTTCCTCCATGGTTGAGCAGTAGCTGAACAAAAGTCTAAAATACAAAGTTCCAGAGCATAAGTTAGATCGGTGTCCACAATTTCAAACAGAAAAATAAAAGAGAGTGGTTGATATATAGAAATGATTGGGGCCGGCGAGATGGCTCAGCAGCATATGCGCCTGCCTGGCAAGTGCGAGGGCCCGAGTTTGACTCCCGGATCCCACATATGAAAAAAGGGGCCGGTGATATCGCTCAGTGGCACAGGCGCCTGCTGGCATGCGAGGTCCTGAGGTCGACCCCCGGTACCCACAAAAAAAAAAAAAAAAAGAAAATAAAAGAAATGATGCTACATGGAGAAAAACTGAACGCAGTATTGAGAAATAGAAAACTGATATGAGAAGATATTTGAAATATTCAGGGTTTTGGTTCTATTTCCAGTAGAAGCTTAGATGAATTACTCACCTTAAGTTTCATAACAATTTCTAGGATCTTTATTTAAAATGTGTCCTCTGATGAAGACAGTGACTTGTTATTTTTGGAGACAATTTTATTGAATACTTTGTAGCTTAAGGCCAAAACAACTACAGAATTACTGTGTTCTATTTGATGAATTTATATCCCACAGGGATGTGGATTAAGAATTCTCCAACTATTTCATTTGTATATTGTTAATTTGACTAAATAAATATATATATATACTCTAAATAATGAAGGGCAGATTTTTCACTGTCCAATAAAAGTTACAAATAAGGAACGGGGAAAGAACAAAGTGTATGATATGTTGAATTGTAATGGAAAATTCTAAATGAACTCTTTTTAGATACACACACATACATACATACATGTATACACAAATAGAGATGTATGAGTACACAAGGCTTGCATATGTATTTCGTGCATTGGTGCATGTATATTTTATGTAATTACATATAATATAGTCTATATTCTGCATATATATAGACTCTAAAAACTATATATATAGAAACTATAAAAGCTATATATATATATATATATAGTTTTTTTCACTGAGAAATTCTAGCAATGACAATGTTGTAGCATGATGTACAAAATGTATGGTTCAGAGTTTGAATTCTAAATACCATTCTCCATGGGGAAGGAATCTGGACTTTTTAGATAATGACTGATTACTGAAGAAAAGTACAGGAATAATATGATTCTGAAGGATCTTATTGTGCTTTAATATAAGGAAAGGAACTGTCCTAAAATAGTCCATAATAGAAAAAGCTGGAAAACTGAACAATTTTAGTATTCAGTTATAAATGCCCACACAAAATTTAAATATTTAAGGGGCCCTATGATATAATAAAAAACAAAATATATGAGTAAATATAAATATAGGAAAAATATTTCTTACAGATGAATTTCAAATATTAATGGTGGAAAAAAAAACAAAAACTGAAAAATCACCAATTCTCTCAAGGATGCAGAAATTAGTGGACATAAATTTAAGCAGCAACAGGATATTTATTTTTATCTCAAGGTATCTTATACAAAATATTTAATAATAAGAAAGGCGTAGACTAACTTTAGAGTTGGTAGTTTTACTAACCACCTCCTTTAAGTGGTCAAAATCATCATTAGTACTAAGACATAGGAACAGCGTATACAGGTACTTCCGGATCTGATGTATTTATTTATTTATTTATTTATTTATTTATTTATTTTATGTGGGTACTGGGGGTCGACCTCAGGACCTCGCACTTGCCAGCAGGCGCTTGTACTGCTGAGCTATCTCACCAGCCCTGATCTGATGTATTTAGAAAGACACATAGTTCTGAGATATATTCCTAAATAATGCTTAAGTTTAATATAATTAAGAGGAAATATCAGAAAACCCCAAGCTAGGAGGCATTATAAAACAACTGGCCAAAACTTTTCAAAGGTATCATGATTGTAGGGGTTGGGGGATGACTGAAGCTGTCTTTGGAGAAAATTAAATAGACCCGAGACATGAAATGTATAATTGTGGTACATAAAAAGGACAATAGTACAAAAAGACTGTTAAAATTCAACTAAGTTTTCTAATTTAGTTAAGAGTGTTCAGTATTATGGTTATGTCAGGTGTTCACATAAACAGAAACTGGTTAAAATATACAGCAACACTGTTATTCTTGCAAGTTCTGTGAGTCTAAAATTATCTCAATGTAACTTTTAAAATGCTACCCCTTACTCTCTCTCCCTTTGGCCAAAATGTCCTAATAATACTGAAGGGTGTGAGCTATATCAGGGGTCCTTACTGATCAGGCAGAAAATGGAATAACCAGCCACTGATAACATATAAGCTACTTTCTAAGCTTTCCGACACTTTCTATTCCCTTCAGGAACAGCCATAGCCTGAAGACACAGATGAGCAGAAGTCAGAGTGGCTTATCTTCTTTCCATGCCCAGAAGGAAAATGAAAGACAGCTCTTAGAATCTCTTAGAAACTTGAGAAGGGAAAAACTGATAATTATGTATTATTCTCAAAATTTATTTCTTTCCAATAATTATTCTATTGCTGAAAGAATATTCTTTAAACAAAACCTAGGCATGGATTAAATAGCAGTTCAATCAAGATGTTCAGCATATTTATCATTTTACTCTTCTTCCTTGTAGATATTTAAGTAGAATAAAAGCAAATGTCAATCTTATCCTCTTATGTAGAAGGACTTCACTGGAATAACATGGCCTGTCATATTAATTAACAAAAGCTAGACTTCCAAAGCATAGATGCTCTATGATTTTTTTACACTATGATTTCTAAATAATCTTATTAGAATATAGAATGAAATGTTTTAAACTACATATTTATTTTGGATTGTAAGTTATCAATACTTTTCTTTTACATCATTATTGTGAAACCAAAATCAGAAAGAATAATAGTGGACATGCAAGAGAAAAATAATGTGTATGCATTCTAACTTGTCACTACCATTAGACAGTTTAAGCAAAAATAAAACTCACTAAGTTGCAGTGTAATTAAGGGTAAAACTCCACCTAAATCACTGTTGATATGTTGTTATCTGAAGTGAATGGCTAGAGAAAGAATAGGTATCTCAGAAATGCACAGGACCAAGCTGATGAAATAGAGTGAGTTAGACTCTAGTGGGCTGTGGCAAACAGAAAAGCCCTTTCCTCTGCAATTATAATAACAGCCACTAAGAGATTAGAGTTAATTTTTGCTTTGGAAGAAGATAAACATAGTTTTTCCAGATTGGGATTTCCATAGAAAAGTATCTAATTTTTAATAAAAATCTTTCCGGTACCTGTCTTCTTTTTTACTGGATTATTAGTGTTATGAGGTTTCATAATCCTGTTCTTTTCCAAAGGCAGAAATAGGCAGAAGGAAAACAGAGACAAAAGGAGAATGTAGGTGAGTGTGTTTTTAGTGGACGACTGCATAGTATTTAAGAATGTAACCAAGAAATGTCCTTCCTCAATTATGAATTAGCAATCAAGGCTTCGTGAAAAGTTTATTTGTGCTTGCTTTGGCAACACATATACTAAAATTTGAATGATACAAGATCTTTAGCATGGCCCCTGTATAAATGTAGCACACAAATCCATGAAGCATTCTGCATTTTATAAGATGTTTAATAAGTCCAAAGGGAATGTAAATAAATTGATAAAGGATTCAAGTTAGATGTTCATTGAGTTTAAAGATGACATAAACAGATGATTGAATTGAAGAATAAAATGCAACATATAAATGACCATAAATAACCACTTTAGTAGATTAGCGATTGTGAAAGAAGTGAAAAGTAATCCTGTATATAAATTATTCAACTGAATGTAGGGACAGCAGACATGGCCCATCTAAGGAGAGATTGTCAGGACTTGAAGACAAGGTTAATGTAGTAGGGCATATATTAAATGATACCCTAAAAACACCAAGACACCATGAAAGAGGACTACAACAGCTACTAGACAACTCCAAAAAAAAAAAAAAACTATGAATTATAGGAATTAAGAAAAATTAGAAGAAACACCAAATGTACGAATAATGTAGTCAAAAACACAGCAAAATTTTTCCGAATCTAGAGAATGAAATGAATATCCCAGTAATTGGATATTCCAATAATAGAACTACAAATATCTATGAACAAAAACGAAACTTCCCATGATATATCATAGTCAAAATTGAGAAATTTAGCCCAAGAAAGAGAATAAAATCTGTTTGTGAGAGTCATCAAACAACTTATAAAGGCAACCCTACTAGAATAAAAGCAGGTTTTTCAACACAAAATTTAAAGACCAGGAGAGTTACTAACAAAGTTTTTCAAGACCCAAAACAAAACAACTTCCAATCCAGATTAATATATCTTCAAAATTATCCTTCAAAACGGTTGGAGAAAGAAAGACTTTCTATGATAAAGAGAAGCTAAACAAATTTATGTTCACTAAACCGGCTTTTCAGAAAGTAGTATTCAAAGGAAGCTTAGAGACAGTGAGTAAATTCTTTTTTTGTCTTAATTATATTTTCTTATTGATGAGACAAAATACCTGATGCCCAAAGTTAAAGGAGGAAACATTTATTGTAGCTCAGAGTCTGGAGAGGTTTCAGTTCGTATTTGACTGGCTCCAAGGCAGGGTATCATGGCAGAGGGGCATCACAGAGGAGAAACAGCTCATGGCAGGCAGAAGCAAATGGAAGAGTGAAGTAGTGAAGAAGCACCAAGTGGCAGCAGCAGCCCTCTTTCTGTCCCTTATATTCTACCCAGGCTACACGCCCTTAGGGTGAGTAGCATTCACACCAATGCCTTCCCATAATGCACACCCAAAACTATGCCAAACCAATCAGTGGACTAATTTAGTAATCACACACCTTTGAACCCAGACTCACACACTTAATCCCGGCATCACACACTCTAGATCCAGCCACCTCTGAAAAGCCCCACCTATGACCACATGAGGCTTTGGGGGGACATTTAGATGCAGCCATAACACTTTCAAAAATTCAATGTATATGGTCTTAACTTCCAAATCAAAAGAAACAGGCTGACACAGTGGATCAAAAAACCAAAATCCAATCATATTTTTTCTGCAAGAGACACACCTCTTCCACAGAGAATCTCATAGTGTGAAAGTAAAAGATGGAAAATGATACTACAAGCAACTGGAGCTTGAAAGCTGAAAGAGCTGTTCTATTTCCAGAAGAGACAAAAAAGATCACAACAAATTTTATGAAGCAAAAACTACTGTACTTAAAAGAGTCATAGACACTAATATAGTCACAGTGGAGGACTTTCATACATCACTCTCACAAATAGCCAAGTCATTAGACAAAAAATGAGAAAAGAATTATCAGATGAAACACACTATCAAACAAATGGACTTAGATATTTCAAGACTGTTTCAACCAACAACATTATACACATTTTTCTCAGTAACATATGGAAATTTTTCCAAAATATATCACACTGTAGAACATAAAGCATGCTTACATAAACATAAAGGAATTGAAATAATCTCTTTCATCCTATTGAATCATAGCAGAATGAAACTAGAAATCAACAGCAAAACAAACCACAGAAACTATGCAAATACTTGAAATTTTGCACATACACGGCAAATGCTATGTAAATCAGTCATAGAAGAAGTGAGGGATGAAATTAAAACATTTCTAGAAGTGAGTGATAATGAAGCCAGGAGACACGGAAAGTTAGGCAGATAGGGAATAGGTCCTGAATAGGTAATTTAAAGTAAACTAAAAGTCAGGGCCTAAGTGAGTTAGCATACTAAAATGCATTATCAAGGCCTAGTGAAATACAAGAGACAAAGATGTCCTTAACAAAATGAGACCATAGAGGAAGTGAAACAGGTTTACTTCTAGACATCAAAAGCCTACCTGCAACCAGGAACATTCCAGCTTTCTGTCACGTACACTGGTTCCAAAAACTAGAAAAACCCAATGGACCTATATATCTATGTTGTCCGCCTTATGAAACACCTCTCTTGGGTTAGCGAAGAGCTTCTCTTGTATACTTTCTAAAATGCATATTTGGCCATCCCCCCACCACTTGCTTGCTGTTTGCTTTGTCAGCTTCAATCTTCGTTGCCCCAAAACAAGGACCTGAGCGCTGGATTCAGTTACAATAATGACAGCACAACATACCAAGCCTATTGGACAAAATGAAAGCAGGGCTCTCTGGAGTGTTTACAGCTGTAAATGCTTCCACTATAAAAATAGAGCTATCTCAAATAAATACGGCCACGATCCATCACACCGTCCTAGAAAAACAAGAGCAATTCAAATCCAAAATTTGTAAAAGGAAAGAAATTATAAATATCAGAGTGGAAAATAATGAAATTGAAACTAGAAAACAATACCAAGGATCAATGAATCAAACAGTTGATTTTTGAAACGATAAAAAAGGTTGATAAATCCTTAGCCAAATTTATCAAATGAAGGAAAGAAAAGACTAATCAATGCAATTAGAAATGAAAAAGGCAAAATCACAACAGACTCAACCCAAATTTAGGGGATTATGAAAAATTATTTCAAAAACTTATTTTTCAATTAATTGAAGATTCTTGAAGAAATGGATAGATTTTTGGACATATAAATTTGCAAAATTGAACCAAAAGATATAAAAATCTTGAATAAACCAGTAACAGTGAGTGAAACTGAGGCATCAATAAAAACCCTACCAATCAGAATATCAGGGAAAAGTTATCACCAATAGCCCTCAAAATCCTCCATGAAATCAAAAGGGAAAGAAAACTGCCAGATTAATTCTCTGAAGCTAACATTATCCTAATTCTGAAATCAGACAAGTACCCAAGAAAGGGCCAATTTCCTTTATTGGTATAGGTAGAAAAATCATCAACAAAATACCTGGAGACCAAATGCAACAAATCAGTCAAAAGATCATACGTTATAACCAATCTGACCTCATCTCAGAGATGCAAGGATTGTTCAACGTGTGTAAATCAATAAATGCAATACAGCACCTACACAGAAGGATGCAGAAAGCGATGTAGGAAAGGCCTTTGACAAAATCCAACAACAATTTATAATAAGAATCCTGATGAACATAGGTATAGAAGGATCATACTTGAAACTGATAAAAGTTGTTTATGACTAATACACTGCCAACATTATACTGAAATGGGATAAAATGAAAGCTTTCCCTCTAAAATTAAGACCAAGACAAGGATGTCCACTGTGACCACTCTCGTTTAATACAGTACTTGAAACTTTAACCAGAGGAATCAGGCAGGCAAGAGAAAGAAGTAAAAAGGGTATGGATATGTAAGGAAGTCAAACCTTCCTTTTTGGAGATGGCATGATCCTTTATGTAGATCTACAAACTCCGCCGTAAGACTCTTCGAACTAATGAACAAATGCAGCAAATGGTGGAATAAAAAGCAACACACACAAAAGTAAATAATGTTCCTGTACCCCAACAATGAACCCTCAAAGAAAGAAACCAGGAAAACAAGTTCATTCATGGTAGCTTCAAAAAATTAAACACCTAGGAATTATTCTAACCAAGGAAGCAAATGACCTCTATAAGGAAAACTATAGTACTATGAAAAGGGAGATTGAAGAGGACATTAGAACATGGAAACACATCCATGTTCCTATATAGGCAGAAAAATATTGTCAAAATAGCCATGTTACCAAACTAATATATATGGAATCAGAAGAGACCTAGAATAGTCAAACAAACCTGAACAAAAACAGCAAAGCCAGAGTCATTACAATGCCAGATTTCAAGTTATAGTATAAAGCTACAGTAATAAAAACAGCATGGTACTGGCATAAAAATAAACATCATGACCAAAGGAATAGTTCTTATGTTGCAGAAACAACCCCATACACCTTCATCCATGTTTTTTCTTTTTTTTTTCATTGTTCTTTTGTTTTACAAAGGGACTAAAAATATGCACTGGAGAAAAATTGCCTCTTCAACAAATAGAGCAGGAGAATTTAAATGCAGAATGAATCTAGACCCATCTCTCACACTGTAATAAAATGAAATACAAATGGATCAAAGACCTAGATGTAAAAACAGAATTATTCATTTTGCTGGAAGATAAATTAGGTAAAACTCTTGAAGACATAGGCATAGGCCAAGACTTTCTGAACAGAATCCCAGTTGCACAAGAAATAATACCAAAAATCAACAAATTAATTTATATCAAATTAAACACATTTTGCAAATTGATTTCAACCTATATCTATCATAACTAACTACCTAAGTTCTTATAAAATAAATGAATGAATCCGATGCTGGAAAAACAAAATAAGGGGGGGGGAGAAGGAAATTGAAATGTGTAATGTTCATGTACAGATTTCCTACAGTGAATATAAACTTTATGTACTGTGAACATGTAGTACTAATAAAAGTAAAAAAAGAAAGAAAAAACTAACAGAGTAAAGAGAAAACCTAGAGAATCAGAAAAATGCCATCTACCCCTCAGACAGAAGATGAGCATCTAGAATATGTGAAGTACAGAAAATAGATCCCCGAAAATAAGATGCCCAATTAAAAATGGGCAGCTGAAATGAATAGACACTTCTGAAAAGAAGAATTGTAAATAACCAATAAGTACACTAAAAAATGGCATCTTTGGCCTTTGGAGAAATGCAAATCTAAAGAACACTAAGATTTCATCTTACTTAACAATAGCTATCAACAAGGACTCAAAAAATATCAAGTGGTGGCAAGCTTGTAGGCAATAAAAACACACTTCTACATTGTTTAAGGGAATGTAAACAACCACTATGGATATCAGTATTGTGATTCCTCCAAAAACTAAAAACAGAAATTCCATGTGACCAGCTGTACTTCTGGCTATCTTCTGAATGAGGTAAAGTCATTATGTTACAGTGATATATACATAGCATATTTATAGAACACAATTCACAATAGCTAAGTTATGGAAGTGGCCTTTATGCCTATCAACAGAAGAATGGGTAAATAAAATACGGTATACAAAACCAATGGAGTACCATTAAGCATAAAGAAGGATAAATTCGAGATCTTTGTAGGAAAATGAATGGATTTTGAGATTATATTCTAAGTGAAATAAATCATACCCTACAACGGAATATCACATAGTTTCTCTTATATAAGAAACACAAAATATAAGTAATGTAATGAATAGAATAAAAGAGATATGGAAGGAAATAGGGCAATACACTATGTAAAGAGGGGAAGAAGATCCTGGGAAGGAGGGATAAAAGAGAGCAAGGGAAAGGGAGGGAAAAATCATCACAATGCAATATGTATATGTACCAATTCCCCAAGATGGATGCAATTATTATGATGTATCACAAACATACACAAATAATAAAAAGGAAATTTTTATTATTGGATGCATTAATGATAATTTATACAACGAAGTACCTGTCATTCTCTACATGAAGAGTAACATTTCCAACCTTTTCCAGACTTTCCAATGTTAAAAAAATTCATGGCTTTGGGAATACCAAAATGCCATGAATCTCTATAAATCTATCTATCTATCTATCTATCTATCTATCTATCTATCTATCATGTATCTATCATCTGTCTGTCTATACATTAGAAAGCATTTTGGGGGACATTTCTGTACATTTCAACACACATGTCCCCATATAATTTCTTTGCATCCTTATATTTCATAATTGAAATCTAAATTTGACAAGATGTGATCAGCAGACTGTTTTCCCCTGGGCAAATGTGAATAGTAATCTGTAATTGTGTTAAAGGAGATGTTTGCAAAGCCTCTGTTCACATTTCTGATTTTGGTTCTCTGGCCTGTTCTTCATGCTGTGATTATGTCTCTGCACCCTGTAATCACACCTCATCAATTCATGCTGGTTCAGTGTATCCTTAGTGTATTTCGTCTGTGAACCTCACTGGTAGTTGCCCTATTTCAGCTGGATTTGACATCCTGTAGAGTCAGATTTGATTTTCTGAGCTTGTCTTTCTAAGAGCAATTGTCATTCTGGTGTGTTTAGAAAAGTTTGTATGCACACATGCTATTTTGATTCTTAGTTGAAACCAAATTTTTATGCAGTTGAAAGTAAAAATTAGAATGTGTAATAAATGAAAAATCCCATTGACGTTCCCTAACTGGTAATCAAGATACTTTATTTTAGGTTTTTCTCTGCCTGTTGTTAATTATAAGAACTATGAAATATCAAACACAATTCAGCTTAGTTTTTTATAAGAAAAAAATAAAATCATAATAAATGGGTATAACTACCATTCAAATATTATAAGATATTTGTTTTCAAATTTAGAGTGCATTAAAATCTCCTGCACAGCTGTTAAAACACAGAGTGCTGGACTTTAGCCACGGAGACTTGATACATAGATTAGAGGTGAAGATCACTAATTGGTATTTTTAACAAGTACTCTGGTAATTTTGATTGTTTTTGAAACCGCAATTTTATAACACTACTCTTTGTAATATTGGTCATAAGTATCATGTTACATTTTATTTTCATCATACACCAGTTGAGCAATATTTCCTGATTATATATGAATTTATTTAATATATTATGAAATTTTAATGACCTAATTATATATGAATTTATTTAATAGTTTATGAAATTTTAATGACTTGGGTATATAAGATATAACAGTACAGGGGTAAGAATAGGAATTTGAATAAAACGTTTTTGTGTTTGAATCTCAATTATCTCTGTAAATTCTTCGAGTCCTTATTTCTTCATTTCTAAAATGCAAGCACTAGTACCACTTGATTAATACAGATGTTATAAGAGTAATATATATGCAAATATAGACATTACATTTAGATTTCAATTCATTCATTCCCTTTACCCTATTCTTATTTTACAACAAGGATTATTTTTTGGCAATTCAGATAGCTAACACAATAAGGCTTAGTTATTTCAATATGCAATGGATGCTATCAAGAAAAAATAAAAATGAAGGCCACAGTTGATATATATTCTAAGATGACCCACAGTAGCATATATAGAACTTAAGTTAGCCTGATTTACTCAAAATGATGCCTTTAATCATAATTTAAATTAAAATCTAGGCTTTGAGTCTATGCAACCATGATTCAGTGAAATTAAACCAATTGACTACAGACAAATCAGTTTAAATAATTTACTTGCATAAAAAGGATATTGATGTATAATAACTACAATAAAAAAGGTAAAAGAACCTTTCTCAATTATAATTTAGAAGCTGAGCTATAATTAATTTAACTGGGACTTTTTACCACATTTGGCTTGAGATATCCTGAATTAAAACACTTTTCCCTTGCATGCATAAGGAACCTCAAATATAACTAAATCTTTTGATTCTGTTTTTGACGATATCTATTTGCATAAGAAAGTACAAGCGATAGAAGATTCAATGGTATTTTCAAAGAATGGAGTACTATTTTGCCATGAAGATAAACTTGAGTCATTTATAGGAAAGTGGATGCACCTTGAGAACATAATGTTAAGTGATATAAATCAGACACAGAAGTTTAAACATTGCACTGTCTTTCTTATACGAGAAACCCAAAATATAAATAAAGATCAAAATAAAAGATAGAGAAAAGGAAGTAGGGAGATAGATCTTTCTCAAATGACAAGTGAATTAACAGGTGAAGGGAGCATGGATGGAGGGGGGGAAAGAAGATGAAAAAAGGAATGAAGATGTGTTATGCACACGTACTAACTCCCCACAGGAAATGTAAGCATCACGTACTGCGAACATGTACTAATAAAAGTAAACAAAGAAGAATATATAAAAGTGTAATAACACATACCACCACTTCTTGAAAAGCTTCATTCTAATAGATATTGTGGAAGCACTAAGGAAAAGTACAAAGCCAACCTTGCCACCCAAGAGGGGGTGAAATAAAACAAATACCAACAGACATGAAAGATCAAATAACCACCAATACAATTGTATGGGGGGACCTCATTGATCACAGACAGATCAATTAGAAAAAAATCAACAGTGAAATATGAGAACTGAACAAACTTTTCAACAAATGGACTTAGTAGATGTCTACAGAGTGTTCCATCCCATAACATCAGAATACACATTCTTCTCAGCTGCACATGTGATGTTCTCCAAAATACAGCGCATACTAGCTCATAAAACATGCTTCAGTAAATGCAAAGGAATTGAAATTATCCCATGCATATTATCAGACTATAGCACAATGACACTGTAAATCAATGCAAAAAGAAGCCACAAGTACTTCATAAACACATGGAAGTTAAATATCACCATCCTGAAAAACCAAGGGGGTCACAGTTGAAATTAAAGAAGAGGTTAGACACCTTCTACAATTAAACAATAATGCCAATCCAACATACTGGAACTTACGGGACACAATGAAAGCAGTCCCATGGTGGAAATTATAAAGATAAGAGTAGAAATTAATGCAATGGAGACTAAGAAAACAATAGAAAGAATCAATGAATCAAAGAGTTGGTTCTTGGAAAGATTAAATAAAATTAACAGAGCACTAGCCAACATTGTCAAAAAAAGGAAAGAAAAGACTCAAATCCATGTAATTCAGAATGAAAAGGATGAAATCACAACAGATACTGCGGAAATCCAGAAGATCATCAATACCTAGTTGGAGAACCTGTACTGGAATGTGATGGAAAACACAGAAGAAATGGACAGATTCCTAGATACATATGAATTACCAAAGCTGAATGAAGAAGCTATAAAAATCATAAATAAGCCAATATCAGTCAAATAAATTAAAGATGTAATTAAAATTCTATCAACAAAGAAAAACCTAGGTCTTGATGGATTCACTGCTGGATTCTACAAGAAATTTAGAGAAGACTTAATGCCATTACTGATGAGACTCTTTAATGAAATTGAAAGGTAAGCAATACTCCAAGTTCATTCCTGGAACCAAATATTACCCTGGTACCAAAACCAGAGAAGGATCCAAGCAAAAGAACTACAGGCCAATCTCCCTCATGAACATAGCTGCAAAAATCCTCAATAAGATACTGTCAGACAGAAGGCAGTAAATCATCAAGAAGGTCATACAACATGACCAAGTAGAATTTAAACCAGGTATGCATGGATGGTTCAACATACACAAGTCAATAAATGTAATACACCATATTAACAGAGCCAAGGACAAAAATCATATGATCATGTCAAGAGACACAGAAAAAGCATTTGACAAAGTCTAACACCCATTCATGATAAAAACCATACAGAAATCTGGAATAGATGGTCTTTATCTGAACCTGATAGAAGCCATTATTGAGTGTTGATTTTTTTAAGCAAAGAACCCCACATAAGTCTGCCACATATCCAAATAATTTGAACCCTGGAGTCTTCTAAATTTTGCTTAGACAAAATTAGAAAATGTACACTGTAGAACTCCTCTTTCCTCTTTCCCATTTGCGCTCCACCCCAAGCTAGAACTTGGTCATTTTTGCCTTAAAATAATTTATATGTTTTATTGTGGGCAGAGCTACACTGGCATCCTTGCTGTTGTTGAGTGTAGTTGTCTAAACTGCCATTCTAATCAGCGCAAGCAGCATAAAAATCCCAAACTGCCTCGGTGATTGGCCAAAATCTCTATGTAGCCTTCTTAAACTGTGTAGTCAGTCAGGTTGCCGCAACCCCTCCCCATAGTAATCAGCCTTTCATCAGTGTGAAAAAATACCTAAGAAAATAAATTTAAAGTAGAAAAGATTTATTTTGTCCCACATTTTCAGAGGTTTCAGTTATCAGTCCTTTGTAAACTGTTGTTTCTAGGCCTGTGATGAGGCAGAAATCATGGAAGGAAGCATATAGTTGAATATAGCTACTGTCCTCATAGCAATCAGGAAACAAAAACAGAGAGTGAGGAAGTGCTGAAGGGAAAAAGTGCACTCTTCAGCGGTACACCTCCAAAGACCTACTTCCACCAGCTAGGCGCACTTCCTACAGTTTCCACTGCCTCTCGTTTTCTATTAAATTATGGACCCGTGAGTGGTCCCTAAGATCCAGTCACCTCCTAAGGACCCCAAATCCGAATACTGCTGCACTGACACCAAGCCTTCAACACATGAGTTTATGGTGGTCGTTTAAGATTCAAATCATAACAATAATTTTATTGAGTTATCTTTCATTTGAACACTTGCTTCTCTCTTGATTATATTGTATCTGTTTTTGTATCTTTTTGAATAGGTGTCTTGAAATTCCTGAATTTGAGAATTCTTTGTGTTATGGCAGTCAACAAATTCAGGATATTTTCAGTCATTGCTTCTTCAAATAATCTTTTTTAGGCCTTTCTATTTTTTTTCTTCCTAAGACTCCCACAGTGTGTACTTTAATCTGTATAATGATGTTGAGATGTCCTTATTTATGTTATTTCGTCCTTTTCTCTCTGTTGTCCAGACTTAATAGTTTCAATTGTCCAATCTTCAAGTTTCCTGATTCTTTCTTTTGCTTGATCAAGTCTACTTTTGAGTTTGCTAGTAAAGTTTCTATAATTAATGATTACAATTTTTTGGTCCTGAGGAGAGTCACACTGGTGACTCTTTTTCTCCCAGTAGCGTACAGGCATGGATAGGTGTGTATACATGATGAATTTGCCTACCCTTTTGCTGGAATTCTTATTTGGCTGGTTGTTACAAGTTCCCAACTTGTCACCAGCATTCTCATAGTGGTTCTTATCTCCATATATGACTAATTTAATATCTCTGTAGATAAAGGTAGCCTATAGTTTCCACCATGCTCATCTCACACTTTCATTATCATCTTGCCAATTCCTAGACTTCAGTCATAATTTCTTAGATTGTGTAGATCCCTCTTCTTTTGTTAATTTATTTTTGTTGTTACTGGAGTCTATCCTGAGGTTACTTGCTACGAATAGATTTATGATGGAGAATCAAGTGTATATGTGAGATTGATGTGACTGATTATTCACCTAGAGATTTTTTTTCTTTTTGGGTACCAGAACTGAACTCAGGACTTTGCACTTACCAGGCAGGTGCTTGTACTGCTGAGCTATATCCCTGGCCCTCACCTAGAGATTTTAATCTTTCTTAGTGCTACCTGCATAATACCTGCCTTATTGAATATCCTTTCTGAGATTAGGGGCATGACAATCTTTGTGGAGATACTTTCATTAGTAACTGCTCTTCCACTGACTATTGATCTTCTCATAATTTGATACAGCTATGTATTTAATAATGACCACATAGATTTATCTTTTTTGGTTGTTGTTTTATACTTTGCTACTTTAATCTGACTAGAAACTTTGGGAATAAGAGAAGATAACTGTGTGCTCATTCAATCTGCCAACTTGAACTACCAGTTCTATTTTTGCCTTTGTGGACTCCCATTAACTTTATTTTGGAGTTCATCAAATATTTATTAAGCAAGAATATCTCATTTTATGCTTGACAATATGAAATAAAAAATAATTTGAAATATAAGATTGTGAGTTCAAAGATAATAGTAGATTAAAGTAATAATCAGATGCATAAACAAGTATTTGCATTCAATATAGTAATAGCACCTACTATACATTAAGTATTAAAAGGTACATTATATTTTTACTTTCTTAATCTCCTTAATGACAAAAGGTAGACACAGCACACTGTGCTGGACCAGATACATGCTTATTTTGTAATCAACTTTAAGGTTTATTTTAGTCTGTGAAACCAAACAATGGACCCATAAGATCAGTAGTTCCTAGGTTAAAATCCCTAATACAAATATGTCATCTATTCATTTATTTACTGAAGAATACTATAGTTATTGAATACTTACTATAAGCCAAGTACTACCTCAAGTATGGGAGGAGGGTTTCATCTGTGAAAGGAACAGAGAAAAACCCCTCCCTTTTTGAAGTTAATAGATTATGAAGATAATATATTATAGTATAAAAGATAATGATAGTTGCTATGGAGGAAAGAAAGCAAGAGCAGAGTTTGATATGTGATTGGGGGACACCACTTTAAACAAAATGGCAAGGAAAGGCAAATCTGAGAATATTCTGTGTAAGCAAGGTTCTGAATGAGGTAAAGTAGCTAGATTTGTGCTGACTGTAGCAGAGTGTATTAGGTAATAGAGTAGCAGGAACATAACCCTGAGAATAAAACATTTCTAGTGTGACTGAGAAATAACAAGGAGGCCATTTGGCTTATATGGAGGCAAGACAGAAGGTTGCAAAATATGTGATGCCAGAAAGCTAATAATGACACCTATGTCTGTCAAATATAGGCTAGCACTTCAAGGTTAGTGATCTGGGAAGGAACTGGATACACTGAATATACCTGTGACGTAATTTGATTTATCAGAGACAGAAAAGTTTAAACAATTGCATGCATGATAAACATTAGGTAGCCAGAAGAGGGAGTAAAGTGCATTCTAGATTAAAGGAAGAGCGTATGTGAAGACTCTTAAGTTTTTGCTTAAGAGAACGACCTTCCTTGGTTATTTCTTTTGGGGTTATCAATCCAAGATAAATTCCTATTGAAACTATTAAGATAAGTTTCTTATTAAAAGGTGGAAGCTTTTAAAAAGAGAACAAATTATAAAGTTGAAACATTTAAGCTTACCATTGGATCAACATAAAGGAGATTTTTTCCTGTGAAATTGCTGCAAGCATCAAAAAATAACTAATTCCAAACTTCTAACAACTGAAGCAGCATGAGGCTGTCTAATGACCAAGTGGTAAACAGTTTTTTGGATGTCCATGTAGCAAGTGCCCAGAGCTGATTTTTTTTTTGTTTAGAATTTTTAGAAACGTAATTTGAAAACTTAGTGACTTCAAAGTGAATAATAATGTATCTTTTTGTTTAAATAAACCACCTAACGCCTCAAAAATTATTGTGAAATACAGGTACAAAAATCTTTTTAACAGTTTAGTCTTAAAAATAAATACATCAGAGAAACTGTAATACTTCTAATACTCTAATAATGAAAGAAAAAATTTGTATCTGATTAATACTTTATATTTTAGAAAGACCATTTCCTATACTGTATGGAAGTATATCATAATTATTTCATCAAACCCTTATATCTAAGATTGTATAAACTCACTCAGAGATGAAACTAAATTAAAATGGTGTACCAACCAAATATTATTCTCCAAAGGATGGACAATTCTACAAGTATTTACTGAATATTCACTTGTACATTCTTATTTATTTTTGTTTGTTTATTTAAAATTCTGTGACATTTAGGTACACACTTTTTTCTGTGCTGTTGGAGAGCAATAAAACCTCAGAAAATTCCTGATTATGTTATTTTTACTAAGGCAAAAGGTTTACATTTTCTGACCAAAAAGCTTTGCTAAGCTTCTTAAAAATATATGGTTCAATTTACATACAATTTTGATATTTGAAATCACAGAGAAATATATTTGATGGAATATGCATATGTACAATAATGACATGCATAAACTAAAGTTTGTCTTGTTTTATAATTATCTTAGCAACCAATCCTATATATTTTAATGTGCCTATATGCACAATAGATATAAATACGTAATTTCTCTACGTATGTATATTTATACATTACATGTATGTATTAGATATTATTTTTAAATGGTCATATAAACAACTTTTCAAACAAGACTATCTCTGGGAGGGGGTACACTTGATAGGAGGACAGAATTATAATTATTATGCATTTCTTATTTGATTTTTTGTCTTTTACCAAGTATAAAATCATTTTATGTAATATATATTATTTCAAAATAAAATTTATCTTAATTTTAAAGGGATTGTTATTCCTTCATTTTCACTCTATTTGATTCTTATTGTTGTTGAAAAATTAATATCTTTTATTACATATTAATTTTACAAATTATTGGGTTGTTACCCCCCTTTCCTTCTTATTCCCTTCTTGTCTAATTATAGTCTCTATTCTACTTTCCTTTCATCATTACTAGATTCCATACATGAGGGAAAACATGCAATATTTGTCTTTCTGGTTTATTTCACTTAATAGTTTCATCAATTTTCCTGTAAATGACAAAATTTCTGCTTTACAGCAGCGTAATACTCCATTGTGCATGTATGCCACACGTTTTTTTCATAGCAATCGTTTTCATTGCGGAATAGTCATCCATTACATGAAAATGCCACATTTTTGGTTTGTTTGTTTTTCATTCATGTTGGTGCATATTTGAGTTATTTGCAGCTTGAGACTATTATAGATGAAGCTGTGATTAACATTTATTTATTTGTTTTTTCCTTCAATTGGATTTTATTGGTGCATTTTAGATATACATAATGATCACATTCATTATAACTATTCATCGGTTAATCTGTAGCTAGGCAGACTTCATATCTTTAATCTTGTATATTGTGTGACAATAAACATTGATCTATATTATGCTGACTTTGGTTCCTTTGTGTATATACCAAAAAGTGGTATAGCTGGATCATGTAGTCTTTTCAGTTTTAGTGTTTTAAGAAATTTCAGTACTGATTTCCACAATGCCTGTACTATTTTACATTCCCAACAGCAGTGTAGAAGGGTTCCTTATTTCCCCACATCCTCAACAGCATGCATTATCATTTATTATTTATTTTTGTGTGTGTGTGTGTGTGTGGGTACCAGGGGTCGACCTCAGGACCTCACATACCAGCAGGCGCCTGTGCCGCTGAGCGATATCACCGGCCCCTTTTTTCGTATGTGGGTTCCGGGAGTTGAACTTGGGCCCTCGCACTTGCCAGGCAGGCGCTTATGCCACTGAGCCATCTCACTGACCCTATTATTTCTTATATTTTTGATGATAGCCATTCTGACTTCGATGAGATGACACCTCAGTATGATTATGATTTGCATTTCCTGAATGGCTAAAGTTGAAGAAACTTCTTAATACACTTAGTGGCAATTTTTACTTCCTTATTTGAGAAGTTTCATTTATTCATTTATTGATTGGGCTATTTGATTTTTTGATGTTAAGATTTTTTAATTCTTTATATATTCTAGATACTAACCTTTGTTGGAAGAGAAACTGACAAAGATTGTCTCCCGTTCTTCAGCTGTCTCTTCATTCTGTTTGTTGTTTCCCTTGCTATATGAAAACATTTTAGTTTGATGTAATGCCATTTATTGATTTTTGCTGTTATTTCCTATGTTATTTGAGTTCTATTCAGGAAATCTTTGCCTTTTATTATGCGTTCAAGTGTTCCCACTATAATTTCTTCTAGCAGTTTCAAAGTTTTAGACTTTTAACTAAGTCTATAATCCATATTGATTTTTTTCATACATGATGAGGGATAAGGTTCTAGTTTCAATCTTCTGTATAAAAATATACAGTTTTCCCACCAACTTTTGTTAAAGAGGCTGCTTTTCCTCCAACAAACGTTTTCGGCACCTTCGTGAAGACTCACATGGCTTTATTGCATGGGTTTGTTTCTGTGTCCTCTATTTGATTCCACTTGTCTGCCTTATTTTTTGGCAGGAAGATGCTGTGTTTGTTACTATGAGTTTGCAGTAAATTTGGAATTGGCTACTGTAATGCTTCCAGCCTTGCTCTTTTTTGCTGTGGTTATTTTAGTTATTTTATGTTTCCATATGAATTTCAGTATTGTTGTTTAGCTCTGTGAGAATGACACTGGAGTTTTGGTAGAGATTTTATGGAATTTATAGATCATTTTTGGAAGTATGACCATTTTAATAATATTAATTTCAGTAAAACATCTTTGTGAACATGAGAGGTCTTTCCATCTTCGAGCATGTCCTTGAAATTCTTTCTTTAGAAATCTGTAATTTTTATTATAGAAATTGTTTGTCTTCTTGATTAGGTTGGTTTCTAGGTATTTTGCTAAAGCTATTGTGAATGCAATGCTTTTCCTGATTTCTTTATCATCTAGTTCATTATTGGTATACAGAATATCTCCTGATTTTATGTTGATTTTGTACTCTAATACACTGGACTTTTTATCAGCTCTAAAAGTCTTTTGATGGGGTCTTCATGACCTTCTAAGTATTGGATTATATTATCTGCAAGTAAAGATAATTTGACTTCATTTGCTATTTGTATCTGTTTTTTCCTCTTGTCTAATTACTCTCCATAAAATTTTAAGTGTATTGAATAGGAGTGATAGGAGTGGACATGCTTGCTTCAGTTCTGATTTTGGAGAAAATACTTTCAGGTTTTCCCCCATTTAGAATGATGTTGGCTGTGGGTTTGTCATATAAACCCTTTACAAGATTGAGGTATAATTCTTCAGTGCTTAGTTTCTTCGGTTTATCCTAAATAAATGTGGGATTATTTCAAAGGCTGTTTCCTCATCTATTTAGATGAGTATGTGATTTTTATTCTTGATTTTATTTGTATGATGTATTATGTTTATCAATTTGCTTATGTTCAATCATCACTGCATTCCTGAGATGAAACCAACTTGATCATGATGTATGATTTTTTAAATTTGCTGTTGAATTTGGTTTGCAAATTTTTTAAATTAAGGATTCATGCATCTATGCTCATCAAAGATATTCTTCTATAGTTTTCTTTTTGTGTGTGTGTTCTTACTCAGTTTTGAATCCAGGGTGATGGTGGCTTCAAAGAATGTATTTTTAATTCTCAGAAAAAAATTTTTCAAAAGCGAGAGACACCTGCATATTCTGGGAGTTGAAGAGAACTTATTTGAACATCCTTGAATGATTCTTTATACAAACTCACATTTATGTTCATTAAAAAAATCAGAAATGACAATTTCATGGTGAGTCAGTAGGAACAGAACTTACTTGCTTATCCTTTCTTCCATACTGTTTAGAGACAATGACCTTTTGTTAGGGAAATATTTTCCCCTTTCTTTTGTTCAGAGGTAGGGTATTGCACTAAAAACATCTAGATTTGATTGCATTCCCTTCAGAAATGTACTTCTTTACTCAGCGTGTGTCTTTTATTAATTACCCTCTCTAAAAGTCAGTTTCTTAACATAGAAAATAGTAGATAATAAAATTTACTGCACAGGTTTCTGCATTGATTAAACAAAATAGTGCAGGTAAAGCACCTACTATAGGGTAATCAATAAATGTATTTTATTCTTTAGGTCATTAGGACATCCTTACCTCTAGATCTTCTAGCTCTACACCTTTCCTTTTGATTTTTCTTCATGTAAAATATATAAAGGAGTTTTAATTTTCCAGTCCTTGCTTCAGGCACATACACAAAAATTTATAAACTGTCATCCCACATTTCTAAGAGTGAGAAACTCTAGAAATTATAGTTTGATCCAATTAAGATGAGAACTCACATGACTCCGATCTTCACTTTAGCACCATTTTCTGGAAGACGTGCTTCTTTTTCATCTCGCTGACATATTTCTTTTTTGTTCTATTATGTGTTGTATATTTCAGTGTTTTTTTTTTTTTTTTTTTGTGGGTACCGGGGGTCGAACTCAGGACCTCGCATGCCAGCAGGCGCCTGTGCTGCTGAGCAATATCACCAGCCCTTTTTTCGTTTGTGGGTACCGGGAGTCGAACTCAGGACCTTACGCTTGCCAGACAGGAGCTTATGCCGCTGAGCCATCTCACCGGCCCCTATATTTCAGTGTTTATTTTGTGTCCTGGAGATTTTAGCAATTTATTTCACTTTGGTAGTATATAAAAATTGCCAATGTTTAGTAATATCTGTATGGATAAAATTGTTATTACAGCTAATTTTCTTAAACCAAACAGCTAATTTTTCTCCCTTTCCCTACCTACTCTTAATAAAATTGAATTACTTCCCAAAATTTAAAAATGGATATTTAATAACATAAAAATTATATTTTATATCCACCTAGGGTAAGGAAGAACCCAAGTCCAATGACAGTGCCCTTCCTGAGACAGCCTATGTTTTCCTGCTTACCAGGTTTCCAACCTAGTCCATTGCTCATCTATCCTACTTTCCAATGGAGGGAGATACTTGATCTATAATTATAAATGTGGAGAGATACGTTTAGCTCTTTCTGCATGGAGAATATTATGTAGCATTCGATTTGTTAAACTGATGAATGCTCAGTGAAAACCACTAGTATATTTACAAATATAGTATTAATTTACTATTAATTAATATACTATTAATTTATACTATTAAATATTTCTATGTACAGGCACAGAGGTTATGAAAAGACAACAGGAAGTGAGTTTGTTCCAAATAAACCAAAATTATATCATTAGTATTACTTATATTCTACACTGGAGCAAATAAATACTTTTCAGTATCACAAAAAGTTCACTTGCATGTTTACATTTACATTTTCATAAAGAATCCTCTGTAGTATATATAGAAATGATTCCCATTATGTGAAATATTGTACCATCCCATTATTGTCATAAACAGCACAAATCTATGAGTTTTAGCAAAACAGACTACCCTTAATTTACTTAGCTAATTTTTCCTTATTATTAAACTGAAGACAGATATTAAAACAAGTTTGCTGTGAATGGTAACTATTAATGAAAAGAAAATTTAAAGAATATACCAAGGCAGGGAATAAAAAATAAAAACTATTTTCCTAGAATAAAATAGCTTGTGTTTTTCCTTTTTAATCTTCAAAATAAAATGTTAAAATGGGTTATGGTCTTCTTTCTTGGTTTTAGACAAAATTGCACACAAATTTATCTTTTTTACACTATTTCTTACTACCAAGAAACTTTTTATGATTTCTTGATGTCTGCTTTGTTATATTTTTCATTGTATATTTTTTAAACCAAGATATCTTGATATCATTTCATATATTTTATAACTTCCTTATAATCATCTTCCATTTTCTTTGATGCTTTTCTTTACAAAAGAAAACGAAGAAGGAAAACAGTTTCTGATTTTTTTTTGTATATACTGCTTCTGAGTTGGCCTTTTACTTCTGAGTTAGACACTGCTGCACCCAGTTTAACTCAAGATCTTCAGGACCTTGATCCTGGTACAAAAAATTAGTTTGAGGAATACAAAAGCTAGAACATGGAATGATTTCCAGGTTGAGGAAATCACAACTATCAGATTTTTTTCAACATATTAAGATACTTTTGCTGATCTACATTATTTGTATTGGTAGAACAAAAACATGTATACTATTATAGGTTAGGACTCTATTGTGAAATGCCAGGTTAAAGTTTATAGCATGCAACAAAGTAAAATGATTTTCAGATGCAAGCATAGGTACAGTATTCTTACTTTGCCTATGTTCGAGGACATAAACATGGCATTGTGAATATAAATATATACATTCTCTTTAAAGGCAACTCAGCATAGCAGTGCATTGACCAAGATTCAGCTTTCTCTTACAAATGAATGTACATGCACAAACACAAATGTATATGGCCAACGCAGTGTAATTTTTTTCAATACATTTATGTTAAATTATAGATAGATGATTATATTGCCAATCCAAGCTAATTAAACTGCAGGAAAATTGAAAGTCAACTATTACTGCAATAATGTTAGTAACAAGCCCCAAATCTCATTGATAATGAGGAATGTTCATATTTTTTTACTTATGAGTTGGCCCACAATTCTGGAAGCAACCAAATTCAAATGTATCATATATGTCTCTGTTCTGCTTAAGCCAAGGAGTTCCCAGCTTGCGCAGAAGATGGCAGAATTATTGTAAGGGGAATGGGTACCTGTGATAACTATTAAGTCACACTGTCTCTGCTACCTACCTTTCATTAGCTAACTCAAATCATATTGACAAGCCTAACAGCAATGGAGTATGGATTATATTACATTCCCAGTTAGTCATAGTAGTCATTGGTGGGAAGAGAGAAAGAGAGAATTTTAAAGAAATAACATAAGCCTTCAGTGTTTTGCAGGACCAGTTGATTAATGGTGAAACATATTCTACATTATCAAATTTACAAGTTGATGTTTGTATGAACACTAAAGCTTAAGTAAAATTTCTAAGCCAATCCCTACAGAAAACATTCGATTTCATTTTTCTATCATTTTAGTGTCTGCCAAAGATATCCACTTTCACAATAAAAAAAGCAAAAATGAACTGTCAGTGTAATTGGACATAGGTATATTTCTTTTTAATTTGGGACAAAAGCCTTAAATTTAAGAAAAATACTTCAGCTCTTAAATTTGAGCTGTTATTATTACTTTAAAAATGTGAAAGACTTCTAAAACCATATTGTGTAGGTGGTCATCATCTATTACAGATTTCTGAATGTTAACTTTGAATTTGTTCCTTGAATCATTGGTTTGCAAACAGTGACAAATAAACAAAAGGGATCTTCATGAATATTCTTAAAGTATATACACATATTTAAAGTGGTCACTATCATTATATTTAATGTATATGTGTTTCCTCACTTCATTTAAAGTGCTTTATTAAATCTTTGAAAAATTTGAGATTCTAGGAAACCATGTCCTCAAAAATATAATAATCATTTTTCTTGAACTTTTTTATATTTATGCATTACAGCCATTTTTAATAAATGCAGTGTATTTTGTGATTTCTATCCAAATAGATACTGTAACTGAATTTAATTTGTTATCTTTTACATTATCTTTTAGTCAGCTTTTGGTCACTGTGACACAATACAGGAAATAATCAACTTTAAGGAAGAAAAGAGTTACCTTGACTTATGGTTTCAAAGATTTCAGGCTATATGGTCAGCTGGGCCAGCTGCTTTGGGCCTGTGGTGACACAGAACATCATGGTGGGTTGACTCACTGGACAAGGCCCATTCTTGTCTTGGAAGCCAGGGAGCAAAAGAGAGAGACAAGGATGAGCCATGCTCCCAAGATGCACCTCAAAGGCCTAACTTCCTTCCACCAGGTGGTACCAGCTAACGATTCTACCCTTTCCTAATAGCACCACAGTCGGAGTTTTAAACCTTAAACACATGGACCTTTGGAGAACATTTAAAATCCCATCCAAAATGAATTAAGTCTCTTCTGAATCTTTAATAATGTTTTCAAAGCTAAGCAAACTAAAGATAAAGAAAACTATAAAACCATTCCAAATTATACTAAATTGATGCATGGATCATCAGGCACTTGCATCAAGAAAGTGTCCAGTGATAAACAGTAGGCTGAAAATTTCTTGCCATCATCTTAAATATGTGGTTTTCTAATAAATCAAAACAGTAAAAATATGTAAAAACACATAGACTATAAGCTCATAGGTAATCGTATGTGACGATTTTATTGATCAAAGAGTGCCCAGGTAAAACACTCCTACATGTGTCTGAGAAAGTGTTTCCAGCTTTCATTTAGTACAGAACTTTGCCCTCCCCAGTGTTGATTGTCATCACCCAATCCTTCCAGGGCCTGAATGGAATAAGGTAGTAGAAAGAATAATGTACCATCTTTTCCTGTCTCTCTATTTGAGCTTGGGCGTCTTATATTGTCTGGATTTTTTTTTTTTTTTTTTTTTTTTTGCCATTGGCTCCATTTGTTTTTTCTCCCTACAGCAGCAACTTTTCTAGGTCTCAAGCTATGGACAACAGATGATGAGACTTTTTGGCCTCCACAGTATGAAGCCACCTTCACAGAACAAATTAGGTACAGATGTAACTGTAGATTAAAATACACGTATAGAGCTCCTACTTGCTCTCCTTTCTTGCAGATCTCTGATACACACGCACACACACATATATATAATTAATTTTTATTATCATTTTGAACACAGTATAGAAAATTAAGAAAAATCATACTCTGATATAGTAATTAAGATTTCCTCTTTTTGAGCAAATTTGCAACAAAATTGAGAGGAAGGTACAGAGACTTCCCATATGTCCTCTACCCTTACACAAATAGCTTCTCCCATAGTCAACATTCCCATCACAGTGGTATATTTTTACAATTGAGAAACCTATGCTGATTTATTACAATCACGCAAAGTCTCGGGTCCATTCTTGCTGATGTACACTCTCTGACTCTGAATAAATGTTTGACATATGTCCACCGTGTGGTACCACGAGGTATTTTCAATTTTTTTAAATTCTTCTGTACTCTGCATATTTATTCTTCCTTTCTACCCAACTTCAAGCAACCACTGATACTTTTACTGCCTTTTTTCCTTTTTCAGAAAGTTCATGTGGTTGTATTTATGCAGCATTTAGCCTTTTCAGACCACTTCTTCCACTTAGCACTGTGCACTTGTGCTTTCTCTGTCTTTTCCAGAGCTTGCTAACTCATTTCTTCTCAGTGTTGAATTATAGGTAATTGTCTGAATATACTTCAGCTTATCTATCCATAGTAGTTTTTCAAAGACAAGTACTGCATTTTATTAAGGGTGAGTATATCAATTAAAAGTTTGTTTCTGAATATGTTAAAGTGTACTGTATTTAAGGATATCTGATAAAAATTACTATTACTACTTAAAATGGCTATTAAACTATTAAATGAGGAAATAGCATATAAATGAAAATGACCTATACATTATATATTTATATTACATTAAATAATAGTACATATTACTAAATACAACTTTTAATTAGTCTGCATTAAATATGGCAAAAGAGGAGAGCTATTTTTAAAGGGCAATAATACAGGTTGTTATTTGAAATTAACATACCTAGAGGATATTTAAACTCAGGTGAAAATAACAAATAGTTAATATTAAGTTACAGAAGGTCACAATTTCTTGTAGTAGATAAGCTCCAAGAATTTTGACATTCAAATACTTTATTCCTAAATCCATGAATGCATAATCAACTCTCACTCTTTACATAGTTTCACAGTAATATATTAGCTCAAAAAACAAAAATACAACTTTTCAAACTGGCACCAAAATCAGTGATCACAGGAGCTCTCCTCTATTTTTAAGTTTCATTTGTGTTTTCATGGAGAGTATATCTAAAGCAAAGCAAAAGTGAAGAAATATGAAATAATGTTGAGAAAACTCCTTTAGACATTCTCTTTTCCAAAATTTAGAAGGTTAATTCTTTGCAAAAAAAGTGACTCATTAGTAAATAATCATATGACATGATGGATTTGGTTGCAAGAGGAAATAAATATTTTAATAACTTCAATAAAGATAAAAATAAAGTAGAAACTGGTGTTAATTATCATTATACATAACTTAACTTATTTTTATTTATGAAAGTTTTATAAGCTAGTGGGAACATTTTCTGTAAAATTACCTTAAATTTAATTTTGAAACACCTCACCCTAGTAAGACATTACTTGCTTATTTGGGTTTCACTTAAGGCTACTTAGATATAGAAGACAAGTAATCCTTATAACTTCATTTTTCTGTGTTGATTTTCAAGCTTGTGAACTATTTTTGGCTTTTGTTTTTGTTTTTCTGAAGCAGATGACAAATAACTAAAGAAAAATGTACATATTTTAGGATATTCAGAATATAAATTGAACCTAAAATATATATGCTTAACAATGTTAATTTCTGAATATATTAAATCAAGACTTTAAAGTATGGGTGATCCTATTTAGCAACTATACCATTTAATAATATGCAATAGGAACCAAGTAAATATTGTTAGTTATATTTTTCTTTTTACTGCATAATGTACACTTTACTACCACTACTCATTTTAGTAACATGCTATTTTTTTTTTTTTTGAGACAAGGTCTTGCCAATGTACTTTAGGGTGGTCTTGAACTCACTATGTAGCGCAGGGTGGCCTCAAACTCACAGTGATCCTCCTGCTTCAGCCTCCTGCTTGCTGGGATTATAAGTATGTGTCACCATGCCAGTCTGTAGCATGCTTTTTAAAGCTTGAAAGTAACATTGCTTTTTCTGTCAGCTTTATTTACTTTTATATGCTTCTTAAGGAGAATTTATATATTTTTTAGTAGCACTAAATATGTAAAGGTTTGAAAAGACTGAAACTAGTCAAATTTAAATTACATATTCTGAAATGATATGATTAAAATATTTAAGAAGTTTAAACTAGAACATAGGAAAGCTAAATTGAAGTTTTCTATTTCAAAATTAGAGTTCTCTATGGATAACATCCATGCCCTTGCTTTATATCAGATTCTCATAGATTTCTCTGCAAAAATAAAGACATTTGTACCTTACCATATTTGCAATTAGCCATTTACCATCAACAACTACTGATTTACTGTTGGTTGTGGATACTTAAAATTCCTACTAAACAGTCTCCTGTATTGGGTTGGCTCAATGTCCAAATTAAGTAGATAATCTGGGAATGATAATGACTTACTAATACTTCTATTCAAATTTGTTAAAAGTGTGCTAGGAAGAAAGGTGTACAGGAGTGACATACAGTTTATTTCACTCCCTTTCCTGTTTCAAGAACAACTGAAGGGAGGAAGAAGGTGGATGATCCTGTGAACATAACAAAAAACAGGTAGGATTGGGAAAAGCTGTACACAGAAGAGAATTTTTCCCTGTCCACTTCTCCTAGCTAAAGCAGAAAAGCCATTATTTTGAAGATGTGTAAAACATTACTGAGATTTCTAGAGTTTTGCTGTGTCTTCTCATTCTTCAGAATCTATATTTCCAATTTTTAAAAGATTGTGGAAGCACAGTACTGTCTGTGATTCAGGTAACGATTTAGGCAATCTTACTTTTTTAATTTAACAAAAATGATTGGAATGATATTGGATTAAAATTCAATTTTAAATTTATATGGTCATTACGAAATTAATCAGACTGAGATAAGTTTTGGTCTTGTTTGTTCCACAGTCTTATTTTAATTTCAGTCAAAGGACTGTGTTTCTGTTTGTGAAAATGTGAATAACTAGCGTGAAAGCAAATGTACACTCAAGGTTGAACTGCTCCTCATCTGTGACCACACTGGCAGTTGTCTTCCCTTTTTGGCTTCTCTAAGCACTCTGGATTTTTTGCCCATCTGAAGCATTTCTCGCCAATATCTATTTTCATATTAATTCCCATTTGAAAATGACAACTTCCACGTATGTGGAAGATAGGTCAATAACTTAAGGAATAACCTGAAATTATTTAATACATGACAAGATATGAATCAAATTTATATCAACTTTCATTAAGTTACTTCTAAAGAAGGTACAACTATATAATTGAATAATTTGAGAATATTTAAAATCACGAGTGAGTGTCTGAAAGAACTGGTACTTTATTGGGCTGGTAGGGCAAATGTTGTAACTATAGCAGGCCACTCCATAAGCCTGATACTCCATCAATTATTGTGAAACATAATCTGATAGTTGTTCAAACTAAAGTTTTCTGATTATATTTTGAAATTATGAGTGACATTTTAAGGAAATGTTACTGGTAAGGCTTTTATTTCTCTCAAAGCATAACCAAATCTGTTTTGACTTTATAATTAGTATTCTGAGAGGTTATATTTGTAATTTTTTTTTCTTTGAGATGAGCCAGATGGTGGCATCATTTTCATTCAAATTGTAGCTTTGAACTTTATTATCTAAATATTTTGGTTATTTATGTCACAGTAGATTCTGAGTGGTGTTTTTATGCCAAATTTCAGTTTCCACACATTTACCAACTGTCTACCCTGCTTTAGACATGATACTAAGTGATAGAGCTAAAAGGATAAATGTTCCCTGGCCTATTTGGTGCAGAGAAAGCTTCCATACAAGTAAATAAATTTATGCTATTACATGCCCGTCTAAAAATTTATAAAAACTAGAAACTTAAATACCAAACAAGAGTGATTGTCTTCATCTATTTCTAGGAGCAAAGTTAGATGAAACATAAAAGTTAGATAAAACTGTGGCAGCCAACTTGAGGCCTAAGAAATGGCTGTTTACTATGAAAGGAAAAGAAGAACATGGACAGAATGAAACATCTTTGTGAAGCCATAAATGAAAACTACAAGGTGTTATTGAAAACTACAGTTAATATTTAAATTTTAAAAATTATACTAAAAGATACAATGCCATTAATACCCTCCAAAGCACTCCCCTTACCTTTGAGCATTCTTATTTCATCATTCACACCCCATTGTGAAACAGTTCTGAGTCACCTTTTGTGAGTGATAATAGGCGCTCTGTCATGGATGTCTTGATGTTCTGAATCAATTCAAAATGTTTATCTTTCAAGGTCATTTTGACTTTGGTGTAGAGGCGAAAGTCAGATGCAGGGTACCACACCCAGTGAATAAAGTAGATGAAGATGAAACACAATGTTAATGTTTTTTCAAGCTGGCCTTTTTCTTGGATAGCACTCGGCGCAGCATTCACCATATTTTTTATCACACCACTTATAGGCACTCACAGAAAAGGACTTCTAGAACTGCTTCAGAAAGTGGTAAGAATGATATATGTCTTCAAAATGAGGGGGAGTACTTTGAGGGGAATTAATAGGAATGTGTCTTTTACTGTAATATATTCTTTAAATTTAAAAAAAATCACCATATATTTTAAGCACCCTTTGCATAATGCTGGTTGGTGAGTTTACATACAGAAAAGAACTGTGGAAAATGTTTGTGATATCAAGCTAACGAGGTCAAACAAGTGGTCAGAGGACACGTAAGTCAGGGCTAAAGAAACAACAGTTATTTGGGGAAATAAAAAGATTAGTGGTGAGAGTGTAGATCTTCTTCCACCATTAAAGTTTGGTTTAGGACCCAGAGATAGGGCAGGACCAAATGCCAGTGTCTGGGAGAGTGTCCTAACCCACGGGCTGTAGGTACAGTGAAACTGTGATTAAGATGTGGCTGTGCTCCCTGGTGTGAATAGGAGGTGAGATTCAATGGTACTTTGATGGGTAGAACTTTGGCTCTAGCCCAAATCTCCCAAGTAAGAATTCATAGATACTGGAATAAAAAATGTAAAGAAACACCATGATGTGGCAGGATGCTGTGTTCCAAGTCTTGTGCTGTAATTTGAACATCATGTTAGGCCAAGGGGCTACACTCTAGGAGCTTAGCCTTGTGTTGGTTTCCATGGAGGACTGCGGGATACCAAACTTTACAGAACTTGTCTTGAAAGGACAAGTTAACCCTTGCTTTTTTGAATATTAATGTGTTTGGAACATACTGTGGTAACAAATAATCTGAATATTTTTGTTATTATTTTCCAAGTGTATCCATTTACTTTGTGGTAAAGCTGGTATTTAAAACCAGTTCTGCTTGACTTTTGAGCAGACATCTTTAAACATTATTCTATAATGACCTTTGTATCATTCAAGATATAATCTGTCATTTAATATTAATGACAGAATTATTTTATTAAATCTGAGACTAGTGATTTAAAGAAAACAACCTTATAAGAAGTCAAAGGAATTTTCTTTATTCAAGGTAGTTCTATGTTATCTTGCTTTGCCTTATTCCCATTAATGAAAACCACTCGTGTTTGTCATTTATCTTCTGATTTATTCAGTAACCTACTTCAACCTGCCCAACTGCACCCAGTCTTTCCTTGTCATAGTAATGTTCTCTACTTTACTGAAAAAGAAATTACCTAAAACACAAATCTGATCTTGCAATTATTAAATCTAAACCACTAATAATGTTCTGTTCCCTTGGAGATAGAAAGGAGTTAGTATTTGGTAAGTAACTAACATGTGGCAGATAAACAAAGGAGTCTTGAATGGATTAAATTAAATTTACTGCTTCATTTAGCTGAAAGTTAAATAGAAGAACAAATATAACCAGAAGGAAGGCACGAAATAGAATAGCTATAATATATATATATGCATACATGCTACATATTTTATATAATATATAAATATATGCATACATGCTGCATATTTTATATAATATATAAAAGTTAGATATGTAGATAACTTCAGAAAAAAACAAACCACAACGAATGAATCCTAAGATTATTCAAAAGCTTGAATTATAGGAACTCTGAAAAATTGGGTGAGTCCTAGCTCACAATAATCTCTACCATTTTGGTTTTATTGTATTTTATCTCTTTTCTCAGATTTTACATCATAGATCATTGCTTCTCACTCTTGTTTATTTATTTTCCTTTACTCTCAATTGGATAATTCTCCCTCAAGTTAAACATATTTTATCCTTTGTAAAAAATAAGATGATGGATAGATGACAGAAAGATGATAGAGAGATGGGGAGATTTCCCACTTGACCACTTATGGTCGTGGTGCTGTAGCATTCTCTTTCTGGTCTCAAGACAGGATATAGGACATGGCTTAGATTGGCTGGGATGAGAAGCGTGGTGGAATTCCAGCCATCTACAAAGCACCACCTCTTTAGGACCCCACATACAAAACTTCTTGCATGTTCCCACAGGGTGTGGATGGAACATAAGGACACAGGTGCCAAAGAGAGCCCATTTTCATGTATTTTCGTGATAGCCTGCCCTGTGTTCCCCAGGGTGTACTTTTCTTTTGTTTGGCCCAAGTTCGGTCTGCAGAGCTAGTTTCTCCCTTACCTCTTGACCTTTCTCTTTTCAAATAAACTTTGCTACCATTTTTGGCTTGCTTTATTCAATTATTTGTTCAAGATGAGAAGGACCTGGAATATGTTTATTTGGCGAGTCATTTCTAGAAGGAGTTTCCCGATAACAATTTTACCATAACATTGTTATAAAAGTGGAAGATCCCTTTAATATTTTTAATATTTACTACAACCAGTAAATACATTGACTCTCTATTCTTTTTTAGCTTCTTAATAACATTCAAATTTGGTTCAATTTGGGCCGGTGAGATGGCTCAGCGGCTTAAGCGCCTGCCTGGCACGCACAAGGGCCCGAGTTCGACTCCCAGAACCCACATAAGAAAAAGGGGCCGGTGATATCGCTCAGCGGCATGGCCGCCTGCTGGCGTGTGAGGTCCTGAAGTCGACCCCCCGGTACCCACAAAAAAAAAAAATTTGGTTCAATTAGAGATTAAGTATGGTTTAAGGAGATGTGTTGGGGTGTCAATTGACAAGGGATATAATTGTGCTAGTTAATTGACAAGAAAAGCCTATTGGCCCCTCCCTCTTTGGCACTGTTCCTCTGTTCTGTTTGTTTCCACCATGAACTAAGTATCTTTGTTTTGCCTTACCCTTTGGCAAAGTGTCAGGACATGGGCAACATTTAGGCAATTATTTTTTTGTCGGAGTGTAAAACATATGGCCTCTAATTCAATCACCAGTGAAGTACTTATTCCCAACTGAAATACTCTGAGTCTGGTTTTTACTGTCTGCTTTCCTGTCAGCTTTCTGACCAACAGAGCTTCAAACATAATCACCCATCAGTCTCTACATATAACAAATTCAAGGCTTCGCTAGTCCTCATTTGCAAACTTTTTCATAATCCTTCAGCAAAACAGTACCAAAATCTTCTGAACTACATGATCAAGTATAATCACAGCAATGAACCTTCTTTGAGTGCCAACTTTCTCTTTTTTCACAATCACTGGGACACAATATTGACCTTAAAGGAGGAGCCATTTAAATTGGCTCATGATTTCATGGAATGCAGTCCAAGGTCTGATGACTCCAAGGCAGAAACATCATAGAAGAAGGGTAAGGCCGAGCAAAGATGTTTAGTTCACAGAAGATGGGAAACCAGGTAGGGGAACAGTGTTAGTGTGGAAGGGGGAAGTGATGAGACATAACACCCAAATTTACACTTCTGTGACTCACCCGGAAGTGTCTTTACTAATCCTATAAAGGACTCTCAAGCCACTTAAATTGACACATTCCAGCTTCACTATAAGATTGGGTTATGGGACTTGAAAATGCACATCATCACAGACTGTCTCTTGAAATTCCCTATTGACTTTCCCTTCTAAGTACCTCTCAAATCACTCAACTTCCTGTATATTTACTAGGAACCATTGATTCTAATCTACCTCTTTTTCTGTCTGTTTTGCTTAACAGCTATTTTAACTTCTGTATTCTGTCTCTAGACACAACCACAGTAATCACTATGAAACTTAAATTGACTTGCATTCTCTGATTCTGCTCATTTCTATCTATCCAATCAAATTTTTTCTGAAAACTACATTTTTTTTTAAAGCAGACGTATCTATGACACATAGGATGGGTATGGCTCCAAAAAGCTAGACTTGATTCCTTAGGCTCACGAACTTTTCACATTATGTGATTTTTAGCAAAATTTTGTATGACTTGATTGTGCTATACTCAAGGGCTGTGTAGACAACAACAGAACCCTGAGTAGGGAAGGAACAGGGCAGTGTCAACCCCACCTCCTGGGCCTGCCTCACACAGTCAAATCGAAACTTGAAGGTTCGGACATTATGTGTCCTTATGTGAATTGGCAAATAAAAAAAGTGATTGCCAGTAGTCATATTTCAACCTACCTATGCAACTCCATTTCCAACATAAATGCACTGCCTGTGAATTTTCAAATAGAATGTTTAGAGTTGTGCAGACTCAACTCAAAAAATAATTTGATTGTGTTTATTTACTAGGCTTTTATATGATATTTTCCCAGACAGAAATATTTCTTGCTTCATAATCATTCCTTATTTATGCCACCCCTTTTTGGCAATATATACACTTATGAATAACTATTTTCAAGGATGAAGCAAAGAGTAAAATTAGATAAAAAAATTTCTGAACACACTAAGAATTGCAAGCTCTTACATCAAACCAGACATTGATGCATTAGTTTCACAAAATATTCCACTAGTTTTATGTTTATATCATCCTATTTTTAGTGTTATAATAAAACATTTTTAAAAGGAAGTTTGGTTACTTCTGTAGAGGAATTGCAGTGTCCACGAGAGGAGTCGGCCCCTGAATAAGCAGATCTCACAAAACGTTTTTTTGAGAGTGCCAACATAGAGCTAAAAACAATGGTTGACAACAGTGTATTAACATTCACTACTGGGAGTACTACATTGGCAGAAACTTATTCCAAAGTTTCTGAAACTTCTAAGAAAAATCTAATTATTGGATCTAATTCATACACTGAAGAATAAGTGTCTTGAGTTGAAACAAGTTTGGCAATGGTTCAAGAATCTGGAAAGCAAGAAGACGGTATAAATGCTTCAAAGCTTTCTTAATCTTATATTTAAGTCTCTTTTCCTCAGACTATTAAAATAGTGGAAGTCTCTGTTATAAAGATATGAGAAAATTGTCCTGGAAAATCAGATGAAAAATTAACAAAATGTTATTAATATGGAAATTACAGTATCCTGTGCAAAAATGGATTCAGTGGAAGAATCTGAAAGTTTCTTTTTCTTTTTTTTGTCTTTCTCAGACAGGGTTTTGCTAGGCAGTTCAGGCTGGCCTTGAACTCACTTTGTAGCCCAGGCTGGCCTCAAACTCGCAGCGATCCTCCTGCCTCAGCCTCCTGAGCACTGTGATTACAGGTATGCGCCACTAAGCCTGGCTGAATTTGAAAATTTCCGTTCACTGGAACTTGAGAATGCATTCATAGTCACAGCCTTCCACAGTCACTTGTGTAAGTCTGTCTTTAATGACTTATACAAGTGTGATTATAGAATTACTGGACCACCAGTTATATTAAACTATGCACAAAAAAGAGAGATCTTGCTGTTTTCATGTTGTCCGTTGGATTGTACATGTCTACTGAATTTAGTCTTATTCCTTACTGTATTCTGGAAGAAAGAAGAAATAGACAAATTGGTGACATTAGTTCATCATATGGTTGGAGTTATTTGAACAGATTTTATTTCAAAAGTTACACATTTGGTGGCAAATTACACACAAGGAGAAAAGTTAAGGGTTGCTGTGAGCCTGGGCGCTCCAATTATGAAACCACATTGGATTTATCAGGCATGGGAAAGATGGAATGGACAGGATTTCTGTGCACCAGTGGATGATTTCAGAAATGAATTGAAAGTTCCTTCATTTCAATATTGCATTTTAAATTTTCTGGGCTTTTCAGATGAAAACGAATATGAAAGAAATGACTGAAATGCAAGGAGGTAACTATGTACCAGTTGGACATGGAAGATGCACTCATCTTGCAGTTGCAGAGAATGTAGTAAAAGAACTTCCATTTGAACCTTCGAAGAAACTTTTTGTTGTCATACATTGACTGTCCACATAAGTCATATGCAGCCCGAGACAATTCCTCTTCACTTGATTCGGCCCCAGAAAAGCCAACATGTTGAATAGCCATGTTTTAAGGTGAGGACAGAACTATTTTAAAAGATTTGAATAGCCCTCCATTTCCTGGGCCTGCCTTACCATTGGCCTTTTTACAAATTTCTAGGTGGTATTTAGTGTGCAGTTATTTTCTATATGCGTATCCTTTTTACTGGTTATGTAACACCTTTTTACACCTTGTCTGATTTAATGTTCATATTTTCCCAGTGTACTGCAGGAACGCAATTTGTTTCCATTTTCTTGAAAGGACCATATTGTCTTCAACCACAGGATCTTAGCACGCATTTTCCATCTTTCCACTGAATCCATAAGTAACTACTTAAAACTTTAATAACCTACGTCCAATTTTGTAACAAGGAAATAACATTTAAGCTTTGAAGTCTTTCCCATATGTAGGACGTTCTTTCACATATATAAAGATTCTATGTTTATTTATTTTCCTAAAAGTGGGTGTCATTTTTTATATCTCAAGCTCCTTCACAATCCTCCCGTGCTCAGAGGCAGGGCTTTTGGAAGGTAATTCAAGCGCGGCGGCGCTAGAGCTGACTTGCTGTCAGGAGGTGCTGTCTGCTCGGAAGAAGCTGGTCACTGGGGCGTGACCAGAAAGGGTGCATCTTCCTTCTTGGCTCCTTGATTCCCTCTCTGTTTCCAGGCTGCTAGGCCATTCCACCATGACTAGAGCCAGCTGACTATGGATGGAAACCTCTAGAAAAGATGAGCTAAAATAAATTTTTCCTCCTTTAAGTTGCAGGTGTTGGGTATTTTGTCCCAGCAATGATAAAGCAACTAAGACAGTAAGGCTGAAAATTGCATAAGACTTTGGACACACCTTTTGCAAAACGGAGGGGAATAAGAGATGGGGGAGGCAGGTGGGAGGAGAGAGGAGAGGGATGAAAAAGAATGAAGACGTGTTATGCACATCTGCCAGTTCCCAGGAGGAGTCTAATCATTATGCATTGCTAACATGCACCAATAAAATAAAAATTTAATAAATAAAGATTGTAGACATACCAAATATGGATCAACCAATAGCACAAAATTCAATAATTTTACTTCTTTACGTTTTTAAAAATGATACAAGTAGGTAGTGAAAGATCTGGGGAGAATGAACCTTAAGTCCTCGATGTAGGCCCAGTTGGGCTTATGTTCAGTTTTGTAAGGTTTGGGTATTGTTTTTCTAATAAGAGGAACACAGAAATAATTTAAACAATCTGTTCCAGTAAAATATGATGCATGTAGAAAATATTGAGGATGAGCAGGGCCCTGTGGGAAGGTAAGAGGACTTGTCAGAGTTACACTGGCCCACAAGGGAAGGGAAGTGTGGGGAAGATTCTGGCAAACAGAGTTTTGCAAATAGGACAGGCAGCCAGGGAAAAGCCAAGCCACAGAGGGAGTCTGGAGGACTTAGTGAAGGACGCAACGGTCAAAGGCTCAACAAACAAATGCCTCTTTAGATTGGTGGGGTTATCTTGTCCAGAAATAAGAAAAAAAGGTGATAGATAACCAGTGCCCCACCAAGCATCCATTCATATTCCTCTAATTTTAGAAAAGTTCCAATAAATGGTGCTTGCAAATGTATATGTGCTGCATACCCCGAGTTCCTGTAGGCTGACTTCTAAGTCAAACTTTCCTGCTTGTAACCTCATAGTTTGACTTCAACTTGGATGAGATGTAGGCATTTTTGTGTTTAAAGCCCCTAAACACTTGGATCCCCTCCGAGGTTCGATACCTTGGTTCTTTCTTGCTTTCACTTTACAGTAAATATTACTTTGCTCAGTCCTTCTCTCTGCCTTCTAATTCTTTCTGGGTTGAGAAAAAAGACACTAGCTGGCTGGTAACACTCTGGTGCTTAACCATTAGATGAATTCTGGTAATGAAGTAAGAAGGATTTTAGTAGACAAACATAAATCTATAAATTTGTTCAGAATTTATTTTATGAGACAAGTTAGATGAAAAAACTGAGTTTTGGATAGTTTATGATATTTTCCCAAGGCAATGCATGAGAATTCCATTGGAATCCAATACTTGTGCCTACAAAAGGCTATTTTCATGCTTTCATATGTTGCTTGAAATAAATTAAAACAAGAACATACTTGATGATTACAAGTGATATAACAATTTTACTCACAATATGCTTTCAAATGTTAAAACAAAGATCAAATATATATCTTCTATATTTTTAAAAATATTAGATGATTATAGATTCAAACCATATGATTTGTTATGTTTTAACAAATAGTACTATATTTTCATGACAGTACTTAAAAAGTCTCCCATAACTTTTTCTTCTTCCAGGAAAGTTGAGCATCATTGGTTACATAATGAATAATGACTGGCATATGTACTTCAGAGGTGTGTTCTCTACTGAATGTAGAGGATATCTTCAAAGAATTGATTAAGGAGCAAAGATATTATTTATGAGAAAAAAGTTTTATAACATGAACCCTATAGAGTAAAATTTGTGTAAATACTCATGCATGTATGAAAGATTTAAAAATGCACAATGCAATTCTGTCTAGGCAGTGTTCTTTGAAGGTGTCAAATTAACATGTATGTGATAAAATCTCTCAAAAGATCTCAATGTGATTAGAAGACAAAGCCATTTTGTTTCCATTTTTGTGGCAACATTTCTTGAAATTTATCAACCTAATATTGAAAGATAAGAAAACTCTTTTCTACACTCAGTATTTTTATCATCAGGTATCTAGATTTTTTTGACATGTCAATCTGATGGAAACGTGTATCCTAAAATTTAATTTAATTCTAACAGTTTCTGGAGTTAGCATAGATTACCCCACCTCAGTTCAAGAGTTCAGTCCCACAAAACTTTTCCCTACCTCAAGTACCATTCACAAATCCACATTCTCACCAGTGCTTCCAATAAGCAGGCTAGAAACTGTGATTGCCACTGAGGTAGGATCGAAGAAATAAAAGATATGTAGAAAGGAGTCAAGGAAATCATAACTAAAAATTGTACTTTGTAAGAAGACTGCAACTTTTATCCATTAGCTGAAGTCACCCAAGACAGCCACATGCCAACATTCCTTGGCTAGATTTTTATATCTTCCCTATCATCACTACAAGACCATAAATTGGCTCAATTAAGAAAGTAAGGAATTGGAGCCTGGCCCTGAGATAAGGATGACCCCAAAATCAACAGTCGTGGTCAGATTTATACTTCTTCACTGTCAGACTATCACTAGAAGGGCATAAATTTGCCCAATTAACAAAGTAAACAACAGGTTGAGTGAATCCAGAGAATGTTTAAATCAACTATCCAAAAATAAAAAATAAAAAAAATCCATGCTTCCGAAGGGTTGGTACCCTTTTGAGAAAGATGTGGTAGGTTTTAGAATTGTAAGCACTTTTATTCCTAGATTTTCACCCGCTCAAGAAAAGTATAAATGTACCCAGTCCTAAACTAAAATTTGTCTCATTTCTTGAGTGTGTCCTATAATCTCTATCTCTGCCTAAAAGACCCTACTTTTGTCTCTTTCCGACACATCCTGAAAATTCTTTTTCTGCAAGGGGAGTCAGTGAACCTGCTATCTCTAGGTGGGTTAAGTTTGGGAAACTCTCAGATCCAGCCCAGTGACACCATGACCTCATACAATTTGATGTGTTAGAATACAGGACTCGGGGAAACACATATTTCCAAGTATATTTCGTAGCATTTGATAAAATATAATGATGGATAGCTAGATAAAAACGTAGATAGGGAGCAGTCCAGAAAAGTCCTGAGCATAGGCACTCCGACCCCTGAGCAGCCGGATTCACCTCTCTCCTGGTACATAGAGGTGTCCACTACAACGGAACTTCTCCAGACCTTGTCCTAGGAAATTTTTTTGGTGACTTTACACAGTGTGTTTAATAACTAACTCAATTTTGAGCTCCTCTCCCCTTTCTATAGCTGTGATAGAAAGGGTGGATCTGAAATTTTCAAGTTTCTATAGTCATGGCTAGAAAATTTTGGTGATGAGAGCCCCATTCTAGGAACCCACTAAAATTGCCTCATTAGAAGAAAAAATTCTTCTATTCTTAGGACATTCCAAGGGATTTAGGAACTCTGTGTAAGGAAAAATGGCGAAAGATAAAATATAAGAATAAAAGAGCCAGGGATATAGCTCAGCGGCACAGTGCCTGCCTGGCAAGCACGAGGTCGTGAGTTTGAGTCCCAGTACCAAAAAAAAAAAAAAAGAAAAAAAAAAGAATAAAAGATAATCAATCCTAAAACCCATATTAGCATATATAAAGATTTTAGAAGTTCTGTGTCAGACACTCAGGACAGAGGTTTTATATATATATTTGACAGATATTTAGAATTTTCTGTACTACTCAATATCTTAATTAAAAGAATAAGCAGAAAAGCAAGAAAATAATTTAAATATTCCAGAAGAAACAGTAGGGCTGAATTTAATAACTCTTAGATTTTGTACTTTCAGTTTATTTTGTTTGTTGTGTGATAAATTTATATGCTCTTAAAGTTGCTATCATTATCCTTTGTAACACTTGATCAATAACCAGTTTCCTGTTTGAAATAAAAGTGTAATGTATCAAAAACTAGTGTGAACTAGAGGAAAAATATAATTCTCATTATAGGGTTATCTATATATTTTTCTATTAAAAGTACAATTTATTTTCAGTGTTGCAAAAAACAAGCCATATGAGAATCATAGAGGATTTATATTTTGTAGACTGGAAGATATATATTCTATTGCTGTTCAGATTTCAAATTGTCTGCAGATAAGAATTTTTTTAAAATCCTGCTTAAGTAAAGACATAGACATTTCTAAAAGCAACATAGTGTACTAAACTTTCAAAAACTAAGTCTATGATTGTGAATATTTTTAAAAGCAAAGTTATACTTTATAAAACACAAGATTTTTGAAGATTAGATTTTAAATGTACATTTTTCATTTATTCTCTTCAAGATAAAATATGTCTAGGTCAGATAACTGGAAAGGAAATACTTGCATTCAGCAGAATTACGTTCTCATGGCACGTTGTGCACACAATGGTTATCAAATATCATGTGATTAAAAGTTCTTCATTTGTCAAGAAGCATGATAGTTTTATAAGGAATAATAAAATTTATATCAAACTTGATAAAATTTGTGCTAATATAGAAAATTCTCCTCTGAGAAAAGAAAGATAAAATCATGAGGGTCTCTTTTTTCTTTACTTTTATTTTATTTAATTAATTAATTTATTTTTTTGTGGGTACCGGGGGTCAACCTCAGAACCTTGCATGCCAGCAGGTGCCCGTGCCGCTGAACGATGTCACGGCCCTTTTTTTGTATGTGGGTTCCGGGAGTCAAACTCAGGATCTCCTGCTTGCCAGGCAGGCGCTTATGCGGCTGAGCTATCATACCGCCTCATTCTTTACTTTTAAGTCTTGAATATAATGCCAGACAAAATTATATTAAATGGGGCTGGTGAGATAGCTCAGTGGCATAAGCTCCTGCCCAGCAAGCGCGAGGGCCCGAGTTTGACTCCCAGAACCCACATACAAAAAAAGGGCCGGTGATATTGCTCAGTGGCACGGGCGCCTGCTGGTGTGTGAGGTCCTGAGGTCTACCCTCGGTACACACACACACACACACACACACACACACACACACACACACACACACACACTATATATATATATATATATATATATATATATATATATATATATATATATATATATGTAAAATGTATAAATACTGAAATACTAATACTATTTTCCTCTAGGACAACTTTTCTTCTTTTGTATTTTTAAAGATATGCTTTATTTTGGAGAAATGTATAAGCCAAATAAATATTTTTCATTTCTGTGTATTTTCTTCATTTTGTCTGATTTGGTGAGATCTTCTCTAACCTAAATGATTGTGTGTGTTTGTGTTTGTGTGTATCCTTATTTCATCCATCTAGAATTCTTTTTTTGGAATGGGATAAGTAATGCATATCTTTTCTTTCAAATAAGTAGTTGATTATGATAATACAACTAAAGAGAATCTTTCTAGCACACTAAATCTGATGGATATATTCATTGTAAACCAAAATCACATATATATATATATATATATAAAATGTATGCATGTGTGATGTATGTATATATGTATATGTACACACACATACTCTGATTCAGTTGTCTGTTTTGTATAAGTACCACAGCCATGATATACTTTAAGAATTTTTTTAGTTTTAAGATATGTTAATGTGTTTCTCTTTGAATCACATTTTTGGATTCAAAGCTATGTGTTTGAATTTTTGTTAGGATTATACTAAGTTTTAAAATTTAAATTATTTCACAAGTAATCCATAGATATTTTTAATTCTATGACATACAATCACTAAAAATGAAATTATATTCCTTGATAAAATATTTTTCTATGCATATAAAGACATAGATATGTACGCAAACACATTGTGTTACATTGCTTCTATTGTTTTTCATTCATTTAAATGGTATCTTTTTCTTTTTTTAATTAATTAATTTTGTTGGTACATTTTAGAGATAGATAATGATCACATTCATCATAGGGCATTTGTACCTGCACATGATATATCTTGATTCTTTTTTTTTTTTTTATTCCCCACACCCTCCGTTTAACCCCTTTCCCTCCTTATTTACAAAAGATTTGTTTCCATTTTTTCTTCCTTTTCTCTTTTCTAAGTTTTCCTTCCTTTCTTTCTCTCTCCCTGCTCCTTAGTTCCCCTTCCCATTTAAAAATTTTCTTCCTATTTCACAATATCTATTATACATTTTGGTCCTTATTTACACTTTTGGCTTCTCACACCACAGAAACAAAGTGATATTTACACATGCATGGCCAACTTATTTTACTTAAGAATATGGCCTCAAGGGACATTCATCTACCTAGAATTGGCTCAAGTTTATCCTTCTGTAAGGCTGAGTAGTGCTCCAGTATATAAAAAAGCCACAATTTCTTTATCCATTCATCAGTTGATGGGCATTTGGGTTGTTTCCAAGATTCAACTATTACACATTGTGCAGTTATAAACATGGGAGTGCATGTGTCACTGTGGTATGATACTTTTAATTCTTTCGGGAAGATTCCAAGAAGGGGGGGAATTTCTGGGTCCAATGTCACCTCTACTTTTAGTAGAGTAGTAGGAATTTCCACATTGATTTCCACAGTGGTTGCACCTATCTACACTCCCAGCAACTGTGGAGAAATGTTCCTTTTTCCCCGCGGCCCCACCAGCATTTGCTATTGGTTGGTTTCTTGATACTAGCCATTCTTTCTGATGTGAGATGAAATCTCAGTGTTGTTTAATTTGCATCTATCAAATGACCAGTGATGTAGAACATTTTTTCATATATTTATTTGTCATTTCTACTTCTTCAGCTGAGAAGTGTGTACTCATCTAGATCCCCATTTTTTGGATTGGGTCTTTAAATTTGGGAGGGTATCTAAGTTTTTTGAGTTCTATAAATAGTCTAGATATAAGTCCTTTGTGTAAGGAGTAACTGGTCAAAATTTTTTCCCACGCTATGGATTGTCTTTTCACTCTGTTGGTGATTTCTTTTGCTATGCAAAAGTTTTTAGTAAGATGAGATCCCAGTTGTTGATTCTTTGCAGTATTTCCCATCCACTTGGGTTTTTATTCTTGAAATCTTTTCTTTCACCTATGTCTTCAAGAGTTCTACCTATTCTCTCTTCCAGGTGATTTAGTGTTTCTCTTTTAATATGAAGGTGTTTGATTCATTTTTATTTTAACTTAGTGTGTAGTGAGAGACATCGGTCTAGTTTTAGTCTGTGGCATGTGGAAAGCCAGCTTTTCCAGAACTATTTATTAAAGAGACTATCCTTCTTCTAGTGAACATATTTGACCTCTTTGTCAAAGATAGATAGGGTGGCTGAATGTTTGGAATTATTTCTGCATCTTTTATTCTGCTCCACTGATCCTTTGTTCTCTTTTTTTTTTTTTTTTTTTTTTTTTTTTTTTTTTTTTTTTTTTGACGGGACCATGATGTTTTTAAGTCACAGTAGCTTTGCAGTATAATTTCAAGTCAGGGATTGTGATGCCTCCTGCCTTCCCTTTGTTGTCCCGGATTGTTTTTGCTATTCCAGGTCTCTTCTGGTTCCAAATGAATTTTTAGAATTATTTTCTCTAATTCTGTGGGATATGCTACTGGTATTTTGATTGGGATTTCATTAAATCTGTATAAAAATTTTGGGAGTATCACCATTTTCACTATGTTGAATTTTCCTACCCAAGTAGAAGGGACAACTTTCCATTTTCTACTGTTCCCTTCAATGTCATTTTTCAGAGTACTGTTGTTGTCACTGTTAGATTGATTCCTAAGTATTTCATTTTTTCTTTCAATGCTAGTGTGAAAGGTGTGGTTTCCCTAATTTCTCTGTCAGGAGAAATTATTATTTTGTACAGGAATGCTATTGATTTCTGAGCATTGACTTTGTATCCTGCTATGTGACTGAATTTGGTTATTAAATCTAGAAGTCTTTTGGTGGAGTTTTTGGGTTCTTCTTTGTAGACTAGCATGTCACCTGCAAATAATGATAATTTAACTTCTTCCTTTCCTATTTTAATTCCTTTTAATTCTTTCTCTTGTCTAATTCCTCTGGTTAATGCTTCCAGAACTATATTAAATAAGAGTGATCATAGTGGAAATAATTGTCTTGTTCCTGATTTTAGAGTGAAAGCATTCAGTTTTTGAACATTTAATATAATGTTGGCAGATGGTTTGTCATAGATGGCTTTTATCAGATTTAGACAAAGACCATCTACTCTAATTTTCTGTAGGGTTTTTATCATGAATCGGTGTTGGACTTTGTCAAATGCTTTTTCTGCATCTATTGAGATAATCCTGTGATTTTTGTTCTTAGATCTGTTGACATGATATTACATTTATTGATTTGTGTATGTTGAACATCCCTGCATCTTTGAGATGAATCCTATTTGGTCTTGGTGTATAAACTTCTTGATGATTTGCTGCATTCTCTTTGCCAGTATCTTCTTGAGGATTTTTGTGTCTATGTTCATTATGGAGATTGGCCTGTAGTTCTCTTTTTGGTTTGGATCCTTCTCTGGTTTTGGTATTGGGGTAATACTTGCTTGCAGGAAAACTTTGGGAGCACTGCTTACCGTTCAATTTCTTTAAAGAGTTTGAGGAATAGTGACATTAGATGTTCTCTAAATTTTTGTAGACTTCAGCAGTGAATCCATCAAGACCTGGACTTTTCTTTGTTGGTAGGATTTTAATTACATCTTCAATTTCACTGAGTGATGGGGTTATTTAGAATATTATATATCTTCTTAATTTAGCTTTGGTAATTCATATGTATCTAAGAATCTGTCCATTTATTCTGTGTTTTCCATCATATCCTAGTGTAGATTCTGAAAGAAGGTATTGATGATCTTCTGGATTTCTGCAGGATCTGTTGTGATTTCATCCTTTCATTCTGAATTACATGATTTTAGTCTTTTCTTTCCTTTATTTGGTAAGGTTGGCTAGTGCTTTGTCAATTTTATTTAATCTTTCAAAGAACCAACTCTTTGATTCATTGATTCTTTGCATTGTTTTCTTAGTCTCCATTGTATTAATTTCTACTCTTACCTTCATAATTCCCTCCCTTGTACAAGCTTTGGGCTTGACTTGTTCTTCTTTTTCTAGAAGGTTGAGGTTCAACATTAGATTGTTTACTTGAGCTTGCTTTATTTTCCTGATGTGGGAATTCACCATTATATATTTCCTTGCAGCACTCCTTTCATTGGATCCCATGAGTTCCTGTTTGTTGTATTGGAATTACCATTTAATTGTTCAAACTGTCCAATTTCTTAGTTTCATCTGTGACCCATTGGTTGTTCAGGAGGGTGTTATGTACTTTTCATGTGTTTATGTAGTTTTTATGGTTTCTTTTTCTATTGATTTCCAATCTCATTGCACTATAGTCCGACAATATTCGTGGGATAATTTCTATTCCTTTGCAGTTACTTGAGCATGTTTTATGAGCTAGTATGTGATCTATTTTGGAGAATGTTCAATATGCAGCTGAGAAGAATGTGTATTCTGATATTGTGGAGTATAATACTCTGTAGACATATACTAAGTTCATTTTTCAACAGATTTGTCTCACTTCTGATTTTTTTTTATTTTTTTGTCTAGCTGATCTGTCTATTTGTGGCAGTGGGGTTTTGAGGTCCCCCATTACAACTGTGTTATTTCTTATTTGAATTAATGTCTGTTAATATTTGTTTTGTTTAGTTGAGCATGCTAGTGTTTGGTGCATATATATTTATAATTGTTATCTCTTCCCCTTTCCGTTTGCCATTAACAAGTAGGTAGTGACCTTTTTTGTCTCTCTTGATCAGTCTTGGCTTGAAGTTTACATTGTTTGCAAACTGAATAGCTACCCTTGCTTTTTTCCAGTTTCTTGTCACATGAAATATTGTTTTCCTTTCTTTTACTGTCAGTCTATGAATTTCTTTTTGAGTTAAGTGTGTTTCTTGTATACAACATATTGTCAGATCTTGTTTCTTGATCCATTCTGCCAAACTATTTCTTTTGATTGAATTGAGAACATTTCTACTGATAATTATAACTGGTATGTATTCACTTATCCTTGTTATACTATTTTTCTGTTCCTATATTTCCTATAGGTTCCCTATATTTCCTCTCTGTTTCGTTGCTTGCTTTTCCTGGTGGATTCTAATGGTATTCTTGGAATTGTTGTCTTTCTCATCTCTTTCTACAATATCCTTCAGAACATTTTGCAGTGCTGTTTTTGTGGTCATGATTTCCTTCAATTGTTCTTTGTCATGGACGTATCTTATTTCACCACTGATTCTGAAAGATGGTTTTGCAGGGTACATCAACCTAGGTTGAATATTGGTATTTTTTTGTTTTTGTTTTTGTTTTTCTTTAGGACTTGAAATACTTCACTCCAAGCTCTCCTTGACTTAATGTTTTGTTTTGAGAAGTCTGCTGTGATTCTCTGGGGCTTTTCTTTATAGGTGATTTGTTCCTTTACTCTAGCAGCTTTTAACATTCTGTTCTTAGGTTGAATTTCTGAACTCTTTGCTATTATATGCCTCAGTGTAGTTTGTTTTGGTCAGGGCTAATTGGAATTTTATATTCTTCACTTAATTATATGTCAAATTCTTTTTCCATGTTTGGGAATTTTTCTGCCATTGCTTCTGTGAACAGGTTTTTTTATGTCATTTGTGCTGTCTCCTGCTTTTTCCTTGACCCTGGTCAATCTTATTTTGTTCTTCTTTGCATCATCTTGCATATGTTGGATTGACTTTTCATGGTCCCTTGCTATTTTTAAGAAATCTTTCTTTTCATGATCACTAGTTAAAATCTTGTCTTCTAGATCTGATAAGTCTGTCCTCACATTGGTTCACTCAGCTTTGTATACTTTCTATAGAATTTTTAATCTCTAGATGTCTTTTTCAATCTGTTTCATGGATTCCATTTCTTTCATATGTTGGGTTTCCATCGTTTTCCTAGGTTCCTCTACATTTTTAAATCTGTGTCTACTCTAGCTTCACTGAGCAAGTCCTTCCTTATGATCATACGATCATCATCTCTTTTTTTACCTGAGAGATTATTTCCAATCTAATTTTCTGTGTAGGTTCATTCACTTTTTTTTTTAATTCTGCTGCTTCCATCTCAGAAAATTCAGGTGGGTGGCTTCTGATTTCCTCTACTTTTTTGTGCCTTGGTCTTGTCCATTATGGGCTGGAGATCTGGGATTGCATCTTGCTTCTACACCTTGACATTTTGTATATTTTCATTTTTAATTTGTTTTCTGTGTTAATGCTTGTAAATTGCTTATGGTAGGTAGCTTTTTCACTAGTATTGAGGCTTCCCTAGGAAATGTCTGTTCCTCAGAGATGTCTTCTAAGTATAGCTGGCTCTTGGCCTTTGTGTCTGTTCCAAGATTCTAACTTCCCAGTTTATTGGATGAGAAGCTGCTATCTATTTGCCCCAGCACTCAGTCTTTTGGTACTGGACTATGGTAATGATTATGACACTAGACAATCACAGTGGTGTCATATGAGGGAGAACAACTGATTACAATAGGTATGACGCCCTGTCTGAAGTTGTACAGTTAGCAATAACAATAGCATTAAGCACAGCCTAGAAACTGAAAAACTATGATAACTATTTATTTGGTACCTTTAACCACAGAAGAAAGATTTACAGTTACATAACAAAATCCAACATACCTGGAACTTGTATGTGGTGAATTTCCCCTTAGTAGAGTGATTTTACCCCATATGGTGGAAGTTTAAGACTGATAAAGGAATATATAAATAAATAAATGAAGAGAAATATAGTAGACGTAGGGCTGAAGGACAAAGGCAGGTCACCCAAACTTTGGGGAGCTAGAGAAGAAGACAGGAGAAGGAAGCAAGAGAATATTGAGGCTAATGAGAAAGACTGGAGAAAATGTTTACTTACATGAGAAAATCAAAACATCAAAAAAGAAAGTTGAGGGAAGAAAGAAAAAAAGGGTGAACAAAAGAAACAATAATGGGGCTGGTGATATGGCTCAGTGGCATAAGCGCCTACCTGGCAAGTGCGAGGTCCTGAGTTTGACTCACAGTACCCACATAAAAGAAAAAAAGGGCCGGTGATGTCTCTCAGCGGCACAAGCGCTTGCTGGCAAGCGTGAGGTTCTGAGTTCGACTCCCAGTACACACATTAAAAAAAAGACAAAAACAAAAAAATAAACCTCAGTAAAATATTATATTTTGATATTTGCCACAGAGATATCCTCTCAAATATGCATAAAGAGGTATGCAAATACATTCATTTAACCATATCGCTATAATTTTGAAAACATTCTATGTGTTCATCAATAGACAAATGTAGTAAGCGGCTGTTAAAACAAGATAGAAATATCTGAAAGATATATTGTTTAGCAGCCAATATTGCTGAAAGGAATTACAGCTAAATACTATTTAGGTGAAGATTCAACATAGCTGAATAGAGGAGGAGCCATGTTGGAGTTACTCAGAAAATCAACGAAAAACACAGGTAATTGGATGAAAGGAGGTGACATATATCCTGATGCCAAAATCAACCTGAAATAGGAGCCCTGTAGATCAAACAAAACATAGGCATAGGACTTTATAAAATGGAAAAGCAGCCAACAGTGTTGCCTGCAGGATCTCTGCCCTTATGCAGCACAAAAACCTCCATTCTGGGAAGTACCCAAAAAGCTGGTGGACTGCAATAGCATTGCAAACTAAAGCCACATAGGATAGATCTGGGGTATATGGTCCCTCACCCCTTTTGCCTTCCTCCAAACAGAGGATGTTGTAGCCTTGTAGCAAATTTCACTGGCACACATACACTGGGGTGAGCAACCAGAAAGCTGCTGACTCCCCATAGGATGGCAGTTTGTTGTTGTTGCTGTTGTTGTTGTTTGTTTGGGAGTTTTGTTTTGTGTTTTGTTGTGCGCTGTAACAGCTAACTGAAACCTCCAGCAACAACAAGGTGAGGAACCGCAGCAGTGGCGGCAAAGGTAGCGAGTCATATAGCATCACTCTCCGTGCCCTGCACCCAGTGGCCTGAGAGAGGAGAGAGAGATGCCAGCAGAGTAAAACAGAAGAAGCTATGTAAGGCCCAGAAGGAGGCAACTGAACATGAGACTGGTAGCAGCATGGGATTGTCTCCGTCTGGTGCTACAACAACTGGGTGAGTGACATGGAGACACACAGTGCTAGAAGACATGGGCGGGCTGCCATGGGACATCCAAGAAATTGCTGGCTGAAGACACTTGCCCCATCCCCCACATTCACAGGCCAAGATCAGCCCCACAATCAGCATTAATACTAATGCAAACGTGGTGGGGTTTCCCAGCACAAATGTGGGCTCTACTTGGACACTACCACAGAACTGTGGACACCAGAGGAATTTCATTGTTTTCCTTTTTTGTTGTTGTTGTTTAGGTATTTACTTTTATTGTTTCTTTTTTTTCCTTTATGTGGGTACCGGGAGTCGAACTCAGGACCTTGCGCTTGCCAGGCAGGCGCTTATGCCGCTGAGCTATCTCACCGGCACTGTTTTTGTCTTTTTGAGACAAGATTTCACTATGCAGCTCAGGCAGGCCTTCAACTCTCTTTGTAGCCCAGGCTGGCCTCAAATGCACAATGATCCTCTTGCCTAAGCCTCCTGCTGGCGGGGAATACAGGCATGTGCCACCATCCCTGGTAGAACAGCAGTATTTTTTTTTTTAGTCTTCTTTTTTGATGCTGGGCCTCAAACCCAGGACCTCAATCATGCTAGGCAAGCATCCTGCCACTGTGTTATAGCATCGCTGCTTTTTTTGTGTGTGTGTGTGGGCACCAGGGGTCGAACTCAGGCAGGTGCCTGTGCTGCTGAGCGATATCACTGGCCCTTTCTTCGTATGTGGGTACCGGGAGTCAAACTCAGGACCTCACGCTTGCCAGGCAGGCGCTTATGCCATTGAGCTATCTCACCGGCCCAGCATCACTGCTTTTACTGACATTTTAAAATAATTAAATGTATTATATTTATTTTAAAGACTTAGGGGAAGTGACTTGGAAAATTGTTTTCTTCCAGAGGTTTAAAAATAGTATTACAGGGCCAGCGATGTAGCTCAGCAGCACAGCACCTGCCTGGCAAGCGCGAGGCCCTAAGCTGGGTTCCTGGTACCAAAAAAAAATAAATAAATAAGTAAATAAAAATTGTATTAATATGAGACAATGTTCAAAGTGTTGATTTGGCTTGAACCATGGATGGCTGATAGAGTCTGAACAATTCATTCACCTATAAGCTCTTTCTACCCTTCTATAAACTATTTTATCATAAAAGAGAACAGATTTTTAAAGATCACACAGAACAATGTAGAATTTAAAGTGAAATTTTGTAACCATTAACAAGGTGAAGAGAAAAAAACAGTCCCCCCAAGTGACATATCTCAGGCCCAATTTTCTCCTATCTTCCAAGAGTAATCACTCTTCTGACTTTTCTGTAATTAGCTTTAAGTATTTTATAATTTTAACATCACTAGATTTTACAGTGATGCATACCTTCACTTTTGTGGATACTTCTTTAATAAGTCAATCTTAAAACTTTTAAAGCCCCTCTTGATCTCAATTTTCCTACAGTTTGTGCCATGAAAACTGAAGGCTACTTGAGAAAGTAGGTTTGAATTTTCTATAAACAAAAGCCAACCTACATGAGATTGAAATACAATGCAAACTGAACCGTATTCTTTGCAAAATATACAACAGAGCATTGATTGGGAAGGAGTGGGTCACTAACATTTAGAATAGGAAATATGGCAGACTCCATGGCAACTTAAAGCTTGAACTGTGATATCCTAAATTCTGTTAAGATTCCTTTTTCTGCAGAATAGCACTTTCTCCTCAGGAGGAAAGAAGTTCTAATGGCTCGTACTGAGGCAGTTTTTTGCTGATGACCCTAACTTCCTCCAGCACCCTTCAGCTGTGTAGATCTGTGGCTAGACACAAGTCCAATCAGCATTTGGAGGTCCGATGCAGAATGAAAAATCAGAAGGTAACATATACTTAAGAATCACAAGATTTTGCTAACTTACACTCACAGAAATATGGGCCTGAGATACAGTAGTCCACTACACAGGATGCGAAGAAGGGTCATCTCTTGACCCCATTCCTTCTTTTATCCTCCATTCTCTACCTGTTGCCAAGTACACACACACGCACACATACACACACATAAACACACATCTATGCACATGTACATTTCTTCTCCTTTAATTTGTTTATTATTCACATATAAGCTTACTGCTTCAAATTTATTTTTTGTCCTCTAATTCACAATTGTATTCTTAGTTAGGTCTGAATCTATGGGTCACTTTTTATTGTTAATTCCGTTATTCTCCATGTAGTGATCTATTTATGCAACATCATTAGTATTGCCCTCTATCACTGATTTCTTTTTCTCTTTATGGTGCTGAGGATCCACCTCAGAACCTCATACCTGCTAAACAGGCGCTCTACCATTGAGCTGCATTCCCAGCTCAGTACTCACTGAATTTTAAACAACATCTAACAGTTTTCCTGTTTCTTTTACTATCTGAGTCTATTTTGTCTCTTGTGTTTTATTTTCCTGTTCTAGTACATTTTCAAATTATGACTTTTTTTTTTTTTTTTTTGGTGGATACTGGGGGTCGAACTCAGGACCTCATGTGCCAGCAGGTGCCCGTGCCTCTGAGCTATCTCACCGGCCCCAAATTATGACTTTTTATAGTGTATTATGAATTAAGTAGATTGAATGCCACTTTTCCTGCTTAAAAATTGTAGGCATTAATTATAAATTTTAATAAATGTTAATTCATGCAAATGTTTTAAATGACAAGGAAACAAGTACTGAATAACTGGGTGACTGTGTCAGTATGATTAGATTAGAAAGTAGAACCACTATGAGAGAAATGGAATTAAAGATATATAGAGTCAATATTTTGTCTGGAAAGCCTGAGATTGGCAGCATCCTGTAAATAGACACTTAATGGATATGGGGAGAGACATTAATCAAGAACTACAAAGAACAGCGCATTGAGAAATCTACAGAAGGCTGCTGCCCCTATTTCTGGTGGTTTACCTCCAAATATCATAGATCATCAGAACAGATAGACAAGAATAAAGTTATATGACAACTAAGGTAAAGTTGGAATAGACTGGAGCCCACATTAACCACTTGAAATCTGCAAATACAACCTGGATTCTCAAGATGCCCTGGACCTCAATCCTACTTCTCCTTATATTAACCTGCAAAAATTGCTAATTCTCCTTTTCTTTCTTTCTTTCTTTTTTTTTTTTTTTGTGGGTACCGGGGGTCAACCTCAGGACCTCGTGCGCCAGTAGGTGCCCATGCTGCTGAGCGATATCACCAGCCCTTTTTTCGTATGTGAGTTCTGGGAGTCAAACTCGGGCCCTCGCGTTTGCCAGGCAGGTGCTTACACTGCTGAGCCATCTCACTGACCCCCTATTTTTTTTTTATGTGGGTACCAGGAGTCGACCTCAGGACCTCGCTCTTGCCAGGAAGCTCTTGCGCTGCTGAGCGATATCACCAGCCTTTTTTTTCCTTTATGTGGGTTGTGGGAGTCGAACTCAGGACCTTGCACTTGCTGGGCAGTTGTTTATGCCGCTGAGCTATCTCACCGGCCCGTGAGATAGCTCCCGTGAGATAGTCTCCTTTTCATAGACATGTACATAACTTGGCCCAGGAGTCAAACTAAAGGAAGAGATCCAGTGGTGTAGAAGAGATTGTAATATAAACATTTGGTCCATAAGCCAGGAGTTCTGTAATACGTGTGTACTGTAGAAATAATGGTGGCTCTACATTGACTGTCAGGGCAACACTTATTCTTCATTTCCACCTTCCAATCTATCACAAATTTGTCTTTTCCTAGTGCTTAGGCCGGAAATTCATGAGGAATAGAAAATCAGGCAATATAGTTCCAATTTAGCTTGAACTTATTGCAAAATAATTGAAAGGCTTTTGAAATTTCCATTGTGCTGTACAACCATACTCTTCTGCTTTGGCATTTACAGAACAGCATTGATTAAAAAAATAATAAATGTTCCCTGAAGAGCTTCACATTATTGCATTCATATGTTATAGATATACTACAGTGCATGTGAAGTATATAATTACACGTTAAACCCATTTTAAAATTTTATGAGAATAAAGACAATGTGTTTATATCTCTCTTAAGTCACAGGAGAGAAATATTGACACAGGTGGAAATATTCTTAATTTAATTTTTAATTACATATATATATATATATTTTTTTATGTGGGTACCCGGAGTCGTACCCACATACCCAGGAGTCGTACCAGGACCTTGTGCTTGCCAGCAGGTGCTTGTACCACTGAGCGATATCACTGGCCCTTTTTTTTTTTCCTTTATGTGGGTACCAGGAGTCGAACTCAGGACCTTGTGCTTGCCAGGCAGGCACTTATGTCGCTGAGCTGTATCACTGGCCCCTGTAATTACATATTTTTAATTAAAGGTCTTGGTGATTTTCTTTAATGATTTAAAGTAATATAAGACTGAAAGCTGCATAAACTATAATATTATTCAGTTTAGCAAAATTCTGCTAAGAAAGTTTGCTTGTCAACTTTTCAAAGCCATCTAAACATAGTTCCTTTTTCAGGGTCTGACCTAAATGTATTTTCTTTAAATGGAAAGAACCTAAAGAACAAGGCCTCGGGGATGTGGTACTACCTGAGCTATTCACTCTGAGCCGAAGAAAACATAAATACGGTCTTTCCAAGGCATTGGGGTTTTTCAAGGCACTGTAAATTGTTTTGTGATAGATGAACCCTAGGAAAACACATTGACTCCGTTAAAACAATAAAGGAAACAATATTCACTTAAAAAATATACCCTAGGGCATACAGAGACATTATGCTATAAAGCTAGTTGGTGGTGACCCTTATATCTATGACAAAACTGAGAACATAGTTAAAATACTATATATATATAGAGAGAGAGAGGGGGAGAGAGAGAGAGAGAGAGAGAGAGAGAGCCATAGTAGTTTAAAAGTGCCAAATCCTTACAACCTGGAAGATGTCAACAGAGTAAAGACGATAATATAATTAAAATATTGTAGCAAGGCAAACTGACAAGAGATTGATTTAAAATAAATGTGGGCAGGGCCGGTGAGATGGCTCAGCGGCTTAAGCGCCTGCCCGGCAAGCGTGAGGGCCCGAGTTCGACTCCCGGAACCCACATACCAAAAGGGGGCCGGTGATATCGCTCAGTGGCACGGGCGCCTGCTGGCGCGCGAGGTCCTGAGGTCGACCCCCCGGTACCCACAAAAAAAAAAAATAATAAATAAATAAATAAATAAATGTGGGCATGTTAATATTTTGCAATTCTGAGAAAAGTATACACTTTCAGGTAGTGCTTTAAAATGACTCATTTTGTCACATACTTGCTGTTGTAGGGAGAAGAAAATATTTGTCATTATTCAGTCCTTCTCCTCAATTTGAAGGTGGTAACATTCATCTTGCCTGGTGGAAATATAAAAAATAAAAATTTCACTGTACAATTTTCCTGTTGTCTCTTTTAAGTAAGCACTTCTGTTATGTAATTAGATTTGTTTACTACATGGACTTAACAAACAGAAAAGTTATATAACATAGTAATTGATGTAATTGGTTAAAAACAATAAAAAGGAAAAAATGAGAGGCATAATATTTATATTTAATATTGGAATAATATAACAGTACATATAAATTTTATAGATATATGCTAATGTATATAATTATATATAACATAAATATATCAACATATCAGCAGATAAATGTACAAATTTCTAAATATGTGAATTATAGATTTTATTACTTCTGTGTTTCCTATTTGTACTGACTTGTGAGTGACAGGGAGAGAAATAGTAGAAATATGATTATTACACAAAAATACATAGACGAGTTTCACCTAATTTCTCAGAAATAAATATTAACTCATGCAAAATTTTTGCATGACAATAAGAAAACTATCATTGTTTATGAGTGAATTATTTGAGAAAAAAACAGATATGTCAGTCATCGGCATAAAACACACACATATATGCAAGCAAAATAGAAAATACCCAATAAGAAATAGTGAGTAAATATAAATATATGGCATAATTTATAATATATTAATGTTTTTGTTGGAAAATGTGTTCAAATTCAAAATAACATATTAATGTTTTTGTTGGAAAATATGTTCAAATTCAAAATAAGATATTGACAGGTCACTGTAAAGAAATAATTCTGTCCAAACAGAACTACAACAAGGTTATAATTAAAATTAAAAGATTAATATTAATTGAAGTGAAAGTCTGTTGCAAGTGTAAAAATGAATCAATATTTTTAAGTAAATTTATAATATGAATCAATTAAGGCAGTAATATACACTGAACTAAATAAAAAATAAGCAGCGGAAAGAGAATATTTATATAAAAACCACAAAGCAGTCCCAAATATTTTCCAATATTCAGTTAAAAAAAATAACTTAAAATACTAATTTTTTTGGTAATTAACAAAATTTGAGAACATTGTAATACTGTCCTCGATGATTCTAGTTAGTATTGTTCAATAACAGTTTTCAACAATTCTAGTAGAATTTATATTGGTATACTGCCCTTGGAAAATCTTTTTTTAAATTTTTTACTTTTATTAGTACATATTTGCAGTACATAATGATTATATTTATTGTAAGAAACCGGTATATGTACATAACACATTTCAATTCCTTTTCTCCTCTTCCCTCCAACCCCTTCTATTTTTCCAGCATCAGATTCATTTATTTACCTTCCAAGACCTTATAAAATTAATTATCATACATAGAGATTAAAAACCAGACTAATAGGCCAAAAACCATATAAAACACATAAAACAATTGTACTAAGTTAAGGAACTCTTTTAGATACATTGTCTATGGTGGGTTACAATATTTTTTCTCTCTCTCTTTATTCCTATTATCTGTCTTTTATTTTATATATATATATATATATATATATATATACACTTTATTACGTATAGTTTTTCATATAAGTGAAACCATGTGATATTTAAGATGGCATGTCTGAGTTGCTGTAATTTCTTATTTCATTTATTTATTGTTTCTGGTTTGATAATTTTATTTCTGGAAATGTTATTCCTTGTAATCCATTGTTGAAACTAACTGAAATTGCCAAAAAATGTCAAGAAATATTTTCCAAGATTTAGAAATGGGCAGAAAGAACTACTGAATTTCATTTGTTGGACATTATATAATAGATACTTGAGGCTATCTGACAAAATAAGAGTATTTTTTTTCTTTATATGTGAGTACCGGGAGTCGAACTCAGGACCTCATGCTTGCCAGGCAGGCACTTATGCCGCTGAGCTATATCACCGGCCCAAAATAAGAGTACTTTTTTGTGTGTGTGGGTACCGGGGTTCGACCTCAGGACCTCACACACCAGCAGGCCCTCCTGCCTCTGAGTGATATCACCGGCCTTTTATCGTATGTGGGTTCCGGGAGTCGAACTCGGGCCCTCGTGCTTGCTAGGCAGGCACTTACGCTGTTGAGCCATCTCACTGGCCCCAAGAGTACTTTTTAAAGTGTGCATCTTACTACTTACTAGGACATAAGTGTTTTCACTTTTGATTGCCATTCTAATAACTAGACTATTTTATATCTCTGTGTATACAAGTTGTAGCATAAACACGAGAGCCTCCCTCTTCTCGCTATTAGCACTTCCCAGGGTGCATATATTTCTGAGGAAGGGAATTCTGTGCCATGGACACCCTAGATGTTCTTGCATAAGCATTCTGTCAATACCTCAGAATATGTAGAAAGTCTGCTGTTTATAAAGCGCTCAAAGAAAATAGAAAAAGAAAAAGTGATCTCAAAAAATTGAGTCCATATTGGAACATTTACCCTTACATTCTACAGAGTGGAGGACAGCAACAATCAGAACAATAAATTTGAGAACTGCTAATCCTAACTCACTTCATGTCAAAGAAATAGGTAAAGTAGGAGTCACATATTAGATGTGTAATGCAAATTAAGGTGATACATAAAATATTAATTGATCAATTAAACAATTAATAAAGGGAAGGGTTAGAAGGAGAGTGAAGAATAAAGGAACTATATTTGAAAGGACTTTCTGTAGTAGTGGGGGTGGAGGAGGACAACTAGTAACCATATTTAAAAGTGAAAATTATTATCCTCAGGTTTGGCTTATCAACAGAATTTGTAATGAACTCTGAAAAACTTTTCACATTCTTGTAATATTTTTAGTGTTTTAGTTTTGGTTACATAAACCAAATTTAGGGTAGATTCCTATGTTCTGATTTCTAACTCAAGAAAACAAGAATGTAATCAATGTTTCTGAATTTACCAGTTACCAACTTACCATCTTTCAGTTCTATATTCACTCTTTTTTATTCTGCTTTGTAATAACAGGGCTATGGTGCCTGGTCTCCCCATGACTTTAATCTCTACATTACTCCAATGAATAAATTCCCCCAAAAATCTAGCAAACATCCCACCTGGGATATTTGCTCTTCATCAGTTTTCTCTTCATCAGTTTAGCAAGTTCCTCTTTAGTTAACTTCTTTGCCATCCCATGTCCAAAGCAGTGACCTGCCCCTCTAGGTCTGAGTCTCATCTTTAGGGCATTGGTGGTGGTTTGGGAGGTGGGTTTTACTCTCCCGTGGATTTTTCTTCCCTAGGAATTCTATTTCAGCACTGTGGTAGAGACTATGTTCCCAATATTCACTATTTCTGTTTCATACAGATGCATTTTTATCCTTCTTAGTAGTTATTTACTATTTATTATTTAACACAATTTGAACAAAGTCTCAACAATTCCAAGACTTTTCAAAATTTCAAGTACAGTCTGTTTTGAGACTCAAGGCAAACTTCATTGTGAATGTGTATAAAAAACAAAACAAAACAAAACAAAATAAAACCCTTAGATAATTCCAAGGTACAATGGCACAGGGTGAACGTTCCAACTCCAAAAGTGAGGAATAAGGGGATAAGAAAGAAGCAGACTAGAGGAAGACAAAACTCAGGAGCACAAATATTAAGTCCTGTAGGTTCACATCTGGCATCTGGGACACATGGTGGCGAGAAGTGAAGTCCAAAGGGTTTGGGCAGCCCCATCCCTATGGCCTTGTTTATTGATGCTTTTGTGGGCTCTCTCTTGGATTGGCTTTATTCACTGGCTATTGTTTAGATCCTGGCATCTCAGATTCAGTGGGGTTCCCATAGCAACTTTGGATTCATTGCCACAGCTTTATGCACTGCCATTTCAGGGGATCCTTTCCTGGCCTCCCAAGCTTTCCTTTGAAATCTAGGTGGAAGCTTCCCTGATTCTACAACTATTGAATTCTGTGTTTCTATAAAAGCGATATCACACAGACAACACCAATGTCTGCTGTCAGTATGACCGATAGCCAGGTCCCCTTGGACTCTGCCTACAGTGGTTTCATAGTGCTTGGATGGCTGAGCATAGTGAAATCAATTCTTGTGACCACTTTCCTAGAAAACCCCTGTTTGGCAAGGCTCCCAGGGACTGTCTCATCAATTTAAAATTCAGATGTTTGTACCTTTGAGCCTGTCGTTTGTGAGATCTTGTGATTTCTGAGAAGAATCTCAAAGATATTTCTTCTCATCTTCATACAAAATATTTAGTTTCATTCTAATAGTGCTAATCTCTTCACCTGCCATACTGTGTTTGGCATTAGTTTTACACACAGTTCCTTCTGGGCCAAAATTAAAGTTTTCAAGTTTTTGCCTGCCTTTTACCCTCAGCTGTCACTACAAAGCTGGTTGAAAGCATCCATCAGTACCAATGCCACGGCATGAATATTTGGCTCCCTTTGCATTTCCTTCACCAGATTATTCCACTTCTCTTACTATCAGTCTCCCACAAGTCTCAGGACACAGACAAAATGTAGACAGAATATAATACCCGTGCCCTCAAGTCCAGTTTCCAATGGAGTTGTAATTCCCAACTAAAACCTGAGCCTGGCCTGTACTGTCTGGATTTCTATCACACTTCTGTTGTTCTGAACTCTACATGAATTTCAACCAGGCTCTACTTATCTAATTCTAAGGTTTCTCTAGCCTGGATCTCCTAAATTTTTCAATCTCCTCTTGTTAACCATGTCCAAAATCTTCTAAACTACAAGGTCAGGAAAGTCACAGCAATGATGACAATCCTGTTACCAATTGTCTCTATTTGCTTTTTCTCAGTAGGACACAACACTCAACAAACATAACTTAAAGGAGAGATTTAATTTGGCTCATAGGTTTAGGCGATTTAGTCCATGGTCAGTTGACTTCAAGTCAGAAATATTGTGATTTATGTGGTGGCAGAACAAAGATGCTTAGTTCATAGTATCTGGAAAGCAAAGAAGTGGAACAGTGCTAGAAAGGGTATGGACCAGAAACTATATATTGTACCCAAAGTCACACCTCTGCAAGCCAAGTCATTAAGCTCTTCATATCAGGTTCTTCAATTTTATCAAGACTGTTTTTCATTGATACTTATTGTCTTTCATTCTTCTTTTATTACAAAGTGGAAGAGGTAATCCTTGAAACGAGTTCTGCAGTTTACCCTTTTAAGACCACCGATATTCTATTATGTTTATTTTTACTTTATTTCCATTTTTCTTTTATTTCATTTGGCTATATTTCTACAGTATTCTTATTTTTGTTTGTTTGTATTTTTTAATTTTGTTTTTCTGTTTGTTTTTACTTTAAAAGATATCTTTGTCAAGCAAATCTCTGTTTTACCTTTGACCTACACAAACCACTGTTTTATCTTATTTTGGTGAATATACCCAATATTTGTGTTCTAGAGTTTGATTGTTTTGAACTTTTGCAAAGCTACTTATTATATTTAGAAAAATATGTAACTTAATTTCAGGTAATATTAAGCTGAGGGTAAATCTTTGTTTTTTTCTCAGCCAATTCAGAAGTTGGGGATTTACTATTTTGTCCTTAGACAAGGCCTATGGGATTCCAGACTCTGAAGCACAAAATCTTAACAAGATCAATACAAAACATGTATCAAGGGAATTCAGAGTAGCCTGAAGCATCCTTATGATAGACAGCAAGAGAAAGAAATTTTATCAAGTTATAGCCACAATGAGTGGGTCATTGTGTGAATTTATATGAGGATGGAAGTCATTTGGATCAGGACTGGGCTGAATTTCTTTCAGTATTTTGGGAAACCTAAATACTTTTATTGGTACCTTGGAATGTTAAACATTCTAGCTTGTTTTCAGGTCCCTCTAGTAAAAGCTATAATTTCCTAGGTCATACAACTGTCCAGGCATTCAGTGATTTTTGGTCAGTATAGAAAAAATAACCTTAGGAACCCTATAGCTTCTACTTCATAGAGTTCTTTATACAATACATATTCCTGATATCTACTAATATGAATTATTCTTTAAAATATTGACCAGTCTATTATTATTTTAGGACATGCATTTAAATTCAATTTATGTGATTTTGTGTAAGATAAAAAATTTAACACTTAAATTCTATATTCCCAAGCACTGTTACACTGAGTTTTTCTTATTCTTGGATTTTTACTTTGCTTTCTGGAAAAAAGAATTAATTTTGCTTTGCTACACTAATCATGGTTTAAACAAATGATAAAAATACTATTGACTATCACTAAGGAGATTCGAAGAGAAGCTCATAATTACAAATAATTAAAGAACTACCCTGATTAAACTTCACATGATATGATCAGTGCAATGAGTATTTGTTAATAAATATCTTGATTAATTCATATATAACTCTCAATAACAAATGAGAATAATTAAATTATTTTGCCATTCTTCTCACAAGTTGGAAATATATTTGTTGAAGAAATATCATGAGATTCAACGAGAGATTGGAAATGCAAGTATGTTGATTCTAGACAAAGTTCTCCAAATTAGAAGCTAAAAGCAAAAGTTACTTGCTACCCCTGGTGTCTAACTTACACATTCTTTCAGAATGGAGTCAGCAGGTTAGTACTTTACTGGTTACAAAAAAATATTTCAGATGTCAAGTGTAGTATGCTTGAAGGAACAACCTATGAGTTCCTTTCAATAGCCATCTAAAATATGTGGCCAGCCTTTTATTGGTTTTGTTCACCAAGTTATGACATTAGTGATTTTTAAAAAATTTTCTAAATAGCTGTTAATTTAAAGATAATATTTAAAAAAAAACTAACTAGCTGACCTGAGCCTATTCTAGTAGATAACGTTATGTGCTTTTGCCAAACAAAACCAGAAATCTCTATATAGAATTCTCCACTTTTTTATTAGCAATATTAGTCAAATTCATATTTAAATTTGATATTAATCTTATACTTGAATACTGCATATTTTATAGATAATTTCATTTAAATTTTATATCTATATAATCTCTATACATCCATACCATGGAGGTTTAATATAAGAATGGAAAGGTAGCTTAATATTTTAGAGGCAACTAAAATAATTCATACTTTAAGAGAGCTTAGTAGAAAAAAGCCACAAATTCATACATATGACAAAGACATTTACCCCTATTCAATATTTCTTCTATTAGAAAAACCTCACCAGACATGTCAGGGCACACTTGTAATCCCAGCATTTGGGAGACTGAGGCAGGAGAATCACTGTGACTTCAAGGCCAGCTACCTAGTGAGTTCAAGGCCATCCTGAACCACATAGTGAGACCCTGTCTCATATAACCAAAAAGAATGATAAAATAAAATTAAAAATTAAAAAGCTCAATAAAATTGGAATACACAAATATTTGCATATTGAGAGTATATACAATAAATGCTACATAGAATGCTTTATGTATTTGCCATGCATTTTATACATGTGTGTGTATGTGTGTATTTTGGTACAAAAGACCTCTTCTCATTTAATCAGGAAATAATAGTCAGGAGCAAGACAGGGATGACTATTATCTTAGTAACTCCTTTGTGTTATGTGCTTTCATTTGCCAGCGCCATTGAACACAATAAAAAATTTACCAGCGTAATATTTGGAAATGGAAATATTAGATGGTGTGATTATGTGTGGAAAATCCATAAGATAAAAGGAAAAAAATGCTACCCAAATTATAAAATTTAGTAATATGGGAAGTTATATATGTTGATGAAAACATAATTACTTCTTTGGGAATGATTAGAATTTTTTAGAAATAAAAAGAGAAATAGAAAACAAAATCAAATAAAGTCATAAATGCAAAATCAATAACATTGAGCAAAAACTATACTATGCCCATGATAATTTGAAAGGCAGAAAATGACTTGAACAGATGCAAAGACATTGTAAGTTAATGAATAGGGAAACTTACTATTGTAATGATAGCAGGTTTTAACACATAAATTTAATATCACTCCAGTAACAATACCATTAGAGTTTTCTCAAAGTGAGATGAATAGATTACAGCGCATATTTGGGAGACATTGGCAAGGATAAATGAGAAAAATAATGAAAAAAGAGGGTCACCGAGTTGGGGAAGTTATATTAAAATATGAATTCTTTGTGATTAAAAAATTATGTTTGTTCATGAATAGTACATACCCAAAACAGAGTAAAGAATCCAGAGAGTGACCAGTTCCATGTCAACAAACAGTAAATAACGATAATTGTTTTTCAAATGAATAGTGAAATGATACTTTTTTAGCAAGTAATGTTAAGACAACAAAAACACACATAAATGGAAAAAACTAGATTCCTTCTTAACAGTGTCTCAAGGTAGATTTTAAATGACTAATATATTTAAATGTTAAAAAAAAACTCACAAGGTAGACGTACCTAATTTTCCCTTTTAGAAAAAAAAATGCTGCTTACTTCCACTGTTCGTTTAATTTTCAGTGATCAAAAATTACTGTATTTTGTAAATAGAAACACACATGCTAAAACAGAATTCTCTCTCTCTGTCTCTCTCTCCCTCCCCAACAGACAAAGATGTCTCTTGTTTGCAAAGACCAGTGATATATCAATGATATACTAGAGAGATGCAAAAATAATAATAAAAGTGAGCTATTTGATGGCTAAATTGGGGGGTACAGCTAGGACTGTAATCAGTGAATTAACTCAGGATAAATGCTATAGCTGCAAGCACCACCAATAAGGATTTTTAGTACAAGTAGGAGATATATTAAAGAAGATGAGTCTGGATACCTCTGTCCAAGTTTCCATGGAACAGCCTAGGAGCCAGGCCTATGAATGACCAGGCATCAGTAGTTTAGCCTCCAGCCTTCAACTTCCAACACTGTGACAGTAACAAGTTGTCTACACAGCATTTTTCAAATCACTGACCCACAGAATCCATAAGCATAATAAATAATATTTTGTAATATTACATTTTAGAAAAATTTGTCACATTGCTAGTAAATTTGAAGAATTACCTGGTAGTTGAATGCTACTTTAAGAAAAATCAAAAATATGTGAGAGTAAGTTCAAGATCAAGAAGTGGAGCAAGTGTGGAAAGACCACAAAGACACTGTTAGTGGAAACATAATGACCCTTGTAGAGGCTGTCAGAAAGCTCTGGAAAAAGAGAAAATTGGCACTGAAACCTAAGGAAATTGGTTTTGAAACCTATTTACGCAGGTGATGAGGGCCAGAGATAAAGCTCAGCAACACAGCGCCTGCCTGGTAAGCTCAAGGTCATGAGTTCAATTCCCTGTACCAAAAAAAAAAAAAAAAAAAAAAAAAAAAAAAAAGAAAACAAAACAAAACAAAACAAAACAAAAAAGGTGGTAAAATAAACAAACCTATTAATTTTTCTTGTTGTAATAATTAAAACATATTAGACAGAAAAAAAACAAAAATGTTGTTGATCATGAGAACAAGGTTAAGAAAATAAACCCGACAGAACAAATAAATTCAGTAGCACATTGAAAATATTAATACACAGATCAAATGATGTTTCAGTATTGCAAAAATGGTTCCTTGTTAAAAATTATGACCAGCTAAGCTCTATCTCTTGAGCAATTAAGCATAGGCACTTCTCTTCCTACATGAAAAATTATAACCTTGTCTATTTATGCAAAATTATGAACTATTTTTTTCAAAATGTGTCTTGATCATCCAATCATTTTCCTTTCCCACTCTTTGTAAGGTCAAATAGGAGTTACTAGAAAACTATCATTTAAGACAATACTGACAGAAGAGCTATGGAATGCCAGCAAAAATAATTACAAAACGATATTGATCACGAGGTGCCTGAGGTAAAATGATTTTGGAACACAAACAGGGTTGTACAACGGTATAGTAGATTTTTTATTGCTGAAATTTTCAAAATGTGTGCATTTATACACAATGAGCATAGTGAATGTGGAAGCAGAATATAATATGCGGACTTGCTCAAACATATGGACTGTCATCATTTTTCTTTTTCCAAAATGTTTTTAGTAATAATCCCTTGAGACGTTTTTCTGCAAATTGGTACTAAAATAACACATATAAATCTATTATCGTGGGGACACATTTTATCCTGGAATATAAATAAAACTGCTAATAAATATTTTAAAAATAGTTTTCTATACTGTTGGCATATACAAATCAGGTTGCTTTAGGGGAAAGAAATCAAAAAACAAAACAAACAAAGCAAATCAATCCCTGTATGATGCTCTCTTGCTTCTGACCCGGCTTCTACTTACATTCTCAATAGTTCCTTGTTTATGCTGGAGTTTTTTTCAAAATTCATTGTACGTAAGAACGATCTCAAGGAATTGTTAAAATACACATTCTGATTTGGTAACACTGGAGTAGAGCATGAGATTTTGCATTTCTACTAAGCTCCCGTGTGATGGTGAGCCTGCTGGTGTTTGAGCCGCACTTAGTAGCTAACAGTTAACGCCATTGTTTCTTAATACAAGTGCACTTTGGTTCTAGGACCCTCAGCGATATCAGTGTCCTCGGGTGCTCAACTCTCTTATACAAAATAGCGTAGTATTTACATATAACCCATCCATGTCCTCCCATGAATTTTAAATCATCTATAAATCCTTTATAATACCAAATAAAATATATGCATTCTGCAAATATTTGTTATTCTATATTGTTTAGGGAATAATAACAATAAAAAGTCTTACCTGTTCACTATAGACATGATGAGTTTAGAATACTTTTTTATCAGTAGTTGGTTGCATCTGTGGTTATGGAACCTGTAAATTCAAAGGGCTGATGTAATTTGAATGTATTTTTAGAGTAACTAAAATCCCTTCCAATCAAATTATAATCCTACATAGTTATTTACTGAAAAGAAATATGCTAAATAGTTCATAATATGGTTGTATTAGCTTTCTGCCAATGGGACAAAATACCTGAGAAAAATCAAATGAAAGGAGAAAAGGTCTGTTTTGACTCACGGTTTCAGAAGTTTCAGTTCTTGGTGGTTTTGCTGAGCCAGAACACCATGGCGGTAGAAACATGTGATGGAGGAGGTTACTCAGTTTATGGAGGTCAGGAAGCAAATAGAGATCAAAGAAGGGGCCAGGGACAAACATACAATCTTGGCGAGCATGCTGCCATTGATCTGCTTCCTCCAAGTAGGCCCCATCTTGTAAGTTTCCACCTCCACCCAGCATCCTATTAAGCTATGAATCCATCCATGAATTAATCCATTTATGAGTTCGTAGTCCTCATAACATACTCACCTTCCAAAGTCCCTACCTCTGAACACTGCTGGGAAGGGACCAATACTTCAAAACATGGGCTTTTGAAGAATATTTGAAATACAAGCCATAGCAAACTAAATACTCTTTCTTTTCTCTGTATTTTAGTTAAGATATATTTTAATGAGCTACAAATATATTTTAAGAGGAGATAGCCTAAGTGGAAACATTTTTATTTGAATACAAATTTTATTGCCTTTATACAATAAATTTTATGTATATGTAAAATGAGATGATCATATAATAATTTGAGAGAACATGGTAAGATGGTTTTATGGGCTGTGATGTGTTACCTTGGAATTCATGTGTTGAATTCCAGTATCTCAGAATGTGACTATATTTGGCAACAGTGTCTTTAAAAATGTAATTGAGGTTAAATGAGATAATTAAATCCCAAATCAAATATGACCGATATTCTTATGTGAAGAGGAAAATTGGACCCAGATACCCTGTAGATACAAACCAGAAGGAAGGACATATGAGTTGGCTATAAGAAGTGAAGAAGAGAGGCATCAGGAGATGCTAAACCTGCCAATATGCCCACCTTGAGATTACAATCCCTCAAATTGTGAGAAAATAAGTATCTGTTGTTTGGGCCATCCAGTCTAGTATTTTGTTATGAGAGCCACAGTAAACAGATATAATGGGGTTATTTGGAATTTGTCTGTACATTTTTTTCTGGAGGCTTAATTGTGTAAAAAATGTATGTAGATTAATATTGTATATTTCTTGTTAAATACAATAAAACATAGAGGTAAAAACTCATGCAGAAAATTAAAAATCATATGTGCTTGAAAAATTAAGTTTTCTAAAAATGTGTGTATGTTTGTGTGTATAATGATGCTTTACACATCCTCAAAAACAACTCGATTTCTTTACCTGTAATCTTTGAGGCGATCAAATTTAAGATTCTCTCTTTCTCTCTCTCTCTTTCTTTTCTTTTTTCTTTCTTTTTGGTTTGGTCAGGAGAAATAGAATTTCATATGAATATAAAACATTTATCACAGTGCCTAAAACAACCATTTAAATGACTAAATAAAATCTGTTATTATAATTACTCCCAGTGAACTATTCTGCTGTTGTTCAAAATTAAACTCTAACTCTAAAAATGCCCATTTGTCATTATCGTATTCCCTTGCTATAAGACCTGTATACACATTAAGTCAATTTGTTGGCCTTTGTGGATAAACTGTACGGCCCTTTATTTATTCTTTTTGCCAACAACACATCATTAATTATCATAGTTCAAATTAGTTTGAATGGATGGGACTAGATACAGGAAGTGGATATAATATAAATAAAAAGAGTGGCAGTTATACTCATTTCAGTCCCTTGCCATATAAAAATTAAAAAAACAACATTGGGAGAGATAGGACAGCTATCAATCCATTTAATTTGACTATTTGTATTGGTAAGCTGGATGGTGTAGTGGGGAAAATCGCAGTAAAGTGAAAAATATTACAAATTTTAGTTCATTACAAGAAAAGAACATGATAATAATGAAAAGATCAGGGCGGGAGGTATAGCTCAGCCATTCAAGTGCCTACCTGGCAAGCACAAGGTCCTGAGTTCAATTTCTGGTACCAAAAAATTAAAAAATAAAGAAATAAATAAAATGCAAATATCTCTTTAGATATTCCCTGGACCAATTATCTTTTATCCATAAAAATGATTATTCTCTGGTATGTTTTAGGGATTACTAAATAACATTTCCCTTGCTGTCACGGAACTGTTAAAACTCTAAAGAAAATTTCCTGTCAAGTCTTCTTATAATTTATTCGTTCCCAGAAATTATCTTATTGAATTTTGGATATAATAATAATAAATTTGCTGCTTTAATATACATTGTCAATTAATGTTAGAGAACCTAATATCTTTTAGTCAAATTGAGCATGTTGTATTCCTAAGTATTCATCTCTACATATTTATTTTTAGATGATCATTTGCTAAGGAAAGAAAGAAATTTGAGATCATGTAAGCTAGATTGTGTTACTTGAAACATAATGCCATTGTGAAAGCACAAATGTGAAACACAGAGAGAAAACTTAGATAGATATTTTATATTCAGAGAGTGGCATAGCAGCTAGATTGAACGAGACCTCATTTACTCTCTTTAATTACAGTTTAACTGTAAGTTTGAAAGTCATTTTTAAATGGTTTGATTTATATATTCATATACTCTTATAATACATTCTAAAAATTCAAATTCATTTTTGATTGAAGTCACAACATAACATTTAAATGTTACCTCATGGACACTAATTTCCTCCTTCATATCTAGTTGTGTGAGTCTACATTTCAATCCTAAAGTCTTTTCCTTTCTACTGTAACATATCTTGAAAGATTTAAACCACACATTCACAAAATAATTGCCATTTTAAATTGAACTTGGAGCAGAACAAACCAATTAGTGTTGTGGCATCAGTGTAAAGCATTTTAGTCCTCTACCAGCTGTAGAAGTGTGCACATTTCCTTTATCACAATTATTACCACATTACTACTGCATTTGTATTCACCTCCTGAAGTAAGCTAAAAAGCTTCTAAGGGGATGAATATCCTTGAAGTTCATATTGGATTTTAATAGTCTAACTCAAAATAATTTAAAATGCGGGAATTATATATTTAAACTAATTTTTATTCCTTCTCAAAATCCTTGGTTATAGTCTGATAGTTGAGATAGTAGAGATCAAAACATGCACAAACAAACACATTTCATGGCATGATTGAGTCACAGTTTGTTACACTATGTAATAAGATGAAAATATATTCATTTTTAAAAGTGGTACTAAATAAAAGAATCTTCTAATGTTTTAATTCTGATATATACAAGTGACAAGCAAGAGATAATTTGAAGAAAAGTGTTTTGTCCTTATTTTAAACATTAAGGCAACTTCATTGGGCTGTAATTTACTTAGAGTTAAATGTACTCTACTTTAAATGTATAATTTGACAAATGAATATAATTTGGTAATAAACTCAAGATATATAATATTTTCATCACCCCAAGAAAAATATAGAATATATCCATCACTGCTATACCTTTTTGTAGTCAATCCCGTGGCTACTCTGGCTGCTGGAACCAGTGCTCTACTTCCTATCATTATACATTAGTTTTGGGGAATTTATGAATAAATGAAATCTTATAATAGGTAATGTTGTCCTGGCTTCTTTTGCTGGACATAATGTTTTTAACTGATCCACAGTGCTGTATTAACTGTAGGTCGTTATTTTTAATTTTAAATGTATTACTCTATCATATCATATATTCATTTTCTTATAGATGAATATTTTAAATTTTTTTCATTTTGGGGCTATCAAACAATACAAGTGCTTTAAACATACATATTATAAGCCTTTTACTGAGCTCACACTTTCACTTCTTTTGAGAAAATTGCTGTGAGTAAAACTGCTGATATGTGACTATTTGTGCATATTTAACATTATAAGAATTTGTCAAAGTAGTTGTACAATCTTATCATCTCATCAATATTGGATGAATTTTTTGGTCACTTCACAACCTCACCAATATGTGGAAGTGGAAGTTTAATAGTATTACATTATGTTTTAATATGTATTTCTCAAATAACTAATGTTGTTTATCATATATATACATATATATTTATTGACATTTATGTATCTTTATTAATAAAGGATTATTCAAATCTTCACTCCATTTTATTGAATTATTTATCTTATTTTTATTGGATTGTAAAATTTCTTTCGATATTAAGGACAGGTATCACATTGTCAGCAATATCTAACAGAGGCTAAGAAAGCAATCGCCTAGCTTTAAATAATCTTCATAGTGGAAGAAAGGCAAAGAATAATGGAGTGGTTGTAGCAGTTGTATTAGCTAGGCAGCATTGTTTTCTGTGACTAGCAATTAACACAATTACCTCAAGTAAGTTTGATAACCTGATAAGCACCAATAAGTGTGATTATAATCACATGTGTACATACACTTATAATTATTATATGGAGAATGTGGCAATGGGTGAACAATTGAAAACAATAATACACTGTTAATATTTGGAAAAACAAAATGAATAAAAGAGCTAAATGGGAAAATATAATCACTTTTAGCATTTTAACTATGATCTCTATGAGTAAAATGTTACTACTATTTATTGTCTATACTATATGCTAAGAACAAGATAAGTCATGCTGTATAAAGTAATGATTTACCATCTTTTGGGAAAAAAAGTAGCTTCAAATACTGTATTGTGTAAAACTATGGAAAACTGTATTTGTAGACATTCATTACAAGAGACACCAAATGAAAAACTGTGTGTTTTTGATTTGTGTTTTTGAGTCACAATTTTTAAAATTTGGTCTATGTTCATAGTACATAGTAATTGCATTCATTTGGGGGAAATTTGCACATACAGAGAACACAAACAAAAAGATAAAGTAGAATTTTCTACATAAAATGAGTGCAAAAAAAGAAGGAACACTGTCTACCAACAAAAAAAGATACAAAATTATAATTTTTCATTGTGTGAATTAAAGTGATTAATATACTTCTCAATATTTGGTCAAGAGTGTCTACCTAACTATGAAATAAAGGTTTAAGGAAAATCAGAAAACACTGGGCATTAGGAATCAAGTAATGTCCCTGCCTTAGTCTGGATTCTACACTGAAACTGAACCAATAATACGTTTTCTTACTCAGTTATTATGAGGAATTGGCTCACCTGATTACAGAGGCTGGGATTCCCAGAATCTGAGGTGGGTAAATTAGTCCAGAGAGTTCATGGTGTATTTCCAGTCTGAAAGCTGGAAGAACAAGATCAAAGAAGAGTGGATGTTGCAGTTTGAATCTGAAAGCAGGAGAAGAAAGATGTCCCAGCTCAAGGACATTTAGTCAGTCTTCAGTTGATTGGATAATGACCACCCCCCATGTTAGGAAAGGCAGTCTGCTTTACTCCTTCTACTGATTCAAATATTAATCTCTAGTAACACCCTCACAGGTGCTCAGCAAACATTTTAGGTATCATATGGTTCAGTCAATTTGAAACATAAAAGTAATGAACACAGTTACATTTCTTCCTAAGTGAATGTTCTGTATGTCCACTACCACTTATTTCAATTTCAGTATTACCAAATGCAATAAATGTGAATGATGTTGAACATTTTCATCATTCCAATGAAAACAAAAATGTTAGAACTTGATTATATTAGTTTTTGTTTTATTTTCATTTGGGTTTTGATTTTCTTTGTGAATGTTGGCTTTCTTGTTTAAAGAAACATGAAATCTTTTTTCTTTTATTATCTAGTCCTCTCATATTAATATTTGCTTGTATTTTTCACATATTTTTACTCCATGTTTTTGAATTTTCAGTTTATTAAGATTAGAAAACATGGGCCAGTGAGATGGCTCAGCGGCGTACGCACCTGCCTGGCAAGCGCAAGGGCCCGAGTTCGACTCCCGGAACCCACATACAAAAAAAAGGGCCGGTGATATCGTTCAGCGGCATGGGCGCCTGCTGGCGTGTGAGGTCCTGAGGTTGACCCCCCCGGTACCCACAAAAAAAAAAAAAGATTAGAAAACGTGTCACAAAATGTGTATATAGTATGTTAGAAAACCCATTGTCTTCTCTTCCTTTCAATGGCTTCCTGAAGTCCTTGCTTCTGATGTCCTCTGCTATAATTTTTATCGTGAATGTCCTCCAAATGCCCAAGTGTTGAATGCTTGGCTCTAACCTGCAGCATTACTGAGAGGCAGTGAAACATTTAGGAGGCAGGGCTAGTGGAAGGAAGTTAGAGACTGGGGGTGTGCCTTGAAGGGGCTACAGAGACATGGATCTCTACCTCTCACACACCTTTTGCTTCCAAGCCTCCATGCAGTGAGCCTCTTTTTAGCACTATGGACTCCCTACCATAACGTTCACAATCTCCATCATCCTATTTGGCCTCACTAGGAGGGCCAAAGCAGTGGAGCCAATTGATTTTGGGCTGAAAACTGCAACTGTGAGCCCAAACAAGTCTTTCCTTCTTAAAATTTGACAGTCTTATGTATTTCATTATAGTGACTGAGCTAATACAAATCCCTAATCCCCTATTTTCTTCCTGGTTTCTATTATAGAGATACCAAATATATTCAAACTTCCAAATACCAATCTGGCCTCCAATCTTCTTGGGCGCTTAACTATTGCCGACTTCATTTTTCCAAATGATTCTTTCTAGTGTATTGTGCTTGGAATAAATCACTTATTCTAACTCAATTCATGCCAAATTTCAGGTTGGTTGTGCTGCACTGTGTAAAAAATGAAAGCATTTGTCAACTCAACTTAGAAAGGAAAGTATAGTAATTAATACAAATATAAATGCTAAGATAGAAATTTCCCAATCAAAGAACTGATGTTGTTGTGTCATGTACCATGGTGTTGTCTGAGGTTCAAGAAAGACAACAGAGTTCTTAAAATAAACAAGGGGAAGAAGGAACATAATTAGGTCAGAGGTAAAATATTTCACTGCAATTAGTCTCCACAGGAAAAGGTAAGTAATGTTACTCATTTGTGTGTGTGTGTGTGTGTGTGTGTGTGTGATCAAGCTTTCACATATATTAGTATTTTTCTCCAAATAAAAATGTTGTGTTCTCCAAATAGTAATGTTTTATAGACACATGCCAAAAGGCATACCTTGAACAATGGGATTTGCCTATTGTTGTTTGATACATTGTGTCAACTTGAGAAGTCTAGAAGCCTAAATAATTAACTCAGCAGTTCTACATCCCAGGGTGTAACGGACACGCCCTTACTGTTCTAGGACGTTCAGTGTGTCAAACTGAGAAGTTGAGAAGTTTAACTAAGTGACTCAGCAGGGGTCCAGGGGCCTCACTTTGTAAACATCCTCACCCTGTGCAAGAGGAGGGCACAGAGATGATGTGAGTGCTACACCTGCCCCAGGGTGGGTAGCCTGCCTTCAGTAAAAGGGAGGAAAAGAGGCTTTCTCTTTCCCCTTTTGCTCTTGTTGCTTTTGCTGTCTTGTGCCACCTTGAAGTGTTGCCACTCACCATGCCACCCTGCCTTGGAGCCAGCTGATTATGGACTGAAACCTCCACAAACTGTAAGCTAAATAAATCTTTCCTTCCTTAAGTTTGGGTGTCAGGTATTTTGCCTCAGCAATGAGAGAAAAGTAACCAAGACAACTATTTATTTATTTATTGCTTATATTGATACTAAATCTATGTATTGTAGAGTACTAGATTATTCTACCATTTTATATCTCAATATTGTTACTATCTTTCTCACCGTGTGTTTATGCACTATTTGTCTCCTAATACTGCTTAAATTTACTTTTTATTATCTATAATATGATCTATCATATTGTCACAAGATGTTACTCTTTATATCAATATCATTAAAAAGTCACCAAACTACAGAATATTGCTATCTCCCAGCACTAGGAAGACAACATTAATAAAATGTCTTCCACTTTGCCTGAATCCCTTGTAACTAATGGAACAGAACTGACTTCCTATAAAATATTATAATTAGAGTAGTTTATGTACTTTTTAACACAATTTCAGTGATAATTTGTTAATTCCTAGGTACCTAGCTGTATAGGTAAAATAATAGCAAAATCCATTTAGTGTGTGTCTTAGTTACTTTTCTCTCATTGCTGAGACAAAATACCTGATGCCCAAAATTAAGGAAGGAAAGGTTTATTTAGCTCACTCTTTGTGAAGGTTTCAGTCCATAATCAGCTCGCTCCAGGGTGGCATGGCACAGGGGTAACACTTCAAGATGGCAGAAGACAGCAAAAGTAACAAGAGCAAAAAAGGGGGTGGAGAACAAGCCTCTTTCCCTCCCTTATATTGTATGCAAGCTACCTGCCCTCAGGTGGGGGTAGCACTCACATCATCTCAGTGCCCTCCTCTTGCACAGGGTGAGGATGTTTACAAAGTGAGGCCCCTGGCCCCCTGCTGAGTCACTTAGTTAAACTTCTAAACTTCTCAATTTGACACACTGAACAACATCCTAGAGTGGTAAGGGCATTTCTTCTACACCCTAGGGTGTAGAACTGCTGAGTTACTTAGTTAAGCTTCTAGACTTCTCAAGTTGACACAATGTTATCGATCATTACAGTGTACATTATTAATTCTGGTGAGTATTCAACTCCTCTTATTAACACTTGTCTTATTATGGTTTATTAGTGTTTATTTTAATATTAAACAGAAAGGCAATCGTAGTTATAAGTCCAGACTATAGGGCTAAAAAAGACTTGCTTGGATAGAGATATTTAAATAAATTAGTGGGATTTATGTTGTTACAATCATTTCTATATTCATACAAATTTGTCACTAACCATCCTCTTGTAGGACTGATTTCCAGAAATATTTCTGTCATCTGCTATGTACAATGAATCCATACTGTAATCCAAAGGTAAAAGGATGGGGGATGTATTACATGATATATCCTTTGTTGTTCGACACAAGACATATATATTCATGGAGTATAAATAGAATTAGAAATATACTGAGCCAGAAGTTTACCTGTGCAAAATTCTTCTAATCATCAGATACATAAAATTGTAAGGTGGTGATTTAGATTTTATTGATGGCTGTTAAGCTTTAGATCCGTAATGTCCCCCAGAATTGTCCGATGTTCAGAGCAGCAGCTTGTGATTGGATCATGTGTGTGCTATACTAATCAGTGGACTAATCTACTAATGTGTTCGTTGCTGAATGTGCTATGGGGCAGGGTCTGGTTGGAAGATGTGGATTACTGGATCACTGTGGGTATGAGCTAGAAGGATGTATCCCTGGTCTTACCTCCTCTCTGTGTGTCTTGGTTGCCGTGGATTAAGCGGCTTTCCAGCTGTGGATCTTTCTATCATTCTATATTTGCCTTGGAGCCAGCCAACTATGGATTGAACCCTCTGAAAATGTAAGTCAAATAAATCTCTGCTTTAAATTGTAGCTATCAGATATTTTATCTCAGTGATAGGAAAATGACTAATCCAATGTCTAAATAAACTTTATTGTTTTTCCTATAAGTAATAGAGTTAATAATGTAACATAAATTTTAAATAATTTATTTCACTATTTTATCATTCTAAATATAAATTTTAAAAGGACTTGTGTTTATTTTCAAGGCACACAATCACAGTAGTATAATAGAAAGTTTACATGTTACAGTTGATGTGTGAAATAAATTTGATAAAGATTTTCGAGAATTTGAAGAAAAAAATAAAAGTTATGCACATCCAAATTGTGATTTTCTGTCCCAAAAGAAAGGGACAGAAGCCGGTGAGACGGCTCAGCGGCTTAAGCGCCTGCCTTGCAAGCGCGAAGGCCCGAGTTCGACTCCCGGAACCCACATACGAAAAAGGGGCCGGTGATATCGCTCAGCGGCACGGGTGCCTGTTGGCGCGCGAGGTCCTGAGGTCGTCCCCCCGGTACCCACAAAAAAAAAAAAAAAAAAGAAAGGGACAGAATTATTTCATCATCAAGTTGTTTCACTGCTTAGGAGCAGATTAAGGAAATCATATACTCAGCATAAACATAATGGTAAATTTGCCCCCACAATGGTAGATCTTGGAGGAATTTCAATGGCCACTATTTTCTACAATTTATCTTTCAAAATATTAGTTTCCATGTGCTCTTCTGAAGTAGCTCCTCCATTGTTCCCATGGACTTTTCTTCTGAATTGATATGCAGAGAGATTTTAGTGTGACAAATACAAATACCAATGCTATATGGTTTTGTGGTGGCTTGGGGTGCAACAGGTCCTGATCTTCTTGCTCCTTCACTACACATACTAAATTTATCTCATGTGAATCTATCACCTGGATATGTAATCCAATGATACTGACAAGTCCGTGACAAAATACACCTTCTCCAGTTAGCAGTGCTGTATCTCCCGCTTTTTTTTTTCTTAAAGAAAATGGGGTGATTTGAATACCAGTAGGCATTTGACTGGATCGCCTCACTCTGTATATTTTTCTCCGTATGTACTGTGTAAAAGCGAACCTTGGGTGCCACAGCAAGAGTTTGACGCATGTGAAAATGGATCTCGAAGCTTGCAAAACTCATCATTGTGGGGATTAGAATTTGCCCACAAATTTCACCGGAGATAACAGTATAAGAGGCCATTTCTGCTTTCAGTCTTTTAAACCCACAACACTGTATTATTTCTATTGAGAAACAATATTGATAAATATCTCTAATTTAATGAAAATGTCAGATCTTGAAAGATGAAATTTTTGCTCTCAGAGTAATACCTTCAAACTTTCACTACATCTATGCCTTGAGTATGTCATTCCAGGGTTCCATGTGGGTGACTACTTCTGGGTGTTTCAGCAAATAGATCCTATGATTATGGTCACGCTTGCTTCAGTGTAAAGTGAGTATCTTATTTAGATGCTTTGCCTATGCCCGTGGGTCAGGCGTTCCGTATGCCCTCTGGTAATGGTGCTGGCTGAGGCTCTGAATTCAGGAAGTGTATGTATACTCAGAATAGATGTCTATCTCTATTAAGAGAAAACTTTTGCCTTTTTAGGTTGAAAGGGGCTCAATATAAACAACTAGTCACCAAGTTAGGATTTGTTTCCTTCAAGGAATTGTTTTCCATCTAGTGTTTGGCACTGATCTCTGTTATGAATAATTTGAATATTCATGCCTCACAATTATTATTTGAGCATTATTAATTATTAATTTGCACTCAATACTATTGGGTCTATATATTATTATTCTTATCTCTCTAATTGTGTCCATTATTTTATGAGTTTTCTATGGTATTCTGGAGTGCTATCTTTTCTTTTGTTAGAGGATATAGCATGTGTTGATTTGTTTTTCACAATAAAGAAATATTGCCACTTTTCTAAGTACTGAACCCTAAAACTTCACTGAACTGGCATGAACATGAAACTTTGTAGATTTTTTCATTTGCTTTTCTCAAGATGGTATGTCACTTACAAGTGACTAACCACTGCCTTTTCATGACCAATTAGATCAGCACAATGTCATCAATGGAATGAGCTGTGTGATATTCCACAAAATAATCAGGTGGCACAGATTTTTTCTGACTGTATTATAATGCAAGATAGTCCTTAGGCAAACAATAAATAGCTACTGTTTTCTACTCTATGTGAATGGGAAATGATTCTAATTACCTTTTTTAAGTGAAACAGAAAATAATGTTTTCATCAAACTATTGGTTGTATGCTGTGTACCTACGCGTAATGTGTGCTTAGTAATCTTGCCTAACAATGATACTATTATATGCACAGTGGCTGCAATCAAAGCTGCTATTTGAGCTCATTGTAGATCACAATGATTCTCTGGATTCATTTTGCTTCTAGAGGACAGAGTCTCAAGATAAAACAGTAATATGATAGGAACCACTACTCTTCCATACTTTATGTAAGTGTTTACTGGTGGCCCTAGTTTCTGCCACAAGCATCCTTGAATGTAATACTGATTTTCATTGCCTCAAAGGTTTCCTTTTGGTATTTTTGCATTGTAGCAAGTTACAGCTAAACAGCAAAGAAATAATGTGGCGAAACTTGCCAGTCGGGTTATATCAATTCCTATTTTACACCCACGAACAGGGAAAATGACTGCAGAGTGAATCCGTGAAACAAGTGAGTCATTAGCAAGAACTTGTACATTATGTGGTCGATGTAAGTTCTCCCTCAGATGAGTAGATCATTATGTAAATTGGGTTTCCTGATATCAGGTGAGGGCCAAGAGCCCTCGACATCTCTGGATGTTTACTTTTCCTTAGGGTATAGATTCATCCAATAGTCATAGGTCCCTATGAGAGAGTGACTGAGGAATTCAGTGCTTTTATAGCTATTCTGGCATCATTTTACTTGGATGCATACCCACTATAGTATATAAGTTGTAGATCTAAAAAATGCTTCAAATTTGGGCAGTGAGGAAGTTATGCATGACATGGTTGAGAGTACTGCCCTTAGCCTCCTGCTCCTTCATCTTCGTCCTTTAGTTATGTCAGAAACATCCTTGTTCTCTGCCTTTCCATTTTGCTTTAGGAATATTCATTTATATAAAACATAACTGAAATTTCTCTGGACTCCACTCTCCTGGTTTTCCCTCTAAACTTGCCATTCGATAAGGTAATCATGGCCTCCTAACTTCTGGTGATTAAGTGCTACCATATGGCCTTAATTACTTCAGGCCACTGTCTTCTGTCAGGATATAATGAGAATGGCTCAGTGACTGATATATATATATATATATATATATATATATATATATATATATATATAGATATTGTTAAATTCTTGGTGGTTTTGATTATACTTTAAAGAACACATTCTTAACAGCCTTTGTGAGTGGCACGTCCTCTGGGTTTCCCATGGAACATAATCTGTTGGTGTAACTTTTTGCATCATACAAAATGTCTATTAAAGCACCTTGACTTCCCCTTTCTTCATCCTGTACCACCTGCCAGGGCAACTCAAGCATTTCTATTGTGCTCTCTTTTAACTATCATTTTTTCTTCATCGGGTTGAGCTTACCTCTGCTCTAGCAATTGTTGCTACAGTGCTTGTGTATGGAGTCTCAATTCTAATTCCTTCTTCTCTCAATGTAGCACCAATAAAATCCAATCCCAATATACTCTCATGGCTTCTGCCACTGAATGCTGTTAATTTTTATGGCTCTTTTAGTGCACAATCTTTTTCTTTCTTTATCAGGACATCTGTGCTCCCTACAACAAGATGTCTGAGCAGTGCATTCATAGGGTCACATAAGGAAATTGATACTTGTTAAAATTGTGTATTACTTATCTTTAAGAAGTACCCCAGAACCATATAAACTTCATCCTATAATATCTTTGTCAAGCTCTGGGCAGAGAGATATTTTAGCAATCGTGAATATCCACCTTATTCTTTTATTTTTTCTTGGCCATAGAAAAAGCTAGCCTTGGGTCTTGAAAATGAGTTAGATTCAAATAAATTCAGAGAACATGAAGGAATTCCTAAATTAGGAGAAAGGTATAGAAAACATAACATTATTAGACAGGTGACCAGTTAGCTAGAGAAGAAGATAGGGTATAAAGGAACAAGAAAATTGAAGAGAGAGTTTTAGAGCCAGATTTCAGATGAAGAAAAGCATCAGATATTGCAAAATAGAAACTGCTTTAAGTGTCACTCTTGTAAGACATGTCTCATGTTTCTGTAAAAAAAGAATATTTTGGAATATGGAAGCTGGCCTTCTGCAGAGAATTTATGAAAAATTACTGATCACTCATTGTTACTGACTAAATTTAACCTATATTTATAAAAAGTCCCTAACATCCCAGATAGTACACAATATTATACTTAAATATGTCTCCTTAGAAACTATATTTTTAGCTTGGCAGATAAAATTATACATGTTTGACATGTTTAAAATTATGTTTGGAAATATATCTATATTTTTTTCCAGATATGGCTTAAACCTAGAAAATATATATATATGTACATATATATATCACACATACATTATCTCACATAGTAAACTATTATATTATTAGTCAGAACAATTTATATACATTTTTAAGCGTTTTTCATGAATATATTATCTTGTTAACTATAATTGCCATATTGAACAACAGATCTCTCCAACTTATTTCTTTTATCTAACACCATGTAATTTTTGATAAATATTGCCCCAGCCCATCCTCTCCCCATCACTAGCTCCCAGTGAGCATCATTCTACCCTCCACTTTTATGAGATCAGCATTTTTAGATTTCTTCTACCAAGAGCTAGCTCAAAAATTTCTCACACATGTCACCACTGGAAACAGTTAAACTAGTACTGTGCTAATAAACAATTTTTAACTGTTTCTCCAGAAATGCAAAAGGAAAACAAAAAAATTAGTTTATTATATTTGCAGATATATCTGCTACAAATACATATTACTTATTTCAATTTATCCATGTGCTCAGAAAATCCCTTAACATTAAAAATTGCCTCTTGAGATCTGATAGGGGCCAGAAGAATTCCACATCTAAATTCCCTCAAATGTTCTTAATTTAAAGTGAGCGTAGAAGAAAACAGTCATGGTTTTGTAATATGAAGATGATTCCCAGATATGGTTTAAACCTAGAAGCATTATTTATTGACAGTATAATAAATATATTGTCTGGAATTTTTACACTACTTTAAAAAAAGAGTTTTGGCATTAAACAGTGGTAAATCTGAAAATATTACAATTTCCAAGTTATATTCTAATATATTTCTTACAAAATAGTACTTGCATTTTCATTTTCAAAACTATCTTTTTCTCTATATGAACTTAACAATGTGAACTGTTTTGGCTGGTAGCCACCAATACACTGTAAATTCTATTGTATATCCTTATAATTTTTGTTCTTTAAGTTACTTTTAATTACTTTTAGATGTTTTTTCTTCCATGTAAAATAAATAATTTAATTTTCAAACTTATAGGATAGTCTCTTGTACTTAAGTTAGTTTCCATAAGGATTATTTGGATGACATGCAAAAAGAGACTAAAAATTTTAAAAGATAGTATCTTCAACTATGTAGATTAAAACCAAAAAATAGGTGATTTGTTTAAAATGTAATTTCATTAAAGAATACATTTATGCTTAATAGTTCTGCAAATTATACCCAATGATTTTACTCTCTATAAATTCCTACATATGTTGACACTATGATAGCCAGCCTAGTAAACATATTACCTTTGATTACTTTGCAAATGCATGGCAGAATATGTGGTCTACAAACTAACATTTGATAAAAATAATCTTTCACCAAATTTGTTGAGTATATAAACTTATGAAGAAAAGCATTTTCAATATTTTTAGAGAATAATACTTTAAAATAAAAAAATATATAAATTTGTGCTGCTATGGTTTGCATGTAAATTTGAGTGTCCTGCCCTGATCCATATGTAAAAGCTTGGTCCTCAGGGTGGCAGTACTGTGAGGTGCTGGGCATCTTTAAGAGCTGGAGTCCAGTGGGAGATCCTTAAGCCACTGGGCGTGGGGAGGCACTCTCAAAGGAAATTATGGGTCCTAATCTCTTCTCTCACTGCCTCTGCCTCCTTGGAGTTGAGACTGCTTGCTCCAACACATATTCTCACCATTACTATCTGCTCTTACCAGAGGCCAAACCAACACAATGCCCTTTGTCTGATCTTGAATTTTAAATTTCCGAAATTCTGAGCTAAATAAACCTTTTTTCTCACAAAGTAGGTTAACTGCCTCAGATGGTCTGTTATTTTTGTTTTTGTTAATTTTTGAAATATGGATATCTGTTATTCCATGTTTGAAATAAATACTTAAAGTAGGAAGGAAAATCTTGTTGATGAAATTCTCTGTCTTCACCAACCACGGCTATTGCTTTCAGATTGAAAATTAAACTTTGGAAATATAGTAGTTTTCAATGAACATCAAGTGTAGTTAGACTTTACAAAAAGCAAGGACAGCTTTCATAGTCACATTAGAGTAGAGGTGTTGTGGATACCAGGGTTAGATGTTGATGTACCAAGATCACTGTGATTTTGGCCAAACTGAGCCTGTGTGGATCCTGCTAAAGACAGATGCCATTTACCTTCCAAACATATGACTACCTCAGCACAGGTCCAGACTCTATTATCTAAAACAATGGTGGGCTGGTGAGGTGGCTCAGTGGCTTAAGCGCCTGCCTGGCAAGCGGGAGGGCCCGAGTTCGACTCCTGGAACCCACATACGAAAAAGGGGCCAGTGGTATCGCTCAGTGGCATGGGTGCCTGCTGGCGTGTGAGGTCCCGAGGTCGACCCCCGGTACCCACAAAAATAAATAAATAAATAAAACAATTGTATTTTATCAATACTTATTTCTCTGTACTTGGTAATCTTAATAATGAAAAATAGGTACTTGTTAGCATATATTTTAACCTGTTGAGATTCTCATTTACGTAACTGAAATAAGTATTCTCATAAAATTCTTGAGTTACTTTTTTAGGACAGACGTGATGGAGATTCAAAGCTTCAGATGTCCCTGGAGTTAAAGGCAAGGAAGAAAACGTTAACTCATTTCTTCCACTAGGGCAACAGCAAAAATCAGTACGAGGACACAATCTGGCATTGTAAGCATTTTATTTTTATTACTGAATATTACAGGAGAAAAAAGAAAGCAAAAACAAAGAAAAGATAAACTATACGATATAAATTTTATAAAAATATATACACCCAGAAAATTTGTCGTCAATATGGAGTTTTTGGTAGTATGAAAACATTACTTCATTGCTAAAATAAACATGTATCACAAAACTTTTCTGAAATATTTGTCATAAAATGAATCATTATAGCTTAATTTACCACTATACTAAAATATCATATACTATTTCCATGAAAAGGAATATATTTGTAAAATAATAATCTTTATCTCTAACTGCATAAATGATAAGATATTTCTCATTAAGGGTTATGGTTTCTTTTTGTAAATTGCTTAGTCTGTACAAGTAGCTAATTAAAAAATAATGTGAAATCTGATCAGAGTGTCATAGATATGCAGCAATAGAGTAGATGTTTATATGCTCCTGATACAAGTCTATATTATTTAGGAAAATAAGTTTATAGTAGGTATTATAAAGTTGTTTATAATATGCCATTAACTTAATATATGAACATATAATCAAACAGTATTAATTTGTCTTATTTGATGAAGCATGTACTCAGTGAAGCATTGAGTACATTGGAAGTATGGCATTTGAAACTGGAATCTAATGATAACAGAATAAATACTGATTTGTTATTTTTTTCTATCTTCTTTATACTTTAAATTGCATTGTACATTTCCTAAATACTAGTAAAGACAAAGAAAAATCAATATTTTTTATATTTACTAATACATGTGACATGCCAGATATTTAAAATGATTTTATTCATCCTAGCCATTTAATTTTTAAAAATTTTCAATTTTGAAATAAATATGTCGAGCACATTTGTTCTATAAGCTGATAGGCTCACGCATGTAACAATAACCAATCAGAATATTTCTTACAATGTATGGAGTCAGATAGTGACATTTAGATATGCAAAACATTTTATGTTAATAGGAAAAGAAAAATATTAACACACGTAAAATAAAGATTATATTTGCCCCAGGGATTGAAACACTTGAAATCCATCAAGAACAACCTAGTACATGTATCACCACTTAGGTATCGCTTTACAGTGACATGGAATACTACATACTGATGGCTGAAGCTCTTCCCCACAATAGTGAATAAGTGGGGCCTGTCTCATATTATCTTATATAGTTTTAGGTTTTAAAAATACATATTTGAGGGCCGGTGAGATGGTTCAGTGGCATAAGCGCCTGCCTGGCAAGTGCGAGGGCCTGAGTTCGACTCCCGGAACCCACATACGAAAAAAGGGCTGGTGATATCGTTCAGCGGCATGGGCGCCTGCTGGAGCACGAGGTCCTGAGGTCGACCCCCAGTACCCACAATAAATAAATAAATAAATAAATAAATAAATAAATAAATAAATAAATAAAAATACATATTTGAGGGCTAGTGAGATGGCTCAGCAGCATAAGCGCCTGCCGGGCAAGCACAAGGTCCTGAGTTTGACTCCTGGTACCCGCATATATATATATATATATATATATATATATATATATATATATATATAAAAAGAGGAACATCATAATAGTCCTGGTTGTACAAGTTACCTGAAGAGATGGCTTTTTGTCATTTGTAGAGTTTCAGACAAACTGCAACCACTTGTTGGGGATTTAATAGAAGAAATCTAAACATTATATGTTTACTCTTGCTAGAAATCTTTAGAAGATTCTACAAACAGCGAGACTTTATAAAATGTATTCAGGGGTTGGCTAGAGGCTTCTACCTAATTTTTGAAACCTTTGGATTTTAAAAATTTGAGTTATCTTTAAGTACCACTAAGTTATTAGAGCAAAGGTGTTAAATATCACTTTACCACTTCCCTGTTACTCTGAGACTAGGACTTGACCTCTCCAATTTTCATGATGGAAATATGATTCATTCTGCCTTTTATCTGGACAGAGAAGAAAAATATGGAGAAAATTTATGGGTTTTATTATCCTTAGTCTTTACTGTGCATGATAGAATAAATTTTAAAAGTTAATTTGAAATCATTGACATTATACGTTTTCACTTCAGCTGTTGGCTCTTTAAATAACTGAACAGAAATAGAATATTTTTAAATGCATTAATATTAAATCAATACAGATAAGGTGAAAGTACTTAGGAAGGGGAGGATTTCTTCTAATTAATCAGAATTACCCCTAAAAAGATAGAACAGAACAAGTTTATCACGCAGAGCCTGGTATGTTTACTCCCAGCTTGAAACTATGTTTCCTGAACAGTAGGTTGGGAAGGTTTTCAAGACCATGGAAACACTTTTACAACTGTATACAAAGTCACTCACTTTTGATCTTGCTACTTAATTACTTAGGTGAAATTTCTTTCTCCTTTTAATTTCTTCTTTGTCCAATAAATTGATTGCTTAGAACTTTATTGTTTAATTTAAACATTTTTTTGCATTTTTAAACTTTTCTTTCTGTGATTTCTAGCTTCATTCCATTGTGCTTAAAAAAATCTTTGGTATGATTTCAATTTCTTAAATTTTCTTAAGATCCGTTTTGGGACCTAACATATTGTGTGCACTTGAAAATAAAATAAATTCTGTTCCTGTTGAGTGGATGTCCTATATATGTCTGTTACGTTTATTTAGTATACAATGTTTTGCAAATTCACTCTTGACTTACTGATTTTTCTGTCTGGATGTTTTGTTCATTGTTGAAAGTGTGATGTTGTAATAGTAATGTATTGCTTTCTCTTTCTACCTTCAGTTATTTCAGTAGTTGCATTATATATTTAAGTGCTCACTTAATGGTGCATTATATATATTTAAAATTGTTTTATATTCCAAGTAAATTGACACTTTCATCATTATATAACATCCTTTGTAGTGTCTCTTTTGCCTAAAATCTATTTTATCTGACATGTTATAGCCATTTCTATTCTTCTCTTGTTATAACTGGCATGAAAATTTTTTTCACCTTCTTTCACTTTTGTTCTTAAATCTGAAGTTCATCTTATATGTAGTATATAAGGGGACCCTGTTTATTCTATCCTTTGAATTACTCTGTGTCATATGATTGCAGAATTTAATACATTTATATTTAAAGTAACTATTAATAGTAAGGAACTTACTTTTGCCATTTTGTTATTTTTTTCTGTCTTGTAGATATTTTGTTCCTCTTCTATTGCTGCTTTTCTTTGTATGTTACAGAAGTTCTTTGTAGTGATACATTTTCATTCTTTCTTTTACTTTTTTTTGTGTACATTTTGTAGGATTTTTTGAAGGTTACCATGAGGCTCACATAAAGAAATTATAATAGTCTATTTTAAACTGATAATAACCTCAATTGCATACAAAAACTTTACACTTCTACTCTCTCTCCATCTTTTGTGTCATTAACGTAAAAATGCACATATGTTCATAATGTGTATCTATGAAAGCTTTTTGTAGTTCATTTTCTTTTAGCTTATTTATAATAAAAGAAAAGTGATTTACTTTATTGCATTCTCTGGTTTATCATTTTCAGTGAGTTTTATATTTTTAATTTTTTTACTATCAAAGTTCTGAAGTACTTTTCCGACTATTGACAGAAAGTGTGCCATTATCAGAACCTCCTAGTGAAAAGACAAGGATTTCTGCAATCCAACCTGAGCTCTTCTGGCTGTGCAAATGCAGACAAGACATCGAGTCTCTCGGAGTCTCTACCTGCACAGTGACTGTGCAATGACGTATTGAATCCCTTTCCAGTATTATGCATTAATGAGATGAAACTCTTTAGAGAAAGAACATAGCATGAATATTCATTATTTAGGAGATCTGTTTAAAATTAAGTTGAAGTTACTTGTATTTAATTTGTTTTCTGAGGCTCTTATACCTAACTTATCAGGCTAAGAGTAAGCATAATCTGTTTTCAATGACTTGTTTTTGACTCTACTAAAAATTGGAAGTGCACGCTTGCCCTGTCCCACTGTGATGTCCTTCGCAATGTTAGGCTGCAGCAATCAGGCCCTCACCAGATAGTGAGCAAAGCAAATGCAGAAGCTATGCTCTTGGACTTTCCAGCCTTTAGAGCTAGCAGCCACTAACATTTATAATTTAAATATTATTAGACTTTACTCTTTATAAAATAAAAAATATGTAACTGGAGATTTTATTAGATATGGGGATATAGTAGCCAGAAACATGACAGGAAGTAAGCACTGCAGACCCTAGAGTTTCATTCTCACATTTCTTATTTTTGAATGAGAACTGTTTTCCCATTTGGAATTTCTAAATGTTAATCATGATGAAGTTTTAGATTTACCCACAATGTATTAAAATGAAAAAATAAAGTTTAAATTAAGCCATGTATAATTGATCTTCTCTTTCTCATGATCCCCCTTCTCTCATACTATAGGGAAACGTATTAAACAGACTCACACTCATATACCCGTGTGGGTGCGCAGGCATACACACACACACATGCACACACACACATGCATGCACATTACAAGCACAGTATAATCGATTTGATTGACTCAAAATGTCCAAATAGTTTTTACCATTGGAGATGCAGTAGCCAGGCCTGCAGGCCTCCCTAGAGATAAACAGCAGCCTGAGATTGCTCTGTAATTAGTGCCACGTGGCCTATGAGCCCAGGTAGACATCAGACACATAGATGTGGGACCAGAACATCTAGATCCATACACCCATCTCCTTCCAAAAATGCTTTGATTCTTTCTATGATTAGAAGTCATAGATAAGCTAAAGTTAATGATGAATAATGCGAACCATATACTCTTGGTACCTGCCTTACTTCCCTATTGGATCAATATTAGCTGAGCAACTGTATTTGTAATCCTATAGGTTGATTGTAGTTTGACCCATGTTGTACCCATGTTGTGATTTTGCTGTACATAACACCAATAACAAAGCCTCAGTGGCCACCCACTCAAAATTCCCTCCCAGAAACTCAGGAGTTAGTCTTATTTTCCAATAAAACACTCTTAAACGCCTCTTAGGTTTGGAACTTCATTGCGTGAAGTGACACCACAGACTGGGCACATCTGACATCTAACAGGTGAGGAGTTATTTCCCCGTTTCACTACTAAAATACCTTTCCACACTCCCAAGTTGTTTTGTGGAAGCCCTGGTGAGCTGCAAGCTTTATTCTTCTATAGGTCAAGTTCCTGACCTCTTTGGCAAACATTGCTGCACCAGCTGAAAACTGATGCTTTTCTCTTCACCACAAAGAATGAATCCTGGTTACCTGCTCATGTTTGGGCCACTTTATTTCTTTTTCTTTTTAATCAGTGAATGCCCTATTTTCTGTACTTGAAAGAGGGGTGCTTGTTACACTGACTCATGAGGAGGGAAGGGAAATAAAGATTGATTACCTTTCAGATTTCACCACATAAATGTGCGTGGATTTCATGCAAGATGGGACTTCCACATTATTAGAAAAGCAAATATTAATAGGCAAAACCAATACTGAAAATACAAAGTATTAAACCTGTTTTGGCTTACTAAATATACCTATTAATAACAATACTTTGGTAAGAAAGTAACCCAAGCCAATATAAAACTATGTGGGACACAACACTTTAACTATATCGTATGATATATTTAATAAAGCATACCTTGTACTTGTGTCTCTGGTGTTCCACTTCTATGAATTTTCCACACTGCTGTAAAGGGATATTTATAAAATTCAAGTATGATCGTACCACTCTCCATGAAAAATCCATCCAAGGTCCCGTATGTTTCAGAATAAAGAAGAAAGTCCTTCCTACCACACTAACCAGTCAACTCAACCTGGCCTCTCTACCTTTACTTTCTCAAGGTTTTCAGTTCCTAATGAACTGTTAGTAGTGAAGTGAATTTTCTTGTATTGCACGTCACCACTCTTTCCTTGTCCTTTGCATGCTTTATCCACCTACCTCTTGTTTCCCCTTTGAACTTATCTCAGGTACGGCCTGTTTGAGAAAATTTTACCTTCTATCCAGACACAGAGTTGGTTCTCCTTCTTATGGCGTCCTAGACCACCTGCATACCTCTATCATGGTTGCTATGGAAAGATGTTAAACTGATCGGCTTAATTGTCTGTCTCTAAACAACTAAACTGCAATGTACAGATGGAAGGATCTGATTTCTAGCAACATGCTTAGAAAATCCAGATGAAGTATTTGACCTATACTATTTAAAAAACAAAATAAAATCTGAATTTATAAAAGTGTATAGTATTCCTTGTCTCTAAGAAGCTAGTTATCTACTATGAAAACGGATATTTTTAATCTTAGTATTAGTCTATAATAGTAGTGCAATCATTATGAATATATTTTATCTGCAGAAAAAGCTTTTAAAAAGTTTAATCCATGACCTAACTTAATACTTCTTTTTCATGAGGAAGAAAAAAGAAAGTTTAAAGAATTTGGTATTTTTGTCATGATGTCTTTAGTGTTTGGGGCTGAAGTTCATACTTTGTTGTGCCAAATGTGGATCAGATAACACCCATTTCATCCTGCTCAGAACATCCATCTGTTCTGAACAGACGAAACCTTCTTAACCACCAGTGTAACTGAAACACTTAGATAGGCATGAAGTCAAATGCTCTCCTTTGGTGATTGGCTTTGTTACAAACAGACTGTAAGGGGCAAAAGAAGTCAAATATCAGTGAGCTACAATGGGAAACATGATGAGAGCTGATTATTGTGTCATGCAGGAAGCTGGCCCAGTGTGATGAAAGTACAGGATGAGCAGAATAGCCAGGGACAAGGTGATAGGTCAAGCATGAACTCTCCATCATTGAGATTCAAAATTTCTTCCTTATTCTTCCACTATTGTCTATTAAATCAGAGTCTAAGCCAGAAGAGCTTTATCAAAATCAGAGTAGTGGGGAAGGTGGGTAAATTTTCAGGATATCCTCTGGAGAAGGGGCTATAAGGTATTCGAGTTTGTCTTATATTCATATCCTTCTCCTACTGTAGTCCTCCTTCACTCTCCCCTTCACGAGCCCACAAACTTAACAATTAAAATCATTAAATGGTGATTCCATGAAAAGTACAGGAATATGCCACATTCTTCAGGTGATAGTTATGGAAGAGATTGGATTCCGCTGGTCAATCTGTCCTAAGAAAGAGAAAAAAGAACAGTAGTATAGCAAGGAAGAACAAGAAATTGCTCATTTTTTAAAGTGCTCTGTATATTTGTCCATCTAAAATTACTGCACATTACAAGGTTAAGTTGTTTCTCCTGTTTATTAGCTTGCTTTTTAAATTGCTCTCGTCCTGGGAGACTGACATCACAGGACTATAGGATCGTGAGTGAGCTAACCCTACATCCTTTCTTCAGTGGCTTTAAAACAAGAGGTAGTAGAGTGTGAGAGGTTAACCGAATGGCTGAATGCACAAGCAACTACTTTGCCCCACTGTTCTCTGTTATCTGAACTTCTAAACAACCACCTTTCAAGGAAGGAAAAGGACTAAGGTCTTTACATAGCTAATATTGGATTTAGAACAAATTCTTAACGTGGAGCTTAAAAGAACCAGAAATTGATACTATGTAGTAAGCATTTTATACATACCCAAATACCTACCACTGTGTTCACATGTGGTGAACACCTAATACTGCATGGGTGTTGTTTCTTCCACGACAATTACAAGATGTTAATTTGGGCCGGGGATGTATCTCAGCAGCACAGTGCCTGCCTGGCAAGTGCAAGTCCCCTGAGTTCGATTCCCAGTACAAAAACAAAACCAAACGATCTAAAAAGATGTTAATTTATCCAAACTGGTCTATGAAACTATTGTTTTATCATTTTACCATTCCTAGCTGTAAGAAGTAGTTCTATTTGTAAACAATCTGTGCTATGGAAGTGACCAGTCTGGGGTGGTGGTGCGCACGCGTGACCCCAGGACTTGGGAGGCTCAGGCAGGAGGATCACTGTAAGTTAGAGGCTATCCTAGACTACTTAGTGTGTCCAAGTTCAAGGCCAGCCTTACTACATAGTGAGACCCTGTCTCAAATGAAATGAAACGAAATGAAACAAAACAAGAAAACAGAAAGTGACCAGGTTTTAGTGTGTGGTAATTCCCATGAAAATAACATTATTATCTACATACATAAAAATAGGATAGAAAAGATTTTCTAGATGCCTGACATGATTTTGGCAGAGATACCATAACTTCTTTTGTCTTTTCCCTTTAGTTCTGGAAGATATCATCTGTTAAATAGTCTAATTACCTGCAACTAATGGAGGTGAGTAGAACAGGAATATTTAAAAGGTGTAGAAGAAACTAAGGATAGCTAACATAATTATCTTATGCTCATCTTACTTAACTGTACTTTAAACTATATTAAAATAACACTTTGACATTTACGTAATATCTCCCAAATTTAACAATTTTTAAACAACAAAGGAAAGATATTAAAGATTTTTTTAAAAAAAACCACAACTCTAATTTGAAACTAAAAGTCTATATTATTAATCATAGCTCTAACTTTCATTATTTTATTGCTTTTTAATATAATTTTATGCTTGCAATTACCTATAAGTTCAAGGTATTTGTTTTATTCTCACCATGTTTGTGTAGTTTTAGTGAGGTAGGATAAAAAATGAAAGTAGACAAAAAGGAGACAAGGAGTATTATAATTTTAAAAAATAAATACTGCAGCAGCTTCAGGACACAAGCTTTGTTTATTTATTTTTCTCTTCTCCCAGAATATAATCATTTACTAACAAATGATTTTGACCATTGCCTTGTGAAGAAAACTGGCCTTTAGGGTGATATCCAAGGAAAGCAATTTCCTGAAATCATGGACATTTTTGAGTCCCAAACATTTTAGATAAAAAGAAATTCTTTTGATCTCTCTTTCTCTCAAAACCAAAAGGCATAAGGTCAGTCTGAATGATGGGATGCCTTCCCTTTTTAGGGGGCTGGGAACATGTCCTAAACCATGCAGGTTCACGTGGCCATTCAGGTGACTGCTGATGTTATCATCCTCAGGACCTGGTGAAGTCTGTGGACTCGGGCCAAAAAGGAGCGCAGGGGTTTATTATATTTTCCTCTGCTTTGCTTTTAGAAAACTCAGTTCTCTTTTTTGTCCCTTCCATCCCATTCAGGCTTTCATCTCTGATGAAACTAAAATCATGTAACTTTTTCTGATATTAGTTGTCAGGGAGAGGCAGGGAGCTGGATGGTAGAAAGGATTAATGGGAACTGAGGAACTCAGGAAGTTTTCTCGTAGCTCAGGGCCAGTTCTTAGTGTGTCCCACCAAGTGGAAGAGGAAAGGGGAAGATTTCTATATTTTCCCAGGCATCAGGAGAAGCCCAGAAGCCCAGGAAAAGGGAGCCATGTCAGCCCTTCTCAGCTGTTTGTCATGTTGTTCCTGGGTTCTAGGGTCACCTTTTGAGCCCTGCTAATTTTTTTTTTTTTTTTTTTTTTTTTTTTGGAGCCTCACAGGGTTTGTTTCTTTTTTTTTTTTTTTTTGTGGGTACTGGGGGGTCGACTTCAGGACCTCACACACCAGCAGGCACCCATGCCACTGAGCAATATCACCGGCCCCTTTTTTTTCGTATGTGGGTTCCGGGAGTCGAACTCGGGCCCTCGCGCTTGCTGGGCAGGCACTTAAGCCACTGAGCCATCTCATGGGCCAGGGTTTGTTTCTATAATGCTAACTTGATTATTCCTCCATGTTCTTTGGTTCTGTTATTCTTATGATAATTTGGTCTCAAGTTATCTCCCTATCTAAAATGGTATGTGATCTGTAGTTGCTAAATAATGTCACCAGACTTTTTAAACCCTCTATGAGTTTCTTGGGTATGTTATAGGTCTTTAGATAGATCTTTGGGGTAAATTTCTGAGAAAAACCCAGCTGCTGTGTACAACTCCTTTTCCTGCCTTTGTGATCTGTTGGTGACAGTTAGAATAGCTATGTGCCAGGAACAAGGATGCTTGTTCTAGACATAAGAAACAGAGTTTTACATAACTGGCAGGGATGCCTGGATAGTCAATGACAAAAAACAAAACAGAGATGCCCCCCCAGGTATTTTTGGCTGTGGGGTTACAGAGCAGAGCTGCTCTCTACCTAGCAGTTCTGGCCTGGGGAAACGGAACAGGCTCACACCCACCATGACCCCAGCACGGGGTAGGTTGCACATGGCCTAACTTCATGTTGGAGGCATTGAACATACAGTGTGACCCTGGCGCTGTGCAGGCTGCACACATGGCCTGACCCTGGTTTGGGGACCCCACCATGTGGAGGACCACCCGGATGGCTCTCCTTGAAAGAAGAGCAATTATGTCCATCTTGGCTGAACCTGGCCCTATTTCCACCTATTGATATGTACAGAGCTGGCTAGGACTTTTCCTTATCTCTTCAATTGGCTTTAAGCAATGCAAATCGGTCTAGCCCAGGTCCTGATATGTAGTCTTTGAAGCAAGGTGACAGGCCTGTGTTTCCCCGCCCCTTTGCTCCCAATACATGGTTGAGCCTGGCGGGATGGAGAGCTGTGCTCCACACTGTTGGCTGGGATCGAGCCTGGAGAAAGAGGCTATGACTTCCCAGGGCATAAAAGATTACACATCAGAGCTGATGCACGGACCCCAAAACATAAGATACTATCTTGAATTGTGTTATGCAGATTACTCCTTCTGCATATCCTTCCCTCTGCATATTGCAAAGGTGATTTCAGGCCACCTACCTAGCCCAGCTCATGGGACTCACGAACTTCCCACCACTCTCACAGTCACTCATCCCCAAGCCACTCCCCTCCTTGAGAATTAATAAAACCCGGGTTTGGCCCTGGGCCGAGGCCTTTGTTCCAGTAGCCACCATCTTGGCTGGACTTAAGACCCCTTGGTTCCCCACAACTACAAATATGGCTTAGTGTCTTTATTCTCACCGTGGGTTGCACTGGAAGTGGTAGATTGGCATTAACTCGCTAGAATTCCAATAACTTTTCCATGGGATTACAAATATAAACTTCCCCGACCACGACGAGGACTGGGAAGGGCTCGCTATACCACCACACACATGGTGGGATTGCAGTGTTTGGGTGCCCTGCCACCATACGTGCAGTAGGACACCAGTTTGGGGCACACTGCTGTGCATGTAGCCCAGCCCTGGTTTAGGAAGCACCTATGATGCCATCCCAGTTTGGGGTGAAATGTGCATGGAGTGTGTCCCAGAATGAGGTGGGTGTCTTAGGCAATCTGACCTTGGGGAACTTAATAGGATCCTATTTTTTTTTCTTTTTCTTTCCTCTCTCTATTTCTTTATCTAAATTACACAATGGAGAACTTAGAGACATGTGGTACATCTTAGATGATTATAGTGAACTCATCGTCTATCTCTAAAACATCACCTTTAGGTTGTATTTTAAGAGCTTGAGACCAATTTAAAATGAAAGATTTTAAAATGTTGATTTTTCTCCAAATATAAGTTACAATAAAAAGTCTTGAAACTTAATTTTATAGTAAGCAGGGCAAATAAACAAAGATACTATCAATTTGTAGTTCTCTTTCCCCTTCTGACACTTATTGGTTAAATATAAAAGTATATAGTTTACGAATGCTTTGTTTCCCCTAAAATAAGAGGGAAAATAATCAGCCTTGAAAACTAGAGATCAAACGTGCCAGCATCTATCAGCTTAACCTTGCTAATGTTCTGCTTTGGTTCTCCTGAGTCATCAAGTTATTGTTAAGATGAGTAAATGAATAAACATAAATAAGATTAATGCTTATAAAGGTTCATAACAATATCTAAGTCATCAGTTGCTAAATATGAATTCAAATATGCTTGGTTTAAGGCTTATAAAAAGAATATATTTTGGCCTATGAAATGTGTTTTTACAAATTCACATATAAAGTTTTATTGATTGCTTAAATTGACTAGGCATTAAATTTCCAATAAATAACTACATTAACATATTATTTTTAAAATTACCCTAAAATTAAAAAAAAAAAATTCTCCTAAGTAGAGGACATGAACCTGCAGTGTGACCCTGGCACTACGCAGGCCTAAGAAAATCACTGGACAAAATTCAACTCTTTGGTCAAAAAACCAGCTGCATGAATAAATTTGTTTCAGTTTTCTCCACTGATAGACTTTCTCCAGATTTTCTGCAGTCTCTTTGTGCCCCACTGTGACAAATCCGACCACAATAAATGTTATTAAGGAAAAAAATATATATACAAAGAATCAAAAGGTTTTCTATGTCTAAAGAAAGCGATAAGGCTTTCTTAAAATATTAAATGTTCTTGGCTAAATTTATAAAAACTAGTTTTAAAAGCCAAAGGTTTTATATTTTACTCAAAGAATAATTTATTGGGGGCTGGTGAGATAGCTCAGCGGCATAAGTGCCTGCCTGGCAAGCACGAGGTCCTGAGTTCGACTCCCGGGACCCACATGCGAAAAAAGGGCCAGTGATATCGCTCAGTGGCATGGGAGCCTGCTGGCGCATGAGGTCCTGAGTTTGAACCCCAGTACCCACCAAAAAGAAAAAAAAAAAAAAGAATAATTTATTATGATTTCCATTGTTAGGCTTTTGGTTACTTAAAAAAACAGAGTTTTAAGAGTTAAAAATTGTTTAAATGTTGCCATACAAAATGTTTTCAATAATCAGTTTATGATTGGTTAAAATATTACCTTATTTTTAACATGTCCTGTATATATGGAACTAGAGGTATATTCATCTAAAGATAAAATACGTGATAAAACTAAATTTAATGTTAATTCTAATACATTCAGTGTAAGACTAAGTAGCTTTATACAATATTTTTCAATCTAGACCTTAGATATGTAAAAAGATAAAAGTTTTTGACATCTCTTTAAATTTGGATCTGCCATTTAAAAGTTGATCTACACCTATTAGCTTTGATTAAATAAATATTCTGTTATTTTATGTTATGGTTAATACATTGTGTCAACTTGAGAAGTTTATAAGTTTAACTAAGTGACTCAGCAGGGGGCGAGGGTCCTCACTTTGTAAACATCCTGAGCCTGTGCAAGAGGAGGTTGCGGAGATAGTGTGGGTGGGTAGCCTGCCTACAATATAAGGGGGGAAAAGGGCTTCCCCCTCCCCATTTTTCCTGTTGTTGCTTTTGCTGTCTTCTGCCGCCTTGAAATATTGCTCCTGTGCCATGCCACCCTACCTTGAAGCCAGCTGATTATGGACTGAAACCTCCACAAACTGAGCTAAATAAATCTTTCCTTCCTTAATTTTGGGTGTCAGATATTTTGTCTCAAAAACGAGAGAAAAGTAACCAAGACATTGTAAAAATGACATACTTCCGTATTGGCTAAAAAGTCTATTTGTAGCCCTTAGCCCTGTTCCCAAAACTTGTAAGTGCTGTAAAGATGTCTTTCCACTTTCGTCAATGCAATTAAACTCTGCAAACCTATCAAAGAAATCTAAATTTGGCCTTAACAGTAAAAAGATTAAGAAGATACATGTAAGGATTCCCATATAGCTGTAATGCTAATTATTGCTAACCTCGTGGAAATGTATGTCAGATACAATTGTATTTCCCAAGCATACGTTTCTTCTAGGACGCAGAACTTTAAAAACATTACTGATAAAGCTGTTTTTAATAAAGGACATGTTCAAGTTTATGTTTACGTGATTGCTATGTAATTGTGATATGATAGTAAAATGTGACTAAAAATTATGCCCTCCAGGCAATGTCACTTTAAAGATTGAAGGTTATTACATAAATAAATAAAATACATAAAATATAAGTATAAAACAATGTAAAAGTAAAGAGTATAAAATATAAGTACATTCTACTTAAAAAAGTATATTGTAAAGAAACATATTAGGGTAAAAGTTTATTTATGCCATTTAATAATTTGTAATTGGATAAAAGTAACCAATTAAAAAGTTACTTATACTAGAAAACAATTTTAATACATTTTAGAGATTAAAATTAATGGTTCTAGTATAATATCATAATTGTTCTGCTAAATTGTATGTTTGCTCTTAATTTCAAATTTTTCCTACAAAACTTTATAACTCTTATCTATAAACATTCCATAAAAATCTGACTTCTAGGACAACCATGATTGATTGAAAAAATAACAGTTCTCTGGCCATGCTTTATATTTCAAAGTGTTCAATATCAAGATAAGATTATGACAGTTAAACCTCCTTTTGCAACTTGAATTCTGATGTAAACGACTTTATGGGTATTCAAAACTGATGTTTAGAGACCAAAGCTATAAAATGGTAACTGAACTAAGAGGCCAGCCAATATTTCAGTTTTTCCTCTCCAAGGTAAGCCAGGACTCAGGATGTGATGGGACCCCTCTAAAATGATCCTTCAACTCTAATGATTCACCCAACCTCCTAAGCAGGGAGATGGTTAGACCTCAGAGGATGAGTCAACCGGCTTTCATTACGGTAATGTAGTATCAATAACCAGAGGAATGTTCCCATGCTTCCATGAGAAGCCATAAGTTCAAACAAAGACTATGACCCATCCTAGCAGTTGACACAGCTGATGGAGGAAAAAATTCAAACAGCTAAGAAGCTCTGCTCATAGCTCCGAAAATAATTCCCGAGGAGCCTAAACTGACCTTAACAAATGTATGGAGAAAAAAAATAATAATTTTGATTAACACAGGTCATACTTTGACTTAAACAGCCAGCAGGAGACTATATCCAAAAATTACATACATAGAGAATAAACAATAGTAGAGAAAAGCTAGGCTAGATGTAAAAAGGGGCTCCAAATGTTGAAGCAGCCACTGACTGATAACAGTCTCCATCTGCACCTATAATATATACCCATAAAAAGTTTATCAGTCTCACTAGCTATGCCAAAAATGTGTCAGTCAGCCTCTCTTAAAATATTCCTATCATGTTATTTGAATATGTTTCAAGTACCTCTCAGATAAAGATTTAGCCTCTTGTTTGTTACAATTAATATAGGAGGACATCAGTTTTCTTATTGATAAAACTGGGAAGGGTCTGTGTGGTCTTAAACTCACGTTGTATTTGGATAAATGCCTCAGAACAGACAGAGGTTAATATCAAAGACAAAAGCCTTACACCAAATGTTAATCACTCCATCATTTTTTGGAGCTACTATTCATCAATAGTCTACTGTTAATTTCTGGCCCCAGTCTATTTAACCAGGTTATAAAATGAAGCCTGTCTTAGTTACATTCTCATTGTTGGGACAAAATACCTATTGCCTATAAATAAAAGGAGGAAAAGTTTATTTAACTCACAGTTTGCAGAGGTTTCAGTTCATAACCAGCTGGATAAAGGCAGGGGAACATGGCAGAGGAGAAAAAGTCCATGGCAGGGAAGGCAGAAAAACAAAAAACAAAAAAACAAAAAACAAACAGCAATGAGCCTCCCTCTCCCATTTTATTCAGTTTAGGTTACAAGCCTAATGGTTTGCATGACTCACACCCAGGGTTGATCTCTCTTCAGTGAATCCAGTCTGTCACACCCAGAATTATGCTAATATGATCAGTGGACTAATCCGATTTACCACATATCCTAATGCAGTATCACAAGCCCTTGGTCCAGTCACCTGCCAAAAGCCCCACTGGGAGCGCATGCGGCTTTGTGGAGGCATCTAGATACATCTGTAACAAATCCTTTGTGCCAATGACTTGGTAATGTCTTTTTTCTCTTTTCAAAACTATCAAAGATGAGCGCTCGTCCTTTGTCTCTTTTAAATTAGTCAGGGTGAGACTTTTGATCCCTGGAGAGGAAAGATCAATGCTACTTCTTTAACCCAAAGCAGATACAAGAATACAAAATGTTGGGCCTTCTATATTCTTAAAAATAAAGGATTAAAATCTCGGAGTTGTAGGGGAGGATGAGGTAGGATGAAAAAATAAAAACTAGGCAAATTAAGAGACAAGGAAAATATGAAAAATAAAAACTGCAGCTTCAGGACATAAACCCAGTTTGTATATTTATTTATTTAGTCCTTTATTTAATTTTTCTCTTTTCTCAGAACATAATAAGCCTAGGCAATTCTTTTTCACCTATAAATGGGTTTGGCCACTCCCCTTTTCTTCTTGCAAATGGTCCTCTTTGGCCTATAACTAGACCACTCTTTTCACGTATAAATTATGATTTCCTATATACGGATCATTCTCTAACTATGGGTAGGCCATCTTCTCCCACCCACTATATAAGACTAAAGACTAGAGATCATCAAATTCTACACATTTCCACTACCCAAAACACACAAAGATTCCTAGTTCCCAAGTATATTGAGTCTTATTTCTCTGAATGCTAGCACTCCATTTGTGAATGTGTCCTAAAATCTCTGCCTGATAAACTCCTCCCATGACTCTTACTTATATGTCCTAAAAATTCTTTCTTTCATGATGGGAGTCAGTGAACATATCAGTGAACTCATTCTACAAAAGGGTGAGTTAGGTTCTTTATTTTAGCCTTGGGAACTTCTCAGACACAGCCCAGTGGCAGTAACGAAGGTATTATTATAGATAGCTAAGTTAGATAGAAATTAATATACAGTCAGATTGGTATTGGATCCTTAAGGAAGTCAGTGCAAAAATGAGACACATCAAAATTGTGGCTGGAGGTGAATCTGAAGAAAGCCAGATGTCAGAACGGAGATTCAATAGCCAAGCCTGCAAGCCTCCCTAGAGATAAACAACTAGAGATTATAGTGAAATTAACACCACCTGGTCCATTGAGCTCAGGCATCAAATGCATAGGTGGGTGACCAGAACATCTGGACCCATACTCCCCTTCCTTTCCAAAAACACCTTTGTTCTTTCCATGCACCCTTGCTATGTGATTTGCTTTCCTATTGGGTCAGTGCTAGATGAGCTACTATACTTGCAGGACTACAGGTTGATTGTAGTTTGATCCAAATGATACTCACATTGAGATTTTGCTGCAAAAATTACCCCTGATAAAGGGCCTTGGCAATCACCAATTCAGGACCCCTCCTGGAATTCCAAGAATTATTTTTCTCCTTATTTCCAACAAACTCTCCTAACTTCCTCCTTTGAGTCATGATTTCATTCCTCCCTGTGGTGAGACCATGGAGCTGGCACTTAAGCTCCTTGGCACTTGTGGGTTTCAACCATCCTAAAAGATGTGACTGAACTTGTTTTTATTATCGCCTGCATCACCAGGCAGGTAACAATGATAATCCTCAACTCACATACTTCAAAATTTGACCCTGTCACCTTCCCATCGAGATGTGGGAATTATATTCTCTTCCCCAGAATCTATGTTTGTGATATACTTGTGACTTACAATATGTGACAAGGTTTTGCTGTGTGGTTTCCGAGGGTAGGGCATGAAAAATAATGAAGCTTCTTTGTTTGCCAGCATTTTCTCAGACCTGCCTGGTAAAACGTAACAAAAGTGGAATTCCAGAAGTTCTTCAGAAAGTGGCAAGAATGATGACATAGATGTATTTGTAGCAAAGAGAATATTCTGAGAGATATTATATTAGTATGTCTTTTAGAGTAATACTTTTTTGGAAAATTTAAACATTCACTATATATATTTCAATCACCCCTTGTGTATTTTGATATCACATATATATATATATATATATATATATATATATATATATGAATCATAAATGCATTAATCATGAGACTAAATGTTTATCTTAAAATCCAAAATTTTGAGGAACTTTGCTTCCTAGAAATATATATAGTACAGAAATTTGATATGGGAATGCAGTGTTGCCATTAAAAAATCTAAACCAGACTAAGTGAAATCTCATGGCATTTGTTTTGCCAATGAGCAGTGGGCAGAGGACAAAATATGAGCAGTCTTGAGGAGATGGTTAGCAGAAGACACGGATGCCCGGCTTGTGGACTTACAGTGAAATAAGTGGAACACTGGAGGCCGGAGGAAGGGTAGATCCTTCTTACATGATGACGATGTATGAGCAGTGGTAAGGGCTATTCCCTTTGATTTGGGGTACAGTTTAGCCATACCAGTTTTGAGATATATTAACATTCACACTTATATTTGCATATGCATATTGATATATGCAAAAAAGACATTTATACTTTATAGAAAAATACAACACTAGTTAGAACAATAAAATACCTATGTAAAACTATAAGAATGAAGTACTCTTTATTTCTACCCTTGTCTTTTTCTTGTGGGAATATTGGAATTTACATAAAAGGTCACTCTTGTGGGGTAGGATAGATTTCTAACATATATATAATGTGTGCCAGATTTCTTTTCCAACTTTACCTGGACCATGGAGTTCAGTGATTCTGTGCCCTTTTCCCACTCTTTTTATACCAACTGTATCACCAAACTGCCATACTGCTTCTACCCAAATACTTGTCCATCTGGAAAAACAGGGGTAAAATATACTGCGGGAGATGAGATAGGAAGATTAAGGCCTAATTAGCCTCTTCTATGAGCACTAAGGAGAGAGAGAGGTGTTGTGCAAACATGTTGACATGCTAGGGAAAAGGAAAAACAGCTAAGATCCTGTTGTTTACCTGGACAAGTGCCATGGATGGTGGGAGGCAGATGAATTCTGTATAACTCTAATTGCTTGTACCTGTGTCTGAGTGAATAAAGCCAAGGTGCGCATTCATTCAGGGCTTCTTGTTGAAGGGAGATAAGAGCCCCCAGCCTTCCACATTTTAAACGATTCTGTGTTTCTTTGTGTTCCATCTTCATAGCCTTTCAGTCAAGTACAATCTTGTAGGCTGGCTCCTACAGATGGTGCCCAAAAAGAGGCCTGGCCGAAGAAGTCCACCTGGGGAAAAAGTTCAGTGAGTCAGGGATGGGGACTTCTTAAGCAGAGTGGTGCCAGCAAAAGAAAATGACAAGCTGGGTGTGATAGCACATGCCTGTAACCCAGAACTCAGGAGGCTGAGGTAGGAGGATTGCCGTGAGTTTGAGGCCAGCCTGGGCTACAAAGTGAGTTCAAGGGCAGCCTGAACTGCATAGCAAAAGTCTGGCACTCAAGTTAGTACTCAGTTGATTTCTCACATATGGCAAGATGTTATCAAATATAATCTTTGGTTTCCTCAGATGGGCAAATTTGATGCAGAGAGTTGGGGTCGAGTGAGACAGGGTTTGAATCATGCTTATACCCAGGGGTCTGTTATATCCCCTGATACTCTCTCCACATGGAGCTTGGTTTGAGCAGTTCTTAGTCCTTTGACCACGGGAGAACATCCCACACCTAGTGCACACTTAAGAGAGGATGGGGATGAGGGTGAGGAGCTCTGTTCCCATTGTCTTCCTTTTCTTCTTTCTCCTCCTCCATCTGTAGCTGAGGCAGAAGTAGTGTCTCCTCCAAGATTGGTCGGCCAGCCTGTGCTTCATGGAGAGCCCTTCAGGACATGTGCATTTCTAATTAATATTCATCCTGACTCCACTAATGCCCAACAAAATGTTCATGAGCACAATCCTTTGGAGTATAAATTGCTCAAAGAATTAAAATCCAGTGTCATGAACAATGGGGTTCAGGGCCCTTTCACATTGGACTTGTTGGAGACACTCCTCGGAACACTGCACTTACCTCCTTTAGACATTAAACATTTAGCTAAGTCCTGCCTTTTTTCAGGGCAATACTTAATTTTCCATTTTAATTTTCAAGAGTTAGCGGTTGAGCAAGCTTGACAGAATTGGGCAGCCAGACACCTAGGGATTATGGAAGAAATGCTGTTGGGAACAGGACCATACTCAGATCTAATCTCACAGTTAACCCTTCCAGACCAGGCTTATCAGCAGTGGGTCTCATAATGAAATGAGCCTGGGTAAATATTCCTGAAGATTGTGTTTCCACTCAGTCATTTTTACACATTCTTCAAGACCGACATCAGATACCGCATGCCCAAGCAGCAGAGATTAATGTTGCAGCTGGCTTTGGAGGATGCTAATAAGGACTGTAAACAAGCATGAGGGGCTGTCCCAGTGACTAAAAATCTTAGAAACTATTTGAAAGTATGCCAAGATGTGGGTACTGAAGGTCATAAGTCCTCTATGTTTGCCCAAATTATATTTGGGTTAATTAAACAACATCAGGCTTCTTCAAAAATGCGATGTTTTCCTTCTTTTTGCAGAGACTAAATGGGCTTTGATGCAACATGGGTTTTACATAGACCCAGATAAAATTCAAACTGTCTCTCCTTAGCGTTACTTGGGAACTCAGGTAATGGAAAGCAGTCTGAGTACAGAAATTAACATTAAGGAAAGACTCATTACAAACACTCAATGACTTCCAGAAATTATTGGGGGACGTTAACTGGATTCGTCCAAAATTAGGAATACCTACATATCAGCTAAGCAATCTATGTAAAACATTGCAAGGAGATCCAGATTTGAATTCTCCTCATACCCTCACACCTGAGGCCTTTAAATAGCTCCAAATAATAGAAACTGCATTAGCAAATCGATAGGTGTTTCCAATTAGTCTGACTGTGCCTTTATACTAATCATACTGCCTACTCCTCACTCTCCTACTGGACTTTTTCGTCAAATAGTGGACAATAAACATCAAATTATTGAATGGCTTTATCTTCCTAACCAGTTTACAAAAAGTCTTCAGACATATGTAGATACATTACAACTGTGGGTGGATATATAGTCATTAAAGGCCGTACCTCAAGAGAAAAGAAAGAATAAATACACACACATACTTCCCCTAGGGATAAACAGCAGCGATTGATATCAACTACTGTAATGTGAAACAAAAAGGGGGAGATGTGGGAGACTAGATAGGACAATTGAGGCCTAAATGGCCTCCTCTGAGCACTAAGGAGAAAGGCAGTATGCAAGCGTGTTGACACACTAGGGAAAAGGAGAAATAGCTGAGATCCTGTTGTTTACCCTGACAAGTGCCATGGATGGTGGGAGGCAGATGAATCCCGTGTAACTCTAATTACTTGTACCGTGTCTGAGTGAATAAAGCCAAGGTGCTGGCTCCTACAGAACCCATCTTGTCGGTGGCCTCCAGGACGTAACAGTTACAACAGTTACGATGAGATACGGTGTGGCAAAATAGCCACGGTGCTAACAAAACAAACCAAAGTATACCAAAATAAACCAAACCAAAGAACACACACGGATACAAACATGCACACACACACACACACACATGTGCACATGTACACAAAGCGATTGTTTACTATATTGAATCATCCTATTTCTATCACATTGCTGAGCAATTTTCATTTATTTCATTAGTTTTCCAAATGTGTCTATGAAGAAATGAAGGCACAGAAGGTTTAAAGAAACTGTTAAAATTTCACATCTATTAACTGATGCAATTTGTAAAATCACAAACAAAATCAGGTAGCCTGATTTCAAAATCCAAATCCATAACCAGTAAAATATATTGCCTCTAGAAAGTGGTAACTGGAATGTGAAAGAATGGTCTGTCGATTTATTTTCTTCAGATTAAGAAATTACTTGAGCCAAGAGGTCTGTTAGCTCCAGTTGTAGAAAGTATAAAATTGTGTATATGTGTATGTATATATTATATAATTATTTGTTTATTTTGTAAAATTCTTAGAAGAATCATATAAAAGGTCATAGCTTGACTACCAGTATTGAGGTTAAAAGCTTGAGGTTGTTTCGGACTAGCTATCCTGCTCTACCTCAGTTGTAGAATAATGTAACTTGACAAGAGAATAAATGCCTGGCTGTCTTTTCATTTGTTTCAAACTCATTTGCAAAAAAATAATATTTATTTATGTTAAGCAATCATGGAATCCTAACAGAGAGTCAGTCTATAAGGGAGAGAATAAAGCTTGTGTGTATTTGAGTGTGGTTTACTTTAATACTATTTTTAAAAAACTGTATTTCTTTTGAGAAAGAGGAAGCTTACCAGGAGAGAAGCCATATAAATTATTTCCTTTGTGGACTCATCATCAAAAAAGATATAGAAATATAAAGCCTTTTGCAGTTCTACTTGACAGAATAAACTAAGGCCTTAGGACAAATAGCAGCCTTCTTAAGCCTTTTGTTTCCCTCCTGTGTTAAGATATAAGCAGTGAGCTAGGTGTATGTGTTCGAAAGCATTACATAGGAGCCACTGCTTCACGCCTTGTCTAGTACATAGGGTTGTGGCTGCTTTCCATGCAGAAAGTAGCTCTGCCACTGGTGTAAGAGAGGAAATGAGTTGTTTAATTCTAAGCTAAGGCCAGGAAGGTCAGCAAGATGAATGCCCTTTATTTTATTATATGGTAGCAACTGTGGCTGAAAGCTTAGGCTTCAATCCAAGCATAAAAAGAAAAAGAAAAAAAATATATATATAAACATGAAACAGTGAAAACATAAAAGAAATCAACAGACTAAATGAGGTAGTTTTTGTTTTTTTTATTTTACTTTTGTATAATAAAGGAATTGAATTGTCATCTGACCTAAAAAATCCAGAATTAATTAAATATAAAATCTCTTATTACCTAAATTCCCTCTAAACAAATTATGGCATTAAAATGTCAGTAATAGTAGCAACTTAGGAAGCCAACAGCAATGGAATTAATGACCCACAGGTAGAATCACATTAGAGTAGCTTAGAGGTCTGATTTTTTTCAGTTCCTAAGGGATTTTACCTCATACTTACAATAGGAAAAGAAATGCCAAAATTGTATTATATTTTGATTTTAGCATAAAATTTCTATATTGTCAAAACCATTTAAAACCAAAAAGCTTAAACTTCTCAGAGTATCAATCTCCATAGCTTTGTTAAAATGTATGTATTGGGCTGTATATCAGAATGTTGGATAATAAATTTGATGTAGATACTTGTCATGTTTAAAGTAATATACTAAATCTTTTAGAGATTTTCATTTTTCTATATATTATGAAATCAGTGTTTGATATTTGACACAAGAGTTAATTATACTGATTTTTAATTTAGTGGTTCTTTGATTTAGTGCTCCAATAATAAATGTACAAATGATTGAGAAAATTCTTTAGACATACTCATTATAATTTGCTTGTTATTAATATATAAATTATGATGTTTATGCAAAATATTGAATATTGATGTTATTAGATAATCTAGGATTTAAAAAAAATTTAACTTCCCATAATCTGGGATACATAAATCTTAAATATTAAATTTACACAAAAATAAATGTCAGCAGTTTAACTGCATACCAATAGTCACTGGAACTATGAAGAAAGAATTTTAAAAATTAAATTTAAAACTTGTTTGAAATACAACAAATTGTATAATTATTATGGTAAAACAAAAAGGATGTCACAAGTATACAATCTGTATACAATCATAGACATTCAGTATGGATTATTCCTGGGCAGTTAAATGAAGGTTCTCAAAAGAGATGATATTTAAATTAAGCCTAGAGGAATAAGTTGCTTGATCAAATCTATGCTTTGGTAAGATAATTTTGACAGCAATGTGAAGAATATATGAATACTGATAAAAACTGGAGGCAAGAATACTTCATTTTTAACATTATAAAATTAAAAAATAGCACAGACAAGCTAAGTGATTGGTTCAATGAGCACACAAATGCATGTTAGCTACATTCAACATTTTTGATGTTACCAAATTTGCTACATTTACATGAAGTAACAATTCCTGATTCTAGTAAAAAAAGCATTAAAAATACAATTACTATATAATTTACGTGGATGATTATTAAAAATTCCCTAAAACAGTTCATATCCCATTGTTATTAAATTGTATTATTGTTTAAAATGTAGTTTATACCTTTTTCAATATCTATATGTTGTATGAGGGATATCTTTGTATCCTTCCTCAGCCTCAAAACTGACCTCTCTCCTACATTTTCCTCAAGGTATTGCTTTTTTTAAAAGAGACAAGTGCTATTGTCTTGTAAAATGTCACACAGTTGGATATGTCTCATTGTCTCCTGAGTATGGTTAAATGGATTTCTTCACCTCTTGTAGTTCCAAGAAAATGGAAGTTAGTTTTAAAGAATTGATTAGGTTAGGTTCAGATGAAACTTTATTTGATGTAGATGAGTCACATGCTATCAGGAAATATATAATATCTGTGAACCATCTAGTATCACATATTAACCTATTAATGTATTTGTTTAAAATAGTGATAAACATGTCTTTAAATTTTAAAGGACACATTTCACCTTGTAAATAATAAAAAATGTTCAAGGTGTTATATTAGCGTCATATGACTTTCTAAAGTTTTCTATGGATAATCTTGGTCTGAATCAATTATTTGAAACTAAGAGCTGTCTTTAGAGTAACCCAGGCACTGAACCAAAAGGAATATAAAATAGAATCATAAAAGCACTATTACTTTTATATTAGTCTGAAAGAAAGGCAAGATAAAAGAAAAAATGAAATAATGATAGAACATATAAAAACAGCAAGGATGTAGATTTGAATCTCACCATATCAATATTCACATTACAATAAATTGTCTAAATAACTAAATTCAGAAACTTCCAGATTGGATAAAAGAAATTTGCATAAGACAATGCCTCAGAAATCAAGTGTTAGGAATTGTATGGAACAAGTGAAACTCTCATGCACAGATGCTAGCAAGGTGAAATGGTACAAACATTTGAAAATTTTTTGACAGTTTCACTAAACATTACAAAGGTATTGTCTCAGTTACTTTTCTCTCGTTGCTGAGACAAAATACCCGACACCTAAAATTAAGAAAGGAAGGTTTATTTGGCTCACAGTTTGTGGAGGTTTCGGTCCATACTCAGCTGGCTCCAAGGCAGGGTGGCACATGGCAGAGGGCAACAGTTCATGGCGGCGGAAGGCAGCAAAAACAGCAAGAGCAAAAGGGAGGAGCGTGCGCAAGAGCACGAGAGAGAGCAACCTCTTTCCCTCCCTTATATTACATGCAGGCTACCCGCCCCAGGGTGGGTGTAGCACTCACACCCATAATCCCAGCATTAGACCGTGAATTAGTCATAAACTCCAGAAGCCTGCCTCCATGGCTGCATGAGGCTTTGGGGGGACATCTAGACACAAACCATAACAGGTATCTACCATAATATTCAGGCATTTTCTTATTTCTGTTAACCCAGAAGAAAAAAAGAGTGTACCACACAAAACTATTTATATATGAACTTTAATAACCATATCTTTTATAATAAAAAAATAGAAAATAAGCCAAAGTCTTCAATTGACAATTGGTCTATTGCAATGAATTACTTTTCTAAGATGGAAACAAAAGAAATATTACTAATTGAAGCCATAAATGAATCTGAAAATATAGGAAGTAAAATAATAGGTATCTCTTCATGAAGAATATGGAAAATAAAAATGATCTAGTCTGATAGAAACCAGAGCAGTGATTGCATAGGGATAAAAAAGCAAATACTATGCAAGGGAAAGAGAATAAAACCATGCATGATGAAATATAGATGATGGCTATGTTAATTATCTTAATTGTGATATTTTACAAAATGTATAAATAAAATATACATTTTATACATTGTATATATACATGTTAGATTTATCTTCTTGAAGTTTGAGAGATGGGATGGTTGTCTTCTGATTCTAGTTCCCCATTGTTTAAATGTTGCTTTTTGGGGGCCGGTGAGATAGCTCAGTGGCATAAGGGCCTGCCTGGCAAGTGCGAGGTCCTGAGTTCACCTCCCAGTACCCACATAAAGGAAAAAATAAAAATAAATGTTGCTTTGGGAGTCATTATCTTTGGTAAGAAAAGGAACATAATAATATATGGAAGTGGTCCATTGCATGTACAGTTTAAGTCAGAGTTTGAGTGAGCGGGTGTAGTATAAATCACCAACTGTATAATGATATAAAAACATGACTACATTATTTCATTTCCTCCCATAAAGAGGTGGCTCCTATATTCCCTTTATTAGAGGCTTCATCTTCTGCTTTGCTTGTAGAATATGCACTTTGGAGGCCGTATCACCTATGTAAATAGTTAAACTACTTAGTGATTATGAGGTATGAGAAGTTTAAATCACAAGGAGAAGTTCCATATAGATTGGCATTCCTAGGTGATCTTGACATACAGGTCACCTCAGCCTACAAGAAACAAATGGGAATGAAATACTCTAACAGTTCTCCCTGCTGTTGCAAATCTCACTTGGAGCTATTCCAATCTTTCCAACTGAGGCCCCAGATATCATGAAATTGGTGTCCTCCCAGATGTGCCCAATCAGAATTCCTGTCATACACAGTAAGATGCTTGTTGTATGTCGCTAATTTGGAATTGTTTTATGGGAATATCTGAAATAACTAATAACTGTTAAAGAATTAGATTTCACGTATTTGTGTGTCGTGACAAGATTAAATGTAATAAGATTGTATAATGAATTAGAAACTGTTGTTCTTAAATTTATAATTTAGTGTTTCATAGTTAAACTGTTTTTGAACTGCCTTAGTGATTTAAAAGAGACATTACATTTGGTATAAATCATCTTGTCTTTTTTTTTCTACATTTTTTCCAAGCCTATTTTCTTACTTTTATCTTCCCACTTATGACGTTTCATCTTTTTATTTGTTGGTCTTCAGAGATTCAAGAAGAAAGTATAGAAGACAGAATTGCAGACAGCATCCTTTTACTTTTGGAAGTGTCTTAAAGTATCATGAATATTTCTATTCATAGGAGCCTTTTTGATGACTTAGTTTTCTACTTCTTCTCTTTAGGCAGGCACACAGTGTTAACACCTTAAGTATAACAAAGCTATGAGCAAATATTTTGCTTATCCAACCTGTCCTTGAACAATAATTAGCGATCAGCCTGTTTGAAAATTCACTTTAGTTTTAATGGTTAAGTGACAGCAAATATACATATAAACACTAAAGCTATTGAGTTTAAATATTATCCAGAATTTACCCTATTCCTGTAGCTCAGAAATACTATTTAAAGGGAAATAACTTTTTGTCAATTATTTCCTTATTTGTTGTTTCATTTATACAACACACTTTTTGTTATTTGTTATTAATATCAAATTTTAAAGGTGAACTTACTGAGTTATACAAGATTAAGTTATTCCCAAGGTCACAGTGCTAGTAAGAGCCTATCCTGAAGTTTAATGCTACAATTTCTTAATTCCTAAGACTTACATATAAAACACTTCCATCAGATATGCTTTATAAAGAAAACAGTCAAGAAATGTTAACTATACTTGAAAATATTATTATTGAGATCAGTGTGGCATTATGCATATTTTAGATAATGGAAGTGCTTCTAATTTTTCTAGAAGCCATACTGAAACAAGTACATCACTCACTAAAATGCATTACTATGTTTATTTACTTTTACTCTTTAGAAATGTAACAAATTTAGTTTTTCGTAGGTAATATATGATGATCTCTTTTAAAAAATACAAATCTGTAAGAGCTTTACTGTTAAAAATAACTATTTATAAATGTTTAAATCTGGATTATTGATTACAATGGTTAAAAAAATTATGGAAGCATGAAAAATGCCTCAGGCTTGATCTCCATATTTTGCTCCCTGATTATTTCCATCACCATTTACTTTATTTTTAGAAGATAAAGATAAATAATATTTTGAAAATTGACAATGTTTTTATATTAAAGAAAATAGTGAAATATATGTTACTTTACTGAATATTCAGTATAATTTATTTGTATTTATTATTTTTGGCTTTTATAAGGACTACTGATTCCCTTTATTTAAAACCATAATAAAATGAAATTTTACATGACAAAGAGTGAATTGAATGTCATTTACCACACACAGATTTTATCTGGGCAATAGCACATTTTGTATCTCAGATGTATATTGGGGGTGGGCACTGATGTATATGGCTCCTAACCAAATTCTAACTGATAATTCGAATGAATATCAATGAGATATTTTTTGTGCTGAAGTAGTTGAATGTTCCTTTGTTAAATGTTGATTTTCTATTCCTAGAGAATTAAAGTATTATGTACAATCTAATATTCTGCTTTGAAGTCTACACCCATTCCAATAGATTTTACCAAATTTTTGGCTTCTTTTATTTTTTCATGAAGAATTTTGGATTACATAAGGGGACATAAATTAAAACTCTAAATTTCACTGTGCTGTGATGAAGCTATTGGTTCTAACAGTTGAAATCTGTAAATGTCTAGAAAGGATAATTTGAAGGAGATGATTTGATAAATTCTATTTCATAAGATTGCTATTCTGTAGAGTGGACTTAGGTGCCACTGAATTGATCAAAATACTTTATTGGCTGAGGGGAGGAATATACAAAAATTGAGTGAGTATGTCTAAACCAAGCTGCTGCTTTTGTAGTAGTCATGCTATTGTGATTCTGAGGATAAGGGGTATTTACACCCTGAATAAATTTGTCTCTGCAACTTCATGCTTCAGACAACTCAAGAAAGTGTCCTTTATTATAGTGATAAAGGGCTCTCTCTATCTCTGTCTCTCTTAATATCCCATTAAGGTATTTTGAAATTGTTTACTCTATAATCAGGTTCATTCAAAATTCAAAAAATAATTGTATTAAGTGTGGCTAGACACATAGATACGCATATTATGTTTTTCCCCTTATGTAACTTCACTCTGTATGAAATATTTACAAGTAACAAAGATTTATTACTGCAAAATGATCAGAGCTTTATGCAGAAATATTCCAATTTTCATTTTATTGATCTGTGACATCCATACACCAACTTCTTTATTTCTTTTTAGGGAGTGTGAAGGAAAAAATGATGAAGGCTTTGTTGTGACAGATACACTGGTAGTTCTTAATGAATATACTATATAATTCTTTTGTATCCAGAAAACATGTTGTTCCCTTTTGAACAATTGCACATAAGCTTATGCTAGTTTCCTCAGAAAACTTTTGAGTCTTTCAATATTGTTTTCATAAAGAATTAAGTATTTCCTTGTGTTTAAATATGTGATTGTAAATCATGTTTACTTTCCTAGTTATGAGGAACTGTTCTGTTTTGAAATTAAAATTAGAAGGAACCCTTATCAAGACACTATACAGGATAATTAGGTGGCATCACTTACACTAATGGGAGATAACAAAGTCTCAGATAACTTAGCATAATATCTTTCTGGATTAGTAGTACTTCTGTGAAAACCAAAAAGGAAATGTTGAGAAAATTTGAGTGTAGGATGCATATGGAATCTTTAATAAGAAAAAGTAAAATTAGTTGGACTAGTGAACTAAAGATTGAGAATGTTTAAAAGAGAACAAAATAGTAAATGAATAGAGCTATAAATGATTATTTCATCATAAGAAAAATAAAACCAGAGGATGTTTGTATTCTAATATATGTACATAGTTAACTATCCCTTCAAAGTACAGAGTATGTAGTCCAAATTGATCATATAATTAATGAACTTTTCACAAGAGTTCAAAATATTAAGCTTCTTTCATTTCCTGGGAGATTTATTAACTCTTAAAAATCCAGTTTTGAGGCATTCTATATTCTTTTTGGTAAGTCACTGTGGCTACCTATGTTTTTTAAAAAGCTGGTAGGCTTATTTTTTTTTAAAGTTATGGAGCCAGTGAGATGGCTCAGCTGCGTAAGCACCTGCCTGGCAAGCGCGAGGGCCCGAGTTCGACTCCCGGAACACACATACGAAAAAAGGGGGCTGGTGATATCACTCAGCGGCACGGGCGCCTGCTGGCGCGCAAGGTGCTGAGGTCGACCCCCAGTACCCACTAAAAAATATATAAAAATAAAAAAAATAAAGTTATGTTATACACAACACTAGTAACTGTTTAAGCTGATACGAATAACACTATCAGATCACTGCCTATTGTTCTGAAGAAGAAATAGCAATAAATAAAATTAGAAATAATTTTACTAAAATTTGGTTGTCATTTTATAATTAAAACAGAGATCAGGGTCGGTGAGATAACTCAGCGGCATAAGCGCCTGCCTGGCAAGCACGAGGTCCTGAGTTCAACTCCCAGAACCCACATATGAAAAAAGGGCTGGTGATATCACTCAGTGGCACGGGCACCTCCTGGCAAGCGCAAGGTCCTGAGTTCGACACCCGGAACCCCCCCAAAAAAAACCAAAAAACAAACAGAGATCAAGAGGAGATATAAGTCAATATTAGTTTTTTTTTTAAATAAAAAGACTCAGAAAGGCACAGTTTGAAAGAGAAAATAAATGCAAAGAATTTGTGTTTGTTTTTAAATGGGTGAGTGTTACGGTTTATATCTGGATATTTTCCCAAAGCTTTGTGTGCTCAAAAACAGGGATTTTGAAAGGTTGAATCATGCAATTACTAAAGCTAAATGTGACCAGGTGGGGCCTGGTCAGAAGTGAATACCTCAAATGTGATAAAATTAAATGTATTTCAGATCAAGTCTAAGTTTAGTTTCTCTGTTATCACAAAATTTGACAGAAAGGAGAATATAAATGTAGAGCTTAATAAATGAAAAGGGAAGGGATATCGGAGGAGAGAGGTGATGCAGAAAAAAGAGAGCAAAGGAAACATCACAGGTGGTTCTCAATCCAGTGTTGTATTATAAAAATTATTCAGTAAAGAAGGTCATGCAACCGGTGTGTGTTCTTGTTGAAATTAAAGACAAAGTGCCATAAAGCGAAAGAGACAACTGCTTTACCCAACTCTCTCAGACCCTTGTGAAGTGGAGTAACAGGGACAGGGACAAAGTCCATAATTCCATGCAGTAATAGAGAACTAATACATTTATGTCCAAAGATAGCCTTCACCCATCTCCCTGTCCAAACAGCTGCACATGGTCTGGCCTCATTTTAATTCTTCATATGGCATTTTGTAACTCTGTAATATGTTTCTTCCTGTATTATCTCTATTTTCCATTTATTTTCTATAGAATGTAGTCTTTCTAAGGATAGAAAATTTTGCTCTTTGACACCACATTTTTAATATATGAAACAACTACTACTGACACATAATTCTTATGAAATATTTGATATTGATTGAAAATATACTTGAGGTCATATCATTTTACAGCAACATATGCATTTATTTTGACAAAAGGAGTCTCTGTCTTATTTGAAACTTAATATTTTTAATAACTGGGTATTGTATTACATAGATTCTTATTAACACACATCAGACAGAAAAAATATATCTCATTAAAGGTAAGCTCATGCAGATTTTTTTCTTTCCATTTCACTACAGCTTTATTTGTATCCTAATTCTACCCTCTAGGAAATTAACTCCTTAGGTTTCCCCATATTCAGATTTATGCTGAAGTGCTGCTGTATGTGCTAGTTTCCCTAAAGTTTTAGTTAATTTCTGGAATACTTCAGTCATGTGGGGGCTTGAGTAATGAAATATGTAGGAAGAATATGTCTAAACGCAAATTCAACAGAAATTATAAGGGTTACACGAAATGTTATGTAAATAATTGTTCTTAAGTAATGAACATTTAGGCTTTCCTTTTCTTCAAATGAAAGTTTCCCTAAACTCTAAGAGGTGTGGAGGTAAAAGACCAAAGTACCAAAGGTTATTCTTTTAGTGTGGTAAGATTATTCTCTATAAAGCTGGAGGCCATTCTTTCCCTCAGCCTAATCTATACAATGGACAAGCACAAAGAAATGAGAATCATAATCAGTTTTTATCTTCCTTGTGATCCAACATACCCATGGTAGGAGAAGCAAGTGAACTTGTTTTTGGACTTCTATGGCTTTGAAGAATTGAAAATGAACACCCAGAAACTCATCAGAAACTTCTCAAGGTGAGATTTTTTTTTTTCAGTTGGTGTCAATGAAAAGCAATCATTTTATAAAGTGAAAATCAGTCTGGAAATACAAATATCACTCCAATTAAATGAAAGGAAATAAGAAAATATTCCATGCAAATTTGTGCTCATAGTGGTTTGAGATTATAAGAAGAAAAAAATAACAGAATATAAGTGAAAGTCATGCATTTCTGAGTAGATTATAATAGAAAATTTCTTTTTCACATACTTGTTTCATGCATACCAAAAATTTGGAATAAAATACATTTTATAGTGTTCCATGGTCTAAAAATATATCTCCATGATTCATGTGTAGCTCTCATTTATGTTTTAAGACAAACTTTGGGTCACCCTCTTCAGAAAGGGTTTTCCAACTCAACTTCCATGTTGTATTTGTTGCCTTTCCTCTGACTTCTGCATTCCTTGAACACTTTTTGGGCCAAGGGCTTACTATATTTTCTCTCTTTATAACCTTGCTAGATTGGAGTAGGTTATGCTAGTTTCAAAGAAAGACTCGGCTTATTCTCTTTTGTATTGTCATAATTATTATATCACTATGATAGCTAAACATTGTTGTCAAATTTACTGGATTGAGAGACAGCTAGAAAATTAGTAAAGCACACTTCTGGGTCTGTCTGGGAAGGTATTTCCATAGATAATCAATATTTGGGTCAGTGAACTGAATGAGGAAGACTTACCATGAATTTAGGCAGCTCCACCCCAATAGACTAGTGGCCCAGAAGAGATGGGAAACAGGAAAAGGAAGAGGTGAGTGTTGTACCCAAGAAATGAATCAACGGGGACAACTGGGAAGACCAAAAAGAGCGCTTTATTTTAGCTGGTACCCAGTGGCATCCTCTATGCCAGAGCAAAGAGAGGAGCCCCGGGCGAAGACAAGAAGCTAGTTTTATAGGGTTGGGTATGGTAATGAGGGATAAGCAAGCAGAGTTTACAGAAGCCAATCGCAGGGAGTTAAAGGGTATCTAGTACATTCATTGGTTACTTAGGGGAACCTATGAGCAGGGAAGTTCAGCAAATGGGCAACCAATCAGTTTGAAGAAAGCTAACAAAGGAGCCCGGGCGCGGGAATGCAGCCCGCGCGTGGGCTTGGGCAACAGTCCAAATCACATGATTTCCAGGAATTTACCCTGATGTGGGGAAACAGAAACTTAACCACAAAGAACAGAAACTTAACGATTTTCTTTTGAAACGGCGATCTTGGTTTTTGAAATGGCGGCAATAGCCTTGTCAGGTTACAACAGTGAGTACATGCTTACATTAGATTTTTCCTAAGTGGATGCATTTCTTACTACTATTCTCACCCTTGGAAATCAGACTCCATAGATTTTGGCCTTAGAATGTAGACTCTATTAGTGGCATTTCATGGATCACCCAGACTTCAGCATTGGATTCGGGGTGCATCGTTAGTCCCTGTAATTCTGATGTTTCTGATTTGTTGGACTGAGCAGCCACTTCCACTATTTGCTCTGTTCCTTTGGAGTACCCTGAATAATTCAATTATGGCTACCAATTTAAACAAAAACTGTATTCCTTTATCTTTCTAGAATACTATTCCCTGGTATCCATGGATTTTTGGTTTCAGGACCCCACATAGTAGCCAAAATCAGCAGATACTAAAGTAATTTATTTTATGTGGTTTAATATGGAAAAAATAAAGGAAGAAAAAAATGGAGAAGTAAAAGCCAACAGCAAATCAAAGTTCCTCTGGGACCTGGAATTGGGGCACACAAAAAACAATGACTTAGCAGAGAGAAAGAGAAAAAGAGCTATGGGAATCAAGAAATAACTGACAGGAAAGCTAGAAATTACAGAGAAACTAGAGAAACTGAAGACAATGCAGACAAAAGAACAAAGTAGTCTGGAACGCTAACCCCACTTCCAAAGGAGGGAGACCAGTCACATAGACACAAGGTAAACTCAGAGAGGGTCAGCAGCCCCAGCAAGAAACAACAGAGCAGCACCACCAGCTGCAAGAAAGGCCCATGGTTACTGTAAGCTGCAAATATAGTGTGGGATTTTATTCTAAAATGATTCTTTCTGCATGGTTGCTAGTTTTGGAGAAAAAAATCCAGTGCATTACCCAACATATTTAGGAGTGATAGCATTTAATTAAGAAGCATTTTGATAAGAGGTTTTATTTAAGACTGAGCTACTCTGGAAACCAGAAGTCACAGAACCATCACATTTCAGGGTATTTGTTGTCACTCAACAACACTGAATGGGCGGGGATGGCCATAAGAAACAGTTGCAGAGAGGGCGGAGGGCTGGTCACAGATCCCCTAGAAGTCTAAACTGCAGTGAGCTAAGGCTGTGGAGGACAGGGTAGTCCTGCACTCTGAGGTGAGAAGCAGTCTGTGGTTTTCTGAGGGTGATAGATCTGAAACTTTTGGGATTAAAACTTGCAAACCTCTTGGTCCCCTTCACTGCCAACTTCCAGCGCAGATCTCTGGCCTGTTTGCTTTCTCCATTTTCCAGTGTGATCAAGGCGAAGCTTTAGTTGAGATTCGCCCAATTCCTGGGGTATAGGGACTAAAGGGCCTATGGAGCAAGTGAGACACCTCAGGAGCCCACAGCCCACAAAGCAAGTTGGGGATGGCAGTGGTTCAGGGTGCACAGAAGGGCACAGATAATAAAAGCTGCTGGAGTAAATATAGCTCTGAGGGACACACAGCACTGACAGACCCTATCCAGTGGGAGAGGCATTCACATAGCAAATGGGTGTGGAAACACAATAGAACCTAGTTGTGACTCACCGTCCCCTATATCTGGTGGTTTCCACATCAAAGGACTACTTTCCACATCAAAGAAACTACTCACCCAAGAAGCTCAACTCAGAAGAATATTTTGGAGTTGTATCTCTTCTGCTTGTTTTTAGTTTTTTTGTTTGTTTGTTTTGTTTTGTTTTCCTTTCTTTTTTTATTTTTTCTTATTTTTCTTATTATTTGTGTTATTCTGTTACTTTTATCTACCTCTATCCACTTTCTTTTAGTCTTGGATTTTTAAACTCACCCTTTATCCTTCTCTTTCTTGTCTTTTTTTCTTTCTTAAATTTTACTTCTTTCAGTTTTCCCTTTCCACATCCTCCATTTTTATTATTGCTATTATGTTTTGTAATTTTTTACTTACTCTACCTTTAATTTTTGTTTATGTCTATTCTGTTGTTAATAGTGGTATAATTGTTGCATTTAGCCCATATTCTCAGTCTTCCCATAAATACTGAGAATATTAGCAAACTGTAGACTATTTTTCTTCCATAGCATGGTACACAAGGTCTTGAGTCCAACAGACAATGGAATTCTTGTTCCAATCAGAAACTTCTTGAACTTCATCTTTACTGTCTGCATTTCTATCAGAATTCTGGTCTTCTGAGCTCCAGAATCTCAGATCAAGCTTGGTTTATACCATATTAGAGCTTCTCTAATAGAACTTATAAACATTTCCAAATTCCTTCCATGAACCAGTTATAAAGGCTTCTACACAACATGGTCAGGGGTAGTCACAGCAATGGCCCCAGTTCCAGTAGCAAAATCTGTCTGAGTCACTTTCTCTTCCATGAGACCAAATACCTGATATCAGCAAATTAAGGAAAAGAGGTTTATTTTGGCTCACAGCTTCAGAAGTTTCAGTCAGTGTTCAATAGGCTTAAACAAAGAAACTGCACGTCGGAAGGGCTTGGGTAGAGGAAAGCTACTTATGTCATGACTGTCTGGAATCAGAGAGAGAAGAAAGGAACCACGAATGGATATATAACTGTCCAGGTCACACTCCAGTAGCCTGTGTCTTCAGAGCAGGCCCTACATTCCAAAAGGAAGTCAGCTGTAGCAGCTCCATAATCCAGTCACCTTCCACAAGCCCTGCCCACATACGGGCTTTCAACCCAAACCATAACACTAACTCATGATAGCTAAATTTTGGAAGTGGCCTCTATGTCCAACAATAGACATGTAGATAAAGAAAATATGGTATGTATACACTACTGACCCATAAAGAATAGATTTGCATCATTTGTAGGAAAATGAGTCTATCTTGAAACTATAATACTAAGAAGGTTAAATATCACATGGTTTCTCACATAAGAGAAATCCAAAGTTTGAAACATTTAAAAATCACAATAAAAGATAGGTAATAGCAAACAAGGAGACAGATTTTGTGGAGATGGAAAGATCTGGGTATGGGGAGAAACAAAGGAGAGTGCTAGGGAAGGGGAAGTAAAGGTTATTAAGATATGATATATATATATAGATATATAGATATATAGATATATCAATTCCTTATGATGAATATATTTATGTTTTGTCTTAAATATATACTATTAAATGGTGTAATATTTATGCATAAGCTTTAAACAGATCCCATCATATACTTACTGTTATGGCTTGTGTCTAGATGTCCCCCCAAAGCCTCATGCAGTCATAGATGGGGCTTTTTCAGAGAGAGCTGGATCTAGAGTGTGTGACGCTGGAATTGATTCATGGTGCAATGCTAGCATCAAAGGCACTAGGATTAAGGCTGTGAGTGCTACCTGCCCTAAGTAGTTTGAATAAGAAAAAAGAGGCAGAAAGATGCTGTTAAGGTCCCTTGCTTGCTTTGCTACACTCTGGCCATCATGAACTGTTTCTCCTCTGTAATGACTATCCACCGAGCCACCCTGCCTTAGAGACAGCTGATTATGAACTGAAACCTCTACAAATTGTGAACCAGATAAACCTTTCCTCCTTTAACTTTGGGTGTTGGTTATTTTGTCTCAGCAATGAGAAAAGTAACCAAGACACTTTACATCATCTCTGTATTACTCAAAATGTATAATACAATGTAAAAGGTATGTAAGCTGTTTTATACTATAAAGTTTAGGAAATCATGACTAAAAATGTTTGCTCAGTGTAGAAATATTTTTTTCCAAATACTTTCAATCTGCCTTTGATTGAATGTGTGTATATGGGATTCCCTGACACAAAGGATTGTAGTGTATAAGGAGGTATCTAATGTATATCTATGACCCTAATATTAGGTAAAAATTCAGAGATTGGAATGATTTCAGAGTTAGTTAGGATAACTAACTCCAGCACTGAGAACATCATTCATGGATGGCTGCCTGGAAGTGACAAGCCCTTCTAGGGTGGTAGATCACAAAGTGTGAACCTGGATTAGTGACATTAACTGTGCCTGAAGAATTGGGAAAAATGTAAGTTCTCAGTAACTACCACAGAAATACTGAAACAAAATCCTAGAATGCACCCAGAAATATGTCTTTAATTTGACTTTTAGGAAGTCTTACTCTCACTAAAGTTTAAGAAATGGCATTATAGGACAAGGATTCATTTTGTGGACATAGTTGAGCCACTTGAGAGGCTCTGTAAAATTATAAAGATTATAAGCATTTCTTGTTTCCTACAAAAAAGAAACTCTCATAAATCCCTTGTAGCTTGTACAATACAATGACAAATGATAAAAATGTCTTGCTCTCTCATCAAGTGAGTACCTCTGCTCACTGACACTACATACATTTATCATATTCAGTTCTTTTTGATAACAATACAATTTGTGCACTTTTTCCAGGTTTTAATTTCAGGACAGGTGACATTTTGCAGGCAAAGTATTAGGGACTCTTCATAAAATGAAGTAGTATTCAAAGAAGCTTAAAATTAAGACTTGTCTTATGTATAAATCTTAATATATCTAATAGCTGATGTAATTTTAAAAATGACTGAGTATTTCTTGAGAGGTTAAGGCAAGATATTTGAGTGTGATGCCAACCTGTTGTACATAGCAAAACCCTGTTCCAAAAAAGTCTGAATAAAATATTTCTATGTATGCATAGACAAAAATAATACTGAGAATGGTCATTATTGATGTTATAAAATATTCTCCCACTTTATTATGGAAAATCATGAAAGAATTGCCTCAAAGACAAAACTGTTCTATATAGCCATTAAATACTGGATTTCACATCAAGAGACCAAATCCCTGGTAAAATAAATATTAAAACCTCAAAATATATTTTTAAGTTGTAGTTTTCAGTAAAAAAATCCAAATGATTTATCATATAATCTTTAACATCAACTATTATGTTTAATGATTAATTTGCTAATATGAATTATTTCAAAACTTTTACTTATTAACAGGGATTATCAAATACCATGGATATATGATAGGCTAAATAGATTGCAGTACCATAACTAGAGCAACAGCACATCTTTTGTTACCATGACTATTTAAAAACTGCCATTTAAAATATCAATGTTGCTAACTAATGTCTGTTAAAAATAAAGTATTGGGCCGGTGAGATGGCTCAGTGGCATAAGCACCTGCCTGGCAAGCGCAAGGGCCTGAGCTCAACTCCCGGAACCCACATATGAAAAAGGGGCTGGTGATATCGCTCAGCGGCACGGGCGCCTGCTGGCGCGTGAGGTCCTGAGGTTGACCCCCGGTACCCACAAAAATAAAAATAAAATTAAAAATTAAAAAAAAAGTATTACATTGTACAAATTGTAACAATGTAACAATACACATTGTACTACAATGTAGCAATATAAATTATATTACAAATTTTATTACATTGTTAAAAATGAAGTTTACATTGTGATTTTTTTTTTTTTATGGGTACTGGGGGGGTCAAACTCAGGATCTCATGCGCCAGTGCACTCCTGCTGCTGAGCGATATCACCGGCCCTTTTTTCATATGTGGGTACTAGGAGTCAAACTCAGGACCTCACACTTGCCAGGCAGGCACTTATGCTGCTGAGCTATCTCACCAGCCCTACATTGCTGTTTTAAATGCTTTTATCTTCTATTTTGACAGGTGATGTCATTGTCTTTTGAATTAATTATCAAATTACCTTTAGTTTATGCTGATTAAAAGAGTACATAAAAATATTATTTATATTTATTAAAATAAAGGTTTACTCTATGTTAACCTGCCATGGTGATATGTATCTCAATATTATTATACAATATTTAGTAAGTTTTTAAATATTCAATATCTATCTGGAAATAATTTTGTTACAATGTCTGTAAACATTTCATTAATTCTATAATATATTTCATTATTTCTTTTTTATTTTAAAGAGAAAAAACATAAAACAGAATTTCAAAACAAGATAATAGGAGAGTAACAATAATTAATACATTGTGTATTATTATCGTCAGAGTAGTTACTCACAGTACAAGATATAGGCATGAAATCTTGTCCAAACAATATTAGCACAAACCTTTCTTTTCAATGAACTAAGAGAAACTAGCTGTATAACTATCTTAACTGTCTCATTTATATATTTATATGTTTTTCCTTTTCCCTTCCTTCCTTTTCCCTTTCCCCATCATAGTTTCTCTTTTCTTTTGAACAGTTTCTTCCCAATTCAAAATATCTATTGTACAATTTGTATCCTATTTACTCATTCAACTTCTCACACGACTATATGATATTTACACACATGGGTCTGATTTATTTCACTTATGAGTATGGTCTCAAGATACATCCATTTACCTATGAAAATCTCAAGTTTATCCTTCTTTATGGCTGAGTAGTACTCCACTGTATTAAAAAAACACATCTTTTTTATCCATTCCTCAGTTGGTGGGTATTTGGGTTGTTTCCAAGATTTAGCTATTACAAATTGAGTTGCTATAAACATGGGTGCACATATATCACCACGGTACAATGTTTTTAATTCTTCTGGGAAGATATCCAAAAGGGGAGTAGCTGGGTCCAATGGAACCTCTAGTCCTGGTTTTTTGAGGAATGTCCACATTGATTTCCACAGTGGTTGCACCAGTCTACACTACCACCAACAGAGAAGTGTTCCTTTTTCCCCACAGCCTTGCCAGCATTTGTTATTGGTTGATCTCTTTTATTTTTTTTTTTGTGGGTACCAGGGGGTCGACCTCAGGACCTCGCGCGCCAGCAGGCACCCGTGCCGCTGAGCAATATCACCGGCCCCTTTTTCGTTTGTGGGTTCTGGAAGTCGAACTCGGGCCCTCGCGCCTGCCGGGCAGGCGCTTAAGCCACTGAGCCATCTCACCGGCCCCATTGGTTGATTTCTTGATGATAACCATTCTTTCTGGAGTGGGATGGAATCTCAGTTTTGTTTTAATTTGTATCTCTCAGATGACAAATAATGTTTAAGATTTTTTCATATATTTATTTGCCATTTGTATCTCTTCATCTGAGAAGTGTGTATTCATCTCGGATGCTCATTTTTGGATTGGGTCTTTGAATCTGGGGGGGTCTGATTTTGTTTCAATTCTTTATATGTTTTAGATAGAAGTCCTTTTCTGAGGGATAACTGGCTATAAATTTTTCCCACTCTGTGTGTTGTCTCTTCACTATGTTGGTGATTTCTTTTGATGTGGAAAAGGTTTTAATAAGGTGAGATCCCATTTGTTGATTTTTTGTATTTATTTCCCATGTGGGTTTTGTTCATGAAGTCTCTGCCTACACCTGTAGCTTCAAGATTTCTACCAAATTTCTCTTCCAGTAGACTTAGTGTTTCTGTTTTAATATTTAGATCTTTGATCCATTTCGATCAATCATCTATTATATCTTGTTTGAATATTTCAAGTGAAATTTTCAAAATTATATCTTCTTAACTACAAATCAATGATGAAGTTCACTTCAAAGTAGTTAGCACTCCAAATATAATGGAAGTTAGTTAATATGCTCAATGTCTTTCAATGAATTCAACATGAATTTATAGAGCCTTGATTATTTTATCATTTCTCATTTGATACTCAAATTTTATCCATCTATGACATCATAAATAAACTGTAAACACGTAAGAATTAGTATTTGCTATTTGATGGGTATAAAGTATCAGATAAGCAAGATAAATATGTTTTACAGATCTTCAGCATAACATTGAACTTACTGTCACCAAGACTATATTAAATATTTGTTATGACAATAGATGTCAAATTGTATTCTTTTCTTTTTTTTTTGTAGGTACTGGGGGTCGACCTCAGGACCTCACGCTTGCCAGCAGGCACCTGTACTACTGAATGATATCACCAGCCCTTTTTTCGTATGTGGGTACCGGGAGTCGAACTGACCAAAATAAAATTTCTAATAAAATTATACAGAAAAATATATATTGGTCAGTCTGTTTGAATCAAGTACCTTGTATAATTTCAGCGTTGATAATTGAAAATTTTTCATATGTAGTATCTCAATCTATTAAACATTTCACTTATGCATAAGAAATATAATGACAACATCTTTACCTAGAAATTGTGTGCTGCATCTGTCTTGGTTACTTTCCTCTCGTCACTGAGACAAAATACCTGATGCCTAAAATTAAGGAAGGAAAGCTTTGTTTAGCTCAGTTTGTGGAAGTTTCAGTCTGTAATCTGCTGGCTCCAAGGCAGAGTGGCACATGGCAGAGGAGCAACAGTTCATGGCTGCAGAAAACAGCAAAAGCAACAACAATGAAAAGGGAGAAGCAGCGTGAGAGAGAGCAAATCTCTTTCTCTCCTTTATATTACATGCAGGCTGCCTGCCCCAGGGTGGGTGTAGCACTCACGCCCATAATCCCAGCACTAGACAACGAATCAATTACAAATTCTAGAATCCTTCCCCCTTGACTGCATGAGGCTTTGGGGGGACACCTAGACACACACCATAAGAGCATCTTACCTAGGGAAATTAATACTTCACAATTTAAGTATTATGACTGAAAATATATGGCCGTGCCTCAATATCCCTTGGCAGTTCTCTAAATCAGTAATGTAATAAAGAGCAAAATACCCATAGGGGAAGGGAGAAGTGCTGGCTCAATGTTAAGCCAAGTGTGAACATAAAAGAACATGCTTGTGGACTGCATAGATTTACTTATCATAGGTTTTTTTTTGTGGGTACTGGGAGTCAAACTCAGGACCTCATGCTTGCCAGGCAGGCCCTTATGCCGCTGAGCCATCTCACCGGCCCCGTTATCATAGGTTTAATCCTAAAGAAATAATCTTAAAATAATTGGAATATATTCAAACTTTTAAATGTAAAATAATCATTTGAATACATACATTCTAGAATTTCAAAAATTCATTAAATTATTAATATTTTACATTCAACTTTAAAAATTAGTTTTATTAGTATATGTTTGCCATACATGATGCTTACATTCATCATAGAGAATTTGTATCTTTACATAATATTCTTTTTTCCTATTCCCCTCACCTCCCTTCAATCCTTCCCCTTTCCCCTTCCCATTTACAAAACTTTGTTTCCATTATTTTCCTTCCATTATTTTTTTATCCTTTTTCCTTCCTTTCCTTCCCTCATACCCCTCCCTTGTTCTCCTTTCCATTTGAACATGTTCTTCCTACTTGTCAGCATTTATCCTCCATTTTGCTCCTTATTTACCCTTTGGGTTTCTCACGCAAGTGAAACAATGTGATATTTAAAGATGCGTGCCTGATTTATTTCTCTTAAAATTATGTTCTCAAGGTGCATCCATTACCTAAAACCTTCTCAGGTTTATGCTTCTTTATGACAGATTAGTACTCCATTGTATATAAAAACCACATTTTTTTTATTCATTCATCGGTTGGTGGGCATCGGGTCTATTTCTGAGACTTAGCTATTATAAATTGTTCTCCTATAAACACGGGTGTACATATATCACTGTGGTACGGTGCTTTTTTTTTATGTGGGTACCAGGAGTCAACCTCAGGACCTCAACTCACGCTTGCCAGCAAGCTCTTGTGCCACTGAGCGATATCACCGGCCCTTTTTTTCCTTTATGTGGGTTCCGGGAGTCGAACTCAGGACCTCGCGCTTGCCGAGCAGGCTCTTATGCCGCTGAGCTGTCTCACCGGCCCTGGTATGGTGCTTTTAACTCTTCTGAGAAGATACCTAGAAGGGGAATATCTGGGTCAAATGGATCCTCTTGTTTTAGTGTTTTGAGGAATCACCATACTAATTTTGATAGTGGTTTCACCATTATATTCAACTTTTAAAGAAAATAAAATTTAGTGAAATAGTCATAATCTGTATTAAAAAACAATGAATAAGAATTATGGCTCTAGGGTATAGCTTGGTTGTGGAATGCTTTCACAGCATGCACAAACCCCTGTATTCAATATCCAGCTCTAGGGAATAGATTTGTTCCACTGCAAAGCTTTGAGTTGTGTAATAACTTAAAACAAGGCTTTTGTGGCTTTATGGAATTTCATACAATGAAGCAACGTAATGGAGAGATACAACCTAGAGTTTTTAAAAATGTGTTGAATTTTTTTATCAATAGACTTCTTATAAACCTATGGTTCAAAATGTTGGGTTGAGCAACTGCTAGTGTAAAGATCAAGAATTTGATATAAGCTAATACAAGGAAATTTATGTATAAAAAGTATAGCAAATCATACATATTTGTATCATTTTTAAAAAAATGCCAAATTCACCTTAACTTGCTTTATAATATAATCTCAGTCACTGACTTTAAAATATACTCAAAATATTTGTTTTGAATAGATACTGAATAATGTATTATCAGTCTGTAATCGTGCATCCTCATGCACAAAACTTAATCAGTTCTATAAATTTATATTTCACTGAAAAAATGTGGAGTGCTGTTTATGGAGAGTGATGCATGCTGTGGTTCCTTAAGGAGTGATGAGATTTTATGTGTATATATAATTTCAGAATATATATGTTTCAAATAGATGTTAGAATCTCTCTCTCTATATATATATGTATATATGTGTATATATATGTATATATGTATATGTATGTATATATATATGAAAGAAAATATTTCAGGATAGATAGATAGAGACATATATAGAAAGCTGACTGACAGAAAAACAGATAGATTGTACGGTAGGCCACACAGCTCCTACTGGATCACAAACATGTGTTTTTTCCTGGTCAAAAGGTTGCCACAGAATGTAGACTTGAAAAAAAAAATCCTCTCTGATGGTGAAAGAGTCTCTGAATTGCATTTCAGGTGAAAGATCTGAAGACTGCCTAGAGATTGCATCACCCATTACAGATAGAAACATGGTCTGGTGTTCTCATTTGAATGTAGGCATGAAGGGAGCACCTACGATCTCCATCAATACAGGCCAGGAATGAACCAACAGGAGGGCATCTCCAACACAGAGTGCAACAAAAGATGGATTTAACCCATAAGCTATCTAAGCTGTGACTTTTTCTAATCTCCTTTTACTGCCCAGTGCTCTGAAAGGCCCACACAAAAGGCTGGGTGGGATGTAAACCTAACACACACACACACACACACACACACACACACAGACACACACACACACACACCCCTAATATCAGCCTTAGAAAAACAGTTGCATTTGAGGGCTGAGATGACAAGAGAAGGAAGTGGAAATATGTTGGAGAAGAATTTTTAACTTGGATGGGACATTAAACTGTTTAATTGAGTGGGTTCAAATTTATAATATCCCAAGATGTTGTTTTAAAAGATGAAAAAGTCAGCCGAACAGAATGCTGTGGATTCTTTCACACAAGTCATGGAACCATAAGAAGGGGGTGGTGCAGTTTGAATGCAGAAGAGTTGGAAAAACATCAAAGGAAATAATAATATTATTTCTATACCTTATCAAGGGTAAACAACTCAAAAATCAGTTACTAGATTGAATGGATACATAAATAGACCATAAGTTTATATTAAATGGATGATTAAAATAAAGAAGATAGGTCTTATGAGATATAAAGACTGGGAATGACATTATAATAATTAAAAGAATATACTATTAATAGGAATCTATATCAGATTGATTAAATGAACTACAATGATCAGAATCATGCCCCTATATGAACATAAATTTTACAATAGATAAGATAGTAATTAAATAATTGAGGGCAAGTAGTGGTGAGAAGCATAGGCTCTGTTTCCAGACATCTTGGGTCTAAATCTCAAACCCAATTCTCACTAGGTGAATGACCTTGAGTAAATTGCTTAATCTCTGTATATCTTAATAGCCACATTAATGAAGTGAGAGTAATTGAGCTACTAACCTCAGTTTGTTATGAAGACAAAAAAAATTTACTATTTTAACCCATTTTAATCATCATTGGCATAGCAAGAAAGAGGAACACATGTTAAATAAAAGAATAATATCAGAACATTTAAAAATAATTTAAAATATGTTCCTAACTTTTCCATGCTTAAAATTGCTATCTTCACAAATTAAACATGAATATAAAATGAAGTCATGTTAGCTGAGGTAAAGCAGGACAGTTGTCCTTTGGGACCTGCAGGGGATGCTTAACAGGACCTTTCATGCCAAGATTCCAAAATTCATGAATTCTCTTTTCACTTATATAAAATGGCACAGTACTTACATGTAATCTATGGACATTATCCTGTATACTTTTAGTCATGTATATTTCTTATAGTACCTAATACAATGTAAGTGTACATAAAGAGCTTTTGTCATTGTTTGTGAAACAATGACAAAATAAAAGCCTGTATAGGTTCAATACAGATACAACCATTGTAGACCTAACTGCATAATTCTTCAGTGAGGTGCAAATATAAACAATGCTGAGTGAGTTCTGTACAGAGGATGTGTAAAATGGCAAGAGGCTACAGCAAGTTATACACATATAATTCATACGAGTAGGTTTAGGGTGGTGCTCAGCATGCAGCAAATTCAAATTTTACTCTGGAAATTTCTGAAAAAAATTCAGTATATATTTGTTGTGTAGTTGGGTGAATCCACAGATGAATATCCCATAGATAATGAGGGCAGACTGTGTTTATTTATGTAATATGGACAATTGGAAGTCTTTCTATGTATCATACATGTCTTTGCAAAATACCTGAGACCCACAACTTAAAGGATAAAAGGTTTATTTTGGCTCACTGTTTCAGTTCATTGTTGGCTGGTTCCAATAAAGGAATGGCATGGAGGAAGGGCGCGGTGGAGAAAAGCTGTTCAACCCATGTAGGCAAGAAGCAGAAAGAAAAGGGAACAGCTGCAGACAATAATATATCTTTCTAGATCATGCCCCAGTAACTCACCCCTTCAGACCAGGCATCAACTCCTAAAATTACTTTCAGCTCTGAACTCATCTGTGAATTAATCCATTGGTGAATATAAAACCCCCATAATCCAATCACTTTCTAAAAGCCCTACTCTGCCTTAAAGAAGGATAAATTTGAGGCATTTCTAGGTAAATGGATGCAACTTGAGACTATACTTTTAAGTGAAATAAATTAGACTCATATGTGTAAGGATCATATTGTCTCTCTAGAGTGGGAAGCTGGAAGAGTAAATAAGGACCAAAATGTACAATAGATGTCATGAAATGGGAAGAAATTGTTCAAAAGGAAAGGGAAACTAGGGTGAGAGAAGGGGCAAAGGAAGGAAGGGAAAAGGAAAAACAAAAAAACAACAAAAAAAGGATTAAATGGAAACAAAAGCTTTGTAAAAAGGGACGGAAGCGTTGAAGGGAGAAGGGGGAATTGGGAAATAAAGAGGAATCAATATATATCATGTATGGGTGCCAATTCCCTATGATAAATATGATCATTATGTACATCTAAAATGTACCAATAAACTTAATTAAAAAATAAATAAAAGCCCACATCTGAACACAAGGGACATTCTAGATCTGAACTATAACAATGCTCAAGGAAGAAAATTTTAAAAAAATCATTAACAACCTGTATTATATATTTTAATATTTTGGAATCAAAAGGCCTTTAGAAATTTCAGTACATGTATCAAAATATTTTTTAAAAACTCAGAATTTTCCCTGTGGGAGGTATGCCTTCATTTACTGTTAGCTTATGTCAAAATAGTCAAACATTCTTCATTGATTTAATTGTATTATTTTTTAAAACACATGGTAAGGACACATATACAAAAGACTGCTTACCTTACAGAGAATAGCTATATAATTTTTGGTAAATATAACTAATTAGAAGAAATATATGATGTTCAATAGGCAGTAAGTGACTGATATCAATTCGTAGAAATTTAAGTAATTTCTTAGTTACTTTCTCATTGCTGAGACAAAATCCCTAACATCCACAAGTTAAAGTAGGAGGGTTTTATTTAGCTCACAGGTTATAGAGGTTTCAATCCGTATTTGGCTAACTCCAAGGCAGAGCGGCATGGTAGAGAAGCACGGCAGTGTAGAAACAGTCCATGGCAGGGCAGGCAGGAGACAGCAAGAAGACTACTTTCCTACCATCCACATTTCCCTTTATATTCCTTCCAGGCTACAAGCCTATTGATTTGTGACACCCACACCCAGGGTGGATCTTCCATTATATACACCTAGAATTATGCTACACACATGTAGTTATTCCATGCCCTTGATCCCAGTATCACACACCCTAGATCCGATGAACTGTGGAAAGCCCTACCTATGAGCACATAAGGCTTTGGGGGACATCTAGATACAAGCCATAAAAAGTAATAAAACTTGCTCTTTGTTCACTTTATTACAGTAAACACATAAACAACAAAAATAATAAAATATTCTGCATAATGAACTGGCATTAATCCTTTGTTTAATATTTTAACTCAAATTCTCTTGAAGTCATTTTTAAAAAAAAGACTCAAAAAAGAGCAATGCTGCAGTTCGGATCTACAGTCTTGAAGCTTTAGTCATTAGCCTGTGGAGCTATTAGAAGATGGTAACACTTTTAAGAGGTAGGACCTCACAGAAGTAAGTTAGGTCTCTGAGTGTGTGGTTTTCAACTGGATAATGGGAACTCAGCCACTCTTCTTTTCTCATTGTTTTCCAGCTGCCATGAGGTGAGTGGCTTTGCTCCACCGTATACCTCCTGCCATGATATTCTGCCTTGTTACAGCTTCAAAATCAATGGAGCCGGGTGATGATGAACTCAAACCTCTCAATAGCCATAAAATCAGCAACATTAATAGCATCATAGACAAACTGGGATATTGACATACCCTGTTTTCCAATAATGTACCACCCTCATCCATAGAAAAGCAATCTAAAATTATAGTAAAAACACTAAGATAGACCAAATATTGATATCCTAATTGATATCTATCAAGTAAATGCAGCAACTATACCTCCACTAACAAAGGAATGTATTCAACAATAATAGCATAGAGTTAATTATCTACTCATAAAGCTTCATGGGTATATTAGTAAAGCTACAATGGTGAAGAAATGGATAATTGAAAAAGGACAGAAAAATTAATCAATGGAAGATGAGGAAGAAAGAAAAGTGATGTAAATAATCCTATTGAGGCATAAAGGAAAATTAATAGTATTAGATAAAAGTAACACAAAAGAACAAACAAGAAAAAGAAGAATAAATATAAAATAGCAAAACATAGAAAAAAGAAAAAGAAGAAAAAAAGAAAAGGAAAAAGAGAATAAAACAAGAAAAAGAAAAAAGTAAGAAAAAAGCACATCCCCCACAACCAATGAGAAAAACAAAAATAAAAAACTGTCACCTCCCTCACAAAAATCTTTTGTATTTTTAAATGAGTATTTTCTTTCCATGGTCTGCTGTCTCGGAATCCAGCAAGTCAGAATTTTCTTTGCTTAGCCTTTTGGCCTACACATTTGTGCAGTGTCCATCTTGCTCCAGTGACCCCTTTCTCAATACACCCCAGACTGTGACAACCACCCAAGCCAAGTTTTGTCCTTGCTCAAATTGCTAGATGAGGAAAATGATCAGCCCAGTGGTCTGTGGTGGATTGAAGCAGCAGGGCAGGGGTTCCAGCACACTGATGGATTTAATGTCAGACATAGCCACGTCTGAAAGCCATGGTCACTGGGACTGTTTTCACACAATGGATCGTGGGGGTTTTGTCCTTCCTGGCCTGAGCACAAACTTCTACGGGGATCTGTGTCTAGCCTGTACCCTCTCCGTGGCTGTCTTTCATCGATGTTTCTCATCCAGTCCCTGTGGAAGGTAACACTGGAAGTCCTAAAGTGGAATTGTTCTGTAGGTTTCTGTGGTTCAGTGTTTAACAATTAGCACCTTCCCAAAGCGATCTCTGGTTAAATACTTTCTAGCAATATGGTGCGTGCTGCACTGGGTTTATTCTCCAAGTATAGCTTGTCATGAAGGTGACAGTTTTGGAGCAAAACCACACAGTGTTTCTGCAGTTTACAATGTGGTCTCCTTCCAACATTCAACTTTTGTGAAGCAGGGTTTTCCACAATGACAGCAGGCAAAATGAGATTACAGAGTAGACTAGACATAAGCAATACACTTTGGATGTCACTGTCTCCCATCACCCCCACATGGGGCTGTCTAGTTGCACAAAAGAGGCCCAAGGCTCCCACTAATTGCATTATGGTGAGCTGTATAATTATTTCATTATATATTGCAATGTAATCAAAATAGAAATAAAGTACATGATAAATGTAATGTACTAGAACCACCCCAAAACCATTCCTCCACCACTCTGGCTTGTGGAAAAATTGTCTTGTACAAACAAGTCCCTGATGACAAAAATGTTGAGAACTGCTGCTATAAGAGCCTGACATTTAGAGAATTAGAATAAAAGGTATAAGAGAACTGTTTGCACAATTTTTATTCTTTCTATAAAGCTGTAACTATTTTAAAATATAGCAAACACAAAAATATAACAGATTTTGGAAACAAAATAGTTTGCTTGAAAGCTGTTCCTATGATCTTTTGATGGTAGAGAGAACGCATTCATGAAAGAGCTAGAGAATGAAGTTGCTTACTTGTCTCTCCCTGCCTTAGAATGAATAACAGTTTTGACAGTCTGTATGTAACTGTGTGTGAAGAGAAACAGTTGAGCCCATTTAGGAGTGTTTGGCACATTGGGTTGATGCAGCTTTTGGCAGCAGACATAACTCTTTGTTGAACCTTCTGACATCCTCAGAGTTCAATGTCGTGGTTCATCTGACTAGTCAGCCTGAGGCAATGCCCCCAACCACAGGTGTGGATGTGCAGTGTCAGTAGTTGAAAGGAACCACTCTCCCACCCATATATAGTTGTGTGTGGTAAATTTAATAAGTTTAATACCTCTGCTATAATTCTCCTTGGTGAATAATGTTTCACCTTTCAACTAACAGTTGTAATTATATATGTGCAAGGAACATTTCTCTGCTGGTTGAGCTCCCATCAAGCTCTTGTATCAGTCCACTTTCTGTTGCTGTAACAAAATATCTTAGACTGTTTTAATGTATAAAGAAAACTCATCTATTTGTATTTTGGCTAGGTTGGTGTTAATGTAACAAAATATCCAAGATAATCAACATAAGAAGAGAAATGACTTTGGGTCGGAGTTGAAAATTTTATGCAATGATCCATTGCCTTTGGATTGTGGTGATACTAAAATATGTCAGACACATGTGGCAGGGAAATTTTTGACCTCTTGGCCAGGGATGAAAGAGAAAGGAATAATCCCTAAGTCCTACAATCTCCTACATCCCCACAATGACTAAAAGATCTCCTTCTAGGGTCTATGTCTTAAAATTTCTCCCGACTCCCAATAGTGCCAATCTGGGGCCTAAGCCTTTAAAGCATGGGCCTTTGGGAGACATTTCAGATCCAAATTATAGCAATTTAACAGCAGTATTGGACGTTCATGAGCATGATGCAAGCACTGACTTGCCTTTGGTGGAAGGACCTTTTACTGTGTTGCGTGGCAGTTGGCACTGTGGCGGGAGCTCTTGTTATGTGCAGAGGTCACGTGGGACGACAGGAAGTCCATCGGGGACTTCAGAGGGGCCCTTGCACTTTTATAAGAATCCTCTCTTGAGACCTAATCAGAGTCCCCAAAGAACTACATCAACTCCTTCTGCGGGTCGTATTCTCAAAGACTCAATTGCCTCCTACTGCATCCATGCATCCAGCTCTTAAATGTTACAAGCTATTTCCTGACATTACCAAACTGAGGACCAAGCTACCAGCACATGAATTCTTGGGGAACACAGTCGTATCAAATCCAAACCATAATAACTCTATTGAATTGTTTTGTACAGAACGATAGTAAAAAAATTAATAATAACAATTATAATACAGTAAGTCCCAGGCTTACAAATGAGTTCGTTCTAGGAGATTGTTCATAAGTTGGATTCATTCATACGTCCAACAAAGCCTCTTATATACCTTTGACATGAATGTACAATACATATTGCTTTGTGCTTCCTAGCAGTCCCCTCCACATCCTCACTGCTTTTCCTCTTGCTTCTGAACATCGTGATCTCTGATTGAGCACTGTACTACTGTACACTATGGCACTATACACCCTACGCACCCAGAAGCACAACTGTGACAACGTCCTGCAGGCATGTGAGCTACTTCTGAGATTCGTTCAAATCTATGAATGTTTGTGATGTGAAGTCTGTTTGTATCTGTGAAAGTTCACAACTCGAATGTTTGTAAGTCAGGAACTTACTATAGTACTGTGTTTCTCATATGCTACTTTCCTTTTCAATTTTAGCCATATCTTAATATATACAATTATAATGTTCTGCTCTTCCTCTTAATTTTGCTTTCATACTCTCATTTACTTTTTTGTCTGTGAGTTCCTGAATTTGTGTACTTCCTGTCTCACATATAGGACCTTCTTTCCTGCTATTTCTTGCTTCATCTTCCTGCTTTTTTTTCTGTTGCTGAAAATTTCATTATTTCATTCCTTCATGTTCCTTTAAGTGTTCCGTCATATGAAGTATTTTTTAAAATTGTTATCATGGTATAACAGTTATGAAAATTTTGAGCAGGTTTTCAAACTCATCAAATAAACTTCATAAATAGTATCTTCCCTACTGCACAAGTGAATATCCAATGAGTATTGTAATTCACAACACAAAATAGTCTATAAGCACTGAACAAATGGATTTCACTCTCAACGTACCTGTTAAAGCACAAGAAATAAGTACTATAAGCATTGTTCATAAATAAAAAGAAAAAGGCATTTCATTGTCATAGTAATTTTCATTTCTGTAAAAGTTCAATAGTTAAAATAAGTTTGTTCAGATTCAAGATTAAAAATCATAGATCAAAAATGGTACATTAATTAACAATTTTTTATAACTAACATTATTATTTTCCAAGGAAGCCATTGCTAAAACATTAACAAGTTAAATGATGTCATCATATTGAAAGAGATTATAAAGATTAATTTTAAAAACAAAATCCTGCTATAATACTAAAAATACATGTATTTGTTCTTGGGGTGTGATAATGTGACACTAAATAGTAATAAAGCTCTTTGTAAAAGTTGTATGTGTCGGGCCGGTGAGATGGCTCAGTGGCTTAAGCGTCTGCCAGGCAAGTGCGAGGGCCCGAGTTCGACTCCCGGAACCCACATACGAAAAAAAAGGGGCCGGTGATATCGCTCAGCGGCACGGGCGCCTGCTGGCGCTCGAGGTCCTGAGGTCGACCCCCTGGTACCCACAAAAAAAAAAAAAAAAGTTGTATGTGTCAACATATGGTGAATGTCTCCTAAGTGAAAATCACATTATTAAAATCTGTAGGGTTTCAAAGGAACACAAATCCTCAAGTAGCTCTCTTTCTGGAAAAATAAATGACTACAAATTACAAAGCAAAGCTTCTGAAAAGCATTCACTTGTCAAATTGCTAAATACAATGACCATTCAAAGTCAACTGAATAGAAATTGTGAGTAAAATGCAAATTTTATCCTTATTTGCACTTTTGGTTTCTCACATCAGAGAAACAATGCAGTATTTACACATGTGAGTCTGATTTATTTTAGTTAAGACTATGGTCTCATGGTGTATCCATTTACCTCGAAAAGTCTCAAGCTTATCCTTCTTTATGGCTGAGAAGTAATCCATTGTTTAAAGCAACCAAACAAACAAACAAACAAACAAAAAACAGGGCCGGTGAGATGGCTCAGCTGCATAAGCTCCTGCCTGGCAAGCACGAGGTTCTCAGATCGACTCCCGGTACCCATATAAAGGAAAAAAAGGGCCGGTGATATTGTTCAGTGGCACAAGCGCCTGCTGGCAAGTGTGAGGTCCTGAGTTCAACTCCCGATACCCACATAAAAAAAATCTTTATCCATTCACCAGTTGATGGGCATTTGGGTTATTTCCAGGATTTGGCTATTACAAACTCTGCTGCTATAGACATGGGTGTGCATATATCGCTGTGGTATGATGCTTTTAATTCTTTTAGGAGAATACCAAGAAGGGGAATATCTGGGTCAAATGGAACCTCTAGTCCTAGGTTTTTGAGGAATCTCCACTGTGATTTTCAAGTGGTTGCACCAGTCTACACTCCCACTAACAGTGGAGAAGTGTTCTTTTTTCCCTACAGCCCCACCAGTATTTGTTATTGGTTGATTTCTTGATAATAGGTATTCTTTCTGGGGTGAGATGGAATCTCAAAATTGTTTTAATTTGCATCTCTGGCATGACTAGTGATGTTGAAGATATTTTCATATATGTATTTGTCATTGTATTTCTTCATCTGAGAATATGTATTCATCTCAGATGCCCATTTTTGGATTGGATCTTTAAATTTGGGTAGTCTGATTTTTTCCAATTCTTTATATGTTCTAGATAGTAATCCACTGTCTGAGGAACAGCTGGTAGAAATGTTTTCCCATGCTGTGAGTTATCTCTTCCCTCTGTTGGTGTTTTTTCTTGCTGTGCAAATGCTTTTTAATAAGATGAGATCCCAGTTATTGAAATGTGTAATAGGTATTGTGAAATAGGAAGAAAATGTTCAAATGGGAAAAGGAATGAAGGAGAGGGGAGAAGGAAAGGATAGCAGGGAAAAGTAAATGAGAAAAGGAGGAAAAATGGAAACAAAGCTTTATAAATGGGTATGGGAGGAGTGGTTCAAAGGAGGGTAGGGCAAATTGGAAAAAAAGAAACAAGTTATAACGTGTAAAGGTATAAATTCTCTATGATGAATGTGATCATTCTGTGTATCTAAAATGTACCAATAAAATCTGATTGAAAAAAAGAAAAAAGAATATAAATCAGGAAATATTGAGGACTAAAATGTAGAGAAGAAACACTATCTAAATTGAATTGTCCTCCATTTGCTATTTTTGGTATACACCTGTTCAGAACTTTTCTGTTAATATTTTAAAATTCATTGTCTGTAATTGATACAATGATGATTTAAAAGTTCTGGCAATGAAAAAAATGCAAATTTGGGACTCTTGGACATACAGAACTGATCACTTAACTTATGGGGTTTGGGAGGCACAGATTTTAGAGGCTGAACAGTAGAAGAGTTGTAGAGAAAAAAAAGTTGATTTGAAGCAGGAAGAGGAAAAACAGGCCCAGTGAGAGGTAGACCTCCTGCTTCACCCCTCTTCTTAAGGTTTCCACCAGTACCCAATGCTGCAAATTTGGGAAATAAGTTTAAAAATTCAAGTTAAAATAATAGAGGTGTTTACTTTCAACAAAGTAATATTAGGGTCTTTGGTGATTTTAATTTCACTTATTGTAATTTCAAGTTTTAATATGTTTGTATTTCCTTTTTTCTTTTTTTAGGTTTTACTGAAGCATTGTAGACAAGCATTCTATACATTTAAGGTGAAAAATTATTTTCTGTAAAACAATGTTTTGATGTACATATTCATTATAAAATGATTTACTGGTATTTTCCTAATGTGTATGAGAAAATTTGAGATCTAATATCTTATGAATTTACAAACGTACGAAAAATTAAGTATATTCATTATGGTACACAGGAGCTCCCCAGAATTTACTTATTCATTTTATAACTGAAATTTTTGTCCTTTTACCAATGTCTCATTTCTGCATCCTCTAGGCCCTGAAAATCACCATGGTAACCATTGTATTCTTTGTTTTATGAGTTTGAGTTTTCTTAAGGTTCCATGTGAGTCAGATTATGTGGTATTTTTATTTCTGTCCCTGTCTTATTTTGCTTAGTGTAATGTTCTCTATGTTCATCTATATTGCTGTAAATAATAGCATTTCCTCATTTTCGGTGGCTGAATAATATACCTTTAATCATATATAAACTCCATGGATATTTGTTTCTATATCTTAGTTATTGGGAATTATTCCACAATAAAAATAGAAGTGAAGATTTTTCTTTAACATACTAACTTCACTTCCTTTGTATATACATACCTAGAAGTGAGATTGATGAATCATATGACAGTTATTCTTTGCATGTTTCTAAGAGAATTCCATACTGTTTACTGTAAAGGTTGTACTAGTGTGTATTTCCAAGAGTGTGAACTCTTCATCCTCATCAACCCTTATTATACTTTGACCATTTTTTCATAGCCATTTTAACAGTTATGCAGTGATTCCTCATTACACTTTTTATTTGTATTTCACTGGTGATTGTAATGTTTTAATTAGGATATAGGAGATTATTACATAGATTTTGCTTATAGAGTAACATAAAATAATTTTATATACTACTGAGGTTAAAGTGTAATATTTGAACATGTACACTGATCATCCAGATTAACTGCCATTTGCCCCTCCTTATAATTTACTTATGTTTGGAGCCTTGAAGCTCCTCCCTTCTAGATATCCCTAAAATTGTAAGTATACTGTGAACTACAATCATCCTTCTGTGATGTGGAATGCCAAAAGTAATCCCTTGTATTTAATTGTGTTTTGGTACGTTTACCCACTCTCCTTTCCTTCCCAATCTCTAGTGATCACCATTTTGTATTCAGGTTGGCCTGTTTAGCTTTCACAATTGAGAAAGAACATGTGATATTTGACTTTCTGTTTCTAACTTATTTTACTTAACATAATGTTTTCTAGATGCACCCATCTTTGTGAAAATGGAAGTATTTCATTGTTGTTTGCAGTGAAATAATTTTCAGTTTTTGTATATACCACCTTCAACAGTTCACTTACTAAAGGAAATCGACATTGTTTCTGTATCTCAGCTACTGTGAGCAGTGTAGCAGTAAACAGGGAGAGCAGGTAGGAATCTCTTTGCTATGTCGATTTCATGATCTTTGGATGTATACACAGAATTGGGATGGCTAGATTATATTATATGTATATATATATATACATATCATATAATAAATATATCATATATATATGGAGATATATATGTCCACACAGATGTTCACAATGAGTCTATTGCTTTACAATCTCACCAACAGTGTATGAGTTCCTTTTTTTATGTATACTCATCAGAATTTTTTTTATACTGCCAATTCTAACAGGGGTCAAATGCTATTGTTTTAGTTTTTATTCGTATTTCCATAATGGCTAATAATATTGAAAAGATTTTCATGTATTTGTTGGTCATTTGCATTTTTCTTTTAAGAATGTCTATTTGAGTTATTTGTCCATATTTTAGCAAATTACATTTTTGTTAAGTTTTCTGAGTTTCTTATGTATTCTTCATGTTGATCTTTTTTGAGACAAGTAGTTGAAAAATATTTTCTTCTGTTCTGTGGGTTGTCTATTCACTTTATTTCCTTTGATGTGCAGAAGCCTTGGTGTGTTTTTGCTCATTTCCTATGCCTTTGACTTCCAATCTAGAAAGTAACTGCCTGTACCAATATTTTGAACCATTTCCCCTTCATTTTCTTCTAATAATTTTAGAGTTTCAGGTTTTCTACTTAGGCTTATGATCCACTTTTCAGGTGATCTTTTAACTATAGAGAGATAGAAGTGAAGTCTCAATCATGTGGATTTCCAATTTTTCTAGCAGTATTCATTGGAAAGCCTGTCCTTTCTCCAATACATGTTTTTGACAGCTTTCTCAAAAATCAGTTGACTTATTGATGTGTGCGTTTATTTCTGAAAATTTATTCTGTTATATTGGTCTATGTGTTTATTTTTATGCAAATGCCATGCTGTTTTGTTATTATGGCTATGCAGTATGTTTTAAAATCATGTATTGTGATGCCTACAACTTTTTATTTGTCAAGATTGCTTTGCTATTTTGGGTTTTTGTGCTTCCATGTGAATTTTAGGATTTTTTTTTTTCTAGTTTTGTGATGTCAGTGGTGTTCGGATGGAGTTTGTGTTGAATCTGTGGATAGTTTTGAGAAGTAGGAAATTTTACAAATGTTATTTTTTTCCAATCCTTGAACATAAGAGGTCTGTCTCCTGTTTTGTGTCTTCATTTTCTTTCATCAATATCTTGTAATTTTCATTGCAAAGGACTTTTACTTTCTGGGTTAAGTTTTTCCTAGGCATTTTATTATTTTGTTGCTGTTTTGAATGAGACTGCTGTCATAATTTCTGTCTCATCAAATTTGTTATTGAGGTATAGAATAGCTACTGATTTTTGCAAATTTATTTTGTTTCTACTTTTTCAGTTGTAATAGTCTTTTAGTGTAGGGTTTTAGTATGTACAGATAGGTGTAATTTAACTTATTCCCTATTTGCATGCCTTTATTTCTTTATCTAGTCTGTTTGCTCCGGCCAAAACTTTTACCACTGTATTAAATAAAAGAAGTGTGGGTAGATATTCTCGTCTTATTCCTAGTTTTAGAAGAAATCCTTTCAGGATTTCCCTATTCATTGTAATACAGGATATGAGCTTGTCATATATAGCCTTTATTATATTGAGGTACAAGCCTTCTAAATTAATTTGTGCAGGAATTATATTATTAAGGAATGTTGAATTTGTACTACATGCATTATCTGAACTAATGAAATGATTGTATGATTTTAATCTTTCACTGTGTTGATGTGATGTATGTTTATTGACTTATGTTTGTTGAACCATCTTTGAATCTCACTTGAAAATAACTTGATCATGATGAATATTTTTGATGTGCTGTTGAATTTGATTTTGTAGAAAAATATCTGTATTCTGCTGCTGTTGGATAGCTTGTTTTATAAATACTATAAAGTCCATTTACTCAATAGTATAGTTTAATTTCAGTATTTCATGTTGATTTTTCATCTGGATGATGTGTCCATTGAGGAAAATGATGTGTTGAAATTTGTCACTTAATTTTATAAATTAGCAATATTTCAACAGTTCGTACAGTGCAAACATAAAATTGCATCATCTATATTGATAGTGTTGATTGACAAACTATTTTGAACTTAATTTTTCAACAAGTTAGGAAAAATATACAAATGTAATATGTACTATCTTAAAAGTTTTATTTTTATTTACTTAATGTCACTATGTTTAATCTAAGTAATATTTTAGGGTTAAAAATAATTCTGAGATTTAGGAAACATTGATATCTCAGCTCTTCATTTCAACATATTGCTAATGAATTCTTATTTTCCGTCACTAATACTAACAAAGTTAATGAAAATTTAGGGGAATGGCCTTAGACAAATAGTGAAATGAGTAAATTGTGAAATGAGTTTGTCTACTTAAACCTCCTAATTTTTAACAAGATAATAGGTGGTATTTCAATAATCACTAAATATGAATGAAGTACTTATCTGAAGTCTACTAATGTATGCTTACTTTCATATGATGCATCGAAATATCAAATATTAATATTAGTTGTATGTTCTTTTGTGAATCTAAATTACTTTATTATTTATAGAACGATTGTTCAGAAATATGAACATATTTTTGGCAGGATAAATGACAATGTTGTAAGTTCCTAGGAAATGACATATATTCCTGATTCTTGAGATGTGTATTACTGAGTTATTTCTATGAAGAAATCTGTTGTTTGAGATTATTTATTGATCAATGTAGAACTGATAAATAAGCTGTAATTGAAGAAATCTCTACTCTCAGTGACTTCCAAAATAAAAAATTTATTTTTCTCTTGCATTACAAGTGTACAAGGTTGTTGTACTTCTGCCCTATGTATCTTCTATGGAATCAGCTCTGTTGGCAGCCATATCTTTATAGCAGACTAAAAGGTTCAAGTAAACTACTGTTGAGTGCAATGACTCAAAGATTTCTTTAAACTGTTGTACATCAGTTTGAATCCAAAAGAATCTAAAATCTTTTAAACCAAAACAAATTCACATGGCTATGTTTGACAATATGAAAAGCAATTGTACTCTTCCCAAGGAGATCCCTGTGGGTTGTATTGCAATGTGCAGTCCTTTTACAGTGACTCAAGGTATAAACAATCGAGAATAAAAATACATTCAATTCAGTTGTGTCCCCTCTTCCCACATATATGCTTTCATCTCATTAATAAAAAAAAGTGTATTCTTCTCAGGAATGCATTACAAATGTCCCATGCAATTAATGATGCACTCTATACAGTGTTTGCTAGATTCAGAGATAAATATTTGGTTGGTACATAGTCTTTATTTTTTATTTATTTATTTATTTTTTGTGGGTACCGGGGGTCAACCTCAGGACCTCAAGCGCCAGCAGGCGCCCGTGCCGCTGAGCGATATCACCGGCCCTTTTTTCGTATGTAGGTTCCGGTAGTCGAACTCAGGCCCTTGTGCTTGCCAGGCAGGTGCTTACGCCACTGAGCCATCTCACTGGCCTGGTACATAGCCTTTAATATCATATAATCAATCCTATATGTTTAACAGAAGGTATTAGAGGTCCAGAGCGTCTTATTTTCTTATTGTCCTAAAGTTAGTGAAGGGTATTAGAACGCAGTTCCCTTATCATTTTACATTTTCTTGTATTAAACTAATAAATACTGAGATTAGGAAGGTATTTATACAGTAAGATCATTATCCTCAAAACATTTCCACTCTAAAAAGAGATTAGATATATACACAAATAGAATTTATATGAAAATAAGAATATTTAAATATTTTATATTCTTAAGTAAAATTAGAAATCACAACCTCGGGAGCCAATAACGGAAAAGAATTTAATGTATGTATTAGCAACTAATTCAAATATACAAGTTTTATAAAATCTGGAGTAAAATAGTTAAACAGATTCCTATAACACCAATAAAGATTTGACACTTATTTGAATCCTTTTCACAGCACTTACTAAAACAGGGTATACAAATATGTGAGCTACAAAATAAATGACAATTTCTAGGTTGTCATATGTCTATTGATGAATTTATTTATTAACAACCTGGAAGTGATAAATAACTAGTAACTGGTAGGATAACAATGAAACAGAGCATACAGGCTAATTATGCATGCCTGTTGAGACAATCCCATCACAAAATATGAAGCCAGAAAGTACACTAGAGATAGGCATTTCTCAAACTGAGAATTTTCTCATGCAGTTGATCACATATCTTTCAATCATGTGTGGGTCAGTGTTGCTTAATGAGGGCTTTCTAAATCACAGTGAACACCCTTAACCTCCGCTATTGTGTTGTTTGGTTGTTCTCTGTGTTTTATTAAAACCACATGATCTTGTTTTTCAACAAAATTCATTTTGTCTCCAGAGCTACTACTATTGGGCTGTACCGCTGATAAGCAATAGTAGGCACTTCATGTCCATTGCTTATGAAGGCAAGTTTATGTATATTTCTGGTTTTCTTCTCCAAACTTAAAGCTAAGTGAGACGTTTACTGGGTAACAGAAATCAATTAAATAAGACAGCAAGTGGCTGTCTTGGAGAAGTCAATTTAGTCACTTGATTCTGAATATCTTCATCTGTAATAAATTATTTTGTCTTTTGTAGTGAATAGAGTTTTACATCTTATTTTCCCTGTACATGACAGATGTATATGTGTATTTTCCTATATGCTATTTAAAAAATGGATTAATTTAAATAATAATGTAGAGCAGACAGAAACCATCGATGGGATTTAACTGGTCTACTTACATTGACAGCAAAATAGCCAATTATAGAAAACTTAATTCAAGATAAATGAAACTTACTTTCTATGATAACATACTGCCTAATTGAAAAATATTTTGGTAGGAATTAATTTTAAAAGATTCACATATCTGAGTAATGACATGCTAAGATGTTTTAAAACCATCATTATTTAGGTATGTATGTTTTTTAAATTAATTCTTGCTCAAAATAATTTTGCCATTTTTCTTCTGCTAATTCTTCTGATTATTTAGATTGGGGAATTTATTACAAGTAAAACTTTTGTCACCATATGATTATTTTTTACTTTTACTTATTCCCCCACATTTTAATATGATCACATGATTGTGACTACAGGTTGAGTGTTACATAGCCTGAACACTTCATTATGGCTGCTGCATGTGTAGAGTAACCCTGTTACTAAAAAAGAGGAAATAATTCTTTTTAGATATGACCTTGGAGAGAGTTTCAGAATTAATATATAACATCTGTGAAGCACACTGAGCTCTTTGAAGTAGGAGTTGTAATATAATGTAATATCACAGAAATCTAAGAGATTATGAAAGAACAATGTATTAAAGACAGGTTATCCTTCAACAGATTAATCTTTGACAGAGCCCCAGGCAACTGCTGGGATGCTAGCACAACCGTCAATTATACTTCTGAAGAAAGAGCTGTAATACTACACAACTACTACTTATATGTTACTTTTTATTACATATGGCTCATACTGATAGAGAGAAAGGTAGAAAATGGTACATATGAATCACAAACTAATATGCTATTGTCTTTAATCTTTTAAAACACTTGGCCATTTTAAGCATTCCACAAATCAGGAAAAATTAAACCAGTCATTTAAAAATAGAAAGTTATATCCTTACTTAAGTTTACAGAATATTTTCGGAACCTCTGTATTTCTCACATGAATGCTTCTATAAATAACATGCTTTTTTTTGTGTGTGTGGGACCGGGGGTCAAACTCAGGACCTCACGCATCAGCAGATGCCAGTGCTGCTGAGTGATATCACCGGCCCTTTCTTCCTATGTGGGTACCGGAAGTCGAACTCCGGCCCTCGCGCTTGCCAGGCAGGCGCTTATGCCGCTGAGCCATCTCACCGGCCCAACAACATGCATTTTTGTCCCCAAAAGCCCCAATATAAAGTTCCAACATAGTATACCAGATAGGTTACTTTCAAGATTGAGTGCATATAATAAAATTTCATTTTAGAGTACATGGATTGGCATTGAAACAATGTCTTGTTGGTTGGAAACATTATTTGTATTATATGTTCAGTTATAATTGATTGTAGAATTTGTAGTTTATAATAAAAAACTACAGACTTAGATGTGAGGCAAAGCCATCCAAAGTACATTTTGTTGAAAATTTACTCATGTGGTTTCATTAATAAAATAGCATTTTTTCCTCATTGTAATACAATGACAATATCAGTGCTGTGATTTTTTTTTTCTGGAGCTTCAATATATTATTTAAAGACATTGTAATGAATATAGAAACAAATACATTTTATAAAAAGATTAAATCTGGCAAACATTAAATATTCACAAATTCAGTGTAAGCATATTATTAATTCAGTATATATTACAATATATTGATAATATATGAGTATATTTATAAGCCTTAATTTCCACATCTTGATTGGTATAGTTTATCATTGGCATAAAATTATTTAATAAAATAAATCATCTGTGCAAAGCCTTAATGTAGTTGGTTTAAGTAACAATAATTACTTATTATTCTTAATTCCACATGTTGTCTCTTGAAAACATAGTATATATTAGCCTGAGAATTTAGTAACACAAATAGTTATGCTTTAAAACATATTTACATAATTAATGTACAATTTTTGTGTGTATCTTTTAATTTTTTTACAACAGCCTGTGTGCATTTAATATTATCCCAGTTTATAAGTGGAAGAAAATAAATTTGTGTGTAATGATGCAATTTTAACTTCTAAATTAGATAACGACTTGAGTTGTAAAGGGATGATTTAATTGATATTTATTTACTTTTAATAGTGTTTGTGATAACAGCTAGCAGGATGGAATATGATAGGACACTTTCTGGTTGACATAGTTTTTCTAGAATGTCATGCCATGGGAATTCTGCTGCTTTTAGTATATGGATTCTGAATTTATTCTGAGTGTTAATATCTGACTAGTAGATTGAAAAAGAAAAGTAATGGGAGACAGTTAAGGGAAAACTTTTATTGGTTAGAATATTACTTCTTGGGACAGTGATATAGCTCAGCGGCATAAACGGCTGCCTGGTAAGCACGAGGTCCTGAGTTTGACTCCTGGTACCCGCATAAAAAAAAAAAAAGAACATTACTTTTGCCTATTTGGCTAACATTTATATATCCATAACTAATTACGAATGATGTTAGAAAATATGTAGTCCTAAGTTTTGCTGAGGAAAATAAATTTGAGACCAACTATTCTGCATTACAGAAGTGATAAGTACATAACTCAGTGCCATATAGCTAATACAGACATTCTGGACTCAAAAGTAATGTCTTTTAATGCAGTAAAAATTACCAAATGTATGCCTTAATAATTTGTAATTTGGTATTTTTAGTGTTTTATAAGTAACAAAGATGACTCACTTTCATTATTATATTTGATCCATACAAACATTCTAGGAAAAGTCATATTATTCCAATAAAAATTTGTATTATAATGTATCAATAAAAACTTGTATAGGGACACAGGATCGGACATAAAGCCTTGTTCTTTCATTTACCAGCTGTTAATTTTGGGTAGATTACTTAGACTGTGCTAGCTATAATTTTCTCACAGGTTAAAGCACTACTAATACACCTATGTAAATATACCATGTAATGAAATATATGTCAAGTATGTTGTAAAAGAGAACATAACTGAACTTAAGAAATTGACTTGCATGTATATCATTATTTGATTTATAACAGAAGTTTGACAGAAATTTGAAGGAGAAAGAATACCTCTTTCAGTAAATAGTCATGGAGCACTTACAGTACATATTTGTATGTAAACTTGATTAATAATAAAAACTATTAAAATATAATTTCAGATACATTATAGATATTAATGAAAAAACAATTCTTGTTTTATACATTCTAGAATACATTTATTACCTTCCTAGGACAGAAAATTCACTTAAGAGACACAATAATACTAGACATATAAGAGAAGAAATCATGAACTATTTTATAATTAAGATCATTTTTTCATAAAAAACAGCAATTTGAAAACATGAAGACAAGACATGTAATAGAAAGTATAAGCAATAGATTTGTCTGACATTGTATGTGGATTTTAAATATATAAATAATTCCACCAAACAAATAAGAAAAATAAATAAAATGTAAAAAGACACACAATTACCTAGATACTTAAGACAATTTTCCAATATCCAGCAAGAATTTGGAATTCCTCAACAATATATTCATTTAACAAATGCAAAAAATGAAGCCTCAAAAAATGTGCATTTTGGGAACTTGTGTTCTAATAAGATGGAAAATGCAGAAGAAATGGACAGATGCCTATATACATATGAATTACCAAATCTGAATCAAGATGATACAAAAATCATGAATAAACCAATATCAATCAATGAGATCAAAGATGTAATTAAAAACCTACCAACAAAGAAAAGCCCAGGCCCTGAAGGAGTCAATGCTGAATTCTACAAGAAATTTAGAAAAGACCTAACACCACTACTTCTCAAACTCTTTAATGAAATTGAAAGGGAAGTAATACTCCTAAATTCATTCCTAGAAGCAAGCATTACCCTGATACTGAAATGGGTGAAGGACCTAACTAAGAAAGAGAACTACAGGCTAATCTTTAATGAGCCAAGTTGCAATAATTCTTATTATGATGCTGGCAAAGAGAATGCAGCAAATCATCAAAAAGATTATACACCATGAACAAGTTGGATTCATCCCAGGGATGCAGGGATGGTTCAATGTATGTAAATCAATAAATGTAATACAACATATTAACAGAGCCAAGGACAAAAACCATATGATCTTCTCAATAGATGCAGAAAAAGCTTTTGACAAGTCTAGCACCCATTCATGATAAAGACCCTCCAGAACATTGGAATAGATGGTTTTAGCTCAATCTGTTAAAAGCCATCTATAACAAACCAACAGTCGACATCATACTAAATGGGCAAAAACTGAAAGCTTTCACTCTAAAATCAGGAAAAAGACAAGGATGTCCACTGTCTCCACTCTTATTCAACATAATTCTGAAAACTTTAGCCAGAGCAATTAGACAAGAAAAAGAAATAAAAGGAATAACAATAGGAAAGGAAGAAGTGAAATTATCACTATTTGCAGAGGACATGATACTCTACATAGAAGACCCCAAAAACTCCACTAAAAATGGCTATATTTAATAAGCAAATTCAGTAGCATAGCTGAATACAAAGTCAACACTAAAAAATCAATAACCTTCCTGTACAAAAATAACAAATTCACTGAGAGAGAAATTTGGAGAAAAATAACTTTCACAATAGTATCCAAAAAAATGAAATACATAGGAATCAATCTAACAAAGGATATAAAAGACCTTTAATTGAAAACTACAGTACTCTGAAAAAGAAGATTGAAGACAGGATATCAGAAAATGGAAAGATATCCCTTTCCAGGTAGGAAGAACCAATATAGTGAAAATGGCCATACTCCCAAAAATTATTATACAGATCTAATGCAATGCTGATCAAAATTCCAACAGCATATCCTCACAGAATTAGAGAAAACAATCTAAAATTCATGTGAAACCAGAAGAGACCTAGAATAACAAAGGCAATTCTGGGCAACAAAGGAAAGACAGGGGCATCACAATCACTGACTTGAAATTATACTATAAAGCTATTGTGATAAAAACAGCATGGTACTGGCCAAAAAACAGACATGAGGATGAATGGAACAGATTAGAAGTTGCAGAGCCAACTCCAGATGTTCTTAGCCACTGTATCTTTGACAAAGGTGCCAAAACATTCATTGGAAAAAAGATAGCCTCTTTAATAAGTGGTGCTGGAAAAACTGGATTTCCATAGGCCAAAGATTAAAATTGCCCCATATTTTTCACCTTGTACTAAACTAAATTTGAAATGGATCAAATATCTAAATATTAAAACAGAAACATTAAATCAGCTGGAAGATAGGTAAAATTCTTGAAGAATTTGGTGTAGGCAAAGACCTTATGAATAAAACCCTGATTGCACAGGAGTTATCACAAAGAATCAATAACTGGGACCTCATCTTATTAAAAAGCTTTTGCACAGCAAGAAAAACCACCAAAAGAGTGAAGAGACAACCCACAATGTGGGACAAAATGTTTGCCAGCTGTTCCTCAGACAAAGGATTACTATCAAGAACACATAAAGAACTGAAATAAATTAGACCTCCCAAATTTGAAGACCCAATCCAAAAATGGGCATCTGAAATGAATACACACTTCTCAGATGAAGAAATACAAATGGCAAATAAACATATGAAAAAGTCTTCAACATCATTGGTCATCCTAGAAATGCAAATTAAAACAAAACTGAGATTCCATCTCACTCCAGGAAGAATGGCTATCATCAAGAAATCAACCAATAACAAATGCTGATGGGGCTGTGGAGAAAAAGGAACTCTTCTCCACCATTGGTGGGAATGTAAACTAGGGCAACCACTTTGGAAATCAGTGTGGAGATTCCTCAAAAAACTAGAACTAGGGGTTCCATTGGACCCAACTATTCCCCTTCTGGATATCTGCCCAGAAGAATTAAAAACATCATACCACAGTGGTATATGTGCAGCCATGTTTATATCAACACAATTTGTAATAGCTAGATCTTGGAAACAACCCAAATGCCCATCAACTGAAGAATGGATAAAAATGATGTAGTGTTTTTATAGAATGGGTTACTACTCAGTCATAAAGAAGGATAGACTGGAGACTTTTATAGGTAAATGTATGCAACTAGAGGCCATACTCATAAGTAAAATAAATCAGACTCACATGTGTAAACACTGTATTATCTCCTTAGTGTGAGAAGCTGGAAGAGTAAATAAGATCCAAATGGTACAAGAGATATTGTGAAATAGGAAGAAACTGTTCAAAAGGAAAGAGAAACTGGGATGGGGAAAAAGAGAAAAAAAGGAAGAGAAAAAATATATATACAAGATAGTTAAGATAGTTATACTACTAAATTCTCTTAGTTCATTGAAAAGAAAGGTTTGTGCTAATATTGTTTGGACAGTTAAATGCCTATATCTTGTAGTCTTAGTAACTAATTTAAAGATAACAATATGCAATGTATTAACCATTGTTGCTCTCCTATTATCTTGTTTTGAAATTTTGTTTTTTTCTTTTTAAAATTAATTTTTTTTAAAGTGTGCATGTATACATTCACCACAATAACTTATCTCAATGGTACTGAAAATTTCAAATACCAATTGGGGTGGAGAAACCGGAACTTTCATATATTGGTGCAACTGTTTTGGCAGCTGAAATATTCAGAGTAATTAAAAAGCATAAAACCAAGATAAATATTGCACTGCATTTTTTCAGTTTTTTTATTTGTACATTTTTGCAGTACAGGCATTTTAAAATCAACTTGGGGAGTGAGTACATGTACATAAAAAGCTTGTTTCTTTTATCTGTCTCCTTTTTTCCTCCACCCTACCTACCTCCTTGTCTAATTCCCTTTTTCCTCTTTTCATTCTTCTTGATATTATTAAACTTTGATCATGTTTATGGTATATAATGTACATTCATTGAGGCATTAGGATCCAGTACATGGCTTATCGTTGTTCTACTTATTTTCCTATCCCCTTTCTCCTTCTCCTTGCACTTGCTCTCCCTTGAACCTCTTCCCATTAGCAAGAGATTCCTCCCTCCGCACAAATGAGAGGAACCATTTGATGTTTATGATTGTGCATCTGGTTTATTTCACTCAAAATTATGTTTTCTGGGTGCAGTTATTTTCCTACAAATGTCTCTAATTTGTCCTTCTTTATAGACAAGTAGTATTTCATTAAATGCAGATACCACATTTTCTTTATCCAATCATCTTTTGATAGGTGTACAGGCTGCTTCCAGGATACAGCTATTGTAAACTGTGTTGCTATAAATATTGATATGCAGGTATCACTGTAGTATAAAGTCTTAAACTCTTTGGGGAAGATATTTTGGAGGGAGATAGCTTGTTTCATACAGAATGTCTAATTTTGAGGAATTTCCATACTGTTTTCCAGAATGGTTGTACTTGATATTACTACCAAAAATGTAAAGGATTCCTTTTTCACCACAACCACACCAACATTTGTTAATCTTTGACTGATTGATGACTGTCATTCTTCCTGTTGTAGGGTGGAATCTTAGCATTGTCTTAATTTGCATTTTTTAGTGGCCAGAGATGTTAAACATTTTTCCATGTATTTGTTGATCATTTGTATTTCTTCATCTGTGAGGTATCTCTTCATTTCTCTTGCCCATTTCTTGACTGGGTCATTAATTTTAGGTGGTTTAATTTTTTTGGTTCTTTAGATATAATAGATATTAGTTCTCTGTCTGAGGAGTAGCTGTCAAAATTTTCTCATTCTGTAGGTTTTCTCTTCACTCACTAATATATTCTTTTGTTGTACAGAAGCTTTTCACTCTGTTATAATCACTTTTTTGTTATTTCTTGTGCCATTGAGGTTCTGTTTAGAAAATTATTTTCTACCCTTATGTCTTCAAGTGTTTTGCCTATTTTATCTTCTAGTAAGTTTAATGTTTCTGTTTTAATGTTTAGATCTCTGATTTTAATTTAGTGCTCTGTGAGAGATGTGGGTCCAGTTTCAATCTTCTGCAAACTGATATCCAGTTTTCACAGCATCACTTGTTGTTGAATAGGCTGTTTTTCCTCCAGCATATGCTTTTGGAACTTTTTCCAAAGATGAAATAGCTGAATGTGTCTGGGGGTGTTTATATATCTTCCATTATGTTCCATTGATCCATATATATTTTTGTTCCAGTATCATGCCATTTTTTTCACTGTTATTTTGTAGTATAGCTTGAAGTCAGTTATTGTAAGGCCTCCTGCTTTGCTCTTGTTGCTCAAAATTGTTTTTGCTATCCTAGTACTCTTCTGGCTCTGTATGTTTGTTAGGATTATTTTCTCTAGTTATGGAAAGTATGCTCTTGGTATTTTCATTGGGACTGCATTGAATACGTATAATAGTTTTGGGAATATGGCCATTTTGACAGTATTGGTTCTGCCTACCCAAGAGCAGGAGATCACACTTTAAAGCATCCAATTAAGGCAAATAGTGGATAGAAGTAACAAAACTATGCTGAGGAATCTACCTAAAAATTCCAATAAGTAGAGGAGATCTGCTGACTGCAAAAGTAGTAGATTAGCTAATAAGATTAGGCATTTGTGAAGAGTAACATATTTCTTTGTATTTAAGAAACTGATACAGAAAGTAAGTGAAAACTAGTATTAAAACATAAAAGTAAATAGATTATTAACTCTAGGAAAAAAACAAGAAGAAGCACATTGTGGAAAATAGAGACATTGTTTTAAAAATTAATAATATTAATATTCTCACCAAAATTTCTATAGAAAAGTTATATGAATATAATTTATATATAATAGTTTTATATATGTATGTATTTAGTTAATTAGTAAAAGGAAAGACAGGAAGCAAAAAGAGAGAATGATGTGTTATTTAACGTTTTGTCATAGAACTTATCAGGAATGTATTTCATACATTGATGATATTTGCCAAGCAATATTTTCAAGCAAAAAAGTTAAATGCTGCCTACCATGTATCAGAGATAGTCTAGGAGGAGTGTAGGTAACAAGAGGGAATTAAAAAAGGGTGAGATTTCCAAGATATTTATAGCTATCTATATCATTTTATATCTATCTATATTGCTTTTAATCCTCCCAAGTACTAAAAATACTATCATTTACTTCAAACATATGCATTTCTTCATTTTTGTTAGCGTCTTTTACTATAATAAGTTTTTTTAAATTAAATATTTATCGTATTCTATTTTTTTTTTATGTGGGTACTGGTGGTCGATCTCAGGACCTTGTGCTTGCCAGGCAGGCACTTATGCCTCTGAGCTATCTCACTGGCCCCAAATATTTATTGTATTCTTGATCACACCTTGTATATCTATAGCTCTCCATCTATGGCTAAATTCAGTATTGTTAATCTGTTGCATTGATTAAGTACAATAGATTTCACATTTTATCTTCAAAGTGGATGCAATACACATAAGTGTTTGTTTTGAAGTTTTCTTTTTGCACACAAAGATATTACACAGAATACTTTCAAAACAATTAACTGTAAATCCAGGGTGACAATATCCAGATTATGAATTTTTGAACTAGTTTCACTTTTAATCAACAACCAGTTACACGAAAACAAATATGAGATTTGAGATAAATTAAATACCTAAGTAATTGAAGGTTATAGTGGTCATATATTGGAAGTCATGTATTATAAAGAACACCATATTTTAGATGTATCAGTTCTTCAGAGATGTGAGGTAGTCATTGTAATCACAAATTTTGTCTGTTTTTGTACTTCCTCTTCGGCACTTAAAAACTTTTGTGATTACATTATGTGCACCTGAATAGTTATAGATACTCTCCCTTATTAATGCAAACTGACTAGGACCTCTATTCTATTTGAAATATAGTATATTCATCTATACAGCAAAATACTATGTGGCAGTCAAACAAGACAAAGTACATGAAACAATAAGATTGATAATTGACATACAACTGGCTTAAAAAAACAGGTAAAAAGAATAAACTGTATTGTTTTATTTATGATAATGAAGTTCAAGAGCTTTGAAAACAAATTAAAGCCCTAAAATTAAAAATATAATTTGCACTTGGCAATAGTCTTATTTGGGTGGAAGAAAAAAAGAGGCTTCTGAACTTCCTCATAATATTGTTGATCCTGTTATATTTCTAAACTCAATTAATATTTAAATGCCATAAAATATAAGTATTCATTGAACAGTTCACTTAGGATGTCTGCTTTGTATTATCTGGGTGTTATGAGCTGTACCTCAAAAAATGTTTAAGCTTGGGCCGGTGAGATAGCTCAGCAGCATAAGCGCATGCCTGGCAAGCATGAGGTCCTGAGTTTGACTCCCTGTACCCACATACGAAAAAAAGGGCCGGTGATATCACTCAGTGGCATGGGCACCTGCTGGCATGTGAGGTCCTGAGTTTGACCCCCGGTACCCACAAAAAAAAAAAAGGTTTAAGCTATCCCTTGTAACTTAGAAAATCCAAAAGACTAAGTTTGCATTGAGTTCCGCAGGAAAGTGAGAGTTTTAAAATAAGAGTAAATACAAGTATACATTTGAAAACAGCTTGATGGCTAGATTTAATTTTTAGAGTTAATTTCTACAAAAATAAAAATAGAATATAAATTTAAATGACAGAAAACACTTTTTGTACTTTTTGTCCTTTGTACACATTTTGTGAATATATGAATATATCTTTTCAGCTGCAAAAGATTATTACGCATTTAGTAACGAGACATTTTATGTTATTGCTCTGTAGGTCTGAAGTCTCTTTCACCGAGTTAAAATCCAAGTATCATCAAGACTGCATTCTTTTCCAGAGGCTCTCCAGGAGAATCTGTGTTTTGTACTTCCACCTATCAAAGGCTGCCTTCATTACCTTGACTTCTGGTCCCTTTTGTCTTCAAAAGCCAGAAGTGTCTTGTGGAATTGTTCTTACATTGTTCTTACTCAAACTGCAGAACTGCTTTCTCTTCTGCTTTATGATTATTTTGGACCTTCCCAAATAATCCAGAATAATCTCTCTATATTAAAATAGTAAAACTTGCTGATTATCAATGTTAAATCAGTCTGCTGCCTCATGTAAGGAAAAAATTTTAAGATACCATATTAGGATATGGACATGTTTAGAAAATTATTATTCTACCCATCATAATGAGTATATAAATTTCCTCTTTGTAATTTATGTCTAGAAAAAATAGCCACAACATATCACAGTTTATTTACAAAATTTGGTATTACATGATTAATCTTGACTGCTTTCTGTTTTATTTTTCCCATACTTGATGACAACAAACTTCCCTGTAATATTTTTACATATTGTAAAAATGTAAAAATTTTAATGTAAAAATGATTAAACAAACTCAGAAAAACTATTAATGATCTGGCTAGCAATGACAATTTGACAATTTAGTTAAGTTTTTACTAGTTGTTATTGATATTTTTCCAACCTTCTTTTTCATAAAAGAGTACACAAATATTATTAATCAGGAAATCCTATCAATATAATAATTACATCAAAAGCCTTTGATGTGTTTATAAACATGCAAATATATTTTCCTGTAAATCCGTACTATTGATTTCAGTATTAGTTAATATTATTTAGCTAAATTCAGAAAATGTAGGTTTGTCTAAAGATCACCTGAAAGTATTTGTTGTTGAAAAACAGATTCTTGCTACTCTGGTATTTAATTTTATTTTTAATTAAGTTAATTCTTTTTTTTTTTTTTTTGTGGGTACCGGGGGGTCGACCTCAGGACCTCGCGCGCCAGCAGGCGCCCGTGCCGCTGAGCGATATCACCGGCCCCTTTTTCGTATGTGGGTTCCGGGAGTCGAACTCGGGCCCTCGTGCTTGCCGGGCAGGCGCTTAAGCCACTGAGCCATCTCACCGGCCCAGTGAATCAAACTTTTGAACAAATGGATTTAATAGATATCTACAGAGTGCTCCACCCAACAACAACAGAATGTACATTCTTCTCAGCAGCACATTAGATTTTCTCCAACAATGATTGCATGCTTAAGTAAACAAAAAATAATATAAATTATCCCATGCATATTATCAGATCATAGTGCAATAAAACTGAAAAGCAATGAGAGAAGAAACCATAGAAACTATGCAAACACATTGAAATTAGAAAACATTCTCTTGAATAATCAATGGATCACAGAGGAAATCATGAAAAAAATTAGACAGCTCCTAGAATCAAACAATAATGGCAGTACATCATACCATAACACATGCAACACAATGAAAGCAGTCCTAAGAGGGAAGTTTATACCTCTGAGTGCTCACATTAGAAAAACAGAACAGGTACAAATAAATAACTTAATGATGCATCTACACTTTCTAGAAAAAGAAAAACAATCCAAATCAAAATCTAGTATAAGAAGGAAATTATAGAAATGAGAGCAGAAATCTAAAATTGTGACTGAAAAAATACACCCAATAAGTCAAAGAGCTAGTTCTCTGAAAGAATGAACAAAATAAACAAACCGTCGACCATTCTTGCTAAAAAAAATCAAAATCTATGCCATTAGAAATGAAAAAAGGCTAAACACAAGAGACACCACCAACACCCATAAGATTATCAGTAACTACTTTGATATCCTGCAATCCAATAAATTGGAAAATTCAGAAGAAGTAGACTCCTTGAGTCATATGAATTGCCAAAATGAAAATAAGCATATGTAAAAATCCAGAATAATAAAAACACAGGCAATAAAATTGGAGCAGTAATTTAAAAAACAAAAAATAAAACAAAACAACAAAACAACTAAGAAAACCACAGGACCCAATGGATTCAGGAATAAATTTACCAAGAACCTTAATGAAGACTTAATGCCAATACTCATCAAACACTTTAATGAAACTGAAATGGAAGGAATGTTCCTGAAATCATTCTTGGAAACTACCATCTCTCTGTTTCTTACAGTAGAAAAGACTCAACCAAAAACATAACTATAGTCCAATATCTTTAATGAATACAGGTACACAAATTCTCAAAAAGATACTGGCAAAAAAAATGGAGCAAATCATCCAAAAGACCATACATACTGATCAAGTAGGCTTCACCCCAGCAATCCAGAGAAGGTTCAACATGTGCAAATCAGTAAGTGTAGCACATCACATAAACAGAAGCAATGACAAAATCACATGATCATCACAAGAAATGCAGAAAAGGCCTTTGAAAATATCCAACATCCATTCATGATAAAACCCTGAAGAAAATATGTATAGATATATAGTATCTCAATCTGATAAAAGCCACATAATAAATTAAGAGACAACATCATATTAAATGGGGAAAAACTAAAAGCTTTCCCTGTAAAATCAAGAACAAGACAAGGGTATGCAGTATCACCACTCCAGTTCAAAATATTTCTCAAAACATTGGCTAGAGTGATCAGGCAAGAGGAAGAAATAAAAAGGATCTGTATAGAAATGGAAGGTGTAAAATTATAATTATTTGTAGATGAAATGATCCTCTATGTAGAATACCCAAAAATTCTAGTGAAAGATTCTTAGACATAAAAACAAAATTCAGTAATGTAAGATGATACAAATACAACACCAAAAATAAATAGGGTTCCTTACACACTAATAATGAACTCACCAAGAAAATAATTAGGTAAACAATATCATTCACTATAGCATCAAAAAATATATAAATACTTAATATCTAACCAATGAAGTGAAAGGACTCTACTATGAGATCTACAGTACTCTGAAATGGGAGATGGAAAAAGACATCAGAAAATGGAAAGATAAACTATTTCTGGATAGGCATAAACAGTGTGGTGAAAATGGCTATACTTCCAAAACTGATATACAAATTTGATGAAATTCCAGTCAAAATACCAGTAGCATTCCTGACAAAACTAGAGTTTACAATCCTAAAGTTTGAATGGAACAAGAAGAGACCCAGAATATCAGAAGCAATTCCAGACAACAAAGAAACATCACAATCATGAAATTCAAGTTCCATTACAAAGCTAGAGTGATAAAAACAGCATGGTACTGGCAAAGAAACTTATGTGTGGCTCAGTGAATTAGAATAGAGGATGCAGAAACAACTTTAGGCACATTCAATTATCTGATCTTTGTCAAAGAGATGAAAAACTTACACTTGTGCAAAGAAAGCCTGTGTAACAAATGGTGCTGGGAAAATTGGCTATCTACATGCAGAAGATTGAACCTAGACACATATCTCTCACCATGTACTAACCTAAAATATAATGAATCAAAGAACTAAATATTAACACAGAAAAACTTAACCTGCTAGAAGAAAAAATAGGAAAATTTCTTGGGGTAACAGGCGTAGGCAAGGATTTTCTTAACAGAACCCGTTGCACAATACATAACATCATAAAGCACCAAATGGGATCATATCAAATCAAAATACTTCTGCACAATTAAAATAATAAAAAACTAACAGAGTGATGATTCAACCTTCAGAATGGGAAAAAAAATTGCCAACCATTCCATAGACATAGAACTAATATCTAGACTATATAGACATCAAAAAATCAGACCTCCCAAAATTAAAAAAAAAACCAATCCAAAAAACGGGAACTAAAATACATAGACAATGGCCAATAAATAAATGAAAAACTGTTCAACATCACTGGTCATTAGAGAAATGCAAATTAAAGAAACAGAGATTCTATTTTACTCCTGAAAGAATGGTTATCATCAAAGAATCAAATAATAACATAAGCTTGTGAAGATGTGAGGAAAAAGGTATTCTGTATTTTTGGTGGGAAGGTAAACAGGTAAAACCCTTACAGAAATCAGTATGGAGATTCCTCAGAAAACTAAAATTAGCAATTCCATTTGATTCCACTATTCCACTTCTAAGTATCTTCCCAACCGAATTAAAGAAATAACATTACAGTACTATATGCAAAAGCATATTTATAGCAGTGCAATGTATAAGATCTAAATCTTGGAAGCAATCTATATGCCCATCAATAGATGAATGGATAAAGAAAATATGGTATTTTTACACAGTGATTTTTATACACTACTCTGTCATAACGAAGGATAAACTTTAGCTATTTGCAGGAAAATGGATTCACCTTGAGATCATAATGTTAAGTGAAATAAATCAGACACACAAACTTAAATATCACATGGTTTCCCTTATGTGAGAAACCCAAATATAATAAAACGGCAAAATAAAAGTTAATAGGAAATAGGGAGTTAAAATTTTTACAAAACAGGGGCCGGTGAGATGGCTCAGAGGCGTAAGCGCCTGCCTGGCAAGGGCCCGAGTTCGACTAACGGAACCCACATATGAAAAAAGGGCCAGTGATATCACTCAGCGGCACGGGCGCCTTCTGGCACGCGAGGTCCTGAGGTCGACCCCTGGTACCCACCAAAAAAAACTTTTTTTACAAAACAAATGGGAAAAAGAGATGGAGGGAGGAAGGGGAGAGGGGAGATAACATGCAAATATATTATGTACATGTACCAACTCCCCATGAGGCATGTAATCAATAAAAATGAAATAAAATAAAAATAATAGTATATTGAAACAAACAAATAAATAAAAAATATATGTGTGTGTATGTTGATAGAGAGAAAAAACTGTTGCAATCCAACACAGACAGTTAACTTATCATCTAAATTTTACCTTGACTTAGTACAATTAACTTACATGTTTTATATGTTCTTTCACATATTGGTCTGCTTTATAATCTGTATGTATGATAATTAACTTCATTAGGTCTTATAAATAAATGAAGCTGATGCTGGAAAATTAAAAACAGGTTGGAAGGTAGGGGGGAATTATTGAAATGTGTTTTTTTTTTTTGTGGGTACTGGGGGTCAAACTCAGGACCTCACACTTGCCAGGCAGGTGCTTATGCCACTGAGCCATCTCACCAGTCCTGAAATGTGTTTTGTATGTGTTGCAATTCCTTACAGTGAATGTACTCATTATGCATTGCAAATATGTGCTAATAAAAGTCAAAACATTTTAAAAATTTTCTAGAGAAAAATAAAAAATAAAGTGGCATGAACAATGGGATAAGTGTGTTGGAAATAAAGGGGAGTATTTTGAGGGGGATTCATGTCAATGAGTCTTTTACTGTAATAAAATTTTAAAATTTAAGCAAAAAATATATTGCATACAGAGAAAGCACTACTAAAAGGGAAATTTATAGCAGTAAATGTATACATTGAAAACATGAAAGATCTGAAGTCAGCAACCTAGCTTCATTCTTAAAAAGACAAAAGCATAGACATGGAGAACTGGATGTGTGTGGTTTCCTGGGCAAAGAGACTGAGGGTAAGAAGGAAGTAATGAGACTGTAAGAGGCAATAAGATGGACCCTGTAGCAGTGGAACTGTTCTGGTCCCTACCATTGATGCAACTGTACCAGTGTCAAAATCCTGGCTACTATAGTTGAAAAAGGATAGGCTCCTTTGCATGGTGTTATCACTGAGGGACAATGGATAAAGTGTATGTAAACAAATAAAAAATGAAAACAAATGGGAATTGTAAGCCTATTCCTTCTCTACCATTTCTGCTTTAGAATTTAGGTCACTATACTTTATAACTGAAGGAAAATTTCATATGCCCTAACAAAATTTTTTATAAATGTTGTCTATTTGCTTAGAAAAACATTTATTCCTTACTTTTAATAGTCTTCATATAAGTTATACCAAGTGTTTAAATAATAAAGAGAACATTTCAGCATTAAAAGGTAAATCATAAAAATTGTTTTTGTAATACTTAAAATTTGGAAAGAATATAGGAAGGTTGTGACAAAAATTTAGGTAGCCATTCCAAATCTTGAACTGAAATTAAATTGTCTTTAATTAAATCATAAATTGATGAAATGTAGAACTAATTTCAGTTTAAACAAAAAAGGAAAAACTCCACTAAAATCTCTTCATAGTTCATGATAAATGAATTGACTTGACATTATAAATCAAGTTCTTAAACGTAAAGCTAAATTAATACAATTACTTGAGCTTGTCATGTTCATTAGCTTCCCAAATTTGGTCAGTTGGTTGCAATTTTTGAAAAGTTATATACTTAAAAGTTATGGTAACATTTATTTCAAAGCATTTTAGGATTATAGTTTTAAAAATTAGCAGTTCCTCACAGGAAATACAGGTTCTTTATTTTTTGTGAACTTATTAATATCTAATTTCTTCTAAATATTTATAGAAGTATATTAAGTACTTAATAATCTTCATATAGATTATTGATTTCAGTCTGTGACCTTTAAATTATATTATACACACTTTGAGATTAGATTATTTTCTAGAGGTCGGAGATGTCAGGAATGATTTTCCATTTTAAGGATTAGGCGTGTGAAACACTAAATGTCTGATTATTTTTATCTAACCCAATATTTGACTGCATGATTAAAAGTTTTGAGCTTTTAAATATGTCATCTGTCTCTGATTTGTTTCTTCCCACTTTGCATTGTTCCGTCATCTCTTGATCTTAGAATTAAATTTCATCAAGGCAGTTATTTCAAGTTGACAGAACATGTTGTTAACAACTCGGGGATTATAATTTATACCTAAAGTTTCCAATTATAAGTTGAAATGCTTGATATTTATTTCCACTTTGTTTCACTTCTTTCTGATTCTCAAGAGATGTAAATCCACATTTATTTTATTTACTTACTGTCATTTCAACACCTAAAAGCTTCTAAAATATAACATGCATTTTAAAATTTGTCATACTGTGATTACATTCTGTTTAAAAATACGATGTAAACTTACATGAGACTATTTAAGACTTTGTCTCAATTATTGTGAGTACTCATATTTCTCCAGTCGTATTGATGTCATCAAATACACAATGGAGTCACAGGCTGTGCCTGAGTTGCTCACCGGTAATATTCAGTGCAAGCACCTTGATATTTTCCTTAACTCTGAGATCCAAAGTGCATCTCTGTCCACGTGGTTTAAGTAACAGATTTCAGACTCATGAAAAATCCATAATATGTGTATACAGCATGTATTTTGATTCACTTCTGACAGTTTACAAATTGTGCTTTCATTCTAAGTTCTATTCTGCTGCTTCTAGATCTCTTAAAATGCTGCACGGTCATGTCCAACAATTATATTCCTTTCACTCCTTATTTTATTTACTTATTTATTTATTTTTAATTTATTTATTGTGGGTACCGGGGGTCGACCTCAGGACCTTGTGCGCCAGCAGGCACCCATGCCACTGAGCGATATCACCGGCCCTTTCTTCTTATGTGGGTTCCGGGAGTTGAACTCAGGCTCTCGTGTTTCCCAGGCAGGCACTTTCGCCGCTGAGCCATCTCACTGGCCCTCACTCCTTATTTTAATAGTATGTTCTTTCTACTCTAGTACCTTATATCACACTGCTTATAATCTGTCCAAGGCATCAAATGCATGAGAATATATATATATATATATATATATATATATATATATATATATATATCTCCAGAATAAGTGATAATATACCCAGAATAAGTGATTCTCTGACTTATTGTTTACTCATCATTCCATTTCTCCAATTTCCCTTATACTTTAAAACCTTCTTGTTATAGCTGGCTTTGCTGAAAAACTAAGCTGTTATCTGAAAAGTGAATGTTAAGATAAAAGTGCACTTTGTACAGCTAAAATTTTGAACAGTATTTTCAAAGTTGCTGAGAAAACTGTATTAGTATCTTGATTTAAAGTTGAAGAATGATGTGATTGAAACATAGGGACAAAAGTTAGGCATAAGGGAAAAATGGAATTAGAAAAACAAGCAAGGACTACATAGCTCAAGACTTTGTGAAATGTGAATTTGTCATCGTTATTCTAAGATTAATGAAAACCAAGAATATTTAAAAAAATAATGGCATCTGTGATATAGCTCAGTGGCATAAGTGCCTGCCTGGCAAGCACGAGGTTCTGAGTTCTACTCCTGGTACCTGCATAGTAAAAAAATATAAATAAAAATAAAAATAATGAATGTATTGTGATTTATACTGTGGGAAACTACCTGGCTATTACATGAAGACTAGACTGAAGGGGGACAAAACTTCGTGTGACTATTTTAAGGTCTTTAATTAAGTGGAGAACTGCATAATTTGACCAAGAGCAATATGATATGCATCAGGATAAAAGTTACATACATGTTTAAGGATAAAGGATTTCTGATCTTTTAACTTGATAGATGCTGGTTGTATTTTTTCAATAGGAATTCTGGGTAAATTCCTTCCACACTTTGAGAACTTTGTTTATGGATACTTTGGATATGAGCTGTTAGTGTTAAAGAAAAATTCCTGGAGACAACAAAGAAGGAAGAGATTCATTCAAGACTACTGCTGTAGAGGAAAGAGATTGAACAGAAATTCATTGGAAATAAATCTGTAGAGTTTCCAAGCACTGGAATGAATAATGGAGAAGTCCTAGAAGATGTTAGGCAGGAAGTTGGTCAATGTGATTTGGCCATTTCTATTTATTAAATTATCATAATAGTTTAGTTTCCTACAAAGATATGAAATTGGTGGCTATAGCTTGCTTCTTTAAATTCAGTTTATTTAGGTACCTAAAAACACAAATTGTATAGATTCTAGTAGATACCATGTGATGTTTTGATACATGTTAAACACATCTATCTTCACACAAACATTTATCATTTATTTGTGGTGAAAACTTCAGAATCTTATATTTGAGTTCTTTGAATTGTACAAATATATTATTATCTATAGTCACTCTACTGTGAAATAACATCCCAAAGTTCCTTGCTTCTATATAACAGTAATTTAGAAACTATTGACCAAACTTTCCCCATCCTGTCATCCAGTTTCTTACCTATGGTAACCACACTCTGAGCTCTTATGGGATTAAATTTTTATATTTTACATATAAGATATCACATAATATCCGTCTTGCTTTGCTTAGCTTACTTCACTTAACGTAATGATTTCTAGTTACACTGATAATGGTGCAATTGACAGGATTTCATTCTTTTATATGGATGAACAGTATTCCATGGTATAAAGGTATCACGTTTGTTTTATACATTCATTAGTAGAAAGAACATTGGCTATAGCGAATTGTGCTATAAAGGACATAAGTTTGCGTAAGTCTCTTCGACAATCTGATTTTAGTTCCACAGCATGTACATCAAGGAATGGGAATTATAGGTCATATCATAATTCTATTCTATTTTTTAAGACTGTACTTACATTTTTTTAAATAAAAGGTATATTATTTGCATTCCAACCAACAGTGTGCAAGGGTTCCCTTTTCACCTCATCCTTGAGACTAATTTTTATTGCTAGTCTTCGATAGTGGCCCTTCTTACTGAGGTGAAGTGATATCCCCTTGTGGTTTTGGTTTGGATTTCCCTCAGGCTTAGCGACACTGAATATTTTTTCATGAACAAGTTGGCCATTTATATGTCTGCTTTCAGGAATGTCTGTTTTGGTTTAGTGAAATTTTTTTTTCTTTTACTATTAGTGCATGTAATAATACAAAATTTTGAGACTTATTTTGAGAAATTGGTTCATATATTTCACATATCTTGATCATTTTCAATACCATAACACTATTTTCTTTTTCTCCCTCCTCCCATGTATATGCTAACCTGTCTCCAAAATTCTACCTCCTATTTTCCTCCCATCTCTCCATTAATTCATTCATCCACTTTTTGAGGGTTCTCATATAAGAGAAAACATGCAATATTTAACTTCCCAAATCTGGCTTATATTGCTTAACATACTTTTTTTTCTGCATACAGTTTTCTTCAAATAACATCATTTAATTTTTCTTTTTGGTTGAATAATATTGTATTGTTTATATATACCCAATGTTCTTTATATATACCCCATGTTCATTTGTTGAGGGACATCTGAGTTGTTTCCATAACTTAGCTATTGTGAATTGAGTGCCATGAATGTGGCACTGTAGGATGCTGTCTTTTTTTTCCCCCAAAATATATCCAGAAGTGACAAAGATCAATCCAGTGATATTTGTATTTTTAGTTTTTTGAGAAATTTCCACATTGATTTCCATTGTCGTTAGACAAGTTTACATTCTCATGAATAATGGAGGAAAGTTCCTTTTTCCTTATATCCTCACCAGCATTCATTTTTTTCTTTTTTTCTTTTCTTCTTCTTTTTTTTTTTTTTTTGTTTGCTTTTTGGTGGATTTTAAAGACAGCAATTCTGACTTGAATGAGATGAAACCTCAAAGTAGTTTTGTCGTCATTTTTGTAATGACTAAAGATGATACAGAATATATCTTCATACACTTTTTGGTCATTTGTATTTCTATTGAGAAATGTCTCTTCGGTTCATTTGGCTTGTGAATCTCCTCTGTGATTAAGTTATTTTTTGTGGGAAATGGGATAATTTTTTAGTTCTTTTCATATTCTAGATATTAATTATTTGAGAACAGTAGCTAGGAAAGATTATTTCTCACCCTATGGGTTGTCTCTTGAATCTTAAATCTTTATACTCTGCAGGGACTTTTTAATTTGATGTAATTCCATTTGTAGACTATTGATACTAATTTCTGTGCTTTTGAAGTCATTTTCAGGGTGACTTTATGTATGCATTTAACCACATTTTTTCCTGTGCTGTCTTCCAGCAGTTTCACAGTTTCTGATTTTATATCTAGGTTTTTATCCCCTTTAATTTGATTTCAGTTAAGGTGAGATTTAGTGATCTAGTTTCAGTGGTTTGCAAGTGGATGTTCAGTTTTCCCAAAAGGTTATCTTTTCTCAAATATATGTTTTCACACCATTTGTCAAAAATCAGAAAGCTATAACTTCATGAGATTGTTTCTGTGTCTTTTGTTCTATTTCACTGGTTTCATGTCTATTTTTGTGCCCATGTCATTCTGTTTTTTGTTACTATGGCATTGTAGTGTAACTTGAAAGCTATACTATGTTTCCTCCATCAGTGTTCCTTCTTTCTCAAGATTACTTTTGCCTTTCGGGTCCTTTCTGATCCCATGTAAATAGTAGGATTGTTCTTCCTAGTTTTGTGAAGAAAGGTATTGGTATATCAATAACAGTTACATTGAATGTACAGATTATTTCTGACAGTTGGCCATTTTCATAATACAATTCCCTCTAACACATGCACAAGGGATGTGCTTCCATCTTCCCATATTTTCTTCAATATTTTGTTTCAATGTGCATTAATTTTAATGGCAGATCATTCACCTCCTTGGACACATTGATTCCTAGATATTTACTTTTTGAAGCTATTGTGAAGGGAATTGATTTCCTCATTTTTTCTTGATGGGTTCATTATTAGTGTACTGGAACACTATTGATTTTTGTCTTTTGAATTTTTATTCTACCATTTTGCTGCATTTGTTTGTCAGATGTAAAATTCTTCTGGTAGAATTTTTTTGGCCTTCTATGTAAATAAATAATATTGTCTGTTAATATGTATATCTTCATTTTTCCTTTCATATTTGTGTTACATTTATTTCCTTGTTTTGACTGATTGATCTGATTAATGTTCTATTTTGAAAAGAATGAACACTCTTGTCTCATTCTTAATTTCTGGGTAATTTTTTTCAGTTTTTCCCCATTCAATATGATGTTGGCTGTTGGTTTGCCACATATGTCTTTTATTAGTTTGTGATAAATTCCTTGTATACCAATTTTATCAGGATTTGGGGATATTAACAATAAATATTTCATCCATAAGTATATTACCTAGAAATTTCTCATATAATTTTAGTCAAATTTTTGGTGATTCCTTCTATCCTTAGTTTGCTAAAATGTTGCAAATGATTCTTACATGTTAAATAGAGTTTAATAAAAAAAACTTTTTTTCTATACTCAAAACACTTTGACATAAAATATGTGGTGATTTCATCCTAAGCAATTTTCCAATTCTATGGGTCATCAATCAGGTTTTCTACAAATTGATTTAATTCTGTAATATCTACATGGTGATAGTATGAGACCTACAAATTAAGAAGTAAATCTCACAAGGCTGCCCCTCTTTATATGCCAATAATCAGTCCAAGTCCCCTGAATTTTTGCTTTTATATTTTCATTTTTGTTTATATTACATTTATTTATTTAATATATATCCTTTCAATTATGGATCTATATAATTTTATTTACTTTGTTACTATTTGCTTTAATATTGTCACACACATTTTTACCTGTGGAGTTTATTGTTATTTAGTTTGAAATGTTTGTGATATTTTGGCACACAAATAAAAAGCGCTTACCAACTGAATAGTTATAGCATACATCTTGAATTTTTATTTATTGCTAATTAAAATTATAGTGTATGAAGTGTAAAATCAAGATTATTTTAGTACATTAGAAGATACTCAGACTTTTTACATCTTTGCATATGGTTATAATCAATAAATTTTCTGTGCATATTGAAAGAATGGTATCCTCACTTAGTATAAACTTGTATGACTTAGATCAATTTGGTAGATTGAATTCTAATTATTTATAGCTGATATTTTAGTTTGTTTTATGAGTTATCGCACAATGGCATGTTAAAATATTTTACACTTCTATGATTTTGGGTAAATTTCTTTCTCCATTTAATCCTATCAATTTAGGTTTCATGAATTTTAGAATTCTATTTGTGGGTTATGAATGAAAGAATTTTTAAAATTTACCTTTATGATTTCTATCTGTATTCTTTTTCCTCATCTCCACTTGGAAATTTTTATCAGGTAAATATTTTGTATCCTTACAGTTTGGTTAGTGTATATATTTTTAAATCACTTACAACTTCTCTTTTAAAAAAATAAAGTCAACCTTTTCATTATACCTTATAATTGAGTATCTCATTGCTTAATTGAACCTAGCAAATTTACCTTTTATTACAGTAGTCATTTAAAGCAATTATTTATAATTTATATTTATCTTCAATCTTAACAAATCATCCTTAACAACAATAAAATTTCCCTCATACATTACTTCCAAAATGCATATGCGGTAGAATTATTCTGAAAATAAACTAAAATAACCTATTTTTGTGATGAATTTTCTCACTGATCCCTCATGTGCTGAACCTAATTTGCTTCCATTTTACTTTTAAGTAGAAGTTCTTATCTATCACTTTGATTGTGTAGGTGAGGAAACAGCAACAAAAAGCAGAGGAACTAAGTCTGACACAATACATTTCTTCCATTATCAAATACTTTTTATATTAGTAACATCTATTACAGATAAAATATGGATCAATTGTTTTTTTCATGATTTTTATTGGTACATTTTAGGTATATATAATGATCACATTCATCATAGAGAATTTGTACCTGTAAATGATATAACTTGATACTTTTTTTCATTCCCCTACCCTCCCTTTAACACATCATCCGCTCCCCATTTACAAAGCTGTTGTTTCTATTTTTTCCTTCTTTTCTCATTTGTTTTTACTTTTCCCTTCTTTCTTTACCCCTCCCCCTCAATAGTTCCCCTTCCCATTTGAACATTTTCTTCCTATTTCATAATACCTATTATACATATTGGTCTTCTTTTAAACTTTTGTTTTCTCACACCAGAGAAACAATGCAGTATTTACGTATGTGAGTCCAACTTATTTCACTTAAGAATATGGTTTCCAGGTGCATCCATTTACCTAGAAATGTGTCAAGCTTATTCTTTATGACAGAGTAGTATTTCATTGTATAAAAAAACCCCACATCTTCTTTATCCATTCATAAGTTGATGGGCATTTGAGCTGTTTCCAAGATTTGGCTACTACAAACTGTACCTCTATAAACATGGGTGTGCATATATATCACTGTGGTATAATGCCAGCAGTTGTTCTGAGTTCTGAGCTCAAGTGGCCTCTCTCCAAGATGGCTCCTGGCCATTCGCCTTCTCAGCTGAATCCGTGCCACTCACCAGCCAGCGCAGTGCGTGGTGTCCACTGCTGCCATTGAACTGCTGGATCTCTCTGTGGAGGCCTCTGGGGTTGCCTGCAGTTACCGTTTGTCTGCAGGTTTGAACTGCTCCTCCCACGCAGTGACTCCTGACTCAGGAAGAAGGTGCCACCAATGACCTCCTATTTCCTTGGAGTTTTTCTCTTCACTCTCCCCAAGGACTTCAATGCTCACTTCAGGTCCTTCCTGGGTCCAGGGGCCCACTTCCTTCCTTCCTCTCTGTCTCATATTGCTATACTGCCAGGTCTGGACATGAAATCTTAGTGAGGCTTTTTCTCTGATGCTTACCACTCCTCCACCTTCCCAGAAATATCTCCCACTATCAACTTTTATGGGAGTTATAAATTTTAGAGGCATCCTTTTGCCTTGATTTCTCATTTTAATTTTGTTACTGTGCTAATCTTTGCACATTAATAGGGAAAGGAATGCCTTCCATTGCTGTTGTGGGTCTTTTGTATAATTTGCTTACTCTTATGACGTGCCCTGCATTGCAGTTATGTCTCCATGTGGAAGTTGCTGCTCAGGCTGTTCTGGGTGGAAGGCGCAACACCTAGCACCACCTTGTGAGGACAGAGTAACTGTCAGTACCAGCAACATTTGAGAAGGTAACCATATTTCATCAAATAATGAAGAGTTTGTTTTAAGTGATCTCTACTATTTCACTAACTCTGGAAAAGACAACAAAGTAATAAACTATAGTAGGATAGAAAAATTAAACATTAATTACATTCAGATTAATATAAATATAACAAATGCTAATCTAATGGCCTCACTGCACCCCCATGCTTGGATATCCCAGTCTTCTGAGGTTCTCTCTGCCTCATGCTTTCTGCTGTGCCCAGGGCCAGTGAGATGAAATTCTAACCTTGAATGTTCCAGTTCACTTCTCACTGCCCCAAGCACTCACCTCTTGTAACCCTAATCAGATAAATACTTGGCAGATATTTTCTGCTACTCTATATATTTCTTTTGACTCTGTTGAATGTTTCCTCTCCTTTGCAAAAGTTGTTCAGTTCTGTGTAATCTTGCATGTCCATTTCTTACTTTTGTTGCCTTTGTTCTTGGAGTTCTATTTAAAAAAACACATCCTAAGCATTTCCCCTATGGTTTCTATTGGTGGTCCATAGTTTCAGACCTTACATTCCAGTTTTTAATCCATTTAGAGTTAATTTTTTAACTGGCTACAGGGATCTACTTTCAATCTTCTGCATGAGGATATCAAATTTTCTCAGAAGTATTTTTCTTTTCCACTGTATGTTCATAAAAATTTTGTTGAAAATAAATTGGCTACTAATGAGTATATTTACTTATAGTTTCCCTGCTCTGTTGCATTGGAATTGGCTTTTATGTCCATACAATGATGTTTTGATTTTTAAAGCTTTTTAGTATATTTTGAAATCAGAGTTCCTGCTTTATTCATTTTCCTCAAAGGGCTTTGCAAATTTGTGGTATTTTGGGTGGGTGTCTATGACAATTTTAGAAAATTTTTGTAGTGCTGAGAAGAATACCACCGATAAGGATTGCACTGAATCTGTTGATTTCTTTGAGTAGTATGGTCATTTCAAAAATATTAATTCCTTCAATCTTTGAACATAGGACATGCATTCATTTTTGTGTGTCCTCTTCAAATTTTGTATCATTTTAAAAAATATTTTTCATTGTAGACATCTTTAATTTGGTTGAATTTATCCCTAATTATTTACTTTTACTTTTTTGTGTGTGGGTACTGGGGGTCAAACTCACGACCTTGCACACCAGCAGGCACCCTTGCCACTGAATGATATCCCCGGGCCTTTTTTCGTATATGGGTACAGGGAGTCGAACTCAGGACCTTGCACTTGCCAGGCAGGCGCTTATGCCGCTGAGCTATCTCACTGGCCCAACTTTTACTTTTTGTAGTTATTGCATTGTCCATGTCCTGAGACTTTGTGGGAGACTAAGATTAAGGGTGATGGACTAACAAATCTGGCAGAGGACATTTCAAAGTACCCTAACATTCAGGCTATGCCTTATGTAGTGGTGGCTCCTTTTAGACAGATCAACTATGAAAATCAGGAGCAAAAAGCAGATGTTGAAAGTTTGTGGATTTATCAGAAAGGAAGTGCCTGCAAAGTTAGGGTCATGGAGGGCATGGTTGCTAAAAAGATTAGCACTAAAAAACTGACAAATACTTTGGGTCTTATTTAGTTTTCTTGTTGCTGAGACAAAATACCTGACACCAAAATTAAAGGAGGAAAAGTTCATATCAGTACATAGTTTGTAGAGGTTTCAGTCAATAGCCAGCTAATTCCAAAGCAGGGTGACATGACAGAGAAGAAACAGTCCACTGTGTGCCAAGTAGAAGGCAGTGAGCAACAGCAAGCACCAGCCAGCACCAGCCTCCATTTCCTTTTTATCTCATCCAGGCTACCACTTTGGGGTGCTGTCACTCACACCCATGATGGGCCTTTGTATTCATAAATGTGGACCAATGCTAAACAAATAGGTGGACTAATTTAGTACCACACATTCTTAATCCCAGTGTCACACTCCCTAGATCCAGCCAACTCTGAAAAGCCCCAGGTAAAAGCACATGAGGCTTTGGGGGGAACATCTAGATACAAGTCATAACACTTTGCATTAGAGAAGTTGGAAGACTTGAAGGCATCCAAGGAATTGGCAAGATCCTACCCTTCATAGACTCAAGAGCATAAAGCTTTAAAGATTTCATTTGAGGGCCGGTGAGATGGCTCTGCGACATAAGCGCCTGCCCGGCAAGCGCGAGGGCCCGAGTTCGACTCCCGGATCCCACATACGAAAAAGGGGCCAGTGATATCGCTCAGCGGCACGGGCGCCTGCTGGCGCACGAGGTCCTGAGGTCGACCCCCCGGTACCCACAAAAAAAAAAAAAAAAAAAGATTTCATTTGAGAAGAGACTTCGTGAGACACTTGCTCAAGACTCATATCCATTGGTTCCCTAGGACTCATTGCACCATGCTCAGTCATTCATGCACTCAGATACTATTACAGCCACAGTCTAGTAGAACAGGCTACTGCTTCACCTGGGATTAGACTTTGGTATTATCTACATGGGGCTGTTTTCTCATGGGGCTGTGGAATGCAATAGTTGTGGGGTCATGGAGTCTTCCACCCAAATTTCAAAGAAAGGGGCCCTGAGAGGGCAGTGTATGAGAGCAAAGCCAAAGGTCCAGTGATGATGCCAGGATGTTGGACAATCCAAGAACATGGATCAGCTGCTGAGAGAAGTCATAGGCAGTGAGCATAGTCAGCCTGAAAGGATTTTTGGTCACAATTCCCAAGGCCATAGAGTCAAGGCTCTTCAATAATTTACTTGCAGGCTGCACATGGAACTGCAGGATATTGTATTTCCCCTGGTGGGTTTTGGTCTTGCTTTGGTCTGATTCATTTATTCTTTTTTTATCCCTTATCTCCCTTTTGGAATAGGAATGTTCACCCTGTGCAATTGTATGTTGAAAGTATTTAACTTTATTTCTGATATTTTCAGGAACGCATAGGTTGATTCTCTTGCCTTGATTCTCAAAGAAGACTGTGATCTTTGACTTTTCAGCAATGCTGGAACTTTTAGGACTTCAGCATCTTTTAGAGATGGACTAACTGCATTTTTCGTAATGAGATGGACATGAGTGTTTTGGGTTTAGGATAGGAATATTACATTTTAGATCTAAAATTTTCCCTAAAAGTTGCATATGTTAGGAAAGTAATTGGATCATGGTGGTGCACCACTCATCAGTGATTTCATCCAGTGATGATTTTAGTAGCTGAATGTGCTGTTAGGAAGTGGGGCCTGGCTGAAGATGGAGCACTGAGAACGTGACCTGGAAGGGTGTATTCTTACCACTGGTCTTACTCTGTCTCCCTTTCTCTCTCTCCCTCTCTCTCTCCCCCTTTCTGGAAGCCATAGTTCAAACAGTTTTTCGCCACCAGTGCCTTCCACCATACCATTTCTGCCTTGAAGCCAAGCAATCATGAACTGAAACTGTGAGCCAAGATTAATGTCCTCATTTAAATTTTTTTTTTTTTTATGTGGGTACCGGGAGTCAAACTCAGGACCTCACCCTTGCCAGGCAGGTGCTTATGCCACTGAGCTATCTCACCAGCCATCCTGCTCATTTAAATCTTGGCTGTTGGATATTTTGTCCTACTAACAAAAAAGTGACTAAGACATCAGTGTATGGATGTGCTATGAGTAGGAGCTAACAGCTGCAGTTTGGCTCATGTGTACTTTGGTGGTAGCTCTCTCAGGCTTGAAGTGTGACTTTGATGCTTTATAGTCATTCCCTAAAGTCTTTTATTTTGAGACAAAATAATCTCACTGAAATTCACATCTCTCAAATATGAGTGACTGGAAAACTCTTTGAAGACACAACAAAATTATTCTGTGCATCCTAACTTCTGATACTTTCATTAAAGTGTTAAATTTAAGTTTATACAAGTAGTGCAGAATAATATATTGAACTGTTAATATAATTTTTTTCACCATATATTTTTTCTTCTTGATTTTTCTTCACCTAGGTTTTTTGTCTCATTGCTAGAACTGAAAAAAAGAAGCTTCTAGGAGAAACTTTTTGTTTTGTAAAAAGGCACTGAAATTTTGCTAGGTATCCCATGTGACTAGTAAGGAAATCAGGACTGGTTTCATTTTGTTAATTGAAAAGTAGTAAAAGATTTCATATATAGAATATTTGGCCAAGATCAGCAGCTTTCTAGAGGTGAAGGAGTCAATGTCTTGAATTCAGGCACATATGTGGAAAATGCATTTTGTATAATTTTACTAAAATTTCCTGTATACGAGTCTGGCTTTGATATAGCAAAGCCACAGAAAGATCTCTTAATTGTCTATTCTTAAAACATGGAGTGATAAAACAATATTTTAGGAATATGTAAACTATAAGGTAACTTTGGAATTTATACAAATTGAGATGCCTGTAGAAAATCTAAATGTAGATATGAATTAGATAAGTGGAGATATGTGTCTGGAGTTCATGACATAAATCTGGGATTAAAATATGTATTTATAATTCATCACCTTTTAGACAGTACTTAGAGCAAATATACATATATATATATATATATGTAATCTAGGGAAATTATAAAGTTGAAGAGAGGAATTGGATTTTACACAGAAGAACTAGTATTGAATGTGTAACGAGAGAAAAAAGTTTACTAATTAAATTTAGAAATGACTAGAGAAGAAGGAAAATCTGAGTGGCTTTACTGTCATAAATGAAAGTGAAAATATCAAGACAAAAATCAAAAATTAAGGGAAAAAGATTGGTCATGAGATGAAATATAAAAATGGGAATTAATGCCATTCACTTTTACTTTAAGCAGTTGACTTTCATTAAAGCATTTTGAATGGAGAATTGAAGGTAAAAAATATAGTGCTTAAACAATTCACTAAAAATGTGGAAGTAGAAATCTCAAGTAAATAAGCTAATTTATGAAAGGGTGTAGAGGGATAGGCTTATACCTAGAGTAAAATGTGGGATGGAGTAATCATATTTTTTTCCTACAAAATGTAAAGAAATTTTGTGTTTAAATTTTGATGTGAAGATCCAACAATAATTGAAATGCTGAAGAATGAGTGATTTACAATAGTTTGTCAGAACTTGATAGTAATGAATTGGAAGCCAGCATAGGTGGTAAATTTTAATTCTGAACAAAAGGGGAGGATCACAAATCTCAATCATTAAGATATAAAAAATGATGGGTGGATAGATCGATGGAAAGATGAACATGGTAAGCAATTAGTTTGTGGTGGACACAAAAGAATTAGTATGTTCTTATATTCTACTTTGGAGAGTTAAAGAAGTAAAGTGATGCGTTTTAGAAATACCCTTGGAGAGCCGGGCGTGGTGGTGCATGCCTATAACCCCTGCACTCAGGATGCTGAGGCAGGATGATCACCACCAGTTTGAGGCTAGCCTGGCTACATAGTGAACTCAATGTCAGCCTGAATTACACAGTGAGACCCTGTCTCAAAAAAACAAAACAACAACAACAACAACAAGAAATAACCTTGGAGAATTATCTAAATTTGTTTTATTAGAAAAATAGAAAAATTGTCAAGTACTTCTACAGAATTGGCAACTGAATATGTCAGATGCTCAAAATACAATACATATTCAAAAATTTATTTCTGGTCAGGGTAAATTTCTTTTTAAAAAATAAATATAGTAAACATTTTGGTCACACTTGATTTTACACTTTTACACATTGCAGTTGTGCATATAGATAAGGACTTGATAAAGAGATCCACATAGAGAATTGTATGCATAGGCAAATAATATGTGGAATATGTGTTTATAAATTTTTTAAAAAGAGTTGTTAAAAACTGGGTGCTTGAAACTGTTAAAGAATGCCATTAGGATGAATAATTTGGTTTTCTATATTGTTTCTTTTTTATTAAGTTTTTGGTACAATTTAGATATACATTATCATCATATTCTTCATAGGGAATTTGTAGCTGTATATATCTTGATTTGTCTTTTTTCCCAATCCCATCCTCTCCCTTCCACCTTTCTCTCCCTCCTTGTTTACAAAGCTTTGTTTCCATTTAATCCTTCTTTTACTTTTTCTTTTCCCTTCTTTCCTGTCCCCATCCACCCTCTCTTGTTCATTTTTCTTTTGAAAAATTTCTTCCTATTTCACAATATCCATTGTGCATTTTAGTCATTATTTACTCTTTCAGTTTCTCACACCAGATAGACAATGTGATATTTACACATATGTCTGATTTATTTCACTTTGGATTCTGGTCTCAAGGTGCATTCATTTACCTAGAAATGTCTTAAGTTTATCCTTCTTTATGGCTGAATAGTACTCCATTGTATAAAAAATGTTTTTTATCCATTCATTACTTGATGGTCATTTGGGTTGTTTCCAACATTTAATCATTACAAAATGTGCTGCTGTAAACCTGGGTGCACATATATCACAGTGGTGTGGGTTTTTTTAATTCTTCCAGGAAGATACCCTGAAGGGTTACACCTGGGTCAAATGGCACCTCTAATCCTAGTTTCTTGAAGAATCTCCACACTGATTTCCATAGTGGATGCATCAATCTACACTCCCACCAAGAGTGGAGAAGGGTTCCTTCTTCCCCACAGCCCTTCTAGCATTTATTATTGCTCGATTTCTTGATAATAGCCATTCTTTCTGGAGTGACATGGAATCCCAGCATTGTTTTAATTTGCATCTCTTGAATGACCAGTGATGTTGAACATTTTTTCATATATTTATTTGCCATTTCTATTTCTTCATCTGAGAGGTGTCTATTCTTCTCAGCTGCTCATTTTTGGATTGGGTCTTTAAATTGATTGATTTTTAAAAATTCTTTATACGTTCTCGATACTAGTTTATTTTCTGAGGGACAACTGACAAAACTTTTTCCCCACTCCATGGGTTGGTTGTCTTTTCACTCTATTGGTGATTTCTTTTGCTGTGCAAAACCTTTTTAATAGTATGAGATCGCAATTGTTGATTCTTTGTAGTATTTCCCATGTGATCAGGGTTTTGTTCATGAAGTCTTTGCCTACACCTGTCTTCAAGAGTTCTGTATATTTTCTCTTCCAGCAGATTTAGTTTTTCTGTTTTAATATTTATATCTTTGATCAATTTTGATTTCAGTTGAGTGCATAGTGAGAGATGTGGGTCTAGTTTTAGTTTTTGCCATGTGGAGAGCCAGTTTTTTCACCACCATTAATTAAAGAGGCTATATTTTTTACAGTGAACATGTTTGGCCCCTTTGTCAAAGATAATGTGGCTGAGTGTGTTTGGAGATGTTTCTGCATCTTCTAATCTGTTCCACTGATCCTCAGATCTATTTTTTTTTTTACCAGTATCATTCTGTTTTTACCACAGTAGCTGTATAGTATAATTTCAAGTCAGGAGATGGGATGATGCCTGCTTTGCCTTTATTTCCCAGAATTCTTTGTGCTTCTTCCGGTTCCAAATGAATTTTAGGAATGATGTTTTTTTAGTTCTGTGAGATACGCTAACGGTATTTTGATTGGGATTGCATTAAACCTGTATAACAATTTTGGAAGTATGGCCATTTGCTCTATGTTGTTTCTTCCTACCCCATGAGCAAATCTTTCCATTTGCTTTCCAGAAAATCTTTCCATTTTCTGATACACAGTCTGATCTCCTTTATCAGAGTACTGTAATGTTCAATGCATAGATCTTTTACTTCCTTTGCTAGATTTACTCCTAAGTATTTCTTTTTTTTTTTTTTTCCTGATGCTATGGTGAAAGGTGTTTTTCCCTAATTTCTCTCTCAGTGCATTTGATTTTTGTGTACAGGAATACTACTGATTTTTGAGTGTTGACTTTTTATCCAGCTATGTTACTTAATTTGGTTATTAAAATTAGAAGTCTTTTGGTGGAGTTTTAGGTGTCTTCTACATAGAGTATCATGTCATCTGCAAATAATGATAATTTAACTTCTTCCTTTCCTGTCCTTATTGCTTTTTTTTTTTTTGTGGGTACTGGGGGTCGACCTCAGGACCTCGTGCGCCAGCAGGTGCCCGTGCCACTGAGCGATATCACCTTTTTTTTCATATGTGGGATCCGGGAGTCAAACTCGGGCCCTCGCGCTTGCCAGGCAGGCGCGTACACCGCTGAGCCATCTCACCGGCCCCCTTATTGCTTTTATTTCTGTATGTCTGTTGATATCATGTATTGCATTTATTGATTTGCACATATTGAACCATCTCTGCATCCCTGGGATGAATCCTACTCAGGATGAATCCTGCTCAGGATGTATAATCTTCTTGATAATTTGCTGCCTTCTGTTTGACAGTATCTTATTGAGAATGTTTGTATCTATGTTCCTGAAGGAAGTTGGCCTGTAGTCACCTTTTTATGTTGGGTCCTTTTCCATTTTTGATATCAGTTTAATGCTTCCAGGAATGATTTGGAAAGTATTGTTCTCCTTTCAATTTCATTTAAGATTTTGAGGAGTAATAGCATTACATCTCTAAATTTCTCATAGAATTCAGCAGTGAATCCATCAGAGCTTGGGCTTTTCTTTGTTGGTAAGTATTTAGTTACATTTTTAATTTCACTGAATGATATTGGTTTATTTAGAATTTTTATATCTTCTTGATTCCATTTTGGCAACTCATGTGAATTTCTCTAGTTGATGTTTGTCATGGAAATATCTTATTTCTCCATTGACTTTGAAGGATAGTTTTGCAGGGTACATCAATTTCAGTTGGAGGTTGTTTTCTTTTAAGGCTTGAAATACTCCACTCCAAGCTCTCCTTGACTTGAGGATTTGTATTCTGAAGTCAGCTGTGATTCTGTGGTTTTTCTCTTATAGGTAATTTATTTCATATCCCTGAGAGATTTTAGTATTCTGTTCTTGTGCTGAATTACTGGAATCTTGATTATTATATGCCTTGGTGTAGATTTATTTTGGTCATAGCTAATTGGAATTATATACACCTCACTTATTTGTATGTCAAATTATTTTTCCATATTTGGGAAGGTATTGCCATTACTTTTGTGAAGAGGTTTTTCTATGGTGTTTGCACTATCTCTGGCTTTCTCTTTGATTCCAAACAATCTTATGTTGTTCTTCTTTGCTTTATCTTGTAGCGTTGGATTGATTTTTCCTGGTCCCTCACTATCATTAGGACATTTTTCTTTTCATGGTCACTAACTGCAATCCTGTCTTCTAGATCTGATATTCTATCCTCACCTTCATTCAATCTGTTGCGTATGCTTTCAGTGGAACATTTAATCTCCTGGATAACTGCTTTGGTCTATTTCATGGATTCCAATTCTTTCCTATGTTTGGCATTCCTGGTTTCCTATAATTTTCCTAAGGTCCTCTATTTTTTAAAAATCTGTGTCTACTCTGTATTTATTGAGGATGTCTTTCATTTTGATCAGCATTTCTTTTTTTATCTGAGAGATTATATTTTCTGAAGTCTCATCCTTTTGTTTTTAAACTTCTGCTGCTATCATTTCAGAAAATTCCAGTTGTGGCTTTCAATTTCTTCCATCTCTTGTGCTTTGGACTTGTTCTCAGTGGGCTGGAGGTCTGGGGTTCCACTTTGTTTCTACATCTTGTCATTTTCTATTTTATTTTGTTTTCTGTGTTGATACTCGTAGATTTCTTGTGGTAGATACCTTTACCATTAGTATCAATGCTTCCTTAGGAAATATCTATTCCTTAGCTAAGTCTCCTAGGTGTAGGTCGTTCTTGGTTTTTGTGTCTATTCCAAGAACTTACCTTCCTAATTTATTAAGGATAAGAAGTTGTTATCTATTTGGCTCAGCACCCAGTCCTTTGGTATTGAGCTCTGGTGATGGTTATGACCCCAGAAAATCACAGCGTTCTCATACACTATGAAAAACTGATTACAATGTATATGACATCCTGGCTAAAGTAGTACGATTAGGAATAAGAATAGCGGGCTGGTGAGATGGCTCAGCAGCGTAAGCGCCTGCCTGGCAAGTGAGAGGCCCCGAGTTTGACTCCCGGAACCCACATACGAAAAAAGGGCCAGTGATATCACTCAGCGGCATGGGCACCTGCTGGAGCGCGAGGTCCTGAGGTCGACCCCCAGTACCCACAAAAAAAAAAAAAAATGGAATAAGAATAGCATCAAGCACAGCCCGGCAACTGATAAACTGTGGTAACTATTAATTTGGTACCTTTAACTATAGAGGCAAACTCTACAGTTATATAACAAAATTCAACACATACCAGGAACTTGTATGCAAAGAGTTACCCCTCGGCAGGGGAAGCAAGTAGAAGCGAGTCTGGAAATATGAAAATATCATAAAATCAGGAGAGGTAATTAAGGGAAGAGAGAAAGGAGACAAATAGAACAAAACGAAATGGTAAGAAACCTAAATAGAGGCAAAAAAAAAAAAAGCTAGAAAAAGGAAAACCAATCAAACAAAGAAAAAGAAAAATAATAAAGTTCCTCTATTGTCCATGGTTCTGTGGTGGTGTCCAAGCTGGATCCAGAAATGCGCTGTGTAACTCAGCCAAGTTTGCAGTAGGATTTGTGCTGGGTAAGGGGCTGATCTTGGCCTCTGGATGTGGGGTCTTGGACTGGTCTTCAGCTGACAATGTTCTGGTGTCCACTTCTCCTTATTGTGATTATCTCTACAGTGCTCTCCCAGTTGCTGTGTCTCCCTCAGGTAGGGAAAGCTCACAGTTACTCCAAGACCTGTCTATGGTTGGCTCCTTCCAGACTTCTCACAGCTTCCTCTGTTCCACACCAGTAACTCCTCTTACACAGTGGTTGTAGGGTGGGGGGAGTGCCCTTGCCCCACCATAGGCCAAGGCCACTTGTATGCTTGTGCTGCTGGGCCAATGTCACTCTGCTGGTCATAGACCAGGGGAGTCCTCCAGTCCTTTGTATTTAGGGCCAAAACTAGCTTTTGGCCGTGTCTGGAGCAGAGTCTGGGTGGTTCCAGCTCCCACCTCTCAGCAGAATTCACCGTTTGCCTCCCAACTGGATGGATGCTTCCCTCTGTGACTGGATGGCTCTTCCCTCATTCCACTCTGGGATGTTGTCAGTGAAGCCACCTGGGACTGTTCTGCTGCTGGGGTTCACCCAGAACCCTTTGAAATAAAACTGTGGCCCTGCCCACCCACTTCTGTTCCACATATCTGTGTGCCACAGCACAGCTCTGGTTCACCTGACTCACCAACCACTGGCACTGCAGGGCTCCTTGGGAAACAGTATCTGGTATTCTTGCTGCTGCTTCCAATTTTTTGCTGTCTCCCTGTTATCTACCACACCACTAGGCTGTCTAGCATGCTGCCCAGATGAATAATTTGAAGAGAAGAATTGAAAGAACAAATATTGTGAGATATTAGTTTTCATTATATAATTTTCAAATAAAAGATTCACTCAAAATGATTATTGAGCACTTGCTATGTATGAGAAATTGCCTTTTGCATTGTGGAAATGAAAATGCTTTTCTGCTCTTATTGAGCTGACATTCTAGTTAGGTGGATAATAACAAAATAAAAGAAAAAATCTTTTTAGCGGTCTGTAATGCAGAGGTGATAGAGTGAAAGAGAACATATCGGAGCTCCCTCAGCAAGAGGCTGTTTACAATCACACAGACAGAGTCATTGCATTCATGGTTTGTCCAATTGGAAAACTCAATCATCAGATTATAACACAGGAAGGTTGCTGAACAAAGAAGAAAGAATCCCTACCATCACCACAGCAGTGGTAGGGCACAGTATCGTGACCAGGCCACAGAACTGTGATTTAAAAACAAAAAAAAAATCTGCAGAATCACAAAGATTCAAAGAAAAGCCACTCTAAAGCTAATAGTGGTGAGTGGCCAGCCATTTTATAGAACATGTTGAAGGCAACCAGTCAGGTTACTGACTGAAACTGTATTTGTAGTGAATTTTGAGTATGCTTAATAATAACACTGTGAATGGGTTTTATACAATAGGATATCCCAGTCTGTGTTTTCTTGTGGCAAAGAAACATCAAGATTGGGTACAGAAAAGAACCAAAACTTAGAGAAGGCCTGGACATTTTCCTTTGCTAAACTTGATTGAGAATTTTGCTAATCCTTAATTAAGAAGATAATTATAAATTATTTTAGGATTCAAATTAGAGGGACAAGGAGAAGGAAACCGTATCTCTTTTTATGACCTAGCCTAGAAAGTGATACAGTTCTACATATTTCTTAAGGCACAAAGTTTTTTGCAGATTTAAATGAACGACATGAGGTAGATTCTGACTCATTTCTGGAATACCAGGAGACTGAAAAAATTTCTGTGGCCATTTTTGAACAATGTGTTCTTTCTCAATGGATAACATTAAGCAGTATTTTTAAAAGAGAATTATTTTAAAAGAGTTTATTTCTTTTTTTTTTTTTTTGTGGGTACCGGGGGTTTCGACCTCAGGACCTCGCGCACCAGCAGGTGCCTGTGCCGCTGAGCGATATCACCGGCCCCTTTTTCGTATGTGGGATCCGGGAGTCGAACTCGGGCCCTCGCGCTTGCCGGGCAGGTGCTTACGCCGCTGAGCCATCTCACCGGCCCCAAGAGTTTATTTCTTTTAGGTTGTACCACTAGTTACTTGTGCTTTGTCTCATGACAGCACAATATGGAAATATATTTTTCTAGTATCATTGAATAATGTTTTATAGAGTAGGTATAGTAGAATGGGCTATTAAAAGGAATCTTGGAGTTTATCAAGTAAAGAAAATAAATCCATTCAATCGCAGCATATGCATGAAGAAGTACATGGCCAGCTCAGAGAATGATGGCTATTCATTGTGGAAGTACACGAGGTTGGAAAGGGTACATATAAGGCTATCCATCTACAAATAAAAAATAACAATTTATGATTTTTGTTTTAGTGCATATGTGTTACAATTAATCTATACATGCATTTGAGGTAGATGTTATGACTGCAGGATAATCTGAAAACAAAGAATATTCTTGTGTTCATTAAACTTTGAAGAATGCAAATAATCTCTAATTGGTGCACATCTTCAAGATTTTTCCCCAATCGCCATGCATATCTTTGGGTACACTTTGCTTTATGATCCAGTTATTTATCAATATTCAATTTTTCTTTTCATAGTCTACAATGTTAGCTAAGATGTGGCTGCTCAGCCATGGACTACATCGATGAGCCTGAATTGCCCATGGCTAGTACTTTCCTTTGTACACAATTCTGATCAGTGGAATAAATGAAATATGGAAAGCGCCTTCCCCTTCCCAGTTCAAGATTCTTAAGTGGGAAGTGTGTATCTTCTTCACTGCTGTGTTCAAATGAAAACAAGCTCATGTAATATAAAAGACTATTTGAGGAAAGGAATCTGAATCATTGAATCAACATGTAAAAAAAAAAATCCCATGATCAATAACACTTAACATGTTTGGACCAACACTGTTTTTTTTTTTTTTTTCTTTTGTGATAGAAGTTCACAATGTTGTTCAGTCTGGTCTTAAACTCTTAGGCTCAAATGATTCTCTTGAATTAGCCTGTGACTATTGGAACTACAGGTGTGAAAGCCTGCCCAGCTCTCAGTACACATTTTTGAGTCTACTTATTACAGAAACTTAGGCTAACCTAACAGAAGATCATAACACAAATTGAAGAGTACTGCAATGGTGGGTCTGTCAAATTGTATACATTTTAATTCCTAAGGGAACCAAACTTCACATAAAATGTTGCTTTGCATTTTTAAAAAATCTTTTCTACATTCTATCAATTACTTTTTAAAAATTATTCTTTTGAAAGCTGAAAATACCACTGAGATAATACTATTTAAACAAAGCTCAATATAAATAGAAATGTTTTCAGGAAAATATAGACCACGAATTCTCTCATGAGCATGAAAGGATTTTCCTTCTCTAAAGAGTTAATTGTCACAAGCAAAATTTCCTTATGTCAAAATGGTATCAAAATGGTATCAAATGTTGATAAAAAGTTACATGTGAGAAAGGAACAAAAATACAGTGAACATTTCATTCCCTTAAATATTTCTCTTGAATTTTAGTGAAAACAGGAATAAATAAATTCAATGAAAAATGTAAAACAAATAAATAAAACCTGTATATTGAAATCAAATATATATGCTTCAATAATAAGCTTTCCTTCTAATTATCTTTATTTAATTTTGTTTTTATTTTTTTAGACAGGGTCTTGCTATGTAGCTCAGTCTGGCCTTGAACTCACTACATAGCCTAGGCTGACCTCGAATTTATGGCGATCCTCCTGCCTCAGCTTCCCAAGTGCTGGGATTACAGGCATACACCACCACCTCCAGCTTTCCTAATTATCTTTAAATGAATTGCTTACACTTAATTTAGTCTTCCTACTTATTTCCTCACATCCTATGTCTTGCTTGTCAAGCCGGGAAAATATTTATTTATAATTAATTTTTGAAATAAAATGATGGTTTACAAATTTGTGATAATTTCTAAAGTATCTGAAAATTTAGTAAATATTTTTCATAAAACTTAATTATTTTCTTATCTACATATAATACTTTTGGTGAACTTTTAAATAAATATACAGGATCCAAATATTTTGAAAAGAATTGGCAGAGCTCAAAGCATTGGACGGACTGTGAACCCTAATTAAAAACTTCTGGTCTACTTCTACTCCAACCCTAACCAGGTATGTAATCCCTGCCAGATATCTAGTTCTTAAATTTGTTATTGTCTCCAAAATAAATAATTTGTAATACTATTACTAATACTTTATCATGCATTGAAAACATTTTAATGGATTTTAAATAAAAATGCATTTGGCAAACAATTGATTTTAAAGACTTCATGATGTATTGTAGTTTTTTAAAATGCTAATAACATTGTGAATGTTCAAAAATAAAGGGTATCATGTTACATTTCCCAAAATATTGGTTAAGTAGTATCATACATGTTTTGTAAACACTGATGCTTTAGAGAGTTAGAAGATCTGTATAGTTTCCTTCAAGTATAATATTTTATGATTCTAGTGAAAGCTGCATTAGAAAAAATTTAGAGTCAATACGACTTTGTTTGTCTGTTTTGTCATGCTAAATATTAAACCCACAAGCCTCAAACATGCTAGAAAAGGGTTCTGCCACTGAGCTACATCCCCTACCCTCACTATAATTTTAATGAAATTTAAATAAAACTTTTACAGTAATCTTCTGGAGTAAAATAATTATAACTGTTAATATCGATATAATATATAGCAAGAAATTAAGAATATAAGCAAACTTATTTATGAATCCTGCACTGCTGAAGTTTATCTTTAGTGTAGTGTATATTATCTCTATTTATTTCATTATAAATTTGAGATCACACTGTGAATACATTCTTATATATGTTAATTGATATATAATATCAAAGGTATTTTTCTTTTCCTAAAGCTTAATTTTAATTACCTTATAGCATCCCATCTATTTGTAATTGTTTAGTGAACTAATGATTATATTAATGACTTTAGCATGTTTAAAGGAAGAAATATGAGAGATATGCAAAGTGAGAATTGCTAGGCTAGTACTAAAACTTGCTTTAAAAAGCTTCAGATGCTCTAAGTTTCTGCAGGCAACAAGAATTGGAGAGGGACAGAGTGGTGAAGTGTCTGGATTGACAATGATGCTGTACTTGACTCTAGTAGCTTTTGCTTATTTTATCCGAGTTTCATGTGACATTCTATGTTATTTATTTATTTATCTATTTATTTTCATGTGGGTACCGGGAGTCGACCTCAGGACCTCACACTTGCCAGGCAGGCGCTGATGCCGCTGAGCCATCTCACCGCCCCTCCAAGTTTCATGTGACATTCTATTTTAATGAAGCATTCTAAGCTACAATTAAGAAAAAGTATCAATTATTTACATATGTTGTTCATAATACACATCCAGAATTTTTTAATTTACCTTTTCCTAACAATACTACTCCTAATTTGTATATGACACAGTACTTTAGGCACAACTATCTTTTACATGTAACATAATAAAAATCTTAAATCAGGTGGTTGATTGAGTTCATATTACTTTACATGATGGCAAGCATGAGAACATTTATCCTTTACATTTCCTGTGTGAATGGAAGCCAATCCTAATACTACTTTCTAAAAAGTATTTTTTAGTACATGTGATTAAATGTTACTTTGAGGGAAGTATGAAGCTCACCTTAACAAAGATTACAAATATATTATCTAAAGTCAAAATTTAGCCTTATGGTAAAAATGGAGGTAAGTAATCAGAGGTAGCACAAAGGATACAGCTTGCTCATTCCTTTGGATACATTTTTGCGCTCATTCAAAATATTTGGTTCAAAAATAAAAATGGAGAGAGAAAATGACTCACCAAAAACTACAAACCAGGAACTGCTTTTGTTCCTCCACCACTGCTCTCACAGCCTAGAGCAGAGAATCATTTTGTTATGAAATTTTTTTTACTTTTTTTTACATAAAATATAAAGAGAGAGAGAGGGAAGGGAAGAATCTAAGGTAAAAGGAGTTTTCAGCCCTTTACTCCACATTTTTGGAGCCATAATCTCATATTGGCCTTTAAGACAAGGAAAAATTATGTAACTAGACAAATACAAATACTGAAAGTATTAGAAAATATACAGACTAGATGAATGTCAAGAAATGAACTTGCTTCACACTAGAAAATGAAATTGACATAACAGGGCTGATAGTTGTTCTTAAAGGTCAGACAAAGACAGTAACAAAGCAAACAAACACAGACTGAAAATCTCAAGTTGTAGCTCAAAAATTTGAAACTCTTCAATTAAATTAGTTTTTATAAGAAATTGATTCATGACTTTAAATGACCCCTACATTAAAGGCCAAAGCCAGGGTATGGACCCAAAAACCCTAGATTATTTCCTTTAATCTACTCCTAACTCATGTTGTACTCATCTATCTTTGGCAATCTTTTTCTTCTGTATTTTAAAATTTTGTTTTCATAAATGTATGTTTATATTACTTTCAAATTTGCAGAAAATCTTTAGGAACTGTAAAAGAAGGTCAGATGTACTCTTTCCCTGATTCACACATTTTCGTTTTGCAGCATTTGTTTTTCACTGTCTCTATCTCCACTTTTCTCTTTCCTTTCAAACCTGCAAATGTGCAGTGTACATAAACGACACACATAGTTTAACTACTTTGTAGAATGTTACAGAAATGCATAGTGGATGCTACTCTGCCCGCAAGCTGTTCTACTTTCAAAGCTCTAAAATAATCTATTTTCAGAAACTCTACATCAAGGGGCAGTCAGTTCCATATAGATTTCTCTTTCTGTTCTCTCCTTCTTCCTACACTAAAACTAAAGCTTATCCTTCTTAGTTCATGTAAGATCAGTTTTACTAAAACAAAGACATGGAGAGAAGATTGTTGGTTTAAATCATAAATAACCCTGAATTATACCTGTATTTTTCTTTTTTTATTTTGACAAATCAGTTGATCTGAAGTAGGAATCAAAAATGTAGTAAATGGTAACACTAGTTAATGAAACCAAATTAACAGAATGTAATGGTAATTTAGTGTGATTACAACTTTGTTTATTAAATCTTGTTTTAGTGGAATGATCAAAGTACAATTTAGTATGATGATTTTTTTTATCATAAATAAGGAGTTTCATCATCATGAAGATAGGCCAGACATCCATGGCTGGCTTAATTTGTGATTCTTCACTAAAGCAATAACACATAACCACACTTTGAAAAAGTGACTCATGAAACTGGCTCCTTTTTATTGCTTCCGATCTTTCACACTCAAGTCTTTCAAGGATTGGGAATTCCTAGAAGTCAGGCAATGTCTTTATGAAAATATGGTTGGTAGTATTTTGATTAATTAGGATTCATATAGAACTCTAAGGTAGGCAATGTGAAATTATATGCAGTATTAGGATAGGTTTTTGTTATGCAAGATACAAACTTATTGTTAAAAATTTAAAACTGGCATGTATTCCGTCACCTGAAAGATAATTTACCTCTACATAATCCTTAGTTGAATTCTAGATCCTAAAATACACCTACTTAATCTTCATTCTGTTTTATCCAACCTACCAATCAAAAATTCCACAGGTAATATGAGTAGTATATTACTTACTTCATAATATATCATTGGGATATAAAGATAGAAAAACGCTAGGAAGAGAGAGAGAGAGAGAGAGAGAGAGTGAATATGAAAAGCAGAAAAAAGGTAAGATTTAAACTTGTTAACACATGGTAAGAATGAGGGTTTAACTAACTTTGAACCATCATTTTTGAATTAAAAATCGGGTTATGATCAATGAATTTAGGGAAAATAGCATGAAATATTGAGGGGAATAGGAAAATCTATTCTAAATGTAGTAAATAATTACAAAATCTAGTGTACCTGAAGCCAAAGTAGGGATAAATTCCATGGAAAAAGTGAGTGATGGATTTCCTGGGCAAATACATAGAGGAAAAAAGAATTGAAATAGGGAAATATGGAAACATTTAAAATAAACTACTTCTTTCCATATGAAATAGTGAGAAAGAGAATTATATCAGTAAATACCAGGAAGAAGTAGAGGCAAACGGATTAGCTAAATTTCTTTCATCTCTCTTTTAAACTCTTACACATTTTAAAGGCTAGCAGCTCAGAGGAAGAAAAGAGATTAAGCATATTTAAAGACAGAATAAAACTCAGGAGCACTGAGACAGACAGATATTTTCTGCTGATAGGAAATTCCTGCATCTAGTTTTACTATTGTGAAAGAGATTGTTCAGAGAAAAAGCAATAGATATTAAGTAAGCACTGTTGTTGGACTCAAATGTGAATAATGCTATGGATGTAGAAAACTGATTCATCAGTGCTGTAATATTGAAAAGAGTTCAATAACATTATAACACATTCCAGTATTAAACTGTTTTAAATATGTGTGACAACTGATTTTCTGCAAGAGACTGCGACAGTATATGTGACTTAATTTTAGAGCCAACACTGACACAAGTTCACACAAATTTATACTCTCATGAGGATAAATTTGTTTTATGAGAACATGCGAATTTTAAATTAATAAGAATAATGCAGAAAGATGAGACCTGAGTTAAGGAAACAGGAGAGAATCTATTTTTTGAAATATAGAAAAGCAAATTAGTACTGTACGCCCCCTAAACTACATTTCTAAATTTAGAAACTAAAGATTTAAGCATTTAAGAATTAAATAGGATAATTATAAATATTTTTGTGGTTGTGATATATATTTAAATGAGTCATATTTACAAATGAAATTCAAACCACATGGATTTTGTTGTACCTACAGCGGAATTGGAAAATAATATTTTTTCCCTTTCTTCTATGCATTTTAAATTATACAATTTTGTATGTTATATACCATTTTCTTTATTTTTGGTTAGGTTCTTTTGAACTCTACCGTAATGAAGGAGCAGTAGAAGCTAAGACCGCTCCCGTTGTGAATTGATTCTGCGCTCACTCAGACACAAATGAATAAGTACAATGGCTGAATGGATTCCAAGTTGGTTTTTCATTTAATCTTCTGTGTGCTTTAGCCACAAAATACAGTTCATTTAAAGGCCTTTTTGTTGTTTCACTTCATTTATTTGGCATAATAGCAATAAATGTTCTATTTTGTGTGTTTTGCAGTAGTAAAACAGCTTCCAGCTTTACAATAAAACTGGAAGGGTTTATTATATAAAATAGCTTATTGTGCCAGTGGAACACGCACTAAAGGTGTCATTATTTAATATATTAAATTTTTATAATATCAGATTACCATTTCCTACCAACTGGAAATATTTTATAAGTTCACAAAAGAGGCTTCAAGTAAATATACATATATCTATCTATCTATCTATCTATCTATCTATATATATATATATATATATATATATATTCAGCTTTTCATAATTTCCCTATAGATGTTAGCATTTAGTTAAAGCAGGGTTATATATATTTATCAAGAATATTATGATAATACTAATCATTTTGGGGATTATATGCCTTATATGAATAAAGTATTTAGTGCTGCTTTAAAGATATGCATGCTTCCTTATTGTTTATCTCTTTTGTGTTTTATAGTTTTTAAAACTTTATGTGTTTTGCTTTTACTCATAACAATCAGAGAAACTGATGGATTGATAGGCTTATGTGGTAATTTATGGGGATATTTAAAACAGTTATTATTGAAAAACATTTTAAAGAGTAAATAATAAAATATAGTATTTCCTAGTGACTAATATAAAGATACATTTTCATCATCTCTACATTTTATGTTTTTTTTCTTTTTTAGTTTTGGCCACATAATATTGAATTAGAGTCGTTCAAAATCACATTTTTTTTTTTTTTGTGGGTACCGGGGGAGTCTACCTCAGGACCTCGTGCGCCAGCAGGAGGCCGTGCCGCTGAGCGATATCAGCAGCTCTTTTTTCGTATGTGGCTTCCGGGAGTCGAACTCGGGCCCTCGCGCTTGCCAGGCAGGCGCTTACGCCGCTGAGCCATCTCACCAGCCCAAAATCACATATTTTGATGACCTTTTTTTATAGATAATGAGAATTATAAGATATTTAATCAGTAGCTCATTTTGATTCATCCTTGATATTCTTTTTCACATTGATTTTAGTAACTTCTATTGTTTTATAAAAGGAATGCTTGATGGCATTCATCTCCATTAATTAGGGCCTTATGTGGTTTCTATTTACCTGACTCACTGGCCTGATTTTCTCCCTGAGGTCATTCATCTCTCACCCTGCATAACCTTTTCAGTGCTGAAGATTCCTACTTGTGCTCAAATTCTATAAGTGATCACTAACTCTCTGTTGTGAGAAATACAAATTCTTACATTAATATCTTACAATGTCATATAAATATTTTTTCCATATACATATTTAAAATGATTGAAATTCATTAAAGAATTAGTTCACCAATCTTTCTTCAATCTGGACATAGTCTTTGAAAATTTTTTAGAATTTTCTTTAACAACTTCTCCTATTCTTGTAGTTCCAAATGGTCAGTGATCACAGAGATTTTCTTCATTTAATCAATTCTAAATCAAAGTTGTGTCCCAGGGACTATTTTATGTACCAAAATTTAATGAGTATAAATCTCTTTCATATACCAAATTAAAATTAAGCAATTATTAAAGAAATCTTTTACACATGTATTTACAAATAAAATCCAAATCACTTGAATAACAACTCTTCTTAAGGAATAAGTGTCAGCTAGAAATATGATGGCTTTAAGTGAATAGATGATAAAGAAACATTTGAAAAACTGGGGAAACAAAAATCTGAAGAACATACTGGCAAAAAAATTTGCAAAACCATATTCTGAGCATTTTTGGAAGTGGAAATTTTTCCATCTCAACCTGCAGTTATGGGAAAAGAGTTCAAAAGAGCAAATACAAGTAACTGAGTTACCACTAAACAACCTAAATTATTAGAGAAGTAAATATAAATTGAGGTAAGAATCGGTGAATTTTGAAAAAATAAATGACATAGAAATTTTTATTGCAGAAATCGAGAATTTTTCAAAGTTCAAAAGTCCATTTATTGATTTGAGAATTCTATTCTACTCCCTTACAGGAAAAACAAAAATTTTTGAAAGACAAAGCACAATAAAAATTTTAACAAGTAAATCTGAACCAGGCTTAATATAACACTAAATGCAAGATATCTGTTAAATCTGTTTAATTGAATGAAACATCACAAAAACTTTAAAGTAGGTCTGTTTTACACAAGAAAGCATAAAATTACTATATAGAACTTGGACTTAGCACAGCGAGTGTGGTTCCTGGAAATGGAGATGTCAGCAATCAAAGAGAAGCAAATTTTACTACTTTTATGGGAGTTGCACTTCTAAGATATCACAGGCTACTTAGGACTGTGATGATTTGAGTCTTTGACCTTTGAACCTTACATATGCTTCTGTTATAAGAGATATTTAAAAGATGAAAGCCAATATGTATTCAAGAAATACATATTCCCAGTACCACTTTTCCTTGAGGTTTGGCAAGTGAATAAAACAGGCACTCTCCAAGAAGCATCATGCAGAACCACTGAAAATGTAATCCAAATAGGAGAACTTGGGTGGGATCCAGGACAATTTTCCAAATTGTGGGGGCCAGGACTGTACTCTCCTAGCAGGAGGATTTCAGAATGGTACAGGTCTGCCATACACTGAAGTGCTATTGTGGCTATCCTATTCCTGTCTGCTAATTGCATTTGCATTGGTTGGAGTTGGGGGAATATTGTTCCTAGTTCCCCTATGCAAAGGACAATCACATTTGAGCTTGATGTAAAAATTATGACAAGAAAAAACTTCTGTTACCAAATGTAAAATCTATACCACATAGCAGTGTTTTTTTTAAAATCTTAAAACACAACAGTACTTGATAAATCGAAAATGCTTAACCACGCTTTGTCATACATTTTCTTTTTTCTTCCTAATCTTCTACATATTTTCAGTGCATGTATGTTTTTCTATCTGGAAAAGTAAATATGGAATATTACATAGAGCTATTTAAAGAATGAGGAAAAATACAGTGAAATTTATGCAGGTATTACCAGAGCATGTCCCTGCTAATCTTGCTCATCTACCAGTTGTTATGATCCTTACATAATTTTTCAGTTGCTAGAAGTCTTAGAAAGCTAACAACAAAAGGTAATGAAGTTGTCTCTTAAAAAATAATTCTTAGAATTGGATTCCTTGTGAGGAAAGGTTGTTAGTGGCAGATTACCTTAGGCCATTTTATCTAAGTATTCTAATTTTATACATTGTAGTACATTTATGTAGGATGTGGAAACTAACAAATGAATTATTGGAGGAAAATACAAATCTGTGGAAAAGAATAATAGGAAACATATGTTTTTGTTAACTTGAAAGTGTTTATCTTGATATGTTTCCATAAAAGACATAGTTTCAATTTCAACAGCAAAGTAAAATTAAATGGATTATTTGTATTTTGACACAAATAGCAAAACTAAAGAGCTGTCACTATCTTGGACAGGCAACTCTAATTATCTCCTTCAAAACATCTGTAACTCAAGATTTAACATGCCTAAAAATAATGATTTTCTAATTACCATCACAAGTTTAAGGAAAAAGAATTACTAGGATTTCAAATTTAGAGTTTGTTTACTTTTATATTTATTTATTTTTATTAGTATATGTTGGTGGTACATAATGATCACATTCTTCATGAGAAGTTGGTACATGGGCATAATACATCTTAATTCCTTTTTTATCCTCTTTTCCTCCCCTCCCTCTTCTCTCCCTCCATCTCATGGTCACTTTCCCATGTACAAATGATCTATCTCACTATTTCCTGTATTTCTAGTTTCTGAATATTACAATTGTAACTACTTAATATCTATGCAAAGAAGTTAATTTTTAATGAAGAGGCTTCAGAGTTATAATCATTAAAAGTTAGATTTTCTGACTTAGTGCCATATATATGTATATATATATATAATAATTTAAGCTGAAATTTTCTTGAAGCAACATACTTTATATTATCTTTTTACTATAGTGTTTTTTATTTGCTTAATTTTTTACTATATCTTGTTTTAGTAATACCTCCTAATGAAACTGTCTGCTAAAATTTTACATTTCCAGTGACTATCAGTTACAAAACTTTAGAGAAAAATAGTTAATTCAGTCTCACATCTTTCATTACATTATCATTATACTATTAAAAATTTTACACATACGAATTATGTTAACATCAAGATAAATACATATGGTAATACAGATCATTTCAATTATGATTTTAGGCTACTATCCAACATTTGACATATGTTTTAGGCTTCTGTCATTTTTAACTTTCGTTCAAAACAAAACTTGAAGTTGTGTATTAAATTCAGTCTTAGTCAATCTGTTTTATGTAGGCATATTTTAAACTTTTACAATGAAATGGAAGGCCGATATCACATTGGCATGTTTTCGGGTTCAACACATGAAATCTTAGAAAATCATTCCAAATATGCTAACAGTTAATAACTTTGCTCTGGAACTGACCAAGAAATTAGTCACAGCAGAGGTTATAGTCCATTTAGCAACCATTGTAAAAGGAATATTGTATTACTCCAGGCTAAAAATTCTCATCTATTTTCAAGAATAAAAATATTAAAATAGTCTCTTACTAATTCAGTGGGTAAATATGTCAGTTCATGTAAGTGAAAGCTCAATACTAATACTGTGGATTGAATTGTAGTCCCTACCAAATTTTCATTATTAAATCTTAAGATTCAGAAGTGACTATACTTTGTGATGTGGTCTTAGAAGATAATTAAAGGAGTCAAAATGGTGGAATTTCAAGAGAAGAAAAGAGAGATGGTTCTTCACCTACATACAAAAAAGAGGAAGAAAACAGCTCTCACAATGAAATGTACTTTCCTGGAACCTTGACCTTGAACATCCTAGACCAGAAGTTCAACAAATCCAGGTTGTTTAAACCACTCTGTCCAGAGTATTTTTTGGTGATGGGCTAACTATACAATAAATTATACTAAAACTGAATCATATTATAAGATTGAATATGTCAGTGTGTAATTTAAAAATCTAAAATTTTTTTTGTGGGTACCAGGGGTTGAACTGAGGACCTTGCGCGCCAGCAGGCGCCCGTGCTGCTGAGCGATATCCCGGCCCTTTTTTCCTATGTGGGTGCTGGAGTCGAACTCAGGACCTCGCGCTTGCCAGGCAGGCGCTTATGCCACTGAGCCATCTCACCGGCCCCTGAAAATCTAAATTTTGACCAGGATAAATGTACTCAAATTTTTGCGCTACCCACTCCAAGAATTTTTTAAAAATATTGCTTAATGTTTTGCATGAACTTTGAAAGTATTTCAAATAAATAGTTGCTGTTTTACTTGGAAATAAAACATTACATAATTTATCAATATACAGTAGATGCTTTGGATCCATGGACCTCAGATGAAAATAAGAATTTCTTAATTATTATAAAAGAAAATGGCAATGGAATAGAAGAGAAGGAAATAAATAAAATGTTGTCACACTTCAGAAATAAACTGAGAGGCATTCATTCTGGGAGTGCAGAATGAATGAGTTGAATGAAACTCTTAAATGAACAAGCAGAAAGATAATTTATCACAAGACAGTACGTATTCACCATACATGTATATGATTTTGGGATTAAGGATTCTCCCTTCTGGTCTTTTCTCATTTAACAGTGAACAAAATAAAATTTATGGAAAAATATATTTTTTTGCTTGCAGTTTCTGTAAGTATTCTGCAGTCTATATAACTTTATTATTATCTATCTTCCAAGGCCCTTTAATGAGAATGTTTACTATATTTTTTCGAAGCTGTCCAGGTTGATGAATTTTCTACACTTCTCGTATATGAACTAAAATTAAGGAAAATGAGGTAAGCCCAAACAGTGGTGAAATCCATAGATTATATCTTCATGATGTTTTAGGAAACAAGTAAAATATGTTTGGCTCTGAAATGAATAAAATAGTATTCCTTCAAATTAGATAGCTGATAAAAATTGCAGTGCATCTTCTCCAAAACTGAAAATACTATGTCCAGAAAATATCAGTAATAAAAGTCATACATAAAAAACTATGAAATAACAAAGTGAACTGAACATGATAAAATTGTCTGACATTGAGTCAGAACTCACAGTAATGTGAGTTACTCCTTTTCATGAATACTACAAATGATCTAGATTTATTCTTTACTTGGTTTCAGAGGCAATGATAAGTTAAATTTCAAATTTTATATCATGGACATGTTTTGGAAAAGTATACTTAGAAATCTACTTAATGAGGTAAAATTGACATGACATGCATTCACCCATTTAAAGTAAAAACTTCAATGTTGTGAGGTTTTATTTGGGGGTGATAGAGTTCTGCAACTATAATTTAATTATGAAATATTTTAATAATCTTCAGATAATCCTAGAGTCACTTCTACTTTCAGATTGCCATGCAAAGTGTTTGGAAATTGTCATTCTTATCCTTTCTACAAGAAAAACTGAAACAAAGTAAAAATCAATAAATTTTCTTGAATCCATCAGATCAAGACAAATTACCAGTCAGAAATCTAGAGAGACCATTAAATCCAGAGCCAGTTAAATCCATAAAGTAGGAAGAATATTTAAATGGTGACTTTCATGAATTACTGGAGGCAGGCTAAGAGTGAGGAAGCCTCATTGGTCACAATCTAGAACGTTCTCCCAGTTCTGAGTTATACCTCTAAGAACCAACCAGGTTCAAGCCTGGTGAAGATCTTAGAAAGATACTTTTGCAGCTCTTATAAGAGAATGGGGCAGAGTAAGTACTGTGAAATAAAATTCCTGACTTGCCAGAGAAAAATACTTTAGAGTGGAATTTCCTCCTGGGTGGAGGGATTTCCTTCCACACCAGTCTGCTACAGATTTCCATCTCATTTATGAGAAGCAGGGGAAGCTGTAACATTAGAAAGACACTTCTGCAGATCACAGCTCAGAGACTCAGGCTCATCAATGGTGACATTTAATCAAGCTTACGTAATGATTCTTCTCCCCTATACCTTTCCCACACACCGAAAGAGTTCCAGAATAGCATCACTAGACTGCAGCTGGCAGAGCTGAAATGCACATGCGTTTTGAGAAGGAGCACTTGGGAAACTTAGAGTCTATAAGGCAGACAAAGTGAGAATGCTAAGAGGGCATGGTACCCCGAGACCTACACTTACAGAAATTATCTCAAACAGCACTGCATCAGGGCAAGTAGCATAAATTGTTACGTATAAATCCTATTTATCAAAATCTGTTGTTTTATAAGGCCTCTTAAAAGACAACAAAAGAGAACAGCATCTGAAGCGACAACTAAATTCAGAACTGGCACAGCTATTAGAATCATTAAGGAATTTTAAATATCTGTGATTAAATGCTAAACTCTAGGTAATGGTTTCTTTCATGTTACTTGACTGGATTGAAGGAAGACCCAGAAAGCTGGTCAAATATTTCTGACTGTATCTCTGTGGGGTTTGTGGAAGTGTTTAGCATTTCAGCTAGCAGTCTCAGTAAAGATCTGCCTTTACCGATAAGGGTTGTCATCATCTAGCCAGTCTATTAATGGCTAGAATAGATTAAAAAGGTGATGAAACGGTGAATTCCTTATTTTCTCTGGAGCTGGGACCTTCATCTTCTATCCATTCAGAAGAGATTTCCTGAGTTTGGGGCCTTCCAACCCCAGCACTACTATCAGTGACACAGCCCTTCCTCCTTCCTGGTGCTCAGGCTCTGGGCCTAAGACTTCTGTAAGGCTGGCTTTATTGGTATCATACCATTCTATTGCACTGCTGTTACTCTGAGGGTAAAAATTGCTCCATAATTTGATGTCAATTAAGACAAAAACTTTTATATGAGTAGCTCTGATATCAAACTGATACATGCTCCAATTCCTAGAGGGCTTTTGTTAGATGTCTCAAATATTTGTTTTCTTTTTTAAATTTTTAGCTTGTTTACCATTTCCTTTGTTGTTATTAACAACAGTGACTAACCTCCTCTTAATTCCTTGCTACTAGGATATTTATGATTTTGATAGACCATAAAGGCTTGAACTTCTTTTTTTTATTTTGTGGGTACCAGGGGTCGACCTCAGGACCTTGCGCACCAGCAGGCGCCCGTTCAGCTGAGCGATATCACCGGCCCTTTTTTCGTATGTGGGTACCGGAAATCCAACTCAGGACCTCGCGCTTGCCAGGTAGGCGCTTGTGCCGCTGAGCTATCTCACTGGCCCCAAGGTTTGAACTTTTTAAAGCTTCACTAAGGTAAATTAGTTCCCTTAGGGAGAACCAGAGAATTTTCTGTCCTAATAGCCTTCCTCTCTTCCTGGGCAGATCTTCTCTAATGTAGCTTACCAAAGCTGAGATGAGTACAATGGCCTACTGCTCTCAAAATGACACCTCTGCTCTATCAGCCAGGCACTGGGTGATGATGCAGTCCTTGATTTTCTCAGTCTAGCTTTCCTGGCATAAAACCCCTATGAGCCAAGTGGGGTGAGAGCCATAGGCATGCCATATGCAGGGTAGAGCTTCTACCCTGCAAGAGGGAGTTGGACAAAGAAAAGGAACTGTGTGCTTCACAGTCATATTTTCTGAAAATGAATTTCTTCCATTGAATGCTGATCACTGGACCATCACACAAGAATTAGTCCCATAGACTAGGAAAAGAAAGAAGTGAGGGCCTCATTTTCTTGACCATATCTGCCTAGGGAGAGCCTCCGTCACACTGAAGTGAGCACCATTTAAATCAAGAGAAGAGCATGTTCCATATAATTAAGGCAGGGAAAAAGTATTTCCACACATAAGAAAATACCATTTAGGAAGGACTATTGTCCTTCTCAAAACCAGCTGAAGAAAAATCAGGCAGGTCTAGTGGGTGAGAAGAATTTGGGTCCTCTTCCAATTGACTGAACAAAATGTATATGATTAACTAAACCTTTACTTTCTTACCTAGATCAGCATTACTAAAATTCCAACTAAATGAATATTATAGTATTAGGAGAGCTACAGTTGTCTAATAGCAAGTAACAAATTAATTGAGTAAAATAGGGTATTTGACCACAATAAAAATACAGAGAACATTTTTCATTTAATAATTTTTATGTGTGTGCGTGTGTGTGCAAGCAAATATGATTACCAGTCCTATGAATAGGAGAGAAAACCCTAGAAAGGGCGGTGGTTAAATTTCAAATCAGCTGATTCAGATGGGGATTTGGATTCTGAATTTTTTTTTGTCTATTGGGAAATGTACAGATTTATATGTTTTTATGTGTCTTGCCTAAGCTTTTGATGCCTAAGATACACAACTACTACCTACTGCTAGGAACATTAGATTTTGTTACTCTCTAGAAAGAATTACTTTTTCTACAAGTTAAATTCCTTATTTACTTTCTTTTCTAACCTGCTATTCACTCAACAAACATGGAAGTGTTACATAGTCAGAAATACATTTAGATTTCTTCCTAGCTAAAAAGAAATTTGTAAATAGCACATTCAGAAAATCTCATAATCACTGAAGTTTAGTAGCATTGCCTGAGTACAGTTATGTACCTGAAAACAGATACTTCCTGTTTACTGTGACATTCAAATACTTCTTGTGACATTCAAAGATGAGTTAACTTGTGACACTGCAGATAAAAAAAAGTGGACATAATCGTGTACTCTGTTTTGCATTTTTTATCATGTCCTTTACACCTCAATATCATCTTGAGTTAAATTAGGCATACCACACATGTGGAAGTGTTGAGAATTACAATAAAGTTGTTATAGGGCAGCTCATTCCTTTCTAACTATGAAGCAACCTGCAATTAATGAAAGTATCATCGAAGTCATCTCTCTACAATGTTTAATGTTATTTCCATTAATTATGATGGAATGCTCCTTTTTAAATCCAGTGCCATAGTTGAAATTAAAAGCCATGTTAGAAAAGATGAAAACAGATATATCCTATATTGTTTAATGGAGAAAAATCTATCAAAAACTCCTTTTAATATTTTTAGAAAGAAAGCTGCAGAGATGTTGCTAATAAAATTTTAGTTACTTCTATACAGCTAGCCTTTCAAGTAGATTTATGAATTCTTGTGGATTTTCCTTAGCATAACAGAAGCAGATATAATGATGAGGAGGAGAACGAAGATGAGGATGAGTGACAAAATTTAAACTAACATTAAAACTATTAATTGATATAAAAACACTATCATAAAATTTTCTTATCAAAATAATTATTTCCAAATTCTATCACAGATTTATTAACATAAACACAGAAGAGAAAACCCCAAAAAGTATATCAATGGATATACTTTAAGTAACATAATTTAATCCAAAGTAGCTACTACGTATAGAATGACTCTTCATATGCATCATCTCTAGTCCTCGAAATATCTAAGTAGAAGTTTATTAGCCCATTTTATAGATTGGGAAAATGAGGGATGTTAAACTAAAATTAAAGTTGTATTTTAAGAATCACACAAAGAAGATGCAGAAGAGCAAGTATTTGTGCCTATTCTATGTACTTCTGGAGACCGTTCATCGTCCATCAAAACTTGTTCTGTCCTTAGAATTATTTTGAGTTTACTATCTAAAAAATAAATATAAATCTACAATCTACTTTCACACAATTGTAGTGTCCTTATTTTAATGACATGCAATTTGGCAAAATGAGTGTCCGAATTTATTAGGTTTCAGGGGATAATGCTTCAGGTTTAATGCTGAATTCCTAATGTCTCCTTAGAGCACAACCCAGGATGATCTAAAAATTAACTAGAGCGTGATGAGTAAAGAAAATATTCTGTGATTCAGTGATCAGCAATGTGAACCTTGGGAAGAAAGCTAAAATCCACAACTTGGAATGATAAGATTATTTGGTGATGCAGATGTTAATAGAGTATGAGGAAAATGTTTTACATAAGTGGATCCTTTTTATTTTTACATTATGTACCCAAGGAAACCAGTAAAAAATAAAAGCTAGGTCATCTGTTGTAGTGGCCATAGCCAGAAAGGCTGAATCTGTTTTAATGTATATGTGTAAGAGGAAAGGAATTGAAACATTCAATAAATGTTCTTCATCTTTATTGTAATAGGAGTGAATGCATTTAGAGTAAAGACCAAGATTGAAATTATAGTGTCATAAATACGGTTTCAGTTAAATTACTTAAATAACAACAACACACAAAATAATATTAACATTTAGGAATAATTTACTGTGTGCCAGATAAACTGGCTACCTATGGTTACATGTGTTTTCATTTAAAAAGTTATATCTCACAGATTTTACCTTATCCCGTCTTGCCTGAAATGGAAGTATAAAACTAACCTTTTAGACTTACGCTCGAACTTTGATAGAGGGAGTATACACATCATTAAGATTATAAGAAATAAGGCAGATAATTCTGGATCTAAATTTCGGTTGCTTTTACTGTATACCTCCATGTTCTTGAACAAATCACTCTAAGCCTCAATTTTGCATCCTTATATTGAGAAACAGTAAAGGTCTTGCCTCATAAGATGTGTAGAGGATTAAATACATATTAACCTTCTTAGCATGGAGCCTATTGCACTTGTTATCATCAAGAAATCAAAAAATAAAAAGTGCTGATGAGGCTGTGGGAACAAAGGAACCCTTTTATATTGCTGGTGTGAATGTAAACTAGTACAACCACTATGGAAATCAATATGGAGATTGTTCAAAAAACTAAAACTAGAGGTCCCTTTAAGTCCAGCTATTCACCTTCTACGTGTTTTCTCAAAAGAGTTAACAATATAATAATACAATGATACATGCATACCCATATTTGTAGCAGCACAACTCATAATAGCTAAATATTGGAAGTGGCCTATATATCCATCGACAGATGAGTAGATAGAGAAAATGTGGTATTTATATACAATGGAATACTACTGTGCCATAAGGATAAATTGGAGTCATTTGAGACCATGTAAAGAGAAATAAATCAGGTACATGAGCTTCAACATAGCATGAAATCTTTTACATGAGAAATACAAAATATGTAAAAAAAGTAAATAGCAAAATAAAAAATAGATAATAGGAAACAGGGCGATAGATCTTTTTCAGAAGGGAAGCAGATGAAGAAATGGAACGCGAAGAGAGGGGGAAAATATAAGACTTTGCTCTGAATGATTTATGTGGTTCTTTCCCCTTCTTTTATAATATTTTATTGAGAAAAACTACAAGAAAATGAGCTAAAAGAAAATACGAAGTAGAAAACCACATTATTTAGACAGAGTCCCTTAGGAAAGATTGAAGGAGCGTCTTTGGATAGGGCGTTGTTCTGAGGATACAACTTCCCGAGGAGCTGCAGAGTGTGGAATTGGGTCGGGGGAATTGGGGAGTGTAACAAATTAGTGGGAAAGGATCTGCTCAATCATGGAACATGTGAGTTCACCACAAACAGATATGCAATAAACCCACATTTAAAAAGAAAATCTGGATATTTTTATAACTTAATAGAAGAATAAATGAATTAATGTTCATTCATGTTTATAATATTCTCACATATTATTGGCAACATAATAAGTGATGGTATTTTTTTTCTCTCATTTATGCTATTCTGAGCATCAACTAAACTGCCATATGCCTTTTTATTTATTTTGTTCATAAGGTGATTTGCATTGATTGGTTTGCTGTCTTTCAGTAAATTTTCCATTGCTGGTATAAACTGTACTTCATGTTGTGTATATATATATGTATAGTTTTTTTTTCCTTTCCTTTCCTTCCTTTCCCCTTTCTCCCATCACAGCTTTTCTTTTCTTTTAAACAGTTTCATCTCTATTCACTATATCTATTATAAATTTTGGATCTTGTTTACTCTTTCAGCTTCTCACACTAGTGAGACAATATTATGTTTACACATGTGGATCTGATTCATTTCACTTATGAATATGGTCTCAAGTTGCATCTATTTACCTATAAAAATCTCAAGTTTATCTTTCTTTATGGATGAGTAGTATTCCATTATATATAAAAAAACACATCTTTTTATCCACTCCTCAGTTGATGGGCATTCCTGTCTTCTAGGTCTGATATTCTACCCTCACCTTCATTCAATCTGTTGCATATACTTTCAATGGAGTTTTTAATCTCCTGGATTTCTGTTTGGATCTGTTTCATTGATTCCATTTTTTGTCTATGTTGGGTATTCATGGTTTCCATCATTTTCCTAAGCTCTTCTATTTTTTTTTAATCTGTGTCTGCTTTAATTTCTTTCATTTTCATTGTCATTTCTTTTTGTACCTTAGATATTATTTTTTCTATGGCCTCTTCCATTTGTTTTTTCACTTCTGCTGCTATCGTTTCAGAGTTCCGCTGGTTGGCTTCTGATTTCCTCTATCTGTTTGTGCTCTGGACTTGTCCTGGGTGGGCTGAGAGCTTGGGGTTGCACTTTCTTCCTCTTGTCATTTTCTCTTTTTTATTTTATTTTGTTTCAGTATTGATGCTTGTAGATTTCTTATGTTAGATAGTCTAATCGCTGTTGTCCAGGCTTTCCTAAGTGATGTCTCTTCCTAGGATGTCCTCTAGATATAGGTGGTTCTTGGTTTTTCTCTCTATCCCAAGAACCTACCTTCCCAATATATTAAGAATATGGAGTTGCTATCTTTTTGACTAAAGGCCCATTCCTTCAGTGCTGGGCTATGGTGATGGTTATGGCCCCTTGCAATCTCAGTGTTGTCATACAGGGGAGAAAAACTGATTATAACAGACATGGAATCCTGGTTAAAGTAGTACAGTTAGCAATAACAACCTACTCAAGCACAGCCTGGCTACTGACAAACTGTGGTAATTATTAGCCTGATATTTTTAACCATAGCAGCAAGTTCTGCAATTATATAATATAATCCATCTTATACCAGGAACTTGTGTGCAACTATTTTCCACTCAGTAGAATAATTTTACCCTGCTGTGGGGGGGTTTAAGTGGGGTAGGGGGTAGGATGGAGAGGTGGATGGGGTTAAATACAGTAGGGGCAAATTTGGTGGGCATAGGATGATCATTCAAGTTTTGGGTCATTGCAGGATACAAGAGGGAGGGATTGGAAAAGAAAGCCTAGGAGTATTGAAGTGAACCAGAAGGGGAAGAGAATGTTTACCCACATGAAAGTCTCATAAAATCAAGTGAGATAGTTGATGAAACAGAGGAAGATGATGAGTGGAATAATACAAAGGGAAAGTTTAGAGATCTAAATCATGAGTGAGAGGGAAAGGAAGGTAGAAAAGAGGAGGAAAAGGAAAAAAAGAAAAAAGAGAGGAGGAAAAAGAAAAAAGAAAAAAAGGAAACAAAAATAACCACACACAAGGAAAAAAAAACAACAAACCTACAGAAAGAAAAGCAAAATGGCAAAACAGAACAGAGAGAAAAAGAGAAAAGGGAAAAAAGTCGAAAAAAAACAATGGCAACAAAACAAAACAAAACAATTAAATGAAAACAAAAACAAAACAAAACACACTAACCCAGCAGACTACTAAGAGGCGAACCCATCAGAGAGAGAAAAATAAAGGTAGTGAGATTCCTCTAGTGTCTGCAGTTCTGTGGTAGTCCAAGTCTGACCCCAGAATGTGTACTCTAGCCGAGATTGCAGGTGGATCTGTACTGGGTTTGGTCGGATCTTTGTCTCTGGATTTGAGGGATGAGATTACTTTTTGGTGGCTGGAACTCTCCCAGCCGTTTAAAAAAGAAAAAAAGAAAAGAGAGAAGGAATAAAAGAGAAAGAAAACAAAAAAGGTAAAGAAAAGAAAAGGAAAAAAAAACCTAGGTGGCCCTACCTGCCCATTTCTATTCCATGTGTCTTCGTCCCCAAGCCAATGCTTGTTCACCTAACTTACCACCTGCTGGTTCATATTGTTACTGTTGCTTCCGACTTTGCCGCACCACTCGTCCCGCCTGTCCATCACGCAAGCTCTAGTGGGATTCTACTGTGTCGCTGGCTGTCCTGCTTGATTCTGGTCCCTGAATGCGGTCAATAGCGTGAACAGGAGCCCATCTCGGACTCGCTTTCCTCCAGTTGTCCTCTTTTTTTTTTTTTTTTTTTTTGGTACCTAATTATTTGTTTATTTATTTTTGTTTTGGTGTCTGTGTAAAACAATGTGTAATTAGTTAGGGAGTGTTTGTATCTCTCCTGCTTTTGGGGAGAGAATTGTAGCATTAATCCTATTCTTTCCTTGCATGTTTGGGAAAAACTTTAAGCCATATACGCTTGACTCTTTCTTTGTCACAGTATTTTTTTTTTTTTTTTTTTTTGCTAATTTAATTTTTTAAACAGTAGAAAGTAGCCATTTTATTTGTCCTTAGAAGAGTTTCGGAGAGTTTTTGACTTTAAATGAATGTGTCCATTCCCTCTAAATTCGCAGATCTACTTGCATTACATTAGTCAAAATATTTTCTTGTTATTCTATTCACTTCCATAGATGTACAGCAGTATATTCATTTTATTCCTATTATTGGTAACTCGTTCCTTCTGTGTTTATACTGTCGCTAATGATTTAATATTCTTTTTAATCTTTTCAAAGAATCAGTTTTAGTTTCACTACTATTCTTTCATTATTTTCATTTTCAATAGTTTTCTATCACCTTTATTACTACTATTCTGCTTGCTTTTGATTTATTCATGTTTTCCTTAATGTATTTAGATCAATTCTTAAGATTATGTATATATCTTAAATCTTCTTCCTAACATTATTATTAAATTCTATGAATTATTTTTCAATAACTGCTTTAACTGAATCCTATAGTTTTTTCAAGTTGCACTATTGTTTTTATTTGATACAAAATATTTTGCAGTATTCACTGTGATTATTCCTCTAAGAATGTGTGATTGAATTAAATAAATAAATTTGTGTGTTTCGTTTTAAAGTGCTATGGGGAGTGTATCTGTTATATTTCAGATACTAAATTTTAATGCACTATCTCATTGTGGTAAGAGAAATTAGAGTGATTTTTATAGGTATATATTTTTTATGGAGATATATATTTTGCCCAGGAAACTGTCAAATGTGATTCTTTCATGCTGCCTTGAAAATAACATCTATTCTGTTGATTAAGTTGCAGTTTCTACATGCATCAATTGCTCATTTTATCTAAGTACATACTGATATTTTGTCTACTCATTGTAGCAATTACTAAGAGATTGTTAATATATATATATATGTATATATGTATAACATATTATTTGCTTATTTCATATTTGAAGTTTTATTATCCCTTTATGAAATTTATATGTTTGTAAAGAATTTATATTTTTATTATTTTCTACTATTCCTCTTTATTGTTGGTTATTTTCCTTCTACGGAGTCCAATACTGTCTGATTTTTTTGTGTGTGTGTGTGGGTAATGGGGGTCAACCTCAGGACCTTGTGTGGCAGCAGGCTCCCGTGCCTCTGAGCGGTATCACCAGCCCTTTTTTCCTTTATGTGGGTACTGGGAGTCGAACTCGGGACCTCGCGCTTGCCAGGCAGGTGCTTATGCTGCTGAGCTACCTCACCGACCCATGTCTGATATTAATATGGCTAATCCAACAACTTATAATTTAGGCTTAGTATAATATATATTCTTCTATTTTATTTACACTATGTTCATATTTGAAGTGGGATTATTGGAGGAAGAATTGCAACTCTATAATTTCTTCCACTTAATTGGAGAGTTTAGGAAATTACAATTTAATATAAATTATCAAAGAAATTGAGTTTAAAACTGCATTTTTCTATATCATTTTGACTATCCCACTATTATTTCTTATTTCCTTATTTCCTTGATTGATTGAGCATATTTTGAAATGTAATTTTATTACCTCTATTGGATTATTAGTTACATATCTCTGTCCCATTTTCAGTGGTCTCCTTAGTCTAATAATATACTCTTTCACTTTTCATATTCTAACTTCAAATACATGTTACACCTCATGCATGGTGCAGGATTCTTCTAAGACTATACCTCAGCTTTTTCCCACCTTTCATATTCTTGTATATTCACTTCTATATATGTGTTTTAGGGTTCACAATACATGGTTGCTGTTTTGTATTAGTGAGTTTGTTATGTTACAGAGATTTAAAATGGGATTAAAAGCTTATTGTATTTAATATTTTAAGAAACTATTTCTGTCATTTTTCTAAAGTAGATACACATTTCCAAATGGCATTGTATTCTTTTTGTCTAGGAAATTCTTGCAATTCTGACAACTGGCAATTCCCTTTGCTTTTTCCTTCTAACAAGGTCCTTTTCCCCCTTGTTCTCTTTTTTTGAAAGATATTTTCCTGTGTATAGAAACCTAGGATTTTTTGTTATTGTACTTCAAAGAAATTATTCTAAGTTGTCTTTCACATTTTAGGATGAGAAGTTTTCTATTTGCTGGTTCTTCCTCCCTCCACCTCCCTCCCTGCTCTGTCCCTCCCTTCCTCTCTTCCCATCTCTTTCTTTCTTCTTTCCTCCTTCCCTGTCATTTTCTCTCTCTCTCTCTCTCTCTTTCTCTCTTTCTTTCTTTCTATTTCTCTTTCTGTGGTATTAAGGATTGAACCAGGGCCTTTGCACTGAGCTACAACCTCAGCTTTTTAATTTTTTTTCTTCAGACAAGATCTCATTAAATAAATAACCTTCCCAGGTTGGGCTTGAGCTTGCAAGACTCCTGCCTCAGCTTCCCAAAATATTGGAATTATACCACCATGTCTGACCTATTTTCTTATATCCATTCTTCTTTCTGTAATGTTTGTAGTTATTTGATGATGATATACCAAGGTATGCCGTGACCCGTGCAGTTCTCAAAGTTCCCGGGGGAAGGACAGTGAGAGGATGGAGAAATAAAGAAAAGAGACAAAAGCTAAGGTCAGGTGGAGCCCTCTCCCCTGATGGGAGGAAAGGAACTGCTCAACCAAAGCAATGCGTTTATTTATACACTTAGCAAGTTGGTGTCACATGACACCCCTTATCCTAGCAACCCATTGCTTGGAATGCCTTGGGGCAAGGAGTTTTCTGGGGTGGAGCAGCTTGTTTAAGTAGCCCACCTGGGCCGCTCTTTGTTCTCTGGCTGGCCCTTCTCGCCAGTGGCAGGGGAGATGGACCAGGAGTGCACCTGTGATCAATTTCCAGCTTCAGCAGCTCCCCACAAAGGTATATATTTATATGCATTTATAAATGTGGCTTTCTCTGATGTTCTGAAATATGTGGGCTTTTGTTTTTCATTAATTTTAGATAATTATTTATTATCCATTCAAAGATTTCTTCTGCTCAATTATCCCTTCTTCTGGACCTAAAGTAATACAAAATTTAGATGATTTCATTTTATCTCACAAATACAGAACATTACATTTCTGATGTTGCTGCTGTTGTTACAACTTGCTGCCTTCTCCCACTTGCTCTCCAACTTCCCTTTCCTCTAAGTTTTAATGTCTTTTGCTCTATCTCAAGGGACACCAGTTATTTATTCTGATGATTTCTGTCTTTTGAGAAAAGACAGAAAAAAAGCCCATAAAATGAGTTATCTCAGATATTATATTTTATCAGTATTTTAACTCACTGTATGATTTTCATCTCTGTTAATATTTCTCATCTTTTCATCAATATTGTCCATATTTTTCACTAGACACTCAAAATATTTTCATTTATTTTGAAATTTCTATCTTGTAGTTCAATATCTGGACATCTGTGTATCTGACTGTGGTGGCAATTTTTAAAAATTTCATTGTTTTCTTTTGATTTTTTGTGGTGTACTTAACAAGTAAATACCATGTGTGAAAGAACTACAGAGAGGGGGTTAAATAACACATGCAGAAATGAATATACATCATTTGCCTTGCCACTGTTCATATGCCACACCACTGTTACGAGACATGTTTCAATATGGGCAATACTTGCATTGATGTGAGATTTTGCTGTTGTCTTAACAGATTTTGGTGAAACAAATTCTTCTAGTATACATTCTGTGCCCTTGTACCTGTTCCTAGCGTGGAATTCCAGAGAGTTCCTCTCAGTATTCCAGAATCGGTCTCACCTACTCTCCAGCTCCGTACCTTTGCACCAGACAAGGGGAATCATTCTTTTCTCTTGCCTCTTCCTCATGGTAGATTGGTGCTGCTGTTCTTTGTAGGCTCGTGTAGAGCACTGGCGAATTGAGTTTGTCTCCTGCTCCAGTCTCGTACCTGCACCTCTAGTGGGGCTTTCCTAGAATTTCCTGGTGCCTTGGAAGATGACAACATTGTCACTCAGGTGTAGAATGTAGGTTTCTATAATAAGCCCTAATGAGTCTCATGCTTGTGAGCATTACCTCATTTAGTGTGGCCATTACCTATAAAAATGATAAGTTATTCCTCCTAGCATCATGTTATCTTACATGGCTAAGGAAATTTGTAGATGTAACTGAAGTTTCATATTAGTTGACTAAGTTCAGGAGATATCCTTGGTAAGCCTGACCTAATCTTAAGAATTCATAAAGTCGGGCCGGTGAGATGGCTCAGTGGCGTAAGCGCCTGCCTGGCAAGCACGAGGTCCTGAGTTCAACTCCCGGTACCCACATACGATAAAAGGGCCGGTGATATCACTCAGTGGCACAGGCGCCTGCTGGCGCGCGAGGTCCTGAGGTCGACCCCTGGTACCCACAAAAAAAAAAAAAAAAAAAGAGAATTCATAAAGTCATTTAGTTTTTGCTTTCAAGCGAGATTTGAAATGTAAAAAAGAATTAATTCAAAGCAGTCCCCAGTCTCTGTAGTTGGCTTTGGGAGTGGAGAAGGCCACATATCAAGAAATGTAGGCAGAGACTAGAAGCATTACTGGTCAGCAGGACTCTGTGTACCACAGTCCTACAACTTCAAGAAAATTATTTCTGTCAACAAATAGCAAGCTTGGAAAAGAATCATGAACCCCAGACTATAACTGCAGCCTTTATCAATGTCTAATTTAATGAAACCCTGAGCCTAAAATTCATCGACGGTATGCTGAGACTTCTGAACTGCAGAAACTCAGGTAACAAATATATGTTGCTTCAAGCTGCTAAGTGTGTGCAGAATTTTACATAATGAAGAACACTAAAACATTAGTGTAGAGTCTAGCTTGTAGGCAGGTTTCTCCGTTTTTCCCGGAGAGGAGACAAACGTCGTTCTTTTAATAGAAAGTGTTTTGGAAATGAGCAGAATACTTAGCTCTATCGAAGTGGTATAGAACTCTTGCTTCACATCAGTGCACTGACCTAATCATGAGTGCTTTCTCCCTCATTCTTGTGAGAAATGGTTTTTAACTTGTGTCAGCACAAGGTAGGGTGAGCAGGCTTTTTGACTTCCTCCTCATAACATTTTCATTTTTCTTGGTATCAGAACAGAAATCTGGGTCAGAAGAGCATCTTCTCTCTCACTCAGATGCAGAAAGTCTTGGCCTCATAGATCAGGGGCCAGTGTGGAAAGGGTGAACTTCTCATCTTTCAGTAGTCAGAAGAAAGCTTTCATATCAGAAAGTATCTGGAGGGCAACTGGGACCCAATTGCTGATTACCACCTTGTCCTCACAAAAAGCCCAGAGCACTGTTAGCTTTGCCAAGGACTCCTATTCTATCATCAAATCTTAGCAGGCTCTACTTTTTGGCACCCCTGAAGAGTATTCTTCTCAAGTATTCTGTCATTCTCTGAATATTTCTCATGATCAGCAGAACAAGTCCAGTGAAGGCCAATGATGGCAAGTGGAGAAGACTCTTTGTCTGGGGCTTCTAGAGATTCCGAATTAACACCAGTCCCCACCCAGCTTTTGAGAATTTGCTAAATTTTCAGTTATTTTCTTCTTAGCAACATGATAACCACTTCTTTGGCTCATGATCTTCTCAAAGTGAAAAACAAAATCTATGTGTTTCTTCTCTCCTTGAGTGCTTGTCATCATCTGAAATTAACTTTACCTGGAAATTTGCAAATTCAGTTCTCTAATGGGCTCAAAGAACTATGATTTGCAAGATTTTCCAACTTTTTATGAATTTTAGGATGAAAGTTAATTGACTTGTGGCACTGTAAAAAGCTAACGCAAAACCACTTGGCTTTCAATACAATATTTTTATTATTATGTCTTCAATAGAAGTTAATTGTCATACATGAACTGAAACACTTCTAAAACCTAAAAAAGTCATATTAAACTTTTAAGAAGTTAAGTTTATGAGTTTTAATAAAATTATTCTATCAAATAAAGGCAAAATAAATGGGTTTCATCAAGAAAAACCTCAGAAAATCAGATTTTACATGAATTTTTAGTTTACAGTATGTTAAATTCCAATATCTAATGTGTGAAGGTCAGCAAATTCAGATACAGCTAGTCAAAAATCAGCTGAGATTAATTAAATGCTTATTATGTCTGAGGCACTGTTGTAGAAATACTCTATGATTTATTTTTATTAGTTTAAAATAAACTAAAATTACTATATAGTACTTACTTAGATGACACTGAAGCAATAAAAATTTAAATAGTTCCTCAAATGATATACTTAGAAAGTTATGAAGCTATGATAGCTTTAAATTGGAAAAGTTGAAGATATATTCCCAAATACACACATATAAACAAATGCACATGTGTGTGTGTGTATATATATATATATATATATATATATATATATATATAATTGTATTACTATTTTAATTACTAGAACAAAATATCTAAGGATTAGAAATTTGAAAGTAAGGAGATTTATTATTCTCAAAGGTGGAGGTGGTGTAGATCCAAATGGTATGATGCCAGCTCTGGCAACACATTTATCTGTGTCATAACTCATATTGTTAATGGTTTCTATCTGGATGTTCCCCCCAAACCTCACGTGATCATAGATGGGCTTTGGATACTCACCACGGGATTACTCCACTGATAAATAATTACTAAATATGTCGTTGGGAGGTGAGGTTGGCATGGCCTGGAAAGGTCTATCACTTCCTTGACCTCTTTTTGCTTCCCATCACTATGCTACAAGCTCTTTCAACTCTGCGAGGCCTTTCTGCCATGCCACCCTGCCTTGGAACCAGCTGACTATGGACTGAACCTCTACAAACTGTGAGGAAAGCAAGCCTTTCTTCTTCAGAGTCTCAGCCATAAGACAGTAATTAAGATGTGTGGTCAAATAGTGGGAGCATGCTCAAAAGTGAGAGATCACATGAAAGCCAAAGATAAATGCAGTTTCTTAGGCTTGTACGTTTATAACAACCTTCTAATGAAAACTAGGCAGCATCATACGAAAACTGCATCAGTTCCTTTTATGGAAAGCACCATCAGTGACTTAATTACTTCCCACTAGGCCTCACCTTGGCCACCATCACCACACCAAGGGCCATGTCCTAATACATGAACCACGGGGAAACACACTCAAGCCATACCCAAGCCGCAGCAAACACATATACAGATATATGTGTATATATGTATATTTATGAATATATATTCATATTCTTTACATCCAAGCACTACACATAGTATATATCCATAAAATAATATTGGAAGATTAATTTTTGGGGGGGTACCAGGAATCTAACACAGGACTTCACGCTTGCCAGGCAGGCACTGTGTTGCTGAGCTATATCCCTGGCCCCCGGATGATTAATTCTTGAACAACCAGAGTCAGTGTTTTATGCTTCCGGAGACTAGATATCTGAAATTAAGGTGCCCACAGGGTTATGCTTCCTTTGAATGCTGTAGGAAAATCCTTCATTTCCTCTTTCTGATTTCTGGTAGTTTATTGTCACCACACCGTAGCTTCTTAACTCCAGGCTCTGTACACAGAGCTCTCTCTCCTCACATGGTCTTCTTATGAGAACGCAGTATGGATTAAATTGTGATGCACTCTAATACTACCTCATTCTAACTAATTAAATCTTCAGTGGTCATATTTCCAAATAAGATCATATTTTACAATACCAGGGTTTAAGTCTTCAATGTATCCTTTCTGAGGGCTATAATTTAACCCATGACCACAGCACATTATACTTATGACTTTCCATAGAAATGAGTCATACTAATAGTAGATCAATAAGTGAATGATGTTTGTAGTACATCATTCGTAACACAAATTAGTTTTATGATGGATTCCAACAGTAAAATCTGATGTCTCCAAAGCAGAGAACTTCTTTTACACAATCATTCATTTTTGTAGGCTTTGAAAAGTTAATTACAGATTTTTACAGTTGTTTATAGGATTGTAAATGCATTCTGTTGATGGACTTTGGGCTAGGTTTCTTATATACAACATTTTATTTAATCGTTAAAATGTAACTACATCTACACAGTGCTAGTTTCTGTATTTGGGTATGTCTTCTATGTACATAATTTTATTTAAACATTAAAATGCAACTATACCTGCATACTTCTATTTCCTTTATTTTGATATATGCACGTACTAATTATTTGGTCAAATAGCACAATGTTGACAAATAATGTGCCATATTTATACTGCGTGTTTCTGATTCTGTTGCTCATTATTACTTTTGTTTGCTGAATTCTCACTTGTATTTTAAAACTTCAACTAATGTTTGATTCCTATTTGAAGTGATACTTGGCTAAAATAAATAGACTCTATTGTTCTGAAAAGCAGTATTTATCAGCAATATAGGCATCAGCTCTAATGTCAGATAAATTATTTTTCAGTTTCGTATCTATCACCTCATAATCTTATTAGACATGTCATACATGTTTCAGAGTCTGGATTTTCTAGTTTAATAAAATCTCATAGACAGAATAGGGGCTCACAAAGTGTTAATTGAGCTGCCCATAACAGAGCAAATCATCAACATATGTTAGGTATCATTATCACTATTATTACTCCCTGTCTACCCATTACATAACATATATAACTTTTCAGTAACACTGAAATTACTGATAGTTTTCTTCCCAAAGAAAATACATTATAAAAAATTGATAAATACTTGATTAATTCATTAAAAGAGTGCTCAAAATATTCAAAGCAGTCATCATCTGGAATTTTTATGAAAATTAAAAGATGAGATTAAGTTGTACTAAATGGTTTAAAACCAATAAATACTAGGCCGGTGAGATAGCTCAGCGGCATAAGTGCCTGCCTGGCAAGCACGAGGTCCTGAGTTGGACTCCCGGAACCCACATAAAGGAAAAAAAGGGCCGGTGATATCACTCAGTGACACAAGCACTTGCTGGCAAGTGCGAGGTCCTGAGGTCGACTCCCGATACCCACATTAAAAAAAAAAAAATAGATTTTAGGATTATAGCATTTAATTTCATTACTTACCAATGTATATCACTCAGATTAAAATTGCATTCTGAATAATGATTATCCCAAAATACTACTGCAAAATTTTGCAATAATTTGAACTGCCTTCTTAAAAATACTATATAGAAGTTAAGAAAGTCAAGAATAATCCATTGCATACATTATATGCACATATTTCCACATTATTTATATAAAACTATTTGAAATTATGCAATAGAAAATACTAGTTTTTGTTATATTCTCTGTCATTAACTTGTTGCTAATATAGGAATCAAAACTTTTGCTGTCCACTTAAAAATATTGTGATTATTTTTTCACTTTTACATGGAAAATAAGTGGTAGTACACCATCTTCAAATCTTTGGTATGAAAAGACCTGCATCTCAGCAATGGCTCTATTATATAACATCTAAGTGACTGTGAACACATGTCTGAAAATGTCTGTACAGCCTCCTGGAGTAGTAGCATAGGAACAGTGTTCCCATGGTAACCCTCTAGCCAGTCTTTCTTGATGCATTTGTGATGGAAAGAAACAGTGTTTTTATTTTAAAAATTATTCGAAAGTTGTTAGTCTTACCATTACACATTTTGAGTGTTATCCTCAATTTAAAAAAATTATGTTTATTACTCCTTCTTTCAAATAAGTACATTTTAATAGTAAGTAGACAGGGACTCCTACAATCATCTGTGCTTACCATTGGTTCATTTTTGTCACCCATGCTAAATGGATTGTACATAGTTATTGTTGACAGCTAGCAATAAATATTATATCTCAAACACCTTCAGTTATTGACTGTACAGTGTAATCTAGTTATAACAAGATGTTTTTCTTTACCAAATACAGTTCAAATCAAATGTTGCAGTATGTTTGTTAAATTTTAATCAAATTTTAACTGAAGAAGCATTCTATTTAAAAACATAAATTATTTTTTGTACTTTTGCCCTGTTAGTCACATTATTCTGAATAATCTTATTACATTTATTCTGTTGCTCACTTCATACTCTGGAGCAGCTCTGGAAATCTGCTTTCTGAGTGTCTTTATGAGGTATAATTAAAAAAAAATATGGATAAATTCACTGCCCAGTGCCATTTAACAGAAAGGCAGAGTTCCAGAACTGCTACAGACAGTGGCAAGAACAATGGTATAAGTGTGTTCAAAATAAAAGAAGTATTTTAAGGTGGATGCACGGCAATGCAGCCTTTATTACAATTAACTTTTAAAATTTAAACATTTAACATATCTTTTTATCACATACTGTATATGGAACAACTTGAAAATCATATAAAATAATTTTGTATCCATAAAAATAGATTACCCTTGTACTTTTCTATAAAAAAAAATCTAATGATTTCTCTTATATGAGAAAGATAAATTATAAATAATTTAAGGAGCAACATAAAAGATAGATGATAGGAAAGAGGGATGCAGGACTTTTGCAGATGGTAAAAGACCTAGGGATGAAGGGAGAGGGGCAGGAGGGAAGAAAGGGGAGGGAAAAAATAATATCTACATATCAACACCGCACAGTGAATGTATTTATGATCTATAACAGTTATGTACTAATAATTTTTTAAAAAATCAATCGTTCATGAGTTACAACTAAGATATTTCTGGAAACATATTTTATGGAAAGACTACTAGGTATTATTCAAAGTAATTTTGCATTGATTGTTCAAATTACTACACTGACTGAGTACACCTCCAAAAGCACTGAACACATTTGTAGAACAAACTGTACTTTCTTAAAATAAAACTTTCATTGAGTTTATTATTAATATTGTTTTCAGCTATACCGCACATTTTTATATCAAATTGAATGAATACACATGTGATAGTTGGATGTGAGTAGTAACAGCATGAACATGTAACCATGTTAATCACCTAGCCAGTGAAAAACTGTTTATACTGTGGAATCTAGCCTAGTAACTAAGCCGCTACAGTCATTAGTATTTAATATATATGTGTACACATCTATACACAGATGTGTATTGGAGCATAGACTAAATATTGAAACCTCATGGAACTATATGTTACAGGATGGTACAAACAGCTAAGGCAAAATAGAACAATTTAAACTTTTTTGGTAATTACTGAAACAGAGAGAGGAGAGAGAAAAACAGGGATGAAGAAGGAAGAAAGGAAGGATGAAGGTATGGCATAAAGGAGGATGGGCATAGTAGAGCAAATTATTATACAGTCATATTTATTAATACTATCTTAAATAATTTATCATGTCTAAATTCTAGCTTCCTTAACTCTAACTGTAAGAATTAATAATATATCCTTGTTATATTCCAATGAGTAAATGAGTAAAATCATATAAAAGAGATTCCCCAGTATTATGCAAATAACAAGTATTAAAAATATGAATCACTATGACTTCTTATAGTGATTATAGCTTTCTTTATAGTCCATGCTTATTTAATACAATTTATTTTACCATAGATCTATGCATGAAAGCAAAATTTTAAACAAAATTTTATATCATATATAACAGATCAGACAAGTAAATTACAAATTGTGAAAGATTATTGCTTAAAGACTACCAGAAATTCAGCTCAAAGATTAATTACATAGTTACTGATATTTGACAAAGCCTTAAATAAGAATATCCTAACAAGCAGAATGTAAAGTTCATGTTATTTGATCTTTGGTTAGAATATACCATTTGAAAAGTTTCATTATGCTATGTTTGAGGGATAACTGGCTAAAACTTTTTCCCACTCTGTGGGTTGTCTTTGTTGGTGATTTCTTTTGCTGTACAGAAGCTTTTTAATAAGATGAGATCCCAGGTGTTGATTCTTCGTATTGTTTCCCATGTGATCAGGGTTTTGCTCATGAAATCCTTGCCTATACATATGTCCTCAGAGTTACACCTATTCTTTCTTCCAGCAGATTTAGTGTTTCTGTTTTAATATTTAGATCTTTGATCTATTCTGACTTTAGTTCAGTGCGTGGTGACACATATGGGTCTAGTTTTAGTCTTCTGCATGTGGAAAGCCAGTTTTTCCACCACCGTTTATTAAAGAGACTGTCTCTTCCAGTGAACATGGTTGGCTTCTTTGTCAAAGATAAGGTGGCTGAGTGTGTTTGGAGATTGTTTCTGCATCTTCTAACCTGTTCCAGTGATCCTCAGTTCTTTCATTTTCTTTCTTTCTTTCTTTCTTTCTTTCTTTCTTTCTTTCTTTCTTTCTTTCTTTCTTTCTTCCTTCCTTCCTTCCTTCCTTCCTTCCTTCCTTCCTTCTTTCTTTCTTTCTTTCTTTCTTTCTTTCTTTCTTTCTTTCTTTCTTTCTTTCTTTCTTTCTTTCTTTCTTTCTTTCTTTTTTCTTGCCAATACTGTGCTGTTCTTATCACAATAGCTTTGTAGTATGATTTGAAGTCAGGAATTGTGATGCCCCCTGACTTGCCTTTGCTGCTGAGAATTGCTTTTGCTATTCTAGGTAGCTTCTGGTTCCAAAAAATTTTAGTAATGTTTTCTCTAGTTCTATGCAGTATGCTAATGGTATTTACATTGGGATTGCATTAAATCTTTATAACAATTTTGGAGTTATGGCCATTTTTACTATGTTGGTTCTTCCTACTCATGAGCAAGGTATATCTTTCCATTTTCTGATCTCCTCTTCAATCTCCTTTTTCAGAGTACTATAATTTTCAGTGTATATATCTTTTACTTCCTTTGTTAGATTGATTCCTAAGTATTTCTTTTTTTTTTTTTTTTGATGTTATTGGCTCAGACAAAGGTCTTATGTCTAGAACATGTAAAGAACTGAAAAAAGTCAGATCTCCTGAATTTAAAGACCCAATGCAAAAATAGGCTTCTGAGATAAATATACACTTCTCAGATGAAGAAATACAAAAGGCAAATAAATATATAAAAAAATGTTCTGCATCATTGGTCATTCGAGAGATGCAAATTAAAACAAAACTGAGATTCCATCTCACTCCAGAAAGAATGGCTATCATCAAGAAATCAATCAATGACAAATGCTAGATGGGTTGTGGGGAAAAAGGAACCCTTCTCCACTGTTGGTGGGAGTGTAGACTGATGCAACCACTGTGGAAATCAGTGTGGAGATTCCTCAAAAACATAGGATAGAAGTCCAATTCGACCCAGCTATTCCCCTTCTTGGTATCTTCCTGGAAGTTTTAAAAACATTGTACCACAGCAATATATGCACACCCATGTTTATAGCAGCACAATTTGTAAGAGCTAAATCTTGGAAATAATCCAAATGCCCATCAACTGAGGAATGGACAAAAAAGATGTGTTTTGTTTTTAGACAATTGAGTATAACTCAGCCATAAAGAAGGATAAACTTGAGACATTTTAAGGCAAATGGATTCAACTTGAGACCAGTCTTAAGTGACATAAATCAGACTCACGTGTGTAAATATCACATTGTCTCTCTGGTGTGAGAAACTGAAAGAGTAAATAAGGACCAAAATATACAATAGATATTGTAAAATGGGAAGAAATTTTTTAAAAGGAAAGAAGAACTAGGGAAGGGGAAGGAGGATAAGAAGGAAGGGAAAAGAAAAAAAAGATAATAAAATAGGATAAAATCAAAACAAAGTTTTGTAAATAGGGAAGGGAAGAGGGGTTGAAAGGAGGATGGGGAGAGGAAAGAAAGAGGAAAACAAATATATATGTACATTATGCTATGCTTAAATAAAAATTATATATTCATATTCTTGTATTTAATATTGAAGGTGTTATCCACAGGATCTGACTCAATAGCATTAAAACTGAAAAAAGAACACAGTATATCTCATAAGATCACTTTGCTCTTGCTGCTACTTGTAATTGTGTAAGAGAAAATGTGTTTAATATCAGACTCAGGCCAGTGATATGGCTCAGCGGCATAAGCGCCTGTGTGGCAAGTGCGAGGTCCTGAGTTCGACTCCCGGTACCCACATAAAGGAAAAAAAAGGGCTGGTGATATCACTCAGTGGCACAAGCGCCTGCTGGCAAGCACGAGGTGTTGAGTTTGACTCCTGTTACCCACATTAAAAAAAAAAAAAAAAGAAATATCAGACTGACTCTTTTTAGCTTTTACTTAGCAAACCATTTAAACTATTTACCTTTTACACCAAAAATATGTGGGTTTTTTAAAATTGTATTTCAGTTATATAGAATAGTGGACTTCATTTTGGAATACTTGTACATACATAAAACACACAATCTTTTGATCACTTCTAACCCCCATTTGCCTTTCTATTTTCATGTCTTCAATCTCTCTCTCTCATTATGATGACCTTCTTCATGGTTGAATAATATTCCATAGCAAACATATGCCACATTTTGTTTATCCATTCCTCTATTGACAGGCATCTTAGTTATTTTCACTGCTTAGATATTTTGAATTGTGTCACAATAAAAATGAGTATGCATGTATCTCTACACTGTGCTGACTTTAATTATTTAGGGAATATATTTGGTAGTGATATTGCTAGAGAATTATTGCTTTATTTTTAGATTTCTAAGGAACTTCCCTACTGATTTTCATAGGTCTGTACTTATTTATATTCAAACTGACATTAAAGGGCACCTTTTCCCCTTCATCCTCTCCAATTATTGTTGTGTTTTTGTATTCTTGATGAGAGTCATTTTGCCTGGGGTGATATGTAATCCCAATGGAATTTTGATTTATATTTCAGGGATGGTAAAATTTGCTAAATATTTCTTTCACTGTCCATGTATTGATCAGGATTTACAGTTTTCATATTAAGTTTTTTGAATTCATTATATATTATGGATATTAATCCTCAGTTGGAAGAATAATTGGGAAAAATATTTTCCCATTTTCCAGGCTCTATTTTTATTCTTTTGCTGTATAGCATTTTAATTTGATGCAATCATATTTGATGATTCTTGCTATTATTTTCTGTAATACTGGAGTCCTGTTCAGAAAATTGTTGCCTGCACCTAAATATTGAAATGTTTATACTATGTTTTCTTCTAGCAGTTTCAGTTTCAGGTTTCATATCTGGGCCTTTGATCCATTTTGAATTGATTTAGGTTGAGAGACAGGGATCTAGTTTGATTCTTCTGCCTATGAATGTTCAGTCTTGGCAAACTCATTTGTTAAAGAGGCTGGCTTTTCTCCAATGTGCAGCTTTGTTAAAATTAGAAGGCTGTAGCAGTGTGGGATTGTTTCTGTGTCCTCTTTTCTCTGCTCTTGGTCCGTATGTCTGTTGTGCTACAACCATGCTGTTCTTTTTTTGTGTGTGTGTGTGTGGCAGGGTCTCTCTGTGTAGTTCAGCCAGGCCTTGAACTTACTTTGTAGCAAAGGCTGGCCTTGAACTCATGGCAATCCTCCTGCCTCAGCCTCCCAAGTGCTGGGATTGCAGATGTGCACCCTCATGCCTGGCTACCATGCTTTTTTGGAAACTATGGCAGTGTAGTGTATTGTGAAATCAGGAATTGTAATAATGGCTATCCTAGGTCTTTTGTGTTTTCACGTGAATTTTAGGAATGCCTTTTTCTTTTTTTTTTTGTGGGTACCGGGGGTCGACCTCAGGACCTCGTGCGCCAGCAGGCACCCATGCCGCTGAGCAATATCACCGGCCCTTTTTTCGTATGTGGGTTCCGGGAGTCAAACTTGGGCCCTCACGCTTGCCAGGCAGGCGCTTACGCCGCTGAGCCAGCTCACCGGCCCAGGAATGCCTTTTGAAATGTCGTTTGAAATGGTGAAATAGCATAATGCTACCAGATGTGAGACCAGACATTCACTTCTACTTGACAGGTATTCATCATTTAAAGAGCCTTTCTTAAACACACTGGTAAAAAGACAGAGTTTGAAACACTCGTAGTCAGAACTAGTGCGGTCAGTGACTGTGTTACTACTTTCTGTTTCATAGGACTCCCTCTGAGTTTAAACTGCTAAGTATAAGCTCCCTCTGAGTTTTTGCCACTCTATACTTGATAGGAAAAGAAGAAAATTGCCTTTTTCCCAGGGATCTACCTCAATGGAAATACTATCTTTTAAACTAATTTAGGGGTCATGAGTGAGTATAGGAAAAGTAGAATATTAGTTTTCTAGGTTAACAATACAAATGAGCACATTCCAGGTGGCAAAACAAGAGAAATTTTCTTACAATTTCAAAAGCTAAGTGTTGCCACGGCTGATTTCTTCTGAGAACAGTCAGAAGAATGTATTCTATGTTTCTCTCCTAGCTTCTGGTGGCCTCTCGGGTTCCTTGGCTTGAAGATATTATTTATGCTGCATCGTCACATTTTCTTTACACTGAATTCTTTTCATAAAGACACCGGATATACTGGATTAGGGGACCACTCTACTTCACTATGGTTTCATCATTTTCATATCTGAAACACTTCCAAGTAAGATCCCATTCTGAGATACTGAGAGTGAGGATTTCAACACAAGCTTTTGAGGTAGACAGTTTAGCCTATAAGACAATGCTGTTTTTATTTTATTACAGATATTACTCTCTAATTAAGCCGATATTTTAATTCTTTTACCTTCTGTGACAATCTTACAATTACATCAGAACCTGCAGATGAGAAGTAATTAGTATCCTCATCCACCAACCAGAGATAATTAAGTCTGTGAGGACCTGAGGATTTGCAATTGTCAGTATAACTCTGATGATATTTCTGACATTTTAAGTATTGTTAATAACTATTTTCTTAAAGTAAGATGTGATCTAAATGGTGTTAGAAAATTGGCAATTAGCCTCATTTTCAAATAGATAGTCAGCCAGCATTTCTATTAGCCCAAGTAGGAAGAATTTATAATTTGTCTTTTGGCCATTTCTGTGTATTAAGCAAATTACTTTTCCAAGTCTCATAAAATGCCCTGTCTGGCTTATTCTCTAAGCAGGAAAAGTTTACGTTTTCACTTCTGGTCACTATTTTCAATCCTCACGTGGAGGGCCCATCAATATTCTCAAAGGAAAATCTCCTTGAAAATCCACGCCACTGAAACCAGTAATCTGCTACTTGATGGAACCAAAAAATTCCATGTTCTTCTATAGCATTCACCCTTAAATTTTGCATGGATTCTTCATAGGTACTGCTTCTTGAAATCTTCCAACACCATTTCACTTGCTCATCACTGGTAACATTTAATAATTTTTCAGGTATTTGTCCTTTCCCTGCAAACCCTACCATAGTTTTTCTTTAATTCCATAATAGCTACAAAAGCTGTCAAAGAGCCATTCTTATGCTCTCGTTCTTCCTCTTTTAGGCCCAATTCGTGTTTTTAATTAATTAAGTTTATTGGTACATTTTAGACACATAATGATCACATTCATCATAGGGAATTTGTACCTGTACATGATATACCTTGGTTCTTCTTTTTTACCATTCCCCTCCCTCCCTTCAATCCCTCTTCCCCTCCTTATTTACAAAAGCTTTGTTTCCATTTTAAGGCCCAATTCTTTTACCAATTTCCAGAACAGTATTTCATTGGTTTTTTTTTGTTGTTGTTGTTTTGTTTTGTTTTTGTTTTTTTTACTATAGCCACCTCTCCAGGACACTTTGTACACATTATTATCTTAAATTCACCTGAAATTTTAATACAGTAGATACACTGTATCTATGTTCATGTACTATGTTCCTAGGGAAGAACAACCCCATTAAAATATCTTAATATTTTGTCAAATTCTAAGAATTTCCCTTAGGTTCTAGAGAATCCAGATTATTATCTCAAGAGTGGAAATGCAGTCTATTCTTGAATATTATTAATCTAGTTTCAAATGGGAAACCAAAAGAAAATCCCAACATTACCAGTCACACAGTCTTAGCTTTCATCCTAGTACTTCCTTTTTATCTTATTTTCATATTTTATTGATGAAATAATTTAAGATGAGCATTAAATACCTGTTATGAAGATCCAATTGTTGTGAAAGTTTATCACTTTAAAAAATGTGCATTACTTTCCTACTAGTATTTCCACTAAAATGAGAACTAAAACATCTCTGAGAACTAAAAAATCTTACTGTATTCTGAGTACCACATTGTTAAATATCACATTTGAAATGTGATGATTTAATGATGATGTATTTAATGATGATGGAAATCATGCCTTCTATTTTCTATTTCTGCTAGGAATAAATGTCATGCTTTTGAAATGCCTTCTCAGGGGCCAGTGAGATGGCTCAGCGGCATAAGCGCCTGCCTGGCAAGCGCGAGGGCCCGAGTTCGACTCCCGGAACCCACATACGAAAAAAGGGCCAGTGATATCGCTCAGCGGCACGGGCGCCTGCTGGTGTGCGAGGTCCTGAGGTCGACCCCTGGTACCCACAAAAAAAAAAAAAAAAAAAAGAAATGCCTTCTCGGTGTTTATTACAAGTTTCTTATTGTCCTAAATTACTTGCTAACTTCACATGTTGTAATATAATAATACAATTACAATATGGTTTTTCCTTAATTTTAAGGTATGCATTTTAGCATATTTAAATTACAACTATTAGGATATATTGGGCTATAGATATAGATCTTAATATGATACTTTATTTTCTCTTTCTTTGCTTTCGTAATTAATAATGTTATTAAACTAATTCTGCCTCATTAATAATGGTTTAGTTGAATCAAGAAAATGTTATAAAATCATTCTTGTGGTCTTTGCTTAAAAGTGATGAAGTGATAATTTTACTCTTTTTTTTTCTTTTTGTTCCAGGAATCAAACTCACGACCTCATGCTTACCAGGCAGGTGCTGTGCTGCTGAGCTATATTCTACCCCATTCAAAATTATGTATTATATAAATTATATATTATATAATTTTATTTATGAGATATATATCAACATATGCTCTCTTTTTCTGAGAACAACCTGAATTTTATGGTGGTGGTTCTATGAAAAATTGTACAGGATTTTACTCTCAAATGTATCAGAATTTGGATTTGCAGTTATACATCCATCTATGGATATGCAAGATAACACAGACATTATTCGTGTACTTTGAACTGATCTGCTTTCTGTTTATGGAAAATGATAAATACATTGTCTTAAGTATGAGGCCTACCAGTGGTTATACATTGTAGCCTAAATTAGAAAATCATTATTATTTCTGTTTAAAAAAACAAAACAAAACTGAAACTTATCACCACACATTTTGACGAGTTTGAAAATACAATGTAAATCTGGAATTTAAATACAATTCTAAAAAAAGCATTTTAGGATATAGGCTTGCTTAAAAACCATGTGAAAAACTATTCACTTTGAGAAGATACACTAAGCTATGAGTATGTCAGAGTGCTTTACTGGAATATATCTTCCAGAGAATGATTTAACTGGAACCCTCCCCATTAAAATTTTTCCCTTTATTTCACATGACCCGAAGCAAGGAACATGAAAATATAAATTCACACTAAAACAGAACAACTACTCTGTGTTCAGTTTTTGCCTAGAAATAAATAATTATATTAAATGGACGAATTATTGTACAGAATACACTTTCATGAGGTAAGAGAAACATGTCCAAGCTTCGTGAGAAGCAGGTCAAGCGGGAGAAGGAAAGCGTGGTGCTATTCCCCAATGTGTACATTTGTGGGCTCAGCAAGTGTGGTCAGCGCTTGCTACCAGGGGGCGCGCTTGCGCCAGCAACTAAGACCTTCGAAAAAGTGGTGGTGAATGCTGCTGGGGGTAATACATGGCCACCAGGAGTGGCACCTGTCTTGTCCTTTAGAAGGGCGACAAAGAAGGAAGTACTCTGAGTCAGCAGCTGCCCAAAGTCATGTCACTGCTCTTGGGGTATCACTCAAGAATGAATGAGAAATGTGGGTACAGTGCTACCAGAACCATTCGAATATCTACAAAATTTCTCACATATTTTGGTGAACTAGAAAAATGAAAAGCAATTGTACTTACTGAAATCAAGGGCGACTCACTTCCTAATCTGTTATCATAGAGTAGCAGGATCAAGTAAGGGTGGACTTGGGGTTTGATCCCAAAACATATTACAATGTTACCTAATGGTTGACCTGGTTTCCTATGTCTCAATTGCTTAAAAGGTCTTGGGACTGTAAACCACTCAAAATTCTAAGAATTAGCCTATTTTTGAATTTCTAATGCCTCCCAGCTTAGGTACTCCAATGAGATTTTTAAGTGGCACATAAAATTTTAAGTACATGTACATTTTATGTACATGTTTTAAAATACTACAAATGGCAAAATGTTAAATGTATCTAGCTAGCACGTGCATTACCTCACACAGTCATATTTTTCATGTGTGGTAAGAACACTTAAAATCAACTCTGCAATTTTCAAGAGTATGCAACATGTTATCCTTAACTATAATCATCGTGCTGTATAATTGACCTCTTGAATTTATTTTTCCTTTCTAACTTTAGTATTCATTCTTTAGTCAACTTCCCCAACACACTCTCCTTCCTCACCACCCTAAGTTACATGTGCCTCTACCTGAGGATTTTAAACACAGATATATTAGAGAGCTCATTAATATTTTATACACCCACATGGAATATTTTTAAATTCAGTTTCTAAAAAATGGTCAAACCTTAACTTATCCTTCAATGCACAATAAAGTTATTTTAAATTTCTTTAAATTACCTACTTACATGTTATTACTTTAGAATTCTGTTGTAGATACCTTCACCTCAATTACTTTGTTTATTTGACTTTTCTGCACTGTTAAATTGGGATTGTTAAATTTCCAATGAGTTCTATCGATATGTCATGTACTACCATCTGCCACTTAAAATTTCTACTTTCTCTTCAACAGTAAAGTGCTGATAATAGTATTAATCGTATAATTCTAAGTAAAAATACCATATACATGTATTTTTGAATTATATAGTACAGAAAACTTGTATAATAGCTTGCCAGGAATATGTCTGTCAGATATAATGAACAACATTTCTAATTTAGTCAAGTATTAATCCACAATCCTAAAATTCAGTGTTAATTAAATTTCTAACTTCTAAATAAGCAATTCAGCAACAGAGTTTATTGAAAAATTTATCGCTATTATGCAGATTGGATTGATTTATTATGAGAAGTGTCCATATGCCCAATAAGAAGCTTGTGAACAACCTGAGTTAAATATGTTAGAAACAGATGGCTTAAGGGACAATATACATGTGAGCTCTAAAAGTAATGCCCTTGCCTGAATCAGCATGAGGCTCCCTGCTGTCTTTCCACCGCCAGGGAGTGGTTCAGACCACTTTCTAATGTTTAAAACTCTATTCAGGCTTCCATCAAGTGCCTAATTGTAAAACCAGGTTCTTGCTTCCTTTTCTTTTTTAACCTTTTTCTAATATTTATCCATAAAGTAAGAGGAGGGGTAGAAAAAGGTAATGTTACAAACCTTTTTTTATTTTTTTTTCCTCCTCCAGCTCTGTGCTTGGTACTCTCCCTGTGGACTGCATAGTTTCAGGGAAAGTGAAACTGATGCTAAAAAAATATTTTATATATCTGCTTGCCTCAGTAGAGATATTTGGAGTGCAGCATTTGAATTGATTACCAAATGTATACACAATTACTCCTGCTTTGCTTAGTGAAGAGATAGTTTTTACTTCTGGTGATTCTCCTTCACCAACACAAAAGAATCAGTGCTCAAATGCCTGCTAGTTGTTTCCTACAAGAGTTTTAGCACTAAATTCTATCTTTCAATCTTTCACCCACCAATTACTGCTATTTATCTACACGTATATAGGTGTATGATAGAATATTAGAGAAATTAGGTTAAAAGTGGAAGAGTTTTCTTAGCTACACATCCCCCTAACCAAAAAAGCACTTTCAACATATACAATCTGGAAATGAGGTATTTTTTTGCTGAGAATTTTACATGTAGTAAAATGTATCATTGTATATTTTAAGTACAGCCATGCATCACTTAATGATAATTGTATCTTCTGAAAAATGTGCCTCTAGGTGATTTCATCTATTTGAGCGTGGAGTATAGTTATACAAACAGAAATGGCATAGACTACTGCACACCCGGGTTAAAAGGCATGGAGTATTGTTCCTGGGCTACAAAATTGTAAAGCATGCCACTGTACTCTACAAAGTGGTATTTGTGCATCTAATCATGATTACACATAAAAAGGTGCAAATATATACAGTATAGGAATGGTATACTTTTTAAGGCACTTACCATTTATAGAGTTTTCTGGAAGTTTCTCAGAGTAAGTCAGTGAGCGAGTGATAAGAGGCTGTGAAGTCCTGGGATATGACTGTACACTGTGACAGACTTATTAACTTCAAACACACAGGCAAACAAAAGCTACAAAAGTTCTTCATTTGGGGCCAGTGAGATGGCTCAGCGGCATAAGCGCCTGCCTGGCAAGCGCGAGGTCCTGAGTTCGACTCCCGGAACCCACATACGAGAAAAGGGCCGGTGATATCACTCAGCGGCATGGGCGCCTGCTGGCACGCAAGGTCCTGAGTTCAACCCCTGGCACCCACACACACACACAAAAACGTTCTTCATTCAACAGTAAGTTAACTGTTGTTTAGTGTAAATATTTCACTTTATAAAATTTTAAATATTTTCACCCTTAAACTCTTTTATAACATATTTTAAAACACAAACACATTTTACAGCTCCACAAAACTTTTGTCTTTATATAATCATTCATTAAGCTCTTTTTCTATTGTCACAGATTTTTTTCAATTTCAAAATTAAATTTTTAACTTTATGCTTTACTTCTAAAATTCATTTTTTAACTTTTAACTTTTAAAAGTTTCTTAAAACTAAAAGGCAATACAGGACATCAGTGTGGGCAGAGACAAGGCCAGGATGATGGCTGTCACCGTCTCCTACCACCACACCTCATCCCGCTGTGAGGTCTTCGGGGTGATATCACACGATACCATCTCCTGCGATATCTTCTATAAAACAGCAGTGTTGTAAGTCTGGTTGTATGGACATCAGCACAAACACACGAGGAATATTTGGCACTATTCCATTACACGCTAGGAATTTTTGAGTTCCATTATGATATTGTGGGACTAACATCAAGTATGCAGACCAAAATGTTACGCAGTTCACAGCTCTACTCCGTAACTGAATCTGTTCCCTATGACCATCTTTCACTTCTTTGATTTTTTTCCTTTTTTCCTCTGATTAAATTTACAGTTCACCATGAACTTCAGTATTTTACCTTTTTGTGGATATTCTTGAGGTGATTTCATCTCCTTTTGATGCCAGAGAGTCAATATGTATTTTGCACTTCTGCTTTTATTGCAAACCTTCAGTAATTTATAATCATTGCTTCTATTTCATCCCATTGCAATAAGTAATCAGTGCATGGCTCTGTGATAAAATAGTTTAACTACCAACTGTTACCTTTTAATTGCAAAGCCTAATTTTCATTTAATCATCAGTTTTTTTGCTTCCTTTGAACTTTTAAATATATTCAATGTGATTCACTTTCTCCTAAAATTTTTCTTAACTTTTCCTTCATGGCACACTAAGTTACTTTCTGTTCTCTTCAATGGTAGTTTAATTTTCTTTTTCTTCTCACCGAATATACACACTGATCTATTTTCTTCTTGCCTTTCTTCTAGGGAGAAAATTTTCTCCAGTTTCTGACCAAGAATTCAATTATAACCATTACGTGAAGACATCCAATCTCTCTGAACTGGAGATTACTCTGATAACTGTTTTCTATTTTTGCTTCTTTTTCAATGAATCACTAAGCCTTGGACATGTGTAGGCTCAGGCTGAGTCCCTTTCTAACTGAGGATTAGTATTGACTTTCTACTTTCCACTCCTGTACCTACTCATCACACTTCTATTTCCTAATTTTTGGTCTAGACTTGGATGATTTAATTCTAGTTCTGCCAAGAATTGCCTTCTACTTCAGTTCTACACTCTATTCTGCACAGTGAAGACAAACTCATGTTTTAGTCACTGCTTAAGAACAATTAGATCATATAATCTCATCGACCGGAGCACATCAGACAAACATTAGCCAATACTTTTGCCTTTTAATAGAGACGTAGTGATAACATTTGACAACTTTTTAACTATCCACTAGTGGGTTAGCCAGAGGTACAAACCAAATCTTCTGGGCTAGCAACTGTCCGCTACTCCATGCTGTAAACTGTACATTTATAAAATAGTCAAATTAAAAATTTCAAACCCAGCATTGACTATGCACCCACCTAACACACACAGTTGTTGTGCAGGTGAAAATTGTGCGGTCTGAATGGAGATGTGCTGTGAGTATGAAACTATACTTACCAGAAGACATTCGATCTAATTAAATGTAAAATGTCTGCAGCAGTTTGAGAACACCAATCACACATTTAAATGGTAAAACTTTATACATGGCTCACATTTTTGGCTCACCCTATAATATTATTGGACAGAGTTGCATAAGAATTCTATGAATTAGAGATAGATATGTTAGCACATATCTGTATCCCAGCTACTCAGGTGGCTGGGGTGAGAGGATCGATCTGGAGTTCCAGACCAGCTTGGGCAAGATAGCAAGATCCCATCTCAAAGAAAAATAATAAAAAACAATATATGAATTAATACTTCCATATCTGGAAGTCTTTCAAGGCATTTTCACTCCAGGCAGAACAGCTCATCTCAACTCCTCAATACGCCGTTGTTCATGCTATTACCAGGTCTGGAGAACCCCCTTTGAAACACTCTTTCCCATCCCTTTATATATATATTTTGTCATTTTTTCCACTGAGAAGAGGAGTTCATTTTTGCGTTCCCTTGAATTAGAGCTTGGACTTTCACTGACCATCAGAATGTGGAAGGAAATTTGTGAAAGTACAGAGCCTAGACTTTGAGAAGTCTTACATCCAATTTAAGATTTCTTGGACTGCTACCCAAGGACCACAAGATGTTCAACATTTTGAAGCAAAGGACCACAAACTGAGTGAAGCAGAGATGAGTTTACCCAGATAAGCCTACTGGTATTGGTCACCTGGCAGCAAGTCCCAAGCATCTGAGGCGAGACCGAGAGCATCACAGGTAACAAGGCCTTAGTCGAGCATCTAGATTTGTAGTTATAGGATATCAGGTGTTGACACACCATATCTATGTGATATCAGCAGAAATATCTAGCTGGACTAAATCCAACTACCTACTCAGGATCATGAACAAATTAAGTGATTATTTTCCTTTAGCTGACCCAGCAATGACTGGTAACTGGTGCCACTTCATTTCCTTTAATCGGTCAAACCTAGCCCTTCATTTGAAGCAATGTCAACTGATAACTTTCATCCAGACTTTTCTAAGTGCTATATAACTCTGTTTTCCTTTAGCAAACTGACATAAACTTTGAAAACGTAATCTTTAAAATAATTACAATTCCAGAATTATTTCACAAATATAGTCTTTGCCTGTGTAATTATATATTTTAGCTCTCTCCTGACAGAGAATGTGAGATTTGGAACATAATCCTTCAGTTAACAATTATGGCAGATGTTGTAGCTGTTGTTCCTGTCATTTGTTGGCATTACTATACATCAGGCACGTATTTTAATTCTCTTAACTCTACAACATAAAAACAATTATTGTGCATAGAAAATGAGACAGAAAATTTAATAACTTACTGAAGTTCATAAACTGGCAGTCAGCAGAGCTAGGTCTTGGCACCTGATGAGTAATCTGATGCCAAAATTTACGCTTTAAACTACTTTAATCTAATACCCTCCTTAAAACTACTTCATAGCAAAGATCTTAGCTGAGGAAAACAATTCATACTATGGAAAACCATCGATATATTCTAAATTTATAACAATAATTTTGTAGTCACTGACCACTGCTTTTAAAAAGCAAATTCTTATGTGTGGAAAATCACCAACATTCATATCTAAGTCCTCAGATTTCATCAATCAGAATTATATTCCTAAGGGTGCTCATATGCTAAACGTGTTGATAGTTAATGAGCTTACATCTCCTAAAAAGGTTTGTCTATACTCCATCATCTTTCCAATTAACTCCGTCACAAACTTATGTCCTGTAAATTTTTATTACTAAAAATCAAATCCAAGTGATCACTATAATGCAAAAGTGACACCTTTTGTCTATTTTCCATGTTATAACAAGACGTACCTTTTTGAAAATTCTGATCTAATCATGAGACCCACTTGCTAAACACTTTCAAGTACTTTGCAGTTTCTTCAAGTCCTGCATATACCTGTCACTATGTAATTCTTCAACTTCAATTTTTCTATTTTACCCATCCTCGCTCTGTACACATTATATGTTTATTTCCTCAAATAACCCATATTTCTCACTTATAAACTTGGAACAAGCTGATGAATTTGAATTACAGAAATTAACAAAAAGTAGATTTAAAATAGGAAGCAAAATAAAAAATTATATCTCAGTTTTGCCTATTTTTCTTTATTCTAGCTTCAAAAAAAAAAGGATAAGGTGAATAAAAAGAGAAGGATAATTTGATGGTGAGATGTTTGTTCAAGGAAGAAATAAAGGCTTATTGCTCCACCCACTATTGAATATTCTAAAACACAAAGGTTCTCCCCAAGGGATTTAACAGGTGAAAGAAGATTGTAATAAATGACATGGTCCCCCCAGGCCTGGCCTGGTGCACCTCAGCTACATAGAAATATAACACAAGATAAAGACCATCAGCTCATAGTTCTTAGACAGATGTTTTGAAGTAATTTTACAAATGATAGTAGTACTATTAAGTCAAGAAGAAAATAAACCAATGATATATCAGGGAGGGAAACAAAATTGAATCAAGTTTTAAAACATAAAAATACTGTCTTGTTTCAAAAATTCAAAAAAGTGATAATCACACATAAATACTTCAAAAATAATAAGATACAAAAAGCCAAATAAATAGTAATTTTACAAAAACACACATTTTCTCACAATAAATATTTTGTACTTCTGCTGTATTAAATGTTAAAAATATCAAATGTAAGTTTATTAGAGACTATAGAATGTAATATAAAAAAATTAAGTTCCAAGTTGAAGAATAGTGAAACTGAGAAAAGCTATTATGAAACTTAGGAAATACTAAAAATAAGCAAGAATTGTTATAAGCCTGAAAATGAAAACATTAGTTCCAGAACGTTCAGATTATTATTATTAGCAGTAGTAGTAGAATTTTACTTGTAGCAATCGTTCAAGAAACCAAGAAATACACAGATTTGTGAGAAATACACATATTTATACATTTTACTCAATACTTTATGAGTCCTATGTATTTGAGAACAAGAAATAAAAATTTTTACATGAATGACAATTTAAGAGAGAAACTTGTACAACTCTAGCAATATTTGTGAATTCCAAACAATTTTCTGAGCTATAACCATAAATATTAGACCACTTATTGAAAAATTTCACTAACATCATAAAGATACTTCAATTTGAAAATCAAACTGTAATCACAGTGGTGCCTCAGTTCACGAACTTAATTTGTTCACAGTTCTGGGGAAGATGGCCGCATGTTCATCACGCAATACAGAGTTTGAGAACAGAAGCAAAATTTTGCCAAACACTTCTGTTCACGAATCAAATTTTTCTCAAACAGAAGTGTTCATGAATGGAGGCATTACTGTATTGTGTTCTAAATATGTTCACATCCATTGTTGACTTTTAAAAAATAACACCATCTTTATCTAGTTTTTCAAGCCCGAAGTTTGTGAGTCTTGCATGAGTTGTACTTCATCAACTTCAGATCTCACAAAGCTTTCTAATAAATCCATTTTTTTATGGTCACAACCATGACCCACATTACCATTATTAACACTTTATTTTGATAACATATATCTGCTACTATGTATCTGCTGGCCTTCTTTCTTTGGTCCAGTGTCCAAAATGTAGAAGACATACTTTAAAAAAAATCTGACAATGCTACTTCCACACTAGTAAGTAAGCAGTGGGTTTTTATTTTCCCTAAAAACAAAAGCATGTTTCAGATGGTAGAAAACCTGCTCAGAACAGGGCCCACCCACCTGTCCCATAGCACCTTTTGCTATTTTGTCAATGTTATTTCCATTCCAGTGATGAGATTTTACATGTTCCTCCATAGTCACAATTTCAGTGTTGCATCTTTGGCTCAATCTGTTTCAAAGCTCTTCCATTCTGGTTTCTATATAATATACTCATCTTTCACTTCTCAGGTTAAATACTTCTTTTCCTAAAAAGGCACTCACCCACACTTCAGTAGGAACACATTTTCGGTGTTCTGCACTTGACATTACTTGATACTATTTTAGAAAATGGAAAAATTTAAATAGCATAAGTAAATTTTAAAAATAAATGTTAAAAATACAGTAAGTCAGGGCCGGTGAGATAGCTCAGTGGCATAAGCACCTGGATGGCAAGCACAAGGTCCTGAGTTCAACTCCCGGAACCCACATAAAGGAAAAAAGGGCCGGTGATATCGCTCAGCAGCAGAAGTGCTTGTTGCTTGCTGGCAAGCGTGAGGTCCTGAGGTCGACTCCTGGTACCCACATAAAAAAAAAAAATACAGTAAGCCACACATAGTGGTGCACACTTGTAGCACCAACTACTTGGGATGCTGAGGTGCAAGGTTTGCTTGAGCTCAGGAATTTGAGATCACTCTAAGCAATAGAGTGATACATTGAATTAAAACAAAACAAAACAAAAAACAAAATGTATTGTTTATTATGGTTTAATATATATTGCTGCCTGGAGCATGTACTTTTTACAACCACCAAATTTCTACATCTATCATATTATCAGTAAATTGACACAGTATTTGCATGATTGTATTGAATTTGATTGAGAACACTTCAGTCCTTTGAAACTTTGTGCTTGATTACTATACAAAAACATTATTTTGTTTTAATTTCTGATTCAGGAGTTTACAGATCTACTGTTCTCCATTACATAGTTTATATACTACAAAATTCACAAAGCACTGTATCTTTTGCTTATTATGTAAATCGACGAGAGATCAAACTGCGTTTTGTTAGGAAGATTTTAAAGCAACAGCAATTACATTTCTGTTAATGTTGATGATAAAAAATTAAAAAGCGGAAGTGTGCAAATGGGGAGTTAAAAGAAGACCTATTAATCTATGGTTCCATATCCCAGGATAAAAATTCTTATCATTTTGCTTTTACATATTAGCCACAGATTGTGTGTGTGTGTGTTTGCATTTGTATTATGCACCTAGTAGGAGATAATATTTTATAACCATTTAAAATTGTTTTCATTATCACCATAATTTAAACATTTCTTCTTGTACAACGTTGTGTTTACTTCTGAAATAGAGATACTGATGGCTGCATATTGTATTGCATAGACAAATTATACTGTCATTCCACTTGCAATGAATAATTTGCCACTTTCCAGTTTTTTATTGAATATATTGGCATAAAATTTTGTGTTTCTCTTATTCAGTTGTTAGGATAAAATCTTCATAATCAAATACCTGAATACAATAGTATGGCTTTATTTTTAAGGTAGTAATTGTTTCATAAATGAATTATATCTTTCTTCAATAATTGCTAAGTTATTTTATACAAAACTTAACCATTCTAAAAGAATTTTAAACACATATAGCAGTGTAGTTCTCCACGAAATTCATATTGGTAATCTTGTGAATGTGTAAAAGGACATTAATCATTATATTATCTTAATTACAGGCAAAATACTGTTTCAAATTTTAATATGTTTCCTGAAATAGACATAATCCTTGTGGGGAAATCTGCAGTAACATACATAAAGATGTGATATTTAACATTTATCCAGTAAGGTATCTTGATTATCAGTGCTGTCTACAAAATGTAAATACAAGTATGACATATGATGGCAATGTTCCAGTGAGTTTTAAAATGTTTCCTATATTGTTCCAGTGATGTAGAATGTACATTTAAAATGAATGTTTTCTAAATGGGTATGCATGAGGCATGCAAATGTATGAATTTTCAAAGGAAGAAAATTATGTCTTTTTCAATCTTAAAATATATTCGTTGGTTTTTGCTCTAGCAATTGCAAAGTCAGGCATCTGTTACTGTTTGGCGTGATGTTGAATTTCATGGTTTGTTAATTTTGCAGTTCTGTCTAAAAAACCAATACAAGAAAAATTGACAAGGCTTCTATATTGCAAAATTCAGAATATCCCCTGGCTAATTTTTTTCTTCATGGAATTCATTTCACATTTCTCTCTTAAGTGAATGAGATAAGTTTCCTGCTTTTTTAAGTTATCAAAAACCATTATGGATTACTGAACTTTAGACCGGTTAAAAATAATAAAATCGGCACTATGTACCATTAATTCCCAAATACTTGTTTTTGAGATTCTTTTACTATATACAAAGGAAGATAATATAAAATTTTACGTAAAAATACCTATATGTTTTCCCTTCTATATGATTACAGTAAATGATATTTTAGTGTTTTCAAAATATATTGTTCATTATAGTTCATCCTTGGGTAAAACTATGTTCACTTAACAATATCAACATTTCACTAGTCATTCAATAGATTCTGAACATATGTGGCAGCAGGCGCAGGCCTTGCTGTGTTAGGGAGTGTTGATTCAGAGCTGAAGATCTCTGTAGTTTAAAACTGTGAGCCTAAGAGCAAGTATTCTGTACAGTTTTCAAAAGTCTAGTTGAAACTAGTAGACAATTTTATACAACTAAACAGAAGGAAGAGAAAGCACCATAAAATTCTAATGCATACATCTGAAATGGTCTTTATCTACTCAGATGACGTCTAAGATTACATGCTGTTGTAGACAGGGTTCTGGTAGAAGAAGGAGGTAACATTTGTACCCCAAGTATACAAATCAGTATTCAGAGACTCGGAAGCTCACTTACCTCTTGTAAATGTCAGGTATAGGAAAGATCAAAGAAGTGAGAAGCCATGGTTGAGGGACACATCTTGTCACAACAAATCAAGAAATTTTGCAAGAGGCTTTCCACAGAGGCTATTCTGAATATTGAGAACCCACTGGAAACTCCTCCATTCTCACGGGTATCGGTGATTCAGGGGGAGCCCGTGCCAGCCATCTCAGAAGCCAGAGGAGCAAAGCAGGTGCCTGCTGCAAGTTTTCTTTAGTCTCTCTGAGAATCTCCCTGGTTCTACAACTACCTCTGGAGAAAAACGATGTCCTTTATTCTTCTTCCATCTCCCAAATATCCAACTACTGTAGGTCTTGGCAGATTCTATTCAGGAATACTACCAGAAGATTTGGGAGATTGTCCTTTCTCAAAGCAGATGTTATCGAAACTACATTGATAACAGATTTACACAGATATTAATGTTCTTGGATTTGGTATTCATTAGGATTGTATAAGAAATACAATAGTTCTAATTATATATTCTTAGCTAAATAATATTAACAGTATAGGATCTTAATAAATGTAAGTTAAATTAATTTAAATGATAAACTTGAGAATAAGAAATATTTGGAGCCTGAAATATTAATGCATTCAAATAAACCAAAATAAACAAAGGTGGTCGATGTGATTTCTTTCTTTTTTTTTTTTTTTCTTGATGAAGCACACTTCCCCGTGTTCATCTGGAGTCACTGGTTTATGAATGGCTCTCTTTATAAATGTAGAATTTTGGGTATGTCCATTTCTCTATGTTTCCACTATTGCAGTCCAGACTCCCATCATCTGCTGTGTGGAGTACGGAATTAGCCTCCTATCTGGTCTTCCTGCAACTGATTGTTCCCACCACCTCCTTTCAATCTGTTTCCACGTTATAGTTAGAGTGATATTTTCAGATTGAAAAATCTGATGATATCATATCTAGATATACCAAGAGCATTCTGGAGGAGATGCCAAAGCTATTAGTTCAGCATTTTTCATAAACCTTAGTTTTAAGAGATGTGGTAAATTATCTGAGCCTCTGAACTTTTGACTCTACTTCTAAAATGAGTTATTGTTTCAAAAGTAATAGTAAGAGTATAAGCACTAATACACTGCCTGGTATATATTGAATCAATAATTGTTATGTTCTATTTATCTCTTCTATGTGCTAAAACATCTCTTAAATAATTAGTAATCAATAGATACCTGAACTAAAATAAAAATATATAAATTGAATTGAAAATGGGAAGTTTCTCTCATTGTGAATATTTTCATAGTTTTATTGAAGTATCATTGACATACTTCAATACTTCAAACTATAACTTATTAAGGTTTAATTTATGATAAGTTTTCACATATCCCCCAAGAAACCTTACTAAAATAAAAATACCTATATTTCTGTCACGCTCCTAATGATGCAACCATCCCTTTCTTCTAATTACAAAGCAATCATAGCTATGTTTTCTGGTACTATGGATTAATTTGCAATATCTGGATTTTTATACAAGTGAAATTGTCACTATTTAAAAAAAAATTTACCTTTTCTATTGTTCCACCTTTGCACTGTTGTTAAAACCAACTGACCATACTGTTGTGTATGTCTATTTTGTATGTATTTTCTTCCATTAAACTTTGTGTCTGTGCTGTGTTGAAACTGCTGTCTTAGCATTACAGGTAAAAATTGGTTAAAGTGAGATGTTCAACTACATTTTACTTTCTCAAAAATGTTTTGAATACGTCCCAATTAAGTCAATACTTTAAAGAAATTACCTAAATTTTTACCTAAGTTTCCTTTTCTGTTTCATGATTCTATCCAGGTTGCTACATTATATGTAATCATCATGTTCCTTAGCTTCCTTTTGGTGGTCACGGTTTCTCAAACTTTTTGTTTTTGATGAACTTGAAAATTTTAAAGAGTGCTTTGTCACTATTTTCTAAGATTGTTCTTCATGATTAAATGGGGTTATAGGTCAATGGCAGGAAATCCAAAAAGTGCCATTCTCATCATGTATCGAGGATAAATGCTATTTATGTGACTTTTCATGGTGATGATCATCTTGATCCACTGGCTAAAATAGTAATAGCCACATTTTTCTACTGTGAAAATTCTCTTTATACCTTTTCATATTGTACTCTTTGAAAGAAAGTTCACATTTAAGAATTGAAGGTTAAGTTCTACCTCCTGGACTGGAAAATATCTATAAATGTAATTTAGAGTTGTTCTGCATAGATTTGTCCTTTCTCCACTTTTATTTTTGTATATAATTGTTTTTATATCTTTTATAATAACATAGTAATCCTAGCAATGTAAGCTAGTATAAACCAATATTACATTATTTGTCTTGGTGCTCAATAGCCATTATGAACTCTTTCATTTGTCCATTTACCACTTGGCATTACACCACAGCTGTGTCATTGGTTTATTAGGGCAGAGGAGGAGCAAATGGTGAGCACTTTTTTACTATCTGGTATTATGCAAGAGGATTCAGACTTATTTTGTGTATTTCATACTACAGCCCTAGAGTTTAGTTTCTTTTTTTTTAAATATTTTATTGGAAAATGCCCTTAAAAATAAAGATCTATGTACTGGGTGTGTTTGTCAATATTAATTAGCATTAATAAATTAATTAATCCATTTTTTGCCACTGGGGTTTGAACCAGGGGTACTCCACTATTGGACTGTATACCCAACACTATTTATTTTTATTTTATTATTATTATTTATTTATTTTGAGATAGGGTCTAGCTGATAACTTTGCAATCCTCTTGCTTCAACATCCCATAGTTATGGGATTACAGGCCCGTGCCACCAGACCCAATTATTAATTAAATATTGAATCAGTTTTACTCTTTTGTTCCGATCCCTTCTTAAATTTGAGTTTGTATTATATCTTTCTAAGTTTGATGGATTAACATTATTTTCATTTTATTTTATTTTTGGAGAAATGTTATTCTATGCTCATGATGCATTTTGGTCTACAGTTTTATTTAGTTATTTTTCTTATCTTGCTTGAAGAAAATTTTTCCTTTATTTTCTTTGCTTTTTATATTGTCCCAGAGTTTCAAAGTTATTATTATTTGACCTTCAAATTATTGCTTCTGAGAAATATTCAAAAAATTACATAATAAATTGTGTAAGTTTGGAATCTTAACTATCTGAACTATTCCTTTGTAATATGATATATTACAGATCTCCAGTGATGTTTAAAAAGAATTATACCACTTATTTTTCTCTATGCCAAAGCTAAAATATGAAAGTACAAGCTTTTGAGCCATTTTTCAAAGTGATCTCCAGATGACGTAGCAGGTTATAGCCATTGGCGTGCTGAGACTTTCCGCCGTGACCATTACCTCGTGGTAGGCATTGCGTACTCCAGAACACTTCCAACAGAAGCCTTCCTAGTGATGACTGGATTAGTTTCCAGGGGACAAATGTACTGTGAAATTTAGGAAGAAGTAAGCAAGTTTTAAAAGAAAGTAATAAATACAAAAGAGGTGTATGAAAACACACTGTTGAGAAAAATAACCTTTCTGAGAACAAAATTTGGATATACAACTGTGTAGAACCTAACTTCACGATATGTGTTGGGGTCTAAAAAATTAACATTTAATATTTTATAAGTTAACAGATGCACTCTAGCTTTTTATGACTCTTCCTTCCATTTCCATTTTGTAATTGATAGAAAGGATGTTAGGCACAGAGAGAAAGTTGTACCAAGCAGAGATTCGATCATAAACAGGGTTGTACAAAAACTTTGGAAACCATTGTTGTTACTATAGCTTTATATTACTTATATTATTTTATTATTATGATGAATTATATTTATGCCATTAGTAATTTATAAAATCATTCATGGATTACAATATATCATGCCTGAACCTTTCCTCAAATTTCATATTCTCTGGTAGTTTCATTGTCGAACAGCAGTCATGATATCTAAAATTACATCTCAAAAAGGAAAGAGAATGTGTACATGTGCGTACATACAGCATACATATACTTCATGCATTCAACCCCCAATTTATTTATTACTTGTTCAATGAATGTCCTTTCCATGTGGGCCTCTTTCTTTTATTTCCAACACAACCACAATCACACATAAACATTTTTTGTTTTTGACATAACAACACTGTGAGTTTTATCTTGTTTGGGTCCTTGCTTTTGATATTAAGCTGCCATTCAAACAATAGCTCTAATTTCTATTTGGATGTAAAAGTGATTTGACGGAAGTCTAGCAACTATGGGTACATCCCAGGAACTGTTTCATGGTGTAGCTAATGGAACATGAAAGTATCATGAGATCATGTTGATATTTTCATTTGCTTTGTAAAATTTTCCAACGTGCATTCACTATTCTTTAATAAATTTTGTATTTTGCATGATATTTTATTGTAAAAATGTTACAAAATTACAATGGAAAGGATTTAAACTACTGGATTTCAAGAAATTGTTATAAACCTTGTGTAATGAAGGCAGTGTTATGTTGGCAAATGAAGGGACACATATATCAATGGATGAAAATAAAAAGTCAAAAATTAGATTTTCCTACACATGCATAATTGATTTTTTTACACATACAATTGATTTTATATATTGAGTGATATATTGAAAAGGTCTTAATAAATTCAAATGTGCAACAATGATTGAGCATATATTTACATAGACAGAGAGGGGTGGGAAGAGAGAGAGAAAGGGAAATAGAGAAGAAAAAATGTACATATACTTCAGGAAAAGAGAGACTTGTATAAATATTTTAACACTAAATTTATTGAGTCATCATGAGATTAACACAAGCTACCTTTGGCCTCTACAATTACAAGAGGTGCTCAAAGCAGTGGCCATTAGCTTCCAGACATTTATGAGTACAACCAACTGCTGGGTGGGTGACCTTGGTCAAAGTGTCCATTGAGATTGCTGCACATGGATTTTCAGTTTCTTCTCTAAGGGATGGCAGCATAGTGGATTTCTGCTATACACTATATCTTCTATGGTCCCCCATATGAAGGCAACACCATTTGTTTAAAACACATCATACTATTTTTCTTTTCTGAACTCTGTATACATTTTGAATATATATGCATTATGTATACACATATATTAAAATGTATTAATTCAAATAATAACACAAAATAGAAAAAATTCACATTCTCAGAAAAAGAAAAACAGAGGTAAAGATTTCATGATAAGAAACAAAAAAAATTCAACTATAGTTATTTTAATACAAAATTGTGAAAATGAGACCTTTTTCTTTTACCATAATAGATACAAAATTCCCAATCAAGTATTTGATAAAATATTGAACTATTACCTTGAAGGTCAAGAATAAAACTCACAGTATTATTATTTCTACTCAACCAATCTGATAGTTAGCAAATGACGCACCAAAGATAGTATGGGAAAAAATAAGCAATGCAATGTGTTCCTTACTGAACCTACTAATTTTGCAGAACACCAACATCACAGTGTCACTTTTTCCCAACTATAATAATCACTATGCACAGACAAAAATAAAAATACTATACAAAGCACTAACATAATTAAATAACTCCTTCTCTCAGAGTAGTGTACTTTTTTAAAAATCAGTTTCAGCCCTATGCATCTTGCATTTTTCCAGCCATTGAGAAAAAAACTATGTATTAAGATTGTCAGAGCCAGGAGCAGTAATCTTAGCTCTCTGGGAGGCTGAGGCAAGGACCCCAGCATCGAGAATTGCATGACTCCGTACTAAAATTAAAAATAAGTGGTCTGGGATGGGTATGTAACTCAGTTTGAAGGCCCTAGTTTCAATCTCCTGGGATGGGGAAAAGAAAAGATAATTATTTCTACAGTTCTAGAATTGCTCTCATGTGCAGTTAAAATGACACCTCCTTCAAGTTTTCCCAAAATCTTCTAACACAAATTTAGATCCCATAATAATGCCCTCTTAACATCCAAATGACCTCCTATAGTTTGCAGTTTCCTTTGATGAAACATACACTAATAAGTAAAACTCTTAAATTTTAATTGTGTTCCTGATGGTCTGTAAAGAAAACCAATTTAATTACAGATGAGAAGCATGGCAACATGCCAACATACAGAGCTCAAAATAATTTAAATACAGTTTATCAACACACACTACTATAATCTAGCTACAAAAGTGTCAAACTATAAATTTGAAATATAATACTTCTAATTTTAAGGGTCATAAAAATGAGCATTTCTAATATAGATGTACAAGAGTATGCTGAAAAACTATAATAAATTATTGAAAGAACAAAAAGTCTCTAAAAATTTAGTATACTATGCTGATAAATTAAAATTGTTAACATTATAAAAGCCAGAAAATTTTTTTAAAGTCTGTAAATTCAATAAAATTCAAAGAAAATTCCAAACAGTTTTCAACTTACTTTCTCCAGGTGGAACTTGGCAAGATGTGTTTGAATCTAATTGAGAAACAAATGTTCAAGAAGAACCAAACTTCATTTTACACATAATTATAAAAGGAATAGGGGACCAGCTCAACTCTATATTTATATTCATAATATAAAAAGAGCATCTATTATACAAATGATATCAGCTAAATAGGATATAAGGTCCAGAGGAGAACTAACTCCTTATAGCCACATATATCCACTTAATACATGACAGATGGTGTTGGAAACCATCAGAAAACATAGCCTTTTAAGTAAGTGATGGAACAATGAATGGCTTGCTATCTGGAAACATAAAATAATAACAGGGCCCTATTTCTCATCATTCACAGCAAATGTAGATTTTGAATGCTTTGTGACTAATTATGGAAGAGAAATTCAAAGGCTTGGAAGTCAATTTCTTTATGATCTTCATGTTTGACATGATTTATTTTTTTTTTTGGTGGGTACCGGGGGGTCGACTTCAGGACTTCGCGCGCCAGCAGGCTCCCATGTTGTTGCCATAACTTTGCCAAAAGTTGTTGCCATAGCTTTGGTGTTGTGAATGATGCTGCAGTGAACATAGAAGTGCAGATATCTCTTAGAGATCCTGCTTCAGGTAAAATCTTTCAGATATAATCTTGAAATAGAATTGCTAAATCTATTTTTTTGTTTTAATTGGTAGTTCTACTTTTAATTTTTTGAGGAACCTCCATACTATTTTTCTTAGCAGCAACACAAGTTTACATTCTTACATTTTCACCTGTACTTGATTAATGATTGATTGATTGATTGAGTTTTGATAACAACCATCCCAAAACGTGGCGGGGTATCTTGTGGTTTGGATTTGCATTGTCTTTATGACTAGCAATATTGTACATCTCTTCAATTACATATATATTGGACATTTCTCTTTGTTCTAAGTGAAATTAGACACTCACAAAAAAGCAGATGCTGTATGCTTTAATTTTTTTAAGTATTTAAAATAGCCAAACTCACAGAAGCAGAGCATAGTGGTTGTTGTCAGGGTCCGGAGTAAAGAGAAAAAGCAGAGATACAAATGTTCAGTTTTACAAGATAGAAATGCACTGTATATATACCATACAATTTTGTGGTTATACTTAACAATATTCCATTGTGGAAATGAAGATAGCTTATAAAGGTTGATCTAAGTTAAGAGTTCTTGACACACATTAAAATATATTGTGACATAAAATCAGGAGCAAGGTGCATATTTGTACAAAAAGCCCCAGGGTTAAGTCAAATTATAACTTTTTTATGTCTAGACTTCTGGTACCTTGTTATTTCAACTGTCCTACTTTCAAAAGCCCACATTTTATAAATAATATAATATTTCAATTAAAAAACATACAATGAATACTTAATTAATACTTAATACTAATTAATAATTGAAAGTAGAACTGCAAGGTAAACTTGTATGATACAATTTCATAAGCAAGCCACTAACAAACTCTTTTAAATATATTTTTATTATTGTGTATTAATTTGTAAAATATTGTTTCAATATGGCATTTTCCTACATGCACACAACATATTTTGATTATATCTTTTTCGCCTATTACTCTCACTTATACCCTCCCCCATTCCCTTTTCATGTTGTCTCATAATATTCTCCCTTCAACTTTCATGTCATCTCTTTTTAAAGATTTCTCATATTAGGGAAAATATGATACTTTCTTCCTGAGTCTGATTTCCATCACTTAACATGATGATCTCCAGTTGCACCCATATTGTCTTCTTGCAAATGGAATGATTTTCTTAGTCTTTATGGCCAACTAATGTTGACTTTTAAAATTCAAATTATTCTAAATGATCGTAAGCAAAATAATAACGGCACTCTTTTCTATCACTGGTAAACACATACAGTGAAACATAGTTTTACATTTGTCATCCCTTAGCAAAGCTGGACACATGTTTACCCCTTAAACCCTCAATGAAAAGACATGCACAAAAGGTTTTACACAAACATTGTTGAAAATATTTAATACTGAAAATAATCTAAAAGCTTATCAATAATGGAATGGAAAGAATGTCATGGCACAGCTATAAGATAGCATTGCATAATAAGTATGCACTATAATCATTATCAAAACAAAGTAAGTGGGTTATGAGATCATATGAAATCAAGTATTTTGAATAATATTTAAAAAGAGATATTAACAAACAACATATTTTGAGCAGACAATATAAAAGAAATATTTTATAAAATTTGAATAAAATTCAAAATACGGGTTGCTCTTTAGGGAATGAGTAGCTGTGATGGATTGTGGGACATAGTAAAACCTAGTCCTATGCCTGGCTCACTGGATGTAGATATCACATTTGCTATAGTTCTATGAATTATACATGATTTTTATAGTTTTTATATGTGTGCTATATTTTATTTAAGTTTATAACTAAACATAAAACAAAATATCTAAATATAAAGATCTAGAATTAATAAAAACAATTTTTGGCTGGAGAGTCAGGAAAGTTACTAAAATAATTGTACAGCTTCTGGGACAACTAGGTATACATATAAATATTTCCTTATAAGTCAGTGACACAAATATCATTGATTTATTACCATTATTATTTACGAAAAAGTCATAAGCCCGAATACCAATGCTGAAAAAAGAAGGCTATGTTTTTAGGAGAAAATTTAATGATTATAATGAGTAATGATCTAACAGATCATGGTAAGTATGATTCAGTCTACTTGTAGAAGACTTTGAAGACATCATGACATGAGATGTTGCATCATTTCTTGGTGACATTTTTTGTTACATCACTTTCAACAGAAATTCAATTTCCTTCCTCTTCAATACCACAAAATACAGAATTTTTCCTGGTGATTTAATGTGGAAAATTTGACATTGCTAACAAGTTATGAAATATTTGTAAAACGAATTGCTCTTAAGTTATGGTAAAATGATACTAATAATTCATTTTTAAGGACACAATATGTGTAAATGATAGTGTATTTACTTGTATTAACAGGATATTCATAAACTGTTATTTTCAGAAATTTTAGCTGTATACCCATAAGAATTCACAGGAGGATATAATTTAATTCTTTTGTTTGATTTTCAACACTTACCAAAATTTTTATGTGAAGAAAATTGGCCAGACATACCTGTACACAAACACATAAACACACAAATAGACGTCCAAAGTCACAAATTAGAAAGCAAGGCTGGTCAAAGTTTTGGGAGGCCCAAGCACCAGTGAATAAAGAGGAAGTGTCTCGGGTTGCATATAAAATATGTAATATAGTTAATGTGTATAATTAACACAACTTCCCTTATTTTCTGCACTTCATTATAACATTTCTAATATTATTGGTCTTGTATACGTAAATAAAACAATACCCTGAACATAAAGTTATTTGTTATCATTTTACACTTCCTACATCTGCAAAAATAGCTGAAAAACTATTCTAGCACATTAAATTATACAACACAACAATCCCAACTATAATAAAGTAAGACAATGCATATATCCCCTTAATAACCATAAACGCTGGTCTTCACCGGCACACACACGAGGGTAGGTTGAAGTGTTTGTATCAGTTGGTGCTGCATTTGAGTCTCCAAGTCCCACAGGCGCATATAAAGTCAGACCCATGGGTTTCAATTGGACCGCGTGTGACAGACACAGGAGTCACGCTTAGCACTGCTCTGCTCTGCCTCTTCCTCCTACAGTGTTCTCGTTTCACCTACACAGCCCCCTGGAGCGCTGCAATCAAATGGTGCCACACTGCTACCTATGCAGGGCCCCACGAGACCCTTGGGCTAGACAGGACTGATACTATTTTACTTGAAATATTCAGGTAAAATCACAGAGGTAAATAATAACAATTTTATTGGTTAAAAGTTATTTTAGATTTTTGTTTCTAAATAAGAGAGGTAGTTGTTATTCTGTTATCCTTTACCACTTGAATCATAGTACATGATTCTAAAGATATAGAAAACTTATTTACCTAATTACTAAGACACATTAGTTCTATGCTTGACATTTCTACTTAACTCCTCATCTCTAGCTGATTTCCAACTCTAAATTGTAAATACTGCTTTTAAAATGAAAAATAAAAGTAATCCCAAAGACGGAAAATCACTCTTGTAATACAAAACCACCTACAAAAACAATAAGACAGACTTCAGCAGCAGCACCAAATAATGTATAAAAAAACAAGAAATTACGTATGAAATGCAAAAAGAAATTGCCACACATTGCCATAAGAAAGATAATTAACTGACAATAAACATTTAATCGACAAGACAAGTTTCATATAATTAAACAAAGACCATTTGATATAGGAAAAGTATATTTCCTAACCTGTTAAATGTCAGATGTGCCAAGTTTGTGGTCTCATGACATTGAGGAATAAAGTTGAAAACCAAGGAAGGATTTAGCAGAATTTTATTGGAAATAGGGATTTCCAGGAGGGGGTCCTGAGGTGGTGGCCACCAATGTCCTTTGTCAGGGATAATTTACACAGCAAAATCACAACATGGCTACAGTGTGTGTCAAACTACAATCAACCTGTAGGAGTACACATATAGCTGCTTAGCTAATATTGATCCAATAGGGAAATGAGTCATGTAGCAAGGGGATATAGAAAGAACAAAGGCATTTTGAGGAAGGATCCAGTCGTTCTGGTCACCCACCTACGTGTCTGATCCCTTTCTGGGTTCCCTGGACCAGGTGGTGCTAATTGCAGTATAATCTCAATCTGCTGTTTGTCTCTAGGGAGGCATCCAGGCCTGGCTATTGCTTCTCCATCCTGAGGCCCGGCTCTCTTAAATTTGCCTCGAGCCACAATTGTGATGTCTTTATTTTTTCTGTGACTTCCTTGAGGGCCCAGTCCCTCTCTGATTATATATTGATATCTAACTTAGCTGTCTATTATACATTTTCATCTAGTAAATAACCCATCAAGTACAATAATCATATTAGTGTATATAAATTTTTACTGTTGAAGTCAAAGCTCCATCTTACTGCACTGAGGAAGATGAGAAAATACAAATCACACACGCCCAGCAGAAGAGAGTGTGCATATTCCGAGCAAGAGACACATGAACTAAGCTCATGAACAAACCTTATAATTCTCAACATGAGATTTACTGTTTCCAGTGAAGCAGTGTTAATCATTCATCTGGAAGTGAGTCCCCTAAATTAATAATTATATTCTTAACTCTACAATCTATTAATTCTGGGATTTACGAGCAAATCTACAATTTTTTTCTCAAAGGTAGGGTTTATCTAAAAGAAACATATTTTGCCTTCCAGGCAAAAATAATGAAATTCACACAGTATGAAGAGGATTCCTTTAGAATAAAAAGTTTATATTTCTTACAACTAGTCCAGGTGCCACATTAGAACATTTTTTACTCACATATTTCTTTCTCTTTTTTTATTTAACTCCACCACAAATTTCAGTGAAACATTCCAGTCTCTAATACACATTCCTCTCCTCTGACCTTGGTCTCCTTCATCTAAGATTGGCAGATGTGAAGCCCTAAGGCAAAGCCACAGACTTGCAGAATCCAACAGAGCTGAAGACTAATACATTCTATTTTTGGAATTTTACAGTCTCTAATCAGCACATTTACTTTGGTAAGTGAGACTTGGGACACCCATTCACTTCCTGCTGTGACCAGTTTCTAGGAGCTATCAGTATTTTGCTTTTTTGTGTCTGGAATGGTATGTATCTGTTAAGATTAGAAATTTGCAGGAAAAAAAAACAAATAGTATGCTCCCACCTGAAAAAATAAGAACCAAAAACCAAAACCAAACCAAAACAAAACAAGAAAACAGAAACAGTGCATGATTTTCAAGGCTCCACGGAATCTGCTAAACTTCTCAATGAAACAAACTATTAGAGGTTTTTATTAATATTCTTGCGTTACCTTCTACTCAGTGTGTGTTACAATCATCCTTTCCTTTCCCAATGCAGACCCCAGAGCAATTCAAGCTTGGATCACAGCATGCCCCTATGAAGACAGACATACAAACTCAGAACACATCGTAACTGCCAAGTCTCACGTTTTATTTGCACAAATGCTTGCCCAACTCATTCTAAAAACCTAAAGAGTCTACCAAAGTCTACATAAATACATCCCTGAACTCATCTGCATGACAGAGACTCAGATTCATCTTATGATATAACCTATCAAGACCTTAAACTAAGAACTAAAATCTCACTTTAAGTCATGCCTGGTGTTCCGGTCTGTAATCTTAGCAACCTGGGAGGTTGAGGCAGGAGAATGGCAATGTTTAAGCTACGCTGTTTCAAAATAAAAGTTAAAAATAGGTTGAGGGTGTAGTTTAGTGGTAGAGCCCTTGCCTACTACGCCAAGGCCCTGGATTCAATCCTCTGTATGGGAAACAAAAACAAAAACACCTCAAAAAACTTGCGTTAAGAGTCAATTATTTTATTGTCATTTTGTGTGTGTGTGTGTGTTTGTGATGTTCCCCGAAAATGGTTGTCATGCACCGATGCCTCCCACTTCCGCTACTTATTAGGAAGTAGCAGCAGGACTTAGAATAGACACACAGCTGGGTGAAGTTTGATCAAGTTGCATCGCCTCAAAGTCAAGGCCTGTCTGCCAGGTCAGACTTCTCTAATATTTGCTACAATATTTCTCTGTATTATTTAGTGAATATCTGAAATTCTCAGAAGTTTAAAATTCTGTTTCCATCAATAAAGTTATATATAGGAACTTTACGATCCATGATCATGCTATACCGTTTTATTTTACCTAATCCAGAAATGATCCTTGTGTATTCCCACTTAGACATTTATATTATGATGTCTATTAAACTTTCTAACTGACATCAATTTGCACTAGATTTGGACTCTATTGAAGGAGCATGTAGTCTAATAGTGGAGATTATACTGGTATGTTATTGCAAAAGAAGGTAAAATAATAAAATACCACAAGTATAGTGCAAACAAAGCACCATTTTCTTCTAGTACCGGTAGTATCAATACATTATCACTTTTTAAATTCTTATGAATCACTAACTGCATGAGCTGACTAAATTAGAATAGTATGATTTTTCATTACAGACTTATAAAAAAAAGTTAATGTGTTCTTGTATCAAGTGAAATTTTATGAATTTTAACGACTATTCAGGTGCCTCAATTCAAACAAACAAACAAAAACCAAACCAAAACAAAAAAGCTATTTCTAAAGAAAGAACATACGACTGGAGCAATTATAGGGTTTATAATAATAATGCATTTCCTGTGCATATATGTATGTGTAGTTTTATTCACTGTTATTTTTGTTTCTTTTTTCTTCTTTGGTGGAGAGGTTAAAGGGACCAAGACTTCCCACTAAGAAAAATGTAAGACTGTTTACAGCAAAGACATGTATTAAAAAATATATCATTATTATTGCATTATATACAACTTAAAATTCTTTTTGGAACCTAATTCAGGTTTTTCTCCTTTAAACAATTTCAAAGACATTCATATGCTTCTCAAAATCAATGTTTCCTTGGCAGCCAATAGGTGAGAAGATTACAGTCAGGTGCTATTATTCTGACTGTAAAAAGTAGTGAGGAGTATTACCTTAAAACTCTTATCTTCCTTTCCCCTACTGAATGAGGGGTCACTCAGATAATGTGGAGTGTGAAGCAGTTTTATCATTCTTCTAGATTTCCTAATGGTCCTTTGCACAGGTGAGGAAAAGGACAAATGTCGACCACATACATGATTTCAAAAGAGCTGTTACATTTTTAATCCATAAGGACAATCTAGGCAATCGTCAAGTTCAAAGAAATGAAAGCATTGATAGAAATTTCTCCATGGCAAGAGGTAATTTGTAGGCATGCTATACTCAGTCGACAGAGAAGTGATAATGACTGCCAAGTATACAGAAATTGTTCTCCACATTGAAGATATACTCAGACCTCTAAGTCGTTAATAAAAAGATGAACCTTAGGTTAAATCATGTGTACAAATATTCCTCTTGTCTAAAAGAACGCTAGTCAGCAATGTCAATGAGATAAAACGGCTTTTCTTCATCAAAGAAAATAGAAGTAAAAGGAGATCAAAGTTGGTGAGTTAATTATACATGTCAGTGCTTACTGCATAAATATTAGAAGTTAAAGCCAGTACCCAGTGTTTTAGAAATTACTCAGAAACCAAACCCTCAGATACCTGATGTGCTTGATCTAAGACTAAAAATAAATGAAATCTTAATAGAATGAGTAGGCAATAGAATATTAATTTATGATAAACAATTAGTACCTGGGATAGAATATATCTGTCTCAAGAGATTAATCCAAGACTTAGAGTTTTGAACAAAACAAAAGAGTTTATTTAACCAGATTTTCATAATCCGACTATTCTAGAGCTAGGGGACTTTGGCAAGACAATTAGTGAGCTAGCCAGAAAATGTGAACTTCAGGAAAGCTAAAATGTTTTTGTACATTTTACTGAATTCTAGCCCTAAACATTTAGCTGAAAGTTTAACCTCAGTTGGGTGGCATGGGTCTGCAAGGTGCATGCTTTTAAAAACATTTTTACTTTGATACTAAATTATTTGTTTCAATAATCCTCCACTATCCCCCCAAAAAGAGGTCTATTTTTCTTTGAGAGAGACACACAGGAAAACACACACAGGTCTCTATACTAAGGACAATTCACATACAATTTGTAATACAAAAGTATATGCATAAATAGGGCCAGTAAGAGAGCTCAGTGGCATAAGCACCTGCCTGGCAAGCACGACGTCCTGAGTTTGACCCCCGGTATCCACATACGAAAAAAGGACCGGTGATATTGCTCAGCGTCACGGGTGCCTGCTGGCACACGAGGTCCTGAGTTTGACCCCCGGTACCCACATACACACAAAAAAGTATACGCATAAATAAAAGCATCACCCCTCAGAGCCTTCATTGTCACCCTAAATATAAGCATGTGGCTCTTTCAGCAATTCTACCCAAGGAGTGAATATAGATTAATTAGTTGTTAACATCATATAACAGCTCTTGCTTTACTTACAAGTTCATTAAGAAACTTTCTAATTAAAATATAAATTCCTATGTATATTTACTCAAAAAGAGAAAACAAGTGAATCATATGAATATCCAGTCCATTTGATCATTTGATAAGTATGTTGTCATTATTAAAAAAGAGTAGATGTACTTTGTTACTGTAAATGAATATCTACTTAAAATTCTAAACATCTCTTAAAATAATAGCAGAAATTTTGAGATGGTAGAAGTGAAGCCCAATTCCTAAAATATAGTAATCCAATTTAGCAATAAGGTAATGTCACAGAGCTGCACGAGACCAGGTGTGCAGTCAGTTTCCTGTAAGTGACGCATTCCTGTCTTGCTTAAGGGCAGTGCATAAATAGATTTGTACTAGAGAAGACAACCCTAAAATCCACATAGAGGGCCGGTGAGATGGCTCAGCGGCATAAGCGCCTGCCTGGCAAGCACGAGGTCCTGAGTTTGACTCCCGGTACCCACATATGAAAAAAAGTGCCGGTGATATCATTCAGCGGCATGGGCGCCTCCTGGAGTGCAAGGTCTTGAGTTCAACCCCAGGTACCCACCAAAAAAATAAAAAATAAGTAAATAAATAAAATCCACATAGAGCCTGAAGATAGAAGAGCAAAAGCAATCCTGGGCAACAAGAGCAAAGCAGGAGGCATCACAATACCTGACTTCAAGTTATATTTCAAGACCACAGTGATAAAAACAGCATGGTATTGGTGCAAAACCATACAGTGGATCAATGGAACAGAACAACTCCAGACACATTCAGAGAGCTGATCTTTCACAAAGGGGCCAAAAACCTATGTTGAAGGAAATATAGCATTCTAGCAAATGTTGCTATCCATATGCAATAGCTGGACCCATATGTCTCACCATGTACTAAAACAAAATCAAAGTGGATCAAAGATCAAATATTAAAACAGAAATATTTAAACTACTGGAAGATAAAACAGGTAAAAATCTTAAAGCCGTTGGTGTAGGCAAGGACTTTCTGAACAGATCTCAAACTGCACAAGAAATAACAGCAAGAATCAACAAATGGAATTACAACAGAATAGAAAGCTTCTGTATATAAAAGGAAACAATCAACAACATAAAGAGAAAACCTACAGGATGGGAAAAATTTTGCCACATGTTCCTCAGACAGAGGAATAGTAGCTATCATATCTCCAAAGTAGACCCCCAAATGAAATACCCAGTCAAAAATAGGCAAACAAAATGAATAGACACTTCTCAGAAGAAGTACAAATGGCCAATAAACATATGAAAAAATGTACAAGATGTACATTAGTACACTGTACTTTGTACAAAAAATGTACAAGAGTAGCAATCATCAAGAAATCAAATAATAACAATTGCAGGTGTAGCTATGAAGAAAAAGAAACCCTTCTACATTATTGGTGGGAATATAAATTAGTCCCACCATTAAGAAAATCAGTATGGAGATTTCTCAAGAAACTGAAAACAGAAATTCCATTTGATGCAGTTATTCCATTTGAAGTATATTCCCCAAAGGGCTAAAGACATCATATTTCAGAGATACATGTCTATCAATGTTTATAGCAACACAATTGATAATAGCTATATCTTGGAAGCAGCCTATATATCCACCAACAAATGAATCAATAAAAAAATGTGATATCTATACATAATAGAATACTACTCAGCTATAAAGAGGGATAAACTGGAGACATTTATAGGGAAATGGATACGGCTTGAAAACATAAAGTTAAGTGAAATAATTCAGATGCACAAAATTAAATATCATATGGTTTCTCTCCTTTGAGTAGTCCAGAGTACAAATAAAAAGCAAAATAAAAGCTGGATAAAAGGAAACAGGGATAGATCATTTGCAAATAGGAAGATGACCAAGAGTCTGAGAGTGGGGAGGGGGGTCAAGGAAAGAACACAAACAGATTTAAGATATTCCATGTATATGTACCAACTACCCACAATGAATACAATCTTTATATGTAATAAACATACAATAAAAAATAATAACAAAACTAATAATATAACATTTATAATGAAAATGAGGAAAAGGGATCTACAGACAGAGTGGGGAAGATGGGTGGGGAGAGAAAGGGGAATAAAAATTTTCAAGATGTGTTCAGTACATGCATCTACTTCCTAAGATGAATATAAACATCATGTACTCACAAAATATATTAATAAAAAGGAATTACTTGAATCCTAAGCAAATAAATTATGTATTGAGCAATATAAATAATAAATAACAATATAGGCAAGCATAAGAAACTGTAGCTGTAAAACTCATAAAGTCATGTAGTAAATAACTTTAAAAATTCTAATTTCAAGTTTGAAACTTTGAAGCACTAAAGATACCATAGAAATAATTAGTAACACAGATGGAATCAAGTATTCAACATACATAGAAGTATTTTAAAAGATACTTGACAAAATATTGTGATTTATCAGGCAAAGATTAGCTGTCAGATTTTTTTTTTATGTGGGTACTGGGAGTCAAACTCAGGGCCTCGTGCTTGCCAGCAGGTGCTTGTGCCACTGAGTGGTATCATGCGGGTACCGGGAGTCGAACTCAGGACCTCATGCTTACCAGGTAGGCACTTATGCTGCTGAGCTATCTCACTGGCACCAGCTGTCAGATTCTTGGACAATCTGAAAATTTAAATCAGGAGCGGTTGACTTATGGAAATATTTATTTAAATATAAATGTTTTATACACATGTAATGAGAAAATTCTGCAGAAGCTTTGCAAAAAGAAGGACTATAAACCTTCCAGAGAAGCTCCTTCAGTTTAAGAAACATTAAACTCCCTGAGATGGTCTCATATACCTATGAAACGATGCAAACTTAGCTTCTAAAAAGTAAAATTCTACGTTAAATTATCATTTAAATTCCTTTGTAACTGTAGGACAGAACTTTATGGAAGAAGAGTGGAAATCCAGTTTAACATTGGGAAGTTTTAGGACAACAAAGAATTTCTATCATTTTTAGGTTGTATGAAACAATGTTTTGGGCCAGGGATGTAGCTCAGCGGTGCAGTGCTTGCCTAGCAAGCACAAGGTCCTAAGTTCAATTCCTGGTGCCAAAAAGCAAAACAAAACAAAAACAAATACAACATTTTATTAGAAATGATTTAAAATCCATATCGTCTAATTGCCTTAGATTTATATTTTATTCTGTGTTGGGGAAAACTAGCTAAATTCTAGAACTCTTAAATGTGCCTATATTGCAAAGAAAATGTGATTCTTTTGGAGAAATATTCAAATTTAACATTTTATGTTCAAAACATCAATTCACTTACATTTTTTGAACAGTTTTCTTAATGTTGTTACTAATCATGGGACATATGTTAACTCCAGATTTCTTTACAAAATAACAATAGGTCCAAGACTAGAAGAAGAAAAATGAAAGGATATAAACATAACAAAAGATTAGTAATAAAAGATGGCTAAAGACTGGATATAATGGGTAGGACACTGGAAGTTCACACTGTCAAAAATTGTAATTAAATGAAAATATTTAAAATAATAGGGTAAAATAAATGCAATTAAGCAATTAATAAAAAGTCTAGATTTTTAGAGGTTTGAGTGATGACAAATGTTAAAAGTTAGAGCTAAAGATGGAAATATGAAAGTGAAAAGTAGTAAAGAATAAGGAAAAATGAATACCATAGAGATCAGTAAATCAACAGACAGAGGTACAGAATAAAAGGTATGGAGTGCAAAACTTGTTGAACTGAGACAAGATATTTGGGAATAATGTCAATTAAGAAACAAATAGTTCACTTTGGCTATGGCCATGCTCAATCTAAGGAAATTCTCGTTAATGTCTTCTGTGATTCTAAGGACTCTTGGGATATTAAATTTGTCTTTGTTCTGTTTCACTGGTGTCTGCTCACATACACATGTGGATATAAATATGATCATAATTCATCTTTAATTTTGTCATATACTTGAAAGTATTCCTCAATTTACAAAAAGCTGAAATGGTAGACAGTTTCTCATGTTTTCAATATACAGATATTTGTTGTGGATCATGCTTTCAGTATTTGATGAAGAGGCTCTATCCCATAATATTTAAACCTGGTTGTCATTCAGATCATCTGGCATGAATGTCCTTAGACCCATCTGTTTAGTTGTCATGGTGCCATACTGAGGAAGTGGCAAGCTAGTTTCAAGTAGACATAAATGCCAACCAAAGATTAATTTAGCAGGAGAGCGTGTTGAGTGCAAAAAGTGACATCTATAAGGGGAAACTCTTGACTAGCAATGCCAAATTAGAGCCGTGTGTTTCATTACATGTGAGTGCATCTGTTGCCACTTGTAAGCCTAATGCTGTAAAAGAGAACGACTTTCACTGAGAAAGCTCTTTGGAAAAAATGGAAGCATAGGTAATTGTGTAAGCTTATGGAAGATGGACTTTAACTGTGGCTTAAGTAATTGAATTGGTGTAATAGATAAACCTGAAAAATTGCTGAAAGGAATTAATACACAACATTTTCCTAGAGCTCAAATCATTCATCAAGAATGTAAAGGATTAAATAAGAATAAAATACAAAGATGAATAGGTAATTATTAATAATATGTAATTATTAAAGATATAGGTTAGCAGTACAGTGAAACAATTCCATACAGACAAAAATAAGGATAGAGAAAACACGATACTCTAAAGAACACAATTTGTGAAATTTTGAATTTGAAAACTGATATAAATTGTTTAAGATTAAAAATAATTAAAGAAGGAAATGTTAATTGAAATTTTATGCCAAGAAATATAAATATATAATAGGTATTTAATTAGTTTTGTAAAATACAAGAGTAGGAAATTATTAGAATTAAATTAATGAGTGAAAACTTGGAATATCAGAGATTTTATGAGTATTGCAATATACAGAAAAGTTACCTTTTCAATTCATCATGATAATTTATCCATGGATTTATTTACAAAAATATTGAGTACCTAGCATCTGCCAAACTTAAGGATTAAGTTGTCTTAATGGCTAATATGAAATACATCTTGATTACTTATTTTATTTCTAGATGACAAGCTAACTTAGACTTTTAGAAATGCAACAAAATGAAAACCTGTTGTTAAATAACAAAGTATGTTACAAAAGTTACCAAATGGAAAGTGATAAACCATTTTTCCTTCCTTTTGTTCATGAGAAATTTTATGTTAAAGATCTGTGTTTTACAGTAGTCTTAAGAGTGCGTTTAACTTAAAATCTCGAAATAGCCGGGGATATAGCTCAGTGGCACAGTGCCTGCCTGGCAAGCTTGAGGTCCTGAGTTCGATTCTTGGTGCCCAAAAAATAAGTAAAATAAAATAAATCTAATAAAATATCAAAATAGATAACTGGAGAGATCTAGTCATCCCATATCACCAAGTTAATATATTAACATACGTATTTCATGTTACAACTGTCAAGGTATGAACATGATTTCAAAGTCTGGACATCAAATTCTCACAAATATTTTTTTCTTTAGAAAATGGTCACTTGAGGGCCGGTGAGATGGCTCAGCGGCTTAAGCGCCTGCCCGGCAAACGTGAGGGCCCGAGTTTGACTCCCGGAACCCACATACGAAAAGGGGGCCGGTGATATCGCTCAGTGGCACGGGCGCCTGCTGGCGCGCGAGGTCCTGAGGTCGACCCCCCGGTACCCACAAAAAAAAAAAAAAAAAAAAAAAAAGAAAATGGTCACTTGAAAATATGTGATAAAAGTTGAGAATTTTTTGCATTGCATAAAAGACGCAAACTACTTTAGTATCTCTGAAGTATAAACTAAGAGCTTTGATTCTAAATTTAAAAAACACCTAAGCATCTTAATGACTTTTTGACACTGGAAATGTTCACTCCGTGTCTACTTAAAGTTACGAGTTCTGTTTCTACGTATGATGACGATGTGGGTAGAATTAAGCCCTCTTGTAGTCTATGACAACTCTCACCACCCTCCTTGATTAAAATAGGTCATGTTTATCTGAATTCAAGAGATGCCACATAATGGGTCATTTTGAAATCATCAGCCTGATGATTGAAGTTCCACTTCTTTAAAACCTCGTATTGATTCAAGTAGCTTGTTTTCTAATTTTGCTTTTGAAATCAATCATCATATTCACTTTATCATATTGAAGAATATGGCTGGACTTCTTTATTTACACAATAAGTAACAAGTATTCCCGAAATATGGAGAACTAAACATTTTTAAATAGTTAAGGCTTGTACTGTTCAGAGTAAGCCATTATTCAGATGCCACTACCCACCAACTATTGGAGATGAAGAAACTGAGGACCATGTAGATTATCACACGGTCAAGGTCTTAACAGTTGATAAATGCAGAGCTGATATTCAAAATTCTGCAGTCTGTATATCTTCATAAACTTACATTAAGTCTTAAATGATATATTGCAAAACCTTTGTGAACATGTCAGATGAAATACAAGAACTATGATTTGACTGTAATATTGAGTTGGAAATGAAGAGGAGATGAGAGGCCAAAATCACCCTGAAAGCATAAACTAGAGAAATAAATTTGCAAAGGATTTGGCCATTGTTATTTAATTCTGGTGACTGTCTTACATCATTGTTGTCATCACGATAAACTCTGTACTGGCACAGAGGCAGCTTAGAGCCAATGAGAGGGAGAGTTTGGTCCAGAGATTTCTAACCCATGATTTACCTTCAGAGAGTCCATCCAACAAAAGCAAGCAGATACAAACAAAATCCCTGCTCTGGTTCACAAGTGAACTTTAAGGTGAAAGTGAAAAAATATGAAAATTTCTTTAGCAAATTTCTAGGAAAAAGTCGATACTCATATTTTGGGGCCAGAATACAAAATAATCTATGGTTCCAAGATAAACAAGCTGACGATTAATTTAAAGTAGTTATAGATTTTTAGCTCCCCTCAGGGACCTGGCACAAGCAAAACCAAATTCTCTTTTGAGTAATACAGTGTATTAGAAAATGCAGTGTTAAAATTCCAAATAATATTAGCTCATGTTGAAGGAAAAAAAATCTTAAAAATTATGAAAAAACAAGACTCAATAAATGGCAGCTTGAAAAACCAATGAATTTAAAATTATACCTGCTAATAATGTGTCACAAATATCATTTGATATAGAATATTAAGAATGTATAATGTAAAACAATATCATTAAGTAGTAAGATATTTCCTGTGTGGAAAGAATTAAGTAACTTGAAATAATTTTCTAATAACTTATCAGTTTTTATGTTCTTATAATTTATAGTCTGAGGAAAAAGAAAGTAAAGTATGTTTATAAATTCACAGTATTTGTGACTCTAAAGAAAATATTTTGTAGAATTTAAACTATCTCATATAAATAACATATTTTTTTAAAAATTAATTTTTTTTATGTGGGTATTGGGAATTGAACTCAGGACCTCATGCTTGCCAGCAGGCACTTGTGCCACTGAGCGATATCACCAGCCCCTTTTTTTTTTCCTTTATGTGGATACCGGGAATCGAACTCAGGATCTTGCGCTTACCAGGCAGGCGCATATGCCGCTGAGCCATATCACTGGCCCTAAAAAATTAATTCGAAGCTCTAACTCAGTTAGTTTTAGGCTCTAAACTTTTTACAAATGTAAAGTCATCCGTTATAAATATATGAAGCTAGAATAAGGCCTTATTTTGCAATTATTTATGTTTTATATCATACAGAGAAAATATAGACTATTAATTTTGAATCTGGAATTTCACCTTTGGCTATTCAAATAGCATTTCAGCATGCAAACTACATCTACAATATTGTTTTGATAGAGGGTTACATAAAGCATATTCTAATATTTAATTGATAATTACACATATCAATTTATATTTTATTAGGGCATTGTATATGAATTATCAATGAAATATATTAATAAGTTGTGTTAATATACACTTTGAATGAAATTTAGAATGACTGGCTTTTACTTTTTTTAATTCAAAAAATTGTTATTTTTATTGATAGAAATGGCAACAGAAGTTAATTTTTCTGCCTGTAAATATTTGTCTGAAACTCTCCAAGATTGTAGCACAGAATTTTGTACATAACGAACACCCAATAATTACTTTGTAAATGTTTTCTATATATAAAGTACATAACAATCAAAGTATTTAGCATTTCTACCTTTCTAATTTGATGGTTCATTTATTTATGTATGTATTTATTTATTTTCAATACTAGACACCTTTCACTGAGCTATATTTCCAGCCCTTTTTATATTTTATTTTGAGACAGGGTTACAGAGCTAAGTTACTACATTCCTCGAGCTAGGCTTAAAACTTGCACTGTCTTGCTTCAGCTTTCCTGAGTTCTGACATAAACCTCAGCCACCATGCCCAGCTTCTTTTATCTTTTTTATTAATCTGTAGTAATTGCACATATTTATGAGATTCAATGAGATTTTCAATGCGTGTGTATAAAGTGCACTGATCAAATCTGGGTAATTACATTTATACCTCATCATTAATTTGAGTTTGGAGTCTCCAAGCTCATTTCTTTTAGGTATTTATAAATTATATAATAATTTATTGTTAACTATCTTTACCCTACTATGTTGCAGCACACAAGAACTTATTCTATATGACATTGTGTGAGTAAGCATTATACTTTTGAATATTGAAAACTTTAGTTCTATTATATAAAACCATTTTGGAAATGTTTAGATATTTTCTTTTCCAGTATTTGTTGTCATAAGGAAACTATAAATAGAAAAATACATTTTGAGGGCTGGGGATATAGCTTAGTGGCACAGCACCTGCCTGGCAAGTATGAGGTCATGAGTTCAATTCCTGGTACAAAAAAACAAAACAAAACAAAACACATTTTGAGAAAGTAAACACTTTGCACATGATTCTCAATTAATGTTTGGGGATTTTGTTCACCTTTTACAATGGCCTTCTTGGGTCTGTAATAAAGTGAAGGATTTTCTTTGAGATACAATGTTCAATAACACATACTATTGTATACTTTGGAAAAGAGACAAGATTTCATTGACAGCGGAGTTTTATGAGGACCTTGAAAATGGACTGAAGTAAAACAGAATCACATGTCTATGAGAAAAGCTCAGTTTTCACAAAATTCTATGTGAGGGAGGGATGGTAGATATTTTTATTGCTCACATTTTTAGCCATGATAAATGTTAGAGATGAAGTAATTTTTTTCCCAAAGTCCCAGAGTTCTTTAAAGTGTCAGAAACAAAGCTCTAATCCAGGACTTCTAATTCCATATTCTCTGAAGCAAGGTTGCCAGAAACATGACTTTAGACCTGGCTTTCTGATCTTTTTGTCTGCTAATGAGACATTTTTTGAAAATGCACTAGGTAACTGCATATTGTAATGGAAATGTGAATATTGATTTTAAGTTTGAATATGTATATTAAATGCTTGCTGTAAAGTGGAATACTGAACTGACTAATCATATATATATTAATGACCACTAAAAACCAGAGATGTTCCATGTTTAAAAATTTTAAAAATAACTAAATGCATAAGAAATAAAATGGTGCACCTCCTTGTAAGAACTGATAGTTCAGGCATTGGTTTCTGGCATTGCTAGTAGCTACTGGCAGAAATTCTGCCTGCCTCCTGACCAGAAAATTAAATATGGGAAAAAAAATCTAATGCTATCATTATTTTAATGATTAGAATGTCAAAGTTCTGTCCGTTCAATCCCCATTTAGCTGGCGCCCTGACTTTCTGACATACCCTTAATTGACCAACTACATAGTGTGCTTTTTACCATTTGTACACCAATGCTTCCAGATTTTCTGGGAGGAAAAATAATTTATGGGATTTCTATATATCATCTATAAACTATCTTATTTCTCATTCTCTGTGTAAAGAATTTATATGTCATATATATGTACATTTATGTATTTACTTATGATTTCCCATATATTTAACAATCTATATTTAAAAGGCACACATTTCTATATTCCAAACCATCATCCTTGAGTTTATTCAAATAAATTCAAGGAAGAAATTCTGTCATTTTAAAATAATTATGCATTCCTTCCCCAGCAGTGAGAAATCCACATCTTATTTTATTCAAAGTAATTACTCATTGCTTAAATTTATAATATAAATGAGTCTTAACATTACTAACCAATATCAAACATCAAATTTAATATCAAAATTAATAACTAAAATACATGTTACATGATATTTAGGTGTTTATTACTTGTATTGATTGACATATAGGAGATTGAATGTTATCATTTTTCACTTTACACCAAGTATAATGCACAAATCTCAAGTGTAGTGCTAGATAAAAGTTAGAATATTCATTTACCAGTGTAAATCATATTGCATTATGGTTCTCTAGAGGAACAGAATCCATCTAGAATATATGTATAATTATATAAGGGAATTATTGGGTAAGTTTACAGAATCATAAACAGAAAATCCCCAATGGCCACTGTGGAATCAGAGGCAGAAGAATCTAAAATGTCCAACTGTGCCCTGGAAAGCTAGAACATCCAATAGCAGTTAAGGTTGAAATACTGGAAACTCATTGTAGAGTTTCCAGAATTCTTTGTCACCAGGTAGAAGAGACTCTATTAAAAATTCTGCACTGGAAGGGTAAGGAAACTAGAGAACAATATGCAAAAGCAATGGCAAAGACTGAACCCCCCCCAAAAAAAAACTTCTTTCCCTTTTCATTCTGCCCAAGCGACAAGCCTATTGGTTGGTGCCACTTACATCTAGGGTGGGTCTTCTCCCTTCAGTTTTCTAGTCTGCATGTCAATCATCCACAGACACACCCAAAATTTACTAATTATTTGGAACTGTTACTCAAGAGGACATATTGCAATTAAAGACCACACATATCTTTAATTAAATTTATTGTATATATTCCAAGAGAAAGTTTTCTCATGCCCTGACCTGTAAATCCCTGTTCCTGGTCTTTAGTAGTACACAATAATAGACTCTTTTAATTTTAACTGTTTTAGTTCAAGCTAGAGTTTATCACATTCATTTATGTACTAGACTGCATCAAGAGTTTGTTTTTTCTTTTTATTGAAGGAAAATGGTCTATTGATTGAATACATCACACATTGTGATCCTTTCCATGCTATGTAATATGATACTTGTATGAGCGAATTTCATTCAAAGACATACTTTGAGCTTATTTTAATAGCTCACTACTTTTTTTTTTTTTGAGACAGAGTCTCACTAAGTAGTCTAGGCTGGCCTTGAACTCACTATGTAGCTCAACTCATGATATTCCTGCTCCAGCATCCCAAATGCTAGGATTAGAGTTGTGTATCACCAGGCCTGGCTAACAACTCACTTTTAAAGAAGTCCCAAATAAACATTTTAAATATACACAGCAGACTAATGCAATGATTTTCTAAAATAATGATAATTAAATAATTCAGCAATTAATATTTTGAGTCATGAAACAAAAAAAAATCCTATATTTGATTTTGTATTCTATGTTGTATATCATATACAATGAGAGGATCAAGAATTTCTCTACTTAAAAATTCAATTTATGTTAATTTTAAACTGCATATTATTATTTTGTTGGAGGGAAACCCCCTATCATTAATATCCGACCATCTCATGATTAAGGGGCTTTTCTACTATTTAGGTTATCACGGGGTCACTTGGAACTTGTCACCTGGAATTAACTTGGATACTTGTGTAAAGGCACATGAGACATTTCACATACAGAACATTTTTGGCTGGTATTATGAGTAAATTTTTTAAATGTGTACTCTTTTTTTTTTTTTTTTACTGCTTTTACTCATTTGCTTATCAATTCTCTGCATATTGCCTGACACAATTTGAGGCAAAACCGCAAAGTGCTGAGATGTGCTCCTCTGTCTTTTAGTTTATTTAAATCTTTTTAAAGGGATTTGGTTACTATCTTCACTGAATTATTCCACACACATCGTACGTTCAGTTTGCTAGATAAGACTTTTTCTACTTACACCTTGGTGTGTGTCTAGACAAAATATTAGCACTAGCATATATTAAGTCTTTCTAACATACTTTTACTCGTTTTCATTTTTTTTTTAATTTTCCAATGAAGACAATACATTCAAGTAAGAAATTTTGTCAAGTTTAATTTCAAAATATTCATGATATCTAAACTCTAATTCTGCATTTCATGTTTGCCTTCTCTTTAAGAAAGCTGAATGATTTTAGATTATGACCTCCTTACTAATTATGAACATAATTAGTAATACTAAATTTCATTTTCCTTAAATTTTGTGAATATTTTATGGCTATGCCATCATTGGAATGATATTTTATTTTCTTTTAACTACGGTACAGAAGCATGATGGATATTCAAATACCTGTACATATTTAACCTGTACAAGTTGTTGAGTTTAGATATAAACAAAACCTCATGAAACCATCAGCACAGTCTACAGCATTAACATACACATCACTTCAAAACGCTTATTCCCACCCCTTTATTATTGTTATTGTGTGTGTGGGTGTATGTGTGTGTGTGTGTGTACAAGAGCACATAAGATCGCCACTGACAGCATAATACAGTATTGATAATCGTAGACAATATGCTTCTGAGTGGATCCAGAAGAATAGATTTTAGTTGTATAAGTAAAATTTTGTACTATTTAATATCTCCTCATTTCCTTTTCCTCTCATGCCTGGGAAATTACCATTCTACTCTCTGATTCTATGAGTTTGACTGAGACAGAGTTTTCACATAAGTTGAATCACGTTGTATTTATCTTCTGTCACTGGCTTACTTAGCACGTCCTTTAGGCTCATCCATGTTGTCGCAAATGGCAAGACGTCCTCCTTCCTTTAAAGCTGAGTAATGTTCCACTTGGTGGATATGCACTTTCATCATCAATTCTTCAGTCCCTGAATGCTTAGGTTGATTCCGTTTCTTGGCTTTTGTGAATAATACTGCAGAGAATATGGGAATACAAATATTTCTTCAAGATCTTGGTTTCAATATATTTGGGTACATATCCCCCAAAAATGGGCATTAGTAATTAAAATATTATAGTATTGACATTAAAAAAAACATGTAGCCCAATGGAATGAAATAGGAGGCCAAAAATTTAGCATTCTTGATCTTCAGTGTGGGGGTCAAAGATACAAAAAAAGAAAAAATCATTTTATTCCACAAATAGTTTTGGGACAACTGGATATCCACTTGAAAAATAATGAAATTGAACCCATATATTTCATAATACACAAAAATCAAATCAAAATGTATTAAAATCTTAAAAGTAAAACCTGAAACACAAACACTCATTCAAAAAAGCATACGGAAAAAAATTCTTAACATTTGGCCTTAGAAATGATTTATGGATATGGTACTGAAAGCACATGCAAAAAAAAAAAAAAAATAAAAACAGGGCCGGTGAGATGGCTCAGCGGCGTAAGCGCCTGCCCGGCAAGCGCGAGGGCCCAAGTTCGACTCCCGGAACCCACATACGAAAAATGGGCCGGTGATATCGCTCAGTGGCACGGGCGCCTCCTGGTGCATGAGGTCCTGAGGTCGACCCCCCAGTACCCACAAAAAAAAATAATAAATAAAAAATAAAAAAAATAAAAACAGAAAAGTTAGAGTATATTAAATAAAAGTGGTCTGCACAGCAAAGGAAATATCAACAAAAATTTGAAGGAAACTCATGGAATAGGAAAAATATTTGCAATTTATATTTCTCATAAGGTGTTAGTAGTCGCATGTAAAAACTTTTATGACTTGATAGCTAAATAAATAATTAACCAGAGGATAAGTATTTGCAAAGATATGGAAAAATTGAAACTCTTTACACTGTTGGTAGGCATATGAAATGTTGAAACTGGTATGGAAACCTCAGTCAAATTAAAGACAAAAATATTAGATGCAGAAAACCTCAATTCTGCCCAACTAATGCCCATTTTTTTCCCACTGTTATTCAACTTAGTATTGGAAAAAATTAGTTAAGAAACTGGGCAAGGGGGCTGGTGAGATGGCTCAGCGGCGTAAGCACCTGCCTGGCAAGCGCGAGGGCCCGAGTTCAACTCCCGGAACCCACATATGAAAAAAGGGCAGGTGATATCGCTCAGCGGCAAGGGCGCCTGCTGGCGCACGAGGTCCTGAGGTCGACCCCCGGTACCCACAAAAAAAAAAAAAAAAAAAAGAAACTGGGCAAGATGGGGCCGGTGAGATGGCTCAGCGGCGTAAGCACCTGCCTGGCAAGCTGGAGGGCCCGAGTTCGACTCCCGGAACCCACATACGAAAAAAGGGCCGGTGATATTGCTCAGCAGCATGGGCACCTGCTGGTGCGCGAGGTCCTGAGGTCGACCCCCGGTACCCACAAAAAAAAAAAAAAAGAGAAACTGGGCAAGAAAAAGAAATAAAATATACTCAAATGACAAAAGAAGAGTGGAATCATTTTTTTGAAAATGATGTGATCTCAAAGATTACAACAAAAACAAAAAAATCAATGCACAAAAATTAATTGGATTTCTATATACTAACAATGAACTATTTAAAATGATAATCAAAAATAATCCCGTATATAAAATATAAAAGAGAATAAAATACTTAGAAATAAAATTGACCAAGGAATTGAAAGAATTATACATTGAAATATGTAAAGTTTAATGAAATATTTTATAAGATACAAATATACCAAAGACACATCATGTTATGAATTTGATGACCTAATACTGTTAATGTGTCAATACTATCCAAAGTGATTTATAGGTTCTATGCTATCTTTTTAGGAATAATTTTGAAATGGATTGCTTTTATTTAATCATATTTCCCAATTTTACAATTTACTTCAGCAAAAGTGATATGTGGCTGAAAATATAATCTTTATCCATTTTCAGATGAATGTTCCATAATTTAGCAAAATTTCACTAACAATTTCTGAATTACTTTTATTGTAATTGATGGGAAACTATAGGTAATGTGTCATCAGGATACTCATCTTCATTCAAACTTATGCAATCAAACTGCTCATTTAAATAAGAGAGTAAATAACCAAACTAATAAAAAAATTTTTTACTCCATCACTGAATTTTACTAAAGTTTTTAAGTACAATTGTGATAAGTATAGAATAGCTTAGATACCTTATAAAGATTGATTTCCTAAAAATTATGAAAATATGCATGTCTGTCTTGCATAATCAAACAAGAGCACCAAAGGTGTGTGGTAAGTTAAACAAATCCATTGTTATCTCTTAAAATTAATCATATATTGTACTTTTACAAGAAAATTTAGCATATGCTAAAGTAGATCACTTACATGTTTTAGAAAGTAGTATATGTTTTTGAACTGAATAAGGTCATCATGTTATGACATTTTCCCATTCCTTTATTTTCTTCATTAAAAACAAAAAACAAAAACCAAAAAGCAAAAACAGTACTTGGTGCACTTCCATCAAACAGTGCTATTATGGTTTCTCTTCCTTTCATTTTTACTATCTTTCTTCCTTTCTTTTCCTCTTTCCTCCCTCCCATTTTTCCTACTTTCTTTCTGATGGAGACCACCCTGAGTGAGCCACAAATTCATGAGCTGGCTTTCTATACTAAAGATTTGAGTGTGTCCTAGGCCTAGGTACCTTGTCTGATGAGCCGGCAGTTGCCCTGCGGAAAGAGAACGCCCTATGGCACTGGTCACAGTGGAGGCGTCAGTGACCCGTGATGCTGTGACATCTCAGAAGGCAAGGTAACATTTCAGCTGAAAACTCTTTGACTCTCACACAAAATTCTATAGAAGTAAATATTAACGCAAGGGAAAAACAAGTTTCCCATTAATCAATGGCGTGTTCCTACCAGAATGCTTCATCTCTTACCGGACCTTGGTCCTATAAGTGCCCCCCACTCCGCTGTTCCCTGGGTTTCCCTTTACGCCCCCTGGAAAGCTGTCTGCCTAATAAAAAATGACAAGTTCAGGGAGTCTTGGTCCTAGCCTGATAAGAGCTCTGACCCTCGGGACCCGCTGGCATTCTCAATCTCTGTTTCTCTTTCATTCTTCATTGTACCCTCACCCAGGTGATTGGGGGCCTGATCAGTCCTTGATATATTACTGTTTCCTTCCTATCATTTTAGTGGAATATATTTTTAAAAAGTCCTATCACTACATAGAGTTCAAAAAGTATGGTCTTTACTTTGGCTGAAATATTTCTCATTCCACCTTTGTCACTTGACTTACCAACTTACTGAAAGAAACTTGGTACTTCCACCAATGACAAGAGTGGATCTGCTTAAATATTCCACCTCCATGGAACCATGGACTTATAAATAATCTAGGAATTGGAATATAGCACAATTTTATTTGTATTCTTTTTTTGAAAATAAAAAAGAGCAAGGTATTTCTTCATTTTAATTTCTTCATTTTAATAATTTTGCAGGTACAGTAATGGTGCAGTTCACAAATTATTTTCTTTGCTAGCAACTCAGTTCTCAAACAAAAGCTTTTGGCAAAATATTGCTGTTGCAAACTCCACATCCAGAGACACACACCACTGCAGCCATCTTCCCCACACAAAACAAATGCAGTCATCTTCCCAAAATCATAAACAAATTAAGTCGCAAACCAAGATACAATTGTACGTTTTTTTTTTGAAAGAAAATTTGTACCCAGGCTACACATTGGCAATCCTGAAAGAAAATGTTGCATCTTTGGAGAGTGGTGAGATGGTTTTTCTTTATTCCTTTCTCTTTTTCACTTTCTACACCCTTTGATTTTTTTTTATTATTGTATGAGGAATATTGAAAATTTTCTAAGATACATAACGTTTGTATACAAGAATAAATGCCAATTGTGCAACAATATTATGCAGCAATGCTTTCATTACTACAATATTTTATGTTTTCTATTTTTGGTTCCAGAATATGCTTGCCACATTTGTGAAAAAATTGGTCAGTATCTGTGGATTAAAAGCAAAATTCATCAAAATATCAGAAAAGAATGGAAATGAATTAATGATGCTGGTCATCCTAAAGTCAGTATATGGTATCATCTATTTTACAATGTAAAAAGTACGTAAAAGGCTTTTTATGAGTTCAAATAGGATGTTCCTTTTCAGTTAAAAGATGATTTTTACCTAGCTATGGGGTAAAGATATTTTTTGGTTGTGGTTGCTTTAATACCTTGGTTTTTAAGATGTAGTAGCTGGGAGTGACAGAACATGCCTGTAATACCGGCGCTATGGAAGGCTGAGTCAAGAGGATCACAAATTGGAGCCCACGCTAAGCGATTTAGCAACTTAGAGAGACCCTATCTCAAAAAAGTAGTAAAATGAATTTTTTTTTTTTTTTGGTGGGTACCGGGGGGTCGACCTCAGGACCTCGTGCGCCAACAGGCACCCGTGCCGCTGAGCGATATCACCGGCCCCTTTTTCGTATGTGGGTTCCGGGAGTCCAACTCGGGCTGTCGCGCTTGCAAGGCAGGCGCCTACGCCGCTGAGCCATCTCACCAGCCCCCAGTAAAATGAATTTTAAAAAATAAAAAATTTAAAAGTTTTGTATTCAATAGATTTAAAATTTCCCTGTCAAATAGCTCATTTCAATTTAATTTTTTTTGTTTTTCACTAATAGGCAACCACCAAGAGATCATTGATATAATCATTTATCTGGGTATATGTGTAGTTTTGACTGCCTGTTGGTCCTTCATTTTATTATGAGATCTAGAGCATAATTTACTTGAGTAACTATCTCCCAATTTATGTTGCCTCCAACTCCATTATATTTAACTTGCAGATTGGGGAAAAGAATGGAGAATAGAATTAGCAGTATCTTTGGGATCCAGAAAGACCATAAATTACTTCTGCCCATCAAGGGAAGCTGGAAAATGTTGTTCAGCTTTGCAATTAGGATAAAAAGGAAATGGAAATTGTAATTACTCTGTAGACCATGCCCCGATGGATAAGAATGGTACATACGAGTGGTTAAGGCAACATACATATGGAGATTAAAAAAATAGAACATGGAGAGATAGTATGGAAATCAAATGAATTGGGATAGCGAGGTTTTTTCATGAGTGTTATGGGTGAAATACTTTAGTTTAACCAGGTAGAGTGAGTAGGGCATTTACTCCACATTGTAGCCCTGAGAGTCATGGTCTGTGTGGATCCAGTTTTCTTCCCCCGGATACCACAATCAGAGAGCTCGGATTGAAAGAAAAAGATTCAAAGCAGTGTGGAGATCAATATTTGAAAGAATTTGCACCACAAGAGGCTTCTATCTTGTGTAGTCACAACAAACAACACTGAGATGTGGATGATCCATTTATCTTAATTATATAAAATATTTGAATTATCTAATGAAAAATGACATTTTTGATGCAATCTATGAGATAAATCATGAGATTTGGTAAACACTTGTTTAGGTTATGAATAAATGAAAGAAAAACATACTTTCCCTCACAACTACACTAGAACACTGTATTTCAAATATGATAAATGCAACTGTACTATACTACATAGTAGAGCATAAAACAATATATAGAAATATATAAGCCATCACTAATATACACATATTAGTGATTATTTACAACATGTGTTAAATGAGAATAGAGAGACGAAGTAACACGAAGACTTTATTTATTTATTTATTTTTTTTGTGGGTACCAGGAGTGGACCTTAGGACCTCACGCTTGCCAGCAAGCGCTTGTGCCTCTGAGCTATATCACCGGCCCTTTGTTCCTTCATGTGGGTTCCAGGAGTCGAACTCAGGACCTCGTGCTTGCCAGGCAGGCGCTTATGCCGCCGAGCTGTCTCACTGGCCCAGGAAGACATATTTGAATGAGACAACCAAAGCATAATGTCATCTTGAGACAATACAATACAAAAAACTGTGCCAAAAATTTACTTTACTGAGAAGCTGGTGTAAAATTAGAGTGAAACAGTATAAGTAGGGTGAATACTTAGCAAAAGTGGTAAAATTGTTTTACCTAGAATAGTTTCGTTCAAATGGAAAATGAAGTTACTGAGAAAAGCAATGTAGTGCAAAGAAGTGCGCATTATTGATATCATGGAAATACCTTAGAAAAAAGATAACTTAATATTTAACATAGTTTTACTATAACCTATGTAATTATGAGCACCAAAGAAAGTATGAAATGTTTGGTAAAATTATTTGGTGGCAAAATCCAACCAATCTTGTATAATTATAAATTATAATAAAGTATAATTATAAGTTACAATTATAAAGTATAATTATAATTTATAATCTCACTTACTGTTATGACATGTAGATGTTAATACCGGGCTCTGAGCTTAACTCTGCAGTGCATGTTAAGGGATATTTGTAGCATGTATTACAACTCATAAATATCAACATTTCTGAATTATGAAACCTATATCCCTAAACAATTTCAGGTAAGGGATGTTGGTTATTTACACATATATAAAAAGTTAAACTTAAGAATTATCTCAGTATGGACAAAGAAATAAATAAATTATTTTAAACACTAAATCTAAGAAAATTTAATTACCATGGTTTTATATAACAAATTCATCAGAGAATGATGTTTTTGAATTGCTGCCCTAGACATTAAAAAAAGATGCTAACTAGATAGCAACAAGACTGAGAATTAATGGCTCTTCAATTCATTGGCATAGCATTTAATTAATTTAGTACTTTTAAGTAAAGTACTTCTAAAGTAATAAAACATTAAAATTTTACAGTGCAACATACTCACCACTGATTATCTACTTATTTTGTCTTAATATTCCTTTGACTCTATTACTTTTTAAAATTTAATTTGTAAATTCAGAAAAAGGTAATTTTATTATACATTGTGGGTAAAACCAAAAGTACCAGTAATTGAATACATCAGATATGTTGAGTGTTTTGCAAAGACTTTGTAAACTGAATACTGCATTAGTATGTAGGATCTTTATGGTTCATTTCATATTTCCACTACTAATTGATAGCGCAATGTGGTAAAGGCCACTCAATCCTATACGGTTCATAAAATAGGCTCTTTCTGGAATAAAAGACAAAGCAAGAAAACAGGAGAGAGGTTTTCATTCATTGAAGTGACAGGCACAAAAATCAACAGATCCTGTGATCTCCCATCTGGCTTTGACTCATACCACTATGAATGGTGTTAATATGTATGATGTTAGTTATTTTCAAACATGAAGTAAAGCTGTACAGAAAAGTATCATTTTCAGTGATTAGTCATATGTACTGGCTTTGGAAAGAGGTGATTTTTGAGCATGAATAGATAAAAACTTTCTTGCTTTTGCCAAACGAATCAAAGATAAACACGTGCAACAGATTAAAAAAATATTTTTCAAAATGGCTGTTGATTACAATTTATAAATTGAATAAATTCTAAATTACATCTTGGATTGTTTACTTTTTCACTCTTCTGAAATGGTTATAATGTTCTTAAAATCAAATAGTCTTTTTCACTCACTTCTTCCTCATGATGAAATTGTATAAACTAGCTGGTAGAGGCAGTGTGTAGTAAATTTAAAAATGTAGCTCCTCTCACTGCTCTCCAAGAAGCAATTTTATGAAACAGTGCCATGGGAGGCAGAAAACAAACAGTAAGTAGCTACCTTGTCTGTCTACATGTTTTGCATTTAGAAATTCATTTAAAATCCTCGTTTATGCTACATATTTACAGAGATGATTCCATTCTTACTAGATTGATCCCAAGTCTGGACTGAATAACCTTGGGACATGACACAGTTTGCGTATGTCCTTATGCAGGCACAGGTTTTTCTCTTTTTTCCTTTAACCAGTCATCTTAAAGGAGCATGCTGCTGTTAATAAATTGTACAGCTTAGAAACCGTATCACCTCTCCGTACTCATGACATAGAGATATATTCAGAATTGACCACCTCTCCCATTCTACAATTTTACTTGCTCACTGATGCAGTCTTTAATAAATATTTAAATGAATAAATTAACATACATCTCACAAAAAGCAAAGTACTTAGCATGTTATTGTCACTGTAAATGTTGGGGGCTGTTTTACCATTGCCTACTAGCAATGAAGAATTCACCAAATCTCCTGTGAGTGATTAATTTTATTTATATAAAGAAGCTATGTGCATGTTTTGGGTTACGCAACACAGGCCAAGTGAAAAAAGCAATGATTGCTCAAAATAAAAAAAAAAAAAAAAATAGAAAACCAAAGTGGTAGGCCAACACCTAAGCTTCAAAATAAAAGCTACTGAGCTGAAAATGTGCAACTATATCAAGAAAAGTCCCTGACTTTTGGAGGATGTTTTGTTGACCTTTCAGTTATTTTGAATCATGTCTTTATTTTCTGTAATCCCTTGGTGTAACTGCAAAACTTGTCTTCATGTTTAACATTAACGGTCATCATTTCCACTTACTATGTCCTTAAAAAAGTAAACTTACATTAATTTTATACAATCTACTGTTAAGAATTAATGTCTATTGAACATACTCTGTGTAAATGAACTTTGCTAAGAGCTTTAAATCTCAACAGCAAAGACATTTTCCTAAAGTCACGTTTTAAGATTTGGACGGTGTACTTGTGACAATAACTTGAGTGAGGGACAATTATTTCTCTTTTATGAGCAACAATTTCTTCCTTTCTCAGACCACAAATATCAGAGAAAAATGCAGTTTACTGTAAATTGCTAGGTTTGATAGGTCTTCATACTGCAAGAGATTTCAAAACAAAGTTTCCTCATCATCTCATCCCAGGAACCTGGGAACCAGAGAAACAGGCTGGAAAGGTAGGGATTTTGAGAAAGCACATGAGGAAATAGAGTCTGTAAGGAATGTAATGATTCCGACCTCCCTTCCACCTCTAAGAAAGATTTCTATGAACATTTTATTGAGAGTCAAATATGTTGGTTACTCTACATGGAATGTCTTGTGACTATTCCTTGTTTGGAATTTTCTAAGTGCTTTGCAACGGGGAATGGCTGGAAGATATTATAGTGTGCCCAAGGGAGAACATAAGTTTTCATGTACTGTAGGAGATGGAATTTGATAAGAGGGATTGTGACCATTGTGGTAAGACTGAAAATAGGTTCATTGCACAGTCAATGAACAAAGTGTGGAATGGGGCATGGATCCCAAAGAATCATGTGACACTATTTGATGGAGTTCTGGTCAGTCTTGTGGAGAAGTTTGACCTCCACACATGCCTATTTGAGGATGCACTGAGCCACATATTGAGACACTGTAGAAAAGAGAACAGTTTAGAAGTGCAATTTACCTGCGTTGACAGCATAAAACCAACCTCCTAGTGGGCAGGTAGAATGTAGAGGAATCTAGCTGTATATCAGCGGTGGTACCAAGTATTAAAATTTAAAAGATTGAGAGAGTAATCCCATCTTTCCAATTTATTCTGAAATCTGTAAAGTTTTCTTAAGTATTAGATCAATAATTTGTGTTCATGTGTTCAGAATTTAGAGGACAGTAAATGGTAAAAGAAAGACATCAAGAAAGCTTTGGCTAGACAAGAGGTGAAATGATATGTGGATTTGATCAAATTTTTTCTCTAAACAGACTAAAAGGTAGAAATTTAGATTTGGAGAAATGACAATAATAAAGAAATTTTACATAAGATCATCAAATTATGAGAAAAAAACTAGAAAGTGAATCTAGGTCTCATTTCTTGAAATATTTTCTATGAAATATTGTTACATTTGTGTACCACCAAATTGCAGATATCCACCTGCCTACTAACAAACTCTCTTTCATATATAACCCAGACTTCTCATTCCTATCCTGAAAGGTGGAATTAGTTTCACTGCCATTTCAAAGTAAATATCAAGCAAAATATTAAAGCTAGATTAATGCATTGTGCTATATTTTGGTTGTTGACATTGGAACATATCAAAAATTTCAGATCAGGGCAGAAAAACTATAATTTTCTCTAACTTAAAATAGTTTTGCATAATCTTTCTAAAAATTTTACTTTGTTTCCTTGTAATTATATTCATATGTCTTAAATTGATTAGATCCTGCCTTTTACACTCAAACTTCTGATAGCTCTTTGCACTTGTGTCATTGGCCCCTTTTCTTTCTTAAGACTAATCACTCATTTTCTACTTATAAAACTTTCCTACCTCTTTAGGGTCTTACATTCTCACTTGTTACATTTCTTGTGATGCTATATCTTCAAATTCTCATTTTATACAGATTTATTCTCATTAGAGTTTAAACTGTTGAAGTCTGTCCTCCCTAACAGCTGTAACCTCTCCTTCTTACCTATAAAATTATGTCTTCTTGGCTTACTGACTTCTCTGAGATTATTTTCTACGATTTTGCCTATTTGAGTGATGTTTTTAGATAATTTTGAGTTCCGAAATACATGTTTGTGAACTGGATGCATCAGAGTCACTTTACTTTAGGGTAAGAAAATGTATGTTTTAAATCCCCACTTCATATTGACTGAGTAATGGGCCTAGGGATTTAGTCACTAAGTGTCTCCAGGACTCTGCTGCACTGCAGGTTTCCAACCTCGGTGAAAATATTTTTCTTCCTTTGTCTGTGTTTTCTAAAATTGGTATTCTTCAGGATTCTGTTCTGATTCCTTAGTTTCCTAATATCTACAGACCACTTCATACATTGTTATTCCATCAATTACCATTGAAAAGTGAAAAATCCCACATTTCTATAATTACAGCTTGGATACATCAATTCATTTGTGTGTGTGTGGCTTTGCACAAGTCACCTAATTGTGTTACTCTAATCACAAGATAATGCTATATTCTCATATATAAATGCCCTTCACAATGGAGAAGCAGATACTAAAAGTCACATTTTTATTGATAAAAATACTGAATTACTTTTCTAATGTTATTTATTTCCCATATATTCTCTCTTTTTTCCACCCCCATTATGCTTTATATACTATTATCTATATAATCATTTTAACATCCCAAACTGTTTCGTATGCATGCTAGTCTTCCATCCTCTGCCACTTAACTGAATTCTATAGTCCTTTGGGGATCTACTTCAAAGTCGATCACTTCTGGGAATGTCCTTTCAAGACACATGAATATATTTTTTTCTGTGATCTGTTATAGGAAGGATACATCGCAGCTGAATCTACCCTGAGGCTTACTTCTCCAAAATCTTCCAGAAAATATTTACCTTAGAATTTCTCTCTAATGACTTTGCCCAAGGCTGAGGCAAAAATCTAACTTTTTCAGAGAAACACAGGATGAAATTCTGACTACTTCATATGTGAAAAAAATCCTGTAGCTGGGAAAAAATATTTATAATGCTTTATTTTGCCCCTGGCACCTTGGCGGGATTCTGTAGTTTTCCAATACACTTACACTAAGTAGAACTGACCTCTGAAACTGGTAACTGTGGGTAATGTTAGTCTGGCTAGTGAAAATTGCTAAAACAAAATCCATTTGCACCTACTTAAAACAAAACCAATCTATAAATCATTCTGATACAAAAACATCTAATTACTGGAAAACTTCAATACCTTATTATTGAGAAAAAGTAATGGAAATCTTTATATTTTATAGTCTTAGCATGAAACTAAATAAAAGAGTATGTTCACAGTTCTTTACCATATCAGAAGTAAATATTTAACTGGGCTAAGTAGTACGAAAATTTGTGTACATGAATCTTACTTTGTCATGATTAGATGTTTTCATTGATGTTTGATAGACAAAGTTTTTCAGTGTTAGATAATTATACTATCTGTTAATAATCACAGTGATTTTTGTGGGCATTTTTCTCCCTAATAGTGGTGCTAGGTCAATATATTTCATTATCCTGACTATATACATTCCAAATAAAATAAAAAGGAAATATATGAATTAGAAAAACAGATTTTTCCAAAAATATAAATATGGTGAATATTATCCTTTTTATCTGTTGAAACTTTGTGATATTTAACTTTTTAAAAATGTTAATTTTGGAATAACAACTGACATAACTTAATTCTAATTTTTTAACTATGGACATATAAAGAGGAAAGTTATGACATGATGTAAACCAATATTTTCAATTCTGTTTTATGTTATTGCCTGCAGTTCTAAACTCTATGAACTATGGAAATTAGCCTAGTACTAATAATCTGCTTATTTAGTTATTTTTGTATATTTTATAAAATTACAACTGGTCTGATCATTGAATATGTAGTTCATACAAATATGTCTTAGACCAAAAACTTTCGAAGAAACAGTTTATTTGCCTTTCATATTTTTAGAATATGGAAACATCTTTTTTAAATAAAGGTTTTAATAACAAGTTTCTCCCAAGCTATTTTTCTCCCCCTTAACTGCACAATTACAATAAATTTGTACATCAAATAATTGAACTAAGTATCTTATCAGTCATTTATTTTGCTTATGTCTTGAGATTATTTATTGATACTTTCAAAATGAACAAATAATCTATGAATTCAATGGTTTAATAGCCACATTTGAAAAAGAACAAGAATGATTTTTTATTTTTTTGTTCTGGTAAAGAAAATTTTGTCTTTAGAATTTAACCTTATATATGTAATGTTGAGGAAATATATTTTCTACTTTCTTTGTAATTTCCAGCTTTAAAACTATAATTTTATATTGTAGGTCACATTGGAGGGACAGCATGAACTTGAATTTGATACTAATAAAAGAATATTCCTTGGGAGATTTAACAGGTTGAAGTTATAAAAAATAATACTATTAAAATGTTATAATCATTTTTATGCCATTAATTCACTAATTTTTATATCTCTCATGGGATATTACTATGCACACTAGAAAACTCTTCTTGAGTTCTATTGTTTGCTTTTCTAAAAATGTTTATGTACCCTGTTGTAAATGTCTGTTATTCAATAATCATATAATTAACTAATTTATATCCTCACATCATTTTCCTGATATTTGCACGAAGATTTGCATAAATCTGAATAACAGTATAGAAATAATATATTTTTTTACATTTCTTGTCTTTAGGATTGGAAATCATACTGACTTCTTCTGTCTCCCAAATCATGTCTGTGTTATACTGTTCTTTGAAGGAATAGGCGAAATAATGGTGAACTTGGCACTGAGAAAGGTAATGAAATATCTGAATACTGGAGGCTCGGTCCACCATGCAGCAATGTTAGTGGTAGGAATTCGACAGGATCATGAAGGCTGTAATTTCATCTGCATATTAGTCCATTGATGGGCTCATAATTTGATGGAAATAATGGAACGTGATAGAAATCAAGTAGGTGGGGGTACAGTTTGAAGGAATAGATCATGGGTTATGCCTTTGAGGACTACATATTCTCCCTGGCCCCTATCTCACTCCTCTTCTCTCTTTCTCTCCCTCCCGCTTTTCTCCCTTTCTCACTTCCTTCCTCTTTTCTGTTTACTGAACGACAGGAAGTAAGCAGGCTTCTCCTCCACATTCCCCTGCTTCCATGACATTTTGTGTCACCTCAGGCACAAAGTAATAAAGCCAGTAGACCATGAACAGAAAGCTCTGAAACCATGAGACAAAATAAATCTTTTCTTTCCTTTAGATTATTTTGCTCAGGTATTTTCTCATAACAACAAAAATGTAACACAGCAACTACACCCTGGCAATTGGCCCTTTATGACTTAATGTTTGTTTTAAGATAGTATCTAATTCACAGAATATGAGGGAATGCATTGATAACTATTTAATTATTAAGTAAAATCAGTAATAACTAGTTAGTAGCTCAAATAGAACATATGCTAACTGTGAATGTAGTCACAACTTGCTAGAGAGTAAAACTCTTGCAAAATACAGACAAATAGAAGTAAATAAAAAGTATTAAAAATAGCCAAGACTTTCCCTCATGTAACATTTATTTGGAATCTTGTTAAGTCTAGCAAGCTAGTAAGCTACCAAAATCCACACTACCGTGAACTCTTTCAGAATACAGTAGAATTTAAGCTTCCATAGTTAACGTAAGTCCGACCTTGCTTACTCCGGCACTTTCAGTACTATACCTGGGTTCAATAGTCAATCCTGCTCTTTTTCTCTCAAACATGAGAGAAAAAAGCTAATAATAGAATAGGTAACCTTTTAAACTCACAAATAATAAAATGGATTATGATTAACTTTTTCATCTTCTTTGATATATATCATTTTTATTTTTAAAACTACATATGAAGAAAAAATACTAGACAGTTTAAAGTTGTTCAAGATCACATTGCTAGAGTATGTTAGATTCAGGATTTGAAAATGTGTCCAATTTTAGATTCTGCGTCTCCAGTGATTCAGTGAACCTGATAGGAGCAGAGCGTCCTTACATATTTGATAAATTTTTTATATTTTTTAAAAGTAATGAGGCTTTCAGTGATTATGTAAATTTACATACAAATTTTGATTTATCTAGATAATCACTTAAAAAGGAGAATATACCTCTCCATGTCAAAATGCATTTCCATTTAAGTTTAAAGTTCTTTAGGAGCCAAGTGGTGCTATCGTACATTTTTTGTTAGGAAATATTGTAAAGGAGAATAAAAAGAGGTGGATGTAGTCCACAGCATACAGTAGTAATTGCTTATCTAATGTATACCCTTCAACACTCCAGTGGTTACCAGAAACTGCAGGATATATCCAATCCACACAAACTATAGTTTTGTACATACTTTTGCACATACTTGCACATACTTTTGATAAAGTCTAATTTATACAGTAGGCAAAATATGATTAACAACAGTAACTAATGATAAGGCAGAACGATTATAATGCACTCCGTTAAAAGTGTTGTGAATTTAGTCTCTTTCAAAATATCTTATTATTCTGTAATCAACCTCTTCTTGTGATGATATAAGATGGTGCAATATGGATGATGAGAAAATCTGAATTTTCTTTAAAAATCTAAACTTTATTCAAAGTTTAGAAACACTATTATTTGTAAGGTTTAAGGCCTTTTGTCCTTTTATTGTCCTTTTATTTCTGTTTTATTAGTTCTACTTTGTGGTTGAGAATTTTTTTTGCCTCCACTGCTGCTAGCATTTCACTTGAAATTGAATCCAATAGGTGATGTTGGCAGAAATACATACGCAAGAAAATTCTGGAATTCAATAAATAGTGGAGAGAACAAGGACACTGAGTGAATGCTATTAGTACCTTTTTCTTCACATATTCTTTTGGAATAAGTCCTCTGGAAAATGTTTTAAATGGATGAAAAGAAAGTTGCTGAGTATGTATGACTTACTATATTTGCCTTGAAGGAGTTCAGCCTAAGTGCAACAGTTTCTGTTGAAAATGCATAAATTGAAATGTCAGTATAAAGAGATGAATGGACTTGCTCTTCTAGTTCATATATGTAATGCAGAGTTTTTAGAGCATATTCTGAAATCCTTTTTCCATTTTCTTATGTACACTCTAGTTGTCAACCATCTGTCAAGCTTTTCTCTCAAAACTCAAGTAAAATGGCATCCACTAATACTTTCCTTAGTACATTTAACTCTGTATTTTTAATAGACTATTTTCTGTACTTATTGATGTTTGCATAACATTTCTATTACTTGAATATACATCTTTTCAATTTCTGTGGCACTTCTCCAGTATTATTAAAAGATCTATGGAGAGCCATCTATTTTCATTCTTATTCAAAAGTCTCTCCTTATTTACATGGCCATTTAATATTAATATTTCTCCTGAGGTGGTATGCAAAATGCTCTATGCAACATGTATCATAAACACAATATATAATCATTGTTCCAACTGCTATTTATATTCCAATCACCATTGTTCCCGCTCATTGAGCAGCTACATCTGGATATCCAGACACTTGAAACTACTCATGAATTTAATCTCTTTCTCATGTTTTTTCTTTTTTTCTTTCCCCCTTTCATTTCTTATTTTGTAAATGGATTTCTCACTAATTTACCAACTTTGAACTGTAATTATCTTATATTTCTAATTTTCTTACTCTTTACTACTTATCTACTCATTTATAATATTCTATGTTAACAATATTACTAATATGTCTTAACTGTTTTCCATTCACTTCAATTATGTTTAATTCCTGTACTTTTCACCTTTCATGACTTCTTACGTGATATTTTTCCGGCATTTTTAAATTTATTGTTCATATTCTGTTTGAAAGATTTTACTACACTGTAAATAAATGCATCCAGTATATTTATTAAAATTTTTTATTGCTTTGAATATTTTATACTAAAGTTTGAATTCTGTGTTTTTTCCAGAAGGGCTATCATGACATGATTATTCCATATCAATTTGATCCACACTTGCCATTCTTCCAACTCTCCTTCTTTGTCTATGCACAGAAGTATAATTGTACTTTTAATGAGGTCTCGTGGTTTCCTAAAAGTGTGTATCTTCTCCTGGAAATTTGTTTTTCCTAGACACCTCCCAAGGGTTTGCCTTTGTGCATCTCACCTATCACTGAAAAGGAAAATAAATATCACATTCCATTGGAATATTTTACCTTTTTTATGCAACATAGAAAGAGGTTAGCTCACACAAAACAAATTCACAATGTCTTTCCCTGTGTCTTCCTCTGCTATAAATGTTATTCTAAAAACTATCTAATCAAGAATCTTCTTTGGCGGTGAGCTTGTAGCAACTCAGCCCAATGAGTTATAATCAGAAACAGTATAGAGATGATTTCCCTTTAGATATATCAACATAAAACCCCAAATACAGAAAGCCTTTTATCTTCTCTTAGTTTTAGAACTTCAAACAAAACGTAGGGCCTGGAGCTAGAGCAGCAGGTGACTTTTGTTTATGAAACAAAAAACAAAAAAGAAAGTGGACTAATGCTGTTGTGACATTACTCATATTAACATTACTCGATTTAATGCCAGAATCATAGTTACTCATGATTAGTTTAAACATTCATCATGATTTCTCTTATTTGGAAGATAATGTATCCCTAGTAAACTTTTACAGAGTGATGTATATTTTTCTTACAAAATTATCTCATGCCTATTGTTGCATGTGAGCAAACTATACTGTAATATCTTTTACAATTCACTTACTTATCTATAAAGTCCACTTTAGATTTTCAGGTCAGAAAAAATACTTTATCCCTCAAGAACTGTAAGATCGTAGGTACTCAGTAAGCTTATAATAAGTAGTCACTCATACACGATAAATGTATTAATCAATAAATGAACCGTATCGCGTATTTGGATTGACCAAACTATTAATTCTATTATTAAGAGAATTGCAAACTCTACAGAAAACTCTTAATTTTAAGTGAAATGTGTCCAACTTTTGCACTTTTGTTTGTATAACTTTTCTAATATTCAGCCGAATATACTTACTATTCTTCTTGAAGAATAAATATCAAGATTTTATCTTCATAGACAAGGAATGGAAAAGGATTTGTACTTACTAAATATCTAAGTATCATAAAAATTGTAGTATGATACCCCCATTAACATAAATTATCAGGTATAGTAGAATCAATACTCATCCTTTACTCATGACATACGAATTTTTATATTAGGTATAAAGAATAGAATTTAGGGCCGGTGAGATGGCTCCACAGCATAAGCGCCTGCCTAGCAAGCGGGAGGGCCCGAGTTCGATTCCCGGAACCCACATATGAAAAAAGGGCCAGTGATATCGCTCAGCAGCACAGGCGCCTGCTGGTGCACGAGGTCCTGAGGTTGACCCCCGGTACCCACGAAAAAAAAATAGAATTTATATTAAAATATAAATATAATTATATCTAATGCACAAAGTGTTGGATTTTATATTTTCTTTGTGTATTATGGATGGCACTACATTATCCTTCACCATTTCTATTCCACTTCCTCTCAATAAACACCCCTTCTGATTATTTTAATGTAAGTTTACATGTTTATGTCTCATAGGAAGATAATCATGTTTTATAATGGAATGCCTTTTAATTTACACAAGCTTTATAAAATCTATCCTATGCTAAATAATTATATACCTGTCAAATTTTCTTTTTCTACTAAAGCTTTTTCTTAGTTTTGTATTTATGGGATGTATATGTATGTTTCATGGAAGTACAGAATTCCATTTTGTTAAACTTTGCTGCATAATATTTTACTTAGACATTAAAGGAAAGTGCTTCTTATGTTTACTAACTCAAATAATAATGAAATGAACATATTTGAATAAACATATTTATTGGTTCTTATGAAAGATGCTTTGGCCTGCAGATCCTAAAGTGAGATGTGTGGGTCTCAAGACATTTATGATGGTGAATTTAACAATATGGCAAATCTTCCATATTGTTCTCTAGAATAGCTGTAGTAATTTGCTTTGCCTGGAAATTCTTTCATTCATTCCTCTCAACAAATCTCTTTTTTTTCCCATTGGTAAATTTAAAGAGCATCTATTTCTTTCAACATATATTTTTAATAGGTTTTAAATTCTAAAGATGTTTTAGTTTCACAGTATGATTGAGTGTGAACACAGAAAGTTCTCATAAATACCTATCCCCCAAATGCAGTTTCCCTCACTATTGACATTCCAGAACATGTGACCACTTGTTAAAAATAGATGAGCTTTCAATGACAAATAATTCTCATCAAAATTTCACAGTTTACATAGAGTTCACCTTTGAGATTGTGAAGTTTGTAAATCTAGATAGACAGAAAATATATATGACATGTGTCCACCATTATAGGACCACATAGAATAGTTTCACTGCCCTAAAACTCATCTGTATTCTCCCTAATCATTCCATCCTTCTTTCTAATACTTGCTAAATCATCTTTTTTATTGTCTTCATATGTTTGCATTTTCTGAATATCATATTATTGGAATTATAAAGTTTATGTATTTTCTAGTTTGACTTCTTTCACTTAGGTGAAACAGTTAACTTTCTTCCATGTTTTTCATTGTTTTGATGGGCCTTTACTTTTAGCACTGAACAGTATTTCATTCTGAATGCATCACAATATCTTGGTAGCTTCCATTTTATGGTAACTATGAATAAACTACTGTAAGAATCTGTGGGCAGGATTTCATCATCTTGACTCATTGGGATCAAGACATGGGATTGCTAGATTATGTGATAAGTACATGTTTAGTTTCATAAGAAATTATTGAATTGTCTCCCAAACTGACTAATATCTCTCACCATCGAGGAGAGAAGTTTATGTTGCTCTACATTCTTGCTAGCATTACGCGTTGTTAGGGTTCAGGATTGAGAGAATCCTAATAGATGTCTAATGATACCTTCTGGATGGCTAACTTGCAATTCCCTAAGAAATATGCTAGGAAACATCTTTTCATATCCTTGTAAGTCATTTGTATTCTTCTTTATTGAAGTCTCTATTCAGGTCTTTTCCTCATTTTTAAATTGGATTGTTTGTTTTCTTATTACCAATTTTTAAGTGTTCTTTGCGGATTATAGGTGATATTCCTTTTTTTTTTGCTTTTATTTAATGTGGGTACTGGGAGTCGAACTCAGGACCTCACGCTTACCAGGCAGGCGCTTATGCTGCTGAGCGATATCACCGGCCCCGATATTCATTTTCTGAATGTGTCTTTTGCATATATTTTCCCCCAGTCTCTTGACTGACCATCCTTTTACTGTTTCCTGTATTTGAAGAGCAGAGGTTTTGCTTTTCTTTCAGTGAAATGAGCTTATTATTTCTTTCATGGATTGGGTCTTTGTTGTTTTAAGTAAAGAGTCATCACTACCCCCAAGTTTATCTATATTTTCTCCTACACATTTTCCAGGACTTTTATAGTTTTGAGTTTTATATTTAGGCTTTGATTCAATTTTAAATGTTTTCTTGTAAAGTGGTTAAGGTTTGGGTCTATTTTTTTTTTTTTTTAGCCGGTGGACATTCAGTTGAAGAGATCAACTTTTATCCATTGCATTGCCTTTGTGCCTTTGTTAACGTTAGCAATATTTATTTAGATCTTTGTCTGAGGTATCTGTTTGGTTCCATTGACATATTATATATTCTTTTACCAATACTCAATCTTTATTACTAAAATGTTTTAGTAATCTTTCAACGCCTGTAGTGTAAGTCCTTCAAATTTGTTTCTCTTCAATATTGTGTTGACTATTTGGAATATTTTGTATGTGTATATAAACTCTGAATGAGTTTCTTGATTTACATTATATAACTTGTATTTGATTGAGATTGTGATGTATAAATTAATTGGGAAGAATTGATATCTTGAAAGTATTTTCTCCTATAAATAAATATGTAATATTTCTTCATTTGTTAAGCTCTTGTGATTTATTTATTTTATCAGAGTTTCCAAGTTTCCATCAAATAGCTCATGAACATATTTTGTTAATTTTTATTACCTAAGCATTTTGTTTTGAGATGTTCTTGTACAGATGAGGTTGTATTTTTTTTAATTTCAAATTTTACTTGTACATTAATGGGATATAGTCAAACCATTGACTTTTGTGTATTAACCATGTATCCCAGATGTTTGATAAAATTGCTTATTAATTCTAGGAGTTTTTTGGTTGGTTCTTTTGAATTTTCTGGATAAACTAGATATATCATCTGTGAATAAAATAATTTTCTTTCTTCTTGACCAATGCATGACCAATACATGTACCTGCCATCGCCATTTCTGCTTTTATTGCACTAGCTAGTACTTCCAGGAAAATGTTGAATACCAGTGGTCCTAGTTTAGTTACTGGTCTTTGCAGAAAATCTTTTCAGTCTTAACATTAAGAAATATATATATATTTTTCTTATATATATAATCTTTTTCAAGTTTATGAAGTTACCTTCTATTCCTTCTATCCTAGTTTGCTCAGAGTATCCATGCATACATGCCAAATTTTTTCTGTAAATATTGACATGATCTTGTAATTTTTCTTTTTTTTTCTTTTAAAATCTTTATTTCAAATTAATACATGTTTGCAGGACATAATGATTATACTCTTAGTGGGGAGTTGGTACCTGTTTATAACATATCTTAATTCACTTTGCATCTCTTTTCATTCTTCTCTGTCACTTCTGTCTCCCTTCTCTTCCCTATTCCTCTCTTAGTCCTATCCATTTTGCACAAGTTCTATCTCTCTATTTCTATTATCTGTATTTATTTTACTCTTTATTCATATTTTGGGTTTTTAATATAAGAGAAACCATGCGATTGTATGTCTGATTTATTTCACTTAAAATTTATGGTTTTGTGAATTCGTGTAGGACCTTAACTGATGTGCATATGTTAACATGGATTTACATATTTAGAAAAATCCCGCTCACTTATGGGATATAATAATTTTTATAAATTGTTGGATTTGATTTGTGTTGATTTTATTGAGAATTTTCACATTAATATTCCTGCAAGACATTGTCTGTAGATTCTTTTCCTGTAGTGTCTTCATCTTGTTTTGATACTGGATTGAGATAAGCTTCATAGAATGCATTAGGAAATATTCCCTCAAATGGACTTTTCTGAGATTATGGAAAACTGTTTTTTTTTATTCAAATGTTTGATAGAATTCATTAATGAATCTGAATGGGACTGACACTTTATGATTTGGGTTATTGATCATAAATTACATTTATTCAATAAATACAGGCTTATTTTTTCCTATCTGAACATGGCAAATTGTATATTTCAAGAACCTGGTCCACTTCAACTAGTTTATAAAATTTGTTTGTAATTGTTCATAATGTTCCCTGATTATCCTTTTGACATCCATGGGGTGTGTAGCGAACTATTTGGGGTGTGTAGTGAACTATTTTTTTTAATTTGTAATATTAATGATTTATGTCTTTTCTTTATTTTTCTTAGTGTGGCTAAGGGTTTATTAATCCCATGGATATTTTTAAAAAACTATCTTTTGATTTCATTGATTTTCTGTATTGATCCCCCTTCAATTATATTGATTAATTATATTGATTTCTGCTCTTTTTATTAGTTATTTTGTTCTACTTACTTTGGATATAATTTAAACTTTTTTTCTATTTTTCAAATTTTAGATTCTTGATAGTCATTTTTTTCTAATATTTTTCCAATGTTATCAGTTTTGCTAGCACTTTTCTAAGTGCTACTTTGGCTGTATCCCCCAAATTTTGATCAACTGTATTTCACTTTTAATTAAATTAAAACTTCTTTTTTCTCATTTGTTACTTAGATGTGTACTGTTGAGTCTGCAATGTTATTTTGTTTTCCAACCTTCTTTGTGTTATTTCATAACTTAATTCTATCATTGTCTGAGAACAGACATTGTATGATTACTATTCTTGCAAATAGATTAAAATATGTTTTAAGCACCAGAATATAATCTATCTTAGTGAATTTTCCATGTGAGCTTGAGAAGAATGTGTGTTGTTTCATTGGATGAAATAATATATAGTCATTAATTGTATCTGATTGATTAAGGGTGTTGTTGAGCTCAATTATATTGTTATTGAAATTTTGCCTGCTTTATCTTTGGATTTCTAACAGACACATGTTGAAGTTTGCAGCTATGATATTTCATTTATCATTTTTCTTCTTATAGTCTTATCATTTTTGACTCTATAATCTGAAGCTCAATTTTTAGGTAAAAACCTGGATTATTATATCTTCTTGAAAATTTTGTCTATCTTTACACAAAACTTCATTTATCTGTAGTCTATTTTGTCAGAAATTGATATACCTAATCTCAGTTTCATTTTATTGGGGTTAGCCTGCTGTATATTCTTCATCCATTTACTTTTTTTTTTTTTAATGTGGGTACCTCGTGCTTGAACTCAGGACATTGCGCTTGCTAGGCAGGTGCTTATGCCGTTGAGCTGTCTCACTGGCCCCCATCCATTTACTTTTAATCTACATGTTTTTATGTTTAATGTGGGTTTCTGGTTGACAGTACATGAAGGAGTTGTGTTTTTGATCCATTCTAATAATCTCTTTCTTTTAATCAGTGTGTTTGGTTATTGACATTTAAAGTGATTGTTAATAAATTATTATCTAACATTTTAGGCCCTTTAAAAATATGTAAAACCTTTACAAAGAGATGTTTGATTTTTGAATGCCTCATAATTCCTTGATAACTTTGGGTGTGTATTTACTTTATAAATGACATTAGAATTTTATTAAATTTTGTAATGGCCTTTTTTGTGTAAAACCATACTATAGATTTCTTTAGGTGGAAAAATTATTTTTAAAATTTTGTTTAAATTTCATTCATTATATTCTTTTCCTAGATTTTTCTAGATCACTGCTTATAGCTAACATAAACTTTTATAAACATTTTGTAAATCTTTTACTGAAGCTTAACATATTTGAAAACATGTATATGTAGTGTACAGCTTAATATTTTATCATAAACCTAACATATTTTTGTACCATAATCCTGTTTATGTATAAAGTTTTGTGAGAATTTTCATAATGTGTATCATCCTCAATTTTAGTCTTTTCAAAACTAAAGATATATTCTGATTTTTATTACTCTATATAAGTTTTCTTGTTTTTAAGCCAAACATTTTAGTTGATGTATTGATCCTTTTGTTAAACATTATATTTGAAGTGTCTATTGTGGTACTGAATATACTAATAATTTATTTTTTGATTACAGAATTTTATTTCATTTTGATAATATCAAAAAGATTTTATGCATTTTATTTTTATGGGTATTTGGTTGCTTCAAGTTTTGTTTAACATAGCTAAGCTTCTGTATAAGCATTTATTTGTGAACTTTTCTTGGTGGCCTTATGAATTCATTTCTGTTTGATCTATTCCAAAGTATAGAATGGCAAGTTCATAGCTTTTAAGTGTGTTTGGTTTTATTGTAGATTTCTAGTTTTCTCTTATACAAATAGCACATGAAATTTCCAGTATTCCTTATCTTGTCAGGAATTTTTTTCTTGCATAATGGATGCCTGGTTTCTCATTTTAGTTAAAATTTTCATTTTTGAATGACTGTTCATGTTTAATGATTATTTAATAATTTTGGTGATGTAAATATTTATTTTATGACATCCATGATCATAAAATTTTCAAATGTTTAATGATATAGTTCTTCCATTTTTATTCTTCAAAATGTTCAATCTGATCATGTCACTTCTGGCATATTTCTACCTTTATCTCACAATAAAATTCAACATTTTAAATGTAGTGACTTAGGTGTGACATAAATAATGCAAGATTTTGTCTCTGAGTTTACCTTTCATGCTGCCTCACTTGCACTTAACTTATTTTATCTAAATTTCTCCAATTAACTGTACTATCTTTTAATCTTTCAATTCTCTGTAATAATGCCTACATATAAAGAATAAACTGGATCAGACATAATCTTTACTTTCTCAAGTTGTGCCACTACATTTCTCTTCTAAGAATTATTTTCAAATTAATTTCTAGAGGAACTATAAAGAAGTGTTCTTATAACTAACTATAATGAGTAAAATACAACATTTTTAAATATAAGAATATTCTCAAAGAAATATAAAGAATCAGTAGAAAACAGAGCAATGTAAAAAATATCTAACTGGAAATTACAGAATGCAAACACATTTCTGAAATACAATCATGAGGTGAAAAAGTGAATAATAGAAAAGTAAATGAACTTAAAGATATATCAATAGATATCAAAAGATAAAATAGAGAACAAATGTTGGAAGAAAATTAAAACAGAAATAATAGAGAAATAAGTAAATTCCAAAGCTGATTCTTTACAGCAGTCAATAAATTGATGAACCATAATATATAATCAGAATAATCAGAAAAAAGGAGAGAAAGAAACAATCAGTAGTAACAATACAAAATATATTTATGTATTCTTTAGATATTAAATATGCAACAAAGGAATATTTTGAATAAATATATACCAACATATTTGACAACTTGGACAAACTAAACAAAATCCTTGAAAGACAAATTTACCAAAACTCATTAGAAAGTGATTGGGAAGGTAAAAAAGCACTATATAAACTTTTAAAGTGATATTTACAATAAAAATAAAACATTATACTGTAATATTTTTGGGTTGAATTTCAACAAAATAAATAAATAAAGCTAAACTTACACAAATAATTTTACAATAAGTATAGGGTTTGGAGAGGTATGTAAGGTATATTTATCATCTTGATTTTAAAAGTACTGAAGACACTGTAGAAAAACAAATTCATATATTACAATATTTAATTAACATAATAAGCTACTTAACAAAATACAAAACTTAATAAAAGACAAGTCAATTAAATCTAAATACATGTAAATGATAATATATTTATGGCCAAAAGGAGTATATCCTGGAAGTGTAAAATCACTTTATAATTTTTGAAATAAATCTGTGTAATCCATCATGTCAAATAAGCAGAAAATAATTCATTCATGAAGTTGTTCTAATATATTTATCATTCTTTTTAAAAAATTTGGTAGATAATTCCAAAATCCGAGCATCTTAAGACCTTCTCCTTTTGGCTTTTATTCTTTGTTAATTTGTTAGCATTTATTTTCTTTCTTTTTTATTTTATTTTATTTTTTTTTTTTATATGCGGGTACCGGGAGTCAAACTCAGGACCTCACTCCTGCCAGGCAGGCGCTTATGCCGCTGAGCTATATCACTGGCCCAGCTTTTTATTTTCTAATTAATACGTGTAGTATCTTTCTGTGTCATGGTTGTTTTGTCTAAAATGACGGTACAGAATGAAGTTACTAATTTACAACTCAGAAATAACGTGACTTTTAATCTGTTGAAGGAGGCCTGAATCTCCTCTGTAGTTAAGCTACGTGGTAGATTCGGTTAGATCCCATTCATCGATGACCTCAAGTATTTTCAGAGTGAGAACAGCTTTCCATTCATCAAATCCTGGTGTCGGAACACTGACATATATCTGGGAATCTTTTTATGCTTAGGAGTCAAAAGGTGAGCTTTTTCCTTTTAAATATCTTTGTTTAAATGATTACTTCTTAGCTTTTAAGGTAGCTGCATTATTCCATCATCCTTTAGTTTAACTGTTTTTTTCCTCTGTGAACAATTATAATTCCAGATTTGTTTTAAATTTTTTCATCTCCCTTCTTTATTCAGTCTCCTCTATTTACGTGCTAGTTAGAATTTTTGATTATTATGATTTTGTAGAAGGGCAGAAAATATCATGAAAGTATGTGGTTTTAGAAGGTGGTATCATTATAATGTGATTTGAAATGTCTCTAATTTAGGGGTATATTTAAACTCTTTTATGTTTGGATAGCTTTTTCTTTAAGATCACTGCTTTCTGCACATGATAAAGCAAGTCTTTATGACACTAGACTTTTTAAATTTCTCAGTTTTAACTATCCTAAAAATTAACCAATGTTGATGTTACTTGCCTCTAAAGAAAGGCCTCAGAGCAGTGACTCTCAATTGTTACTGATCTCTTTTTTATAACCTGACCCATATTCGAGCCAGAGAAATGTTCTTCAGTCCCTTGAGTTAGTCCTAACTTGGAGTCACGTTATTATCTAGCTATTTCAAGATAATAGTCTGAATATTTCTGTTTATCAGAAACTTGTCTTACATGTCATTCAGTCCCACAGATACATGTCTTGATCTCCCAGAAGTCCCTTTGCAATGTGGCTTATGTAATATGAGTTGAGGTGAGGAGGAAAAAAAGTGTAGCTTATTTAGTTCCATTTGGAAAAGAGAATACAATCCCATATTATTCCAAAAATATCTTCTAAGTAAATTTCTCAACTCCTTTCAACAAAGCCTTTTAATTGAAGTGTAAGCTAAGGTCCATACGTCAATTTTAGGACATCCCTTTACTAATTCTGCACACATTATAGATTGTGTGACTTTAAACTCTGTGTACAATTGTCAGGGGGTCCTAATAAAATCTAAGATTGTCGCATGAACTCACAGAAACGCAGAGAGAGAGAGAGAGAGAGAGAGAGAGAGAGAGAGAGAGAGAGAGAGAGAGCAAGAATGGTTTTGCTTTCTTTACATTTTCCTCAAGCCCTTAACAATATTATAGTTTCTACCTTAAAAATCTGCCCCTCCTAATTATTATTCATACTACTCTTTCAACACTTCCTGAGGGAGGACAATGTTGACCTTACAGAACACACAATATGCTGCCGCTCTGTGCCCCAGAGCACCTTTTCTTTTCTAACATAGCAGTTATAGCAATTTACTGCAGTATCAAGAGCCCGAGTTTTTCTTAAGGGATGTAAAGAAAAAAGAAGTGAAAGAAAGCAGAAAAAACACAATAGCAAGTCTCCAAAACATTTAGAGTACTACACACGTATTCTCAGAAGTGTTACTTCTCCTGAAATTGTAGTTTGTTGTATGATGCCGAAGCCAAGTGAATTCCTCACCGAAACTATGATGCTCACAAAGATTAAGAGAGGAACTTACAGAATCTTTAGGCTTCATTTACTAACTCATCTTGTAAATAAGATCCGAAGTAGCTGTATAATTTCGTTATGATCATTACATATATACGTATATATATACATATATACATATATACGTTAGAACTGAGAACATAGAACTGATAATTTATTATGTATCTGAAGAAAGAAGATGATCCACTTGGTGACAGACAATAAAGAAATTTTCTGGCTCTACCTTTTTTTTTTAATTGTTAATTTTAATAGTTTTTTTCAGTACGTAATGATCACATTCCTAGTGGGGAGTTAGTACACATATAAAACATATCTCAGCTCTTTTATCATTCCTTTGCCCCTTCTCACTTCCCTCCATCATTTGTTCCCTTCCCATTTGCAAAAGAACTATGTGTCTCCCTTTTTCCTATTATTTATCTTTTAATTTGTTCTTCATTTTTATCTTGGGTTTCTCATATAAGAGAAACCATGTGATGTTTAAGCTTGTGAGTCTGATATTTAACTAAATATTCTATACCCCATACTTATTTCCTTTCAGCCGCTTAACGTCTCTTTAAAGTATATAATCAAAGTTAGAAAATATCAATTCTTTATCATACATTGATTTGAAATTTGTTGATTATGTAAACACACACCAATGGTATCTTTATTTTTCCAGCTTTGTTAGGGTAAAATTGGCATACAAAATTTGTATGTAATTAATGCATACAATACAATCCAGGTAGTAAAGATGTCCGCAATCTCTAAAAGATATTTGTATTCCTTTATTTTGGGGGATAAGAACATTTAATATGACATCTTCCCTCTTAACAAATATTTAAGTACACAAAACTTCATTAACTATAGACAGAATGTTGCACAACAGATACCTGAGATTATTTTTGTATGACTATAGCTGTATACACATTGAATAATAACTAATTCCCCATATACCCTTACCCTATCCTTTGCTAAGTTCTATTTTATTATGTACTTCTTTATCTTTGACTATTTTAAATGTTTCAGGTAAGATCAGTAAAGAAATATTTTCTACATTTGACTGACTTATTACATGTAACATTTCCTCCTGATTCATCCAAGTTGTCCCAAATGGCAGGACCTCCTTTCTTTTTAAGGCTAATAGTCCAATGTATCCATTTTCTTTATCCTTTCTTTTGGTTATGGATATTTGCATTTCCGTATAATGTGTGTTGTGAGTAATGCTGCAAGGAATTGGTTAGTGCAGATATCTCTTTAAGATCCTGGTTTCAGTTCTTTTGGGGATACATTAAAAAATGGGATTGCTAGATCACATAGAAATTTTATTTTTAATTTTTAGCAATATTTTAAGCATTATTGTCCCTACTTTTTGTACTACTGTATATTCCTTAGAACGCTTACTGTACAGGGTTCTGATTTCTACAAATTTCAGCATCATTTATCCTTTATTTTATATTGATAATAAAAATAATAACATGTGAGAAAATGTTTTATTGTGGTTTTATTTGTACTTCCATGATGATTAGTTATGTTATGTAGTTTTTCATACAATGGTTTCACATTTATATATCTTTTGCAGGGGTGATGTCTAAATTTTTAAATAAGGGATTATTCATTGTTGTTGTTCTTGAGTCTTAGGTGTTTCTAATAAATTTTGAAAATTAATCTCTTGTCAGATTTATGTTTTGCAAATGCTTTCTACCAACCTTTTGTTATTTTTTAACTCTACTGAGCATGGGTATTTGCTAAGCTATGTAGGTGCTTATTAGTTTCATGTACCATTCCTTTTTATTTTGCTTTTGCTACTGTACTTTTGGTGTTATATCCAAGAAAGTATTGTCCATTCCAGTGCCAATACACTCCTCTGTATTTTCTATTAGAATTCCTACTAGTAGAAATGTCTATTAAAATGATCAAGGTTTTAGGCATTGCATTCAAATTTTAGTGTATTATGATTTAATTTTTATGAATGGAGAAAGATAAGTGTTCAATTTCTAGTTTTGGAGGTAGATATCTAGTTTTCCCAATAATATTTTTTGGGGGTGGCTTCCAGGAATCAAACTCAGGATCTTGCGCTTGCCAGGCAGGCGCTGAACTGCTGAGCTATATACCTGGCCCATTTTATTATATAGACTATCCTACCTACATTACATACTTGGTACTCATGTAAGAGATGAGTTAACTGCGTATAGATAGATTTATTTCTGAGAATTATGTTCCTTTTCACTGGTCTATGCACCTTTTTTGTACGCATACAATGTTTTGAATAGTACAGCTTATAATATATTTTGAAATCAGGAAACATTATGCTTCCAAATTTTTAATTTTTGTTCAAAACTATTTTGGCAATTCAGAATCATTTTGATTCCATATGAATATTAGAAATATTTTTGTCTTTGTAAAACCTATCTTTGAATTTTTATAAAATATTTTATTATTATATATTTTTACTACATAATGTTAACATTCAAATAAAAGAAGCTACATGTACTGTACCTAACATATCTTGATTCATTTTATTCCCTTTTAGCTCTCCCTCTTTTCCTCTGTCTGTAGATACCCTTACCTATTTTTAAAATCTTTTTGTGATACATAATGACCACATTCGTTATGAGCAATTCATATTTCTACAGGACCCATCTTAATTCTTAATTCTCTTCCCCTCCATCCTCCTCTCATCCTCATCTCTTGGTTCCTTTCCCATCTGCAAAAGATCTATATAGTTTTCACAAAGATTTTGAAGAATATGTAGACCACTTTGGGTAGTACAGACATTTTAACAATGCTAAATCTTTCAACCCAGATATAGAATGTCCTTTTACTCATTTGGGTCTGCTTCTTTTTCTTACAGAATTGTTTGTAGTGTAAACAGCTTTTAATTAACATCTTGGTCCCACCTGGTCATATAATGGTCCAAAAGTTTGTTTCTGCTCAGAATTCATATGTTGCAATGAAGTTGATAGTAATAAGATGTGGATCTCTGTGACATGATTAGATTATAAAGATAGAGATCTAATGAATGGGATTAGTGACCTTATAAATGAAGCCCCCTGAGATCACCTTCATCACTTTTGCCATGTAAGAAGGAAATTCATGCACTCATAACTGCAAGCAATACATTTCTACTGTTTCTAAACCATTCAGTTTATTGAACAATATTTTGTTATAGCATCTTAGAGAGACTGTGGCAATTCCTGAATATTTCAGTATTTTTTGAGACACAAAGCTGGCCTCACAAATGCAGCTCAACCAACACGGCACACTATATTAGTGGAATAAAGAATAATTACATTGATTATTTCAATATCAAATGGGAACTATCCAACTCTTTTTAAAAAGAAAGTCTGTCTACAAAACAGAAAGACGTCTCAACATAATAAAATCCATATATGAAAAATCTCACAGCTAAAATTATCCTCAGTAGTGAAATACTAAAATTTTTTCCTTTGAGATTTGAGAAAAAGTGAGGAGGCCCACTCGCAGTACTTGTATTCAACATAGTGAGAAAATCATTCATTTAAAAAATTTTTGGTAGCACATTCGCAGTACGTACTGATTTCATTTCTCCTGGGGATTTGGCATATGTACGTAACACATCTAAATTATTTTTTCATTCCTTTCTCTTCCTCCATTCCTACAAGTTGGCTCTTTTATAAGAAAACCAAAATGTAAATAAAGAACAAAATAAAAGATTGATAACAGGAAATACACAGAACTTTTGTAAATGGGAAAGGTACCGAGACAATCTATGCTTTTGAAATATACTTTGCTAATGCTAGAAACCTACAATGGGATCTATTAATGTGACTTTTGGAGAAAATTGATTGAAGATATAATTTTATATTCTGTTAAAATAAATATTTACTAGCATTAATTCTTCAAGTCAGTAAACCAAAAATCATAATGAAAAATTTCTTCAGAAATGTTCAGTCTAGGGCCGGTGAGACGGCTCAGCGGCTTAAGCGCCTGCCTTGCAAGCGCGAAGGCCCGAGTTCGACTCCCGGAACCCACATACGAAAAAGGGGCCGGTGATATCGCTCAGAGGCACGGGTGCCTGCTGGCGCGCGAGGTCCTGAGGTCGTCCCCCCGGTACCCACAAAAAAAAAAAAAAAAAAAAAAAAAAAAAAAAAAAAAAAAGAAATGTTCAGTCTAATAAAAACTGAAATATGTAGCATTTATTATTTTATTTATAACATTACATAAAAAATATGTCACCTCTATAGCTAACATAAAAATAAAATCCAAAATATGTGTGCTAGAAAGTATCTGAATTTCAGTGGATCTTTCATCGTCATAAATCAGGAACAAACAGTAATAGTTGACGGTTATCCTGTGCTTATTATACAGGAAATATATTTATAAGCTTTATCTCATTCTATTTGCACAGTGTGATTTAGATATTACTCTTATTCTCATTTTACTTGTGAGATAAGTGAAAAATAAATGTGTTAGTTTCTTTTCTGAAATCCATTCAGCACTTAGAAATAAGAAAAATTAGATTGGTTTTAATACCTGTGAGCTTGAATACAATGATGTATGGATTATAAAAGAATGCAGTGACTTTCCTCAATTCATTGCCTTTTTAATATGTACATGAAAGAGACAGAATTAGCTTCTCTGACAAGAGAATTGGAATATAAACTAATTAAATGTTTCATATACATACAGACAAAATGTATATATATGTATAAGTCACAATTACCACGAAATGTAAAAAAAGAAAGGATAGCCTAATAAAGACAATTTCTGTCCAAATGATCTCCAGAGGAGATTCGGATTCTTAAAAACGGAATTTTTTGAATCCCAGTTCCATTGAAAGGTATAGTCATAAAATATGTACTTTCCCACTCCAATGACAAAACACTGCATATTTATTTATTTATTTATTTATTTATTTATTTATTTATTTTTTGTACCGGGAATCAAACTCACAACCTCACACTTGCCAGGCAGGTGCTGTGCTCCTGAGCTATATCCCTGGCCCCGATGCATGTTTTAAGACAACCGCATTTTCTCCTACAGATTTTATTAAGCATTATATTCACTCACCATCTCATGTCTTCTCTTCAAAATTTTAAGTATTTCCCTTTTTCATAAATGTATTAACAAAGGAATGTATGGAATCTTATATTGATATTTAGAATTTCTCACATTTATATTTTGTTATATATATGGCAAAACAATATATATATATATTTTATATATATATAAAAAATGAGTTCTAATTATACAAGATATATTTTAATCTCTTAAACACCAGAACTAGAACATGGATGGACTGGGATAAAAATATAATTACGTCCTCCTGTGAAGTCACTTGATAGATTTTCCATTGGTGAAAACACGCTGATGGCATCACCTTTGACAGCATGATTGCATTTTCAGATTATAGCTTTTTTTGGTCTTGGAAATTTCAATTTATATGTAATAGTTTGTATCACAATGCTTTCATAAGAAAAAGATTTGAGGGCCAGTGAGATAGCTCAACGGCATAAGCGCCTGCCCGGCAAGTGCGAGGTCCTGAATTTGACTCTTAGAACCCACATTAAAAAAAAAAAAAAAAAGAAAAAAAAAGATTTGACTTGTTCTTCATGCAAAAACTCAAACATTCAAAATGTGAAGACACTGATGTCAGTCTTACTAAGCATACATCAAGATAATAGCTATAAAATTAAAGGTGCTGCGTTTCTATTGTGATTGACAAATGTTAAGATTATGTCCATAACATGACGAAGATGACAATAGAAGTAGTTAGTAGGAAATTCAGCTGGAAATAATTGTATTTGACTAGATAACATAGAAAAGTCATTTCACAATTAAAAATTATAGCAGTAAACACATCAAAGTATTACAGTAAATATTATAATACACAGCTTGTATCATATATTTTATGTTAATGATATTATTAAAGTAATTAGCAACTACAGAATTGGTACGATTCTTTTTAAATTTTCTAACAGTGAAAACTAAACTTAATTTTAATTACCTGCTTTTCTGAAACTGTCCTATTTTTTCCTCACTTCTAAAGTTTTAACCTTTTCAAAAACAGTTAAAACCATTTCAAAAACCATTTCAAAATCAACTGCAAAGTGAAACTTTCACACTGGTAAAATATAAGAAATGGAATTAAAGTTATTTTTAAATAGATGCCTTCTTGATTTAAAAATTTTAGTGAGGTTTATTGTAGTAACTTTAAATTACTTTTTTTTTTTTTGTGGGTACTGGCGGTTGACCTTAGGACCTCGTGTGCCAGTTGGTGCCCGTGCCACTGAGCGATATCACTGGCCCTTTTTTCATATGTGGGTTCTGGTAGTCGAACTTGGGCCCTCGCGCTTGCCAGGCAGGTGCTTATGCCGCTGAGCCATCTCACTGGCCCTAAATTACATTTTATTTTGTTACTTTATTATGACCATTTTATTTACATTTAGTGAAGATAGTACTTATATTTGTAGTACTGGGGTTCAAATCCAAGGTCTTTGCACTGAGCTACATCTGGCTTTGCTCAAACTTATGATCCTCCTTTCTCAGCCTCCTAGAATGCTGGCATTACATCACGACACTCACTCAGTTTTTTTTCTTTTTTTTGGTTGCAATATCTATATTGACAAAAGACATCTATCACCAAAAATGTAATAATAAAATGTTCTCATAATTTTTGGCTATGACTATGAGAAAAATGATGTGGGTTTCCCTAATTTAATGCATTTTATGATCACAAAGAAATGATCACAAAGAAATTTCCCAATATTCACATTTAACCTGGATATTGATCTTTTTATTTTTATTAGTACATGTTTGCAGTATATAATTATTACAATCATTGTAGGGAGTTGGTACATGTACATAGCACATCTTAATTCTTTTTATGTCGTCTTCCCTTCTTTTCCCGTTTCCTGCCCTCTGTGTCTTGTCCTCTACATTTACAAGAGATATCTCCCTGTTTTCTGCTATTGGTGAATTCTTTTACTGCTCATGGCAGCAAGGCATTTTGATGGCCCGTGTGAGGAATGCCTGTCTTCCTTTCTTGATCTCTCTTCATTCTGGTGCTTGGGCATTGTCAGCAGATTGCCCCACAGGCAACTGTTGGTCCCTGGCTTGAGCAACACCAAATATGACCCAAAGGTCTTTTGGTGTGACCAGGACCTCCGTGGCCTGTCAGGGTACAAGTTAAGGAGTTCCTTTCAACCCCCTGCAGAAAGCCTTATTTCTCATTTGCAGCTGAGAGCACCTGGCAAGGCTAAACTCCAGTGAAATGCAAAAGGAGCTGAGAAAAGGGGATGATACATTATGCAGGGGGAAGAATGTTGAAATAAACTTTGTTAAGTGCCAGAGTTAGGTGTAAACATGCCAAAAGGATGAAGACAAATAAAAAGATCTTGACCACCAAATTAAGCTCAAACCACAGCTTAAACTCAAGCTGGCATAAAGAGTAAGTCAGGCTGCAAAGCTAAATATCAGGTGGAAAAGTGGCTCTCTGCTGTACGCTGTCTGCACGCGGTCCTGACGTTGTGCAAGGCTGGGGTTCTTTCCTGTCTCAGGAAGTCAAAGGAGGGGAAAGACCTCCTCCTGGCAGCCTGTGAAGTTAACATGAGCTCAGTGGGGCAACCTCTAGGCTAGTTAGTACATTTACTTTTAAATTCAGCGGTTTAAGTTAATATTTGTGGCTAAGTAAATATGCATGTCTTTCTTGTCAACAACTTTAACGTTATTCTGAAACTGTCATTACAAGGTTAATTTGCTTTTTTGCTGCATTCTGCATGTACTGACAATTCGTCATTCAAAGTCATGTAAAGTCTTGAAGGTTTGACAGCCCTAAATGAAATGAAATCTCTGTGAATTAACTCTTGAATTCAAGAAACGTACCAGGATATTTTAAAATAAAAGTGGCCACAGAGTTTAGAAAAATAAAAACAAATAAGTTGAACAAAAAATGTGAATACAGATATGGGAATGAGTGCTTTGAAACAATAAAAACAAATGAGAAGTTGGCGTAACACCCACTACTCATAGGGATAGCTAGATGGTTGTTGTGTAGAGTAAGACATAGATTTGCCCTCTTTTAATGACACTAAATACCATGTCTCTTGCCCGACACAGAAACAAAAAAACACACCTAATCCCACCCTAGGTATATTGTGTAGATGTACAAAGTTTATCAAACTAAGAATACATGAGTTCAATACACACAGGACAGACAGTGTGTGCAGTAATGCAGTACACTTTGCATCTAGACCTTAAATATATAAAATGATGAAAACTTTTTGACAACTCTTTTCTTTATATCCCATAGGCCAACACGCATAGCAATGACTTTGTGAATAAATCTCATCAAGTAGGCAGAGTGAAATGTTCATTTGAAGTGGTTTGGGGATTACTAGAGTTATGAGAGTCTTGGTACAGTCTTACATCCACTGACTGCCTAAATAAATTCCCTAAATAACTTTAGAAAGGTTTCTGCCTGACTATAGCCCCCTGAACTGCTTCTCTCATAGCATTTATATTGGAGAACATGTAATTTCTGCCCCTGTGAGATGTAAATGCTAATTTTATAACCAAGGTGTATGTTTTTGAATGACATAGGAGCCATTCATTTGAAATGTAATCATCAAAAACTATAATGCTCTGTCCCCCAATGTCTGTGGAGGGTAGGAGCCTGATATCAGTAAGTACCAATTAGCAAACACAAATGACCAATCATATTGACCAATCTGCCCACTAATATCCTCAAATACTTTGACAGTGGCCTATCCCAATACAAAGTATCTCCTGAGGAACTAAACTTTAAGTCCATCCTTCTCCCAGTGCAATCATCTTGAGTACAAATGTACTTGACTATTTTACCTGTCCAGTGCAACTTGTATTTGATGTTAACTTTTTTATCTGATGTCAGTGAATAATAGAGTTTAAAAAATCTGGGCACATGTCTGCTTTAAGCAGCATATTTAAATACTAGATGGAGGCAACACACACACATAACAATGCCTATTGCAATAAATAGAATTTTCTCATTTATATTTTTCAATGTCAAGTCTTGACTTGAGTAAGAACAGCATAGCAGTAAGAACAGCACAGCAGATTAGTAAATTCTGGGTGTGTCTGCAGATTGACATGTGGACCAGCAAAATGAGTGGGCAAGACCCACCCCAGGTATGGGTAGCACTAACCAGTAAGGCTTATAGCTTAGACAGAAAGTGAAGGGAAAAAGAAAGAACATATATCCCTTTTTGTAGGAACTCTGGTCTCCGATATTTTCCTTGGACATTGGTCTCTTGTTTCTTCAGGCTTCCAGTAAAGACTCTTAACCTTCCAAAACAGAGATTGATGCCAGTCAACATTTGCCTGGTCACTGGAGAGAATTTTTATTTCTATTTGGCTGAAATGAAATGAAAGATATTAAGCTTGTGTAAGGTGAAAAGAGTTATTTAAAATTTGAGGCCTTTTACATATACTGTTATATCATATGGCCTTTATATATTTGTATCAATGACAGCAACAGGTGTAAAGGATTAATAATCAGAAAATAGATAATTTCTTATACAATAATAAATATAAAATTTGTTTCTTTGCCGTTTTAAGGTCTCATAACACAACACCGGTTGACAGTATATATTTTATCTGAAACTTTTAGGACTTGGGTTTTCTTTTGTTTAAAAGTGGAAAGTACGTTACATTTTAATGCTTCACAGGGTGAATGACAAGACTGTATTTCCCAGCATAGCTATTATGAGCTACTTGAGATCTATTAAGGCAGCCTGATCAAAAACCTGTTCATTTGTTGTTGCTTGTAGTCTGTGTGGAATAAATGAGTTTTAACACAAATAAAAGAAATAAATTATGCAGGAAAAAAAAAAAGACTTGCACTGGTGACTCTGTAATGGACTTCTACTTTTTTAACCTTCAACTACTGCTGGATCATCTCTCTGCAGTGAGAAAATTCTTTATCTCCAATCCTACAGACAGCCACTGAACTCTCCTTCTCATCTTGTAAGCTTACCTAATAAATCCCTTGAATAATTATATGAATATTTTCTATTGATTTTGTTCCTGTAGAGAGCCTAAACTAATACAGATTATGGTGCCAAGTGGTTCTCGAAAAATATAATTATAAGGATGAACTTCTCTAACTGGTGTACTGGTTCATGGAGTTGGCTTTCTAATTTGATGAGAATTAAAGTTTCCATGGTGGCTCCTTCAGATAAGGTAGAGTTCTGGTAGTTCATGGTGTGAACTCTTTAAAGTAAGATGTAACATAGATCTTTTTCATTATCCTAATTTGCCACGTGTGAAGTGCAAGGAGCTTAGAGATTTTACATACAATATTTTAAGCATATTTGGAAGGGTAGGAAATATGAAAACTTTTCCAGTATACTGATAGATATGTGTAAAATACTTTTAATTGGAACAAATAATGAAATGCTCATTATATAATATTGAGAATTCAGGTTTCCCAATTCTTACTTATTCTTGAGCTTAGTGATTAGTAGTCTGAGTGTAAGACATTAATGTAAAAAGCATTCATTACTTTTTAAAGTTAGTAATTACTAAATATATCAACTATTTTTATAAATCTAAGAAATTCCACATGTGACAAAACACTAATGATGTGAATTAAAAAATCAGACGTTTCTGTCATAGCAAATCATAACAAAGTCATTTATAACCCAGTAAGAAAAAGCATTTTCCTTAATTTCTTTTTTTAATTGTTTTAGAATTAATGGTCTTAGCTTTTTTGTCTTGTCAAGTTGATTTTAAAATCACACAGTAAGGAGTGAAGGAGGTAACTAGGCAGCAGTTTGCTTATGCATAATATGAATATATACGTATATACATAAATATATTCTGACTTATTTCATAAGAGTATTACTAATCAAGTGTATACACATCTACATAAAAAGTGCCCCTTTCCCATGTTACCCAGAGTAAAACATCCTTAAACAGCTTAACCAAATATATTTTATTTCTTCTCCTGATTAGTTCTATGATTTTAGAAATGGCAATACAAAGTCTTAAAAACAAATGTTAAGACATTTTTAGTTGATGATGACCTATTAGATATATGGTATAAATAAATATAAAATATCAATAGAATAACTATAAAGAGCCTAGATGAGCCACAGGGAGGAGCAAACCCAACTCTTTTTTAAATTTAAAATTACAGTTTTGTAAGCTGAAAAGACAAAATGGTGGAGTTTATAATAATAAAAAATGACATAAACTGTTAGTTCATTCACTTTGCTTCTTAAAATAACCTAAAGCTTGTGTTGTTTTTCATTCATCAAACACTGTGAATCTCTGTAAATTAGAGATTTTGGTGAAGGTGGTAATGAAAAAATAAATCCCTTGAACAGTGGATGTCTATAACAAAATGTATCTCTCCACATTTATTTATTTCATGGGAAATTAGTCCATTTGGAGAAGGGCAATTCCAATCTGGGGAGACTTTCTCATATATGAGGATATCTGACACCTGTCTCACTACAAACAAAAGCTAGATTAAAATACTGGTAACTAATTCATAGGGCAATTGCTTGAATTAAATTAGCTAAATCAGTTAAAATATTAAAGAGAATAAAATTATATGAAACGGTATATTATAGCTTTGAATAAGTTTTACCTGTTTTTATTGATAGTTTTTCTGAAAATTAAAATTGATAAATTTAGACACAAATGTATAAATTCTTATTTGAGAGTTGCTTTTTCACCCTCAAAAGCAGAACCTTCCAGTGTAGTCCAATATGCTTGCATAATGTTTAAAACACTACATGTATTACCTCACCAATAAATTCACAATCAAGAATTATCAGATATTTAGGGAAACCCCACAATATGAAAGAGAAAGATCAAAAGAAAAGTACAAAACAAGAGTGATTATTATTAGTCTAGGGTATAACATGTTAATTAAAGATTAACATTAAAATTCTTAAACACCTTTAATCAAACAAAAATATTGTCAAGTGTACATTTTGCAAAACTTTGAATTATACCTCTGGTAGTCTACAAAATCAGAGAAATGTTAGGAACACTCATTAATCATCTATTACCTGGGTTTATTTTCATTTAATTCATGGCATAGAATCTCAGAAACATGTGTTAATATATTTTCATTTTAAACACATCTAGAGATAACTTTTTAAAAATCCTCAAAAATATTTTTTAGAATTACTTTCAGGTTGATAGACAATTTAATTTCTCATTTCCAAATTATTTCTGCTTTATGCTAATTAAAAGTAAATGCCAGTTTGTCTTTTTGCTTACATTAATTTGATTAAATCATTAATATAATACTTATATTAGTTCCCAGAAAATCTAGTAGTCCTTACTCATTCTTTTTGTAAATAATCCCAACCTAATTAAGTGGTATCTTCTGTTTAACTACTTTTTCTCCATTTTAGTAATGCCCTAATATATATCTAAATATTATTGAAGTTGTTTCTCGTTATTGGACAACCAACGCTGACTTCATGGAAATTTCCTTTGTATCTCTCTAAAGCCCCCTTAAACACTGTGTTGATTTACTTGAATATTTTAAGACGATATCTGGCTTTGAACTTGGTCCTAGCTTCTCCATGGGAAAAGCGCATCCTTTAGCAGCCAGCGTTACACCAGGGAATCGTCAGAGAACAGCAATGAGATGATCTTACATGGTGAACAGACGATAAACGGAGCAGCTATGTAACCTCTTCTAATCCAAATGTACTATGATTTAGATGAATGTATTCCCAAGGATACTACACATTTAACACTTACATAGAATCACAATCAAGGAAAATATTTGTGTATCTAAGCCTAGTATTTTCAGTGAGCTGTTCATGGGGAGTTGCCTTTGCAAGGATTCCTTTCTTCATTTGCATCTTGAGCACTGTGATATGGCTAGAGAAATGGCGGGGCTTGTCCTTTCAGTCTGTTAGTGAGTTTTTATCATTTACTGTTCTCTAATAAAAGAGCTCAACAGCACCAATGAGAAAAAACCAACATCTTCCATGGCCAGGAGCAAGCAATGAGAGGTATTTGCAATTTTTATAATCTATAATTATCAAATTTTAAAAGTCCTCTAAAGGCCAGCCTTCCTTAAGCCTCTGCCCTTAAGCCAAATAAATTGAATCATATTACAGAAAAGAGTTTTGAAATAAGCAATGGAATACACTCATGGGCAGATACTAACAGAAATAATTTGATTCCTGTAATTTCTTATTTTCTTATTATTGTTATTGACATGAGAAAGAAATCTGCCTAAATTAACATGGTGAACTTACTGACTACTACCCAAATTAAAAGCATTTAGTCAGAGAGATTTTATGTTAATAAAAATGAAAAATAACTACAGTCTGAATGGAGTGGCTGTTATCCCTTTGGCTGCTACTGCTATAATCATCAGAGTGTCAGATTGAAGAGCACCCGCCAGGGATCCACTGGGATGGGAACCTGCAGTTCAGTTTCTTCGTCAAGCGTAAGACTGTGAGCACGGCTTCAATGGCAAACACCATGTGAGGTGTTTAAGCATTCTTCACTTACAGTCCCTCAAGAAGTGCAGAGCAACCAAGGAAGGAGGGAAAGCTGTCCTTTTTCCCAGATCTGATGAAGCAAGAGCAACTGAGCAGGCAGAGGGGCTTTACCCATGGAAGGGGTGAGGTGTCCTAATTGTATAGGGTAACTTCCTGCTGGGGGATTTCTGGTGGCCAAGGCAGTTGACAGTTTGACATGAAGCTGGGATTAAAACAGGACTCCTAAGAGGGATGTCTTATCTATCTTAGCCTGAGCTAAGAAAGAAATTAACTATTGCTTTTCCTCTACTCCTGAGACAAAACATTGTCTGTGACAATCGACAGAAAAAGAATTCACTGAAATCATTGTGTATAACAAGACTTACTATTAACAATGTTCTTGTTCATTATGTTTATATTTCTAAATGCTAATATGCAAAATACTTGACAAACTGAGAGAGGAAATACTTATCAAATGTGCTGCAAGCTAATAACATTTATTTTTTTCCTTCTTTTTATATCTCAATACATATGTTCATAAATTCTCTATTGTATTGCCTTTATTGCTTTAGAAGTATGATGCCTTTCCTGTATTTTGTTTTGCTTCATTTGTGCTATGGTCTGAATATGAACTCCAAATTTCATGTTGAAAAATATGAGGAGAAGCCTGTACAAGGTGATTAGGTCATGAGGGTGGACCTGTTATGTTGGGATTGATTTCCTCAGAATAGGGTTTGATGAAATGGTCTCAGTTCTTTCAGTCTCTTCTGGTGTATGAGGACATTTGAATTTTCTTCTCTACCAGACATTAAGCATCTCCTTGGAAGCGGAGAGCATGCTTTATCTGATGCTGACAATGATGGCAGTTTGATTTTGGAATTATTAGTCTCTAATACTGTAAATAATTCTATTTTTGACAAATTACAATTCTCAGTTATTTTTTATAATAGCACAAAATATGCTGTTCCTCATTTCACCACTTTCACTCTTTTACTTTTCATATTTTGATTCTTATTGTTGTTAGTTACTGATTAAATTTCATTGGAATTTATTTTTCCTTGGGCCTCTTGTGATTTATCTCAGACGTATACTTTGAATCTATCTTAGAAGTGGGGTCAGGGTCAGGTACTCAGCCTCATTGCTTTAGTATTACCCAAATCTTCAGAGTCTTATAGGAGTTTAGTTTGGGAACAGAAATTATGGAGGATACCAAGAGTCTTGAGCAAATCTCACAATGACAAGGGACACATGATTTGATGAAATTGGGGTTAACATTTTGTCAATCATCATAAGGTTCTAGCTTATATGTTAATTTTTCCATCCCGGCTGCCTAATTTGTAGACTTTCTGTAGACTTTGGGCTTGCTTAACCAGCCTGTAAATTATTATTATTATTATTTTTTTTTTGGTACTGGGAATCAAACTTATGACCTCATGTTTGCCAGGCAGGCGTTGTGCTGCTGAGCTATATCCCTGGCAAGCCTATACAATTATATAAGACAATTATTTCTAGTAATTTTCTCTCTTTTGTTCATTTATAGCACACTTTTTTTGTTTTGTTTTGTTTTGTTTTGCTTTTTAAGATTTGATTTTTTAAGATTCTCGTTATGTAGTTCAGGCTGCTATGTAGGCCAGGCTGGCCTCAAACGTATGGAGATTCTCCTGCCTCAGCCTCCCAAGTGCTGGAATTACAGGGCGCACCACCATGCCCATCTATAACACACATTTTAATCTATTATCTATGTTTTTATCTATTATATCAGCATCAGCATCATTATTATTATTATTGCTATTATTATCTATTTTCTAGATGTGAAAGCCACCATATTCTACACAAAATATGTCTATCCTAATCACCAGAACCTGTAAATATGTTGTTACACGGGAAGGGGGGATAATAATGCAGATGATGATTGATTTAAGGTTTCTAATCAACTGACTTTAAGTTAAAAAAATCCTAGAACATCTTGATGGGCTCAATGGAATCACAGGGGACCATATAAACATATTGAGATGTAAGGAACAGTCAAGTACACATTGCTGGACTTCAAGATGAAAGGGAGATGTATCTAAGACATCTGGGCACTAAAGCAGGAAAACAAAACAAAATAAAATAATTTTCCTTAGAGCATTCATAAAGAAATGCAGCCTGCTAACACTTTGATTTTAGCACAGTGTACCATTTTGAGTTTCTGACCTCCAGAACTGTTATATGTGAACCTTGCTTTAAGCCATGAAGTTTATAGTAATTTTTATAGCAACTATACAAAATTAATACAAATTTTAATATAAAGTACTTAATAAAATCAGAAGAATTTACATCCAGAATTGTTAGCCTTGGAAATCTTCCAGCATTATTTATCACAAAAGTAGCTCAAGATATAAAAACCATATAATACATAGGTGCCTGTTGATAAAATATTTACATTTGAAGTTCAAAATACAGACATTTGAAATTTACTTTTAATAAGCACCCAAGAAAATTTGTTCTACTTGATAAACCTGTTATACTAAAAAGAAGAAATTGAAATATACTTAACATAGCATCTTCTGTGTACTCTTTAATATCAAGAGCAATAAAATGATCCATGATCACCAATATTTTGTAATATATACTAGAGCACATAAGATATCATTACTTGAGATATCAGATAAATTATATTAGCCCATGGCCATCCAGTAATTATTTTTGAGAAAAGGAGTTTAAGATTATATTTGTGTAGCCAGTTTAATATTTTAGACATATTACATAGACTATGATTATTCTGAATTTGACAGCTGGATTGATAATAGTATATTATTTTAAAATTTGTGATATTTCAGTGTCTTAAAGCAACATATCGTGAGTAATTTTGTAAATCAAAAAGGATTTTTTACTCTTTAGTCTGTACACTTCTTTATATTTCTTTTTATTGATGCTATTGAATTATTCTACCATCTGGCAGTGATGAGACTAAGAAAAGTAACTGATGAAATGTATCATACAAATACAACACTTTATATATTGTGGTATCAACTTTACATATATAACTTTAATCAGAAAATCAATAATGAAAGTTAGTTATTACTTATGCTTTTATCACTGAATAAATGAAAATTCAAACATGTTAAGTAGCTTGGCTAACTTTATACTGCTGGTCATTGACACTGATGGAGAAAACATGCTTTCTTTTCTTTTGCAGCCTCTCCATCAAGGCAGCACAGTGTATTTACAAAAAATAAATTAGTTCCAGCATTTCAAGCATCCCTTGCCATTAAAATCTTAAAATGTTTTTTATTTATCTTATGAATGTACTTATCATGATGATAATAGACTGTAGTTTTACTTCACAAATTGATTTATACTTTTTTTGTGTGTGTGTGGGTACCGGGGGTCGAACTCAGAACTTCGCGCGCCAGCAGGCGCCCGTGCCGCTGAGCGATATCACCGGCCCTTTTTTCCCTTAGTGTGGGTTCTGGGAGTCGAACTCAGGACCTTGCGCTTGCCAGGCAGGCGCTTATGCCACTGAGCTATCTCACTGGCCCCTGATTTACACTTCTTATACATTTACTTATTTCACTAATATCTTTCAAAATGATTTAATCCAACTAGAAAAATTAAGGTTATAAATTATTTTGCGTTTAGAAAAGTTTCACTTTCATCTTCCACAATCCATTGAACAAGCATATATATATATATATGTATAATTTTTAAATTTTATTTCATTTTGAGCAGTAAGAATGAAGCTGTTTAATGAAGAATGGAGGAGTCTATTGTACAGAACCATACATAAAGTTGAGACTTCAAAGTTTTGCATTCCCAGCATAAGGATGAAATAAAAGTAAATATGCCCCCTATTCACAACTAACTCTACTTTTAGTCTGCTTAAAAATTTGTTCTTGAAGGAAAAAGGGATTTCACAGGTATTGCCTCACATGCAAGTTTGATTTCCAAATTCACACCTACTTGGATAGTCTGAAAAGTGTAAGTATAAACTGGTGCCAGATTGTTCGTGAATCTGAGGACCTGACAGAAGTAAATATAAATTCTCTCTGAAAGAACACAGCCTTGACATGGAACCTACTCTCACAGAGGAAGTGCCAAGGAGCACGAGCTCACAGTCAACTGTCAATTTTTTAAAACACAAGGCAAGCAAAATTTCTAAAAAAAGAAAACTGCATTCAAAGTTAAGCTTAAAAAATGAAAAACTCCAAATAAGATTAAAGAGGAAATAAAAAATTAAGTACAATAAAGTAGAAAATTTTAAAAATTATACCAAATTCCTTGAAAAAATTAATGCATTTATTAAACTTCCTGAATTTTAATTGTTTAAAAAATAGAAATTAAAAGATGCTGGTTTCTGTGATTTCTTATTGTTTCTCCGTTTTCTATATTTCCTTCAATTGTAAATAAGATAAAAAGTTTTCTTTATAAAATGAAAGAATGTTGATTCAAAAAATCTATATGATGTGTTAGAATACATATTAAAGTCTATCACCAGTCACATAATATTTTGCCTTACTAACTTTATTAATACCAATAATACTTGGTGCACAAATGCTTGTTTGTGAACAATTTGGTTCACAAACAGAGGCATTTGGCAAAATTTTGCTTCCCTTCAGAGTCTTTGCATAGGGTGACAAACAGAACTGCTGCCATCTTCCTGCCAGGAACACAAATGTGGCCATTTCCCTGCTCTGACAGGGCGTCATGGCTTCCTCTAGTAGAGATCGTGGTCCCAGACAGACCTGTGCACACTTGCCGTGAAGCTTTCTTTCTGTGTCTTTTAGCACATACAGTACAGTACAGTATTATTCAATCCAGCGTGGCTCCAAAGAAAGTGCAGAGCAAGCATGATGATAAAAAGAAGGTGCAAGGGGTAATGAAAGTGACGACAATGTGCAGAGCAGTAATGAAGGTAACAAGAAAATGCAGTGCAAGAATGGTAAGAAGAAGGTTTTGAAGAAAATAACCACTGAATTGAAGAAAGACGTTGTAGAAAAGCATGATCTTAGTATTCATGTGATGGATTTGTCCTCGGAGTACAAGATGGCAAATTGAAAAATCTTAACTATTTTGAAAAATAAAGATGGCATAAAAGGAGCTGATGCAACAGAAGGAGTAATGACATTAACCAAGCAGAGGACACAGGTGCTGGAAGAGGTGGAAAATCTTTTGTTAATGTGGTTGAATGCGAAACAGCTGGCAGGTGATAGTGTTAGTGAAGCTATGAACTGTGAAAAAGTCGGAAATTGCACAGTGATTTACTGCAAGAAAACCTCTCTACAAGTACAAGTGATGAATTTAAAAGCAGAAGAGAGTGGTTTGATAAATCCCACGAGAGAAGTGGTGTCCATAGCGTGATAAGACATGGTCAGGCTTCTGGTACTGACAAGGCCACCACAGAAGCCTACAGGAAAGAATTGTGGAGTTCATGAAGGCAGAAAGATACACTGCTCAGCAAGTGTTCAGCTGTGATGAAACAGGACTCTTCTAGAAGAACATGCTGTGCAGAAACTGTATCATGCAGGAGGAAAAGGCACAGCTGGGAAACAACTTTTTTTTTTTTTTTTTGACCCTTTTGCTGTGTGCAAATGCGAGAGAAGATCTGAAGATTAAGCCACTACTAGAGTACCATTCCCAGACCCCTCATGGATTCAAGGAACAGAATGTGAACCAGGCCCGACTGCCTGCCTGTCATGTGGAGGGCCGGTGTGAAAGCCTGGGTCACAAAGCAGTTGTTTGCAGAATGGCAGCACAAGGTGTTCGCACCCACCATCAAAAAATATCTTTCTGACAACCAACGGCCTGAAAGGGGCCTTCTTCTGACGGACAATCCCTGGCACACCCTCCAGCCTTGGCGGATGATATGGACCCTGAGTGTGACTTCCTAAAGGTCAAGTTCCCCCTCCCCAACACGACACTTGTTCTGCAGCCATGGACCAGCCAGTGATCTGCATCTTCAATAAATTGAACACAGAGGCACTCTTCACCAGGTGTTTTAATGTCACTGAAGAGATGTCCTTGACTCTGAAATTTTGGAAGAAACATTTCAGTAAGCTCTACTACATCAACCTCATTCCCAAAGCCTGGGAAAATGTCACATACCAGACCTTAAACTCAGCCTGGAGGAAACTGTGGCCAGAATGTGTCACTGAAGGTGACTTTGAAGGGTCCGATGCACAGTAGTGGAGGAGATTGTGTCTGTGAGGAAGCGTACGGGTCTGGATGTCGATGGTGCAGACATAGAGGAGCTTGCTGAGGACCGTAAGGAGGAGCTGGTGACAGAAGAACTTGCTGGACTCCGGAGTGAGCAGCAGAAGGCGTTTGTTGAGGAGCATCCACTGAGGCAGAGGCAGACAGGGAGGAGGTTACAGTGATGTGATAGAATCCACTACGGAAAAATGGGATGAGTGCCAGGATTTCTTTGAAAAGCAGCGCCCCAACATTACTGTAAGAGCAGAGCGTTTAGTCTGATGAATGATAATATGGTCTCTCATTTCCGGAGGGTGATGCAGCACAGGGAAAATCAAATGACATTAGAAAGAGTGTTCATCGAAATTGGCCCTGCAGCTCAGAGACAAAGAGGAGATGAAACCCCTGCAGGAGATCTCCTCAGTGTCCTTATGGGGGGGGACTCTCCCTCTGAACAACAGCATCCTCCTCATCCACCTTCTTGTCCTACACACCAGGAGTCGCCTCAAGCAAGGTTAGTGTTATTTCTCTTCATACTGCAATGTACTGTACTTTGTTTAATATTTTTGCAGTTAAAAAATACATATGGTTCAGAATGGATTAAACTTATTTAGATTGAACCTTCTGGGGAAATTTGACTCAGTTGGCAACCAATTTGGTTAGTGACCAGAACTGTGGAACGATTTAAGTTTGTGAAATGAGGAACTACCATGTTAATCACTAAATCGGAGTAATGACACCTTTATCTCCCCACTAATGATATTTGAACAGTTCTCTTTAGAGTTATTATTTTTGTGATGAAATAATTTGTAAATTTTAAACTCTGATACTGAAAATAGATGATTTTTTTGTACTTGATGTTTTCTTAAAGGAATAGAGTTTAGTTTTTATTTTCTTTAATTCTTTATATCTAGGGCAATAGTTAGGCAAATATTTAAGTTTTAGTTCTGTGTGTCATTTTTCTTTACAGTACTGTGTATGTGTTTAAAGATAGGTTCTCATTTGCTAGGAAGAATGCAAGATTTGGGCTGGTGAGATGGCTCAGCGGCGTAAGCGCCTGCCTTGCAAGCACGAGGGCCCGAGTTCGACTCCCGGATCCCACATACGAAAAAGGGGCTGGTGATATTGCTCAGCGACACGGGTGCCTGTTGGTGCGCGAGGTCCTGAGGTCGACCCCCCGGTACCCACAAAAAAAAAAAAAAGAATATAAGATTTTACCTTCTAATAGTTGAGCTTAGTGAATTAAGAACTACATTTACATTATTTATACAATACTATTTCTTGTTATGCTTTCTAACTTTATAGTTTAAAAATAATCACTGTGTTTTATATTTTCTTTGTTTTTCTCTGATTGCTCATGTTCATACAGTTGCATTCTTTTTTCAGGGAATATTTTCCTAATTGTTAATTAACAAAAACTTTATCCTATTTTGAAATATAACTAAATTTTTTCTTCAATGATCAACTGTGTCATTAATAAATCCACTTTACTTTGTCTTCTGTCATTTAACTTTAATAAATTACATTGCAATTCTTAGTCACTGACTTGTTTATATTTTTAATTTTAAATATACTGATACATTTCCTTTCAGTTTTAAATATTATCCTTTTAGTTTTAGCTATGAAACATGATTTAATGTATTTATTGTACTGTAAAATTTCTTCACCATTTACCTCTCAATTCCTTTTAACTTACTTCATTTCTATATATTGGTACTTTCTCTACTTAGTACATTGAGAAGTGGTTACTAGAATAATATTTCATAGTTACAATCTATTAATAATTTTCTGTTGCTTTCATACTTAAGGGGTAATTAATAAGGCAAAATAATTGCATCATGTTACCTTTCCTACAACTTTGTGGGCGTTGTTCTAATTTCTTTCAGCAATACATATACCTTTGGAAAGTTAGAGGTCATTCTATGCATCTGCCTCATGGATGATTTCATCTTTGACTTGACTCTCCGGATGATTCTTCATTTACATTAGAGTCCATTGACTTTACTATGTCTTAGCCAAATATAATTGATGACCAATTTTCCCTGGAACATCATCTTGTCATTATATACTGGAAGACATTTCTTTAGATATTTTGGGTATATTTTTCTCTTGATTACTTCAAGTAGAAATATTTTATATCACCTTTAACTTTCATATCTATCATTTTTACTGATCAATTTTAGCACTTTATTGACCTTTCACTATGCTTGTTTGCCTGGTTACCAATCATTATAGACTTTATATATGTTTTTAGAATAATGTTATAGTTTAGATATGAAATGTCCTCCAGAAGTGTCATGTGTTTGTAGACAGGGCTTCCCAAAATTTCACATATATATATATATATATATATGGCAGTGCTATAATCATAAGTGGTTTAATCCATTTACAATTTCCTTCTCAAACATGCTTTTAGGCTCTGGGACCCAGTTGGCCAAATTGGCTCACTGGGGCTATGACTTGGGAGGGGAAATCTCTAGCTCATTCTTTTTCTCTTTCAGTTTTCTGGCTGCTATTGGTTGACCAGTTTTCCTTTGCCCTTCCATCATGCCATTTCTGCCTGAGAGCCAGCGAACTATGGACTGCACCTGCTGAAACTGTTGCAGAACCTGGTACTGGAATGAAAGGAAGACACTCTGCACCAAGGAGTTGGAAGGCAATTTTTGTTATGCTAGTGGGCTGGTAGGAACTAAGTCCAAATTACCAGCCCTGACTCAGAGCAAAACAGAACCTTATCTACATTTGTAAGCAGGAAGTACAAAGGCTGATAGCAGGTTATTTTATAATTATTTATACAGGTTATACAGGCTGGGTCATATTTTGTTAGGCAGATTTGTTCTCGGCAGGTTTAGTCAGAAAGGGTTGTTTATCATAAGGCGGGAGAGTGCAGGGAGGGATTCAGGGCCGATGAGGTGGGTACAATCAAGCATGTCCTTGACTAGGCTAGTCTATCTTGGGCAGAAAGTCCTTGAAATGGGCTAGCAAAATAGGGTATGTTATGGCTTTGCAAGTGCAGGCAGTGCAGCCGGGTGAGTGAGACAGAGCCAGGTCAGACCGTCTCTGAGTCGCAGCTCGCGTGATCAGTCAAGGCTGAGTCTAACTATATGATAGGCGGGGTGAGCATATTCTGTCCCAATATGATATTAAGATGTTTGTTAGTTTGCTAAAATTCTAAAATTTAAATTTTCCATCTCAGAACCATGAATCAGGGCCGGTGGGATGGCTCAGCGGTGTAAGCGCCTGCCTGGCAATCGCGAGGGCCCGAGTTTGACTCTGGAACCCACATACGAAGAAAGGGCCGGTGATATCGCTCAGCGGCACGGGCGCCTGCTGGTGCGCGAGGTCCTGAGGTCGAACCCCGGTATCCACAAAAAAAAAAAAAAAAAAAAACATGAGTCAAATCAAACCTCTCTGTTAAGTTGTGAATATTTTGTATTTGTCTAAGTACCAGGAAGATGACTAGTACAAATAAAAACTGGTGTCTCTTGCTTTTCTGGTTTCACCTCCTGTGCTGTGATTTCTTTTCTATGTATTTTCTTTTCTATGCTTTGTTCTTTCTGTTAAAGACATCTTTTCTTACTGCCCTGTTGTAAATTCCCCGAGGCATTGCATCTTTATAACAGTGATTACTTAAATCTTTTGTTCCTTTTTATTTTAAAGTTTTTGTTCCAGGTTTTCATCTGCTTCAAGGTAACCATTATGTGGAATATATTCTACTTCCGCTGTATAGATTTCTCAATTATTTTATGGAATTTTAATAGATTTTATACTTTTGGGAGCTACATTTTATTCAAGGTGCTCCATTTCTTACTCTATAAGCATTTTTTTCCATTGTTGCAACCTAAGTGCGCACAAACACATGCACATACACGCACGTATTAAGTTAGTGCCTCAGGCTGTGTTTGCCTCCTTTGACAAGAGTAATTTATAGATTTGCTGGCTAGTTTTGAAGCTTGAAGCACCAGTTTTTTCTGTCTTTTGATACTTCTCTGTTTTGCCCCAAGGGAAAACTTTCAGCCCAAGTCACCCATGTTAGGTTTACTGTTTCCTTGTTTCACTGAAGAGGTATTCAAGGCTTTTGTGTTTATATGTTCTTGTAACTTTAGGATTATTTCCCAAAACTCAGTTTATAAATTTACTTTCTGATATCCTCTGTAAACTGAAACCTATACATCAATTTTATTTATACAGCTTTATAAAAAATAGATACTTTTCACTTAAAATTTTGTTTACATTTTGTATAAATGAAATCAAATTCAACAACAATATAACAGAAAGTTATATTTATTTTAAAGATTGCTCTAAAGAAAAATGAAATTTAAATACATATTATAAATGGATTTCCTATGATTGAACAAGTAAAATGTTGAATGTGGTGATTAATATTCAAAACAAACAATAAGAAAAATTCATGTCATTGCGATGTTAGTCCCTCCTTTTTTGATATTTAAATGTTGTACAGAGTAAAGCTAAAATCATTTCTCAGAAGATGCATATTATGTTAAGTTAAACATATGTCTATGTGAAACAGGAGCCATCTAGGTTTATAGTAGTAAGTTACTGGCCCAGTTATGATGGAAGATGTCAAATGATACTACAGTTAAATTTTGAGCAACAATAATGAAATGTTGGGAGAGGAAAATTTAGTTTTCTATGCTAGCATTTGAATGCAGAGCAATACTCTCAAAGAGGCAAGAAGGCTTGTCTCAACCTAAGACAAGAATAGATTGAATAATTTATTTATAAAAGAAACAATGTAAGTGAAAATTTAATGGTTAGAGTACATTCAAGTAAACATTTCTTATTAAAGTAAATATATACATAGCAATTACTAAATTTTGTTTCATGTTTTTCAACATTTATGAATTTAAGCATTTCAAATTTAAGAAGGCTTAAAAGAAAAAATGCAAAAGCCAACACATTGTGTTAATGGCAGTCATGGTTGCACACACCTGTAATTCCTGTGCTTGGGAGGCCAAGGCAGGAGGATTGTCATGAGTTTGAGGCCAGCTTGGGCTACATAATGAGACCCTGTTTCAAAAATCCCTCCTCCCAAATTGAGTTAACTTGAAAATAAGAATTTGTTAACAATGTTAATTCTTCATAGTGCTTGATAACTTAATTAGCAATAATCACAAATTATTTGCAACAGGCCTCATAACGAATCAACATATATGCGTACCTTTATATGTTGTAAAGAAAAAATTGAAAGGACTTTCCATATTCTGAGAATATTAATTGTAACAGTTTATAAAGAATCCTCTCATTTTATATAATTATCTCTATCAGTGCCTGTAGTAATTATTAAGATTAGTACCATGGAGTGTGACTCAAACATAAGGAAGGATAAATTTGCATCACTTGAAGGAAAATAAGTAGATCTTGAGACCATAATTCCAAGTGAAATAAATCAGAAAGAGAAGGTTAAATATTAGATTGTTTCTTTTATATGAGAAATACAAAATAAAATGATTTAAAGAGAAAAATAGGAGAGAGATATTAGGAAAAACAGAGGTAGACTGTGGAGATTGGAAAAAGAGGGGGGAAGCACAGATGGGGAGAATTGTGGAAAGAGAGGGAGTAGAAATTACCTAGATATGATCTGTCTATATATATCATATATTAATATATGTATATAGTAATACCCTTAGATGAATGCAACTGTGATGTGTCACAAGCATATACTAATAATTTTTCTAATTAAAAAGAAAGGTTTGTGGACCTTCTGTAAACTATACATATACTGTAGTATTTATCTATCTATATATTTTTTGTTTGTTTGTTTGTTTGCTTGTTATTGTGGATTGGACCATGGGCCTTCACACTGAACTACATCCAGCAGCATATTTTTTTTTTGAAACAGGTTCCCCTTAAATCGCTAAGTTGTATGGGCCGGGCTCACACTCACAGTCCTCCTGCTTCAGCCTCACAGAATGTCCTCATATATCAATAAATACTGTAAATTTGCTAGCCTCCCCCAAACAAGTAAAGTTGAGTAACCTAATATACCAATTACTTTCTACCCTCTAAGTTATGAAAACCCTAAAGTCATATGACCACAACTATATTTTCTATTTGGATGCAGTCCATTTTACATTGCAATTCCCCCTCTACATATTTTGCTCTTTTCCTTATCTTATTATGAGGATCTTATTAGTGTAATAGAAGTGTCTGATGGCTAAATTAACACTAAATATTAACTTGTCAGAGTCTGTTTACAAGACTGACTTGTAATTGCTGAATGAATCTTTGAGGAAAAAGTTTGATGCATATATGGCAGAATAAAGGACAGGAAGAAAAATTTGAAAGGATTATCTTGATATCTGGTATTTGGCATGATCCTATGAGGTTTGAACTTTATGTTGAAAAGACACTTAGATATTTTGGATGAATTTAGGGCAGCCCCCATGTTGTGTGTACTGAAAGTAATGAAACATGTTTTTCTTTTGCCTTTTAAATCTTTTGCAGCTTTTTCTTGAGGGGAGACATCCTAAGCAGTATTACTTCTTTACAGAGATGTAACAACGAAGTAGCAATGTAATGGTGACCAGGATAAGGAATACATGCTCATCTAAGACTGGCAGCAAAATAGCAATGGCCACCTATTTATGGTTTAGAATGTAATGCTTACCACCAATGTATTCTTAATTAATGGGAACATTTGAGTTATATTATCACTTTAAAAAATACATGCTACATTTTCAATTGTTTTAAATTCACATAAATGCCCTTGTTACAATTATTCATAAAAAGGTTTTATGTTTTTTAAATACACTAATAAAATATTTGCTACTAATTATACATCTGCAGAAAAATCTCAGTTTATACAAGGCTATATATGTGCTTTAATACTCTCTGATGTAGATATTATAAAATAACAATGACATGTCTTGGTAGATAATAAGTAGACGCTAATCTCTCTATTTTCTCCTTTCTGTATATGCACAAAGGTTACATACCAAGCTTCTCATGTTGGATCATCTATATCTGTACCTATATACCCACATTTGTAGATATATCCATATATCTATATATCTATATATAAATATATAATAATCTATATATCATATAATTAATTTTAGCCAAGATAAGATGCAGAGGTAATTTATAATATTTTCAAGACTAGCCTCTCAAATCATCTTCTCCATTCTGGTTCATCATCCCTCATCTAATGAAGCTAAAAGTATCTGAAGTGCAAACTCCACTAGATGGAAGGAACCAGGATATCTAAAACAGACTTTGGAATAAAACTCCTTCGGAAAACATCTTGCTTTATTTTTATGTTAGATGAGTGGGAAATAAACTTTACCCATCAGTGATATTTTACTTACAATAACTAGCATTATTTCTTCTGAGATACACCTGCTCCTGTTTGCTTTCCATTCTGCAGCAACAGAAAATATCGTATTTTGATTTGTACATAGAGCCTTTTCTTTTGAAGCAACACTTAGAGTGACCAAATGATAATTGCTAATTTTTATGCAGTAAAATATACAGGTCTTAATTATACAATAAACATGCATACTTATGTAACTACTAAGAATTTGGGGGTATTAAGTAATATGACATTTAGTGAATAAATAGCATAATTTTTTAGAGAAAAACCTGAGAAACCTCTGTCTCTTCCAGTCAGTTCCTACTCCTGTGGTGAGAGTCCCACTACTACCACAGGCAGCCTCTCTTCTGATATGTTATGTAGACTAGGTTCGAATATTCCCTTTTTTTTTTTTTTTGTAGGTAGTGGGGGTCGAACTCAGGACCTCACACGCCAGCAGGCACCCCTGCCACTGAGAGATATCACCAGCCCTTTTTTCGTATGTGGGTACCAGGAGTTGAACTCAGGATCTCGCACTTGCCAGGCAGGTGCTTATGCCGCTGAGGTAGCTCACTGGTGAATATTCTTGAATTTCATGTAGATGAAATTCTATAACTTGCAATGTTCTACTCATGGTTTCTTTCAGTGAGGAAAATGCTGTTGTATTTCATGTTTTTACACGCATCAGTGATCTATCCCCTTTTATTTTTGAATTGTAATCAATATATGAATACACTACAATTTGTTTATTCACACACCTGCTTTTGCATTTGCTTCCATCACTGGTTTTTAGATGTTAAGGATAAAACCATTATGAATGTTCATTATTAGTCTTTGTGGGGACACTATTTTTTCCAAGTAAAGTTGATGGGTAATATAATAGATGTTTAATTATTTTTAAAGACCAATCAAATTGTTTTTAATAATTATTATACCATTTTACACACCCAAAAATACTTTTATAATTCCATTTGCTCAATATTCCTAACAGTAGTTTTGAGATTTTTTCATTTTTAGTGGTTATTCATCTCAATGTGATATTAATTTGGATTTTCTTAATTACTAATAGTGTTCATTGTTTCGTAGGTGTATTGAAACATTGTACATCCATCTTCAAATCACGAAATGTCTGGTCATATATTTGCCTATCTTTTAGATTAGGTTCAATTTATATTTATGTTCCAGCTATTGATTTCAGAAATTATTTACATATTCTGTGTAGAAATTCTTTGTCAAATAGAAGTTTGGTAAATCCTGCAATTCACCTCTTTTTAAAAGACTTACTGACATCACTGCTGGGATTGCTAGGACAGCTTCTAGTTATCAGCTTCCTCAGGAACTGTCACAGCTGTAAAGACTCACTTTAATCAAGATCATGGTCATTCCTAGGATGGAACAAATGCAAAGGATGGTCGATATGGGAATACACAGCCAGGAGGAACTCTGAAAGTCCAGGTCTTCTTACAGAATGAGCCAACACTCAATACTGTCACTTTAAACCCTGATTCATTTCCTTTTTCCCCACAGGTATTTATCCCAAGGATGCAGTTTAAATCTCCTATGTACTAGACTTTATCTCAGAACCTATGGCCCACATGTATAAATTTGTAGCATGCAGTACCAGGAAAGGAGGCCTAAAGATCAGGTAAAGAAGGATGGGTTATTAGATCTGCATTATTTGATACCAGGAGGGTAATGATGGTATTACCATTTGTTAAAGATGAAACACGGGTGTTCCTTATCACAAATTAGCAACTGAATCTTTTATTGTTGGTGAATTTGAATATTAAACTAGCAAAAATACATCATCAAGTATGAATGTAGGAGAAATAGGAACTATGAGGATAATGGAATTTGGTGGATACTGTTGAGCTTTCTTTGGAATATGATAATGAACAGATGAGAGTGATTAATTGAAAATTGAAAGCTACATTAAAAACTGATGAGACTTCTTAGTAGTTTGCAAATAGAATATCATCTAGTGCAGCTGATTAATTTAAAATTTGAAGTTCTTGTTTGTTCATAATCTTTAAATATACAGGTTCCAAAGATTCTGTATTACTTAGGATTGTCTAGAGGAACAGTAATAGAATATAAATATTAATATATATTAATATATCATATACCCTCATACAAGGGGATTTATTAGATAGGCTTAGGTGATGAGAGACAGAATGATAGAGAATGACCATCTGTGAGCTGGAGAAGCAGCGGATCCAGGAGTTGCTCAGTCCAGGAAGCTGGAGGTAGCAGAACCAGAAGGATCGAAGATGTAGCGCAGTGCGAGACTCCAAGTCTGGAAGACCCTTGAGATCCACTACTACGAGTCAGCATTAAAAAGGAGGCTGAAGAAGCTGAAGTTTCATATCCACAGGCAAAGGTGATAGGGAAAGATCCCCCTATTCAAGAAGAATGGAGGTTTTCAAAGGTAGGCTCCCTTTTTTCTTGCTATTTTATTTAATCTGGTCTTCAAGCCTATGGGAAGTGGATTCATAATAAGAGTGGGTCTTTCCCTGAGTTTGCTGGGCTTCATGACAATAATCTCTAGGAACACCCTATAGATACTAATCTGCTAGGTCTTTCTTAATCCAGCCAATTTAACAATCAAAACTAATGATCATGAAAGCTTAAATTTTCAACCAACAAAATGTCAGCTTGCTATGTTTGTGATCCTTTAGGAAAAGAAATAGGTGCTGATAGTGGGATGAAGGCAACGTACTTGATGCCCCTGTAAATCTTGAATCCCATGATTCTTTTGAATGTGCCAAACATACATAAGCCTCCTGCCACTTCATTAAGAGCCCTCTCACTGTACTTGCTTGAAACCAATACCAAGGCTTTTTTCCTGCAAGACAGAATTCTCCTCGCTCACTCAGAATATTCTTTTCCTCTTCTCCCAGACATTGGAGCTTGAATTAGGATTAATCACAATATAATCCAGGCAGAGTTGTGATAGATCTTCTAAGGGAAAGAGACTATACTCCCAAGAAGCTGTAAAACCTATTGAGCATTTTCAGCAGGAATTATAACAGCGTGTATGAGCTTTGATTATTGGGACAACTGCTGAAGGACAATCTGAAAACAGAAGTTAGAGAAACAAAAGTTATTGACTTGGGAATTATTCCTTGAGGTAGAGTATTTAGCATCACAGCAAAGACTTTTGGAAATGATAAGAACTCCTTACTAAATAGCTCCTAGATACATAAAATAAATATTACTACAGTATGAGTAAAATAATTTTTTGGGGTCATCATTAAAAGGAAAGATTAGGGCCGGTGAGATGGCTCAACGGCATAAGTGCCTGCCTGGCAAACGCAAGGTCCTGAGTTTGGCTCCTGGTATCCACATACGAAAAAAGGGCCGGTGATATCGCTCAGTGGCACGGGCGCCTGCTGGTGCGTGAGGTCCTAAGGTCGACCCCCGGTACCCACAAAAAAAAAAAAAAGGGAAATACATGAATGAGAAGACACAATCATTACTAGGGATTACGGAGGTGCCTCACATCTACATATCAGGACTGGAGGATGCAATTACAAAGCTAAGCTCACATAACAATAGCTCTACTAGGCCTTCGAAACTATGAAGGATAGTTGATGGCAGATAACTTTCTGAATAAATATAATCACAATTATGACATTCCATGACAAAAGCAGAACAGTTGGTGAAGGATAGAAAAGGTGTTATGCAATATAGATACAGAGATGTTTATTAAAATCAATATTCCTGTAGGTAAATCAGATGAACCCATGAGTATATTATTCAATCGGTATAATCAAAGCACATCAAGGATTAAACATAGTAGACTGAGAATAGTGCTCCTATTTTTAAGTTGTAATCCTTGGCTCAGATTTTGAACCTGAACCACTTTTAAAATCTGAAACAAACTGAGTAAAAGACCACTTCTCTAAGAGAAGAAATCTGTAATATTACATCAAGTCTAAATGATAATGATCACCTAATCACAATATGAGCAAAGAGTAGTATCCAAATATTTTAAATCCTATTGAATAAAGTGTCTCAATTATCATAAATGCCCCCAAACTCAAATCATTATTAAGGTTAATATCTCAGAACAGATTTGGGACTAAGTGATTAATAATAATACATTCTGACAAGGATATTCACACTGTTGCCACTGTTTCTATGGATCCCACCAGTAGGCATTCCTCCAAAGTAAAATTGGAATAAACATACTAAGAAATTGGCAAAAAGCTCATTTTCGGTCCCTGGCCTCCAGGATCACAGCCATTATATTTTAAATCATCAAATGAAAGACTCTGGCTACCTTCACTGGTCAAAATAAAAGACTATGTTATATCTGAACATGTTGACTAATTTTTTATATCTGAAGTTTATGTGGTAATTATCACTATATCATTTTATTCACAAATTCCATCCCTTGGAATACCACAAGTTCTGGTAAATGAAAATAGATTACAAAAAAACTCAATCAAAAATAACCAAAAAAACAGCCACCATGATAGCTTAATCAGAACACATCAGTAGAGCTTTGAACATTGAATAGGACTATTTATTTGTTAAATGAAGAATTTTTCCCTCATTATCAGAAAAGAGGTTCAGAACCAGTATAAATTTACATATAATCATCAAAAATATATATTTATAAGTTTTTTTCTTGGATTTTTTATGGCTCTCATTTTCTGTTATAAACAATCTGAAGAGATCTGGGCCAACTGGATATTAGAGAGAAAATCAACTTGATCCATTATATTGAATATATCATAGTAATTGGACCATAGGATGAAGCTATATCAGATTTAAGGTTTTGATATATACTCCAGGTGCACATACTACAGAATGTAGAATTCAAACTATAAAAAGATTCAGGAGCCTATTAATTCTATAAAATCTTTAGGTCCTGATTGGTTAGGGGTCATGCCTGGACAAACTAACAATTTCTGGAGTTGGTTATTGCATAGGGAGGCTCTCATTTTAATGGAGGAAGTACAATGCCTAGTAGGCCTTTTTGGTTTTGGAGACAGTATGTTGCATACTAGGAATATTACTATGTTTCTTGTGCTTGGAAATGTAAAAACCCATCTTAATTGTGTGGGGCCTGGAATAGGAAAATGTTCTGCATCAGGGTCAGGCTATAGCTTAAGCCTTGGATTTATTTTTTTATTTTTTTATTTTTTTGTGGGTACCAGGGGGACGACCTCAGGACCTCGCGCGCCAACAGGCACCCGTGCCACTGAGCTATATCACCGGCCCCTTTTTCGTATGTGGGTTCCGGGAGTCGAACTCGGGCCCTCGCGCTTGCAAGGCAGGCGCTTACGCCGCTGAGCCATCTCACCGGCTAAGCCTTGGATTTAAAACATAAAATGGCAGATCCTATGACATTAGAAATAGAACTCTCATGGAATGTAATTCAAAATGTATGAAAAATATCTAAGGGGAAATCACAATGCAGATACCAAGATTTCTACAAAAAAGCCAATCATCAGCAGCAGTGAATTTCACAGCTTTTAAAAACCACTTTCCAATGTTACAACTTACTCTTGATCAAGATATAGTTTCTAATCATGTGGCATCAAGCAACTATGTGGCCAGTATTGCCTAGTGTGACCTGGTTTCTGTCAAGCTCACCAAATCATCAGTCATGTGTTGTACTTTAAATGTGAAAAATACGAAATTTAGAGAAAGGACTGGAGTGTGTGTAAGTGAGCTCTTGGAGCCGGTAGCAGATCCTCACATCATCCGTCAACTTTATGCCAATGCCCTTCTTCCAGCACACACATAGAACACATAGGGAATCTGCAATAACCAAATGATGGCATAGGAATAGCTTGTTCACAGTTGAGCTAACCTGACATATGGTGCAAGCAACTGCACAACTGTTGCACACTAAAGACAGAAACAGGGAAATATTCCCAGTGGGTAGAGAATCATGAAACTGGTCATCATTTTATGTGGTAAGAGAAGTGGGTGGAATTAAGAAAACTTATGTATTTGAAATCATTTGTAAGGGGCTTGGATGTAGCTCAGTGGCACAGTACTTGCTCAGCATGTGCAACGCTCTGTTTTTGATCTCTAGCACTTAAACTAAATCAACTGTAAGTAGCTTGTCTATATAGTGAGAGGACAGGAGACTAGAAATAAAACTAGGAGGATTGCAAGCATGGTTTTATAGTACCAGAATATGGTAGAAAAAAGTGTCAAGATCTTGGTATCATTCACATTCATCAGAGAACATCCTCCAGAAAAAAGACATAGAACAAGCAAACAGACAAAAATTTCTCAACACACTTTAGTTTTCATTCTTTATTAAAAATTTAGGCAGCATAATATTCCACAGAAAGTAGGTAGAATTATATGAACTCAAGAATAAATAAAGATGTGTCTTTGTTACTTTCTTGTCACTGAAACACAATACCCGACATCCACAACTCTAAGAAGGGAAGCTTGATTTTGGCTTAGAGTTTGTAGGGGTTTCAGTCCATAGTCGGCTGGCTCCAATGCAGGATGGTATGGCAGCGGGGCCCGGCAGAGGACAAAGTGGACATCGTATGGCAGGCAGGAAGCGGCCATCAAGAAGGACAGGGAGGAAGAGAGCATGCCAGGCCACGCTTCTGGTGACCCACCTTCTCCTATCAGCCTTCACCTCCCACCATCACATTTAGCTAATACACTGATGAGTATCACACACCCATGATCAAATCACCTCCCCAAAGCCCACTTTCTAATGCATGATGTTTTGGGGGGACATCTAGATATGAGCCATAACAGATGGCAACTAAATAAAGGTCTCAGAATTTACAAGTGACACTTCAGAAGATCTAGACCAGCTATCCAATTCTCTTCCTTGAGGTAGCTTTGAAATATAGCAATTATCTTGAAGTGAGACCACCACGGATTCTTCACATTTCAATCAATTTAATATAAGGGCTCAGATGACTGCTAAAAATATTTTTGCTGCTTCTGTTTCCTCTAGTGGGTTTCCTGTAAGCCATCCCCAAATCTCAGCTGGCATTTGTGATTGATAAATCAATTCAGAAGAGGATGGTTTGAGTCCATTCATTCTAGAGTATGCTATGCTCTCTGAAATTTTAGTACTTATTGCTTCAACTAAATACACATTAACTAAAATACACATTTAAAATATGATTTTTTGTAATATCTAGTTGTTCCTAGTTTGCAGCATAGAATTATCCTGCCATGATCTACCATATTATAGAAACTACCATTACTGTTTATAGTATACCAGTAGTAATTCAATTGGCCAATATCTATCATACAATAAAATTTTTAGCTCAGAATAGAACTTGGTATGGCATTCCTCTGCACTTAAAAAAGTCACAGTGTTAAGGGCAAAGTCATCCAGGCATTCTCTATCCACAGATGTCATTGAATATAAAGTCACTTCACTGCCTTCAGTGATAACTGGTAAAGCATTTCAGATACAGAAAGGTGAGTGAGAATTACATTTGAATGTATTTTAGTTTGACCTGTAAACTATAGTAAGCCCCCGATTTACAAACAAGTTCCATTCCAAGGCAATTGTTTGTAAGTCATATTTGTTCATAAGCCAACAAATAAGCCTTATATAATACACCTGTGAAAGTTCACAACTCTGATGATCATAGTTGAGGACTTACTTATTGTGATGGTCTACAATCTGGAAAATTAAACATATTATTTTTATTACTCAAGCACTCTGAAGTTGCTCAAAAATTGAATTAAAGCATAATGCTTTTAATAATTAATCATTATTAAGTTTTCAGTTAATATATTTAGACATTTACCTATATAGGAATCAATATGATCCTAAATTTTCTTAAATATAAATCATAATAATAGTAAGAATACAAACTGATGGTTTGTTATCTACAGTAATAATGCACTGCTTCTGTGTAAGTAATTACTCTTATTTTCCAATTTAAAAAAAAATTGGAAATATTTTTTCTGAGATAAATCATTTTGGGAGTTTGAATGGCTCTATGTTGACCAACAGATGGATCAACAAATAGCAGATGGTTTCATGGGCAGCTCTGTCATCTTAGTATTTAAAATGCTTTGCATATCTAGGCTATAGAAGTGTGGCCTCTGCGCTCCTGAAATAAGCCTGCTGCTGACCTGGTTCTGTGCCTGGTTTCTTAGCGAAATTTCAGTTCTCCGACTTTCTTTACACATCTTCGCTGTGCATGTACAGCTTGCCTCTAAATTTACATATTTCCAGACTGTGCTTTTGTACAAAGAAAAAGTTTTTAATGAGACTCTATCCTAGTCAATAACACAAGTTAAACCTTTGTGTACAGTTTATTTTGTCATTCTAGTAGTTATACCAGTGCTAGCTTTTAGACTCAGAACATTAATATATTTTTTCTTTACAATTTAATAAGCCCAAATAGCTTATCTGTAATTTTAAAGATGACACATTTCTCGTAAGCATCACACACACGTACTCACACTGAATGCCGAGAAGTCCAAGTGAAATATCAGCTAAATTAAAATAAAACACAGACTTCAATATTGTTATAAAATCTTTAAAAACTATTCTATACTGATATACAGGCATATTCTTACAGTGATAAAAAAACCTTTTATGATAAGTTTTGCATAATTTTATTTAGTTAATGGTTTAAAAAGGAAACATTTTCATGTCAACAAATTAAAAATCTATGTTATTATTTAACCCCAGTAAATCATTCTAGTATATAAATGTAAGACATAAGCAATGTTTTATTTTAGCGTAGTTTTACTTTTACTTGATATTCTCATTGACGATGATAAATACCTTTGGATTCATGCTTTTGCTCATTTAATTTATGGAGTATTTATTATGTATCAGACCGTGTGCTGACTGCTTTATATACTTTGGCATATAAATTCCTCCTAGAAAGTCAGTGAAATATTATTATTTCTTGATTACTGATAAGGAAATTGAGTCAGACAGAGCTTAAGATAGACTTCAGTTAATTAGAATATAAACTATTAGATGTGGAGAAACTAGTTGTTTGGGACAGTGTACTAGTAGTGCAAATTTCCATCAGCCTGAGAAATCTGTCCAAAGTACTACCATGTTGCCAAATCTGTACCTTTGTATTTTTTTCCTCAAAAAATTTCTTACTTTTTAAAGTAGTCTTTGACATACTTCACTTTGTCTAGTATATATTCTGGTACTTCTTCTTCCACAATTTAATGTTTGCTCACCAAAGCACTTAGTGTCTTTTGCCAATTGGCAGAGATGTTCTCCTGGTTCTGGATTTCACCCTATTTAGGGACAAACTTCACTGTTCAGGGGAGAATTTGGGTTCTAGAAAAGTTTTATGGTATGAGTTAGTTACAGGTAAATGGCCTCCATTTTATGTCTCAGATACTCTGATATTTTTATGAAGATTTTAGTTATGAAATAGGAAGAAAGTAGCATTAAGACTACTTTTTCCACTCTAATGCTGTCCCTATGCATCAGTATGCTACTTTTCAGTATTATCTAGAAGGCAGAAGCCAAAATCTCTCCTGTTCCCATGTCATGGCCTTTGATTTTCATTCCTGGTGTTTTCAATAATGTCTGCCATTCATTATTTACAACATCCCCATATTAGAAGTTGTTTCTCTTCCCTGTTGATGGGTAGGACACCAAAAAGCATCTGGATCTAGCAATACTCCTAAGTTTGGTCTATGACTGTCAATGTGTCTTAATTTTTGTCTTTATTTTTGCTAAGGTATATGCTATTTTTTTAATTTTTATTTTAAAGAGAAAAAAATAGAACAAAATTTCAAAACAGCATAATAGGAGGGTAACGATGGTTAATACATTACATATTGTTATCTTTAAATTAGTTACTCAGGGTACAAGATATCAGCATTCAATTGTCTAAACAATATTAGCACAAACTTTTCTTCTCAATGAACTAAGCAAAATTAGTAGTGTTTCTATCTTAACTATCATATATATATAATTTTTTCCCTTCTTTCTTTTCCCCCTTCCCCCATCCCAGTTTCTCTTTCTTTTTGACCAGTTTCTTTCTGTTTTACCATATCTATTGTAATTTTGGATCTTATTTACTCTTTCAGTTTCTCACACTAGGGAGACAATACAATGTTTACACATGTGCATCTGGTTTATTTCACTTATGAGTATTTTCTCAAGTTGCATCCATTTACCTATAAAAGTCTCCAGTTTATCCTTCTTTATGGCTGAATAGTACTCCATTGTATAAAAATACCACATCTTTTTTATCCGTTCCTCGGTTGATGGGCATTTGGGTTGTTTCCAAGATCTGGCTATTACAAATTGTGCTGCTATAATCATGGATGCACATATATCGCTGTGGTACGATGCTTTTAATTCTTCTGGGAAGATACCCAGAAGGGGAATAGCTGGGTCAAATGGATGTCCAATCCTAGTTTTTTGAGGAATCTCCACACTGATTTCCACAGTGGCTGTACCAGTCTACAGTCCCACCAACAGTGGAGAAGGGTTCCTTTTTCCCCACAGCCCTGCCAGCATTTGTTATTAGTTGATTTCTTGATAATAGCCATGCTTTCTGGAGTGAGGTGGAATTTCAGTGTTGTTTTAATTTGCATCTCTCAAATGGCTAGTGATATTGCACATTTTTTTCATCTATTTATTTGCCATTTGTATTTCTTCATCTGAGAAGTGTGTATTCATCTCAGATGCCCATTTTTGGATTGGGTCTTTAAATTAGGGAGGTCTGATTTTTTTGAGTTCTTTGTATGTTCTCGATAGTAATCCTTTGTCTGAGGAACAGCTGGCAAACATTTTTTCCCACGTTGTGGGTTGTCTCTTCACTCTGTTGGTGGTTTCTCTTGCTGTGCAAAAGCTTTTTAATAAGATGAGATACCAGTTGTTGGTTCTTTGTGATAGTTCCTATGCAACTGGGGTTTTATTCATGAAGTCTTTGCAAGGCATATGCTTTGATCCTATCTCTACTCTTTCTTATTGTGAATTTCTATGCAGATATTTATCACACTTTTCTTGTGTTACCGCATTTCCAATTTTACATTTGGATTTGAATATTTAAACAATATTGAATGCAGTCACTTGTTTTCTGAATTCCATGTCTGACTCAGATTGATTCCTAGAGAGAAAAAGTAACTGAATACTAGTTCAAGAGCCACAGAAGTTTCCATAGAGCCTAGTAAACAGTACTTGTAAATATCTTTGACAGAATATTGCCCAAAGAAAACAATTTGAAAAAATGGCATTACTAGTAGTTATTTTTTCTGTTCCCATCTATCCATAAAATATATAAATAATATAACATAAAAACAGGAAGTAAGTATATTTACTATCCATGTGTATGAATGTATCTATTATTCAAATGTATTATGTTAGATAAATTTAAATTGCATCCAATTAACATAATACTTCAAGGACCTAACTATAAGTTTTTATTGAGAAAGTTGTGTCATCAACTAGTAAATGACAATTCATATACTAATTGATCATGAACTAAGTTAGTATTCCAAAAGAAACTACCAAAGGCCAAGAGAACTTATGGGCCATCACATTGCCCAATTACAAGTGTTACTTGCATTATAGTTTATGTCATAGTGTTCCCATGGAGCACAAATCAAGTAAGGAATATTAGTCCACGTGAACAGGCAGTTAGAACAGATACAATGCAGTTGATTGGGAATGAATTTGATTTGCAAATGAAATAAAAGATCACCTTCATATATAAGAACAAACAAGGGGATTTCATGTAATTTCTGTCACTACTGAAATTTCCATTATTTATGGGATTGATAGAAATGACTGGCAAAAGTGCACCATTATTTGCCTACAGTGAAACATAGGTACTATTTGTTGCTGCATTTATATTTACATAGTTTGACTTATGTTAAAGAAGTAGAGGATGAGTTGGATTAAAGCTTACACACAAAACCAGATATTCTGCAAAATCATGATTACCTTGGAAATTAATACTAAAAGAGCCTGCTTAGACAATTGGAAAGAAAAATAAAAGAACTATGGATCTGAGGTGGGAAACAGAATTTTGAATTCCAACCAGCTTCTTTGTAACAATGTGCAATGTTTCCATTAATAACATTTTCTTTTTCATTTGCATTCTCTTACTGTAATACAGCAATTTCCCTATATCATTCTTATAAGAATTTCAAATAGCACATAGTGCATTGCCCTTGTCATTTCTCAATAAACGCCACAATTGAAATCTGTCACCCATTGTAACTACATATTTATAAATCTGCCTGCCTGCCTCAGGAGGATCATCAATACCATACGAAGAGTCACAGCTACAGTAACCTGCCTCAAGGGTGGGCTCTGGTTTCAGAAATAGCACAATACTACAGGGAGATTCCTCCCCTGTCTCTACTACTCTCATTCTTTATCAAAGAAAGGGATTATTTTGCAACACATCCATGTTACCATACTGATTCTTTGGAAATCCAAGTTTCAGAATATCTTTGGATTTGCAATTATTTTCTCAAGAAAATAAATTAACTTAAACTGATAACTTTATAATAAACTGTTACACTTGTCAAAATTTAAAAAAGAACCTATTTATATATAAATTTTATAAATTGTAAAATTATATATAAGAATATATGGTATACTCATTGCCTAGATTTGTGAAGTTATTAACCTATTAGCCACAAATTATAAGTAATGCTAGTGGCTATGATTATAAATTTACTAATTTCTTTTAAATCTTTGCTTATTTTTTGAAATATATTTCAACCTGGGTTCTCTAAAAAATTGCATCTCAGACCAAGACTTGATTCAAAGTGGTTTACTTGGAAAGTTATTCCAGACATAATAATGAGCAACAGAGAATATAAAATAAAGATAAAAGACAAATTTAAGAATCCTTTATGGGATTGCCAATTTCTCCAGGACAAATGTGTCATTCTTTGAAACACTAAGGAAAAACGAAGGGAAATCTTAGAATTCTATATCCATTATTTTCCATTTATTATTGCTCAAAGGGGCCTCAAAACCTCCAAATTATCCAGATGTTAGTCCTGAGGGTTTCCTCCAGGACTCTTACTTCTCTGTGTAAGAGAAACACAAGCAAAGGAAGCCAGTGTTACATGGCACTGGCCCAAATGCAAAGAACTGTTGGCAAGCTTTGAGGTTGGTGGAACCTGCAGCAGTGACAGGTGTAGGAAGTAGGAATTAAAGGATTTGAAAAGAATTATGAAAGCTGTCCAGTTGTCCAAGAGCAATTGGATCTTGTACTTTCTGAAAGTAAGAGAGCCAAACCTAGGATATTAAACATATAGGTTTTATTATTAGGATTAGTTGAAGAAAATAGTTTTCATACCAAGGTTAAAACTTTTTCTATTATTGGATTTATATGAAAAATTATTACCCAAGTACACCTTCATGTTCTTTTTGAAGCATTGTAATCCTTCAGATTTTTGTGTCCATGGGCTATTTCTAACATCTCTTAATCAATTTTCATTACAACTTCCTAGTAGAATTCTATAAATATTCTATTTGGGATACAGTACATCCATTTTAGCGCTTTTATTTTTTTTTATTATTTTTTTTTGTGGGTACTGGGGGGGTCAACCTCAGGACCTCGTGCACCAACAGGCACCCATGCCACTGAGCGATATCACCGGCCCCTTTTTCGTATGTGGGTTCCGGGAGTCGAACTCGGGCGCTCGCGCTGGCAAGGCAGGCGCTTACGCCGCTGAGCCATCTCACCGGCCCTAGCACTTTTAAATACAACGAGACAACTCCTTTGTAACTTTGCCTTGGATTTGACTTACTATCTAATTCGATATTCTAATTAAAATTAATATTTCCATTTTGCTTAAAATACTACTTAGGGGTTGCCAATAAATGTCTACCCTTGGAGCTAATTTAAAGCTTACATTCGAGTATTTCTCAGCCTCACTAGCAGTGAAAGTTTATTGAAGTTGATCTTTCATCCTTAAAAATGAATCCAGCTGTGTTGCCATTAAAAATTTCTGGTGTGCAGTCTGTTACATAGCATGCAATTCAACTAAATCCTGATTACAATGAGCTGTCTACAGCCATACCACCCTGAACACACCCAATCTCATCTGATTGCAATGAGCAAAATAATGAGATTACCATAACTATGTTAAGTATGGTAAGTTTATGGGATACATTTATTAGAAACAGCTTTATGCATTTTTTAAAAAAAGTTTTCTGTATTGTGAATTTTTTTGTCACAGTGGAAGTTTGTTTAAAGAAAATCATAATAGGATCTTTCTGGAGAGATATCGCTCATCCTGAAAAATCAGCAAGTCAATGAGCATGATGCATAGCAACCAGAGGGAGAATTTGCACCCCTCACACTCTTCATGCCAGTTACACATACAATTCACTGGAGCTTTGGACAAAACTGGAGGCCATCAACGAGATGAGGCCAGTGGCACAGAAGGGAAACAGTTGGGCAATCTTTTCATATAATGTCTTTGAAATGCACTCATGAGAAGGAAATCCATATTGTTTATTATGAGTTTAAAGAAAAAAAATTTTATATGATATTTGATTAACTGAACCTTTATAAAATGTCTATCTCTAATGTAATTAAAATTACATTACCTAATATCTGTAAAAATGGCATGAATTTGTCTGAAATGGAGCAACTTGAATTCTGTAATTTTTAGGTTTATGCGCAATGATAATTGATTTCATACAAACCATGACTTTAATTTTACTTATGTATGTAAATAATATCCTATGAAGGTATAATGAGTTTTGTTTATGAGAGAAAATAGAAGAGTCACAAATACAGCCTTGCCCTAATTTGTACAGTTCAGAAGATCTTCAATTCAAAACCTCTTGCTTTCGTACCCTGTCCTATTTTTATAGTACCATAACACCTGGAAAATTCTACAAACTATTTTTGTAAACAGAGTAAAATAGATTGAGGGATTGCTAAGTAGTAGAAGGAAATTGGGATATAATAAGAGTAGATGTCTAGAGGAGGTAAATGACCTATCTTTCTCAGAAATAATATGTATGGTAAAATGTAAAATAAATATAACAAAGAGTATGGGAAGTGCCTTCTGATTATCTATCTATTGGTTAATAGATTGATTAACCTGTTACTAGATGTGTCATTATATCTACCTATAAATAAGAAATACATGAAAACTCTTAATTATCTTTGCATTTCAAAGTACCTAAGCATGTAGAAATCAATGATTAATGATACACAAAGTTCTTCTCTGCTAAAGATTTCTGCTAAGTAGATCAGGCAGAGGGGTAATAGGATAGAAAACAAGGAAACATTAAGAATTGTTTAAGTGGCAAAAAAGAAGGGGACCAAGAAATGGAGTGAGGGGGAGAAGAGATGCGTTAGAGCATAAGCAAGGAAGCAAGATGTGTTATGTACATGTACTAACTCCCCAAAATGAGTGCAGTCATTATGTACTGCAGATATGTACTAATAAAAAAGAATTATTTAATCCTGTGATAGAGAGGTGCAAAATGATTATAGGGTTCTGGGAGAGTTACAAAAAAGTCTAAAATACAAACAACAAGAAATGCAACTATATGTGAAATTTTAAGATCAAGTTCTACACAGAGGTGAAGAAGTTAAGCATGTAGTATATATGTACAAAGAGTAAAACTTCGGCCTTGAAAATTGTTAATTTTGGAGGAAAGTTAGCTTTGGGTATTTTTAAAAAGCAATAATTTTTAATAATTAAGAAAGAGATATTCCAAGGGAAAATATGAGATGTTAACTCTGTGTTTTACAACAGTCGTCCTCTCTTTACATAGGACAATTTCAGAAAATAATTAAAACAAGCTCTTGATGAATCTATGGGGAAAAAGATAGGGCTAATGTCCAAGGCAGACATTTTCCCACTTATTACCACAAAATATTAAGTCATGAGCTAATTCTATTAAATATTTTCATCATAGATATGCAAATTAAAAGGAAGAAAAAACAAAAAGAACCTTCTAGCTATCATTGACGATCCCCTGAGCTTTCTATCCAAACTGATGGTATTCTGTAAAACATCATTAGAGAATAAATCGCAATCTGGAGCTAAAACAAAAGCTTCTGCTGCTCATGAGAAAATTATAAGATAATATTCATTTGGCTGTAATCATCCACTAAAATAATGCCCCAGGGAGAGCTGAAAGATAATATATTCCAAATTGTTTACCTATTTTATTCAAATTATTCATTTATATATTACCCAAACACAGTCAAACCCCAGAAACAGGTCTTTACCATCAGCTTGTGCCGATTATTTGTAAATTCATCTGGAAACAGAGTTTGTGAAAATGGATAGCACTATTAGGCAAGTCTAACGTGATGATGATTTTTGGTAAATATTTCAATTTGGAAGCTTTTTTTTTTTCAATTCTACATTCTAGTTATTTTTGCATATGTACAAATTGACGTTTTTCTTTAAAAAAAAAGTGAAAAAAAAAATGAAGGGCCAGAGGTGATCATTAAATTGTCTGGGTGGCTGTACTTGATCTGTTTTGGTAGTGGTTGTTGTGATTATAAATTAAATAAACAGTAATCTGAGTCACTTTGTCTCTCTCTCTCTCTCTTGGTCTGAATTATTCTACAATCTTCCCTTGCACATGAAAACAGTTTCACACAGACGGATGAGAGATCTACTTATCCAGGCCAGCTTTGTTTTATAAATGCTGATTTCAAAGAAAACATCCAAAAAAGAAAAAAAAAAAAAAAAAAAAAAGGAAGCATCCAGTAATGCCTGTGACTGAGTCTAAGTGGTAGATTTCATGGCCAAACCTACTTGACCTCAAAGCAGCAACATTTAGCACAGCTGACCACTGGCCTTCAAACACACTCTGCCCCAGTCTACCTGAACAGTATGGCTGCTCCTCTTGGTCTCCTACTGACCTTGGTACTCCTTCTGTTTCTCTTTCACTGGGTCTTCTTCAAGTTAATCCTCAAGTAATAAAAACGTCAAGGTTTTTTTTTTGGTACAATTTAGTTATACATAATGTTCACATTCATCACAGGGAATTTGTACCTATAGATGATATATCTTGGTTCCTCTTTCTTTTTTTCTATTCCCTCCTCCCTTCAACACCCCTTCCTGTCCTCATTTCCAAACTTTTGTTTCCATTTTATCCATCTTTTCTCATTTTTTCCCTTCCTTCCCTTCCCCCCCAGTTCTTCTTTCCTTCTGAACAATTTTTTCCTATTTCATAATATCTATTATAATCTGTTTCTTATTTACCTATAAACAATACAAATTTAAAAAAAGAAATGTCTGTTTTATCTTTCTCAGTGTACTTTTCCTTTAGAAATAATGTAGATTATTAAAAATAATTATTAATTATTATTAGAAATAATATTAATTATTAAAAATAATGTAGATTATTTTTTCTACTCTTAAGGTGTTGATAAGAAAACACATGTGTTTATATTCAATCCTGTAATTTTCCAGTCTTGAATTCTTATCTGATATTTAGATTGATGTATCAAAGGACTTACTCAAAATTCCCATTCAAATGAACCAAAGGTACTAAATATTCCTGTTAGAATACCTTCAGAAAAAAATGAAAAGCGCTAACAAATATTGGCAAGAGTGTAGAAAAACAGAGCCCTTATATCCTGCCGATAGGAATAAAAATTAATGCAAGCATTATGATAAACAATTTGGAGTTTTCTCAGAAAATCAAAAATATAATACTATAATTTCCAGAAAATATGATTTTGGATATATATCTAACAGAATGAAAATTTGTAATTGAAAAAAAATTACACATTTGTTCAAGCATTATTTACAAATCTGTTATGAAAACAATTAACCATTGATGGATGATAAATGTTACTTTTTTATTAATATAAAGAGAAAGAAATAAAAACAATGATAAAGAATTTCAAAACAAGATAATAGGAAATTAACAATGGTTAATATATTGTATATTGTTATATGCAAATTAGTTGCTCAGATTACAAGATATAGGCATGCAAAATTGATCAAACAACATAAGCACAAACCATTCTTTTCAATGAACTAAAAGAAATTAGTAGTATAATTATTCCAGCTATCTTGTGTGCATATATATATTGGTTTTCTTTTCCCTTCCCTCTTTTCTCTATTCCCCCTTCATAGTTCTTTCCTTTTCAGAAGTTTTTTCCTTTTCTCAATATTTATTATAGATTTTGGATTTTATTTACTCTTTCAGTTTCTTACACTACGGAGACAATACAATGTTTACATATGCAAGTCTGATTTATTTCACTTATGAGTATGGTCTCTAGTTGCATCCATTTCCCTATAAAAGCCTTGAGCTTATCCTTCTTTGTAGCAAAGTAGTACTCCATTGTATAGAAGACCACATCTTTTTCATCCATGCCTCAGTTGATGGGCATTTGCATTGTTTCCAAAATTTAGCTATTATAAATTGTGCTGCTATAAACATGGGTGCACATATAACACTATGGTATGATGTTTTTACTTCTTCTGGCAAAATACCCAGAAGGGGAATAGCTGAGTCAAATGGAACCTCTAATCCTAATTTTCTGAGGAATCTCCACACATATTTCCACAGTGGTTGTACCAGTCTACATGCCCACCAAGAGTGGAGAAGAGTTCCTTTACCCGACAATGCCTCCAGCATTTGTTATGGGTTGATTTCTTGATAGCCATTCTTTCTGGGGTAAAATGGAATCTCAGTGTTGTTTTAATTTGCATTTCTCAAATGAAAAATGATGGTGAACATTTTGTCATGTATTTACTTGCCATTTGCATTTCTTCATCTGAGAAGTGCATATTCATCTCAGATGTCCATTTTTGGACTGGGTCTTTGAATTTGGGGGGTCTGATTTTTTTTCAATTCTTTATATGTTCTAGATAGAAGTCCTTTGTCTGAGGGATAGTTGGTTAAAATTTTTTCCCACTCTGTGCTTTTTTTTTCACTCTGTAGGTGATTTCTTTTGATGTGCAAAAACTTCTTAATAAGATGAGATCCCAGTTGTTGATTCTTTGAAGTACTTCCTGTGCAGTTTGGTGTTTGTTCATGAACTCTCTGCCTACCCCTATGTCTTCAAGATTTCTACCTATGTTCTCTTCCAGTAGGTTTAGTGTTTCTGTATTAATATTTAAGTCTTTGATCCATTTTGACTTTAGTTTAGTGCATGGTGATAGACATGGGTCTAGGTTTAGTCTTTGGCATGTAGAAAGCCAGTTTTTCTGGCACCACTTATTAAAGAGGCTATCTTCCTTCCAGTGAACATGTTTGGTCCTTTTGTCAAAGATAAGGTGGCCGAGTGTGTTTGTAGTTGTGTTTGCATCTTCTAATCTTTTGCATTGATCCTCAGGTCTATTTTTTTTCCCAATACCATGCTGGTTTTATCACAGTAGCTTTGTAATATAATTTCAAGTCATGGATTGTGATGCCTCTTGAATTGCCTTTGTTGCCTGGGATTGGCTTTTCTATTCTGGGTCTCTTCTGTTTCCAAATGAATTTTAGGAATATTTTCTCTAGATCTGTGATGTATGCTGATGGTATTTTGATGGGGATTGCATTAAATCTGTATAACAGTTTTGGGAGTATGGCCATTTTCACAATGTTAGTTCTTCCTATCCATGAGCAAGGAATATCTTTCCATTTTCTCATAACCTCTTTAATCTCTATTTTCAGAATACAGTAATTTTCAATGTATAGATCTTTTACTTCCTTTGTTAGATTGATTCCTAAGTATTTCATTTATTTTGGTATTGTGAAGGGTGTTATTCCCTAATTTCTCTCTCAGTGATTTTGTTGTTTGTGTACAGGAATGCTATTGATTTTTGAGTGTTGACTTTGTATCCAGCTATGCTACTGAATTTGCTTATTAAATCTAGAAGTCTTTTGGTGGAGTTTTTGGGGTCTTCTATGTAGAGTATCATGTCATCTGTAAATACTGATAATTTAACTTCCTCCTTTCTTATCCTTATGCCTTTTATTTCTCTCTCTTTTTTAACTGCTCTGGCTAATGTTTCCAGAACTATATTGAAGAGGAGTGATGATAGTGGAAAAGCTTGTCTTGTTCCTGATTTTACAGTGAAAGCTTTCAGTTTCTGTCCCTTTAGTATGATATTGGCTCTTGGTTTTTCATAGATAGCTTTTATCGGATTGAGATAAAGACCATCCATTCCAATTTTCATGAATGAGTTTTTATCATGAATGAGTGCTAAACTTTATCAAAAGCTTTTTCTGCATCTATTGAGAATGTCATGTGATTTTTGTCTTTGGCTTTTTTGATATAGGTTATTATGTTTATTGATTTGCATATGTTGAACTATCCCTGCATTTCTAGGACGAATCCCACTTGGTTGTGGTGTATAATCTTCTTGATGATTTACTGCATTCTGTTTGCTACTATTTTACTGAGGATTTTTGCATCTATGTTCATTAGGGAGATTGGTCTGTAGTTCTCTTTCTGTTGGATCTTTCTCTAGTTTTGGTATCAGAGTAATACTTTCCTCCAGGTACGAGTAAGAGAGAATTTCTTCCCTTTCAATTTCATTAAAATGTTTGAGGAGTATTGGCATTAAATCTTCTCTAAATTTTTTGTAGAATTCAGCCGAGAATCCAACAGGACCTAGGCTTTTCCTTGTTTGCTGTTTTTTTTTTTTTTTTTTGTGGGTACTGGGGTTGACCTCAGGACCTCGCATGCCAGCAAGCGCCCATGCCACTAAGCAATATCACTGGCCCTTTTTTCATATGTGGGTTCCGGGAGTCGAACTCGGGCCCTTGCGCTTGCCAGGCAGGCGCTTACACCACTGAGCCATCTCACCAGTCCCCTGTTTGTAAGTTTTTAATAATGTTTTCAGTTTCATTAACTGATATTGGATTATTCAGAATTTTTATATCTTCTTGATTCAGCTTTGGTAATTCATACATTTCCAGGAATCTGCCCATTGCTTCTGTGTTTTCTATCCTATGTGAGTAAAGATTTTCAAAGTAGGTATTGGTGATCTCTGAATTTCCACAGGATCTTTAGTAATTTCATGCTTTTCTTTTCTTATTGCATGAATTTGAATTTTTTCTTTCCTTTTTTCTGATAAGGATGGCTAGGGTTTTAAAATTTTATTTATTCTTTCAAAGAAACAACTCTTTGATTCTGTAATTCTTTGTATTGTTTTCCTAGTCTCCATTGCATTAATTTCTGCTCTGATCTTTATAATTTCCTCCCTTGTATGGGTTTTGGGCTTGACTTGCTCTTCTTTTTCTAGAAGCTTGAGGTACAGCATTAGGTTGTTTATGCTCGTTCTGCTTTCCTGATGTGAGAACTCACCACTCTAAATTTCCCTCTGAGAACTGCTTTCATTATATCACAGTTTCCAGTAAGTCGTATTTGCAACTTTGTTTGATTGTAGATATTGTTTAATTTCTTCTTTAATTTCATGTGTGACCCATTGGTTGGTCAGAATGGTGTTATTTAATTTACATGTATTTGTGGAGTTTTTGCTGTTTATTTGGTCATTAATTTCCAATTTCATTGCATTCCAGTCAGATACTATCCATGGGATAACTTCAATTCCTTTTTATTTACTTAAGCATGTTCTATGGGCTAGTATATGTTCTATTATAGAGAACATCTCATGCACAGCTGAGAAGAATGTATATTCTGATGTTGTTGGGTGGAACACTCTGTAAATGTCTACTAAGTCCATTTGTTCCCAGGTTTGTTCAGTTCTGTTATTTCTTTGCTGATTTTTGTCTAGTTGATCTATCTCTTTTTGACAATGGGGTATTAAGTTCCCCCATTACAATCATGTTATTGCTTATTTGATTTTTCATGACTATTAAGATTTATCTAATATAGTTGCATGCTCCCATATTTGGTGCATATATATTTATGATTCTTATCTCCTCCTCTTGCATTTTTCCCCTAAGAAGTATGTAGTGGCCTTCTTTATCTCTTTTGATCATTCTTTCTTTGAAGTTTACATTGTCTTCAAACAGAATAGCTACCCCTGCTTATTTCTTGGTCCTGTTGCATGGAGTATTGTTTTCCATTGTTTGACTTTCAGTCTATGAATTTCTCTTTGAGTTAAATGTGTTTCTTGTACACAGAATATTGTTGAATTTTGTTTCATGATCCACTCTGCCAGTCTGTTTCTTTTGATTGGTGAACTGAGGCTATTTACATTGATGGTTATAACTGTTATGCATTGGCTTATCTTTGTCACGTTATCATCCCACTGTTGGTTCCCTACTTTTCCCCTCTGTTTAATGGGTTGCCATGCTTGGTGGTTTCTTCTGTTGTTGTTCTTGGAATTGTGGTCATTTTTAATCTCTGTCTAGAATATCTTTCAGTACCCTTTGTAGTGTTCGTTTGGTGGTCATGAATTTCTTCAGTTGTTCTTTGTCATGGAAGTATCTTATTTCTCCACTAATTTTGAAAGATAATTTCCTGGGTACATCAATCTGGTTTGGAAGTTGTTTTCTTTCAGGACTTGAAATACTTCACTCCAAGTTCTTCTTGACTTGAGAGTTTGTGCTGAGAAGTCTGCCATGATTCTGATGGGTTTCCCTTTATAGGGATCTGTTTCTTTTCTCTGGCAGATTTTAATGTTCTGTTCTTGTGTTAAATATCTGGGATCTTGATTGTTATATGTCTGGGTGTAGATTTATTTTGGAAATGGCTAACTGGAGTTCTATATACCTCACCTATCTGTATTCCCGATTCTTTTCCCATGCTTGGGAAATTTTCTGCTATTACTTCTGCAAATAATTTTTTATGTCATTTGTGTTGACTCCTGCTTTTTCATTGATACCAATTATTCTTATACTATTTTTCTTTGTGTCATTTTCAGTTGTTGAATTGTTATTTCCTGATCTTGTGTTATTTTCAAGATTCTTTCCTTTCGTGATCGCCAGCCAAGATCCTGTCTTCAAGGTGTGAAAGTCTGTTTTCAGTTTCATTCAAGTGGTTTTGCCAGCTTTCAATGGAATTTTTAATTTCCCTGGTATCTGTTTGAATTCATTTCATACATTCTGTCTCTTTCCTATATTGATCATTAACAGTTTCTATCCTCTTTCTATCATTGTCTAATATTTTTATGTATTTCTACTCTAGATTTGCTGAGCAATTCCTTTTTAAATGTCGACTTTTCTTTTTTTACCTGAGAGATTATTTCTGATCTGATTTCTTCTATACCTTCATGGATTTGCTTCTTTACTTCAGTTGCTATCATTTAAGAAATGTTAGATGTATGTCTTACATTTTCCTCTATCTCATTTTCTCCCAGACTTGTTCTGGGTAGGCTGGAGGTCTGAGATTACAGTTTGCTTCTGTGTGTTGTCATTTTCTATTTCAAAAGTTTTTATTTTGTTTTCTGCATTGATCCTTGTAAGTTTTTGTAGTAGGTAGCTTTATCACTAGTATCAAGGCCTCTCTAGGAAAGGTTTGGTCTTTGGGGATGTCTTTTGTGTGTAGGAGCTACTTGGTTTGTGTCTGTCCCAAAATCCTACCTTTCCAATTAATTAAGAGTGAGATGTTGGTAACTGTTTGGCTCAGTTCCTGGTGCTTTGGTGCTGGGGTGTGGTGAGATTATTGCCCCAGAACTTCCCAGTAATCTTACAGAAGTGAGAACAACTGATTAAAACAGATATGACATCCTATTAAAAGTAGTATAATTAGCAATAACAATAGCATCTAGCACAGTTTAGACACTGACAACCTGTGGTAACTACTAATTTTGTACTTTTAACCATAGGAGCAAAATCTACCATTACATTACAGAACCGATCATAAATTGGGAGCTTGTATGCAAAGTGTTTCCCCTTGGTAGAGTGGTTTTACCCTGTGTGGGAAAATTTAAGAAAGATAGTGGATAAAACAAAGATAACTGTAAAGAAAGTAGAAGCCAGGCTGGAGGACAAAGGATGATCAGGCACGCTTTGGGAAACTAGATAAGAGGGTAGAAGAGTAAGAACGAAGGAGTAAGCAAGGTATTGTCTGAACGTGATCTTTGGGTTTGGGGATGGGATTAGTTTTCTGTGGCTGGATTTCTCCCCATCCATTTAGAAAAGAGAAAAAACTGATAAGAGAAAAGAATAGAAAAAAGAAAAAGAGAAAGAAACAAAAAGAAATGAGAAAAGGGGAAGGCCCACCCACCTGCTTCTATTCTGTGCGTCTTTGTCCCCAAGCACAATGCTGGTTCACCGAACTGACCACCTATTGGCTCATATTGTTTTTGTTGCTTCCGACAATTTCACACTGCTAGTCCCACCTGTCCATCCTGTGCACCCTGGCTGGGGTCCCTACTGTATGGCTGAATTTCCCACAGGTCTCTGTGTCTTCCCATGGTAATTTTCACCTAGAGCCCAGCAGTGAGGAAAAGAAGGGCCAGTCTCTGTGTTTTCCTGTGCTGCTTTCCAACTGGATCAAGGTTATCTTAAAATTTTGTGGTATATATCTACAATAAGGTACTATTTATGCATAAAAAATGAAAGAAATCCTGACATTTGCTACAATGAATCTGGGGGATTCATTGCTAAATGAAATAAGACACAAAAAGACAGATGCTGGTATATGAAATGTATGTGGAACCTTAAAAAACTTGAAATCACAGAAGTGGAAATTAGAATGGTTGCCAGGAGCTAGGAAGTAGGGGCAATGAGCAAACACTGGTCAAATTGTACATGCTTTCTGTGGCAAGGTGAAAAAGTTCTAAGCCTGGGGTGAAGAAGAACAGTAGAGCATAGCATATGTTCAGCAAGTGTGAAGCTCTGTGTTCAATCCTCAGCACAAAAACAAACAAAAACCCATGAAATACAGGGATCTAATGTATAGCATGAATGGCAATACATGGATTAATTAATTTGATTGTGGTCATTGCTTTCCCTCTCCCCCTACACATTGTTCTCCTGACCACATCCCATTTTTTTTCTTATGTGGGTTCTGGGAGTCGAACTCAGGACCTTGCGCTTGCCAGGCAGGTGCTTATGCCGCTGAGCTATCTCACCGGCCCTACAACCCATTTGCAAAAGATCTTCTTGCTTCTTCTATCAATCTTTCATTTTGCTCTTTATTTGTACTTTGCCTATCTTGAATAAGAAATGAATATACATACTTCAAGTTATATTTTTCATAATATGTATATGTTTTAAATCAATACACTGTATACCTTAAATTTTTGTCAATTATATATTTTGAAATTAAAGACTCATATATAAGATGCATATGACTCATATAAGAATAAAATAGGTCAATTAAAATATCTCAAAGCTTTTCAAATAAATAGAAATATGTTTTCATCTCAGTAAGATTCAAAATTAAATTTAAAATAACGTCCAATTGTATACATATTTTTTTTAGTGTGGGTACCAGGAACCGAATTCAGGACTTCATGCTTGCCAGGCAGGCACTTGTGTTGCTGAGCTATATCACTGGCCCCCAATTGTATACTTAACTATGTTATTCAATATGAATGTCCAATTTTGATAAACTAAATAAAACATGATTCATCTCTTCATAGTTAGCCTATGAATAAAAACAAGGGGAAGTTAAAGTCAAAATCTCAAAAGTTTGCTTGAGAGAAGGAAATGTATACACTCTACTAAATACTGTATTTAATAAGCAACGCGGTTTTTAAGCTACAAAAAAAATCTGTTAACCTTAAAAATGCAAAAGAGGAAATCATAAAAATCATAGTAATATATCAAATTATTACAAGTAATACATTAACCAGGGATATAGCTCAGTGGCACAGAGCCTGCCTGGTAAGTTCAAGGTCCTGAGTTCAATTCCTGGTACAAAATCAAAAACAAAAACAATGAAGAAATGAAAAAATTAATACATCAAATTGTAGCTATGTTCAACACTGATTTTTGACTACACTGAGAATTCTAAGAAAAACTCATGATTGTCAGTCTTTATAAAAATTTCCTCCTTTTTTCATTCTTCCTTTAGCTCTTGAAACTTATGCCTTTGCTCTTCGTGCCAAGCTTTAGGAGACTATGTTAGATATTTGAGTGCATATTTTATATTATTCTTTAATTTTATTAGTATATTTTTGCAATATATCAAGTTTAGATTCATCTTAGTGAGCAGGTGCTTGTACACAACACAGCTTGATTCCTTTTTTAATCTGCTTTCCCTACCCACCCACTTTTCTCCCTCCTCTAAATCCCACTTCTCTATTTTCATTCTTATTGTTATCATTATTTTTAGTTCATGCTTATGACAAATAGTGTTTACATTCATTGTGGGTAAGTATTTGGTTCAAGTAAGGGATCCGTTTTAAATATTTCAATTCCCTTTCCCTCCCTCTCTCTCCTCCATCTCATTCTCCTAAACACTTCCCATTAGCAAAAGATCTATCTCCTTGCTCCTTCTATCAATCTCTAATTTTTCTCTTTATGTGTATTTTTCCTATCTTGAATGAGAAATGCCATACTTTAGAATAAATAGAACTGATAATGATATAGCAATTTAAAACATGTATACCTTATTTGAAGAATATACCATGATATTCTATATTTCCATAAAACTGAACTCATGCCTCAGTGCAGCTTTTCTTATAAATTATTGTACTGCTTTGTCTCATCATTACAAAAATGTGTAAAAAGCCACAATTGTGCCCTTCATAATTATAATTTTCTTTTAAGTGCCTGTTATCTGGTGCTTAGGAATTAGAGTAATTTGTGTTCCTACCACATCAGATGAATGTACATGGTTTATTTGTGAAGTGAAGCTGAGAACTGTAAAGGAAGACTGGAGAAGTGATTCAGGAAGTAAAATAAATTGATAAAGGGGGACTTATTCAAAAGAATTATACTGTGGATACATGTTCCTTAACTCAGCTTATGAACTTTGTGAATGCCGATAACCTGTAGGCTCAGAGTGAAAAATGAGAGAACCTGATGATTTATCATCTACTAATTCCTTTCATGCTTTGATTAAGAACTTTTCCCTAGCATTTTTATGCTTGTCCTCATGGGCAACGTGGACACAAGGACCCCACACGTTCTGTCCATTGATATCCAGACCTAAAATACACTGTCATGGTAAGGTCTGCAATTATGAACAGGAACACCAATGACATCTACTTCAGTATTAATATGTTAACACTGCACTTTCTATAGTGGTTGTGAAATCATAATTGCTATTTGAAATAAAGCACACACATGGTTGAGACAATTATTTAATTATGTTATATGCATGTAGAAATACGCCCAAATTAACCTATTATTCTATTTTTTTTTAATATGGATATCGGGAGTTGAACTCAGGACCTCGCACTTGCCAGGCAGGCGCTTATGCCACTGAGCTATCTCACTGGCCCTATTATTATTTTTTTTTTTGTAGGTACTGGGGGTTGAACTCAGGACCTCACTCACCAGTAGGCACCCACGCCACTGAGTGATATCACCAGCCCTATTCTTTAAAATTAATACACACCAATAAAAAATTGATGACTTACCCCTACTAGTTTAATTTTGCAATAAAGTAACTATATAAATAATGAAAACAAGTGCATATTAGTGCATGTGACCATACTTTGAAGAATTTAAAAAATATTCCAGATAATTTATTTTGTAAACTGAATTTGTGCAAACTTCATTTAAGTACCTACCTCATTGCAAAGAATCCCCAATTTTCCTGTCCATAATATATGAGTAATAATAGTTTCATAAACATTAACATGCTTTTTCCTATGAAAGAATTTACTTCTAAAAGACAATGTAGTGTAGTTTACTGAAGCCCATCTAAATACTTCTGCAACAATGAAGCTGTGTACGTTAGTGCATTAAGAATTTTACATTCATATATCTGTTTTGTCCCTACTCTTCTCTTCTACTGGGTATTTTCCAAATTACTGAGCATTAGTTAGTGCTTTCTGGTAACTGTCCTTTGCTAACACCAGGAATCTCATGCTAAGAACCTGTTTGTTGTCTTTCAGTGTATTTAAAGCTCTAAATTTCCTGAAGAGGCAGGAGAAGACTCCTTACCTGTTCATCCAGTGACTTCATGGAGACTCACCTTCTACATGTTGGTCTTTAATCTAAAACTCTGAGACAGTTTTTATAAGTCCTTTATTATCTTCACTTTTTATTTGTCTTACATTGTTTCCTGCCAAATATAGAAAAGAGGAAGCCTGCAAAACTCAAACGATTACCAAAAATTAATGGTCCAACATGCGATAGGAATTCTGTCTGCAATGCATGTTAATCATGATTGTATCTCTATATTTCTCTATTGCTAGTGTTTCATAGTATCATTCAAATATTTTTCTTAATCATACATACTTATTTGAATATTTTTAATGTTTAGTGCGTGTATCTTTTTCTGGACCATGGATTCTCTTATATATTTAAAAAAATTATGATTTCACATACACCTACAAATGTATTTTCTTTTCCTGGAAAACATGCCTTTTTTTATTTTACTTTTCAATTAATTCCAGCAGGTAACAACAGCAATTATTTTAAGAGTGTATGTAGCTGTAGCAGAGAAGTTAATATTTGATCCATTATCCATCAGCTAAAATTTACCCCTCCTTTTCAGAAGGAGATAGTAATTAGAAGTCAATGTTTAGTAAAATCTAGGCTTTATTTGGTGAGGATAACTATATGTCAGACATCATTATATAAGTTATTGAAGATACAGGGTTCTAACTGTTGTATAGCACTGTTGTTGAAAGCCAAACAAAATACAGTGTTTGGAGGTACTGAGATAAAAAATAAAGTGTTATTGTTAATTTTGTCTTAATCTATGAGTTGTGATTTGTTTAATAGTTGTACATGTTAGAGGCTTCTAAACTACACTTATTCCTATACCTATACCTATTCCTATACCTATTCTTATTCCTATACCTATTCCTATACCTATTATTTTACCTATTCCTATACCTATACATATTCCCATACCTACAACTATTTTCCTTGCTTATTTTCTTTCTGAGATTTTCCCTCTCTTTGATCACAAGCCTCATTTTTCTGCTTTTTGGCCCTCTTTAGAAACTGTTCATAGACTATCTCTTTCAGATTATTCAGCATGAATCCACACTCATTTGACTGGAACCCTGTTGTATGATGGCAAGGTATAGCAGAAATATTTCATGACATTATGATAAAAATCCCAAACTTTTAATGTACTTGGGTCCCAAGGGTATGAAATTGACATATATGTCCTAGATTCACTTTCTACTTTGTGCGTGACAAGAAGTTTATAGTGGACTGGATTTGGAAAAATGTCTTTCCTTGCTGGGGGAGGGTAGGCTCTAATAAAGTCTTTTCCCCTGTTTTTTTCTGCCCTTCCTCTGCAACAGATATGAGAGAATCTTTGTTGCTCACCACCATGACTATCTGGTGGGATTCCTAGTTAAAATCTATGAAAATGTGAGATGTGCCCTAGATTTTCAGCTCCAGATGTTTCAATCTCAAAGTGGTTCACATTCAGATCCAGAAATTCATCAGAATTAGCATTCTATTCATCCCACATATTTACGGCTTTGGTAATCACTTTTACAACTCTAATTTTCCAGTCCCTTAGAATTTGTTGGTGGTTTTGTGCCACATGACTATAGTTGCTTGATGGTTCCATAAAACAAAATAACTGTTTTTCAGCTTGTATAGCTTGGTCTTGTTAGGATGAAAATGGTATCTTCTAAACACTTCACATTTCAGTGCTATAACTAAACATATTGTTCAACTATTTTTTATTCTAAAAAATAACCTCCATAATTTCATTTGAAAATTTCTGTATTAGAATACATGGAAAAAGTTTTCCTTTAATAATTGGATTATACAAGGAGCACCTTTGTTTTCCATCAAATGTTATATACTATCAATAGGAATTTCTTACACATCCTTCGTTCATCTTGTTCTTCAAAAATCACTCAAAATCTCTGCAAAATTGAACAGGTTGTTATATCTTCACTTGTCTTCTTATTTCTTCTCCTGTGTCCCTCTCATTTTTTAACATGTACCCTATATTTTTTTCCATCGTGCAGTCTCTTGTGCAATAATGCAGATGTATTCATGAGGAGTCTCTTGGCTTTCCAAGAGCTGGCTTAAATAAAAGCCACATGGTTGCAAAGACCTATTCGCAGCACCCACTGTTGTGTACATAAATAGCATTGAAAGTCTTCCCCTGGATTATCAAAAATCTAGTCCAGCTTCATGTGTTTTCCATAGCACTTAAATCATATGTGAAAGAGTATTCATTTTTTCTTTGGGAGTGAGTATGGTCACCTTTTTTTTCAAAGAATCTTGTCATAACCTTTTGCAACTGATTCATTTTCTTAGCAATCAGTTATTTGATAAGTTCTAAAAATTTTACCTGAATATATATATATATAGGTAGATAGATTATATATTATATGATATGTAATATATATTAATTATATAGTATATATATATATATATAATATATATGAATATAAATGTGAAAATGTTGGGAAAATAATAGTCAAGATAATGTAGAAAACGTGTTGTTTTCTTGAGAAAGGCATACTTCCCTGAAATATTTGATACAATCTGATGCAACCAGTAGTGTTATCATATCTTATGAATTTTAGTATACAAAAAAGAGTAGACATTTTCATTGTACTTAGAGACCATACCATCATATTGAATGGTTTTCTCTTAAATATTAACTAAGCAGATCCACAAGCTGAAATATCACATGATTTCTCCTATATGAGAAACCCAAAATATAAAGATCAAAATAAAAAGTAGATAATTGGAAGTAGAGAGATAGATCTTTCTCAAGTGGGGAGGGTATAAAGAGATGGAGGGGAGAAGAGTGGGTGGTGATGAAAAAGAATTAAAATGTGGTACATTTATGTACCAACTCCAGATAAGGAATGTGATCATTATGTACTGTAAACATGTACGGAGAAAAAAAATTAAGCATCAGTGATACTGGTTGTGGCATTTTTTATGTGTAAAAAAATGAATGAACTTCATATCATACTTGTTTATTTCTATAATTTCTGTCATTTATGTGTAAGATAGTAAGATTTTCCATCAATAATTTCTCTTTCTGAAAGCACACTGATATATTAATACTATGTGCAACTTAATGCAATGTTTCATTTTTAAAAAGAAATCTCCAATAGTTGTGTTTGTGAATGCAAATATTCCCACAGTAAAAGTAAAGTTAGTAGATGAATCACTTAAAAATCCATCTGATGGGGCAAGAAACTGTTCAGAGTCAACTGGTTAAGAAAAATACTCTTTCCTTCAGCCTTATTTAAATTTTTCTCTCCTTGCTTCCTTCCAACCTCATTCCATTCTAATACCAGGAATTTTTACTACTATAGCCGAAAGTTTACATACCTTGACATTCATATATTTAACTCTAAACACTGTTATGGTGGGTTTAAGATATGGGGTCTTTGGAATGTGAGGAGGTCATAAAAGTGGAGCCTTCATGAATAGAGCGAGTCCCTTATCATAGAGATATGAGTCAGTAAATCAAATCTCAGATTTTTAAAAAGTACATTGCAATTAAATCTCTAAATTCTAAATCATCCAACAAGATTTAAGCAGCATGTGTTAACGGCAATGCAGTTTGAAATATGGGAAAGGACAGTTAAAGAGCAGCATGTGAAGGAAATACATAGATGAATAGCATAAGGCTAAGCTGCTGCTACAGCTGAGTCAGGTCAGTGAAAGAAGAGACTGATGCTGGCATGACAGCCCATCCCTTCCAGCAAGGCCATTCCCTGCACCACGCAGTTCCCATTGCTATAGCATCTAAAATAGAAGTTAGGGTCTTCTAGGAGAATCCTTTACAACATAGACATAGTTTTGCATGACTCAAATACAAATCTGTGTAGTTTTTCCACAAGAAATCTTCTTTACGTCTATCACTGTGGGGACACTACTGATTTCTTCGTTTGCGTATTTGGATACTGTACCATTTCACATATCTCTATCTCTATCTCCAAGGTGTTTATGTTTGCTGTCCACTTTTCCATAGAACTTTCTACATCACTTATCACCTTCAGGTATCTACGTTCCCTTCTCTGACAGTTCCAAAAATCTATGTTTTTGTTCTGTTTTGTTTTGTCTTCATTTTGTTCTGTTAGCTGATTTGTCTCTAGAGAGGACTTTTTGTTGTATTTTCCTAAGTCTTTTGGGGTAGAAGTCAAAATTATATGTAGGACAGTAAAAATAAAACATCATGTTATTTTTTGTACCTTGAGAAAGTCAGTGCTTGCATTCCACCTCCTGTGTGATCCTTATATTCAGGCATAGTTCATGCCCTTGCAAATTCACCTTTCTAATTGGATAAAAAGCTAATTTTTATGTTAACCAGGATCTTTGTTGTTATTAAAATATAAACATATATTATCGTACATCAGTATCTTTTTATCATCTGTTTATCATCTGTGTAGTCATGTTGATTTTTAATTATTTTTTATTGAACCAAAAATGTTTTTATATTGTATTTTCCTATATTCTGTCTGATGTATCAGATAAAGACTGATTACTTTGTATTCCAGTACAATTTAATTACAATTCAAAGAAAGAAAATATATTATCGATATTTAAAATTAATTTTTCATTCAGGCATTAATGTTTCATTCAGAAATGAATGTTTCTTCAGACATTTCATCCATGTCTAATAACACTCCTGGCATAAAGCAGTTAAAGGAGAACTCTATAAATGATATCTGAAGATGACAATATATCAGGTACGTTTGCTCTGATGTTTTATAAGAATTGGGTGTTAGCTTTGCCTTTTTATGTTTGATAGGCAGGAAGTTAAATGTCACATTTTTAATAGTTATAAAGAATTAAATTTGTTTAAATCAACTAATTACTAGCTTTTCCTTGCCCATTTGTATTTTTACATAAGAATAAAACAAAAAAGAAAAAAATTCATATCAGTAATAAATTATGTTGATGTTAAAGTTTACATTATCCAGCAGTTTTTATAGTTTTTGATCATTGTTATGGTTTGTGTCTAGATGACCCCCAAAGCAATCATAGGGCTTTTTCAGAGGTGGCTGAATCTAAAGTGTGTGATGCTGGGATTAAGGATGTTTGATTAGTAAATCAGTCTACTGATTGGTTTGGTATAGTTCAAGCTAGGGTTAACTGTGTGAGTGCTGCCCACTCTATGGTGGGTAGTCTGCATACAATACAAGGGACAGAAAGAATCTTATCTCTATCCCTTGTTGCTGTTGCTAATTTCTGCCAACCATGAACTGCTCTCCTCCCTGATGGCCCTCTTCCAACCCACCCTGCCTTTGAGCCAGGTGATTATGGACTGAAATTTCTACAAACTGCGAGCTAAATAAAACTTTTCCTCTTTTAACTTTGTGTGTTGGGTATTTTATCTCAGCAGCAAAAGAATAGATTAAGACAATCATTATTTTAAATAATGGTAACACTAAAATACTTTTAAAATTCAGTCATATTTCAGAAATAGACTTTTGTGTAGTTAGTATAAAAATTTTTAATAGAAATTTGAAGTGATTAGCTGATTAAATTATACTTTTTTGCCATGAACTTGACTAGATTGCCTGTTTCTTAAATCCAATGTGGCAAGAAACAAGGAGCTAATATTCCCATAAAAATAAAAGTGAGTGCTAATTTAAATACAAAATAATTCATCATCTGTTATTCTATATATTCTATGTTTACCTGAAATAAGTCATTTTGTGATAAAATAAGAAATTTTATTAATATAAAAATGTTGCTTGTACTGAATGTCTATGAGAGGATTTCCTTTGATAACTTTCAAGGTGTGGCCAGAAAAGACGATGGCTGACATAAACTGCATGTTCACATTAATGGAATATTATTAAAATTTTTAAAAAGTTAGTAATCACTGGAAGTTATCAAACCTTTCAAATCTCATTAAACACGTTTGTTTGCATATGCCCCTTCTTTGTATTATTTAATTAATGTGTATGGCTTCTAAAGAAAGTGATAATTAGTTCTCTATAATTTTGTGGCAGTAATGATTATCATTAAATGTATTTCAGTAGTCTTTTCAGATTTAATTAGAATATGGCACTCACTATGTGAAAGAGTTTTTACCCAACTGAAATAGTTTTAGATCATTCTAAATCATCTCTATATTTAAATTTGAGGAATATTTATTGGGTATGACATAATAAGTTTAAACAAGATTGAATTATGTTGGGGTTGGTGAGATAGCTCAGTGGCATAAGTGCTTGCCTGGCAAGTGGATCCTGAGTTCGATCCCTGGTTAAAAACTTTAACTTTTTGAGACTATATGAATCATTGTGCTTTTGATTTCTAAAATATTTAATTGAAAGACTTTTTTTAAGGCTCCCTGAATTGTCTATGAACTGATGTTTCACCATTAAAGACATACAAGTTAAGAGGATTGGGTTTTTCTCAGATTTCTAGAAAGCTTAGAATAGTTATTTGTAGAATTAAATAACTTGTAAAACAGATGCAATTATCAATGAATCCAGCATCTTTTTTATTAGGTCATATTTGTTATATAGGATGATATAATTTTAGTTTAGTATATTTGTACATATAACATAATTTGATCGTTTTCAGTCCCTCCAATACTCCCACCTTTCTATTCCCGTCTTCCTCCCCCTCCCTTTTCTCTAATGGTATCCTTTCATCCTCCTCTGGAAGTACAGTGGATATTTTAAAATCTCTGAGACAACCTGATAGCTTCTGGAGGTAAGTCACTGGAAATATGGAAAAGCTTAGGGGCCCTCTTAAGATTATAAATAATAGGACACAGAAAATAACCTTCACAAAGAGGACAAAATAATGAAACATAAGAAGTGAGGACTCTAGACAAAGAGGATAACAAAATCTTATACAATGAGAAGGTTGAACTGACTGTGGAGTTTTATATATGCTAAAATAAAACTTGAAGATATACAAGAAGCTATTAATATGTCCAAAGACAAGAGAGTCATTTTTAAACATTTCTGAGTCTAGACAGCATACCAATAGCTAATTAGTGTCAAGCATAGTAGGAATTTTGCCACCTTAGCATACTGTAAGTTTGTCTTCTCTCTGTAGACTTTCTGTCTTAAGTGGGCTCATACTATCATGGGAAAATTTTTAACAGAAAAATGAACTGATTATTGGACAAAACTGCATTTGTGACAGAGTTATCATAACTCTTTCTATTCTCTAAAAGCAGAGAGCATTCTCATTGATATCTATATAGATAGATATAGATATAGATATAGATATAGATATAGATATAGATATATAGATAAATAGATTCCCCAGAAAAATTTTTCAAGGAACAAAGACCAGAAGAAAACTAAATAAATGGACAGAACTGCATCAGAGTTATACTTCTCCTTAATCTACCAACCACTACTGAAGTAAAAGGCTAATACAATGTGGAAAACTAATATTTATAAAAGTGTAAACTACTTAAATCAAGTGTCATAATTGTATAATCTCAACATTGAAAATGAGCAAGGTGAGGTTTTAGATATATAAGGAAAAAATAAAATAAATATACTTGACATTTAATAATGGCAAAATCACTAGTGATTTTCACTGTTTTGTATTTACTTCACCAAATGTAATTGTTTTATAACTAATAACATAAAAATTAAGAAAAAAACATTTTAAACCCAAAACAGCAAAAAAATTTTTCATAGGTAAACAAAAGGAAAATGGCACATTTTTAAAAATGACCTGAATCTCTCTCTTAAAAAATAATTGAGGTGTTCTTTCTTGGTTTAGTTTGGTTTCATTTCATTTCATTTTGCTTTGTTTGAGACAAGGTCTTACTATGTAGTTCAGGCTGGCCTCAAACTTACTATGTAGCCCAGGCTGGCCTTGAACTTATGGAAATTCTCCTGCCTCAGCCTCCTGAGTACTGGGATTAGACGCATGCACTTGGCTATTTAGGTCTTCAAAATAGGGTTTTTGTGTGATATGGTCTTGAATATGACCATTACAACATAACTCTAGTGACAACACTATTCCATATGAACTTGTAAACGAGATTTTTTTTACACCAAGCATAACATATCCTTAGGGCACACAGAACATAATAAATCTTTTCATGTCAATCTAAAGTAGAGAAAAGAACAGTACAACTCAGAATTTAAAACAGTACTTGAAATGACCTACATAATGCAGAATTTCAGTCACTCTGATTAAAAATGTTCATAGCTAAATATGATAAGTATTTTTAAATTCCAATTACACTGTTAGTACCTGAGTCATATTAGATAGCTTATTAAATAATAAAATTACTTTCTCGCTGGCATTTTTTGTTTTTCTATAAAAATCTACATTTATATGAAAGCAAATAAATATGATTGAAGAATATGAGAGTATAAAATGTCATGGGTTTGCTTTATTAAATGCAGTAAAAATTCAAAAGATAAAATTACGCTTATGAATAATCAAGACTGAAATATGAAGGCACCTAAGAAAATTGTTATTGATGTGTTTTGATTTTTGTAAAAATGATTCATATTTAAGTTTTGCATATTATTTCAGCCCATAACAATACCTTTAAAATGTATCTTTGCAAAGTGCCACACTTACTTAAAGTTGTATGTACCCAAATGTTCTCTGCAGTGTTGTTTATAGGAGAACAAATGCATAATATTATGAATGTTCCTATTAAGGAAAGTAGTAAGCTGCATACTTTATAATGTGAATTCTAAATACAAATAGTGAAGAGCTATATTCATTTAGAGGCAATTAGTTTTAATATACAGTTAGCAGATAAAATAAAAATATATTTCTGCTAAAATTTTAAAAAGACAAAACATACTTGTTAGAGGGAAAGGCGTCTCTGAAACTTTTAGCAGTGGCATCTTCTAAGGTGGGAGGTGAGAAGGTCAACAGTGAAGGAAAATTTTACTGTTTTATTTATTTATTCTATTTTATTTTATATTACTGATTATATTTGATGAGTCTTAAATAATGCATATATAATAACAATTACACAGAAATTAAAGTCACTAGATTCTCACATGGTGCATTTATATATTTCAGCGAATGTAACAGTGACAGAAAGAAAAGATGGCCAAATGAAGTCTACATTCTCATATTTCTCTGTTGTTTACAAATGCAGATAGAGTTGACATGATAGTAGTTTATATATCTACTGGATATTCAGATGCATATGAGAAATAAAATTATGTTTTGTTTCATTATATCACTTTTTATTACTTTTAAATTATTCTCCCTCATAATTGTAGTGTTCGATTCAGGAGTCTCACATTTATTGACTTTCAACAAGTTTTTATAGCCTTCAGTGTTACAAACCTAATGATAACTAGAAATAAAGGTAATAATTACATGGCTTCTGCCCTTATAGATCTCACAAGTTTGCCTAGAGTGAAGAATAAACAGATATTTTAATGAAATAACATAATTATTATTTTGAAAGAGAACATCTGATTCTGAGTAGGTAGACTTCAGTGTTCCATTAAAACCTGAATAGACATTTTTAAGATCATTTACCCAATAGGTATTTCTGACTAGTAACAGAAATTACATGCCTGAGAATGGGCAACACTAATGGGAAAATACACTACAGGCATGGGTTTTTTGATGAGGCTAATATTTTACCATGAGATAGTATAGATAATATTATAGATTGCATATAGAATACACAGATGTTTTATCGTCAGAATTCCCCAAGGATCCTCTTCAAGAACCTCAAGGAAGTGACTTTCTACATTGGACAATAAATCTGCTTTAGAGCTTAGTTAGCATGGGCCTTTATTGATCACTGAAAAGACCCTTAATAACTTGTACTCACTACAGGTGACTGGGAATGCTAAAGAGTATCTTGGAGTTTATGTCTCCAGTTAACACAAGCGATAGGTTACTGTTTCATCAACCACTGAACCTTCTGGGAAGGTTAAGATGAGCATGCAAGGAATCCTTCAGAAGGCTGTGGTCCTCAGAAGTTCTGTTACTTCAAGGAGACTTTCAGATGATGCAGATGAGAAAACAGAATTTCCACCCAAGTTGACAGATTATGGCTCATGTATGTAGTTGTTTTAGTTATCTCTTTCTCAGATTCTGAACACAATAACTGTTTATGGAGATCTCTAGCTATTATACAGCATGTTACCCACATTATTTCTTAACATATATGTCTAATTGGTGTTTAGAAAACTCACAACTCGAATTCACACACAGCCTAGTCAAATCACACAGCTAATTTGATTTCTATTTTTGCAAAAATTTTCCCATGGCTGGTGAAATCATTCCTGTACCATTATTATGCTACTTTATACCTCACACTAGACTGGTACTTATCAGGAAAGCAAAAATTTTAAAAATTCAACAGAAGTTACATAAGAAAATATGAACGCTAAGGTAATACACTGTTCTCCACTGTTCTGTGAAGCATATGTATCTTTCTTACCACTTTCTTACCATTTGAAGGCTGTAATATTTGTAACAACACTTTGAATAAGATTAAGAACAAGAGTTTTAGTGTTAGAGAAGGATATTTGACCCTTTTAGATGTCACCAAACCTTATCTACTGTTTATAAATGAACATAGACCTAAACAGCTCATGTAATTCAATTGTTTTTCCCTTTCACTTGGCATAACTTCGAAAATTGTCGAATGTGTAACTTCTACCTTATTTTTCTGGGTATCCTTGTAAATTTCAAATGATTGGAAATGTATGAAAGCTGTATATCTATCTGTATCCATACCTTCATCTACATCTACATCATCTATGTCTATATCTATATCTATGTCTATATCTATCTATCTATAGCTATATATCTATTTGCTTTCTTTTTCATATGGCTTGTTTTTATTTACTGATCAATGTATTAAAGGTCATTTTAAAATATTTCTTGCAGCAGATTATTCTGCAAAGGACACTTCAGGAAAGAGTATCTGAAAGACACCTTTGGCCATGATGGAGACTGCAAAAGTCATTGAGATTGGTGTATATTTGATTGCAGTCAACATGGAAGGAGTGACTTATGAACAAGTGACAGGACTATATTTTCAGGCCTGTTCAACATTAGCCATCTATTTCTTGTTCTTAATAGCTTGTTAAGTTTAATGGGCTGCTTTTTTCCTGCTCTTCAATACATGTTCCTGTTTCTTACCATTTTGGTTATAAATTTCAGTGTTTTTAATGTGTAAAATCTCTACTAATGAACAGAAGGCAGGGCAGTCACTCTTTCAACTGTGACAGATTAACTAATAGTCAACTTGTAACACCCAGCTGAACTGAATCAGTGTGGTTCTGGGTGTGGAAGGCCCATTTGAGGATTGTTGTCAACAGCATAAAAGAACAGGAGGGGAAGATGGTGTGCTGTTAATTCTCCTGGAGAAGCTTGTCATGCTGACTTTTCTGATATGAACTTAGCTGTTCTCATCATTGGAGGAGCTCAGGTCCTCCCTGTCACTGAGGATGGCAGAGGTTCTTTTCAGGGCAGCTCTGTTCCTCACTTTGAGCATCGCTTCCTGGCTCCAGTGCAAATCCTTCATCCAGGCTGGTGCAGACTTTCTAGCTCCCACCACTGACCTTTGGCCACTAACAGTGCAGATTCTTGATACGGACTTGCATGAGACATTGTCATCGGCTCTGGGCCTCCAGTTGGATTTCTGGAGGAAATTGCCATGGGCTCTAGGTCTTCAGGTGCACTCATGCAGGACATTGCCATGGGATCCAGGCCCTCAGCTGGATTCTTTGGGTCTCTACTGTGTGGAAAGATATGCTGCACTCTTCCGCATTTGACTCTTTGGAAGAATATTATAAAATAATCCTATAAATTATGTGTCTTGTATTAAATCTTTTCCCTTGTAAACCCAAACTACAATATAACCTGCCACTTTATTTGAAAATGAAAACTGAAGATTTTTCTGTCCCCAATTATTTTCTGGTAGGAATATTTGAGGACCTGTTATTCTAAGAAGGAATATATCCAAGGCCACTTTGAGAGAAGATATTTCCATATTGTGCCATGATTTCCTTTTCTTTGAAATTCTTCTACCACTATCTGGCACCATCCCTATCATTTGATGGATGTGAATGATGTAGAAAGGGAAAGATTTGTCATTACAGATTGATAAAGCAGATGTTAAAATGCATTTTATACTATATCTCCAAATTTTTACAAAATATACGGGGAGAAAATGTGGAGCCATTAAGAAAATGGGAAATTATTTTTAAATGTAAAAACAAAATTTTCAAAATTGTACATAATTATAATTGATATAAAAATCTGCCTCTAAAAACCATCATACTGTAAATGTTGCCTGATAGCAATATGTGTGAAGGTAATAGCTTGAACAATTTAAAAGACAATATTGAAGGTTTTTTTGTATATGGCTAGGCTTCTTAGAGATGATATACACTAATTTTTTTGGTCCTAGATATATGCTTATGAGAAAGTACTCTTGATTATTATCTGTCAGAGACTTTAAAACAAGTAAGATTATAATTTGTTTAAGATATGTTTTATTTATTCATTCATTCATTTATTCACATGTCATTTAAAAATTTGTTATAATAGGTTGGTCTCAGAAAATAAGCCAGCCATTTCTAGTCCTCAGCACTAAATCACGCACTGTCCCTTTTTTTTTGTGTGTGTGTGTGTGTGGGTAACGGGAGTCAATCTCAGGACCTCACGCTTGCCAGGCAGGCACTTATGCTGCTAAGCTATCTCACCAGCCCCACTGTCCCTTTTTGAATACATAGTCATCTCTAAACTGGCATTACTAATGAATGTTATGTCTAAGCTTCTTAAAAATCATACTTTTAAATAGATTAGAATCCAGAAGTAATGTGAAATTTCACTATAATTTTTGTTTGGTTCTTTGGAGTTACCTTTGGATCACTTAAAAATTAGTATTACACATTGACAATAAGTTCAATATTGATTGAAAAAGTTTTAAATATATATTTTATACCTGGAATAAAATACCTGGAATAAAAAGTTCTAAATATATATTTTATACCTGGATATCTTCCCCTAACATCCCCTTTTCCTACCATTTTTATTATCCTCAGTGATATGGAGATTTTTAATGGTAAATTATTAGTTCATCAAAGTAAAATATAGGAATGAAATACACAGCAAGCAAGTATTTGTAAGGAGGTATGTTTGTACTATCTATGAGTGCCTCCTAACCTAATCATTAGCAAATCATTAAGCAGATTCCTAGAAAATGCATTGGAGAAAGCATGGAATCAGTATCTTGTGTTTTTCAACAATTTTAAAATGAGTTCCTTTTGATAAAATTAGTTTCCTGTCCAACATTGAATCGTATGAAAATATGGTTTTGATTTTGGTGAGTTTGTTATATAAAACTGTCTAATCATATTTAACATGACAGAAAAAAAGACCATGTTGTTTTGTATAGTGATACTGCCAATCTCTATTGAAGTATCTTTCATGCATGCTTGCGTTTTGCCCTGTGAAATCATGGTGATGGTACATGATTAGAACTGTCAAAGTTTTATGTGTTCTTTTGAATTTATAATTTACCCCTTTTAACTTGACAGGCGATGATTCTTTTTCATATCTTTAAGACATTGTTGAAAATATTTATACATTAACAAAACCCCACATTTCTCCACACTTTATACAAATGATGAGTACACAAAAGTGACACTGTGTTTGAAGTCACACATCATAGCATTTGATTCATCTTTTCTTAGTCTTCTGCTGTGACAGGTGCTGATGGCTTGCTTCCTATCTTAGTAACTGCTGCAAGCTGTCATTTCTACTTCCAATTAATACATATCTGTTACAGTCCAGCAACTCTAACAAATGCAAAACTACAAAATATTTCTTCAATTTTCACTAACCAGGTGTTGCCATGGTTTCTGGTTTAGCAGTTAAAGTCATGTGACCTGTTTCTGACAAGTATATTGTCAATCATTGTACCTATATATTTTACTCATTGACAAGATATTTCCATGTTATAATAGAATTTTGAATTACAATGTAGCTCATTGAAAAATACAGGGAAATATCAGAAAACATTTTATATGACTCTATACTGATTATTCATAATGCAAGTTGGTTTTTATAATTCTTTCTTCAATTTTCCACTTGAAAAGTTGGCCTTTGAGAATATCATTCAAATCTTCATAAATTCTGAACATTATTTACTTTTTTAAGAATACTAAAACACTGAAGTTACTGAACTTTTACCAGCATGCATTAAATTCTGACTAAAAATAATTGGATAAAATAGCCCAAAGAAGCTTATCTTATTAATTAATCAGGATATTTCATAGTAAAATTTCAAGAATTACTATAGTTCTATGTCAGTTTTTTTTATTTCTATTTATCTATCATCTACCTAATATGTCTCAGTTATTTTTAAATAAGTAGATAATTTTTTACAAATGTTCTTAATGATGAATGTTGGCTTATGCTAGCATAGCCAATTAAGAAAATCACAATCAAGCTCTTTGAAATTAGAGCAAAGAAGTTTAAGAAAAAAGTGAAACTAAGTTAAGTACAGATGACATTTTTCATGTTAATATAAGAAAATTACTTCTCTTGTAAATTGTGCTGGAGTGGCACCAAGATCCAGAATGTACTGTCTTCTTATTATGTTAATATCTGTAAGTAAAAGAGACAGATATAACTGGTTCTATTGAGAAAAAGAGAAACAGTTTGATGGGCACAGAAATATTAATTAAAATTTTCTTTCTGTTGTGTAAAAATCAGCAGATAAGAATTGAAACAAGTTGTTGACTGTTACTCTGCTTCGGAATGTGAGGCTTGGCAAGATAATGTCTGTCTGACTGTACCATTTTGTAATTGATGTATTTGCTTAAGCAAATAAAATGGAGTGGAAGTGAAAACTAAACACAGTATATAAAGAACAGTGGAGAAAAAAGTAATATGATAAAAAGAAAGGAGTATGTGAAAGAAAATGAATATAGATTGTTTGAATCAGAAAAAAATGAATTACTGAGTCTTGCAATGCCTGATATTTCTTTAAACAGAGTTTGTATCTCTGAGTTCATTTTTCCCTGAAGTTGTGTGCATTTTACAATGACCACATAATTCAATATAATTATCACCTCAGTTTTTCATGAATACTTCAAGTCAGTATTGTCAACCCCAACAGATGAGGTGTGTTCTAAGCATTTTAGCTTAATCAATGCGATGGTTTAAATGTTGCCATCAGAACTGCTGAAATTTAATCCCCATTTTGAGGTACTGTGTTAAGAGGAGGAAACCAGGTGGAATCTTTGAGAGGTGATTAGTTCTCAGAGTCCTGTCTTCATGAAAGGAGTAACCATTTCATGGATGAAAAATTAATGTGTTCTTGAAGATTGGCTTTATTACATAAGTAAGCTCTCTCTGATGAGCTTGCTCACCTACCCATGTTGTGCCCTGTTCTGCCTTGGACTTGTCAAGTCCCCATCAGCAAAAAGGCTCTCTCCAGATGCAACCCACCAATATTGGTTCTGCCAGTCAGCGGAACTGTAGACATTTCTTTAAAGTAATCATGTCTCCGATATTTAAATACTGCTATAGAAATCAAACACGACACAGTGAATAAAATTTACAGATATCTCTGTTCTCACAAAGATTATAACATTGTACTACAGACATGTAAGCATTAAATACCATGCTAAATTTGAAAAAAGAAAGATACAAGATGTTAGCTGGTGACTCATGATATGGGGAAAGGATGAAAAGCAGTCAGGTTCAAGGTAGTACAAATGAGATCTTTTGTTGCATTGATTATAGGGAGACAAAAAAAAAAAGAAGAGATGCAGAAAGTATCTGAAAATAGAGATAGGGAAAAATAACAGGAGTTTAGTTTCAGATACATTTAAATTGACATATATGTTCAGTATGTTTTATAAGGATGTATAATATGTTGCATATATTGCATATTGCAAAAACATACAAGTATAGACAATCAGTCAACAATTGCTATATTAGGCTGCTATTTGGCGAGTAATACCTCAGGATCAAAATTTGAGCGTTACTAGCATACAAATGCTATATGGAGCCATAAGATTGAGAGATTTGTATAGGAAGTTAAAAAAATAAAGGGCCAAAGGTAAAAAATCACACAATTTATATATATATATATATATATATATATATATATATATATATAATATATATATTATATATATATATTATATATGTAATATATATTATATTTACATATGACATAAATAAATATATATGCCGAATATAATACTGAGTAGAGGATATAACAAGCAAATATCATGTCAGTAAATTCCTCTTAAACCAAAGGTAGAATTTTTTAAGTAATAACATTTTAATTAGTCACCATTAACTGTAGAATCCTAAAATATATTTTTAAAAGTTTATTATTTATTTGAAGGAATTTTTTAAATGAGTCAGACAAGTTTTTAAAAGATGTTAGTGGAAGGTATATATTCTTTTAAGATTTTTTTGGTGATACATAACTAAAATATTTATTATAAGGTATTGGTAAATATATGTATTGCATCTTGATTACCTTCACTCCCCTCTTCTCTCAATAGAATATGCTAATCTATCATTCTCATATATTAATAATGTCTCAGTGTTATTGTATTTCAGTGTTTCTTTTACTATATTAAAATTACTATATATTACACAATAGAAGAAAGTATTTTTAAGTTAGACATTGTTCAAAAATAGGCAAATTAAATCTGTAATTTTCAGGGATGTAAGTATAAATATTTATTTAGAATATTTAATGTGTTGATATTTGTACATGTAACAGATGAAATATTCATGAAATAACACACTTAGAAATAGTGTAAATTTTCTTTTGTATGAAATATGTAAGATTTTGAAAAGTCATATCTGGTATTGTAATTATCAACATTTACCTATTTTCTGAGTGCTGTCATATGGTGCTCTCAGGAATCTGATTTAGATAACTCAAATATGTAAAACTTGAGAATTCTCTAGTCTCTGTTTACCGTCAAAAAGATTTTCAAGTAAACATCTTTTCTTATGGTCCTTTAGGACATTATACTGCTCTTGAGAAATTTAGCGCTAATAGATAAAGATGGTTATTATTTATAAAGTATTGGTGATACAGGAATATTTTTATTGTGCTGTCTTGAGCATATGATTCTTTTTTTCTTTTTTTGTTGGTACCAGGTGTCAAACTCAGAACCTTACGTGTCAGCAGGTGCCCATGCTGCTGAGCAATATCACTGGCCCTTTTTACATATGTGGGTACAGGGAGTAGAATTCAGAACCTCACACTTGCCAGGCAGGTGCTTATGCCACTGAACTATCTCACCAGCCCAATCATATGATTCTTAACAAATGTAGAGTTCAATAGGCAAACATATCCTAAATTTGTGGAGTGGTAGAAACAAAGCTACATCAATTCTTCATCTTGATTTTTTCTGGTTTGTGAACAGAACAATAAATTTCTCTTTTTTCCTGATTGCTTAAACCAATTTGGCTTTAATGAATGCCCAATTCATGTTGAGAAATATCCAGAATGAATTCTAAAGCAGTGACTTTTTTCCTAAATAATCATAGTTTATGATTAAGAGTTTATATTTTATTTTATTTGGAGATGGAAACAAATCAAATATAATGTTTAATGATCTAAATGTTTTTAGAAGTTTTGACTATCTCCCACATAAGTGTTTCTCTTCATAAATGCTTACTAGTTATTTTCATTTATTTTCATGGTACAGTTAAATCCATTTCGGAGTTTGCCAACTAAAACATATTAAAAGAAATAAAAATTGCCAAATGTGCCCTAAATCTCCTGGAAATAATATGAATGTGAAAAATAAATGTGTGGTTGGTTAAAGAAGCCACTAATGTTTCATTTGACATTTTAAAGAGTAGATAAATTGCTTCTTGGACTTTTGGCTACAGTCAAGTGTAGTATATGATCTTATAGGTTAAAAACTAGAGATGTCACAAGAATTTTATCCAAAAATAAAATCCCATCTGTTCTCCTCTGCAATGCTACTCTGCCTTGGAGCCAGACAACTATGGACTATTTACAAACTGTGAGCTAAATAACCTTTCTGCCTTTAACTTTGGGTGTCAGAAAGTAAGACAGATTTTGATACCAGATAAGTGGGGTAATCATTGTGACTGTACCTGACCATGTGGTTTAGGAGCCTTTGGATCTGCCTTGGGGTAAGGGAAAGTGATAGAAAAGGTTCAGCGATCCCAGCTGAAAATTATGGCTGGAACTAGGCTGTACTTGATGGGAAATTCTAGTTAGAGCTCAGAAGACCAAAATGCTGATAGAAATGATGCCAGTGAAGACCAGGCTTTACTGAAGAAACCAGGGAAGTTTCTTCTGGGAAGAAGGACTGCATTTGCTGTTAGACTCCAAAAAATGTGTGCTATGGCTTGGCAGAAAGTTTGTCTGCAGAGACCTTGCCTGAGACTCAGATTAAGGGCAGCAGACTAATTAATCTTGCAGAAAAAAATTTAAAGGCAGTCTAATGTTGAGGCAGTGGCATGGCTACTTTTGGGGGCTTTTAGCCAGATCTACGTTGACAATCAAGAACAAATAGCCCAGCAGAATGATTTAAAACATTTTGATTTTGGCCAGAAAGGAAGCTCAAGTAAAGCTGTGAACTGCAAAGATGGTGCAGAGGAGATCTTGATTGTTGAAAGGGAAGAGGAGACCAGAAAATATAGCCTGAGGGTATCACAAGAAGGAGCAGGACTCTACACTTTGAAGCCTCCAAGTTTCAAAAGTGAAAGACTTTGTTTTGAGAAAAAAAACCCAGAACACCATGTTTCAGAATTCTGGCAACCTATGGAGTAGCCTTGAGAATTTGTTTCTTGGAATTTGGTTCAGAATGCTTAGAAATCCAAGCACTGAACTACTACAACCAAGAGAGAAGGAAGCCTGGATATTGCTTCAGTTGGCAGCAGACCTTGGCATCATCCATGTGGTGCTGGTTTTATGTTCATGCAGAATGCAAGCATTGTGGTGTTAGGAAGGCTTCCACCCATATATCAGAAGTCCTGTGTGGCCTTTAGAGGGCAGTGTGTGAACATGTAAGTGTGAAGATGAAGGTGCAGTGGAAACCCAGAAATTTGGAGAATACAGGAAAGTGGATCATCTGAGGAAAACTGCACAGAAGGTGCACAGCCAGCCCAAGAGAGAAGCCATGGGACCTAAAACCACCAGAAGTGCCATGGGAGATGAGCTGCCCAACACCTTTGAAGATCACAACTTGCCACAGATTGCCTGAGTTTCTGGAAGTGCAACTGTGGGACTTAATGTTGCCCTGCTGGATTTTGGACTTGCTTTGGTCCCATTCCTTTGTGTCCCCCTATTTGTACCTTTTGGAATAATGTTTATCTTGTGCCACTGTATGTTGGAAGTGTTTAACTTTCTTTTCATTTGTACAGGGACTCACACCTAAGAGTTTGCCTTACATCTCAGAGGAAACTTGGGAATTGGACTTTTCAGCAATGCTGAAACTGTAAGGACTTTGGCAACTCTTAGAGGTGGAGTAAATGCCTTTTGCATAAAGGAATGTACACGTACCCTTTCTTGTTCCTTTTGCTACCTTGTGGGTGTCAAGAACTCTTCTCCTCTGCAATGCCCTCCCTGCCATGTGCCACTCTTCCTTGGAGCCAGCCAACTATGCACTGAAACCTCTAAAAACAGTGAGCTACATAAACATTTCCCCTTTAACTTTGGGTGTTGAGTATTTTGTCTCAGCAATGAGAAAAGTAACTAAGACACCATCATATTCCCCACAGAAGTAGATGATGTTTGTCACAGATCATTTGAGAAATGCAAATTAAAACAACACTGAGGGGCCAGTGAGATAGCTCAGCAGCATAAGTGCCTGCTTGGCAAGCGCAAGGTCCTGAGTTTGACTCCTGGTACCCGCATATCAAAAAAGGCCAGTGATATTGCTCAGCAGCACGGGCACCTGCTGGCACAGGAGGGCCTGAGTTCGACCTCCGGTACCCACCAAAAAAAGAAAAAAAAAAAACAACACTGAAATTCAAATTCACTCCTGAAAGAATGGCTGTCATCAAGAAATCAACCAATAACAAAAGCTGGTGGGGCTTTAGGGGAAAAGGAACACTTCTCCCTTTTTGGAGTGAGTATATATTTGTATGACTACTAAGGAAATCAGTGTGGAGATTCCTCAAAAAGAATAAAACTAGAAGTTTCATTTGACTCAGCTATTCCCCTTCTAGTTATCTTCCTGAAAGAGTCAAAAGCATCATACTACAGTGATATGTGCATACCCATGTTTATAGAAGCACAAAGTTATAATAGCTAAATCTTGGAAACAGTCTATGCCCTCCAACAGGTGAATGAATAAAGAAAATATGGTATTTATATACAATGGGATACTACTCTGCCATAAAGGATAAGCATGAGACATTTTTAGGTAAATGGATGCATCGCAAAACCATGATTTTAAGTGAAATAAAACATACACAGATGTTTAAATATTGCATCATTTCTCTTCTATGGGAAACCCAAATGGTAAATAAGGAGCCAAATGGAGGATAGATATTGGAAAATAGGAGGAATTTGTGCAAATATGAAAGGGGAAAAGGGAGAGGAAGAAAGGAAAAATAAATTTAAAAATAAGGAAATTGAAGGAATAAATGCAAACAGAGCTTTTACAAATAGGCAAGAGAAAGAAATTGAAAGGAGAAAAAAGAAATGGAGAAAGAAAAGTTATATTATGTACAGGTACAAATTCCCCATGATGAATATAATCATTATGTATGGCAAAAATACACTAAAAAAGGGGAAAAAATGAAATACATGATGTTACCACATAATAGTATATGCCATATAAATATTAACCACAATTTGTTAGCATTTTGTAACATAAAAGTCATTTTCATATATATTATTTAAATTGACATATACTATATAAAGTAAATGAAGACAGAAACTGGGGTTTAACTTTAACTTCTTATCTGTTACAAAATTGACAACTGAAATTAATAAAAACTAACTCCTACACATTTAAAAACATGATTTAATTTTTAATAGAACCAGTATTTTCTTAAATACTTGCAGGATTTTCACACATTTCTTTCTGATATGTTTTGTAAATTAGATATAATTTTACCTTTTATATGTGATACATGTTAATATCTCACTCCATAATTTTCATTATTTGTAAATAAATATGTGAATTCAAAGAACTATGAAAGAGGTAAGAATATCTTGAAATATTCTTAACAATTAATTAACTAAATATTTAATTTTTTCTTAAAGCCATAAAAAGCTTGCTTCACTGGATATGTATCACATGTTTCTAACACATTGAAATGATTAGGTAAACTTCAAGTTATTAGCTTTATAGTAAATGAATCTGATGGCAAATTTTGCATTTTGACATATTTACATGCACCTTTGTATACCATAACAGCCAAGAAATATAAAGACATGAATGCTGTTTAGTTCTGCATATATATTTTTCTTTATGTTATCTTTGAAATATTTACCAAAGGGATAATATTACCTACTTAATGTAGTTGTCACAAAGAATAAGAATGCCTATTAAGCTATTGCTGAAGGTATTAAATTGTATATTGATGTTAGACATAATTATTTTTCATAAATTAAATTTATACTATGTTTGCACCATAAGAAAAATAGTTTAGACTTGTTTTTCACTTGCTAATTTTGGGGTTTATTAATTTTTCACTAACATTCTATATCTTAAAAAATGTAACTTATAGAGTACACACAATTTGGTAAAATATTAATGAAATTAAATTTGTGTAAAACCAATTTGCCTGAATTTGTGTTTTTTTTTTTTTTTCTTTCCTCTCTTTGATGAGGTTGGCTAATGGTTGTTAACTTTTATTTATTCTTTCAAAGAACCAACTATTCAATTCATTGATTCTTTGTATTGTTTTCTTAGTCTCTATTGCATTAATTTCTGCTCTTATTTTTATAATTTCCTCCCTCATATGAGCTTTGGGATTGATTTGTTCTTGTTTTTCTAGAAGTTTGAGTTTCAACATTAGGTTGTTTATTTAAGCTCATTCTGTTTGCCTGATGTGTGAGTTCATTGCTATAAATTTCCCTCCCCAGGACTACTTTCGTTGTATCCCATAAGTTTTGGTATGTTGGTATCAGCATTATCATTTAATTGTATATACTACATAATTTTGTGTTTAATTTCCTCTGTGACCCATTGGTTGTTCAGGAAGGAGTTGTTTAATTTCCATGTGTTAATGTAGTTTTTGTGGTTTCCTTTGTCATTGATTTCCAGTTTCACTGCGCTATGGTCAGATAGTATGCATTGGATGATTTCAATTCCTCTACATTTACATAATCATGTTTTGTGAGCTAATATATGGTCTATTTTGGAGAACATCCCATGTGCAGCTGAGGAGAATGTGTGATCTGATGTTTTGGGGTAGAACACTCTGTAGATACCTACCAAGTCCATTTGTTCACAGGCTTGGTTTAATTCTAATATTTCTTTGTTGATATTTTGTCTAGTTGATCTATCCATTTGTGAGAGTTGATTATTAAAGTCTCCTACTACAATTGTGTTAGTGTTTATTGGTTTTTTCATTTCAGTTAATATTTGTTTCATGTAGTTGGGTGAGCCTATGTTTGGTGCATAAATACTTATGATCGTTATCTCTTCTTCTTGGAATTTTCCTTTAACATATATGTAGTGACCTTCTTTGTCTCTTTTGATCAGCTTTGGCTTAAAGTTTGCATTGTTTGCAAATAGAATAGCTACCCCTGTGGTTTTTTATATAATGGAGTACTACTCAGCCATAAAGAAGGACAAACTGGAGACTTTTATAGGTAAATGGATGCAACTTGAGATTATACTAATAAGTGAAATAAATTACTCCCATATATGTAAAAATCATATTGTCTCACTAATCTGAGTAACTGAACATGTAAATAGGATTCAAAATGTACAATATATATTGCAAATAGGGAAGAAACTGTTCAAAAGAAAAGACAAACTGATGGGGAAAGGGGAAAGGAAGAAAGAGAAAAAGAAAAATATATAAGCATAAACAAGATAGTTAAGATAGTTACACAGCTAGCTTCTCTTAGTTCCTTGAAAAGAATGTTTTCTGCTAATATTGTTTAGACAAAATATCATGAATATATCTTGTACTCTGAATAACTACTAGGAAGACAACAATATGTAATGTATCAACTATTGTAACTGTCCTACTAACCTGTTTTGAAACTCAGTTAAATTGTTTATTTATCTTTTTCCTCTTTAAAAAAAAATCAGCTTGCATTTTAGTCTGGGGTTTACTACATAAAACATGGGCCATAATATTTAATCCTTTCAGCTCTTGTTCTAATTTGTGAAAGGAAGACTATGTCTATTTTATAAATAACTGTAAGAATAGTTTGTTCCGAGTAATTAAAACTCAAATAACCTGTGAAAAAATTGTGCAACACATTAGTGCTATATATGGGTTTGTGTGCACATATATTTGTATTATATATAAAGAATAAAAGGTTTATAATTGAAGCATAATGTTCTTTATATATAAGAAGATTAATTTGTTCTATTTCTTTTTCATTGCTCTCATGTCTCTAACAGCCTTCTTCCTATTATACTGAACTTACATCACATCCTCAAATACTTATGTACGTCTTTAGCTCACCCAATCTTCTTTAGCTTCTACAAACTAGTTAAAATTACAGTTCTAATTAAAACAAAATTTTTGTTTAGTATATATCTATGTGGCTGACCGAGGCAAGCAAAATAAATAGACCATGCATGTTTTTATCATTTTAAATTCATGACTATAAACTTCAAGAAGGCTCTTAATGTGGCTGGAAAAAAATCAGTTTCCCTAGTTTTCTACAGGAAAGTTATCTACTTTTCCATTTTTTACAGGAATATTTTCTGTAATCTTTTTGCTTAAATTCTGCTATCATTCTTTATTCTCAGTTTCAGCAAATGTTCTTACTTCTTACAGTACTAAGAATATTGAAGTCATGAATAAGATCCAAAAAATTCCTCTCTCTGAATCTCTATTCATTTCTACCTGACCTGTAATTGGAGATAAATTATTTATGAACTTGTCTGTAGTAGCCTCTCTTATTGTGCATTATATCCCACCACGTCTCACTCTAATATCAGTGTTACTCCCTTACAACCTTTAAGTATAATTTGCTGATGAGGTTTTAGCTTCACAATAAAGACAAATTGGATCATACTAACTAAATTGTAAACCTCTCCCATCTCCTTAGCATTCCTAAGTGCCTTCAGATTATTTTATTTTCCATAGTATTTAGTACTTGTAGAATACTATATAATTTAATTATTTAATGTTTATTGTGTATTGTATATTTTCTCCCATAAGTCCTACATGTATAGATATTGTGAAACTTTTTGTTCACTGATGCTTAGAACAATATCTAGTAAATGTTCAGCTATTTGTTAAGTGGATGGATTATCAATGAGACACTGATTACAATGGAACAAACAGACATACAGAGAATACCTTGCATACAGCAAATATGGAGTTGTGATTTCAAGCAATGATGTGACTGTATTTCATGATTCCAATCACTTCCCTATATTTCAAGTCAAATAACCCTAAGTTCAGGTGCTGGATCTAATTAAACATTTGAAGTAAGATGTTTTTCTTCTGCTTGTTATGAGAAGAGAATCATAAATGAGCCATATGATGCCTGGGGCTTTAGTTCAGAAGTTCAGTGTTTGATTGTTCCAGAGAAGCTTGAGAAATCTCTCACTGCATTAGAATTCTTTCAAAATCTCACGCACTTTTTGAGTTTTTATACCACTGATACAGTAGGATTGTCAAGGAAGTAACAAATATCATTTTAAATTCATTAAACTTGAAAATAGTTGAAGTTTTCTTTTTAAAATTACTAACGTACTACAAGATTTTTAAAAGCTAAATTTTGAACTTTGGCAGTTACTTAAAGAAAAACCTGAATGTTTTTAATCTTACCCTCCTTTATTTGTTAAATTAGTGTCTTTATTTTGTGTGTGTGTTTATATAAAATTCTGCTCTGCAACCCTGCATTAAAAAAATTCTTAAACTATTACTTTTGAAACACTCTGCTTCATCCCTAATAGGAATATGATGGATGGGTCAGGATGAATTTGAGTACATATTTTCAACAACAAAAGTGATACTTTATCATTTTTAAAGAAAAGTTTCCCATAGCATGCTTATGCCAACTATGGAGAACATTTACTGTTTCTCCTGTATTCTGAAGTCTGATTTCACAAACAGGGGTGGGATATATTTTCTGTAATTTATTTGATATTGTGGTCATATGCCATCATATTTCTGAAACATTTCTGAAGTGAAGTAAGGACAACTATAAAACAGATAATTAAATACAAGATACATGCAAACTGTTGGTCTTAATTATACATTCTAAAGCGAAGTTAAGCTTAAAAGTACCCATTTCTCATTTTCTATGCTAAATCTTTAAGACTTTTTAAATCTCTACATTCATTTTCTAAGCAGATTTTGGCTTTCCTTTTCTTTGAGTTAGAAATTAGATAAAATGGAATCATAAAAGAAAAATCTAATATGAAAGAAGTCATACAACCACTTTGGAAATCAGTATGGAGAGTCCTTAAAACAATTGAACATACAAATTCCATTTGACCCAGCTATTCCCCTTTTAAGTATCTTCCTGAAAGAGTTAAAGACATCATATTACAGTGAAACATGCACACCCGTTTTCTAGCACCACAATTCATAAAAGCTGCATCTTGGAAATGCCCTGTATGTCTATCAACAGATGAACAGATAAAGAAAATTTGGTATTACACACACTAAACTACTACTCTTCCATAAAGAAAGCTTGAGTTATTTGTAGGAAAATGGATGCAACTTGAGACCATAATATTAAGTGAAATAAATCAGACACACAAGCTTAAATATGGCACGGTTTCACTTATATGAGAAACCCAAAGTAGAAATAAAGAGCAAAATAAAACATAGATTATAGGAAGTAGGGAATTTGATCTTTTTCAAAGGGGAAAGGGATCAAAAGATGAAGGGGTGCGGAAAGGGAGGGAAAGGAGATAAAAAAGGAATTAAAATGTGTTATGTACAGGTATTAACTCTACACAAGGAATGTAAACATTATGTATTGCAAACATATACAAAAAAAGAGATCAAGAAATGGGTGGAGGGTGGAGTGAGGGAAGAAAAAGTGGCATAAAAAGGCATTAAGATGTCTTATGTACAGTTCCTCACAAGGATTGTAAACATTATATATTACCAACGTGTACTAATGAAAAAGAAGTAATAAAATAAAGAGCTGCCAAAATCAAGAGAAAAAATAAAATAGTAAAGAGTATAAGTAAAAAAAAATCTAACCATCCTAATATTTACATTAAGTATAAATGGCCTTTGTGTCTCAGTGAAAAGCAAATATTACACAAAAAGTCAGAATAAAATATGTTCCATAAGGAACTTCCTTCAATTACAACAAGCATCACAATTAAATAGGTGGAAAAAATCATTATGTTCTGAAATTTTCATAATGATAAAGAGGAAAATTAATTAAGGGGCATCATATTCCCAAGAATTTATGTGTTTAATTACCAGTCAAAAGATATGAAAGAGACATGAAAAAAGATATGAACCTCAGGAGGAGATTTCAATAATCCTTCCTCAATAATTAGAGAAAACAGACAGAAAATCAGAAGAAATATTATCTGCTTGAAGAGATGCTATCACCTAACTTCACCTAAACATTATTAGTTCCTGAAATTCTAATAGCACAATGAAATCCTTTCAAAACATATGACACATTAACCAAGCTATACCATGTGGTAGGGCTTAAATCAAGACTCAGAAATATATTCAAGTTTTAGAAAGTATATTTTTTATCATGAATTAACTACCTAGTGTTTTACAATAAATTGCTCTCCAAACTTAATAGCTTATTTAGTATTAGCTCAGTTTTGTGTTCAACACTTTTGGGTCTCTCTGGGACTACAGTGAAGGCACCAGCCCAGAGTGAAGATGTTATTATAAGAAACTGAGGAAGAATCTATTTCCAAACTCCCTTATGAGGTCATTAGCTGTTTTCTTAGTTTCTTATGGTTTAAAAATTAGTTTGGAAATGAAAAACACCTACAACAGAAAAAAACAGAAAAAACAAGATGGGTTATCACTACTTAAATATTTATTATAAATCTACCTGTCTTATTATTATATTTTCTGTTGCTATAACTAAATACCACAGGCTGAGAAATTTGTAAAGAGCGAATGTTTATTTATTCTGCTCTTCTGGAGGCTGGGATATTAAAAAGCATGGTTCCAGCATCTGTTCTCATCTCATGAGGGTCTTCGCTTGATTGTGACATCAGAAAGGGCATCACATTGCAAGACAGAGCCAATTCAAGAGACAGGCAAAAAGTAGTTTTTATCACAGATCCACTGTCAGGATCATCCCATAACCCATTATTCCATAATCCATTAACTCATGAGTGGATGAATACATTGAGGAGGGCAATGCCCTAATGACCTAATTAACACTGAAGAGCTTCCACCTCATATCACCTCTAAATTCCTGTGTTAACTTTACATTGCTGTGACAAAATAGCTGAGTAAATCAATTAAAAGGAAATATTTCAGATCATAGTATCAGAGGTTTCAATTCATGATCATTTGGTTGTTTCTGGGCTGGTAAAGCAGAACATAGTGGCAGGGAGCATATGGTGGAGCCAAGCTTCTCACCTCATAGTGACTGGGAAAAAACAGAAAGAAGACAATGTCCCAATATACTCTTCAGGTGGTACACAAGGGCTTGCCTTCTCTGGCCAGACCTCACTCCTTAGATTTTGCACATATTCCAATTGTGCCATCTGTTGGGGATCAAGCTTGCAACCCATGTGTTTGGGGGAACACTTTAGATCTGAATCATAAAAATTCCTCACAATAAGGATGAATTTCAAGTTCAGTTTAATACAACTAGTGTTTCATTGGAATGAAGAGAAACATACATTAATGAGAGCAAAGAAATGAATAGATCCAAATATATATGTGAACAACCAATTTTTGAGAAAGGTGCAAACAATTTAGTGGAGAACTTATAGTGATTTAAATGAGTGGTGCTGGAACAAAACACCTGAAACAGTAATAAGAACAGGAAACTGAAGACACACATTTCGAATCACTTTCTTGCTTCACTTTTATGAGCCATCTTCAGCTTAACCTTCTACTAAATTGACAGCTTTCCTTTGGTTTCATATTCAGATTTCCATCTACTCTAATTCTTAAACTTGTTATTTTTCTACTGTTTCTGAGAGATCTTTTCTCACTTTAATAATCCCCATACTGATGCTTCACAACCTAATATAGACCCATTGTAATATGCTTCTTTCATTCTCACAGTGAACTTCAATCTATTTGTCCAGCCTCAATTGTTACAAAATTTGGAAGAATTCTATAATTTTGGATCATCCCCTTATGATAATCCCTATTATTTTTAAAATCAAAAGAAATAAAATTGTTAGAACATTATGGAGACTAGGTAATTTCATGTTCATTATTCTCTTAGCCTAAAACATTCACTTGGAGATATCCCTAATTAAAACCAGCCAAGTGATATTAAGCAATTTGTAACACCTTTGGCAATTTTCAAAGCCTCATTTTTGGCCCTTCACAATTTTGTAAGAAAACTTTATTTAAAAAGGATTGTATTTTTAAAATGCCTTTGCTTTGTAAAACATATCATAAATAAAAATAAATTATTTGGACTAGAGAACTCTAATGTATTTATTCTAAAATGTTCTCAGTTTAAATGTCAAATAGATCATTGTACTAACACATGGTCTAGTTCTGGTACTTAGATATAAATATCTGTTTTGGCTTTACTGTCATATATATCCTGAATTAGAACTAACATAATTATTTTAGAAATATGAAAAGTAGTTAGATTTGAGTATAAAAAATGAAAGTGGAAAAATAATTTAGTAACTTCCAATGCAAATTTACATTCATGTCCCCTCATTTTCATGCATGCACTTCCAAAATGACAATATGTGTTTGATGAGGATGACTAAAAAATCATTTGGTACAGAAAACATCTGCTGTACATACGCAGGGATATCATTCAACTTGAGCAAAAATTTACTACATGCATCAAACTGACATTACAGAGGCTGTAAAACAACAAATGGTGAAATATTATCACATGGATTGTACTAGTTTAAAGATGCTTACAATGACAATGTAGCCATGTTAAAAAACATTTCATCTGTTTTGATCTAAATTTGCATATATCCCATATATTTTAGTTCAGTCTTCATATCGCATATATTTTAAAATTAGAAATGTCAAGGAAATCAAGATTTTTACTGTTTTTGAGAAAGTATTTTTACTTCTTAATTCTTTGATCTTTAAATCTCAATATCTTACTGTCTTCAGTGTATGCTTTCTAAAATGTTTACTTATCCAGAAAATAACAATGTGTTCACATTATATCTCTGCAAGACACCTGCTCCAAACAGTGTGACAGCCCCTAAAACTGTCAAGCTAGAGTTACCATCTGAGCCAGCAATTCCAGTCCTAGGTATATCTCCAGAGAACTGAGAACATATACTCCCACAAAAAGCGTGTATGTTAATGACAATTTAAAATAATTGCTAATAGCCATAATGTAGAAAAAAAGCCAAATGAAGGGATAAAAAATGACACACATCATTTTGAAAAGCATTTTTAAATTTTCTAACTCAGCAAAGTAGTCCGGGCTTACCTTATTTTAACTTTATCCTAGTCCTAGAACCACCCATTTCTCTGAGGAGATCTGAACTGACTTCTTTTTTTTTTTTTTTTTTTTTTTTTGGAGAATGCTATTTAGAAATGGAGGCCCAAGTGCTAGGTGTATGAGTACTGATGTGTGGTCACTATGGCATGTCTGTGAGCCAGAAAATTCATGTCTGTGTAACGAAACCTACATATAAGTCTTTCTGTGACTATTTGTCTACCTATCTATCTGTTATATATTTATCTAAAAGAAAATATATTTTCCTTCTGTCCTTTTGAGTATTTTGCTGGAAGCCACACTAACAAGAAAAATTTATACAGATTTCCCTACTGTAAGTTTTATATGACATGGATGACTCCCTAAGGAGGATCCCAAGATGTGGTTAAACTTGAATGTTTTTGAAGTGAGTCATGGAAGAATGTGATGGAAAACAGGTGTGAACTAAGTGTAGTAAACGGGGGCAAGTTTAGGAAGGACATTTCAGTCACATTTTCTCTCTGTCCCTGAGTCTTTAGAAGTAAAGTTGCTGCTTCCCTCTAAGCATAGGGAAAGCACCTTTCACAGGAGGGTTTCAAGAAAGTGAAAAAATTCATCCTGAATGTACCACTTCTCAATTTCTTCAGTTTAAAAGTATTTAACATGACAAAGTGCTGTATTTTGGAGTATTGTGTTCTGAAACCCATAGATAGATTAAAAATAACTTTATACTAATATCTTTGGTTCTAACCCTTTAAAGTTAGAGGATTCAGGACACACTTGTCTGAAATATGGCACCTTGACATTTGAAAAAATAATGGGAAGCAGGATTGTTAATTTTACTTTTCCTTGTCGTTTCTTTCTTGAGGCACATCATGAGATGCTGATTTGAGATATGTCTTTCATATACCCAAGGGGAAGAAATATCCAAGTCTCTGAAGACACAAGAAAACATGAAAGAATCTGAAACTATCAGGCATTGCTATGTCTTCCTCAGTTTATTAAAATTAGTCTATCTCTTCTATGTGTGCTCCTACTTCCTGATTTTTAGGTTTATTCATCAAACTTGGCACAAAATATGCATGAATTTGCCTGTGTTTTCATTTCCTTATTGTGGTGTATTAATTAATGGTCAGCTTGTAACACCCAGCTGAACTGAATCAGAGTGGTGCTGGTTGTGGAAGGCCCACCTGAGGATTGTTGCCAACAGCATAATAAGTAGAACTGGAGGGGAAGATGGTGCGCTGTTGATCCTCTTGGACAAGCTTGTCACTGTGGCTTTCCTATTATGAACTCAGCTGTTCTCATGATTGGAGGAGCTCAGGTCCTCACTGTCACTGAGGATGGTTGCAGTTCTCTTTGGGGAAGCTCTGGACCTTACCTTGAGAATCTCTCCCTGGCTCCAATGCAGATCCCTCAGCCTGCTGGCACAGACCCTTCATCCCAGTGGCACAGACTCTCTAGCTTCCACCACTGCCCTTTGGCCATTCCCAGTGCAGATCCTTGATACAGACTTGCTTGAGACATTGTCGTGGGCTGTAGGCCTCCAGTTGAACTACGGAGGACATTGCCATGGGCACTAGGTCTTTATCTGGACTCATGCAGGACATTGCCATGGGATCCAGGCCCTCAACTGGATTCTTTGGGTTTCTAGTGTGTGGACAGACCTCCTGCACTCTTTTGCATTTGACTCTGGGTGAATATAATAAAATAGTCCTATAAATTATGTGTCCTGTATTAAATCTTTTCCCTTGTAAACCCTGACTACAACACTTATGAAAGTTCCTGTGTCATGTAGAATTTTAATAAATATACATGATTGCTTTTGATAATCTCTCTTATTTTATGGGTGGTTCAGTGAAAAAATAAATTTTTCCTCCCCTACAAATGCAAATATTTTAATTTTATCTCTTGACTATTTATACATTTTCCTTTTGACAAAAAGGAATTTTATTCCAATAATCTATATAATTTGCTTAATTTTTAAATCTCAGGTAAAGGAGGTTTTGTATTAGACAATATTTGAGTACGGATGTACAGATCTCTGTTTCCTTTCCCTTAAAATGTCTAGTAAAGGGAATCTTTGACTAAATTGTTCAGGTCAATTTCTTTTCCCCCAATTCTTCAGGAATCTTGTCATATATGTGTAATAAGGTTGGGTTAAATTTTGAGAATCTATATTTTATGCTGTGATGGATCTCTGATATTCTAGATGAAATACTTAATTAGCATTCAAATAATTCTTTATGGCATTATTGTTCTATGAGTTTTAACAAAGTACACATGGAGTTGGGATCCCTTGTCTACCACTCCAGTAACCACACAGCACTATTCCATCATCCTAAATTTCCACTGGAAGCTCCTATACAGTCATCCCCTCTTTTGCTTTCCAGTCTCTCATAGCCATTTATCAGTTTTATGTTTTTACCCCATCTCTGTGTGCAAATTGGAATTCCTCCTTCTGCTCCTGTTCCTCTTAGATGAATGCTTTTGTTTCCTGTGACAGAGAAAGAAAATCTGCGTTGAGTTTTTTTCCTGCAAGTTTTGCTTCCTTCAAGTATGTGACAGAAATGACATTTCCCAATGCTCTTTTTATAAAGATTGAAGGAGAAATAATTTGTATATTTTGACTCTGTCCTCCGGAAATTGACACTGTCCTGTCCATCTATAAAAATTTAAACATCTATAAACATCTTAAGCAATTTGTCATGTGTTTTAGTTAAACTTGGATGTGCTGGATTGCATCTACTCCAGGTAAGCACCTTAAGCACTGTCTTTTCTTAGATTTTGCACCTGTCATTTTACTTTGCAAGCAGTCATGAATTGCGGTTAGTCCAGTGTTCTTTTGTTTTGTGTGAGGGGATTCACCTCTCCAAATCTTGAGACAGAGGCAGAACTTGTTAGTTCTATAGTTTTCCATATGCTGCTCCCAACTTGCAGTTGGGATGTAAAACAGGACCTTGTACCCTTAAACTGTATTTTTATAATTAAAGCAGATATGCCTAATCTGGCCCCACTAGTAAAAATCATACCAATTCTGTTTCTACTTCTGAGTAAAATTGTCTTCACTCTGGCCTGCTTGCTTGCATCCAGAAAGTGAATTTGTCACATGAAATAAGCAGCAATCAGTTTTGATTTTTAAATTCTTTAAAAACACATTTGATTTATCAGTCTCCTGTAATAATCCATTTTTAATTTCTTTTTATTAAGATAAAAAGTCCTTTACTTTTCCATTGCAACTTCTACAGGTTAGATGAACTTAAAGATATCACTCCTATGTAAACATTTATACATGGAAATATAAAGGGATGTGATTAGCTAGTAACAGAAAAGGAGAAATTTAAAAAATTGTATTTGAAAACCCTTTTAAGATAAAAATAATCCTAAGTGATATGTATAGTCTATATTACAATGTAATATGCTAAGAAATTTATAGAGGTGCTATGTGTAAAAGCTAAGGTCTAGACTACAAAGACAAGATTCTGACTTTTAATAACTTTCTTTTATGCAAAATTTGAAATAAAATTAATCTTCATAAATATTAATTAATTATAGATAAAATTTGACTTGAGTAAGAAATGGAAGTATCATTTTTAGTTCCAATTACTGTTTTGCTTTATCTATTAATATTAAGTAATTTATGGAAAATTATTTTCAAGGAAAATTTAAAGTTGGAGAGATTTAATGAAGATTCATTTTGAATATTTGCAGGTGAATTCAAATAAGATAAAGCAATGCTTTGGTTTCCTATACGATGCTATAATTCTCTAAAAACGTAACAATTTAATGGTTACACAGTATGTTACTTTTATATTGAATGTTATAATAAGTTATCATAAATTTAGTAACTTAGAACAACATAAATATTTTATTTTACAGATGTGGTGGTCAAAGATCCAAAATTAGTTTTGTGCCTCAAAAATCAAGTTGGCACGTGGGCTGATTTCTTCTGAAGTCTCTTTCCTTTTGTTTGCCAGCTTCTAGAAGCTCAAATATTACAATCTCAAATATTACAGAATATCATCATCCAATCTCTCTCTCTAACTCTCTCTTTCTCTCTTTCTTTCTCTCCTTCTGTCTTCCTCTCTTTCTCTCTTCCTCTCTGTCCTTCTACCTTCTTGCTTTGTCATATTCCTTAGCTATCTTCACCACATCACTCACCCTCTTATATGAACCCATGTGTTTACACTGAGAACAGTGAATTATGTCCTTATCTCAAGAATTTTAATTTAATTACATCTGCAAAACTTCTTTTATCATGGAAAGTAAGACATTTACAATTTCTAGACTTTGTAATATGGATATGTATTGTTTAATAGTTCAATTTAAAGGACTCAATAAAGGATGAGTTTGTAAGAAATGTTCAAGTAAATCAATCTTTTTATCTTTACTTGCCTTCTCTTTCCCTCTTTCTTTCTTTCTTTCTTTCTTTCTTTCTTTCTTTCTTTCTTTCTTTCTTTCTTTCTTTCTTTCTATCTTTTGCTCTTTTCAGTATGATGGAATGACGATAGGGCCTTTACACAGAAATACATACCCTGTACTTTTTATTTATTTACTTTATTTGAGACAGTGTCTTTCTAAGTCACTAAATTGCCCAAGCTCTGGTCAAAATTATGATCCTGCTGACTCAGCCTACAGGCATTACAGGCAAGCACCATAGTTCATGTCTGTTTGATTCATGACTGATAAGAGAAAGCAAAGCAAAGAAATGAAATCATAACAAAAGAAAAAAACAAAGAAAAAGCATTACTGGCAAAGATGTAGTGTAAAGAAACTGGTATTACAGGGTTTAATGGATAACAGTACAAAAAAATTTTTAAAAAATTAAATCTAGAACCACCATGTTGTCTGGCAAACTTACCACAGGGTACAAATCCAAAAGAAACACAATTGCTATGTCAAATAGTCATCTGGACTCTCACATTAATTGCAGAACAATTCACAATACGCAAGATATGGAAATGACCTAAGTGTCTTTCAACTGAATGGATAAAGAAAATGTGGCACATATAGACAAAGGAATGTTATTTAGCTACAAGAAGAATGAAATCCTGTCATTTGCAGCAACACAGATAAAATGAAATAATTCAATTAAGTGAAAAACTCCAAGAACAGAACAGATACCAAATTATCTCTATTTGGAATCTAAACAAGGATGACATCATAGAAATTGAGATTTGAACAGCAGTTACTAGAAGCTGATGGGAGTGAGTGGGGTGGAGGAGATGGGGAAATGCTAATCAGTGAATACTGAGTCACCACTAGGCAGGACCAAGAAATTCTGTTGTGTCATTGTACAGTTCAGGAAAGTGTCTGTGAATAACAAAAAATGTACTCCGTAGTTCCAGAAGCTAGAAAGAAGGATTTTGAAATTTTTTTTCACCATAAGAAATGATAAAAATATGAAAAAATAAATGGTTAATCTCATTTAAACATTACATATTGTGCACATGTAATGAAACATCACATTGCCTTCCATTAATTTGTACAATTATTGTGTTTTAGTGGATCAGCTAAAATAACTTAAATTTTTTGTAAAAATAGTGATAATTAAAGGTGTAATATTTTGTTATATAGAATATACTAGCACTTATTTATTTCATGTGATCTTTGATCCTCTTATGTACACAATGGTCTAAATCACATTAGTGAACACTTTGAATTTGTGATGATCTGAAGGGCTCATTCTTTTCTATGTTGAATTGTGCATAAGTTCAGATCCTTGGAAAAGAAAAATTGTATTTACCTCCGGTGATTTTCATTAATCATATTGTTCCTTAACAACTCTATAGATTTGGACTCCCAAATAACTTCATCAATGTTTCCTAGAAAAGAGACCAAAATGAAAATCTGCCATAATTTTACCCCTGGGATGCATATTTTTTGTTTTTAATTAGGAGAGGGTCTCACTATATAGTTCATTCTGGCCTTTTGTGACTATATAACTCAGGCTGGCCTCAAATTCACAGGAATCCTCCTACCTCAGCATCCTGAGTGCTGGGATTACAGGCATGCACCACTATTCCTGGTGATACCCAGAATATTTGTTTGCTGTTATCCTAAAAGCTTTGTTTACTTCTTGTGTTTTATACCAAAATAATACGCACTTCCTAGGGGCAAAGTACAAAATATTTTTAAAACTTAATTATCTTAATTTTCTCTTATTTTCATTTATTATTCTTAAAGTGAATCACCCCTTTTAAAGTTCATTTAAAATAATTCAACACTAACTTAAATTTTATTCTGATATTTCTTGTATTCTTAGGTATGTTATTTAAAAACATCTTAATCCTATATATTAAAAGCCTGAGGCATTTATTTTTTCATGACAAAAAGAGTTTGGCAAATTGATATAGCCTATGTGATCTCTATTTGTCATAGCCATAGATTCTATATAAGTGGTGCATCTACTTGGATTCTATATTTTTTCTGTATTGATTTGAGATATATCCATCTGTATTCTCACAACATGTGTTCTATGAAAGTTGAAAACTGTTTGAGGTTATTAATCATTTGACATGTTTACTTTATTTGTTCACTTATGTGTTTTTTTTTCAAATCTATTGTTTGGCATAACATGCTAGATTAAAATAATATAAACAAAAATACTACTAGAATAGGAACAAAAATGATAAACTTAATGCTGTAATTTTTTAGTGTGACAAATATTACATATTTATAAACCATAAACAAAACAAAACTTAAAAGCATATGTTGTCTGTATATATTTGCAAAATCCGTGTACTACCAGAACTGAAGTCAAAGAAAGGAACTAAGCTGATCTGTACAACATCTTATAAGATCTGTTTCTTATTGGCACATTTATAAAAATAAATATGTGTAATTTTAATTTTGCTATTATTTTGAGTTTATACCTTCCTCATGGTTCTTTGTTAAGGCTTGATCTCTCATCACCAACAGTACTATTCACTTCATTTTGCTTGATATGAATTTCACTAACATGACCTGAATAGATCACATTCACCTCTAAGTAAAAATGTTAAATTTTAAAATAGAAGATAATTTAATTAATAAGAAATATGGTGCAGGTTGGATCTATGTTTTATTTAAAAGCATTTATTAAGCCATTATATGTTGAACTTTATTAAGTCCCACACTTGTTTTCCTTTCATGCCATTCATATAATTCAATTGATATGAATCAAATTTAATTATGATAGAATGATATGGAATGTTTTTAAAATAAATATTCCTTTACTACTTTTCTAACAATATACCTTCAGTAAACACATTTATCATGTTTATTTTTATGTAAAATGTGTATACTACCATATTCACATACAAAATCTGATTAATCTGTACAGTGTATTCATGTGATTAACAATACAGCTGAGAGAAACTTTTATATCAGAATGAAAGTATCTTTTTTTTGGATTAGAATGGTTAATTTTTTCCTTGATTGTTGATAAAAAAAATCTCTGTAAGTTTTCTTCATAATTTTATGAATTAATTCATAAATTTATATTTAAAGTAAAAATTATTACAACTCATACTGTGATTGATATTGACAAGTACATTAGATTATTTATTGTTCTAAATATTCATCCCTATTGCCAAAGATCCTCTCCTTATTTCTGGCAATAGATGCCAGATCAGTGTAAGAGGAGCAGAATTCTTTCCTCTTTTTTTCTTGTAAACCTTCAGAGGAGCTGAGTCACAACTGGGAAGTATGTAGTGATATGGCAGCCTTTAATGGACTGAGGACTCAGAACTATTTTTGGGGTCAAGGATTTCTTTATGACATATTTAAAATAAATTGAAAGCATTTATTTATAATGAGTAAGATTGAATCAACAAATTCACTTTATTTCAAAGAGATAAAAGTAAATGAAACAGTTTCAAAAGAGTTTAGTAAGACAGTTATAATAATTAATACATTGTGTATTGTTGTCTTTGTAGTAGTATTCAGAGTACAAGATATAAGCATGATATCTTTTCCAAACAATAGTAGCACAAACCTTTCTTTTCAATGAATTAAGAGAAAATAGCTGTATAGCTATCTTAACTATCTTGTGTATATGTATATTTGTTCTTTTTCCCTTTCTTCCTTGCCATTTTCCCCATCACAGTTTGTCTTTTCTTTTGAACAGTTTCTTCCCTATTCACAGTATCTATTGTACATTTTGGATCTTATTTACTCTTTCAGTTTCTCACACTAGTGAGACAATATGATGTTTACACATATGGGTCTGATTTATTTCACTTATGTGTATGGTCTCAAGTTGCGTCCATTTACCTATAAAAATCTCCAGTTTATCCTTCTTTATGGCTGAGTAAGTACTCCATTATATATAAAAAAATCTTTTTTATCCATTCCTCAGTTGATGGCTATTTGGATTGTTTCCAAGATTTAGGTTTTACAAATTGTGCTGCTATAAATTTGGGTGCACATATATTGCTGTGGTATGATGTTTTTAATTCTTCTGGGAAGATATCCAGAAGGGGAATAGTTGGATCAAATGGGACCTCAAATTCTAGTTTTCTGAGGAATCTCCACACTGATTTCCATAGTGATTGCACCAGACTACACTCCCACCAACAGTGAATAAACATTGCTTTTTCTCCACAGCCACACCAGCACTTTTTATCGGTTGATTTTTTGATGATAGCCATTCTTTCTGCGGTGAGATAGAATCTCAGTTTTGTTTTAATTTGCATCTCTCAAATGACCAATGATGTTGAACATTTTTTCATATATTTATTTGCCATTTGTATTTCTTCATCTGAGAAGTGTGTATTCATCTCAGACTCCCATTTTTGGATTGGGTCTTTGAATTTGGGGAACCTGATTTTTTTCAGTTCTTTATATGTCTAGACATAAGTCCTTCGTCTGTGGGGCAACTGGCTATAATTTTTTCCCACTCTGTGGGTTGTCTTTTCACTCTGTTGGTGATTTCTTTTGTTATGCAAATACTTTTTAATAATGTAAGATCCCATTTGTTGATTCTTTGTAATATTTCCCTTCCAGCACCATTTATTCAAGAGGCTATCTTTCTTCCAGTGAACACATTTGGCTCCTTTGGCAAAGATCAGGTGGCTGAGTGTGTTTGGGGTTGTCTCTGTGTCTTCTCTTCGGTTCCACTGAATGTGACTACCAAAGTACTAATTTTTTTTATAAGAAAAAAAGTTTATTAGAATCTAGTCTTTTATTTCATCTCCTGTTTAATATTTAGTAAATCAAATTTTCTGTTTTTGCAAAGTACTTGTAGTGCTTAAAAACATGTAAAATACTTCAAATTCTTCAGCATAAAGAATATAGTTATAAAATTGTAAAGTAGAGAAAGTATACAACGCTCTAAGGATAAGACATGAAATGATACCTAAAAGCCTGCCTAACCATTGTTACACTGAAATCTTTCATTTGAATAATTCATTTTGTAATCCAGGATAGAAAACATGCTAAACTTGTTTATGAAATGATAGGAAATTAAAAATATATATCCTTGCCATCAGAGAATTATAAAACATAAATTCTTACAGAAAATTGTTTCTATCATAATAAACCATAGAAGAGAATTATTTCAAAAAATTATGTTTACATTATATAAGCAATGTAACATTTTCAAACGACTGAGTTCATTTTCTCCCAATTTAAAATACCGCCATTATATTTTTAGCCAAAATTCTTTTGAAAAACTGTTCGAAGGAGCTAAAACATATATATGCTTACCTGAAGAGGGTAGGAGATCTCATTGTTTAATATTTTTCTATTAAATGAATAGTGCATTTTATATTCTTGGCTTACCTAGTAAGATTTTGTATGCAAAGATGCATGAACAAATAGTAGCATATTTCTAATATTTCTCTTTGGAGAAAGTATAGAATTGAGGAAGAGAATTCACTAGCTTGATTAAAATATCAAGCATCACTTTCTCTATTATAATATGCAAGGATGTTTTAATTTTGTTGTTATTGTAGATTAGATTCAAAGCTTAAATCTAACTACAAAATAACAAATTCAGGCTTAAAAAGTTATTTGGCATTTGCATGCAAATTTTAAATTTAGTAGCACTTTGAACAATGAAATAATTTGGTAATTTTTTCTCGCAACTAAATAGTAAATGGCTAGTGTTTCTGTTATGATGATCCAAAAGTACTACATAATTAATATACTTCTGTAAATAATCACATATACACACACAAGTACATGTACTCCCACATGAAACAGATTATTCTGATCTGCTCCTCTGACATAATAGATGTTTTGATTTACCAAATTAGTAAGTTTATTAGTGCCCTTTTGATGGTCAGATGTTAATTACCCTAAGACTTAGGGATGATTTTCAACATAATTTTTCCATTTTATCTATCAACAAGATCATAGACACTTTCTTATTTCTATTAAGCAATCTATTTATGATATCTTAGTATAAAAATTGTTTAGGCATTTTAGCACAAATTTTCCCTCTACTAGAGTTCAAAGTATTACTTAAATTTCAAAATATAAGTTTATACTGCCTGGACATTTTAAGAGTTATTATTTAAAACTTGTATTGTTTGATAAGTTTCTTAACATTTATTTTTATGAGACCATGTTAGCAAGAAAGTAATAAAATTATATGGAATAGATTAATGTTTTTGTAAAAATTATAGAGTAGAATGATTGAAACATACAAATAAATTTTGAAGCTCTATACAATATCCAAAAAATGTACCTTGTTCCCAAATTCTCAAACATGGTATCAATATCTATTGTCATTTATTTGTGTTTGCAATTATATTGAATATTTTTTCATTTTGAAACTTCGGGAGACTTTCAGTAGAAAAACTTCATTTTCAGAATATGCTTTTACTTAGTAAGTTCAAATTTTCCCATAAATTATTTTATGTTAAAAAAGATGTCTCAAAGAGCAAAAACAATGGATACACTACAGATAACGCATATTAATAGAAATGAGATAATGAAGATAATACTTGGAAATATTAACAAATATAAGAAAATATGTGAGTAGATGCAGAACTAAAATAGTAAAGATGTATGTTTTTCTTATTGTTTCCTTAACTGAGTAATAGAAAATACTAAAGTGAAACAAAGATACTTCTTTATTGAAAAGTACAATTGCCTTACATGTTTTATATGTTATTTGGCCTATTATTTTGGTTTTCAATCTGTTTATATGATAAGGTCTTATAAATAAATAAATCTGTTGCTAAAAATATAAAAGGGAGGCAGAAGAAAGGGGAAAATAATAGAAATGTGCTATGTACATGTACCAATTGCTTACAGTGAATACAAACATTAGGTACTGCAAATATACTAATAAAAGTCAAAAAATAAAGGAAACAATAACTTCAAAGGTAAAATGTAATTGTTTTAGCACAAAATAGAGTATAGATGAGAAACTGAAACATTAGAGGTATCTAAGCATAACAACCAAGACGTTTTACAGAGCTTTAATATAAGAATAAATAAATATTTTTATGTATTATACCAACCAAAAGAGTCAATAGGGACTTTAGGTAGACATTAAAAGTGTATAAAAGTTAATGTCCAAATTTCTCATTTATAACATCAAGAGACTAATGAAGTTAAGAAGAGTTGTAGGATGCTTAGGAAAAAAAATTCTAGAGACTGACCTTTTCTCATTAAGTTTTAGGTGGCAACACAATATGCAGGGAAATGTCACAGGTGAAAGAATTGAATAAAGCAGAATAAAGCAGACAGTGAATTGAATAAAGCAGAATATGTCATCGGTGGAGAGACCCATGGAATTGGAATTGAGCAGGTGGTAATTGAAGATATGGGAAGGGATAAAGAGTAGTGGGAAAAGACAGCATGAAATGTTATTGAATGGTAAGTATATTCTGTGGACTGAATAAAAGTTATAAATCATTGGGAAAAATGACACTATACTGCAAAGAGAAAGGGAATTATTTTAATATGAACAGATACTTCACTGGGACATTTTTGAAAAGGAGTAAGAAGACTTAGTGGGTTCTTCATGGAAAGAATATACAGATATGTGGAGCATTAGAAAGCAGTGAGAGTTGGGCTGGTGAGATGGCTCAGCAGCTTAAGCGCCTGCCCGGCAAGCGCGAGGGCCCGAGTTTGACTCCCGGAACCCACATACGAAAAAGGGGCCGGTGATATCGCTCAGCGGCAGGGGCGCCTGCTGGCGCGCGAAGTCCTGAGGTCGACCCCCGGTACCCACAGGAAAAAAAAAAAAAAAAAAGAAAGCAGTGAGAGTTAAGAAGATCATGAGTAGGTATTTGTAAGGAGACTGAGAGCTCAGGAATCCGTGGAAAACATGGACAGGCTAATTTCACATGGGCAGTAGCTACTTTATGAAAAGACTCTTAAACAAGACAACAGGGATAAAGTAGATTGTAACAGAGGAAGACAGAATTTGGATACCTGAAAGCCTACTTTCCTAAGTTGCTACTTACCATAGCACAGAAAGGAAAAAAGATAAAGTTGGAAAGAAAAAAGACATGCTGCAAATCAAAGCAAGACTGACAAGGGAGAAGAAAATTAAAAAGGATGGAAGTAATACAAAGAAGAGTGAAATGAGTGTACTCCTAAAATTTAAAATTTTTACATACCAGTTGAATAATAAATTTAATTATAAACATTGAAAAATTTTCTCATGAAATCCTTTCTCTTTGAGTGTGATCATTATATCCATGTTATTCAGTTTTGGTGTCTTGATATTTTAAGACAATAAATAGAAAATGCTCTGTGTATGTCATGACATGCTATCTCACATATGAAATTGTAAATAAATAAAAATGTCAAAATCAGGTCTGTTGGGTGGTTTTTCCCTTCATCTACACCATCCTTCCTCTTCTACATGACTCCATTCCCTCTTCTTCCTCCCCGTAGCCCCTCCTCCCCATATCCATTGACTTTAGATTATAGTTTCCTTCTTCACCTCAAGCCTTGCTATTACTATAGGAGGCTCTGGTGGCTAATTGGATGGCAAATCTGAATGCTTTCCCTTTCAATCTCTTCCCATTCTCACTTCAAGTGATCTCCTTTTCTTTATTTTAGTAACTCAGTTACAGTAAAAATGTGTATGACAATAACAAAAGTACTAACCCACTTTTTTCTCCCTATTTTCTCAGTCTCCTTGCTATCTAGTTGTATATACTATGACCTATCATTTCAGTGACATGTTCTCTCAGATCATGAAATCATAAAGATAGTCACCAGTTTCAAATATGCCCACACAATTCTACCTTTTGATGCACAAATTCTGTATGCTTAATTTTCTCCACTGCTTGCAGTGACTCTTTTAAAGCTTCCTTGGACTCATGAAACATCAAATATCTTTCTATATTTCTTTCAAATTCATTAGTTGCTTATGCTTCTATTTTCCAGTTTCTGGACATGAGCTTTGTTTTCTCTTTTCAGTGTTTCTTTAAAAATATAGCTGCCATCATCATTATATACATGAAGTCTTTTCTTAAACAGAGACACTCTTCTCTTGAATATACTCATTAGTAGTATAAATGTTTTCATAGACTCTGGCAACAATCAAACACTTTTCAAAACTGTTGTGAGAGTTATATTCTTACTAAAAATCTGTGAGATATCTAGTTCTCCTTATTCCTGCCAAAATATTATACTCTGTCTTGTGCATATGAACTGATGTCACACCGTTTCAATATTGATTAATAATAAAAGTACTTTTAAAACATGCTAGTTGAGAAATACACAGCATTTGTGAATGATTGCCTGTCTCAGGAATTTAATTTCTTTTAATTGGCAGTTTTTCTTTTATCAATGATTCTTAAATTTTTCAACTATGTTTATTCTGTATTCATGTAGTGATTCCAGTACTACTGTTTTTTAAAAGAACTTTTTTCAAAACAGGGGTTTTATTTATTTATTCATAGCACAAACTACCCAAATTTTCATATGCCATTATTGATTTTTCTCTGCCTTAAATATTGTTGTAACTATAGATATAATTAAATAAGACTTTGTGGTTTCCTTAAAAAATGTGGTATCTTATAAAGTTTTGTTTTAACATGTTACGCTTGCTCAAGTTGGTTTGGCTATTCTAAAGTCTTTGAATATTCATACATATGTGAGATTCAACTTACTATTTTTAAAAGAAAAAACAATAAAAAGCAATGATTACAGAATTTCAAAAAATATAATAGGACATTTACAATGGATAATACATTGTGTATTGTTATATTCAAAGTAGTTGCTCAGATTACAAGATATAGGCATGAAAAAGTTGTCCAAACAATATTAGCACAAAATTTTCTTTTCAATGAACAAAAAGAAATTAGTAGTATAATTATCAAGCTATCTTGTGTGCATATATATAAATTTATTTATACGTATAAATATATATTTATATTTTTTTCTATTTCCCTTCTTTCTTTTATCCTTTCCCCCACCCCAGTTGTTCTTTCCTTCTGAGCAGTTTCTTCCCTTTTCACCATATCTATTGTACATTTTGAATCTTATTTACTCTTTCAGTTTCTTACAATAGGGAGACAATGGGATGTTTACACATGTGAGCCTGATTTATTTCACTTATGAGTATGGTATCTAGTTGCAGCCATTTACCTATAAAAGCCTCTAGTTAATCCTTCTTTATAGCTGAGTAGTACTCCATTGTATAAAAATACCATATCTTTTTTATCCATTCCTTGGTTGATGGGCATTTGAGTTGTTGCCAAGATTTAGCTACTACAAATTGTGCAGCTATAAATGGGTGCACATATATTGCTGTGGTATGATGTTTTTAATTCTTCTGGGAAGATATCCAGAAGGGGAATAGCAGGGTCAAATGGGATGTCTAATCCTAGTTTTTTGAGGAATCTCCACTCTGATTACCATCGTGGTTGTACCAGTCTGCATTCCCACCAACAGTGGAGACAAGTTCCTTTTTCTAACAGCCCTGCCAGCATTTGTTATTAGTTGATTTCTTTTTTTTTTTTTTTTGTGGGTACCGGGGGTCGACCTCAGGACCTCATGTGCCAGCAGGCGCCCGTGCCGCTGAGCGATATCACCGGCCCCTTTTTCGTATGTGGGTTCCGGGAGTCGAACTCGGGCCCTCACGCTTGCCAGGCAGGCGCTTAAGCCACTGAGCCATCTCACCAGCCCCATTAGTTGATTTCTTGATGATAGCCATTCTTTCTGGGGTGAGATGGAATCTCAGTGTTGTTTTAATTTGCATTTCTCAAAAGACCAATGATGTTGAACATTTTTTAATATATTTATTTGCCATTTGTATTTCTTCTTCTGAGAGGTGCATATTCACCTCAGTAATATCAACAGAGCCAAAGACAAGAATCATGTGATCATCTCAGTAGATGCAGAAAAAGTTTTCGATAAAGTCCAGCACTCATTTATGATAAAAATCCTACAGAAAATTGGAATAGATGGTCTTTACCTCAATATGATAAATGCCATCTATGAGAAACCAACTGCCTACATCATACTAAATGGACAAAAAATGCCAGGTTTCACTTTAAAATCAGGAGGAAAACAAGGATGTCCATTATCACCTCTCTTATTCAATATACTTCTGGAAACACTAGCCAGAGCAATGAGACAAGATAAAGAAATAAAAGGAATAAGGATAGGAAAGGACGAAGTTAAATTATCATTATTTGCAGATTACATAATACTTTATAGAGAAGACCCCAAAGCCTCCACCAACAGACTATTACATTTAATAAGCAAATTCAGTATCGTAGCTGGATAAAAAGTCAACACTCAAAAATCAATAGCATTTTCTACACAAACAACTAACACACTGAGAGAGAAATTAGGAAAAGCACACCCTTCACAATAGCATCCCAAAACATGAAATACTTAGGAATCAATCTAACAAAGAAAGTAAAATAACTTCATTGAAAATTACACTGGTGCATGAGGTCCTGAGGTTGACCCCCGGTACCCACAAAAAAAAAAGAAAAGAAGAGAAAATTACAGTAATCTGAAAAAGGAGATTGAAGAGGATGTCAGAAAAAGGAAAGATATCCCTTGTTCATGGATAAGAAGAACCAATATTGTGAAAATGATCATACTCCCAAAAGTGTTATTCAGATTTAATGCAATCATGATCAAAATACCATTAGTGTACCTCACAGATCTAGAGGAAACATTCCTAAAACTCATTTGGAACCAGAAGAGACCTAGAATAACAAAGGCAATTCTGGGCCACAAAGGCAAGGCAGGGGGCACCACAATCCCTTATTTGAAATTATACTACAAAGCTACTTTGATAAAAATCAGCATGGTACTGGCAAAAAAACAGACCTCATGACCGGTAGAACAGATTAGAAGATGTGAACACAAGCACAAACACACTCAACCACCTTATCTTTGACAAAGGAGCCAAACATGTTCACTGGAAGAAAGCCTCTTCAATAAATAGTGCTGGAAATACTGGCTTTCCACATGCCGGAGACTGTAATTGACCCATGCTTATCACCACACAGTAAACTAAATTCAAAATGAATCAAAGATCTAAATATTAAAATAGAAACACTAAATCTACTGGAAGAGAAAGTAGGTAGAAATCTTGAAGACATAGGGGTAGGCAGAGACTTCATGAACAAAACCCGAGCTGCACAGGAAGTACTTCAAAGAATCAACAACTGGGATCTCATCTTATTCAAAAGGTTTTGCACATCAAAAGAAATCACCAACAGAGTGAAGAGACAACCCACAGAGTGGGAAAAAAATCTTAGCCATTGGTCCCTCAGACAAAGCACTTGTATCTAGCACATATAAAGAATTGAAAAAAATCAGGCCCCCCAAATTCAAAAACCCAATCCATTTTTAGTTAAATAAAAAAATATAAAATAAGTTTTAAGAAAAGTGACATTTTTACAATATTTTTTTTTGCGGGTACCGGGGTCGACCTCAGGACCTTGCATGCCAGTAGGCACCCATGTGGCTGAGCAATATCACCAGCCTCATTTTTACAGTATTGAGATGTATTTCTTATTCACATTCACAGTATATTTATCTTCTTATCTATGTTTAGTTTTTTTCCTCACATTATTTGGAAGTATTTATTTATTTACTTATTTTGTGTGTGTGTGTGTTTTGCTGGGCATTGAAAAAACGTCTCACCCATGCTTGTTCAGTAGTCTACTGCTGAGCTCCAAAATGGCTTCTGAAGCCTTTACTACAGATGGTCTGATGTATTTGTTATGTTAGTTGTTGTTTATTGCTTTTCACTCCGTTCAGAAATATTTAAATTTTAATTTTGTTCCTTTTGGCAAATTATATCACACAAATTTCATAGTCACATATTTAAAATCTTTCCAATATTCACTTAATTCTCTGGTGTTTCCTGTGTAAAAAATCATATTATTTGCAAACAGAGATAAATTTACTTTGTATTTTTATTATCAGAGTGACTTCCTTTATTTCTTGCCATATTACATTAGCCAGGACCTAGAATAAAATCTTTTTCCTATAAAGTGAACATTTTTGTGATGTTAAGAGTAATATTTTCATCTTTATTGCCTGGAGATTTAACATAAATTATTTCATTCAAAATTTTTTGATTCATTCAAACCCTAGTTTGCTTAAATTTTTAAGTGCTTGTTATACATTAAAAATAGCAGTTATATCCATTCTGTATTTTTCTATAACCTTCAAATCAGTCTTATGTTGCCCCGTATATGTCACAGTGTGAAACAGTGGAGGTGCAGAGGATGAAAGACTACTCAGAGGTGAGACTTAGTTCAATCACTGAGAAACCCAGAGCAGCTGCTTATGCTTATGAGAGCCTTAGGGAAGCAACATGGGCCTGAGACCTCTGCATTTATTTATTTACTTATAAATCAATAACATGAGAACAAAGAAGTAGAAGAAAACATTTCTGCAGTATTTTTGGCCAAGAGAAAGGGAGGAAGTAGGATGCTTTGTTACATGACATATGCCTATATAATTCTGGTAAGCTTATCAACTTCTGTGGGAACACACTGGCAAAAGCAAAGATTTCTTAAGCAAACTGCTTTTAAATTCTGCTGACTGTTGTCCAGCAGATCTGCTCTAAATTTAAACCATGAATTCCAGGACTCCTGAACTGTTGTTCAGAAAGTCCCTTTCTCTTTCCCATTCTCTTCAAACATTCCTTTGGCAAGGGTTTCCTCACACTTAAAGACCTAAGTACTAACTGGTTGGTAAGTCTGTCCCACACCTCTACAGCGACCTACTTTACCTTTGTTTCAGAGCCATTAGATACCAACAGCAACACAGAAGCAGCCACTTCTCAACAGTCTGAGTTTAAGCTCAGCATGAGCCTCTTGCAGTCTTCTCAGTTATAATAATTCCAGTGTATTCCTTTTGCATTGACTGAAATTTTTGACAATTTTTATTCGTATGATCTTCTTAGGGTTATTTATTTTTATTTGGTATTTCCACGTGATAAACATAATTTCAATGCTTTTTTCTGTTAAAAGAATTGGTCTAATTTCTCTTGTTATATAGCTCATTGATAGATATATATCTTTCTTATTTGTATCTTTGAAAAGTTACTGTATAGCTCTTTCTAGAGAATTAAGTCCTAATGAGATTAACGTATTAGTCTATTTAATATTTTGCTGAGTACTTGATGTTGAAATATAATTTCAGTGACAATGATTTATCTAATAATTTCAGATTTACAATTAGTATAATAAGAAATGTGGCAAATACTTTGGGGTAGGCCAAATTATATTATAAATCTCTGGTGTACATGTTAATTATTTTTCTCCTACCTCAGTCACTTATAAATTTTGTATACTTCTAAGCAAATTGAAATAAATCATATTCTTAAAATGATTAATTTATAGCTCCTTAATGGACTGACAAAATAAAGCATAGCCAATACATTGTTAACTTTGAGAAAATTCTGAAGATTTTAATCAATTTCTTGAATGCCTATTGTTCATTAAATTATTGTTGTCATTTGAAAATCTTATAGTACATAATCATATTTATATTTTTCACATCTGTGAAATATCAAGTGGAGAAAAAATGACCTTTTGTCATACAAGTAATCTCATTCTATGAAGGAAAAATCTTGTTAATATTCAGAATTTCTACTTTAAAAAAAAAATCTAATTTGTATGTCAGAATAATGCATTTTTCCATGAATTTTAGCAGTGGAAGATTCAACTTCTGATAAAAATTATTAATTTTGTGACATACTTGGTGAATCAGTGGTTTTTGGTACCAAATGACATTGATTGACTTTGAAATATTATCATTTAAAAAAGTATATAGATTAACATATAAATAACCTTGCTTATTATGAGTTTATTCCATTAGAATATTTACATGACACTATAAATAATCAAGCTTTAGTCTTTATGATTTTTTTAAGGGGGCAAGCAAGGCATCTAGCATTTACTATTATAAAATAAATATAGTGTAAAATATGTGTTTTAACTCATAGTGAAGATTGGCCTAGAAAACACAAAGTTCCCAGACATATGAAAAATTGACAGTTTTACACTTTTGTCATTGAAGATATACCATATTTCTTGATAAACTGTATGAAATTGCTGGGTATTATTAAAAACTTGGTGTTTTTCATGGATGGTTAGAAGAATATAGTGATCTGATCCTCTGTAGTTTTCTGTAGCCGATCAAAGAAACAGATATTTTTATGAGTTTTCATTGCATCTCTTGAGATTCTATATTAACATCATCTTGTATTGGGCTCTAATATAAATTTATTGTTGTCATTTGAAAATCTTATAGTACATAATCATATTTATATTTTTCATATCTGTGAAATATCAAGTGGAGAAAAAATGACCTTTTGTCATACAAGTAATCTCATTCTATGAAGGAAAAATCTTGTTAATATTCAGAATTTCTACTTTAAAAAAAAATCTAATTTGTATGTCAGAATAATGCATTTTTCCATGAATTTTAGCAGTAGAAGATTCAACTTCTGATAAATTATTGAATAAATTATTCTTTCAATTTTAGATTGAATAAATTATTCTTTCTACATAAGTATGTATGTATTGTTTAGAACATTTGTAGAGGTATCTAAAATTGTCGTGTTCATAGACACACAAAGTAGGATGATGTGACCGGGGATAACAGGAGACAGAAATGAGAAGTTATTGTTCAATAAGTATGAAGTTTCACATAGAAGTTATTAATTCTGAGCAAAATATAAATCTAGAAATTGTTTTATAAAAATGAATGTAATATAATTTTTAAGATGTCTAACACCTTACTTCATTTGTTTATTAAAAATTGCATCTTTAGTATGTTTACATAGGAAAAAAAACTTTTTGTCCTTTTGAGACAGGTTTTGCTATGCAGTTCAGGCTAACCTTGAACTCACTTTGTAACCCAAGTTGGCCTCAAACTCCAGCAATACTGCTGCCTCAGCCTCCTGAGTGCTGGGATTACAGGCATGAACAACCATGCCCAGCAGCATAGGAGAAGTTTTAGGAGCTCTGCCTTAGTTTCTTATCATTGGGACAAAATACCCAACACACATAACTTTCAGGAGGAGAGATTCATCTTGACTCATGACTCTAGTCCATAATGGGACAGCCCTCAAGGCACAAACAGCATGGTAGAAGGGCCTGAGCCAAAGACAACTGCTAATCCAATGGCAATCAGGAAGCATAGAGAGAAAGGAGGATCTGGGATAAGGATACCCTCATCTAACCTACACCCAACTCCAACCAGGCCCAACTTCCTAACAGGAAGTCAGCACCCCGGTGATCTAGTCATCTTTCAAATACATGAGGCCTTACCTGGGACATTTTAAATGGAAACCAAAACAATCATGATTCATTTTATTTACTTACGTCTTCTCCACCAAATTTTGCAGCACATAAATCATGAGGAGCACTTGGTTGAAGTTGGACCTGTCACAGCAAGACCTTTACAATTTGGCCTAAACAGAGCTCATAGTGTAGGAGAGAAAGACAAATTAATACACTCATCCAATTCAGTATAGTGGAGGGCCAGGCATATAGCTCAGCAGCACAAGTGCCCTCCTGGCAAGAGCAAGGCCCTGAGTTCAACTCCCAGTACCAAAAAAAAAAAAAAAAAAAAAAAAAAAAAAAAACCAGCATGGTGGGAGCTTTGACAGAGTCTCACAGAGGACACTTTGGGATCTACAACATTGCCTCGGCATTGTGAGACTTTAGTGTCCAGTGATAGAAAGTGATTTCCAGGAGCATTAATCATAAAGTATGAGAAAAAATGAATTTAGAACTGAAAAACTTCATTTAGAAAAGCAAACTGAAAGAATGAAAATTTCAGGCTCTAGAAACCGAAGCAAAAAGTGAAAGAACAGTGAAATATGATGCTTAAGTGCAGTTAGAAATTTGAAGCAGTTTGCAAAGTTTCTAAAATTCAGTATTATAGATGAGACCCACTAATATATTTTAAGCATAAACTTACATTTTTCAATCTTAATATCATTTTAACATTATTGAAATTTACAATTGGTACATGGTAGTCATACTAGTTTACAGTGCAAATTATGCTATTTTGATACTTGTATACATTATGCAGTGCAAATCCTGTTCATTAGCATACCTGTCTCCTCAAACATGTACATTTCTTTGTCATTAAACATTCAGAAACTTCCATTCTATTTTGAAGTATATATACATTATTATTAATTATATTTACTGTCTAATATAACACAGAATTATTCTTCCCAACAGTAACTTTGTACTAGTTGACCAATATCTTAGCCATGCACACACACTACCCAGCCTCTGTTAACCACCAGTCTAGGCTCTACTTTCTAAAAGACTAATTTTTTTTAGATCGTTAGATAATATCTAAGTGAATGAGATCTACATGTAATATTTGTTCTCCTGTGTCTAGATTAGTTCATGTAACTGAGTTATAGGGCTTTTATTTCACTTGAGCTGAGATGGCTGGACTTCCATGGCTTTTATGGAAACTAACTTTTTCTTTCTTTCTTTCTTTCTTTCTTTCTTTCTTTCTTTCTTTCTTTCTTTCTTTCTTTTTCTTTCTTTCTTTCTTTTTCTTTCTTTCTTTCTTTTCTTCCTTTCTTTGTTTCTTTCTTCTTTCTTTCTTTCTTTTTATTGAAGATTCAACACAGGGCCTTGGCACTGGGCTGCATTCTCGGTGCTTTTCAAAATTTATTTTATATATTTATATTTATATTTATATTTATATTTATATTTAGACAGGGTTTCAGGAAATTGCCCAGGTCGCAATTGCCCAGGAACTTGTGATCCTCCTGCCTCAGACTCCCAAGGTGCTGGGATTATAGCCATATACCACATCCAGCTGGCACCAGTCTTTCTATCTAAGTACATTCCACATACTAGTTTTGAATTACTTGTAGCTTAACACTCAAACTTCTTACATGGGAGCTGGATTTCTTAATTGTGTGTTCTAATAGACATGAAAACTACTCTTAATTCAAGCCCCTAGAGACTGGTGCATTATCACTTCTTCCATATTCATTTGGAAGGATACTTATTCAGGTGCAAAATGAAGGTTCAAAGACCTGATTTTTTCTAGGAAGCATGACAAAATTTTTTTCCTCACTTGAATTCTCTGCTCCAATTAATGTTACAAATTCATTTGTTGAGCAAAGACTAAAAAAGGAGTGAGAAAAACAGGGCAATTACCACATTTCTAGCTCTCAAAACTTGAAAAGAATAGTTTCAAAATGAAAATAAATTCTATACAGATAACTATCTGGCAATCAAATAAAGTTACGCAGTCATTGCATTTGAATATGGAGACCAGACATACGGATTTAATTTACAGTTAAATGTTAGAGTTGGTCATCTAGGCACTATACACGTATCAACTTAAGTCCTAGAAGTGAAAGTGAACATTCAGGGAAATTAGAAAAATGGAGCAGATTAACGGGCTGTGAATACTTGGTAGAAAAAATGACCACTTTCTTATGGCCAGAGCAAGAGATTCCAATGATGCATATGGAAAAAGTAATATCAGGTATGTACACAAGGCAGAGATTCCATTGTCATACAATCTATGGGAAGAGAGCATTTTACCAAAGGAACACATTCACTCATGACTTAAGCTGCTGACAGAACAACTAACCATGTTAGACCATAGATCCCATTGCATGTCGCTAAAGCAAAATTTCTGGTGGATTTAGCAAAAACATTATCAGCAGTTTTATGAAGAAGGAATCAAATCACAATGAGTTGAGACATGAATGTAAATGATGAGATAAAAGGTGGAGTGAAAGAAGAAAATGTCAAGAATAGCAAGGAATATTTTTACATACTCTTTTCAGTTATCACAAAAAATAAAAGTACACAGCTTAAAACATTCTTAGATAGTGAGCCCTCATGTAACCTACTCTAGATAAAAAAAATATCAGGAGCTATGAGCCTTGCACCCACCTCTTGCTCCATTCCAGTTCAGTCTTTCCCCAACAAAGAGCTACAATCTTGCTTTAACAGCACAGACTAGTTTGCCCGCTGTTGCAATTTTTTTAAATGCAGTCATATGTCACATACACTTCTGTATCTGGCTTTTTTCATACAATATTATACTTGTGAGATTCACCAGTTTTATTGCAATGCACTAAATAACATTTATTTTCATTTCTGTGTAATATAAATAGAGTATTTTGAAGAAAAAATAAAGCTACTTCACTTTATGAAATCCCAATAAAAATTCAGTGTAACTTTACACAGTGAAAAATATCCACAAAATGGAACACAAAAATGCTTCAAATAAAGAATTTTGTGATATAGACTAGCAAAATACTTGGTAATTGTTCCACAAATATTTGAAAAGTTGATATATACACATATGTCATTGCAAATTGATGAAAATAGATTTAATTGTTCAACATTTCATGTAGAATAATTGGTTTTCTGTATTCAAAAACATCTATATTTCCAATCACATAATATATATGTAACATTTTACATTATTATATAAAGATATATGATAATTTGTAACAAGCAACATCTTAAAAGAAAGAAACATAATAATAAAAATTCCAGTGAATTTACATTGCTTTTTATAAAACAATAATAAAACTTCAAAAATAACACTAACTCACATGATCAATTTTCAGTGAATTATGTAATGATACTTAATGTTCATAAAATATATGGATCACCTAATAAATGAAAATTTGGAAAAAAGAATAAGGATAACTTTAGTGATATGAAAGCATTGATTTGCAAAGGTTGAGAGACCAATAAAAATATGTCAACATTTGTACTTCACTGTAAGATTGAGAAATACAAATATAAAATATATTACCTACAATTTGGCATATATATGTATCTCCATACAGAGGTGTTTAACAGTGTGGATAAGTGGGCATTATCATATACTGCTGTGGAATATCATAACTTCTTTGGAAAGGGATTCTCTATTACTCAATAACTAAGCAAGCTAATAATTACAATTATTCTGCTATGAGCAATATGTCCTTCAGGATCTTTAGAAATGTCTATGGGGACACATGTTCAATGATATTCATTATAGTGTTACGTACAATAGCATATTAAAATGAAATGTATACTAAATCCCTTTTTGTACATGAATTTACCCAGTGATACCATCATAAGGAGAAATTTAAAATGAACTTGATATTGTTTTGATGATTCTTATAAGAAATTCAAATTTTTTAAACAATAATGTTAACTCAGAATTTGCAAGATGTTGCCACTTCAATGTAAATTTTGAAACATAATGGCAAAGTCAAATACATTTAGTATACGACCTTTTGTAGAAACAATACATAGAATGTGCAGAGTGGTGTAAAATGTTGTGTGCAAGTTTTTTCTGCTGTTGGAGAGATAAAAATTTATATCAGTTAGAGCTATTTTCAGAGAGAGAGGGAGCCAATATACAGGACACTTCATCTATTTTTGAGCATGGAAAATAATAAAATTTGACAACACCTTCTAATTGATCTGTTTCATTTTTCCATCTTTCTTCTTTATTTGCTTCTGTGTCACCTAAAATGTTTATTCATATTTTTAAATTTTTCTACTTACTTGAATTTTAATGAGATAACTATATGTTTAATAATTAAAATAAATCATGGTATCAATCAAAGATATCTTAGAGAAATCATACTTTGGAGTATGATTTCCCTTTACAAACATTAGGGATTTTAAGGAGATTGTTCCTGAAAGTTTCTAAGTATCTTTTCTGCATGAAAAACCTGTTCACAGAAGTATTAGTAGAAAACTTCCCAGGAATGGAAAAAGAATTTGACATACAGATAATTGAGGCATATAGAACTCCAAATAGCCATGACCAGAAAAAACTACACCGAAGCATAAAATTGAGATTCCAGAACTTTGACTCAAGAACAGAGTATTAAAAGCTTTTAGTGAAAGAAAAATCACCTATAAAGGAAAACTCATCTGAATCACAGCAGACTTCTCAACACACACATTATTTCAAAGAGAAGCTGGAGTGAAGTATTTCAATCCCTCAAAAAATAAAAATAAAAAACTTTCCAGATTTTTGCACCCTGCAAAATTATCATTCAAAATTGTGGAGAAATAAGACACTTCCATGGTAAAGATCAACTAAAGAAGTTCATGAACACCAAACCATCACTCCAAAAATTCTAAAGGATATTCTAGAAAAAACATCAAAGACAAATTTTCCACAAATCACAATAGAATGAAGCCGCCTGTCAAAGAAAGCAATTAAATAGAAGAGAAAGAAAGACAGCCAACATCAGGAAAATAAAGTAATGATAAGGATAAGTCAATACCTACCAGTTACAATCATCTGATTCATCTCAATTCATGAATCTAAAGAAAGAAATATGCAGAATATAAGATGAAAGAAGATCCAGCAGTATGCTTCAGAGAAGAAACACATTTAACTCTAATAGAAATTCATAGACTGAAAGTTAAAGGATGGAAAAAAATACTCCATGAAACTGAAACCCAGATAAAAGCAAGAGTAGCTTTTTTATTTGCAAACAAAATGGATTGCAAATCAAGACTTGCAAAAGAGACAAAGAAGGTCACTATATACTTGGAAAGGGAACAATCCAAGAGGAAGAGATAACAATCATAAATATATATGCTCCAAATACTGTCACACACATTAATATAAACAAACACTAATGGATATGAAAGATCGGATAAGCAGTAATATGATTATAACGGAGGACTTAAACACTCTCTTGTCAGAAACAGACATATCAACTAGACAAAAAATCAACAAAGAAATTTCAGAGCCGAACCAAACGTTTGAACAAATGGACTTAGTAGATATCTACAGTGTTTCACACAACAACACAATACACATTCTTCTCAGAAGCATGCAGGATTTTCTCCAAATAGACCATATACTAGCTCACTGAGCATGCGTAAGTAAATGCAAATGAATTGAAATTATCCCATGTATATTATCAGATCATAGTGCAATGAAATTGGAAATAAATGGCAAAAGAAACTACAAAAACTGCATAAACAAATGGAAATTAAATAAATCTCTCTTGAACAACCAATGAGTCACAGATGAAATTAAAGAATAAGTTAGACAGTTTCTATAATTAAACAATAATGAATATATAACATAGTTGAACTTATGGGACTCAATGAAAGCAGTCCTATTAGGGAAGTTTATAGCAGTGAATTCCCACATCAGAAAAGCAGAATGAGCTCAAATAAACAACCTAATGTTGAACCTGGAGGTTCTAGAAAAATAACAAGTTAAACCTAAAGCTTGTACAAGGAAGGAAATTATAAATAAATTATTGCAAATGATACTAAGAAATCAATACAAAGAATCAATGAATCAAATAATTGGTTTTTTGAAAGATTAAATAAAATAGACAAACATTAGACAAGCATATATATATAAAAAAAAGAGAGAGAGAAAGAGAAGACCCAAAAGCATGCAATTAGGAATGAAAAGGGGAAAATCACAACAGATCCTGCAGAAATCCAGAAGATTATCAGTAGTTACTTTATGAACCTGAACTCTAATAAGATGGAAAACACAGAAGAAATAATTAAATTCCTACATACATATGAGTTACCAAAGCTAAATTAAGAATATATAAAAATTCAAAATAATCCAAATCAGTCAATGAAATTGAAGAAGTAATGAAAAAGAAAAAGCTACCAACAAAGAAAAGCCTCAGTCCTGATAGATTCACTGCTGAATTCTACAAGAACGTTTTTTTTTTTTTTTTTTTTTTTTTTTTTTTGTGGGTACCGGGGGGTTGACCTCAGGACCTCGCGCGCCAGCAGGCACCCGTGCCACTGAGCGATATCACCGGCCCCTTTTTCGTATGTGGGTTCCGGGAGTCGAACTCGGGCCCTCGCGCTTGCCAGGCAGGCGCTTAAGCCGCTGAGCCATCTCACCGGCCCTACAAGAACGTTTTAGAAGATATAATGCCACTACTCCTCAAACTCTTTAATGAAATTAACAAAGAAGCAATACACCAAACGTTATTCCTGGAAGAAAGCATTACCCTGATATCAAAACCAGAGAAAGACACAGCCAAAAAAAAAAAAAAAAAAAAGAAAAAGAAAGAAAGAAAAAGAAAGAAAAAGAACTACAGGTCAATCTCTTTAACGAGCATAGATTCAAATGTCCTCAGTAAGATACTGACAAACGACTCAGCAAATCATCAAAAAGATTGTACACCATGAGCAAGTAAGTTCATGATAGTGATTCAGGGTGGTTCAACATATACAAATCAGTAAATATATTACACTACAATAAGAGAAGCAAGGATAAAAAACCAGAAAAAGCATTTGAAAAATTCCAACACCCATTTATAAAAGAAACCCTAAAGAAAATTGGAAAAGAAAGTCTTTATCTCAATCTGATAAAAGCCATCTATGACAAACCAACAGTCAACATCATACTAAATGGCCAAAAAACTGAAAGCTTTCACTCTAAAATCAGGGAACAAGACAAGGATGCCCACTACCACCACCCCTGTTCTGAAATACAGTTCTGAAAACATAGGCTAGAGCAATTAGACAAGTGAAAGAAATAAAAAAGAATAAGGATGGGAAAGGAAGGATTTTAATAAACACTATTCGCAGATGACACGATACTCTACATAGAAGACCCCAAAAATTCCACCAAAAGACTCCGGGAATTAATAACCAAATTGTGCATTGTAGCAGGAAGAAAAGTTAACACTGAAGATCAATAGCATTCCTGTACATAAAAAACAAACTCACTGAGAGAGAAATTAGGGTAACAACACCTTTCAGAAAAGCATCAAGCAAAATGAAATACAGTGGTTCCTTTGTTCTTGAACTTAATTCATTCCATGATTCTGTTCACAAACCAAATTGGTGGTGAGTGAAGCAAATCTAATTTCCCTACAAGGAAAAGTGTCACCAGATGCTGAGTTCACAAAAGAAAGCAAGATTTTGTGGAACTCTTCTGTTTGCAAACTGAATTGTTTGTGAAAAGAAGCATTTGTGAACCTAGGTATTACTGTACTTAGGAAGCAGTCTAGCCAAGGAAGTGTAACAACTTTACATTGACAATTGCAATATTCTGAAAAGAGGAGATTGAAGAGGGTATCAGAAAATGGAATGATATCCTCTATTCTTGGATAGGCAGAACCTATATAGTGAAAATGGTCATATTGTCAAAACTGTTATAAAGATTTAACACAATCCCAATCAAAATACCAATAACATAACTCATTGATCTAGAAGAAACAATCCCAAAATTTATATGGAACCAGAAGTGACCTAGGACAGAAAAACAATTCTTGGCAACAAGGGCAAGGCAGGGGGCATCAAAATAATAAATTTGAAATTATACTACAAAGTTACATTGATAAAAACAGTATGGTACTTGCAACAAAACAAAACAAAAACAAACTACAAACAAAAATAGACTCAAAGATCAGTGGAACAAAATAGAAGATGCAGAAACAACTCCAAGCATAAGCACATAGCTTGTCTTTGACAAAGGGGCCAAACACCTTTACTGAAAGAAGGATAGCCTCTTTAAAAAATTGTGCTTGAAAAACTAGTTTTCCACATACCAATGATAAAATGAACTTATTTCTCAACATGCACTAAACCGAAATTGAAATGAATCAAAAGTCTATATATTAAAACAGAAACAATCTACTGGAAGACAGAATAGCTAAAGCAGTTAAAGACATAGGTATAAATAAAAATTTTATGAACAAAGCCCCAGATGCACAAGAAATATTACAAAGAATCACCAACTGAGATCACATCAAATTAAAAAGCTTTTGTAAAGTAAAATAAATCACTGAAAGAGTGAAAAGACAAACAAATCTACGGAAAAAAATTACTAGCTACTCCTCAGACAAGGATTTATATCTGCAATATATAAAAATATCAAAATAATCAGACCCCTCCAAATTTAAACAGCCCATCTGAAAATGGGCAGCTGAAATGAATAGACACTTCTAAGATGAAGAAGTACAAACAACAAATAAATATATGAAAAATATTCAACATCACTGATCATACAGAAATGCAAATTAAAACAACACTGAGATTCCATTTCACTCCAAAAAGAATGGCTATCATCAAGAAATCAACTAAGTAAAAATTCTGATGAGGATGTTGGGAAAAAGGAACACTTCATTTTTTGTGGGAGTATGACTTGGTACAACCCCTATGGACATCACTATAGAGATTCTTCAAAAACACTAAAACTACAGGTTCCATTTGACTCAGCTATTCACTTACTAGGTATCTTCCCAAAAAGGTAAAAGCATCATACCACAGGGATATATGCATACCCGTGTTTATAGCAGCACATTTTATAATAGCTAAATCTTGGGAACAACCCACACGTCCATCAATAGATGAATGGATACAGAAAATATGGTTTTTATATATACTGGGGTACTGCACTGAGACATTTTTAGGTAAATGGATACCCCTCAAAAGTATAAATTTAAGTGAATTAAACCAGACACATAGCTTAAATATCACATTTTTTTCCATTATATGAGAGATCCAAAGGGTCAATAGGATCAGAGTGAAGGATATATATTGGGAAGGAGGAAGAACTTGTTCAAATGGAAAGCAGAATAAGGGGGAGAGGAGGGAAGGAAGGCAAAAGGGATTAAAAAAGAAAATCAATGGAATTAAATGGAAGCAAAGCTTTTGTAAATAAGGAGGGGAAGAAATGTAGAAGGGAGGGGAAGGGAATGGGAATAAAAAGAACAATTAGGATATATCATGTACAGTTACAAATTCCCTATGATGACTGTGATTGATTATGTATGGCAATCATGTACTGATAAAAAAAAAGAATATTTCCTTACTAGGGCAATTGTTTCAAACAAATTCATAACATTTACTACTGAGATGAATGTTTATTTCAGATTGGAACTGAATTTTGAAATCTGAGAATATTAATGTTCGGAAAACATTCATTTCAAAAGTAAACAAATATTTTGTTTGCTTTTACTTTTTTATTTTGAAATTAAGATAGTTCCAGTTTCAGTCACATTAAATGCATCTAATCAGCGTATACTCTTGACCTATCAACACTTTACTCTAAAATTGCAAAATGAGAAAAATGAATGTCGTAGTATTTTTGACAAATTTTTGTGATAAGAATTGTGTTAGACCTTCCAGACTCTCAAAGTTTCTTCAAAGTGCTTTCTTAAAGGTTTATCTTCTAAATTTTTAGACACATTAGGCTTTTCTAAAGCTAGGTATCAAGTCAAAAAGATTTTGCTGAACACAGGATATCCAATCGGTCATGGGAGGCTTTGCTCCATTTCTGAGCAATCCTCTTTTTAGGTATGATCCATCCTACAATTGAAACAGATTTACAGTCACGATACAACCTGCAGGGAAATGTTACTGTAAGATTCCAGAATTACTTGTAAGTCTCATTCTTCTTGCTATATGAATTGTAAAAATGAATTACCATAAAAGTAAACAAAAATATGTGTAATAATGTATAGTCATTATAGTGAATATTTTAAAGTTAACAAATAGGAAAGATATGGCTTACTGCTTTAAGTAAGAACAGAATTATAGTCCTCAAAGGAGATAATATTTTCCTTAAACGTTGCTTGTCATTGACTTGGATTGCTAATAAATGTGCATGGCTAGAGAACCAGATCTAAATTTAGTAATACATTGATGCTTATCTGCACTGAAAACTTCAAAATAAAATACTTGGATTGTAACAGTTTAAAATATGTGACCATCTCTTTCCAAAGCAAATAATATTTGTCTTCCCAATAAGAATAATGGCACAGTAAAACATTAGCAAAACCTTATATATTTCTTTTATTGATGCTACAAGTAAAACCATAAAGAACAATTGTTTTTAAAAATGTCTCAGAACAAACACATTTACATATTCATACCAGTAGCTGAAAAACATCTCTTAGTACTCCGTTTCAGTTTTGGACCAAGCTATAGCCAGTAGTAGGTAGAAAAAATATTTACAAACAAAAGCCTTTATATTCAAATTGTAAGAGGACCTATAATAAAAATCATGACAATACTGAAAGCAAAATTTATGAATGTAATAAAACAGTAATACAGCAATAAACAAAAATAGAAGACAATATAAGTTAAAGGATACATAAGATGATGTGATTTCTATACACAGGAAATCATTCTTATTATTTTACCCATTTATTAACAGAAAAGGACATGAGTCATTATACAGAGCTACTCTTTTTAAAGCCATTTTAACTGAGGTAAAACTTACACTATTAAATTATTTTATCCTTATTCCATGTAGATAATTAAACAACAATTTCTAGCTTTGCTGCACCAACTTTCAACAATGCCATTACTCCTGGGCAGCAAAACCCAGAGAACACAGCATGAATATGTGTACAGCCAGACTGACTAGCAAACTGCATGTACACATGCTCAGATTCTAGCAATAGGCAGGGACAGCCCTGAGTTAGGGCCCAGCCAATGTGGCCCTGGCTGAAACTCCTCACTGAGAACAGAATTCCTCAAATACAGTAGCTGCTGCATGAAGGTCAGTACATGCTTGGTATTTTAAATGTAAAGGTTAAGAAATAGGTGAAAAATCTGAAGAATCTGTGCAAAAAAAGTTAAAATTATCTTTCAGAGAGTGGAACATAGTTTAACTTTGAAAATTGTAACAGTGGTACCATAGTATCAGTGTTGGAAAAATTTTATGATACACCATTAAGAGTAGATATATCAAATACATGAAATTCCATTTGCCAATTTACAAAATAAATCAAGAAATTTGAAAACTAAGTCTCTTCATGAATAACCTTAGAAAAAAAAGACGTGTTGGCATGTCAGATACATCATTAACGTTCACTGTTTTCATGTAACTAGATTGATGGTAAGAAATGTAAGTAACCCAGCAGAACTGGAAGATGTGCATTGTATGAATGATCAGAGGACATAGTATGAAATGACATTTTTTTTTTAATTTAGGGTGAGAAAGGCAACAGACAGAAAACGTAGTAGCAGAAAACTTGGTCCCATTTTCACTTCACTGTATTTTTTATCTGCCCATGTATATAAAGCATTGTATAAGAACTAGCCATGCATAAGAACTCTGACTCTGTGGAAAGATTCATTAATCCTCAGAATTTATTATGACCCTTACCAAAAAACACGAACAACTACCACCTGTTTTATGTAACTTTGATTTTTATGAACTTCTTTAGTCACACTGATCTGGTTTGCAGGTTAGTGGGGGTAGAAGCCCATAGTAGGCTAGCTTTCTGTAAATGAAATATAGATTGAAACCATTTCATATGTCCTAAAATAATCTGAAAATTATATCATATTCCAAATATCAAAAAGACAATTATTTTATGAAAAACTTTGGTAGATTAAAATAAGGGATGTTACTAGTTACCTCTAGTCATACTCAGGATTTATTGATGGAATCCCAGTGATTATTTTTCCTTTGTGTGATGTATTTTTCAGTATTCCTTATCTTTGATTGTAATATCTCAGTAATTAGCAATATTTCATGATTTTAGCTGTTGAGAGTTTTCTAAAATATTTGAAACTTTAATTGTCTTTTTAAAAATTGTTTCATTTAAATGGATACTGAGGCCCAGCATGGTGCTGCATGCCTGTAAACTCAGTACTTGGAGGCTGAGGCAGAAGGATTGCTATGAGTTTGAAACCAACCTAGGCTACATAATGAGTTCAAGGCCAGCCTGGACTACATAGCGAGATCCTATGTCAAAATAAATAGATTAATTAACTAACTAATTAAAGTAGAATAAAAAATAAATGACTGTTGATATTCAGTATCATCATATAAGTTTCTAAACTATGTTTTTCATATTTTTTTATTATTATCACAATTTTCTATGGAGCATTCTGTAATATGTGCTTTTAAGTATCATCTAGCCATGTTGGAGCACACCTGTAGTCCCAGGTACTCAGGAGACTAAGGAGAGAGGAACACTTGAACCCACGAGTTCCAACTATCCTGGGCAACAGAGAAATTCCTATCAAAAAAAAGAGAAAAGAAAAAAAAAGAAATGCTGAATTTTACATTCACTCAACATGTGTACAGAAACATATGCACCAGGCATAGAAAAAATTTAAAGTTTTTCATTAAAAAGAAAATATTTCCTCATCCAAGATTGATATCATTGGTATTTGGTAAGGAAAGATTAGGTTAAATTCTGCCTTATCACCTATCCATGATATAATACTGGATTAGCTGCAGTGTCAAAATCTGTAGGCATGTTTAAAGTATAGTGAAATCTTTTGTGATAGCCTTGTAAAGCAATTTTGCCCATATTTATTCTCCTTATCATTTAAAAATCTCCAGACCACTTCATTGCTAAGGCTGCCGATTAACTACCAATATTGCAAACACTCTTCTTATGGTGAGATCACAGTATGATGGCTAAATCTTTAAAGATAATGATCTAATATGTGTTAAACATCAATTAAAAAGAGGTCACCATAAAAAATTTTTAAAGCACTATGAAGTTTTTAGTTTTAATGAAATGAATATTGTCAGATAAATTAGAATATTAGCAGCCAAGTATATTCAAATTTACATTGCAGTTGATTTTTAAGGTCAAATACATTAGAATAATTGAACAATAATGGGTCAGTAATTACAATTTTTAAAAATCCGAATTCTGTTGAAAAATATCATGAGTTATCAGTTATGCACAGTGTCTGCTACTATACTTAGCTTTTATTACAATATTCTTCTAATTTAAAGTGGTGATAACACAAAAATAACATCCCAATTCTAATCACACTTATTGTGAAGAAGTTATAGCTACAGAAAGGAAAATATTTATTGTTGATTTATACAACTTCAAAACTCAATATGTGGGCCGGTGAGATGGCTCAGCGGTGTAAGCGCCTGCCTGGCAAGTGCGAGGGCCTGAGTTCGACTCCCGGAACCCACATACGAAAAAAAGGGCTGGTGATGTCGCTCAGTGGCACGGGCGCCTGCTGACGCACAAGGTGCTGAGGTCGACCCCCGGTACCCACAAAAAAAAAAAAAAAAAAACAACTCAATATGCATACATAAACACGTGCAACAGACACAGAAAAATCTAAAGTTTCTTCATAAATAGGAAAATAATCTTTCTTCATCCAAGATTAGTATTATTGGCATTTGTTAAGAAAACAACACTGAAGGAATGTTAGATTTAGAAAAAAGTAATGAAATCACTTTAGCATTGAATTAGAGGTCTTGACAAAAACTCACATACAGAAAGTTAAAATGTTTTGCACTTAATATGGGTCTGGACTACAAGTAATTTTGGAGGTATAAGGATAAAAGGCAGAAGACAAAATGCTCATGAGATTGACTATTGATGGTATTCTGGAATAGATAAATAATTCAAAACTTGTAACTTTTGACACCAATCTTATGTTTAGGAATAGAATGAAGAATAAAGCCAACAAGAGGAAGTAGGAGAGATATAGTTGCATTTACCCTTTCCATTTCTTTAGTTTCATCTAATAAGCCATCTGATATTGTGGTTTCTTCTCTCTAATGTCTCTCACATATTGTTTCTTCTTTTCAGAACTATTAATCCCTGAACTTTTACACAAAACAAATAACAACAAGATTTATCCTTCAGATGAGGTTAGTGCTTTTTAATCTTTAATCCCAAATTCTACTTCATGTTTATATCCTGTCCTTTCTTAAGGAACTCATATTTTTGTTATATCCTATACAGTCCATTATATAAAACAGAATTAATGGTCAGCACCAGAAAGAGAAATAGGCAAACAATTACAAAACATAATACTTACTAATTTTATAAATGTGATATTAAATTCACCTGTTTTACTAAGTGGGAATGGTTGACTCTCTTTATAAGAGGAAAACATACATCTATTAGAATTAATATGAGCAGCAGAAATGTAACAAAATAGATTTCAGGTGTCAGACAAAAATCACAATGTCACCAGTTTAGAGAAACAAGGACATGACTCCTTTCAGTTGTCTAATTTCAGAGCAAAATGTTCACATTAATACCTGATTTCACTTTGATTTTGTGTGATATTTCCTAGTGTAGATGATATAATGATTTTTGAATATATGGAAAGTAATTTTGATAAAATATTAGTTCAAATATTTTATACATTTGAATGCCCAGAATATTTTATGTGGATCATTTAGTTAAGCAAAGCATATTGAAGAAAATTTTTATTAACTTACCCGACAAAAAGAAATTATTAAGCTCATTCCGTTCAGGTAATAAAAACATAAAATTTTCAAATCTTAATTCTTTTAATCACAAAGTTTTCAGTCTAGATATGGAGAACATAAAGGTAATTATACAATAGTATGTCTTTAGGTACAAAATGCTGATGTAACACATAGGCAGCTGTCAATTCTCCTTTCTTAATTCAAAAATTAAATATTTCATTGGAAATTTAAAGTCAGAAGTTCCTAGAAATAGAACATAATCCATATATGCTTTGTTCAGTACCTTGCCTGGTATTTGTATCAGTTTATTTTCACTTATACTGGAACTTATGTTTGCATGTGTAAATCTTAACTCTGCATAAGATGTTGTTAGATTCCCCAAACTAAGATTGCACTGAGGGTTTTCAAAAACTGTCTACCAACATTTATTCAAGGCCAGATCATTATAGGTAGCCAGGTAATTTACACTACATTTATTGTTCCACTTTGTCAGCATCTCAGAAAAGCAGAATTACAATCATTTCTCCCTGCCTTTTCACACTGGGAATCCAGGGAAGAAGCTGAGTTCCTCCATACAATGAAAATTAAAGCCTAGATATAAAGTATATTTAAAGCTCAGAGAAATTTATAGTGAACAAACAAATACGCAAAAAAGCAAAAGAAGACGCAGTGTAGCTGGCAGTAAAACGCTAATCTGAGAAAAATCTCTAATTTGATTTGGGGTATTTTCTCACTTTCTGTCCAATTTTTATTTATTTTTTTCTGTCATATAAAAGGAAAGAAATCCATGAAGCCATATCTTTCAAAATGATGATTTTACTTCCCTTTATTTGGACTTAATTATTTAGTTCTTTTTTCCTTGATCCTCTGAGCATCCAGTGGGCTTTTTACATAATTTATTTCAGCACAATCACTACCTAATAATTATAATATTACCTCTTCCCATTCTCAATTCTCCATACTTAGTATGAAAACAGAGGTAGAGGCATATCAATAAATGCTGTAGAACTGCGTTTATCCCAGGTAGAAGTTTATACTGCAAGTTTAGTAGCATGAGACTACTATAGCAGTATATTTCATATGTAAATGTTAAGTTCTCACTAAAGTTAAACAATGACTGGTATATAAAAGCTAAATAGGAATACAAATTAATTGATGACATGTAAATGAATCTAATTAGATTTTAGTAATACAATTATATCGCGTTTAAAAGCTGATATTTTATGAATACACATATATGTTCATTTCCTAGAGTGATGTAGGAACTGTATTATGAAATTTCTCATATCTTGGAATCATCTAGAGAGATTTAAGTATGTTGATTTTGGGATGTCACTAATATCCTGATTAAACTCATGTTTATGGTATTTTGGGCCCCAAAATTTCTTGAAGCTGTTCAGATGATTCTAATATGTTTCCAAGGCTAATGTGAAACAACTGTTTAAAAAATATATATTTTCAATATGAATGTAATAATTATATATAATTTTATGTTGTTATGCTATGTGTATATATTGTGAGCTCATTAAGTCAGGCTAAGTCCCATATCTCTCGCCATATATGCATACATGTATTTTCATTATAGTAACATTATTTAAAATTTACTCTTTCAAAATGTTTGAAATTCATAATACATCTTTATTAATTATAACCAACATTTAGCTTCATAAATCACTAGAACTTATTCCTCCTCCCAGCTTCTACTATCACACTGGTTAAAGAACGTGTATAAGGAAAGAAACCATGGCTATATGGAGAAAGTAGTAAAAATGACTAGCTCTGTGATATTCACCAATGTTTGTCAGAATGATATGATGTGGTAGACACCAACTGCTGGAATGCAACCAAATGGGATAACAAATAGGAGAAATACAGAGAAAAGAAAAGCTAGAATAAGAAGGAAAAGATGGCCCCAAGCTGGGTTCTTCTAGAACAGTTTCTGGGATGCTATGGCCCATGGCAATGCAGAGTGCATGGTTCCTCTGAGGACACAGCCCAGAGGCTGTGATAACAATAGGAAAGTGCTTCCCTGTTCATGGGCTTATGACACACTTGAGATCCAGAAATCAAACCTTTCTGTGAATCACACAGGAACTTTTGGGGGTAGAAGGCAGGGGACAACCACAGTGAGGTACTCTGCCAGAGGCACACTTTCTGCATTACAAGCCAAACCACACAGTTGCTCTCTGGGTCCACTAACCAGAGTCTGAGGGAATAATAGGAAAGTGCTTCCCAGTTCAGGGACTCAGTTTCCATAGCAGGTCTGAAGTCTAACCTATTCTCAGGGGATTGAGTTAGGGATAAAAACTAGCAAGGTATATGGACCGGAGAGTCTAGGTAGAGACAGCTGCCTCCCTGGCACCAGGCATAGTATAAACAATTATTAAAGACAGCCTCAGTAGCCCAGGGCTTTTGGAGCCCTTGGGCAACTGAAGTAAAGAAAAACATGGGCCGGTGAGATGGCTCAGCGGCTTAAGCGCCTGCCCGGCAAGCGCGAGGGCCCAAGTTCGACTCCCGGATCCCACATAAGAAAAAGGGACCGGTGATATCGCTCAGAGGCACGGGCGCCTGCTGGCGCGCGAGGTCCTGAGGTCGACCCCCCGGTACCCACAAAAAAAAAAAAAAAAGAAAAACAGCTATGATGGGAGCAGATTTTCTCTGTGGTGAGCTCTTCCCTCTTGCTGCTTCAGGCCTGGAACCAGCCAAATATGAACTAAAATTAAAACAAAAACAAAAACAAACAACAAAAAATGCAGTCAAAATAAACTTCTTCTCTTTCAATTTGTTGGTTTTGCATATTAAAACACATTGACAAAAGTGACTAAGACAGATTTCAGCACCAGAGAAATGGGGTCATTGCTGTGACACTACCTGACCAATTGATTCAGAATCCTTTGTAACTGGTTTGCTAGAGGAGTATGGAAAGGTGAATTGGGTAATTCAGCTAGAGAAGGCCTAGAATGTTATAAACTGAGATTGATGGGAGATTTCTGGTTGGAAATCAGAGGACTAGAGTGCTCATAAGAAATTAAATGGTACAACCAGACTTAAGAGGTTTCAGTTGGGAAGAAGGACTTCATTAACAGTTGAACTCCAGGCCAAATGTATCATACTCTGGCAGAAAATTTATCTACATGTAGCTCATGTCCTGAGACATTCAGAAGACAGAGATCAAGAGGAATAGACTAACAATCTGACAGGGAACATTTCAAGGCAGCCCAATGTTGAGCCTGTGACATGGGTACTACTGGGGAATTCTAGCCAGATTTATACTGAAATTCAAGAGGAAAACACCCATTTAAAGAGTTTTAAGTTTTGCCAGAAGGGAAGTATGTGCAAAAATGGAGCAGAGGAGAGATTGTGTGATGACAAGATTAGCATTTGAAAGAAGACAAATACTTTGCATCAGGAAAATGGGACAGATGCTGTGAGGGCAAACTGGGAATCTACAAAACCACAGCAGTCCAAGAATCAAGGGTGCAAGAGTATAGAGCTTTTATTGTAGATGAGAGGCATGCAGCAGCATGCTGTAGAAGTGCCACCTAGGGAATTGGGTTGTCAGGATTTTTTTCCAGAGCTATGCATCTAGGCATTTTTAGGTACCTCATATGGTTTAGATCTAAAATGTCCCCCCAAAGCTTCATGGGTTTGGAAGGTGATTTAATCATGGAGGTGCTATACTCATTAGTGAATGAGTCTACTAATGAATTCATAGCTAATTTACTGTTAGGACATGGGTCTGGTTAGAGGTAGGTCATTGGAATGCATGACCTAGAAGCTTCTGTTTCCTTCCCTGGCTCCTTTTTTCTCTATTTCCTAGCTTTCACGATGTGAGTAGATCTTTGTCTGCCATGCCCCTCTGCCATACTGTTTCTTACTTGGAGGCAAACAATCATCGACTGCAACCATGAAACAAAATCAACCTTTCCTCCCTTAAATTCTGGTGTCAGGTATATTGTCCCAGTGATTAGAAATTGACTGAGGCAGATTTTGATTCCAAGAGTGGGGTTATTGTAACTGTACCTGAAAATGTGGTTTAGAAGCCCTTGGAACTTGGCCAAGGGAGAAATTTGGAAAGTTTTAAATGCGCTGCACAAGCCCTAGAATGTTGTGAGCATTGGTTGATATGGAATACTGGTCAGTGCTCAGAAGACCCAAATGCTGATAGAAATGCAAATAGTAAAGGGCGAGATTAGGAAATTTCTTTTTGGAATAGGGAGTCTATTGGCAGTTGGAGTAGAAGTCATGTGGACAATACATTGGCAGAAAATTTGTCTTCATTTTGAGTGTTTCCTCAGAGTTTGAGGGAGACTAAGATTAAGGGTATTAGACAAATTAATCTGTTGAAGGAAATGTCAAACCTGTCCAATGTTCAGACTATAACACTGATATTTCTATTTACCTTTAATCAGATCTAGAGAGAAAATTGGGACCAAAAACCTGATGTGAAAACTGTCCAGTTTCAACAAAAATGAAGCACTTGCAAAGTTTGGGCCATGGAGAACATGGTTGCTGAATTAGCATTTTAAGAAGCCAAGCCCTTTGCTCAGGAAAAGGGACAAGTTGTTTTGAAGGCACCTCTGGAATCAGGAAGGTGTAATCCCAACACTGTAAAATTTTTATTTGAAAAGAGAAACCCTAGGCTCCCCATGTGGGAAGGGCTACCTGGTGAATTGCTTCCCCAGAGTTTGTTTCACTGTGCTTAGCCATGTAAGTCCTATGAGGCCTGCACAATCATGATCCAAGGGGGTTTCACTATTGCTGAAGCTGGCAGCAGACCTTGGCATCATCCAGGTGGTTCCAATATTATAGGCATGTAGAAATACAAGAGTTTATGGGACAAGGAGAATTTCACCCAGATTTCAGAAGAAAGCCTTGAAGATCAGTTATTGTCACTCTATGTGGGCAATGCATGAATATGTGAGAGTGAAGACAAAAAAGCAGTGGAGATGTCAGGAAGTTGGAGTTGCCAGAAATGTGGAATGTCTGCTTAGAAAGCAACAGATGGTGACCAGAGTCACCATAACAGAGAGGCCACGAGGACTAGAAATGACAATGTTGTAGGGTGGGAGCAATTGAAGCTCTTCGAGGATCACATCTCACCACAAGTTGCCCTGGGTCCTGGACCTGAAACTGCGGGATTGAATGTTTGCCCTGATGGATTTTGATCTTGCTTTGATCTAATTCTTTACTGTCTTCCTATTTCTCCATTCAGAACAGAAATGTTACCCTGTGCCACTGTGCGTTGGTATAGTTAAACTTTTTTTTCTTTTTTTTTTTTTTTTAGAGGGGCTTACAGCTAAGTTTGCCTTGAGTCTCAGAGGAGACTTTGTTCTTGGACTTTTCAGCAGTGCCTGTACATTAATTAATACTTTGGTGACTCTTAGAGATTGACTAAATATATTTTGCATAATAAAATGGACATTAGTCTTTTGGTGGCCAGAGACTGAGTAATATGATTTAGATATATGGTGTCTCCAAAAAGTCTCATGTGTTTGGAAGGTGATTTGCTCATGGAGGTGCCATACTCATCAGTGGATTAGTCTACTGCTAAGTTAATAGCTAATTTACTATTCAGAGGTAGGGGCTGGTTGGAGGCAGCTTACCAGCAGCATGATCTGGAAGGGTATCTCTTGCTCCCTGAAGATTCTCTTTGTTTGCTGACTGTTCAGACATGTGTAACTTTTTGTCTTCCATGCCCCTCTGCCATACCATTTCTGACTTGGAGCCAGCTGACTATGAAGTAAAACTAAGAGCCAAAACAAACCTCTCCTCCGTTAAGTTGCAAGTGTCAGGTATTTTATCCCGGTGACAAGAACGTGACTAAGATAATTCCCATCTCACTTCAATACCTCACTGTTATCCTAGGGTCATTTTTAAATAAATTATTTGCGCCATGGATTGATGGTTTAAGGAAGCCATCCTGTGAAAATGTTACCCTAAAAAATTCTTGCTTGTATGTAATTAGTAAAAAAACAAAACAAAACATGATTTATCGAGAACACCATAGCTAGAGGTAAATTTCCTTTCTTGAATTTATAGATTGCATTGAATTAAATTCCCTTGGCAGAAATAATAGGTCAACATAGGTAAAATCATTGTTGATCTATGGAACTAAAAAATGTACTTGTTTATAGGGTCTCAGGTGCTATGACAATGTATGTATACATTACATAGTGCATAAGTCAGGTTACACATTGCTATCTCCTCTTTTACTATTTCTTTAGGGTGAAAACTTTCAAAATCTTTCTTTCAAGTTTTTAAAATTTTTCATGTACTATATCGATCTATAATTATGCTACTGTGTGATAGCACACCACAACTTGTTGCTCTTATCTACCTGTAACATTGCACCCACTGATAAAACTTCTGCCTCATCCCCATCTATTCCCATACTGGGAAGTACCATTCTCCCCTAAACTTTTAATTCATCAACTATTTTAGAATCTACATATGATTGAGAACATGTTCTGTTCCTGGTTTACTTCACATAATATAAGAATCTCCATGTCCATGCATGTTGTGGTACATGATAGCATTTCATTATTTTTATAGTTGAGTATTATTCCACTGTGTATGTGTTCTATATATGGAGACCCAAATGGAATGGGAGAGAATATTTGCAAACCACAAATAGTTAATATTTAAAAATATATAAAGAACTCAGAAAACAATAGAAAAATGTGGCTCAATTAAAAATTAGCAAGAGTCACCTGAGTTTCTTTCATAATGTGGTTTTTAATCCATTTTGAATTAATTATTCACAAATATTTTTCCATCCATCAAGCTGTCTCTTTACTTGATTGTTTTCTTTGCTGTTAAGGAGGTTTTTAGTTTGATTTATTCCCATTTGTCCATTTTTGCTTTTGTTGCTTATACTTATTAGTTCTTACACAAAAATAACTTTTGCCCATACCAATGTCCTGTGGGATTTACCCTGATTTCTTTCAGTAAAACTGTAGTTTACATCTAACATTTAAATTTTTAACCCATATTCAGTTCATATTTGTAAATGATGAGATAGGGGTCTAATTTCATTTCTCTGCATTTGCATATACTAATTCCCTGCAGTATTTATTAAAAAGACAGGCCTTTTTCCACTCCATCTAATCTTAGCACTTTTGTTGAAAATCCATTATGTCTAAATAAATGAAATTATTTCTCAGTCATCCATTCTGCTCTATTAATCTATTTGTTCATTTTCATGCCTCTTTCATGCTCTTTAGGATAAAATGACATTCTTTTTTTCCAGTCCTGGAGTTTGAACCCAGACCTCTGCACTGAACTGCACCCCCAAAATCTTTTATTTTATTTTATTCTATGTTTTGAGATAGGATCTTGCCAAGAATTTAAGTTGCCTAGGCTGGTTTCAACTTGTGATCCTCTTGCCTCAGCCTCCTACTATACCCAACTGGATAGTATAACTTCATAGTATGTTTGGAAGTTAAGTGTTGTGATGTCTCCAGTTTTGGTTTCTCTGTTAAGGGCTGCTTTGGCTGTTCACAATTTTGTTTCCAAATAAATTTTAAGAACTTTTTTCTGTGAAGAAGGTCCTTTGCATTTTGACAGTGACTGCATTGAATTTGGATATTATTTTGGTAGTATGAGCATTTCAACAATACTAATTTTTCCAATCTATAAACATAACATAGCCTTCAACTTTTTTGTACCCTCTTAAATTTCTTTAATCAGTGTTTAACCATTTTAATAGAGATTTTCTTGTTTTGTGGGTACTGGGGGTCGAACTCTGGGCCTCGCACACCAGCAGGCGCCCGTGCCACTGAGCAATATCACTGGCCCTTTTTATCGTATGTGGATACCGGGAGTCAAACTCAGGACCTCGTGCTTGCCAGGCAGGCACTTATGCCGCTGAGCTATCTCACCGGCCCGAAATGTTTTTCTTTTTAGGTTAAATTTATTCCTTGATATTTAATTTTTATAAAGAAATGTATTGTAAATGAAATTGCTTTGTTGATTTCCTTTTCAGCTAGTATGTTGGTGATGTATATGAATGCTGCAGACTTTCATATGTTGGTTTTGTTTGTGCTCTGCAACTTTACTGAATTTGTTTGTATCAATTTTAATGATTATTGGTGAAGCCTTTTTGCTTTTCTGTATATAAAATCATGTTATCTCTTTTGCAAGAAGATGTTTAGTTTTTATTCTTCAATTTATTAGCATATGTTGAACTATTCTCACATCTATGGAATAATTCCAAATTCCATTGTTTATAATCTTTTTATTTGCTAGTGGATTCAGTTTGCTAGTATTTTATTGAGTATATTTACATTTATGTTCCCAGGGGATTCTGGCCTTTAGTTTTCAATTTTTGTTGTGTGTTTTTTTCTGGTATTTGTATCATAGTAATTCTGGTATCCCATAATAAATTTGAAAGAATTCTATCCTCTTAATTTTTAGGATAGTTTAAGATCAATTTGTGTTAATTTTCCTTTAAAGATTTTGTAGAATTTGTCAGTGAAGATACCTATCATGTTTCAGGGTTTCTTGGTGAAAGGCTTTTTATTAGTGATTCAATCTCATGACAATTGTCTATACAGATTTTCTGTTTCCTCATGGTGCGGTCTTATGAGGTTGTATGTCCAGGAAATTATTGAATTCTACTTAATTTTCCAATTAGTTGGTGGAAAGTAGTTCATAAAAGTCTGTAATGATCCATGTATCTTTGTGGTATCCATTGTTATGACTTGTTTACATCCCTTACCTTGTTAATTTGAAAAATTTAAATTAAAAAAAATTAGCAAATCAACTCATTAGATCTTTCTGAAGAGAAAATACACAAATGGCCAACCAGCATATGAAGAAATGATCAAAATCATCACTAATAAGCAGGGAAATTCAAATAAAAATCACAATGTCCTATCATCATCCTCTAGCTTCTGTTAGTAGAACTATAAATTAGTGCAGCTGCTAGAAATTATTCAAAAAGAAATATTTCTTTATTACAGAAGAAAGTTTTCCTTAAAAAGTCTAAAACTAGTACTATCATATGATCCAGCTTCTCCACTGGAGAGTAGGTCATGCTTTGGGGGAAAAAGATACATAAATAAAATTTACACCATTTGTATGCACTCCTGTATTTTTAGTTGAGAAAATTATGTAAGTCACTATTTCCTTGAGCTCATCTAATTTTCATTTGTATTATTGCTCATTTAGGCCAGGAGTTTCCCAGATTTATAATTTCTAGAGACACAAAACTGAGTAAAACTCCTTGACATTTCAACTTATCCACAATCATTTTTACTTTTGAGAATATTTTTAGTAGAAAATAATTTTCTGCTCTTGAAAACATTTCTTCTTAATATATATAGGAGGATGGTTGAGTAATAAACTGAATGATTAAGTTTAAAAAATCTTATTACAGTAAAAATCACATTGTCAATGATTATGAAATAAGTGTGTTCAAAATGACGGGGAGTATTTTGAGGGGTTTTCATGGCAATATGCTTTCATATGACAATTTGTTTATTTATACATTCATTGTATTCTTTGATTACTCCTATTGATGAAACATTTACAACAATTTCTGTCAAATAAGAACATGACGGTGAGTCTTCATGTACCTTATTCGCTGAATCTGGCACAGTTCTTTGTAAAGTCAAAATGACCATGAAAGATAAATGTATGGAATCAATTTAGGACAGCAAGGCAGCCAGGACAGTACAACTAAAGAAACTCAGGAAAGAAGACTTCCACACCTGACTCAGAAAGTGTCAAATAGAATGGGAATAAGTGTGGTTAGGGAGGGAGAGTGTTTTGACAGTAATTAATGGCAGTGTGTCTTTTGCTGTGATTTTTTAAAATTTAAGTATTCACTGTATATTTTTTATCTCAACTCCTATGTATAATTTTGTATATACACATATGTGTGTGTGTGTAGGTGTATGTGTGTGTGTGTGAGAATTACTAATTCTACATGTTTTTGAATTAGGAACATGGATTTTCTAACATTAATGTGTTCCATTGTAACTCTTACTTTTATATTGACATTTGAAGCCATCTAAACTATTGATTTTTAAACCCTTCAGTTTTTGTTATGACATTCCATAGTCCTTTTACGAGCTAGTGAATCATGCAGAAAAGAGATTTGAAAATTGTACAGTACCTATCTGTGTTCCAGTACCCTGACAAATATAGCCATGCGCTAGGTTACACAACCTCATCTAACCCAAAAATGAAGGATAAGTGCTTCTAGAGAACATAAATAGGACCTTATATTTAGGTGAACATAAATTCCTTGCAAGTATGAAGAAATGCTCATAAAGGCCATACTTCATGAATGATGACCAAATACCAACATGTGTCATTTACAGAGCACAGTGTATCATTAACACAGCTTCTTTTTGAAAATTAAATTAACTTTTTATTTAGCATTTACTAGCACAAATTAGCTTCTGAATTTTCTTAAATTTTGGGGTTACAATTTTCACTTTCTATGTAACAATATTTAATAATGTTATTTTAGAAACAACTACAAAGATTAATTGAAGCTATTTTACAATTAGCATTAAGAACTGGCTTCTCAAATTTCAAGTGGCAAATAAACAATTACACTAAAAAATAAGTATATATGCAATATATGAACTGAGAATGAAAATAGTACTTGAACACTTGAATGCTTAAATAAAACATTTAAAATACAAGTAAAAATGAAATGATAAAGCACAGTGAATAGTAAAGAAATAATATGCAAAACTAAGCCCAAACTTACACATGATTATAAATCTAAAAATTATAAATATTTTTAATGAGGTGCACAGATTGTTATAAAAGTGTTGACAATTAAACTATGTGTCTTTAAAAAACAAGAAAAAAATTCAATAGAACTGAAAAATGAAGAAAAAATATACGAAGCAAAGATTACTTGAAAACAAATTAACAACAGAATTCTTAATGAAAACTGAAATGTAATATCTATCATAAAATATGGCTCAAGATCATTAAGTTACTAAGAAATATGGCCTTGAGAAATCTCCAATTAGTGAAATAAAGACAAATCTGAAATATACCTGATGATAGGAGAAGTAAGTTTAAATAATATTCTCAGAACAGGTCAAAAAGACCACAAATAAATGAAGACATTGAGGACCAGAAACACTTATTTAGAAATGTGTAAGAAATCCCAACAAAAATTGTACTATTAGATCATGAATCTTAATCATTAAACTCTAAATATGAAAACTCTTACATCATACAGTCACTGACCAGAATTGGCTAGTATTAGAAAAAATAAAGTGAACATAAAATCTTCCAAGTCACATATTCAATTCAATAAATATTGAGCCAAATAAATATTTAATAAAGAAATAAAATTAAAAACAGACTGAAATATATGTAGAACTAAATTTGAATATATTAGTAAATCTACATAGAAATTGACCAACTTAAAATGTTTATTGAAAAGCAAGACTTTAAATTATTAAAGTTATTTAGCAAGATATCTCAAAAACATAGAAAACAAAGTAATCTTGAATAATGAAGAAATGAATAATTTCACATGTGAGTATGTATTTTTATGATGCAAACTCTTAAGAGTATAACTCACCAACAAAGTCAAAATATTTTTGTCAGGAAACAAAAATAAGTGGAAATTCTCACACAAGTGTGGACTAACTGAAAAGTTGGAAGAAAATAAGAATTAAAAAAAGAAAATAAATTGATAACAATGAGATTTTATAACAAAATGCATATTCAAATATAAAAATATATAGATGAAGTAACTCAGCAAAAATTATTTAAAATAAATAGAATATGTTGATAATTTAACAATTTTACAGGATTGCTAAACAGAAAATAAATTCATATGTGGGGATTTGTGTCAGGATTAAAGGATTGACAAAGGTAGTTGAGGCCCCAACAATTAGAAATCAAGGGACTCTAATACTACTTATAGGTGGAAAGCAGAAAGATATTACTAGATCCTGAGAGAATTCAAATTTGGAATATTTACTCTTTGTTAAGAGCCACAGTCATGTAATAGGAATGGAGTCTCAGACAGAAGAATCTGGAAAACAAACACACTTGTTTCTCCTGTCGGTTCCTTCTTTTCATCAAAATCAACCAGAAGTCAGAGTGCAAGGAACACGTCATACTATCAATAAAGATCAGCTTCCCAGGATGACAGAGAAGGCTGAGTTGGTAAATAAAGATGAAGTGATCCATTAGACTGAAAATGATCTAATTAACCCTAAAACATTGCTAGGTTCATTTTTGGATGTGATATGTTCTTTCAAAAGGTAGTTTAGATTAATTAAATCCTATGCTATTATTTTGAAATGTATATTCAGGAGAAAATTTTTCATGTAGTTGGGTTGATATTCATTATTTTTATCTTTTATGGACTTTGATATTCATTTTTATCATATTTCCTGGTTTTCTTATTTTGCTTTACTTGTCCCAGGACCTGTCATTCAGGCCCTGTTGAACCATAATGATTGCTGAATTGGAACTGTGAATGCATTAAATTTTCAACCTTGTTTATCATTTGTGCTATACTTTTTAGTAGTTTTTAATAAAGTAAAGCATTTTTCTATGGATAATTTGATGAAATCACTATTTTATGTTTGTACATATTAAAATATATATATTACATTTTAGAGTTTTATACAGAATGAAGTCCCTCAAGATAGGTACAGAGGGATATTGTTCCAATAATCACTGTCCTATGTGGAAAGTGTACAGTTATTATATTCAATTAAAAATTAATTAGCAAAGACAATATTTTATCAAAATATAAATAAATGATTCCATGTTAAAAATTATATCATCTTTCAAATACCAAACTCTGTATTAAAGACAGATAGGTTAAGAAAATGATTTGGTATGTGAATGTTTATTCTGCTATGCTATTCTGTAGTGAGCAAATAATCAATTTTCAAATAAGGAGCTTTAATAATCAATATACATAGGGTACTTTACAGTATACCAAGACATATTTAGAAATATTTTGTTTGCTCCAAGATAGAATAACAGTTCAAAGTAAAGCTTTCATCCCCGCCTTCCCCATCCACCCCAGTTTTAAGGTTTCCCACAAGGCAGTAAAACATGATCATCCGGGGAAAAAAAGTTTTTTCTCCATCTGTCTACAACATTGTATAATTATATTCTTTTGTTGTCCAGAACCATGTGATACTCTTCTTGAGCCAAACACTATGAACATCCTAATGGGAATAAGTAGTTGGTTTAAGATATTTATATTCCACGTGGTATACCCAAACTTTAACAGCATACATACCCAAGCTTTATGACCGAGAACGGAGAGAAGTAAAAGGAAATTCCTTCTAAAAGGGAATTAAAGATATAGTTGGGGAAAATGTAGAGGTGAAGGCTAAAGGGGACAGCAAGTCACTTTCAATACACTCCTTTTCCAAATTTATTGTATACATACAGCTCCTTGTTCCTTTATAACAGGCTCATTTCCCATTTTTCACCACGCTTGATCCTCCTTCGCTCTTACTTGTAATGATCTCAAAGGCTTTTGCCAACCAGTATATGTTGGGATCTCTTACACAAGAGCAACATGAATTTTTTAATAGAGGCTTGTTTTGTTTCCTATAAAGCATATATAATAGCTCTCATGATTAAAACATTATCTCTATATTAGGCTTAATTTAAAATTGAACATGTAGCTTTCTGTATTTTTTGAGTGTTTCTCCTATTAAAAATATGCTCCAAGAGATCAGAAGCTTGTCAGTTTTGTAGTATGAGGGCTGCGAAAATTGATATGTTCCCTACCACCTGGAAACAGTGACAGTTTTATATTAATCGATATAGAATATTGATGTCTATAATTAAGGATGGGGAGAAATGTGTGAAGTTTATGCATAAATATATTCATGGCAAAGAGAAGTAATTACATGATGTATTTCCTGAGCACTGAAGATCTGAATGTCAAGCAGAAAAGCAAGATTCACCAGTATGAAACAAAAAAATGCAAAATGATAGATAGATTTAAATATATGAATATATTGATACTGGAATGGGTCTTACTGAATATAATCTAGTACTAAATAATTAAGAAGACAAATGCATGAAGATAATACATGAAAAAGCATTGTAATAAGAATCAACCATCTATACCTGTTCCTCATATGGACAGACTGTGCATATACTGACCTATTCCATATATAGATAAATATATATATCTATATATAGATATATACATAGATATATATCACTATTATATCAATGTAATGAAATTTGTGCCTTGTAAAAATTACACATAATTCAAAAATAATATGTGCTATTTTCTATTACACAATTTACCATTTAGTTTGTAATAAATATCCTACCACACACATGCACATATATGTATATGTACATTTATCCCTTTTGAATGTGTTTACTTGTGTGTATGTACATATGCGCTGTTGGATGGGTTGCTACATCTCCATATCTCTGATTGGGAACATTGGTTATTACTCTATCAAAGCCAAAGAATATTTTTGCTTCATCTATTAAAATTGTGCTAAATAGACTCACCTAATTCTTGAAATTCACCTAAAAATGCTTCCAAGTATATTAAATCAAGAAATCTGTAGCTCAAGAAAAGATCCATTTATTTTAATAAGAGCGTGACTCTAAGGACTGCTGCTTGAAAGTCATCCAATCTCCTGAGAATGAGTGGTGAAAAGAGTTGCTTTTAACCTTCTTACCCTAGTTCTAATACCTTCCATACTATTATTCCCTTTGGTATTTCAGATTTATTTCCCACTCCTACCTTAAAAATACCCTTTTATTGTACCCAAGTTAGTCTTCCCACTGTTCCCCATGCACTATCGTCATTTTCAACCCAGACCCTGTTGTCTAGGAGTCACTACGACCACGAACATTTTTCCATTTTTCATTTTGTATTGACCCTGGTCTCACTAGCAATTTTTGATATTCTTTTCTCTAGGTTCAATCTAGGCAGTTGTACTCAATTTTCATATTGTAGAGCAAATGTCTCCATTAAAACTGAAATGTTATAGCCATGGTAATCAATTGTGTATTTCAGAGTCATTCAAAGTTGCAGAAAATAATTTAATACCATAAAATCTTGCCTTCTGAAAGAATGGTTCACCGATGTTTTTTTCTAGCCCAAGGGTACTCTTTTTACTGAATAAAAACTCTGAATATCTACAGCAGAAAAGTCTCTAGCTAACTGATCATTCCTCTAAAGCAAGGCTACATTTCAAATTGCTGTTTGAACAGATGGTTAAGATAAAGGGAGACTGGGAATAAAAGTTTCATGTGTAGCAATTCATTTTTCAACTACTTTACTTGCTACACTTGCCTTCCTAAGATTGTAGGCCTCCAGGGCAAGTGCTTGTCTTCTTTATGACCTTTGTGTGCTGCAGCAAATGATAAATAATAATAGGTTGCACATGTTACAGCAGTATAGCACATTTCTAAATAAAGGTTAAGGGTTTTTATTTTTTTGTCTACTGATACGACTTTACCCAAAATATTAACTTTATTAGATTTTTTTTTCTATAGACTACCTTGTAAAAACTATTTAATAAAATTAGGTGAATTTTTTTTTTTACAAAAGCTGATTTTATAATCTATGAATATAAAGAACCAATTTGGGAAAACAGAGAATCTTCTTTATAACTTCATTGGATGAGTTATTTATGAAGAAAAATTGCAGTATAGTAATTTGAGAGTATATTTTTCTCATTTATTCTTTCCATAATTAAACTTAAATATTATTCTATAACACATTGTGAGGTCTTTTTAAATTTCTTACTTTAAAAGAATTCAGATTTTCCTCAATACACAATCATAATTTTCATTGCATATTATACAGACTTTCAATCTTTCACTTTCAAATAATTTAGAAGTGGTAAGGGAAATGTGATCAGCACTTCTTTGGAAATTGGTTTATGGTAGGTGTTATATTAAAATAGATTCTGAATTATGGACTCACTATGTCTCTTTTATTCTAAATGTTGATATTTTATTGGATTAGTAGAAAGAGAAGCTCCCAAAGCAAAGTCATGTAGCTATTAGATGCTCCAACACCAATTATTTCTGGCAAGGGCTAGATTTTTTACAATGTATATTATTGTATTTAGTATATTGGGAAAGTACAAGGAGGAAATAAAGAGCAGTTGTGATCGTTAATTGATATTTGTCAACTTGAATGGATTAAGAAACTCCTTGTGGATTAGTGGAGCAAAATTCCAGGTGTGTCTGTGGATTGACGTGTAGTCCATAACCCGAGAAGGGAAGGCTCATCCCAGATGAGGGTGACACTAACAAATAGGCTTGTAGATCTATGGACTAGAAAAGGGAAAAAGGAGGAAGTCGCTCTGGCTTCTTCAGAGGAACACCAGTCTTTGCTATTGCCTTTGCATGTTTATCTCCCATTCCCTCAGGCTTCCAGGGCAGACTCTTTAGTCTTTCAAAAAAATCCTTTGGCTTTCGGACACAGACTTACACCAGACTCTGTAGTGAGCTCCAGGCCTTCGACCTTTGACAGGATCATCTGGCTCTCTAGCACACAGATGGACATTTTGCACTTTTTTCCCTCCAATTCTTCAAGTGGCCATTTTAAGGCTACTTGGAAAATTCTATGTATAACCATATGTTATACATATATATGTGTATATATTCTTTTAGTGAACTCTAACTGACACAATAATCTATCCAAATTCTATATTCTGGAGTCACTTTTACTTGTAGTAGGTATAATCAATAAATGCATTCATATCTCAACACAAAAAGAGGTAAAAATGTCTTTGTAACTATGATGTCTGTGTCATTGTCATTTAGTTTCCTTTTCAGGATTTGGTCTCCTGTGAAAAGCTCTCTAATTGCTTCGTAGCCATATTATCTAATTATTTCTGCATCCAAACATTACTTTGGAAGAGCAAGTATGTGGTTAGATACATAGAGACACCAATAATGATGGCTAAAACAACTGAAATTCTCAGCAGTGCTAACATGGGTAGCTCACAGGAAATCCACATGAAAGATTTTCATGATGTAAATATATGCACAAAATGTCAACATATGAAACATGTCATTCCATATAGACCAATGATATATACTTTAAAAGTTCATTTCACAAATGTTGTTTTACAGTTAACTAGCTACCATCATTCACGAATATTTACTATCAGATTTGAAAACACATTTTCCTACTCATTATTGAGATGAAATAAAATAGTAAAATTTATTAATTATAGTTCATGAGTACTCTATGTACTTCACTTTGTTTCTTTACACATGTATAATATACTACCTCCAATACTGTTGCTCCTTATAATTTTTAAAATGCTTTGTTTAAAAACAAATTATTCAGTGCCAGCAAACTGAATAACAGTAATCTGCTACAAGGTGTTTTTTGTATTTTTAATTGTGTAGAAAGTCATCAAAATATCTTTGTGTAGGAGAGCTACAGATTATATTTTATATTCTGGATCACAGAGCATTAGTAAACCTTTCTTTTAGTTTCCTAATCTCTGGTGCAAAATACCCAGCACTAAACACTTGAAGGTAAAGAGTTTTATTTGAATTTACAGTCCAAAGTTTCAGTCCATGTTAGGCTGGCTTCAAAGAAGAAATAGCATGGCAAAGTATCTGCATGGAGGAAAGCTGCTCACATCACGGCAGCCACAAGCAGAAAAAGAAAAAAAAAGAGTCATGAAGAGAGATACACCTTCCAGGTCACACCCCCAGTGAACAGTCTCTTTCAACCAAGCCAACCCGCGAATAGATGGTCAGCTGTATTGCCCATATAATTCAATGACCTTCCAAAAGCCCACCTGTTAGCACATAAAGCTCTTTAGGGACATTCTTAATCTAACCATGACAGCCATCTTGTAAAAAAATCAAGAAACCTATTCTTCTGTACTATTTTAATTTGAATATATTTTGCAGCACGTATTGTTTATAACTATATATATTCTCTTTCATTTTTATTTATGTTCTGATGAAGCATATTTTTTACTTAAACTTGCAGATAGATTTTGTGTACAATGGAAACAACTTTGCAAGGGATACTACAGTGAAAGTTTGGCAAGGCTTAAATTGCTTTCAAAGAAATGCTTGGGGAAAGTCCAGTACAGATTAGCATACAGCTAGAAGAAGTTGAAATTCTTTACTACTATTAAGGGGAATGTAAACAGAAATGTGCTTGGAGAGCAGACCCTTTTGCCCCTTTTTGTAGGAATAGTGGCTTGAATAAACTGCAGGCAGAAAAATGTTGAAATTCAACATTTTTAGAAAAATGGCAAAGTTTTTTCAGCTAAAAAGAAAGCTATGATTAAAATCTTGAATGAAACTGAGTATTCGCTTTATTATTTACTGGAACATATAATCATATTACTACAAAATTTCTTTGAGGCTAATAACAAAGTCTGATAATCACAAACATCATAAAGTTTAATTTCATATTCATCACTGAAAAGACTGCCGAAGGCTGGAGATATATGTAGATGCCTAATAAGTGTCCGATGTCAAATGTATATTTTTACTGAAGTCATTCTGAATAAGCAGAACTTTAACACTATAGTGGAAAATCATCTAGGCTAAAATTAGAGTGGAAGAAGAAATTATAGTGTAATGCTTTTCTGATTAAATTACTATACTAAAAATTAGTATATATTATATTGTATTATATCGGTCACAGAGTGAGTTTTGGAAAACACCAAAATGATCTGGAGCTTGTACGAACTCATGATCTGGTTTGTTGAGGTGAGTATTATTTGATTTCTGTATCTTTCTATCAACAATCAATGTCTTAAATGCATTAAAGACTAGCTAAAAGCTTATTTTTTTTTAAATTCTACTTTGATGTAAGAGTAAAGTGTGTATGTTTTGTGTGTTTCTGTGTGTGTGTTTGTGAGAGAGAGAGAGAGAGATTAAAATGTTTCAAATGAAGTTACAGGTAGCCGAGTGTGGTGACACATGCCTGTAATCCCGGCACTTGGGAGGCTGAGGCAGGAGGCCAGCTTGTGCTACACAGTGAGTTCACACCTGAACTACATAGCAAAACACTGTCTCAAAAAAAAAAAAGTTACTGGTATCTCAATGATAAAATCAGAATATTCCAAGAGACATTTTTAAAGAAACAGCTAAAACCATTATATTGATTTACAGTTAAAAGAAGGGAGGAAAATCATGAAAAGGTTTTCCAGCAGGTCAGTTCGATTATTCTGTTGTACCTAAACCTCTTAATGGAAAGTATTATCATATCTTGCTTGCAGCTATAATTACTGGATTACCCAAACTCTTCCAAATTTCTACTCAAAATTGTGGCCTTTTTCTGAATAACTAGTTTTCCTACATCCAAAAGATCAGTAAGTCCTATAAAATGTTCCTTGAAAATAGATATAGAATGAGTGTGTGCCTCAGCGTCCCCATGCTACACCAGCAGAAAATGCGGGCTATGACCACTGAGAAAGCCTCATCGCTGAACATAAATCGGGTCAATTATCACTGTATACATGTTAGTGGTCTTTCTTTTCTCTTAGTCTAAATTGTGATCACGCCGTTATTTTCTATCATGTTTCCCTTCCACTGTATGCTCACATTGGCTGATTTTAAGTGGATTAAACGTGCTTCTAGAAAACAGCCTCTGTATATACTATTCTTTTTATGAAACAATTCTTTCTTTACCTACTAGCAATTCCTCTCCTAACTGATTTCTAGTCTTTCTTTATGTGTAAGTTGAAAAGGCACTTTTCAATGGCACTGCTTCCCTAAATTCATAATACTACATATGCATTGAGCATTCATCACATTAAAGAATGACTCGGTTGGGCCGGTGAGATGGCTCAGCGGCTTAAGCACTTGCCCGGCAAGTGCGAGGGCCCGAGTTCAACTCCCGGAACCCACATATGAAAAAGGGGCCGGTGATATCGCTCAGCGGCACGGGCGCCTGCTGGTGCGCGAGGTCCTGAGGTCGACCCCCAGGTACCCACAAAAAAAAAAAAAAAGAATGACTCGGTCATGTAGTTTCTTCACCTATATTTTTTCCTTTTGTGACTCTGTATACTCTGCTTTCTCATTCTCTGTCCCGCTCCAAACCTTTACTATGTGTGTAAAGATCTATATATTTAGTATATAGCAAAATATAAGGCATAAGTTCACATTGTTGAAAATGAAGAAGGATTTTTGAGTAAATAAATTGGAAGTAAAGAATACTGTAGACAGAAAGTAGAGTGACAATATTGCAGGTGTTATATGAGTAGGACATATATGTTTATGTTGGAGAAATTTCATTTAAAAGTTTATCGAGAGTGTAATTTCACAATGTAGAGACAGGAGGAAAAACTGTGTTGTTCCTTTATTTTTATTGAAAAGAAGCCAGAATGATAACAATAGCTAAATTTAATTACTAAAGTGAAACATGTAGCACATTATTCCTTGTCACAAAAGCTTTGATTTAATTTTTCATGTACAGTAGATGTGAAATAGAGAAGTTCCTACAATAGTAAAAACAATTTTTTTCATGAACTCTTTGCCTACCCCTATGTCTTCAAGATTTCTACCTACTTTCTCTTCCAGTAAATTTAGTGTTTCTGTTTTAATATTTAGATCTTTTATCCATTTCGACTTTAGTTTCATGCATGGTGATAGACATGGGTCTAGTTTTAGTCTTTGGCATGCAGAAAGCCAGTTTTTCCAGCACCATTTATTAAAGAGGCTATCTTTTTTCCAGTGAACATGCTTGGCCCCTTTGTCAAAGATAAGGTGGCTGAATGTGTTTGTAGTAGTGTCTGCATCTTCTGCTCTGTTCCATTCATTCTCAGGTCTGCTTTTTTGCCAGTACCATGCTGATTTTATCACAGTAGCTTTGTAGTACAATTTCAAGCCATGGATTGTGATGCCTCTGGCCTTGCCTGCATGGGAAGTACTTCAAAGAATCAACAACTGGGATCTCATCTTATTAAAAAGTTTTTCCACATCAAAATAAATCACAAACAGAGTGAAAAGAAAACCCAAAGATTGAGAAAAAATTTTAGCCAAATGTCCCTCAGACACAGGACTTCTATCTAGAACATATAAAGAATTGAAAAAATCAGGCCCCCAAATTCAAAGACCCAATGCAAAAATGGGCCTCTTAGATGAATACACACTTCTCAGATGCAGAAATACAAATGGCAAACAAATATGTGAAAAAATGTCCAACACCATTGGTCATTCAAGAAATGCAAATTAAAACAATGCTGAGATTCCATCTCACCCAGAATGAATGGCTATCATCAACAAATCAACCCATAACAAATGCTGGTGGGGCTGTGTGGAGAAAAAGGAACACTTCTCCACTGTTGGTGGGAGTGTAGATTGGTGCAGCCACTGTGGAAATCAGCATGAAGATTCCTCAGAAAACTAGGATTAGAGGTCCCATTAGATCCAGCTATTCCTCTTCTGGACATTTTCCCAGAAGAATTAAAAACATCATACCACAGTGATATATGTGCACCCATGTTTATAGCAGCACAATTAATAATAGCTAAGTCTTGGCAACAACCCAAATGTACATCAACCAAGGAATGGATAAAAAAGATGTGGTATTTTTATACAATGGAGTACTACTCAGCTATAAAGAAGGATAAACTTGAGGCTTTTATAGGGAAATGGATGCAACTAGAGACTATACTATTAAGTGAAATAAAACAGATGAAACTGAAAGAGTTAATAAGATCCAAAATGTATAATATTGTGAAAGAGAAAGAAACTGCTCACAAGGAAGAATGGGGGAAGAATGGGGGGGATGGGGGAAAGGAGAAAAGAAGAAAGGGAAAAGAAAATGTATATATATACATATATATGTCCATTTATATGTATACAAGATAGCTAAGATAATTATACTGCTAATTTCTATTAGTTTATTGAAAAGAATGGTTTGTGTTTATATTGTTTGATCAATTTTTCATGCCTTTATCTTGTAATCTGAGGAACTACTTTGAAGATAACAATATACAATATATTAATCATCATCAATCTCCTATTATCATGTTTTGAAATCCTGTATCATTTTTATTTTCTCTTTAAAATAAAAAAATAAATAAATTATCTTTATTAAAACAATTTTGTTGCTATATTACCATGATACATGTAGAAAACAATACCCATTTGAATACTTGTTCCCTTTATAAACAAATATTTTTTTCTCAATGAGCATGCTTTTCAATTAGTCAATCACAATCATTCACCCCAATAAGTATTCTTTGGAAGGTCAACCAATTTACAACAGTCTTATCTAAGTAATCATGTTTCTACAGTTGATGTCACCCCACTTATGCCTTTGAAAACTCACAAGTCTTTGAACCTGACAATTCTCCAAAATCTATATAAGATGAACAGTCAGTTCTATACCAAGAGATGGCACCTAAAGAGTATTGCTTACCCTAATTTAAGCAAGACATTAAGCTTTATGTTTTTATTTCAGTTAATGAATATAATCTCATTATTTTTGTGCACACTTGTGTTATCTATTTTATATGTATCTTATAAAGGAAATAGATGACAATAAAAAATAAAAGTGGCTTAAGACTCTATGCTAATAATATATAATAGAATTTCATATTAAATTCTGATAATTTAATCAACATCACATATTTATGTAGTTTACCTTTGATAAACTCTTTTTATCTAGAATTTTTAAAGCATGATATCTACTCACCAAATAATTTAAAAGCATGTAAAATTAACAACATAGAAGGAGAGATATAAATGGAGGGAACTATCAAAGACATGAAAAATAAAAAACAAAATAAGTTATTGAAATTTGAAGTGAATATATCTTTTACAGAATTAAGTCTGAGACAAACATAAGTTGAAAGTAAAATACTTTCAGTTTTTCTTAACACATAAATACAAACTCACAAATATAAGTAAAATAAAAAATAGGCAAAACCAAAGAACAGAAGAAAATAGATTGTTCATTTCCTATTTACATTTATGAGGAAAAATCACCAGGAAACATCAAATGTTGAAAACAAAGACAGACACTAAAACAACAATTAAAGTCTAATAATTCATTTGAATATATTTATATGACAATTCCTTTGCTGCATATATCTTTGCAGTAAGAATAATTATTTGAATGGAGACTTTACAAAATAGACTTAAATTATACATTTCACATAACATAGAGAAAGACTGTCAATACATTTTCTACTATTAAAATATTGTATTAATATTTCTTGCATAGATTATAATCATTAAGACTTATCGGACTGAAGACTCAAGAAAACATTTTCCTGTTTTGACAAGTTCATGTTATTCATTATAGAATGATGTGTGGGAATGTTTTTGTCAGCTTTGTTTGCAGTATGCATTATTCTCATTTGCAGTCAATAACTTGACTGGAAGGTAATTCCCAGAGAAAGAGAGACAGTAAGAGACAGAGAGAGAGAGAGGCTATTTAACTGGTTGGTTTGCAATGCCACATAATTTAACTCTTTCAACCTTCTTTTTCATGACACCACACAGAAAATTCCACAGAACGTGTTTCATAATTAACTTCATTTTTACTTCTGATATTTTTGATTTTATGAGAAGCAATGTATCTTTTTTTATTTTAAAGAGAAAAATAACAATAAAACAATGATACAGAATTTCAAAACAAGATAATAGGAGACTGACAATGGTTAATTTATTGCATATTGTTATCTTCAAAGTAGTTGCTCAGATTACAAGATATAGGCATGAAAAATTGATCAAACAATAGAATCACAAACTGTTCTTTTCAATGAACTAAAAGAAATTAGTAGTATAATTATATTAGCTATCTTGTTTGTGTATATATATATTTTTTCTTTTCCCTTCCTTCTTTTTTCCTTTCCCCCATCCCTGTTTTTCTTTCCTTCTGAGCAGTTTCTTTCCCTTTCACAATACTGTGCATTTTGGATCTCATTAACTCTTTCAGATTCTTACACTAGGGAGATAATATAATGTTTACACATGCAAGTCTAACGTATTTCACTTATGAGTATGCTCTCAAGTTGCATCAATTAACCTGTAAAAGTCTCAAGTTTATCCTTCCTTATGGCTGATTAGTACCCAATGTATAAAAATACCACATCCTTTTTATCCATTCCTTGGTTAATGTACATTTGGGTTGTTGCCAAGATTTAGCTATTATAAATTGTTCTGCTATAAACATGGGTGCACTATATCACTGTGGTATGATGTTTTTAATTCTTCTGGGAAAACACCCAGAAGAGGAATAGCTGGGTCAAATGGAACCTCTAATCCTACTTTTTTGAGGAATCTCCACACTGATTTCTACAGTGGCTGCACCAGTCTACACTCCCACCAACAGTGGAGAAATGTTCCTTTTTCCCCACAGCCCCACCAGCATTTGTAATGGGTTGATTTGTTGATGATAGCCATTCTTTCTGGGTGAGATGGAATCTCAGTGTTGTTTTAATTTGCATTTCTTGAATGACCAATGGTGTTCAACATTTTGTCATGTATTTATTTGCCATTAGTATTTCTTCTTATGAGAAGTGCATATTCATCTCAGTAATACTCCTCATCAAAAGAGCCAAAGACAAAAATCACATGATCATCCCAATAGATGCAGGAAAAGCTTTTGATAAAGTCCAGCACTCATTTATGATAAAAACCCTACAGAAGATTGGAATAGATGATCTTTACCTCAATCTGATAAAAGCCATCTATGACAAACCAACAGCCAACATCATACTAAATGGACAAAAATTGAAAGATTTCACTCTAAATTCAGAAACAATACAAGGATGTCTACTATCACCACTCCTATTCAATATAGTTCTGGAAAAACTAGCCAGAGCAATTAGATAAGAGAGAGAAATAAAAGGCATAAGGGTAGGAAAGGAAGAAGTTAAATTATCAGTATTTGTGGATGACATGATACTCTATATAGAAGACCCCCAAAAAATCCACCAGAAGACTTCTAGATTTAATAAGCAAATTCAGTAGTGTACCTGGATACTAAGTCAGCACTCAAAAATCAATAGCATTCCTGTGCACAAACAACAAACTCACAAAGAGAGAAATTAGGGAAACCACACCCTTCACAATAGCATACAAAAAACTGAAATACTTAGGAATCAGTCTAACAAAGGAAGTAAAATATCTATACATAGATATTGAAAATCATAGTACTTTGAAAAAGGAGATTGACGATGATATCGGAAAATGGAAAGATATTCCTTGCTCATGAATAGGAAGAACCGACATTGTGAAAATGGCCATACTCCCAAAACAGTTACACAGATTTAATGCAATCCCTATCAATATACCATTAGCATATCTCACAGAACTAGAGAAAACATTCCTAAAATTCATTTGGAAACAGAAGAGACCTAGAACAGCAAAAGCAATTCTGGGAAACAAAGGCAAGGCAGGAGGCATCACAGTCCCTGACTTGAAATTATACTACAAAGCTACTGTGATAAAATCAGCATGGAACTGGCAAAAAAAAAAAAAAAAAAAAAAAAAAAAAAAAAAAAAAACCGACCTGTGGAACAGATCAGTGGAACAGATTAGAAGATGCAGACTCAACTACCAACCACATTCAGCCATCTTATCTTTGACAAACGTGCCAAGCATGTTCACTGGAAAAAAGATAGCCTCTTTAATAAATGGTGCTGGAAAAACTTTCTCTCCACATGCCAAAGACTAAAACTAGACCCATGTCCATCACCATGCATGAAACTAAAGTTGAAATGGATCAAAGTTCTAAATATTAAAACAGAAACACTAAATTTACTGGAAGAGAAAGTAGGTAGCAATCTTGAAGACATAGGGGTAGGTAGAGAGTTCATGAACAAAACACAAACTGCATGGGAAGTACTTCAAAGAATCAACAACTGGAATCTCATCTTATTAAAAAGTTTTTCCACATCAAAAGAAATAACCAACAGAGTGAAAAGAAAACCCATGGATTGGGAAAATATGTCAACCAACTGTCCCTCAGACAATGGACTTCTATCTGGAACATATAAAGAACTGAAAAAAATCAGTACCCCCAAAGTCAGTGACCGAATCAAAAAATGCGCATCTGAGATGCACACACACTCTTCAGATGAAGAAATACAAATGGTAAATAAATATATGGAAAAAATTTCATCGTCATAGGTCATTCAAGAGATGCAAATTAGGGCTGGTGAGATAGCTCAGCAGCATAAGCACCTGCCTGGCAAGCACGAGGTTCTGAATTCGACTCCTGGTACCCACATACAAAGAAAAAAAGGGCTTGTGAGATAGCTCAGTGGCACAAGCGCCTGCTGGCAAGCACGAGGTTCTGAGGTTGACTCTCAGTACCCATATAAAAAAAAAGAGAGAGATGCAAATTAATACAACACTGATATTCCATCTTGCCCCAGAAAGAATGGCTATCATCAAGAAATTAATAACAGAGCCGGTGAGATGGCTCAATGGCATAAGCGCCTGCCTGGCAAGCACAAGGGCTCGAGTTCGACTCCCGGAACCCACATACAATAAAAGGGCCGGTGATATCACTCAGCGGCCTGCTGGCCACGACGTCTTGAGGTCGACCCCCAGTACCCACCAAAAAAAAAAAAAAAAAAAGGAAATTAATAACAAATGCTGGCAGGGCTGTGAAGCAGTGTATCTTGATATTATATGTGATCCCAATATCTTGTAACCTAGTTAAAATATGTTTTCCTTTCATTTAAGAGGAGCGAGGGCAAGATACATATTCAGCATGTTTAACAGTCCCAGACTCCTAAAACATTTATCCCGTAGTTGTCAAAAAAGCAGGTGATAATATTTATTACTTTAGACATTTATTTAAGTCATGGTATTTTTAGGAAAAGACTCTTCTATATAATTTATATATTTTTGTAATGCAAGTGTCACGGTACCATTTTGTATTGTTTGCTCCAACTCTGACCCAGAACTCAGTAATTATAAGTTCACGTTTGGAAAGCCAGAACACTATATTTTTCCTCAGCAATGGGAAATCAAAACCAAACATACAAATGTTTAAAACTGACTGCTTACGGCTGATTTCACTGTACTTATTAGAGCTACTCTAAATCATTCATGTCTTAGTTAAATGAATGCATTAATGGAAAAATTTTAAATATTTATTAACTGAAATTTGAAAAAATTCAGACACAAAAATCATGTTAAAGCAGTAAATACAAAAATAAAAGTAAAAATGAATTCTGATTTAGTAACATAGCATTTCCACAACTGTAACTTAATTAGAATCATCATCTTTGTTCATCTATATAACTGCATTCTATCTTGGCCCACTTAGAGACTGTGTTTCATAAGCAACCCATTTTTACTTATATTCAACAGATTATATTACATGTTCTTGGACCTCACCAATGGATTTCCATTGCAAGTTAAATAACATTTTTTTTACCATGACTCATAAGGCCATAGATGAAATATTTCTATTTTCCATTCTCTACTGTCTCCCCTGTCTACAAAGTACATCTAACTCACCTTTTTCCTTGCTTTGTTTCACCACCACTGTACCTGTCATTCTTTTTACATAGTTTTTTCCTAAGACCTTGGAGTGTTTGCCTCAGTGAATTTTGGAAGTCAATGCATATATTTCTTCAATGAATCTGCAAAATGCTTAATGAACTACTACTGCAACCATATTATAACTTTATTTATCACCACTATCAGTTAAAATCTCAAAGACAATTACTTGTACTTCTCTTAGCTCATCAAATTTCATCCAATTATATGAACCAACATAATGTAAATTTTATTTAGAATCATAGCAGCAAAATGTCTGAAATTAGTTTTTGCTTTGTAATTTGTTCTACTATAAACAAAGGGAAGGGAAGTTGAGAAGACTAATCCAAGTTATAGATATAGTTTATAGTGCATTTCTTTTTTGGTTTACATTCCCAGGTGTTTTCATGGCACAAACCTCAAACTCTTCATAATAGACAAGCATTATTTACTGGGAAGTTTCTCCCATCATTCTACTATGTAAAATTTTCTAAATATTCTCTAGGGTATTAGTGAGCTTTTCTTCTTCTATGAAGCTTGCAGCTTACTCTCTTGTACAACACTCTATATTCTTAGAAATTCTCCAAGGAAATAGAACACATATGCTGTTATTTACTTATTTTTTCTCAATATATATTAACTGAACCTCCACTCTGATCCTGACCCAAGCACTATGCTAGAAACTGGGAAGTAGAACTAAAGGCAAATTTACAATTGCATTCTCTATGCTTAATGTCATTATCTATATTTGTAGAAGAGAAAAATCTATTTTAATGGTGTCCAACAAGATCTGGGCAGAGAAATGAGGCAGTCAACATAGCTCCAGGACCCTGAAATTAAACTATAAAAATGTAAGATGAGTTAGAATCTTTACATCTAAGTTTCTATTTCATTTAATACTGTACATAGATTTGCTCATGTGGTTGAAGCCCTGGAGTTGTGTATGGATGCGCGGAATAATTAGGTTGATAAAGGGTCACAGGAAAGTGGAATATGTTGCCTAAGTCAGTATTCAACTATGGAAGACTATGATCTGCAGTAGTTCTTAACTCTGAAGTGCTATGTTTAAACATATACAAATGTACACTGGCCAAATACCTTCCTGATTAGTTTCTCAATATTTTCCATAACTGATATAACCAATTCCTACATTAAATTCTCTATTTTGCAAACATTCGGAGCTATTTTAAAGGTTGAATTCTGACTAATATACACTCCAAAGCATTTCCAGAAAATTGCTATTTAAGAATAGTTCCATAATTCAGTGCTTTATCTCTGAGAAAATATAGTTGACAATGCATAACCATCTAGGTATAATCATTCCCCATGCAGGGTGTGAATGCTTTGCTGTGGACTTCAACAAATTCTGTTTCTTGAGCCCATCTTTGAAGGACTGATTGTGACTCTGGTTCTGTGTTTAGATATAAGCAATTATTGTGAACTCTGGACATTGGTTGATAAATCAACTCTACATGTGTTTTAATATGACAGACAATGAGACAGCATGTCACGGCATTGGAATCCTATTTTATGGTTGACTACATAAAAAAAGTATTTTAATAGTCTATGGAAGCTTCTTCCATCCACTCTCAGAAGTGACAGATAATAAGTGCCTTGGTCATGTTAAAATGTTATTAAGAGACTAAATAATGCTGATGTGGATGACAGAAATAATGAGTTGACCTTTTGTGAATATTATGCCTAAATCCTAGAGAACATATGGTATCTGCTTAAAAATGTGGAGGACTATTCTGTTTCCATAAAATCAAGGAATTTGTACCATAATGAACAATACAGGCCCCACAAATGTTCTACTGTCCAAACTCCATCCTTGATCCTTGAACTGTGAATATTGAAGACACTCAGCACACATGTAGACATGTAGTTGTTCTTAAATTGTTTTTCAACTTCAGGGTACTGCATTTCTTAAGGCCAATTATTTTAATGCACCTTTTTCATAAACCCCAGTTTTCCAACTGACTCTATCCTCCTGTACTTTGCACCTAAATCCATGACGACTTGCCACTATTTTTACCAGTACCAGACCACTTTAAATATGCTGTGGAACAGCCATCTCTGTAATATAATAACATCATTTAGTCTATAACATTGTTTATTTCACTAGGTTTTAAATACAACATCCTTACCACTGTAGACTATTGCAATTGGCTAAACATCATTTAAATAAACAAAGAATTTTATACGAAAGCGTTTTTTTTCTATGAATTTTTAAATTAGTGCTGGTCCTCCTCTTCAGGAAGACCTGTAATATTTTATTTGATTAATTTTTCTTCTTAACATGAAGTATTTGTTAGGAAAAATGCATACTTTTCAAACTGCTTTTGCACAACTTAGTAACACAGTGTCTCAGATCTTGGTAGTATCTTAAATAAAATTTGATTATATCTTTCGCCAACTATGAGGAATAAGATGTCTACTATCCCTCATTCATCCCTTGCTTTAGATAGAGCTAAAATGTACCCTTATGTAAGTGCATATTAAATTAATGCATATAAAATTTAAATTTTTCTTTGATATCAAATCCTATGTACATTCTTTATATATATGTGTGTTTGTATATACATATTCTTTCAATTCTTTCATGAAAAATGTATTCACTGGGTCGGGGATATAGCTCAGTGGCACACCTGCCTGGCAAGTGCAAGGTCCTGTGTTCAATTCCTGGTACCAAAAAAAAAAAGAAAATATTCACTGAAAGTGTATGGAAAAGTTAGCCTTTAAGATCCACATGGAAAAGATAGATATATCAATGAAAAAGAAGAAATAATTATTACATAAGAAACTGTTAAAAAGTTTTCTTTTTTTAAGTAGTGCATATGAATTATACGGAATAATAAATTTAATTTTGATGTTTTCATATATGCATATAATATAGTTTTATTATATCCCTTCCCATGGCCCTTCCTTAATCTCTCCTCCTTAATCCCCTAATTTTTCTTCTCTCATAGTCTCCCTTCTACTTTCACATTACAATATTTTCTAGATTTAATATAAACAAAACCGTATCTTGTCTTTCTGAGTCTTGCTTGATCCCCTTAACCTGAGCATAGCCATGTTCATCAAGCTTTTCTGCAATTAACATGATTTTCTTCTTCTTAATGGGTGAGGAATATTCCATGGTGTATATATATAACACATTTTCTTAAGCATTGATCCATTGATTGACACCTAAGCTGATTTAAGGGCATAACTACTATGAATTGTTCCAAAAAAAATATGGGTATGCAGTTATCTTTATAGTATTCTGACGTTGATGCTTTCAGGTATAATTTGAGTAGTAGTGTAATTCAGTAGTCTCCAGCATTTTGATACCAATAGCCAGTTTTTGTGGAAGACAATTTTTCTACAGATATGGAGGGGATATTTTTGGAATAATACAAGTATACTATATTTACTGTGCAAATTATTTTTATTATTTCATTGTAATATAATGTAAAATAATTATAAAACTCACCATAATGCAAAATCATTAGGAACCCTGGGCTTGTTTTCAGGCAATGAGACAGTCCTCTTGAAGGGTGATGGGACAGAGTGATGCTCGAAGTGTGTTGCTTATGTCCAGTCCACCTGAAATCTTGTTTTGGTTGGTGTCACTGTTAAAAAAACTGCCTCACAAAGACTGGACGTTGCAAATATAATCAGCCTTTTAAGCACTTTTTTTGGCAATCTCAGGGTCTTCTTTTTTGATTTTAATCCAGAACATATAGAGGTTTAAAGATGGCTGAAACATATTTTTAAGGCCATCATTTGTGCTCTCAAGCAGTTTATCCTCTTCTAGCAAGGACAGAATTAATATACCTGAGTTACTTACATTTGGGTCACAGATCTATTCCTTCCCATCTCATGGGTCTTTGTGGTTGGGAAGTAATGTTCAAACATTTTTGAAAGGTATGATAAATGTTCAGGGACCAGCTGGAAGAAAGCAAACCCTGGCTCCGTCTCTTACATTTTCTGCTAATGTTTTAAATATGTCAAAAAATCTCAATGTTCACTCATTGCCCCATAATTCCAGTTTGGCTTTGAATGCATCCACTTTATCCACTAATTTGATCACAGTTGTTCTTCGCCCCCGAAGTGACGGATCAAGCTGATTGACAAGATTGAATATGTCACACCGGTAAACAAGTTTTGAGACCCATTCTGTATTACTCAAATGTGTTGCCAGCAATAAATGTTTTTCTAAAGGAAATTCTGGAGCAGCTCTGATAACTGGAGAGAACATACGTGCTTTGCATTTATCTCAAAGAACTGCAAGAACAGTTTTCAGTTAAGAGCATGCACTTTAATGTGGTTAATAATTTTAACCACGTCTGGAAAAATGTCAAAAGGAGGTGACTTATTTTGGCTAGCCAACGACTCCCTATGGACGATACAGTGCATAGCTTCCTAGGAAGAATGAGCCTCTTTTATGTTTTTCTTTGTTTTTAGAAGTAACCTCTTTGGTGTGAGTACTAAAGCCGGAGAGCTGTCCAGTTATGGCAGCCTCTCTATCCGTGCATATAGGGAAACAAAATGACCGATTCAGTTTTCCTGGCATGTAATCACTCAAAGGTTTAATAGTTCTGTAGCTGCAGTGTTGTTTGACAAAATTCACATAACGTAGCCTCATATGCATATATCCTACTCAAAAATGTATCACATAAAACCAACCACCGTTGCCTTGATGTCAACATCTGTAGACTCATCAATCTGGATTGTGTGCCGAAGTGATTCATTAATGCTCTCTAAAAATTGTGCCTCGATCTTCTCTGCTATTTCTTCAATTTGTCTAGTTACAGTCCTGGCCAGTAGAGGAACAGGTGCCACCTTTTGAACTGCAATCTCTTCTAGAAGTTCACAAGAAACGTCCTTAGCAGCAGACAGGATCAACTGTTCTCTAAGAGCACACAACCTAGATCTCTGCAGGGATTCCTCACAGTATTTTGTACTCTTTTGAAAACTAATGCAGTCACAGATCTGACTCAATGCAGAGATCAGGTTGTAAGATGAGGAATGCCTGTAAATACAGCGGAAGCCTCATGTGCTTGCCCACTGCTCATTTCCTGTTGTGTGATGCAATTCTTAACAAGTCAGGTATCAGTACCTGGGTAATCCTTGTATAACTGGATTGTATAGTGGTTCTAGTTCTAGTGTTTTTGAAAAATCTCCACAATAATTTCCATAATGTTGATACTAATTTGTATTCCCACCGACAGTGTATTTAGGTTACTTTTTCACTACATCCTTGAAAATAATTATTGTTTATTCTTGATGCTAGCTATTATGACAACTGAGATGGAATTTAAGTGTAGTTAGCTGTTTAATTGACCCCTTGTATTAGTAATTAGGTCTTTCATTAATTTTGGCTATCATTTTTATTGTATCTTTTCTTCTACTTGTTTTAGTTTTGTCTGTCTTTGTTGTTATAAGCCTTTGAAATAAATCATTATTTTATGTAGTTAAGATCTCACCGATTTTTTTTTTTTTAGATGTAGGAAGTCCTAGCTATAAATTCCCTTAGGACTTCTTTTACTATATTCCACAAAATATGCTATGTTCTGTTGCTATTAGCATTTGATTTGAGGAATTGTTAAATTTCCCCAAACTTATTCAGCTACCCGCTGATTACTGAATAATGTGTTGTGAAATCTCGTGTTTTTACAATTTCTGGCTGTTGACTTTTACCTTCATTCAAATAGGATCTAAGAAAATACAATAAATTATTATTTATTTTCCCTTTATTTGGCAGTATTAGATATCAAACTGATGGCCACTATACTATTGAGTTGCATCCCTGGCGTTTTTCAATTTTTATTTTGCGATAAAGTCTTACTTAGTTGTCCCGTGGTACTTGAATATGTGATCCTCCTGCCTCAGCTTCCCTCAATGCTGAGATTACAGCTATTTGGAACAACACTACGTTTTTTTAAGACTTCTTTTATGACCTAAAGTGAGATTTACTTTGGAGAAAATTCTAGGAGCTCCTGAGAAGAACGTTACACTGCCATTTTTGTATATCATATTCTGTGTCAGTTATGTCCGTTTGATCTATGATGTAATTTAATTCTGTTTCTTTTTTAAAGTTTGTGTGTATGGTCTATGTTATTGAAAAGAGTTGGGCATATAAGTTGCCTACTATTATTTTATTGATGACTCTCTGTCTCTTTCCTAGTAGTGTTTTTGTGAAATTTGGTTCACGAGCATGTGGTGCATATGCGTTTATAACTACTATATCATCCTCATAAGTGTTCCCTTTATCAGCTTTTCCTGTTCTTTGTTTGTTCTGACTGATTTTGTGTTGAAGTTGGCTTTATTCATATATGCATAGCTACTTCTTGTTTTTAGATTTTTTTTGCTTGGAATACACTATTTCATCTTTTTACTTTCAGTCTGTGTATGACTTTGGCAAGGAGACGTATTTCTTGCAGAAGAGAAGCAACTGCATCTTGTTTTTAATATAGTTGTCCAGTTAGGATCTTTAAATTGTAGAATTAAATACTTTTATGCTTAGGGCTATTTTCTTGAAGTGTTTAATTTTCCTGTCATTTTGCAGTTTTTCTTCTTACTGTCTATAATCATATAAGCTAATTTCTCCCTTTTTCTTTATGTTAGAAGTTTGATCACTTATTGAAGTAGTATTGTATAATTATTTCATAATTCTCATTTGCTCTATCTATTGAGGTTTATCCTCTCTCATGATTATATTTGTATCACTTTCTCTTCTCACTGTAGGAATCCTTTAAGTACCTTATGTCATGTTTGCTTCATGGTCTTAAATTCCTCTCAGTCTATACTTGTCTTAGACTGTCTTTATTTCTCCAATTTTGAACAACTCCTTTCCTGGCTGTGGTAATCAAGTTAGCAGTTATTTCCTTTCAGAGTTGAAATATATGGGGCCGGTGAGATGGCTCAGCGGCTTAAGCGCCTGCCCGGCAAGCGCGAGGGCCAGAGTTCGACTCCCGGAACCCACATACGAAAAAGGGGCCAGTGATATCGCTCAGCGGCACGGGCGCCTGCTGGCGTGCAAGGTCCTGAGGTTGACCCCCTGGTACCCACAAAAAAAAAAAAAAAGAAATATACCATTCTCTGTCCTCCTGATATTTAAGGATGTTGCTGAAAAATCTTCTATTATCCTGATGGGTTTGCTCTAACGTTTTACTTGGGATTTCTCTTTTGCAGCTTTAAATAGTCTTTTTTGTTCTGTATTTTTGAGAGTTTAACTATAGTGTGCTGTAGAGAGGTTTTTCTGACTATGTCTTGGAGTTCTTACTGATTCCAGTACTTGGATGACTATGTTCTTCCATATTTGGGAAATTTTCAGGTATTTTTTTACTGAGTAAGTTCTCTCTTCCTTTAGCATGGTATCTACTTCATTTTGGGTTCTTGAATGTATCTTAGAAGTTTTGTATGTTCTTTCCATAATTTCTTTTTTTTTTTGTGGGTACCTGGGGTCGACCTCAGTACCTCGCGCGCCAGCAGGGACCCATGCCAATGAACGATATCACCGGCCCCTTTTTTGGTATGTGGGTTCCGGGAGTTGAACTCAGGACCTCGCGCTTGCCAGGCAGGTGCTTATGCCGCTGAGCCATCTCACCAGCCCTCTTTCTATAATTTCTAATTTTTTCTTTGTTACTCTGAGTGTTCTAATTCATCAACCTCATTTTCAAACATTACTAATCATTCCTTTACTTGATCTAGTCTATTGGTTCAGCCTTCAATTAGTTTTATGTTTTACTTATTGTTCCTTTCATTTCTACAATATCTGGGGCTTTTTTCTTCATCTCTATTGAATTGCCCTTTCAGATTCTGCATTGTCTTTCTTATATCAATCACCTATTCAAATGACTTTACTGTTCATTTTTGTAGTAATTCTTTCAAAAAATACTTTTGTATTTTGTTCAATTTGTTATCATTAAAATATGTGATTATAAAATTATTAACATTTGGAGGAGGCATATTGCCAAGGGTTATGTTTCCATTTTTTTTGTGATTTACATAGGGTTTTGTGCATCTCTTGTATTTGAAATATATCACATTTTTTGTAAGGTCTTTTTAAGTGAATAGTTTTTTTTTTCCTTGATGCTGTGTCCTGGCAATGTCATTCTATTGCATAGGGTAAACTTTATTTCCAATCACACTGTGTTATGTGGTTATCCAGTGGCTTCCTTGTGTGTGTATGTGCTCCATAAAAGCCTGAATGACCCATTTTTCTCTAGATCTCACAAGAGTGGGGCCCCTCTGATAGCTAAGGCAGGTGTGTTATATTCAGCAAGGTATATGGGCTGGGCCCTATTTGTTAATCCTCCAATTTTGTTAGCAGTGTGTAGTCTGAAAGGGTATGTGTATGATCTATTTTGAGGTCCTTTGTAGGTGAACTGCTTACAAAAGATGTTATTTCTTGTGCTATTAGTATGGTGATGAATGTTGACAAAGTGTTTTTCTGATAACTAAAGTAAAATATTCAAAAAATGGTAAAAACTAGGAGGCATTTATTTGTGGCATATTTGCTTGTACATGTACCAAGAATTCTTAGTTTCTACAACAGTAAGTAAAATATGATTCATAAAATAATCACAATAAAAGTTTGTATCATTCAATTCTGAAAAAACAACTCTAAAAATTAGCACTATAAGTAAGAAGAAAAAGAAAGCTTGCAATGGAAAAGGACTATAAAATAATTCAAGAAACTTATGGCTAATTAAGTTTCTATTGAACATAGGCTAACACAGATAACAAGTGCAAATGTAGACACCATCCCACCGAAAAATGGTCCCACCGAAAAGTAATAATATGGGATTATTACTCTTCAATAATTTATGGTTATTAATTCATTAGAAACAGCATTTCTCTGATTTTAAGAGCCATATATTAAACTCTGTTGGATGAAAAAGTACTAAAACGTGTAAAGGTAAACTCAGAAAAGAGTGGACAGAGTTGAACCAAATCATGTACACAAAAAACAATTCCAACATTGCTGTTGGCCCTAAAATTCCATGTATAGAAAAATAAACTTCAAAATTAAAGCCAAAAAAAGAGTTCTCTGCAAATAAAAACTAAAAATTATTCACTATTATCACTTTGATAAATGTTAAAGGAATTTCTTTAAGTGAAGGAAATTGAAACAATACAAAAATTGTAATCTTACAAAATCAATATAGATAACTGGTGATGGTAAATATCATTAGTAAATAAGAAAATGTAGGGTGAATTAATATTTTTATTTCATTTTATTCCTCTAATTTAAATGTAAATAACAAAATCTGACAGAATTGCATACCAAAATAAAATGTTATTAATCAATATTTCCATGAATACATACAATGTACTTAGTAACTTACTGGCAAATCAAATCTCTATAGAGTAAGGGTATAGGACTTTTTATAGAAAAGCTAATTTAAGATAAAAGAACAAATGGTATAATGTTCTAAATGCAGTAAAGGAGAAAAAAATGCTGTATGATTATTTCCAAAGATGAAGAAAATATTATTTGACATTTCATACCTAGGCATAATTCATCATTCAATCGGGATAACAGGGATACACTGAAGCCCAATGGCACCAGCAAACTTAGTGAAAAAATAATGAAAATATTCCCCTAAGATCAGAAGCCAGGCAAAGATGCCACTTTTACTCAATTTCATTTTACAGCTCCAAGACTGTCGTTGAAGACAATAAAAAGAAATAAGAGAGAAAAATATGGAAAGGCACAAAGGAAAATACCTTAATTTTGGAGGTGACATTTTGGATTTTAAAAGTTAATTATTTTAATTGTATAAGTTTATGGGGAACACCATGATTATATATTATTATAATCATAAATTACATAAATATGGATGCATATAAAACATGTATGCATGTAACATTAAGCAACCCATAAAATTATGAATACCAATAAATGAATTTAGCCAAATTATAGGATGCAAATCAAATTTAAAACTACCACATAAGGAGGGGGAAAAAGATGGCGGATGAGTAAGAAGCAGGCAGCGAAACTCTCTAAAAGTTGCCTTTGGACCACGGGAATATAGTGACTGGGAGAGCGCAAGAGTGGGGGAGATGCCACACTTGGACCCAGGAAAGTTCTGAAGCACAGTTTGGGACCCCCGGCACCAGTGAAGTGTACTTTTCAACAAAGAAGAAGGAGCAGACCGCACGCACCTTCTCCCATCCCAGGAACCACTGCACGACAGAAGCTCAAATCTAGGGACACACGGTGACAGCTGGTGCCCAGGGAGCCTCCACAGAGGATCGCGAGACAGCAGCGGTGCAGAGGAGCGGTGGAGAACTGCGCTGGCCGGCGGTGAGTGTCTCTCGGCCACAGCTGTCCCGCGCCAGAGAGCGACTGGCCGGGCGCCATTGTGGCAAAAATCAGAGCAGCAGGAAAACACAGCGCTGGGGACTCATGCTCCAGACAGCGTGGCGCCACGCCTCTCAGGCCCACAGAAAGTGCACTGAGGGCGGCAGGTGAACAACACTGGTCTCCGCCTGAGAGTATATGCTTCTGCTCACTGCCCCACCAGAGGGCCGCTCCTGGCTTGCTGGGATGGACCTGAATGGAAAAGACTCTGTCATCACATGGTGCATGCCTACAGCAGAGTCAACACCTGGAACTGCTTCTTTTTATTTTTTTCTTTTTCTTTTTCTTTTTTTCTCTCTCATTTGTTTTTTGTTCTGGTGAAGGGTTTTTTTTTTTTTGGTGGGGTTTTATTTTTGCTTTTTCTGTTTGTTTTGTTGTTTTTGTCTTCGTTTTTGTTGCTGTTTGTCTATTTGCTCTTTCCTTCATTATTCTCTCTGGTTTTTATATGAGTGTAAACAGCACCTCTAACCTCTTTGTGATTGTGGTTGTGATCTGTTCTTCCTTTTATCCCTTCCTTCTCTTTTTTCCACCAGTCCTCTGCACCAGTGTCCCAATATTAGTGGGACCCCTCTTGGTCCTCTAACCTTACATCTAATTCCTTCCTCTTCTCCCAATACTCTATTTCCTCTTAACTCATGTTAAATTTAAACTCCTGAGGGAAAAATTGACATATTAAGGACTTGTATACTTCATATAATTTTTCTGGTGTGTTTTAAATTTTGTTATATAACCACAACTCTACTTTATATGGCTAAAAGTGGTAAATAACTGGTTACCTCAGTCTGTCATTTTCTAGGCTGTGTTTGATGCTTTAGGTACCATTATAGCCAAATGTGAAATAATTGCTCTAAACAGCTTTCCTTCTTGATATTCCATGATTGAGATTGACTAAGGGACGCAGAAAATACAGTGGCACAGTACCAAAGAATCAAGGACTGGGCCAAACAGGTAGCAACCTCTCATACCCAACGAATTGAAGAGGTAGGATCTGGCAGAAAGCTGAAAACACAAAAGCAAGCTCCACTTGGAAGATATTGCAGAGAAGTAGTCATCTTCTAAAGATCTTGAACACTAGCAATGATGTAACCTACAATAGGTAATTTACAAACAACACCCCAGGAATTAAACTAAAGAAAGAAAAGAAAATGAGATGACACTTAAACAAGATGCAACCCCACACATCCAATTCACCAAAGGCAAACCTAGGGGGCAACGAGGTGGGACAATCTGAAAGCCACCCACCTGGCCTATCTGAAGTGGTAACAACAAAGCAACTGAATGAGGCTCTGGAAAAAATTAAAACAGAAATAATTTCACAGATAACTGCAGAGATAATGTCCACAATGAAGACCATGCTTAAGGACACTATAGCTGATACAGACAAAAAAATAGATGAGCTTAAGAAAACTATAGAAACCATGAATGCTCAGCATAGGAAAGAAATGGAATCCATAAGGCAGATTCAAGCAGATATCCAAGAGAACAAAAATTCCATTGAAAGTATTTGTAGCAGATTAAGCCAATGTGAGGACAGGATCTCAGATATAGAAGACAGGCTTGCAATTAGTGATCATGAAAAGAAAGAATTCTTAAAAACAGCAAGGGACCATAAAAAATCAATTCAGCAGCTGCTAGATGACTCAAAGATAAACAACTTAAGAATAATTGGAATAAGTGAAAAAGCAGGAGATAGCATCAATGACATTAAAACCTTGTTCATAGACATTATCAAGGAGAACTTCCCTGGAAGAGAAAAAGTATTTGAGCTCCATATAAATGAGGCTTTTAGAACTCCAACTAGACATGATTAAAAAAAAAACTTCAGCCAGACATATCATAGTCAAGATCCCAGAAATTCAACAGAAGGGCAGAATCTTAAAAGCTGTTAGGGAGAAGAGACAAATCAGCTATAAAGGAAAACCCATCAGAATCACAGCTGACTTTTCAGCACAAATCTGCAAGTCAAGAAGAGCTTGGAATGATGTATTTCAAACTCTAAAGGAAAATAATTTTCAACCCAGATTGATGTACCCCGCAAAACTATCTTTCAAAATTGATGGAGAAATAAAATACTTTCATGACAAAGAACATCTGAGAAAATTTATGACCACAAAACCAGCACTACAAAATGTTCTGAAGGACATTCTAGAAAGAGATAACGAGGACTACAACTCCAGGAACCCCAACAGAAGGAATCCATGAGGCAGGGCAGATAATTAAATAGCAGGAAAGGGGAAAAACAAACAAAGAGTGGGAATCAACAACAGGAAAATATCATGACAAGTATAAGTCAATACATGTAAGTTTTAACCATCAATGTTAACGGTCTCAATTCACCAATCAAAAGGCACAGACAGCCAAAATGGATCAAGAAGCAATATCCAACAATATGCTGTACACAAGAAATACGTTTAATTCAGAAAGAAATTCATAGACTGAAAGTCAAAGGATGGAAAACAATACTCCATGCAACAGGAACCCAGAAAAAAGCAGAGGTAGCTATTCTTTTTGCAGACAAAGTGAATTTCAAGCCAAGAATGATTCAGAGAAATAAAGACGGTCATTACATCCTTGTAAAGGGAACAATCCAAGAGGAAGAGATAACGATCATAAATATATATGTGTCAAATACCAGTGCACCCAGCTATATAAAACTAAAGTACTAAAGGACATGAAAAATCAAATAAGCACTAATACAATTATATTGGGGGATCTCAATACTCCACTGTCACAAAAAGACAGATCAACTAGACAAAAAATCAATAATGAAATAGTAGAACTGAACCAAACTTTTGAACAAATGGACTTAGTAGATGTCTACAGAGTGTTTCACCCCACAACATCAGAATACACATTCTTCTCAGCTGCACATGAGACGTTCTCCAAAATAGACCACATACTAGCTCATAAAACCCACTTAAGTAAATGCAAAGGAATTGAAATTATCCCATGCATATTATCAAACCATAGTGCAATGAAATTGGAAATCAATGGCAAAAGAAATCACAAAAACACCCTAAACACATGGAAATTAAACAGCACCCTCCTGAACAACCAATGGGTCACAGACGAAATTAAAGAAGAAATTAGACACTTTCTACAACTGAATGATAATGACAGTACAACATACCGGAACTTATGGGATACAATGAAAGCAGTCCTAAGAGGGAAATTTATAGCATTAAATACTTATATCAGGAAAATAGAACAAGTGCAAATAAACAACTTAATGGCAAACCTCGAACTAGAAAAAGAAGAGCAGGTTAAGCCAAAAGCCCATACAAAGGAGGAAATTATAAAGATCAGAGCAGAAATTAACATATTGGAGACTAAAAAAACAATACAAAGAATCAATGAAGCAAAGAATATGGTTCAAAGAATAGTTCTTTGAAAGAATAAATAAGATTGACAAACCCTTATCCAACCTTATTAAAAAAAGAAAAGAAAAGACTCAAATCCATGCAATTGAAAATGAAAAGGGTGATATCACGACGGACCCTGCAGAAATCCAGAAGATCATCTATACCTATTTTGAAAATTTATATTCTACTAAGATGGAAAATGCAGAAGAAATGGACAGATTCCTAGATTCATATGAATTATCAAAGCTGAATCAAGAAGATTTAAAAATCCTAAATAAACCAATATCAACCAATGAAATTGAAGATGTAATTAAAAACCTCCCAACAAAGAAAAACCCAGGCCCTGATGGATTCACTGCTGAATTCTACAAGAAATTTAGGGAAGACCTAACGCCACTACTTCTCAAACTTTTTAATGAAATTGAAAGGGAAGCAATACTCCCAAATTCATTCTTGGAAGCAAGCATTACCCTGATACCAAAACCAGAGAAGGACCCAACTAAGAAAGAGAACTACAGGCCAATCTCCCTAATGAACATAGATGCAAAAATCCTTAATAAGATACTGGCAAACAGAATCCAACAAATCATCAAGAAGATTATACACCATGACCAAGTTGGGTTCATCCCAGGGATGCAGGGATGGTTCAACATACATAAATCAATAAATGTAATACAGCATATTAACAGAACCAAAGACAAAAATCACATGATCATCTCAATAGATGCAGAAAAAGCTTTTGACAAAGTCCAGCACCTTTTCATGGTAAAAACCCTACAGAAAATTGGAATAGAGGGTCTTTATCTCAATCTGGTAAAAGTTATCTATGACAAACCAACAGCCAGTATTATATTAAATGGCCAAAAACTGAAAGCCTTCCCTCTAAAATCAGGAACAAGACAAGGATGTCCACTGTCCCCTCTCTTATTCAACATAGTTCTGGAAACTTTAGCCAGAACCATTAGACAAGAGAAAGAAATAAAAGGAATAATGATTGTAAAGGAAGAAGTTAAATTATCATTATTTGCAGATGACAGGATACTCTACACAGAAGATCCCAAAAACTCCACTAAAAAACTGCTAGATTTAATAAGCAAATTTAGTAGTGTAGCTGGATACGAAGTCAATACTCAAAAGTCAATAGCCTTTCTGTACACAAATAACAAACTTACTGAAAGAGAAATTAGGGAAACAATACCTTTCACAATAACATCCAAAAAAATGAAATACCTAGGAATCAACCTCATGAAGGATGTAAAAGACCTCTATACTGAAAACTACAGTACTCTGAAAAAGGAGATTGAAGAGGATATCAGAAAATGGAAAGATATCCCTTGCTCCTGGGTAGGAAGAACCAATATAGTGAAAATGGCCATACTTCCAAAATTGTTATACAGATTTAATGCAATTCCAATCAAAATTCCAACAGCATATCTCACAGAATTAGAGAAAACAATCCTAAAATTCATTTGGAATCAGAAGAGACCTAGAATAGCAAAGGCAATTCTGGGCAACAAAGGCAAGGCAGGGGGCATCACAATCCCCAACTTGAAATTATACTATAAGGCTACTGTGATAAAAACAGTGTGGTATTGGCAAAAAAACAGACCTGAAGATCAATGGAACAGATTAGGAGATGCTGAAACAACCCCAGACATACTAAGCCACCTTATCTATGACAAAGGTGCCAAACACATTCACTGGATGAAAGATAGCCTCTTTAATAAATGGTGCTGGAAAAACTGGCTCTACACATGCCAAAGATTAAAACTAGACCCATATCTTTCACCATGCACTAAACTAAATGCAAAATGGATCAGAGATCTAAATATTAAAACAGAAACATTAAATCTGCTGGAAGGTAGGATAGGTAAAACCATTGAAGACATTGGTGTAGGCAAAGACTTTATGAATAAAACCTCAACCGCACAGGAACTATCCCAAAGAATCAACAACTGGGATCTCATCTTATTAAAAAGCTTTTGCACAGCAAGAGAAACCACCAACAGAGTGAAGAGACAAAACACAATGTGGGAAAAAATGTTTGCCAGCTGTTCCTCAGACAAAGGATTACTGTCGAGAACATATAAAGAACTCAAAAAAATCAGACCTCCCAAATTTAAAGACTCACTCCAAAAATGGGCATCTGAGATGAATACACATTTTTCAGATGAAGAAATACTAATGGCAGGGCCAGTGAGATGGCTCAGCGGTGTAAGCGCCTGCCTTGCAAGCGCGAGGGCCCGAGTTTGACTCCCGGATCCCACATACAAAAAAGGGGCTGGTGATATCACTCAGCGGCATGGGTGCCTGTTGGCGTGCGATGTTCTGAGGTCGACACCCCGGTACCCACAAAAAAAAAAAAAAAGAAATACTAATGGCAAATAAATATACAAAAAAAGTGCAACATCACTAGTCATTTGAGAGATGCAAATTAAAACAACACTGAGATACCATCTCACCCCAGAAAGAATGGCTATTATCAAGAAATCAACTAATAACAAATGCTGGAGGGGCTGTGGGGAAAAAGGAACCCTTCTTCACTGTTGGTGGGAGTGTCGACAGCCACTGTGGAAATCAGTGTGGAGATTCCTCAAAAAACTAGGGTTGGAGGTCCCATTTGACCCAGCTATTCCCCTTCTGGGCATTTTCCCAGAAGAATTAAAAACATCATACCACAGCGATATATGTGCACCCATGTTTATAGCAGCACAATTTGTAATAGCCAGATCTTGGAAACAACCCAAATGCCCATCAACTGAGGAATGGATAAGAAAGATGTGGTATTTTTATACAATGGAGTACTATTCAGCCATAAAGAAGGATAAACTGGAGACTTTTATAGGTAAATGGATGCAACTCGAGAAAATACTCATAAGTGAAATAAACCAGATGCACATGTGTAAGCATCGTATTGTCTCTCTAGTATGAGAAACTGAAAGAGTAAATAAGATCCAAAATGTGCAATAGACATGGTGAATCAAAAAGAAACTGGTCAAAAGGAAAGAGAGACTGGAATAGGGAAAAGAAAGAAGGGAAAGGGAAAAAAAATTGTATATATATATAAGATGGATACACTACCAATTTTACTTAGTTCCTTGAAGAGTAAGGTTTGTGCCAATAATGTTTGGACAATTGAATGCTAATGTCTGGTATCCTGAATAACTAACTTAAAGATAATAATACGTAATGCATTGAGCATTGTTACCCTCATATTGTGTTGTTTTGAAAATTTGTTCTTTTTTGATTTGTTTTGTTTTTTCTTCCCTTTAAAATAAAAAAAACTACCACATATATCATTAATAAATAATTTTAAGTTAAAGTAATTATATATAATCAAACAACAAAGTATAAGCAAATTTAACAAACCTATCTCTTAACTTTATACTGGAAACTATAATTTAGTGCAGAGAAAAATTGGGTAAAACCTAAAGAAATAAATGGAGAGATATATCATAATAATTGAACAAAAAATTCAATATTGCTAGGCCATTAATTCTCCTAAAATTGATTTACAGATTCACTGCTCTCCCAGTCAACAGATAGGAGGCTTTTTAAGCAAAAATGTAATAGCTTGCATTCTGGTCCTACGTTTTACATGGAAATACAAAATGAGTAGAAAAGGCACACAAAAAGAAAGGGAAGTTTTTTTATTTTTATCAGAGGCACCAAAACAAGTCATATGAAAGTAGGTAAAGCTCCTATGTTTGCTTGTATATCTTAACTTTGGAAAAACATATTTAAAATTGACATCGAATGTTGCCAGCATATGACAAAATATTTTATATAAATCCTTGGTTTTAGGGAGAATTAACATAGCCAATTTGTAGAACAAGTGGCTTTATTTGGAAAAAGGAGTAATACTGTAATCCGTAATACACACAAAGCACATGCCAGCGAGGAGTGAAAATTCACTTGATAAAAGTGGGGGAGAAGTTCCAAGGTGAGTTATTTTAACCCTTACATTCAACTGTTTGTAGAAGAGAACTGTGCATATACTAGAATATTTAAAATGTGTATATGGCAAAGTTAGGCAAGAAATAAATACTGAGTTTTTCATTTTATTAAAGGAAACATATATTTGTTAACTATTGGTGATTTGCTGCATTTCTGTATTTTAAATATTATAACATTTTCAAGATCTGCAATTGCCGCAGTCAACCCTCAGAAAGAACACGATCAGTTTCTTTTCACAACTTTCTCAGGCCCGATTTCATTTCTCAGGTGCAGGAGTTTGCCCAGTCTTCCAACTGTCAGTACTTGATTCTCAGGTCTCTAACTCTGTGTAAACAATCTAATCCTGTTACACAAATGGATTTACTTTAATCCTCTTACTATCAGGCATTCAACAACCTACACTATCCTGCCACAGGAGTTTCTCTGTGCAAAGCGCTGGCTCTAGAGGTAGCAGTTATTCAAGCTCACGTGTCTTTTCCTTTTCTTTATTCTGCAGTACGTCTCAAGAGTGGTATAATTTAAGCCCTCCATGAGGGCTGCTGATTTATCATTCTCTGTTTCAGTCCATTGCTGTGATAACTCTAGTGTGTTTTACTCAAAGTAGATAGAATCGACAGTAGGATCAATCTTTAGAAACTTCACTTGTCACTCAGCCCTTGACTAAGTCCTGAGCTATCTGCTGCAACTTGGCTCCAAGGCGTCTGATTGCTTGTTGCAGCATTCAGGAGGAGTCCCCATGGAGTGAACAGGATCTTGTAGTTGACTGTACTTTTGTTGCGGCTTTGTATCTTACAAAATAGGTATTTTCCTTTTTTTCCAGAATCAATCTTTTTTCATTATACCAAGAGTTTTTGATACTTTCTTATGGTATACAATGATATCTACAATTTCAAAAACAATTGAAATAATTGAATTTAAACACTGGGTTATCATTCATACTTATACATATTATAGGCATGGTAGGAAAAAATATCTTCATCCCCCTCAATATACTGCTGCTTTATCCATCAGCCTTTGTGCCTGATGCTGTCTACACCACACCCTGCTCTGTAGCAGAAATGTTGCTTTCAATGAACGGAACAGAAACTTGGTAATGACTAGAGAGACTTCTCAGGTCCTTTAACTGCAAATGATCAGTGTTCACACTTACCCTGCCCTCTTTTTATGGTATTTTTATAGGAAAAAATACTATTTTTGCAGACAGAAACTGAAACCTTATGTAGTTCTGGGACATAATTTTCAAAAAATGCCTCTCCTGTTGTTGCAGGAATGATTTCTCCCACTGTATTTCCTGTTGCAGTGTTCCGATGGTTTTATTTTTTCTCTGAGTTCTACTGTAATTATAAATGATATTCAAGAACTGGCTTTATTTGGCTTGGAAAGGAAAAACTCCCACAGTTAGAAAATGTCAAAAAGTCACCACTACTATATGAAGTGTCATTGATTTTATGATAATACTATTTGTTTCAGAGTGAAGCACACTTTGCCTGAATTAAGTACCCTATAGTTAATAGTTTAACATGATTTGTTAAATTAAGCATGTTCTGTTTAACATATCTTACCGACGTCCAATTATTTACTGATTTCTAAGCATCTTGGGATGTACAGGTTTACACTGTCATTTACAAAATCCATGTTTCCATTTCCTTTTTTTTTTCATTTTTGTACATATAATTTGGGAGAAAGTAGTAAGATGTGGAATTGTATTCATCATTTGTGGACAATAAAAATTATATTTAAAAAATACATTGCTATTTTCTGTCCAAAGTTTATTTACATTTCATTGACTGCTTCTAAACTTGGCATGTAAGCTGTCCTGGGGGTTAAATGGAAAAAGATAATGAAGATGAATCCATGTGTCACAAAATAGAGGACTTCTACTTGATATTGATAATATTACAAAATATATGAATTCTAATTTGGTCTAGAATTATATGCATCAATTTTTGGCTCACATTTTGGAATTAATTGTATGTCCTTCTTAGAATTAATAGCTTTTCCATTTAATGCTATTTCAATGAAAGTACTTACTCCTAAATATATGAAATAATAGTTTGTTGTTTTGTATATATTTTATATGTTTAAGGACCACACTTAATTATGAGTTCCATTTTTAACAAGAATTCTCATGTCATTTCTCTGATAACACAACATTCTTAAAATAACTGGCAATCTAAGGGCTGATGAGATGGCTCAGCGGCGTAAGCGCCTGCCTGGCAAGTGCGAGGGCCCGAGTTCAACTCCCGGAACCCGCATACGAAAAAAGGGTCAGTGATATCGCTCAGCGGCACGGGCACCTACTGGCATGCGAGGTCCTGAAGTCGACCCCCAGTACCCACAAAAAAAAAACAAAAAAAAAAAACTGGCAATCTAGATATATACGGCAACACATTTTTGCCTAATGCCTGTATACCTTTAAATTAGGTGTAAGTATAAAATAATTTTACACATTTAAACGCTACAACTACATTAATTTTAACATTAAGATTGGGATAAATAATATGAGTGTCACAAAAACTTCCTCTTCTTCTACCAAGTCTATAAAATTATTATGTAGTAGTTAATCCTGTATTAAAAAATATGCAAATGAAATCACAAAGTTTGTATTCTTTTGTGCCTGGCTTCTTCCATTAAGCATATTTCTTTGTAAAATGCATAATTTGATATGTTATGATAAGAGTTAATCTTATTTACTTTATTAAAGTAAAGTACTTGATTATATGAATACTCTACGTTACATACTGAATAGTAAGTTCGCTGTGCCCTGGTTATTAGGTCAACCTACAGCATCTTGGGCTTCATTACCTACTTGCCCTAGTATTGTGAGGCAGAATGGTCACATGCGGTGCATAAAGTCCACACATCACTTACAGTTAAGAAACTAGAGATAGCAGAAGCCAAAATTTCATAATGATTTCATCCCCAAGGCTCTGGTAAGCTCCCCCCCATCAGATGTTGTCTTATGGGCACTTCCATAGCAGATAAGGGGCCCTGGAAAGCAGCCCATCCTGGGTTTTCTATTCTGGAAGGTCATGTGACTGGGAAGGTTAAAGTGATGGAGGACATCCGGTTTCTAGAGGGAAACAGGATGTTTCCAGTACCTGTTTATCTCAGGATGCTGTAATCACAGTACATTCTATAGTTATTAAGAACTATAAACAAAAACAGGTGGACAACTGAGTGTCTCCAAAGTGAAGAACTGACCTGTATTTAATTTGTTTCAACTGTGTGGTTATGAGAGACAATACACTCATGTTCATTCAATATGTACTCAAATTATTTAAATGTCTGTCTAGAAATTATTGGGATGAGAAATGAATATGCATATGTTAAGTTTTAGATATTATGATCAACCAGTTTCCCAGAGTAAACTAACTTTCTTACTTGAAGACAATGGGGCTTGTTTTCCCACACTACATGATATTAGACAATTTTGTTTTTACCTGTTCTCATGAGTAAGGGTCAATATAACACTGATTTATATGATATTTGCTGGATTACTGCTAATTATTAGCAGATATATATTGTACATTTGTATATCATGTTTGAAAATTTCTAGAATTTGTTTTTGCTGTGTGTCATTTTTATATATTGCTTAAATTAATATCTGAAATTAATAATTTAGTATCTAGTTTAGAATCTGTGCATCTGCATACATAAAAAAAACTGGTTAACATTACCTTTTTTTTTTTTTTAATGTGGGGACCGGGAGTCGAACTCAGGACCTCACACTTGCCAGGCAGGCGCTCATGCCACTGAGCTATCTCACTGGCCCTAGTCAATATTATCTTGACTTGTAATGTTTTTATTTGAATAAGTTTTCTTCAGTTCATCAAACATTATTATTCAATTTCTTTCTATCTGTTAGTTCTTCATTCTTTATAATGTCTTATTATTATTTTTTTTTTGTGTGGGTACTGGGTGGGGGTCGACCTCAGGACCCCGCGCGCCAGCAGGTGCCCGTGCTGCTGAGCGATATCACCGGCCCTCTTTTTGTATGTGGGTTCCAGGAGTAGAACTCAGGCCCTCGTGCTTGCCAGCCAGGTGCATATGCTGCTGAGCCATCTCACTGGCCCATTTAATGTCTTATTATTTTAGAGTGTACTATATTCTTCTATGACTTCTTGAAGTCTACTTTAAATTAGGACTTTTATTAACCCTGGGTAAAATTAGAACTAAAACCACTTTAATGTCACTTTCCTCCCTTTTACTCTTCATGCTATCTCTTAGTCACTTTCCTAGTCACCGAGACTCAATAACTGACACCCACGATTTAAAGGAGGAGAGGTTTATTTTGGCCCACGTTTCAGTCTATGGTCAGCTGTCTCCAAGGCAATGCAGCGTGGCACAGAGGCATAAAGGAGGAACAGCTGCTCACCTCTGTGGCAGGAAGGAAGCAGAGAGCGAAGAGAGGAGTCAGGGAGGGAGGTAGACTCTTTCAGGCTGCACACCCCTGACCTGCCTCTGGCATCCAGGCCCCACTTCCCAACACCGAGCCAGCTGTAATAGTTCTGTAGTCCAATCTCCTTCGACAAGCCCCTGCCTCTGCACGCAGGAGACTTTGGGGAGACATCCAGATATAAACCATTACACGTTATCATATTGAAATATTTTAATTTTGCATAAATTTAAGACCAAACACATTTTTACTGTTTTGAACAATATATATTAAGTTTATATCTATATTTACTTCTCTAATAGTTTTTATTTCTTTGCATTTCTTTACTTAAAGATGGGTTAATTTTGTGTTTTCAGGACCGGGGATTTAGCTCAGTGGTGCAGCGCCTGCCTGACAATGTGAGGTCCTGAGTTTGATTCCCGATACCAAAAAAAAAAAAAAAAAGAAAAAAAAATGTGTTTTTACAAAGCACATTCTTTAGTGTTCTTTTAGTGAAGTTCTGTTGCTAATAGTTTATATTTTTTCAGTTTTGTTTCATTAAAATTCCATTACTTTACTTTTATGTTAAAGGAATTTCAATTGAGTATATAATTAGAAGTCAGTGGTTATTTTCTTTTAACAATCTAAATACAACATTTATGTTCCTTCTACTCTTTTCACTGGGTGAAAAGTCCGTAATCAACCTTGTGGTTACTCCATTCAGAATTGTATGTGTATGTTTGTGTGTGTGTTTCTGTGTGTAAGCATTTTCACTATCAGAAATTTTGGTATTTGTAGTTTTGAGTTTATCTTGCTTGCAATTCATAGAACTTAAAATTTTGACCTGTGTCATTATGTATACACAGACACAAGTGAATATTTTGAAAATATTACTTATATCTCCTATTTTCCTTTTTTCTTATAAAATCACAATCATATATAAGCCTTACCAATATTTATTTAAATAGTACTTATACTTCTTATTTTCCTTTTTTCTCATAAAATCACAACCATGTATAAGTCTTACCACTATTTTGATATTTTATCTTTGTGTTTTCTTGCTTTTCTTTATATCTGTTTGACCTTCAGTTAATATTAAACCAAAGGATGACACAGTTTTTCATTTTTTTTTTTAATTTGCTACCAATACGTATATTGAATTTGTAATTTAATTTAAAATTTAATTCTAGAATATTTTCTTAATTCTGCCTTTTAAAAAATTGGAGATAACTTTTCCCTTTATAGATTAAAAAACAGTTTTTGAATGATATTTTCCTATCCTGAAATTTATTGAAATTAATAATTTAAATTATTTTGTCTCCGCTGATACCTCTACCTTCTGGATGTGTTTTTGTTTCATCTTTTGTACCTTTTCTAGTTTTAAATTACAAAATCTCAATTACTGACATAAATTCTGTTTTTTTCTTACTGAATTTCAAAAGTTGCATATAAAAATCATTTAGAGGCTCTAGATGATCTTCTTCTGCAGTACGGATTTATTTTTTCTTTGGCAGGAGACAGACACAGATATTTTTGATGCAGTTGAGGATACCCTTTAGGCTTTGTAAGGTTGATATATTTCTGGTTTGCCTCTACTATTTTAACCTTAAGGGTTACTCTTCTGTAGTCTCAACTGAAATACAGTTTTTTCTGACTTAGTTTGAGTTAACAGACCCCTGAAATCCTTGCTTCATTTGTTCTGTTCTCTGCTTATTTACTTAATCACTCCAATAATGTTTAGAATGCTTAATAGCTAACAAATACTGTATCAGGAGGAAATTGCAGGCAGAAATTTTAGCATGTTTTAAGAAGTTCAACTTCTCTTCCAATCTTGGCCCTTGATTTTTTCAACCTGCTTTTGAAAAGTCCGAAATCTAACTTTTGTCTCTCTCGCCCATTGATATTTTCACATGCGCTACACTTTTATTTTGTACTTCATCCTCAATCTTACCAGTGCAGATGATTATTGCCGAGTGTCCTGAAATTGTCACTTCACTGAAATTGCCTCTAAGGCTAATCTGAAAAATTGCAGAACTGTAGTAGGTCACCAAAGAACAAGCTTTCTTTGTATACAGAACAGGAAATGTAGCAAACCAACTGAGTTCAGTCACACATTTTAAGCCGGACTACAAATGAAAGCTCAATGTAAAAAAAGAAAACTCAGGGATGCATGATTGAGATACTGTGTAGAAACTATTTTGTCTTGTAAAAATAGGTCTATGAGCATAACGTTATTTGAAGAACCAAGAATTACAATAATGGTCACACTTGAAGCCCTAATCCAAGGCAAAATGCAGGTTACAAATTGGAAGTCCTTTTGTAAATTGCACAAGTGCTTCTGTCTTGTAGAACAGTTGATATCATATATCTCTTAATTTTATACCCTAAGGAATATAAAAAGTTAAACCAGTCTCAATTTTCTGTAAAGGAGAAAAACATGCACAAATTTTTATTTCAACAAACCAGTACATAAGTAGAAGCTTATTGGTACTTCCTTTCCATGTGACACTCTTCTTTCTTGGATCCCACAGGTCTTGGTGTCATGGTGGTTTATAATGTCTCACATGTTGGATTTATATATTTTTCTAGCTGTTGATGTACGCTTTGTGACTGGAATTATTCTACCACCATGAATGATGGGCATAAGTCAAAACAATTTAAATTGTATTCTGTTAGTTTTTATCATTTCCTTATTTGCCCTTAAGGAAATTTATGGAAGTAATAAATAATGGCAGAGTGCTGATTTACACTTGTGTGACTTTCTAAACATGTAAATTGTACAATTGTTTTACCCTATGGATCTGAAGGTAATTTACTGAGTCATGGAGGGAATGTTTATACTCAGGCTTCCAAGAGATGAACAATAAATAATGCTCTTCAGTAGTTTTTAGGTAGCACTTACCAGAAAAAAATGCCACCTCTTATCTGTATGTTCTGTTAAGGCCAAATTACCTGGGTGCTGTATATATCTTTGAAAAGATCATTGCAGAAATTAGAAAATCATTATTGCAAAGAATGCATTTTTTAAGTGTTTATAAATCTAAGGAAAGAGACAAACCTGCTAAAAATAAAAACTAAAATATTGCAGTGAAATGCACAGAATATTTTGCAAATAAATATACAATATTTTTGAAATCAGGCTGCATGAATGAGTTAGAAGTATAGGCTATTACACAATTTCATCCTTAACACAAGTTGGCAACTAGTTGTAGTTCAAGAATAGAAGTTTAGAAGAACCTCAAGATGGTGGATGAGTAAGAAGCAGGCAGCGAAACTCTCTCTAAAAGTTACCATTGGAACACGGGAATATAGCGACCCGGAAAGTGCAGGAGGGGGGGAGATGCCTCCCCGAAACCCAGAGAAGTTCTGAAGCGCAATCTGGGACACCCAGCACCAGTGACGGGTGACTTCCAACAAAGAAGAAGGAAAGAAGGAGCAGACCGCACGCGCGCACCTTCTACTATCCCGGGAGTTGCAGCGCCGCGGAGGCTCAATTCTACGGACACACGGTGGCAGCTGGCGCCCAGGGAGCCCCCACGGAGGATCCTGAGACAGCGGCGGGGCAGGGGAGCAGCGGAGAACGGCGCTGACCGGCGGTGAGTGTCTCTCAGCCACAGCTGCCCCGCGCCAGAGAGCGACCGGCCGGGCGCCATTGTGGGGGGTGTGGTGAAACTCAGAGCGGCTCGGAAACTGCTCTGGGAACTTGTGCTCCGGACAGGACAGCATGGGGCCTCTCAGGCCCACGAAAGTGTGCTGAGGTCAGCAGGCGAACGAGACTGGACTCTCAGCCACACCTGTCCCGCGCCAGAGAGCGACTGGCCCGGCGCCATTGTGGGGGGCGTGGCGAAAAACCAGAGCAGCGGGAACCAGTGCAGGGAACCCGCGCTCCGGACAGCACGCTGAGCCTCTCAGGCCCAGGGATCGTGAAAGGGCGCTGAGAGCGGAGGCGAGCTAGACTGGTCTCTGCCTGAAAGTACGCACCTCTGCTCACCGCCCGCCAGAGGGCGCTCCTGGCTTACTGGGACCTACCTGCACAGAACAGGACTCTGTCACAAGGTACCTGCCTACAACAGAGTCAACACCTGGAACTGATTCTTTTTATTTTTTTTATTTTTATTTTTATTTATTTATTTATTTTTTCTCACTGATTTGTTTTTTGTTCTGGTGAAGGGTTTTTTTGTTTTTGTTTTGTTTTGTTTTGTTTTTTGGTGGGGTTTTATTTTTGATCTGTCTGTTTTATTGTTTTTATCTTCGTTTTTGTTTCTGTATGTGTATTTGCTCTTTCCTTCATTATTCTCTCTGGTTTTTTATATGAGTGTAAACAGCGCCTCTAACTTCTTTGTGATTGTGGTTGTGATCTGTTCTTCCTTTTATCCCTTCCTTCTCTTTTTACCACCTGTCCTCTGCACTAGTGTCCCAATTTTAGTGGGATCCCTCTTGGTCCTCTAACCTTACATCTAATTCCTTCCTCTTCTCCCAATACTCTATTTCCTCCTTAACTCATTTTAAATTTAAACTCCTCAAGGAAAAATTGACATACATAGGACTTGTATACTGCATATAATTTTTCTGGTGTGTTTTAGATTTTGTTATATAACCGCAACTCTATACAGCTAAAAGTGGTAAATAACTGGTTAGCTCAGTCTGTCATTTTTTAGGCTGTGTTTGATGCTTTAGTTAACATTATAGCCAAATGTGAAATAATTGTTCTAAACATCTTTCCTTCCTGATATTTCATGATTGAGATTGACTAAGGGACACAGAAAACACAGTGGCACAGTACCAAAGAATCAAGGACTGGGCCAAACAGGTAGCAACTTCGCATACCCAACGAATTGAAGAGGTAGGATCTGGCAGAAAGCTCAAAACCTAAAAGCAAGCTCCACTTGGAAGATACTACAGAGAAGTAGTCATCTTCTAAAGATCTTAAACACTAGCAATAAAGTAACCTACTATAGGTAATTTGCAAACATCACCCCAGGAATTAAAGAAAGAAAAAATGAGACGACACTTAAACAAGATGCAACCACACACATCCAATTCACCAAAGGCAAACCTAGGGAGCAACGAGGTGGGACAATCCGAAAGCCACCCACCTGGCCTATCTGAAGTGGTAACAACAAAGCAACTGAATGAGGTTCTGGAAAAAATTAAAACAGAAATAATCTCACAGATAACTGCAGAGATAATGTCTACAATGAAGACCATGCTTAAGGACACTATAGCTGATACAGACAAAAAAATAGATGAACTTAAGAAAACTATAGAAACCATGAATGCTCAGCATAGGAAAGAAATGGAATCCATAAGGCAGATTCAAGCAGATACCCAAGAGATAAAAAATTCCATTGAAAGTATTTGTAGCAGAATAAGCCAATGCGAGGACAGGATCTCAGATATAGAAGACAGGCTTGCAATTAGTGATCATGAAATGGAAAAATTCTTAAAAATAGCAAGGTACCATGAAAAATCAATTCAGCAGCTGCTAGATGACGCAAAGATAAACAACTTAAGAATAATTGGAATAAATGAAAAAGCAGGAGATAGCATCAACGACATTAAAACCTTGTTCAAAGACATAATCCGGGAGAACTTTCCTGGAAGACAAAAGGAATTTGACACCCCTATAAGTGAAGCTTTTAGAACACCAACTAGACATGATCAAAAAAAACTTCAGCCAGACATATTATAGTCAAGATCCCAGAAATTCAACAGAAGGGCAGAATCTTAAAAGCTGTTAGGGAGAAGAGACAAATCACCTATGAAGGAAAACCCATCAGAATCACAGCTGACTTTTCAGCACAAACCCTCAATTCAAGAAGAGCTTGGAATGATGTATTGCAAGCTCTAAAGGAAAATAATTTTCAGCCCAGATTGATGTACCCTGCAAAACTATCTTTCAAAATTGATGGAGAAATAAAATACTTTCATGACAAAGAACATCTGAGAAAATTTATGACCACCAAACCAGCACTCCAAAACGTTCTGAAGGACATTCTAGAAAGAGATAGGAACCCCAACAGAAGGAATCCACCAGGCAGGGCAAATAATTAAATAGCCGGAAAGCGGAAAAACAAAGAGTGGGAACCAACAACAGGAAAATATCATGACAAGTCAATACATATCAGTTTTAACCATCAATGTTAACGGTCTCAATTCACCAATCAAAAGGCACAGACTGGCGAAATGGATCAAGAAGCAAGATCCAACAATATGCTGTATACAAGAAACACATTTAATTCAGAAAGAAATTCATAGACTGAAAGTCAAAGGATGGAAAACAATACTCCATGCCACAGGAACCCAGAAAAAAGCAGGGGTAGCTATTCTTTTTGCAGACAAAGTGAACTTCAAGCCAAGAAGGATTCAGAGAGATAAAGACGGTCATTACATCCTTGTAAAGGGGACAATCCAAGAGGAAGAGTTAACGATCATAAATATATATGCGTCAAATACCAATGCACCCAGCTATATAAAACAAGTACTAAAGGACATGAAAAATCAAATAAGCACTAATACAATTATATTGGGAGATCTCAATACTCCACTGTCACAAAAAGATAGATCAACTGGACAGAAAATCAATAATGAAATAGTAGAACTGAACCAAACTTTTGAACAAATGGACTTAGTAGATATCTACAGAGTGTTCCATCCCACAACATCAGAATACACATTTTTCTCAGCTGCACATGGGACGTTCTCCAAAATAGACCACATACTAGCTCATAAAACCTGCTTAAGTAAATGCAAAGGAATTGAAATTATCCTATGCATATTATCAGACCATAGTGCAATGAAATTGGAAATCAATGGCAAAAGATCCCACAAAAACTCCCTAAACACATGGAAATTAAACAGCATCCTCCTGAACAACCAATGGGTCACAGATGAAATTAAAGAAGAAATTAGTCACTTTCTACAACTGAATGATAATGACAGTACAACATACTGGAACTTATGGGATACAATGAAAGCAGTCCTGAGGGAAATTTATAGCATTAAACACTTATATCAGGAAAATAGAGCAAGCGCAAATAAACAACTTAAGGGTGAACCTCGAGCTTCTAGAAAAAGAAGAGCAGGTTAAGCCAAAAGCCCGTACAAGGGAGGAAATTATAAAGATCAGAGCAGAAATTAACGTATTGGAGAATAAAAAAACAATGCAAAGAATCAATGAAGCAAAAAGTTGGTTCTTTGAAAGAATAAATAAGATTGACAAACCCTTATCCAACCTTATTAAAAAAAGAAAAGAAAAGACTCACATCCATGCAATTGAAAATGAAAAGGGTGATATCACGACGGACCCTGCAGAAATCCAGAAGATCATCTATACCTATTTTGAAAATTTATATTCTACTAAGATGGAAAATGCAGAAGAAATGGACAGATTCCTAGATTCGTATGAATTACCAAAGCTGAATCAAGAAGATTTAAAAATCCTAAATAAACCAATATCAGCCAATGAAATTGAAGATGTAATTAAAAACCTCCCAACAAAGAAAAGTCCAGGCCCTGATGGATTCACTGCCGAATTCTACAAGAAATTTAGGGAAGACCTAACGCCCCTACTTCTCAAACTTTTCAATGAAATTGAAAGGGAAGCAATACTCCCAAATTCATTCCTGGAAGCAAGCATTACCCTGATACCAAAACCAGAGAAGGACCCAACTAAGAAAGAGAACTACAGGCCAATCTCCCTAATGAACATAGATGCAAAAATCCTTAATAAGATACTGGCAAACAGAATCCAACAAATCATCAAGAAGATTATACACCATGACCAAGTTGGATTCATCCCAGGGATGCAGGGATGGTTCAACATACGTAAATCAATAAATGTAATACAGCATATTAACAGAACCAAAGACAAAAATCACATGATCATCTCAATAGATGCAGAAAAAGCTTTTGACAAAGTCCAGCACCTTTTCATGATAAAAACCCTACAGAAAATTGGAATAGAGGGTCTTTATCTCAATCTGGTAAAAGCTATCTATGACAAACCAACAGCCAATATTATACTAAATGGCCAAAAACTGAAAGCCTTCCCTCTAAAATCAGGAACAAGACAAGGATGTCCACTGTCCCCTCTCTTATTCAACATAGTTCTGGAAACTTTAGCCAGAGCGATTAGACAAGAGAAAGAAATAAAAGGAATAATGATTGGAAAGGAAGAAGTTAAATTATCATTATTTGCAGATGACATGATACTCTACACAGAAGATCCCAAAAACTCCACTAAAAAACTGCTAGATTTAATAAGCAAATTCAGTAGTGTAGCTGGATACAAAGTCAATACTCAAAAGTCAATAGCCTTCCTGTACACAAATAACAAACTTACTGAAAGAGAAATTAGGGAAACAATACCTTTCACAATAACATTCAAAAAAATGAAATACCTAGGAATCAACCTCACGAAGGATGTAAAAGACCTCTATACTGAAAACTACAGTACTCTGAAAAAGGAGATTGAAGAGGATATCAGAAAATGAAAAGATATCCCTTGCTCCTGGATAGGAAGAACCAATATAGTGAAAATGGCCATACTTCCAAAATTGTTATACAGATTTAATGCAATTCCAATCAAAATTCCAACAGCATATCTCACAGAATTAGAGAAAACAATCCTAAAATTCATTTGGAATCAGAAGAGACCTAGAATAGCAAAGGCAATTCTGGGCAACAAAGGCAAGGCAGGGGGCATCACAATCCCTGACTTGAAATTATACTATAAAGCTACTGTGATAAAAACAGTGTGGTACTGGCAAAAAACAGACCTGAAGATCAGTGGAACAGATTAGAAGATGCTGAAACAACCCCAGACATACTAAGCCACCTTATCTTTGACAAAGGTGCCAAACACATTCGCTGGAAGAAAGATAGCCTCTTTAATAAATGGTGCTGGAAAAACTGGCTCTACACATGCTGAAGATTAAAAATAGATCCATATCTTTCACCATGCACTAAACTAAATTCAAAATGGATCAGAGATCTAAATATTAAAACAGAAACATTAAATCTGCTGGAAGGTAGGATAGGTAAAACCCTTGGAGACATTGGTGTAGGCAAAGACTTTATGAATAAAAACTCAACTGCACGGGAACTATCCCAAAGAATCAATAACTGGGATCTCATCTTATTAAAAAGCTTTTGCACAGCAAGAGAAACCACCAACAGAGTGAAGAGACAACCCACAATGTGGGAAAAAATGTTTGCCAGCTGTTCCTCAGACAAAGGATTACTATCGAGAACATATAAAGAACTCAAAAAAATCAGACCTCCCAAATTTAAAGACCCACTCCAAAAATGGGCATCTGAGATGAATACACATTTCTCAGATGAAGAAATACTAATGGCAAACAAATATACAAAAAAATGTGCAACATCACTAGTCATTCGAGAGATGCAAATTAAAACAACACTGAGATACCATCTCACCCCAGAAAGAATGGCTACTATTAAGAAATCAACTAATAACAAATGCTGGAGGGGCTGTGGGGAAAAAGGAACCCTTCTTCACTGTTGGTGGGAGTGTCGACTGGTACAGCCACTGTGGAAGTCAGTGTGGAGATTCCTCAGAAAACTAGGGTTGGAGGTCCCATTTGACCCAGCTATTCCCCTTCTGGGCATCTTCCCAGAAGAATTAAAAACATCGTACCACAGCGATATGTGTGCACCCATGTTTATAGCAGCACAATTTGTAATAGCCAGATCTTGGAAACAACCCAAATGCCCATCAACTGAGGAATGGATAAGAAAGATGTGGTATTTTTATACAATGGAGTACTATTCAGCCATAAAGAAGGATAAACTGGAGACTTTTATAGGTAAATGGATGCAACTTGAGAAAATACTCATAAGTGAAATAAACCAGAAGCACATGTGTAAGCATCGTATTATCTCTCTAGTATGAGAAACTGAAAGAGTAAATAAGATCCAAAATGTGCAATAGACATGGTGAATCAAAAAGAAACTGGTCAAAAGGAAAGAGAGACTGGAATAGGGAAAAGAAAGAAGGGAAAGGGAAAAAAAATTGTATATATATATATATATATATATATATATATAAGATTGTTAAGATAGATACACTACCATTTTTACTTAGTTCATTGAAGAGTAAGGTTTGTGCCAATAATGTTTGGACAATTGAATGCTAATGTCTGGTGTCCTGAATAACTAACTTAAAGATAGTAATACGTAATGTATTAACCATTGTTACCCTCCTATTATGTTGGTTTGAAAATTTGTTCTTCTTTTGATTTGTTTTGTTTTTTCTTCTCTTTAAAATAAAAAAAAAAAAGAATAGAAGTTTATCTTTACTAATTTATACCAAGTCATTAAGAATTCAGTAATCTATAAAATTTTGGATTGTTTGCATCTTGGATTGTAATACTTTTATGTGATTGAAAAATTTATTTAAAATTAACAGATCCTTCCTAACTTACTACTGAAAAGTAATGTACCTATCCATTAAGTAGAAGTATTTCAAAACATTGAAAATTATGACTTATACATAGTTGCTGTTAATGCTTCAGATATAATAAATATTAACATAATTTTCATCTAAACAATTAAGTAGTTTCCTGAAAGACTTTTTTTTTTTTTGTGGGTACCGGGGGGTCGACCTCAGGAGCTCACGCGCCAGCAGGCGCATGTGCTGCTGAGCGATATCACCGGCCCCTTTTTCGTATGTGGGTTCCGGGAGTCAAACTCGGGCCCTCGCGCTTGCCGGGCAGGCACTTAGGCCCCTGAGCCATCTCACCGGCCCTTTAAAGACATTTCTAAAATCATTATTAACTTCACAATTCAAACAAACAAAATCATTAAATTTACAATTTTTAAAAATCTAATTGTCATAAAATCTATCACAAATAAGATGACATATATGTATAGAAAATGTGGACACGTACTTGAGAGATTTTCTAAACAATTTAAGTTCATTTTGAATAAGAAAAAAATACAGCTTTCTTATATAAAACCAAATTAATATAGTAAACATGTACAGGGTGAATGATTTAGAATTGAATAATTTTAATGAAGTCAAAATAAGATTTTAATATTTTCAAAAGTGAGTATCATACATATATGTCCTTTTAAAGAAAGCTGTTATATATTTATATATAAAGATGTATATGGAATAAGTATCATAAGTCTTTGTTGTTTTGTAATGTCTTTATATTGTACTGAAGCAGAAGAAAGCCATTATGTCACTATACTGTTTTAAATCATTTAATGTGAAGCATAAATTTATTTATAGTGACTTAATCCTGATGTCTAAATCTTTGTAGCAAAGAGCTTTAGGCAAAATGTGAATAACATACTGTGTTACTATACCTTACATGTAGAATTTTCCTTACTTATTAAATGCAGAGTAAGACTCTTTTCTCTTAACTAAATAGTCTCAAATCTTTTCATGTCAATTACTAAAACACATGACATTTAGATATGTCTGCTATATGCATAACAGTTCTTCAGTTTTTGTTTACACATTTACCATATTTTAACTTGCAAACATCTTTACAGTTGGATATCCTATTAATTCCTAGTTCATAGCTTCAGAAGCAAAGATAAAATTAATTTGTCCAAAGAGAAAAAAAACAGGAGTGGGTCTATATCTCTTTCTGGAATACAAATGGACACAGTAATTCCCATTGTGCTTTGTTTTTAACTATTTTTAGTATATGAATTTTTTTAGCAGATGTACATCTTTATAATTGCTAATCAATAAATTTGCCAAATAAACAACAAAGTTTAACATTTGCTAATATTTTTAGTACTATAATTGAAGATTTTTCAGATCCTGCAATAGATTACCACTGACATTTTATATGGAAAACAAAAGCACATTGGTGACCTCACTTGGAGCCTTCAGTGGTTTTTCCATATCAAAGAACCACTTACAGTTCTATAGGACCACAGCAGTCACAGCTATGGAGACAGTCAAGAGTATTTTGAGTCAATCTTGGGACCAGGGTTCTCAAGTTGAATAGAGGATGCTCAGTTAAATGTGAATTTCAGTTAAATAATGATTGCTTTTTATAAATATGTCAGAACATATTTATACCCCAAATAGCCTTTATCTGAAAAGAAAATTAGGTAGGTACCTTGTGTTTTTCATTTCTACATCTGGCAAAATCAGTAACAGTTCACTGGCAAATGTGTAAAGATATTGATAGAGAGCTTTGTCCCTATATTTAGAAGGTTATTTTGCAAACCACTAAATATCCCTGGGATTAAATTTATAGGACAATAAGTAATATGGATTTTCTTGCTATATAAGATTTAATTAAATCACATAAGTAATGCATTATATATACCTAAACTAACAAGATAATATATTTTAATATGAAAATAGAGCCAATTCAGTGTTTTGGAAAAACTCCTAAATTATTAACACACAATCAAATATTTCCTGCATTTTCATTTGCAATTTAGATTTCTTTTTGTTATACACAACATTAACTAAATAATATAATGAATTGTGCAAATAAAAAGACTATTCAGTGATTTTTTTTGTCTTTTTCATTAGCCTCTTGAAGGCAACAGTAACTAAAATGCATAATAGTGAAGAAAACACAAACATGAAATATTTATAAGAATGTAGGTGCTTTAGTTTTACCATTTTGAGTATCCTTAATACCGCAAACATAATTGTGTGAAGTGACATGCATTTTAGATTTAATAAATACACAATGCATATATACTTCAAAAATATATTGTAGATAAGAATTACATACTATTTTATCTGTCATCTAAAAATACTAATATCTTTAAATAAGTAGTGAATAAATATACAAAACAGAAATATTGACACTTCCATATATGGCCAGAGGTTGTCCCTTTCAGGCACACAAAGACAAGTGTACCACCTGATATCAGTTAAGTGTGGAATCAAAAAGAGTTGATCTCATAAATGTAGGAAGTAGGAGAGTGGTTACCAGAGCCTGAGAGGGTAGAGAACAGGAGGTGTTAAGGAAAGCTTGATCAGTGAGTGCTAAGCCATATTTAGAAAGAAGTTCTGGTATACTATTATACACTGGGGTATAGTCAACAACAATGTGCTCTATAGTCCACAAATCTAGAAGAAAGGATTTTGAATGTTTTTATCACAAAGAAATGATAAATGTTTGAGGAGATAATTGTGTTTAGCCTGATTTAACCATTGCACAATATATACATGTATTGAAAAATGTTGTCTATTAATATGCATATATTTTTTGTTTTTGTACCATTTAAAAATTAAACTTTGTAACAAGCTTGGTGGCACACACCTGTAATCCCAACATTTGGAAGACTGAGGCAGGAGGATTACCATGAGTTCAAGGCCATCCTGGGCTACATAGTGGGTTCAAAGCTAGCCTGGAATACATAGCGAGACCCTGTCTCAAAAAAAAAAAAAAAAATTAAACTTGTTAACATTAAAGAAAGAAAGGAAGAAAAGGTGACTATAGATATAATCAAAAACACTTGTAAATACAAAAATAAATTGTGGCTTATTCATACAATATTAAAAGAACCTTTATTTCCTTTATCAAAACATTGTAGATTTTTAAATTAAGAGCTCATTTTCTTATTTTCATGAAGAGGAACATAGAAAAAATATCTGCTGTTTTGGTGAATAAAACAAGGATAATTAAAATCTGAACATAAAACATATTCACATTTGTTATTTTTGTGTTTTCTTCTTGTAACATAGAAACTTGAGAAAGATTTTCTCACATAGAACTCTTGTCATATCAAAGTTGTGTTTATCTTTTTTTGTGTGGTGCTTCGGATTGAACATAGACCATGCCATTACTGAGCCATGTCCGAACCCCTCTTTTAAAATTATTTTTTATTTTGAGACCGAATCTCACTAAATTGCCAATGCTGGCCTCAATATTTCCATCCTCCTGCCTCAGTCTCCCGAGTAGCTGGGATTACAGGCATGTGCCACCCAGTAGGCCCTTTCTTTTATTCTAAAATCTGTTCACTCCTTAAGTTAAAACATGAAACTAATAAGTTGGGTTATTTTTACTCATAAATAACTAATTATTCACATTAATAGCATTAAACACACTTGTATAATAAGTAATTCTTAGCTAGAACTTGTAATATAACAACATATGAAATCTAAAAAATGAAATTAGATGCTATCACATGGATTTATGTACATTAAATACCTGAAAAATTTCCATTATATGTCAATATTTCCAAATAGTTCTTCAGTTATTTTTTTAATTATAACCAAATAAACATCTATACATACATTGTATTAATTTTCATGGCATTTTTCTTTATTTGAATGGCTTGAGTTTATATATGTGTGCACAAACAAATACATTAGTTGTGTTATAAATATTTTTACATTAGAAAATTCCAATTATACCTGCAATGTTACTTTGTTTTCTAATCCAATGTGTGGACTTCAGGGAACACAGGTCTCCAGGCCTTATAAACCCTAATAATTTGATGAGAATATGGTCAGGATATTCTCAATGTCTTGCATACTTAGATTCCAGTATAATTGATAGAATGAAATACATATTTCTAAAATTTTTAACATTATATACATAGAAAATCACAACAGGTATTTTATAACTGGAGTAAATTTGTTGTATTTATTATAAAATCTGGTTCATTTTTTATATTTATTTATTTGTTATACTGAGATCAATTAAAAGTCAAGTGCCTACTATGAGTATAAAGTTATCAATATGGCCCCATCTTATATTTTGCTTCCACAAAAGCCAAGGACTTACAGCATTAATATTCAAGTTTAGTATATGTCTTAGTGACTGTCTCAATCCGTATGATTAGTTTGTTCACATCCATACTCTTGAAATGGACTTGATAGATAAAGCTAAGTAATACAAAAGAATGGATTTGTTTATGCAGAGATTATTTTAAGCTTGCTGGAAGCAGCAGAAAAATCCCAGGGGAAGAAATAAGCAACCAGGCAGTCTGTGTGCCTCTCATCTTCAAGCAGTTCCTAGAGGTTACATATAAGAAGATTAAGAAGTAGAACAGAATTGCAATTGAAAAGCTTTCTAGTGAAAACAAATTTACCATGTTTGATTGCATATATTTGCCATCACTTTATGACAGCAGCATGATACAGAATAATAATTCAATAATTCGTTATACTAAAATTATTTCCTATATAAACAAACTGTTAGGAAATGTTTGGTTACTGAGACACTGTTAATATTTCCACCACAGTTTTAAATGACTATTTTAGCCCTCTTAATAAACTAACTTTTAATAAGCTAACTTTTAATAAAAGCATAGGGAAGAAATGAAAAATTGTTTCAGTGGAGTGCATAACTAGCTACTTAATTTTCTATGAATATTTGATAACAAAGATGTAGCACTTAACATTATAAATGCTTATGTATCAGTGATTTCTTTTTCTGTTTACCCATATCACAGGCTATACAAAAATATTTTGAAAAAATATTGTTTATTTCCCTCTCAATAATAGTACAAATAAATATGTGGGCAACCAATAAGTGTAATGAGTAAGTACAAAGAAAGAACCAGCCACATATTGTTAGGTGCAGTGGGAAATCAGAGGCATATCTATTTAATCTGTTGAGCTAAATTCTATTGTCAATTTAGTAACTATGCGAATCATCTTTCTTGTGTAGTACTATTGTGAAAGTGGCCAGAGAATATTTCATGTGAAATTTGGAAGTTAAAAAACAGACACTATAAATCCTTCTGGTCAGGGAGGGTGATTACAGATACAGTGGTGGGTTTCACCCCTCCTCTTGCTCTTCTGAGGCATGTCCAGCCTCTCTGCTGCCCATCAGCAGCCCTGGGACACCAGAGAGTATAAGTTTGCAGACACAATAGTTTTCTTTAAACCAACCTACAAATTCTCCCTTTACAATCTGGTTTTGAAGCTGTGGGTATTTGGCTTCCACCATGGTTTTCTTGTCTTCTCACTTCGCTGTTGCTTCAGAAAGACTGCACAATGACTTGTTTGGTTCCTCCATTTAAATCTCAGCCATTCCAGGTCTCCATTTCCTGAGCTCTGCCTACATTGACACAAAAACTTTTTCTATAACACATACCCTATGTCACTCAGTGAATTTGCGCTTCTCTCACTGAAATCATAAGTGATGCACCCACCCTCAGTGATTTACATTTTCTGGCAGTTTTAACACTGGCACAATTAATAATTTAACACAACATGTGATTGAAAGAAAAAATAAGTGTCATTTATTGAAAAATAATTTTTAGGTGAATCGATGAATTTTGAGTGGTCATTGAAGGCTGAAAGATGAAAGAGATGTCTTAGTTGAGCACTTAATTATAGTGAGTAGAAGGATGAAGAGTCCAAAGAGGAGATTATAGAAGGAGAAAACATAATGAAAATTATAAAAAAGTAAGGAGCATAGACTGACAAAGTTATGACTAAGTTTTTGTTATATTTGTGAATGCATTGATCCATTTTGCTTTGCTGGGATAAACTTTCCTGATATACCCAGCTTAAAGGAAAAAAGGCTTTTATGACTGAAGTTTTCTGAGATATAAGTGTGAGGTTGGCTGTGTCCAAGGTAGAAACATGACAGAGCAAACTAATCACTCGGGAATTAGAGGAGGTGGAAAGAGCGCTAGAGGAAGGAGCCAGTAACTGGATACAGTCACCAGGTGACGTCTGATAATCCCAAACACATAGCCAGAAGCATGCTTTCCATATCTTCTAGACATATCTTAAGCCAGTAACATTGACAATCAAAATTAACCATCACAAATTTAACCTCTTGTCAACTTCATACTCAAACACACCTTAAACCTTACTTAAATTCCAACTAGAGAAAATAACTAGGCTACAATTATGCCTAATGTGATGCACATAAAAAAAAAATGCATGAGTTACCTCCCTAACGTTTCTTCAGTTCCATTATCTCCCAAAAGTTCAAACCACTCTTCTCTGAGGCTGCAAACTCTTACTTGTGAACACCAGTAAAATTCAAAAAACAAATTATACAAAAGGGAGAAATAGGGGATTAGAAAGGAATAGGACAAAGACAAGACCAAAATCTAACAGTGCAAACATTAGGTCCTATAGCTGTGTATCGGGCATCCAGGGCACATGGCGGTGACATGAGTTCCAGAAGGCTGATGGGCTCCACCCCTAAAGCCTTGCTGTTTGTAACACATGTGGTCTTCCTCCTAGACTGTATCTACTCACTGCCTGCAGTTTTTCTCTGCAGATGTTCTATGTTCCTGGCATAGCTAACTTTTTGGGGTCTCTGCAAATTTGGTCACTCTCACAACTTCATGAACTGGCCTCTCAGGGGCTCCTGGCAGGAACTCTTAATCTGTCAACTATTGCCTGGCTTCTAGGCCTTCCGTTGACACTTCAGTAGAGTGCTTTGTGACCCTACAACTCTCGCATTCTGCATACCTGAAAAACAAGAATCACATGTGTGAAGCGAAGTTCTGCTGCCAGCTCAAGCAGTATTTGCCCCCCAACCCCCGCTGCCGTCGCTGCCAAGCCCCCTTGGAGCATGGCCCCAGCAGTCTCTGAGAACCTGCATAGCTTAGCATGGTGAAACGAATCCTAGAAAATCGATGCCGGCCTTCTGGAACAGAGTGCCCAGGGTCTGTCTTCTCAAATGAAAATTTATGCCTTCACCCAGATCCTATTATGGGTGAGGTTTTGCTGATTTCTGAGATTCCCTTAAGGTATCTTTCTTCTTGTTCTGGTGCAAAGTAGTTGGCTGTTTTTAATGGTGCTAATCTCTTCAGCAACCACAACTTCTCTGTCTGAGTCATAGAGAATAACATGGAAGAGTTTAGATGGGAACCAAACAATCTAAAGGAGGGCTCTGAAATTAGGAAAATTGCACAAGAATTTTTAGCTAGTTTCTTATATGTGGACAAAGATGCTAGCGCTGTTTCAATAGAGATGAGTTTGTCAGTGTGGTTCTGACAGCCAAAGAAAGAGACTCAAAATTCAGATCATTTCTGAGCCACTTCTCTGCGTCACTTACATTAAGCCTATCAGCTGGTTTACCAGATTACTCATTTTGCAAATAAGTGATATGATATTTAGACTTCAGGGTTGTAGCTTCACCTTCTGAAAGTTTGTACATGTACCAACCCCCCATGAAGAAGGTAATCATTATGTACTGCAAATACACACTGATTTAAAAAAAAAAAAAAAAGATTTTGTTTTTGCTGGCCTTTCTATGAAGTCTGCCCTCCCTGATTCCTCCCTGCTCTCAGATTTAGCAGCCTTAACCTCATCTCTGTCTTTACTGACTGCTGCTGAATCACAGTTGTTTATGATATTTTACTCACATAGGTTTTAACTGTCTTGTGGTTTTGCAAAATACGTAAGAAATAAATACCTGCATAGATGGATGTATGCATAAGCAATAAATACAGACATATACAGACATATACAGTATATATATATATGTATATATATATATCTCAAAATTTTCTGAATTATTTGTATCAGAATAGAAAATTGCTAATATATTTAGCCACATTCAACTGGAAGTGACTATATAATTGTTTCATGGATTTCTTTCTCATAGGATTAGTTTCCTAAAGCCATATAATATGTTTTTTAAATTTCATTTCTTCAAGTGTTACGTATACTCCAACATATAGCCATTATTAGATACAGGCCACATTTGGATGAATTAATGGAGTTATCAGTGTAGTTTTTTTTGTTAGTATTTATTAGTAAGATAGATCATTGGCTTCATTTATTTTCACTCCTCATTACATCCTGCCTTTTTATTCCTTTCTTTTTCACTAGTAGTCTCTCTTCTGTTTCAGAGTGCCTTTTGAGTTATCATTTATAAAAGTAAAATTTAGAAGTTTGATTCTGTTTTTGTTTTCCTGTTAGTTTAAAATATAATGAGCCTATGCCTTCAGCATTTCTTTTAGGACACCTGGCCAATAGTGTCTTGGACCACACTATTAGAAGTATCATCTATAGAACGTACAGAAGTAATCATTAGTGCCAAATATTTCTGATATTTTCACAAGTACTGGAAGCGATTATTGTTCCTGTTTCCCATTTCCCATAATTCATTAAAATATTATGTTATAAACCCTCATTGTATGATCCAATTTGGATTTAGGAGTCGTATTAATAAAGTGTTAATATATAGAAATCTTCACCTTGAGAGCATAATATTAAGTGAAATAAATTAGACACAGAAGTTTAAATAGCATATTATTTCCCTTGGGTGAGAAACCTCAACAGTAAATACGGTGCAAAATAGAAAATAGATATTGGGAAATAGGAATACGTGGTTCAAATGGGAAGGGGCACATAGGAGGGGAGAGGGGGAAGGGAAGGAAAGGAAACAGGATTAAAAAAGAGAATAGAAGAAAAAAATGAAAACAAATCTTTTTTAAATGGGAAGGGGAAGAAGCATTGAAGGGAAGGGAGGTGAATGAAAAAAAAGAATAATTAACATATATTATGTACAGATACAAATTCCCTATGATGAATGTGATCAATATGTATGACAAACATGTTCTAGTAAAAAAATAGGCATCTTTCCCTCAAATTTAATTTAGAAATCAACCACTTGCAAATTTTCAATAATATAAGTATCTGTTTTTGTTTTTATACTTGTTACTACTTTTATGTTACCAAATATGATGAAATATATAAGATTTTTGTATTAGCCACTGTCCTTTATTGCAATAAAATACCTCACATCCACAATTTACAGAGCTGAGGATTATTTTGGCTCACAGTTTCAGAGGGTTCCATCAAATATCAGCTTTCCTCTAGGCAGAATGGCATGGTAGAAGAACTTGGTAGGAAGGAAAACTACACAATTTATGATAGCCTTGAAACAGAGTACAGGAGAACAGCATACAGGAAGGGGCCAGGAACCAGATATTGTACACAAAGTCATGCTGCATGACCCACCCCAAAGTGTTCATTTCTAATGCCTGAGGCAGCCTGAAGTCAATCAAGTCAATAATTGAGCTTAACTGTCACTGTTTTTAATCACACTTAATTTATGACAGTTATATATACTTATGTATTATTCTAAAGACAGTCCTCATATTTTCTATATTTGCCCAAATAAATCTTATTTAAATGGCCCAATTTTTCTTTTAGTACTACCTGGATATTTTATAAACATCATACATTCTGACAGTGCTAGGCATTACCAGGCTCATCTGGACTTTTAACTGCCCAGGCACTTGCTAGGGAGCACTTTGTTTATTACAATATTATAGTACTGGGAACAAAATGTTCTAAGATTGAAAAATTGTCACTAAATAATGGTGACTGCAAAGACCAGGCCATCTCCATACATTTAAGTGACACTACTGGAAAAGAAAACCCACATAAAAATCATGCATTCATTTTTATACTTTACTTTTAAAAATTTTACTTGTATTTATTCCTCTTAAAATTGTAACTCATGGGCTGGTGAGATAGCTCAGCGGCTTATGCGCCTGCCTGGCAAGCGCGAGGTCTTGAGTGTGACTCCCAGTACCCACATAAAGGAAAAAAGGGCCGGTGATATCGCTCAGTGGCACAAGTGCTTGCTGGCAAGCGCGAGGTCCTGAGGTCAACTCCCGGTACCCACAAAAAAAAAAAAAAATTGTAACTCATTAATGCAAAAGTTTATATTTTAATCACAGATACAGTAAGTTAATATTGTAGATATTTCCAAAATTAATTTATTGATAAAATATTATTTATTACACTGCTAATATTATTAAGTACAATAATTTTTGACAGTTTTATGTTATCAATGCTTTTTTAGATATCTAAACAATGAAATATAATATGGTCCTCACTACTTTCCAAACAGAACCAGTTATTTCTTGTGTAGTAGTCAGCTTTACCATTGCTCAAATACCATACTGGACAACCACAATTTAAAAGAGAAGAGGTTTAATTTGGCTCACAAGTCAAAGTTTTCTGCCCATGGTCAGCTCACTCCAAGACAGAAACTTCACAGTGGAAAGCCACAGTAGAGCAAAGTTCAGATCATGGCAGATGGGAAGCAGAACAGGGGAACAGTGCCAGAGTGGAAAGGGGCAGTCACTGCAGTACCCAAGGTCACCTCTCCATGGCCGACTCAGATGCGCTCAAAATTGCACTTTACTAATCAGCTACGAGTTTCTTAATCCAATCAAGTTGACACATGAGGACTAATAGTCACACACCGAGAAAACATAGATCATCATTAGAAGACCTCAAAAATTTTAAGAGTAATCATCTACTGTAAAAATTCTTATTCTGTTGCACTAATTTTGTATTGATTATAAAAATGAAGTGAGGGCCAGTGAGATAGCTCGGCGGCATAAGCATCTGCTGGCAAGCACAAGGTCCTGAATTCAACTCCCAGTACCCACATAAAAAAAAAAATAATGAAGTGAATAAATGTTTTCCAATGCTTCTCTATGACACAGCTATTTCCTGTCTTTTGATTCCAGCAGTCTGAGCTTTTTCCACTAACAAATGAGAAAGTCATCTGGGGTCTTGCTTCCACCAGGAAGGCACCTGTGGTGAAGGAATGTCCTGAACCTATGCTGCCATGTGTCAATGCTCCACTAGTCAATTCCAGCTTGAACCCGCTCACCCGACCAGCTGGGAGACTTGGGAGCCACAAGGGGCACTGAAAAACAAGAGCGAGAGGTGTCTGCAGGAAGGTACCTTCATAAATAACATGTCTGTCTCCTTTGTTTCTGCCTCAGTCTTTCAGGGTTTCTCTCTCTCTCTCTCTCTCTCTCTCTCTCTGTTTGCTTGGTATTTGTTTGTTTGCTTGTTTGTTTGTATACGGAGGATTAATTAACGAGGATTCTACCACTGTTCTATAGCCTAGTCTATTTTTTTTCTTCCAAATTTTTATTTTGAAAGAGGATTTTGCTTTTTGCCCAGGCTGGGCTCAAAAGTGCAATCCTCCTGCCTCAGACTCTTTACTAGCTGGGATAACATGCATATACCACTACGCCTGGCTCAGTTTTTTTGTTTTTGTTTTTTTTGTTTTTAATATGCAGGTACCAGAAGTTGAACTCAGGACCTTGCACTTGCCAGGCAGGTGCTTATGCTGCTGAGCTATATCACCGGCCTGCCCGCTAAATTTTTGAAAGAGATTTTTTATCAATAATTTCATAGGGATTGTATAGTCAACTAAATCATTATAAAATTATCTATATCAAATATTCTACAATAACATGCTTCTGTCAGTTGAACTATCTAAATAATTATATAAATATAGATAGATATAGATATAAATATAGATAGATCTTTTATCTAGATCCAGTAACATATAATGGCTCAAATGCATTTTTAAAGTTTAACTATGATTTATTATTTAGTCTATTCAATTCACAGTATCTTCACTTTAAATTATCTTAATTTTAAATTAAACTGTGTGTCAAATTTCTCTTCAACTGTATTCTTCAAATCTCTTTCTTTCTGTTGAGTTCCACTTTCATTTCATAATCTGGTGGCTTCTATATGCTAAATTTTGTCAAATGATGGAATTTTCTTCATGGAACATATAAGATTTGGAAGAAAGAGAAATATTTTAAAAATCACACTATAAAGAGTGGATTGATTTTTAGGAATGTGATTTATATAATCATATAAAAGATGTAATCCTGATACCTATAAGATAAACAAAATTAAAAATTTACTTTGAATTACATGACCCTGTATCACTGAAACAGCTAACAGTAAATCAATATGAACTTGCTGTAAGATGACAAGAAAGATTTAAGTGCCATGGCACAGTTTTGAGCAATGCAAGATGATATATTCAAAGATCAACAATCATAGTAGATAAATCAAGCATATGATCTATTCATGTATTCATTCATTCATCAGATCATTACTGATAATTGACAGCATGTTAGAGATCATATATATATATATATACTAGGGACAATGGACAAATGATTTTGGCTTGTGCATCCACGATCTTTCTATCTGTGACAATCATCCCCAACTTTTTGACAGCAGAGATTGTATACTGAAATAATTATATAACTCACCATAATGCAAAGTCAGTAGGAGCTGTGAGCTTGTTTTCCTGCAAATAGGTGGTCCCATCTCAGAGATAATGATATCCGAAATGTGCTGCTTCTGTCCGGCCTACTCTGTAATCTTGTTTTATTTGCTATCACTGCAAACAACCGTGCTTCACAAAGATAGAATGCTGGAAATGAAGTAGGTTTTTCAGTGCTTATGTGGCAATCTTAGATTTTTCTATTTTGGTTTTAACCTAGAACATAAAAAGATCTGAAGTTGTCTTCAAATACTTTGACAGTCACCATCATTTGCCATTTTAAACACTTGATCCTCTTCTAGAAAGGAAACAGTTGAGTAATCAGCGTATTCAAAAGTGGGTCACCAATGCATTTCTTCCCAGTCCTGGGATCATTTGTTGTTGGGAAGTAATTCTCAAATTCTTTGGAAAGCTAAGAAAGGTGATCGAGCTGGGAGAAAAAAGACACTGACTCAGTGTCTTTCAAAATGGCAGCTAATGTCTGAAATATCAGAAGTCCCAATGATCAAACATTGCCCAGTAATTCCAATTTAGTTTTGAATGCAGCCACTTTATATGGTCATCTAAACACAGTTTTCTTTCTCTGCTGAAGTAGGAGATCGAGTTTATTGAGCAGATTGAATGTCACTTATTTTTTTAATCTCTCCTTTTTATAATTAAGTTTATTGGTATAATTTAGAAATGCATAATGATCACATTCATCATGGGAAATTTGTACCTGTACATGTGACCCATTTTTTGTCACTGATATGTTGCCAGTGGATGATTGTTTTATCTCACAGAGCTGTGAGAAGAAATGTCAGTTTAGGGCATGTACTTTAATGTGGTCATAATTTTAATTTCATCCCACAAAACATTAAATTCAGTTTCGTTTTTGGACGAGCCAGCATTTTTCTCTGAATGACACAGTACATAGACTCACAGAAGCAATCTCTTTGACCTAAGTAGTGAAACCAGAAAGCCATCCAGTCATATCAGGTCCTCTGCCACGCGTATCTGACGCGGAATGACTGATTCAGTTTTCCTGATATGTAATTATACAAAGACTTGAACTGTTCTGTAGCTGTTTTGGGTTGACAGCAAAGTGCACATAACATACATTCACACACATCCTCCTCAAAATAGCTCATGTAATAGCACTGTTCCCTTTTTATTATAGGTAGTTTCACCAACCTGGATTTTGTGCCATGGTGGCTCATTCATTCTCTCTAACATTGGTGCCTTAATATCCTCTGCTATTGTATCACTCCTCTAGCTATGGAGCTAGGTGAAAGAGGAAGAAATGCCACCTTCAAGCTACAAACTCCCCTAAAAGTTTGTGACAAATGGTTTTAGCAGCAGGCAAGATCAACTCGTCACCAACAGTAAAGGAGTTCTTAGCTTTAGCCGTAGTGCCGTAAACCACTAAGAACCAAGGTTTTAGTGAAGAAATATTTGATGCTATAGTAGACTTCAATAATTGCTTCTGGTCTTTGTGTTCCTGTTTTTTTGTTTTCTTTTGAAAATTTATAAATGTTTATTAGTTAAAGTAGGATACGTGGTCTCCACATAGTAAAGCAGCTTTGAAATTTTCATGACTTTGTTGGGTAATCGGTCACTCCATATTACACAAAGCTGGCTTGGAGAAGGAATCACCTGTTGCAATGAGCCAGTAATTTAAGTAAGACTTTTGTTATTTCCTTCTAAATGCAGCTTTATTATTGTTGGCAATCTTAGAGTCTTCTGCTGCCTCATCATTGGGTCTTTCCCCCTTTTCAAATCTGCTCTCCAGTGACTTCTGTTTTTTAGCCATTTTGGCTAGATTTGGCTTGTAGGCTTACTAAAACTGTGACTGAGGCATGGGCACTGTGCAAGAAAGAAAGGTGGATGGAAGTGGTAGCTAAAATACTATGTGGGTTACGTTCATACTAAAATAGGTGTTAGATTCTAATTTAGAGCTGGCCACCAGATGGAGACGAACAGTTGAAACACATCAACTCACTTGCTACTCTAATGCCTGCCGACAAATGCAACACGTAACTTGTCACTCACTGACGGGGTTTTAATACAAGTCTACAAACAGTTGACTCATTATGGTCTCCATGCAAACCTCCATGCTGATGTTAATCTGCATTTATAGCTACTCCCCAGTGCTAGCATCACCATCTCACTTATACCTCAGGTCATTAGAGATAAGATTTTCACAAGAAGCATGTAACCTAGATTCCTTGCATGTGCAATTCATAGTGAGTTTCATGCTCGTATGAAAATCAAACACAGCTTCTGTGTGACAGGAGGCAGAACTCAGTCAATAATGCAAGTGATGGGGAACAGCTCCAAATACAGATGAAGCTTCACTCCCTTGTCTGCCACTCACCTCCTGCTGACGGCTTAACAAGCTGTGGACCCGTGCTTTTCACTGGCCTGGGTATGGGGTACCCTGGTCTACGAGACAGTGCTACATATTTGTTTGAATGTAAGGCAATGTGGAAAAACAAAACAAAACAACAACAACAAAAAAAAAACAGGACAGCCATGGAGAAAAGGCATCACCAAATCATTAAATTTAGTGGATTTTAGTTTGTTTTCTGGAAAGATATGAGATGTTTCTTCATGAACCTCTCAGGACGAATAAAGATAAACTTTAGGATAAAATATGGAAGTGTATGTAAAGAAGGAGCAATGGTGTTAATCAAGTGAGCATATTTGAGAATAAATGACCGAGTCAGGGAATTTGAAGTACTCGATGTATCGAGTTCAGCCTGGTTAAATGGGTTGTCTTTTAAAAAGTAGTTTACAGGGTAGTTAATAATATGGTGACTGGAATTAATTCTAAGTAGCTTCCAGGATGTATAATATTGCAATTTCAGGAAAATTAAACACTGAAGCAATACTTTCTTCCTTGTACATTGGAATAATCATAGTATATTCTTCATATGATTGTTGAAAATTAAATGAACAAGATAATAACTTTAATAAGTTTAGCAATGTGCCTGGCACAGAATCCATGCTGTGCCTACTGATTGTTGTCAATATCATTATTTCATATGGTATACATTATTTGTCTTGGGACCTAATGTGAGATAATAAAAAATCTTCAAATATTGCATTTTATATTTTGTACTTTTTTCACACATTTGAAGTAATGTTCACAATTCTTAGGTAACTAAAACAATTAATTAAACATGGAATAAAACATGAAATAAAAATAATTAAATATTCTCTTGAAATGAATTATCTTTGACTGAGAAGCATCATCCTAGCCACACCTTAATAAAATTACTAACTTAAAATGAAGCAAGGTTCACAAAATTTTTAATCAGCAAAGGATTTTATTTTAAAAAATATTTGACAGGCACTTTTAATGCATGGAGACAGAGCCACATCGGTATTTATTTACCAATTCAGCCCTGTTTTTCATTCATTTTCCCCCTTTTGACATCAGTTTCTCAGCAAGATGGTTACTGTAGCTATGGTTCCTGTACAGCACAACAATCACAATATCTAATCCCATATCCATAGGCAGAAATTCAAAAGTAACTACTGTGCCGCAGCATGTAAAGCATTCTTTTACAGCAGTCATACACATCAATCTCTTTCTAAATACTACTAAAAACAGCATGCACTCTTTCTCAGAAATTCTCCTTGGACACAAAAGTACCTCGGTTTCCACTAACCTCTACCTCCTCATTATATTCTAGTACTGTAGGTTATGCATGAACACCCTTAATTTCTTTTTTGATTTTAAACCAGGTAACCAAGTTCTAATTTACTAATGATTTTTGAATGCTATTTTATTTATGGTTTGGGGCTATTTGCATGGCAGTCATTTAGCAAATTAATGTAGATGAAAAGCAATAATTTTACAGATGTTTATTGCAATCATGCTGTCATCCCATACTTAAAATGCTAATCTATTGACTTCTATTCATTACAGATGAGCTCTACTTACTTTGCAACATTAGTATTTTATAACCTGGGGTGTTTTGAAGTAGGCTGAACTTCAGAATTTTAAGTATCCTGTTCAGAATTGATTTTCAAAGAATAAATGCACTTTATTTCTTATTTCTTTAAAACTATCCCTCCTCTGGCTGACATTATATAATTTTTGACTCTTTGCATTCATGTAAGCACCAGTATAGGGTAGGTGTTTCTATTAATTTTATGTTTCAAGTGGCATAATCAGGATATGTAGCTTCAGACAAATAGTCCCTCTATTGAATGACAAATTCTTCAGAGGAGCCAAAAATCAAGTATTGTGAAAGGCAGAAACATAGCAGGACAAAGAATTGGACCAGGATTAAGATCAAACGTCACCAGGATTTCTGTCCCTAGTTGAATTTTTCTGTACAAATCAGATTTATTCTCCCTGGCATTTTTTGCTAATATCAAGGGTCTCAATACTCTTGGTAAAAATGACAGCCTTGCTTGATCATAAGCAAACCCCTGGATTCATCACACCAGACCATGGGAAAGATAACATAAGAATACTATAGCTCACTCTGGAGACCTGGAAATGGGTGAGGGTGAAGATGGTTTTCACTTGCCAAAATGGCTGTGCTTAGCATTTGTGTGTGCTTTTGTCTTAACTTGTGGAGTAAAACTTAATGGACAGGCAGAAAAAATAAATTCTCTTTTGCAACCTAGAACTCATTGTTCGGTATGAGTTTTGATACATATTAAGAAGGAATTGCTGCTAGGCACAGTGGTGCAAGACTGTTATCCTGGGACTTCTGAGGCTGAGGCGAGAGGAATGGAGCCTGGAATGGATAGTGAAACTCTACCTCAGCAAACAAAGCAAAACCAGAAATTATGATAACCTAATACAGGTTAAAGCGATGGTGTTAACTACTTTTAAAAAATGGTTGTGCTATAAAGAATTTAAAAACTCATAAATGAAAGGCTTTAAATGTATGGAAAATTTTTTTCATTTTCATACATGATGTTTAAAAAATAAATGTCTCAAAATGATGCAGTCTTCATTTTCAAAACATGTTTTCTAATATTAAAACTGGCACGATATTATAAAAATATATAAACAATGCCTTTTTTATTAGGCCAGTCACATTTAATATATGTAATAATGGATTATATATTTATACATATATAATAGATATACATGTATAATATATAAATTATAAGTGTGTGTTAAGAACTATACAGGATAAGAGCATACATATGTTCCAACTAGCACTCTTCAAGTGCTTTACACAAGTTATTAGATTTATGTATTTTTCTCAATACATGCAATACATCTAGATGATCATTTATTGTGTGGTTTTGTCTAGCATTTTTTTTTTTGGGGGGTACCAGGGCGTCGACCTCAGGACCTCGCGCGCCAACAGGCACCCGTGCCGCTGAGCGATATCACCGGCCCCTTTTTCGTATGTGGGATCCGGGAGTCGAACTCGAGCCCTCGCGCTTGCAAGGCAGGCGCTTACGCCGCTGAGCCATCTCACCGGCCCTTGTCTAGAATTTTGAAGTCAAGCTATCTTGAGTTTGGCTAATTGTTGTGTAACTGTGAATAGGTGTTTAAAATGATGGATTAAACAGATAAATTGATATGAATAAAATTTTAATTTTTAAGTAAAACATTTATACATTGATCCTTATGGTCATTTGAATATAATCTTATGACTAATGTTAGCACTTAATGTTTTCTTGATAGTCATTATAGACACATTTCTACACTAACACAAAACTATTCATATATATATGTATATTTTTTTAACTAATCTTTCTGAAACCCTTATTTGTGTATTACCTGACCCCAATCTACCAGAGTGTAGTAATTCTAAATTAAATTGAAGTTAAACCCCAAGCTTATTTACAAACTTGTATCTTTTTTATGCTTTCAATCACACCATCCATTACTCTTTAACCACAGCTTCAGGCCAAACAAGACCGTTTTCCTGCAAATGCTCATTGCACATTATACGTTTTATGGACAGCAATACTGAGACAATTCCATGTTCTGTTTCATGTGCTGGACTGTCCAAAATTATGCTTCAGTAATTAGCTGTGAGAATTTTGACAACTTATTTGACATGTGTCACTTTTCTCTTACCAGTGATAAAGTGGAAATAACAGAACTGTCTATTAAGGATGGAGGGATTAAATGGACCAATGAGGCAAATATTTGACCATAGTACTGTACATCCTCCTTATCATTTCCTCATCCTCCTCTTCACTTACTATTTTTCTCTCTCTTTCTTTTTCTCTCTCTCCCCTCCCCTGCCCCACACACTGTTCTACTAGAATGATTTAAGTTGTTCCATTTGTTTTTACATTGTGAAGATAGTTCTGTTCATATTTTAAACATTAGCAACAATAAATACACACAAGCATTTCTTCCTTGAAATAATTGAATTTTATGATATTACACCCTATTATTCTTGTCTTCCTTCACATCACAATTCAGTCTTCAATGTGCACTTTCATCAGATATTTTATGTTTTGTCTTTTCAAGATATGGCCTATTTCATTTTTTGTCAACTTCTCTTACGGTTCTAAGTATCATAATATGCTGATAGATTCATCCTAAATCTTCACTATAATTCTGTATCCAACATACATTTTTAATATCTTCTTTTAGAGGGCACAAAGGAGTTTCAATTGTGCAACATATAAAATATAGAATTTTCAAAAAAAACCTGCATCCATCTATTCAAGAAAAAAATGAAAGAAAAAAGCAAATAAAAGAAAAAGGAATGCAAAAAGGAAGTATGTAAGAAAGGGGAAAGGAAGGAAGAAATATAAGAAGGACCTTCGAGTCATTCTCCACCATTTTCTCCTTTCAGAATGAGCATGCAGCACCTCCACCCAGCCAGAAAACTGTCAAATGGATACATTTGTCTCCCTTACACTCCTATTCTCATGGTCATCAAGAATTCTCATACCAAGGGCTCCTTCAATTTTTTTGTCTGAATAATAAAAATTTTACTCTCTCAGTGATGGTCCTTGCTTTTGCCTCATGTTTTATTTCTGTGACATATATACAAATAAAAACAAACTCAAATGCTCTGCTTAAAATGATTTAGACAACACATATACAATTCCACTGCTCTCTGTTTAGAGTACAAAACACTCACAATTGTTCTCATACTATCTCTCCTTTAATTAAGAAAGATTGCATATGAATTCTTGTTTATGCCTTTATAGTTCTAGGTTTTGTTACATGTACTCCTGACAAAAGTTTGTAGTAGCAAGACAAAAGTAAAATAAGCATAAAAACTTGGTTTACAAAATTTGCTTCCCTAAGAAACTCCCATTTATTAATACAAATTAGAAAACTATGAAGTGTGAAATGCCATGTGTTTATATTCCATTGTAAATTGATAGAACTTTTGTCATCACAGCTAAAGGCATTTATGAATAATAAGAAGCTCATAATTGTGCTTCTCTTTTAAACCTTAATGAATAAGAATGAGTTCATTCATTTTAACTGATTTCTTTTTGTTTTAATTAATCCTGAGAAATATATGAGAAATATGTCCTTTTATTATGTCTGAACTCTTTTTTCTTTTTACGATTTTAATGTAGTTGTAATATCATAGTGAGTAAAATAAACAAGTAAATCTAAGCTACATATTTACCCTAAAAACACAAAAACTGAAAACTAAACTTACGTATATTGAAAGATTCCAATATTAAATGCATTCAATTTGTAAAAGTCCTAATTATGATCAACATGTGCCAATAGTTGAAACAATTAGAGTTGATAACCCAAACAAAAATAAAGAACTTTGGTATCATATAAATGGGTATACGCTTATATATAAACTAATTAATACTAGTTACTAGTGTGTAAAACATGCTCTCCAATTAGTATTTCATTTTACTCTTCTCATGTTGTGAAAATGAAACGCATTATTATATAGTTCACTTTACGATGGAGGAATTGACTTGTTTTAACCAACTAAGTCAAGATTTAAACTAAAGTGTTCTAACTCTGGAAATTTTACATTTTATTCTTAGGAATTTAATAAAGTCAGTATTTAAAAGCTTATATTCTGGAGTTAAAATACTTGTTTAAATCCTGGCTCCAGTGGTCTCTGCCTAAGTTACTGGGCAAAGTTTCTTCACCTACAAAAAGATTAAATAAAAAGCTGAGGTCAGAGAATTTTGTGAGAATTAAAATATGTGAACAAGATTGATCCCTAGCTTACATATATTGAACATAAATGATTACTATATGTTAGATTTTACTTGGTCTCACCTCTTCCTCTTAGTCAATATTGCATTCCTGACAAAAAATAAATATGAGTAAAAATATATAAAAATAAGAAAATTTAAAGTCTAAAAGTGTTTTAAGATATGAAGAGACTCAAAAGCCATAACAGAAAGTTTGAAATGTGATTTAGTTTATGAAAAGTTAAATGAACATATATTTGGATAAAACATAAACATTTCTTTAAACTATAATGAGAGTTCTGAAGGTCACTTTAGATACTCCTTTCTTTCAGAGCTAACAAAAGTTACTGTTATTATTTTTCAGAATTGTATTCAATAGCCAATAAATATACTCTAAAAGGAAATTACTCCTAAAATTATTTATAAAAAATCATAAAATTTATCTTTTTACTATGCTTTAATTTTAATCATTTACTTTGTATCTCTCAGAACAGTATATTTTAATGCATATGCAATCAATTAAATTTAATATATAGTAAGAATGAAGAAGTTAATGCTATTCTCATGCTGACCATGAAATACTATAAACTTTCAAAATCTAGTATCACTTAATGTATATTAACAATAGTAGAGTATTTGTATTAGGAAATTTTTATAATATTTGAGAAAAATTTATATGATTTTTGTAAATGAGAAATATATGTCAAGATAACTCTGATGGCTTATGAAACTAAGAATAGTCACCATGAACCAGAGATTTAAATATCAGAATAAATGTATTCATTCTACTGCTTCGTTATCCTTCTCTCTGTGTATTCACATCTTCCTTACCTTTCTCTACATAATAGAAGTCTGAAATTTTCATAAGGAAAGTGAGTAAAATGAGGCTTCTCCTAGATTCCAAACCTTAGGTCTCACTACTTCATCTTCTAGCAACAGAGGGCTTGTTCTCTGCATGCCAAATCCAAACGTTTCACTGTCTCATCTTCAGTTTCCTGCCATGCTGAATTTATAAATTTACCAAAGTAATTATGAGGAGTTTTATCAAAACTGAAAAGTTTCCATTGGAAATCTCGTCAACTAAACCAATAGGATACAATCTAATATATTTTTTAAAAATTTAAACCCTGTATTATCACATGATTTATCAATAACCATCAATAAGTAAATCAGTTGTAAATTAATACATCTTCATAACTTTAGTATAATTTGTTGATATAAAATTAGAACTCAGATGAGTTTCAAGAAAGGCTCATTTGCTGTTTTTTGTTTATGTTAAGAAAAGAGTAAAAATATATATGTTTGACAAAATTTGGCTTTACACAGAGAAATGAAAACCATAGGTTAATACATCTCAATAAATTGTGTTGCAAGAACACTTCTTTTGGTGTTCAAAAATAGACACATGTAGTGCAAAAAGAAATGCAGAAATACAGTAAAACTGCATTTGTCTCTATAGTACCTGTGCATTAAGTAAATGAAATATAATGGCAAACATAGCAGGGTACTGCCGTACTGTCAGAGGAATAGGTAAGTTCGAAAGTAGGAATTCTAAGCTTTCCAAACACACTGACTGTCTTGCAATCTGGATTTGCTTGATTTGGAAATCAGCTTCTTAATTTCATGGGAATTTGGGAAGGCAGTGGGCAAATATCACAGAAATTACACAAAGATCAAGAATGATGTAAATATTTTGACTTTAAATGATTCAAAACAAATAAAAGAATGTGAGACATTTTGATCTTAAAAGATTCTAAATAGTTCAAAGTCATTTTTTTCCTATAGCAAAATAATATTGCATAGTTAAGCAGTGTCTTGGTCATGAATTAAGATAGTAATATATTTGAATATCCATAGAACGCCCATCATTCTTTAATCCACCAGTGAGTTGATTATATTACTCTTATTTATACACGTTATGAAACTGTGACTGTGCCAAATGAAAAATAAACTAGAACAATTACATAAAACACTGATTATGGGGCTGGTTGTGTAACTATGTGGTAGAGAGTTTCGTTAGGCATTGAAGAGAGCTGTAAACTATGCCAGACCGAAAAAGAGCCAATGTAGAATAGATTATTGGTGAAAATAATGACTTAGATATGCATTCCTATCTTTTTCTCTCCAGTGTACTCTCAGACCAAAATATTTCACAAAAGAGATACAAGGTAGTGTAAATGTAAATCACAGAATATAGAAGCTCAACAGTGACTCAGAAATTCTGCATGATGGGGCATGCATATTCAGATACACAGGGCTTGTTCTCTAGAGCATGAAAATCTTCTCAGGTTGGAGAAGCAAAGGAACCAGGACCTCTGGATTTTATACTATCAGATGAGGGGTAGAATCACGCTAATATTCAAGGATGTAACTCACTAAATATCAAAGAATTACTCTCCACATCATTATACATATATTTCTGTGATCTTTTTCACAGTAAGGTATTTGATTTCCTGTCAAGGCCTGGAAGTAGTGGCCGCCACAAAAAAAAATTAAGAATGTACAATCTTCTAGAAATCAAGTTAGAACATCATTTTGAAACACAAGGTAAGATTTGATCTTGTATGAACAATGATCATGTTACTATCTGTTTACGCTGGCAAAGTGGAATGAAAAAGGGATCTTCTGAATTCAAAATACTTGTATCACTAGATATAATAGCATTCATTATTAAGTAGCTAACATTAAAACCACATAAAACATATCACATGCATGCATATACAGGAGTATGTGTGTGAACACACACACATACTTTAAAACTCCAGTAGAATGAGTTAATTTCTCAAAGAAACCATATAGAAAATGACAAGGACAACATAGTTTTTATAATTAAAAAGTCCACTGTTATTGAAAATAGATATTTATTTTGAATATATGATTATTTTATGGAGAACATTTAGTCATTAGTTTTCAAGTATTAAATCATCATTTAATTACGAAAATGATTTTGTAGAAAAGGTAGCCTTATTGAACATAAAGAAATAACAAATAATGTTCATCTTTGAGATTAGAAACATATTATAAGTATTATGGTATAAACAATAAAGATACTACAGTATATTTTGCTTGAACTAATATAAAAATGACATTACAAATTTCTTTGTAGATTGTCTTAACAAGAGATTCATCAACCTGTAACTTAGCCATTGAGTATAGTGTATTTATGGTAAAATAAAAAGAACATTTTAACTGCCCATCTCTAATTTGTTTTGAGTCAAAACAATATTTTAATTAAGCAATCTTAAGTAACATGATGAAACTGAACTCAATAAAAGTTAATTATGAAAATAATGTGATAAAATTAAAATGACTGTATTAAATTAGAAAATGTCTTAAAAAGAGATATATGGCTTTGTAGTTACAAAAAAAATTTGACATTGAAATGGTATTATTGTCTTTTCAAAATCCAGTGGGCTTTAAAGAAAAAGTTTTTTTTTTTTGTGGGTACTGGGGATCAAACTCAGGACCTCGCGCTCCAGCAAGCGCCCGTGCCGCTGAGCGATATCACTGGCCCTTTTTTTTGTATGTGGGTACCGGGAGTTGAACTCAGGACCTTGCGCTTGCCAGGCAGGCGCTTATGTCGCTGAGTTATCTCACCGGCCCAAAGAAAAGTCTTATGAGAGGCAAATGAATAATAAATATCTAAAATGCCCTTTAAATTATAGTAAGTAGCAAGAGTCTCTTATGAAAGTGAGAGATTTGTGCAAATTTGAAATCAAACCGTGTATTGTATATGCATTTTCTAGAGTTTAAATTGTTTATTTTATAACAATCATATAGATTCTTTCTATAACATTAACTTATAGGAGTATTCACTGGTAGTACACAAAGGTTAACAATAGTTTCCAAAGAAAATGTTTGCTACTTATACTGAAAATTATACTGAGTTCCACTTTATGACACGCAATTTACACTTGAGTTTATTTCCATATTGAAAATGTTTTATATATAGTAAATCTACATTTTATATCTGCTGGTGTAAACAAATCTTCATGGTCACATAATTTTACAAGTGATATGTTCTTATTTACATAACTTATACATTGAAATTCTTTCAGAAATAATATAAAATTTTCTTTTTACAACTCAACTGTTACATACAAAGTTAGGGATACTGGATATCACATAAAAATACTTAGAAAATAAAATGCTATTAATTATGCCAATAAACTTTATTATGTTATGACAACTATATTAATGTGTTAAGACTCTAATCATATTAATCATTATAATTAAGATGCTGTAATGTAGTATTTGTAATGTATCGTCATAAGAAAAAAACAAAAGAAATGTACAAATTTTTCTATGCTGTTGCTATCCCAACATCTATGATTTTAAATACATCTAACTGGCCAAGATACTGATGCCCTTCCTTCCTTACCTTATTCACCTTCCATATTATTACCAGAGAGATTTACAGATTTAAAAGATTTGCAAATTTCTACTTACAAATCCTACAAAGTCATTGTTTGCATCCCTTTTGAATTCACTACCATGAGATTTATGGCTTATTATTTATTCTGGTCTCTCCCATATTATTCCTTGCTTTTACCCAGTTATACCTTTCGCAGGTACCGTAGAAATGTGTACTTTTCCATAGCTTATCACCTCAATCTCTATCATTTTAGCAATACCACTAAACAAGTGTAACTTTTTTTTTATTTAGGTATGAATTAGTGATTTTTGCCCTTCCAAATTCTAGTGTTCCATTTTCATAAAAAATGATTTGATTTCCCAAGTTAGGATATATCATTGATTTCCTATTTGTTTATAAATTTCTATACACAGTTTATACCTTATTACATTTATTGTTTTAATAGTACTACATTAAGTCTTTATTTATTTATTTTTTTATGTAGGTTCCGGGAGTCGAACTCAGGACCTCGCGCTTGCCAGGCAGGCGCTTATGCCACTGAGCCATCTCACCAGCCCTTACATTAAGTTTTATTGTCTGATTTTATCCCTAAATTTACAGTGTTGATCTACTAATAGTCCTCAAAATACTTGCTGCTACTGAACCAAAGAATAAAAGTCAGAGTCATTCAGAAAGCAATCTAAGGCAAGGAAAATCTGCAATAAAGAAATAATAAAGGATTTTGTATAAAAATAGACCATATATTTATTTTTAATTTTATTGGTGTATATTTACAATACACAATGATTATATTCACCATGGGGTCTTGGTCCATGTATGTAACACATCCTAAGTCTCTTTTCATCCTGTTCCCTCTCGCCCTACCCCCCTACCTCTTTGATCCCCTCCATTTTACAAAAGGTCTATCTCCTGTTTTATATTATCTCTCTTTTATTGTGCTTTTACTTTATGTACATTTTGAATTTCTCATACAGACGAAACTTTGTGATATTTAACCTTGTGTGTTTGATTTATTGCACTTAATATTGTGGTCTCAAGGTGCATCCATTTTCCTACAAATGACTCAAGTTTGTCTTTCTATATTACAGAGTAGTACTCCACTGTGTGTAAATACAGTACATTTTCTTCATCAGTTCGTCCGTTGATGGACACATAGGCTGCTTCCAAGATTTAGCTCTTATGAGTTGTGCTGTTATAAACAAGGGTATGCATGCTATTCCTTTTCTATGTATCTTCCCCCAAATTATCAAGACTTCATATTACAGTGGTAGACCATATATTTTAAATAGAATTTAACAAGTAGAATCATTTTGGTAAAAAGCAAATAAAAATACCTAATCATTGACAAATGCAAAATCCATAGAATTAGCACCTTTCTTTTCTTCAAATGAATCCTACATTGCAGTGATGTAGACTGCATCATGATAAAAAAAATAGTATGTGTATTTTTATGATTAATTTCTCTGTTTTCAGAAATCCAATAATGTACCTTCTGGTGAAGCAAATAAAATACTTTTCTTTTAATATGCTCCATGAGGGAGCACATCTCTTCTAATTAACTTTACAGAGCTATGTAATCTCATTGCAGTAGAAAGTGTAGCAGGTGTGCATATTGTTCCATTTTAGTGATATAATCAACACTTTCATTTTATCAAGTGACATTAAAATTGAAATATAAATGCGTGTTGATAGTAAGGTGGATAAATATAAAATTCTGATATTAAAAATAGTAAGAAATCCCTATCTGTACTTTGAATATCTTTTCATAAGTTAAGCGTTTGTAGTCGTGATAATTTAATTATGGGTGTTTTGGCTTCCTTACACAAATCATGAATACTCTTCCAGAAAACAAGGAAATTCTATGGCCGTGTGAATTCCCACAAGTCCTAGAAGGCAATTAACTCTACTTCTAACCACGCTGTGGCACCTGCAGACAATGAAGAAATCTGGTACAAGAACTATTTCCATAGCATGAATATGCAAGCACCAAAATTAGTGTAATTCATTCTGCCCTAGATTATCTACGCGTCAGCCACAATACATTTTATTGCCATGTGTCACTTCGCTGACAGCTTCATAAATCCTGTTCAATAAACATAAAATGTTTACTTTCATTATCTAGCAAGTAGAAAAAGAGAAGCCTGCGAAAACTTTTTGTTTGTAGGGTGTTTTTTAGGATACCTCAATGTAGTTTTATATTCATATAACGGTTGAAACTATTCTTATCTAAATTTGGAGGTATCATGTATGTACGTATTTTCAACATTTGACAGATGTTGTTTGACAAGCATAACAAATTTCTAGCTGTATATTAACTTATCTTTCAGACAGAAATAGTAATACTGTTTATTTTTATTTTATATTTATTGTTGGTATTCTTTTCCCTTTAAATATGATTTGTGCTCTGGAATGCATTACGATATAGGTTTTATAACAGATAAAATGAGTTAAAGATTAGCTAATCGTATTACCACTTAAGATGTTAATTTTATATTTCTGTGAGAATTTCTATATTTTTCCCAATGTTTTGATTATTTTAAAGGAATATAATGAGAACAGATATGAACAGATTCTGTTCTCAAATACCATGAAATTAAATGTGTTTAGTCTCTTCCGTTCATCCAGGATGAGCAGTGAATCTTGATGCTACCAGCTCTGTGAGGGAGCCACACAAACATTAGCTCTCTAATGGTTTAAAGTTGTATTCAGGGTTCAGTCTGCATATATGGGAACTCTTTATTTTCTCTTTATTTTCTCTCAGACTTCAGCCTGAGTTTTGCTTAAAATTTTGGAGATTCAATTCACCCAGCATGCAGCCCTCTTTGTGATTATGTGCAGGATAACTGAAGCCTTATTTGTCCACTGACTTTCAAGAAAAGCTGCAGAGGGGCCGGTGAGATGGCTCAGCGGCATAAGCGCCTGCCTGGCAAGAGCGAGGGCCCGAGTTCGACTCCCAGAACCCACATGCAAAAAAAGGGCTGGTGATATCGCTCAGCGGCACGGGCGCCTGCTGACGCACGAGGTCCTGAGGTCGACCCCAGTACCCACAAAAAAAAAAAAAAAAAAGAAAAAAAAAGCTGCAGAAATATTGAATGAGGGTGGGGAAATAAAATCTTCCACTAGCTCTCTGGTGTTTCCTCCTCTGCTGCACTGTCTCTCTCCTTACTGTTTTTCAAAACCATTTAGCATTATCTTGAGTCACTTGTCTCACTTTCATGCATGGAACAGTTAGCATCTCTAAGTTAGCATTAAGGACCACTATGAAAAAGGTTTTTCAGGGGAAGGATGAATGTAACTCCCTTAACCAAAGGCCATTTACTGATCTGTGCTTAAAGTTGATTCTTTTTCTTCCCTTTTGCATAGAAAGGAAAGTTTCCCCGCGTGTGTGAAAGGAGAGTTTTCAGTAAAAGACATTAAAGTTTTTAATGGTATTTGTGCAAAAATGGCTTCAAACTGGAAGGCCAATGAGGATTATGATTAGACCACCAGATTTACTTATGGCTCAGCTGATAGGTCAATTGGCACAATTAATTTAAATTGATAACCTAATGGACTCTGGTAATTATTTCTAGAAAAAAAATCTTGAAAGCTCCCACTCTAATCAGTAACTCACATTAATATATGTATGTTAAAACTGTGAAATTAGAGGGGGCTTTTTTCACAGGTAATAAAATACCAAACTTCTAGATTTTTTTAAAATCTATTTTTCTAAATTTTTACATTGACATATGAAGTTTTATGTGTTTATTGTGCACAACACGATGTTTTGAAGTATATAGACATTGTGAATGGACCCAGTCTGGCTAGTTAACATATATATTAATTTGCAAAGTTATCATTTTTGTGATGATTTGATAGGAGAATTTTAATAGTACATAGTGCAGGTAAGGCAATCGAACAGCTAATACTCTTTGAGTGTAAGTGACCAAAACAGGTTAACTTAGAAAGACAATTGTTAGAATGATAAAAATAAACTCAGGATTCATATTTTTCTAGCAACTTTGATAAGATACAGATAGAAAAATCAAAGAGATTTATTCCATAGGAAACAAGAAAATTTTACAAAAATTCTTTATTGCAAAATACCAGAACTGATAAACTTTGAAGGATGAACTGAAGGATAAGTGAAAACAAGGCATGTAAAACAGGATCAAGACTATAATGGGGATGTTTGCAAAGATTCTGTCCTTTAGAAAAATTCTGCACTCAAATTACAGAATATAAATTTGAGGATAATGATGTAAAGCAAAGGAAATACATTTAAAATGCTTATGAAATCAAAATTTCAAAATGAAATAAATGAAAAAACAAACTAGTATGAATAAATTCAGATGATTGGAATATTTCTTAAGTAGTGCAATTATGTACCAGTGTGTATGTATAGTAGAAAAGATTGAAAGTATCAAAAACATTTTAAATGCCTATAACAAAAATATGATGGAACACATATGATGGTAAATTATTTAACAAATACATTACACAAAGACAATTGTGGTAAATGAAAATAAATATTAGGGAATATATACATACTTCAGCAGTAGACTGCTGTATTATGTGGGAGACCAAGAATTCACCCCTAATATCACAAAACAAAACCAACAACAACAAATAAATTAATATGCATCATAAAAATGAACAACTCCAAACAGTTTATATGAAAGGGAGTTCAGCAGAAAGACAGACAAATCTGTATTAGCATGTAGAATGTTAGTTACCATCACAAATAATTAAATACCTGGAAAGTAATGCAAAAACATGATGAAGAGATTTTCTTATAAGGTAAGCAAAGAGGAAAATAATTTACTAGATGACATGAGAGTGTAAGTAATTATGTTGTAAATCAACACAAACATTTTAGAGGAGAATTTGAAAATATCTGTGTGTGAAAATATAAAATGCATACATATTTTGCTCTCAAGAATTTATTCTAAAACTACATTGAAAAGGATTTATATTTGTTTTTCAAATTATATTTATTATTAATTGTATTATAACATGAAAAGAGTAGTAACACATTGAAAGTCTGATGCTGTAAGACTGGTTGTTTTATAATACATTCATACAGGTGTTTGTGCGTATATCTAGAAACCTTAGAGGGATGTACTGTGGTTATTGCTGAACACTCTTTTTGAAGAAGAGAATTTTTACACTTTTATGGAGAAATTAGATATTTGAGAAATTAGTAATTTAAGGCTGTGAGTGTATCAGTAGTAGGGTGCTTGTCTACATGCTTGAGTCCCCAGTATCAAAAAAAAATATTAAATTTAAGATTTAAAATTATAGCTAAAATAATTGTTCCACATTCTCAATAAATAATGCACATATCATTACCGTATATAACAGATGATATATGGTGTATTTATATGGTAGGGAGATAAATGTTTGAAAAATAGGTGATTAAACAGCACATACAAATTGAAGAGTAAAACAAAATTAAGACATTTTCCATAAAAAAGTACTATAATTACTAATAACGGCTATCAAGTTTGATTAAAGGAAATGAGTTCTGGATGAGTACAGGAAATTAGAGCACACTAACGATCTATATTACGAAGTGAGTTGATATTGTGCCTAGACATTAAATAGAGTTCTAGGGGCTAATATCAAAAAGTTTCAAATCAGAAATATTTGAAAGTTGTTGCCTATTTAGAGACAAGAAAGTGTAGAGCAGGAACCTGTTTCTTTAGAAACATTTGAATATGTGTTATTTTGATATTATTTATAATAAAATATATAACAAATAGTTGATGCTACTGAAATTCCTGTCTTGAAATATTTCTTTTTTTTAAAGATTCAGTTACTTTAATTTTCATATACTTCCTATAAACATTACAGTGCCCATCACTGTATTGGAATTACTTGCATATATTTGTCAATGCAAAATAAAAGAAAAAGGTTTCTTTTATGAATATATATATATAGAGAGAGATTATTATGTAAATATGGAGATCATAATTCTCAAAAAATTAAAGAAGAAATTTCAGCTATTTATTTAAAACAAGATAGAAAAGTTATATTTTATTTACAAACCATTTATTTTTAAATTTTACCCTTATTGACTTTTACATCTGTCAAATTAAAATTAATTAAAAGAATAAACATAATTTAGCCTTAGCTAAAGTTTTGGTATTATATCATTCTTACAATATTTATTATGCATTCATCTGGTGCATTGTCTTTAAACAAATACCACAGAAATTTTTAAACTGCCAATTTTAAACTCAATCACTTTTCTGAAGGCACATAATAGCTTAGAGCAAGAAATGATAAATAAATAACTTTCCACTCTAGTTTGTTCTTTACACACACAAAATAACCTTAAGCATAAATCATAAATTATGCATGTGTGAGAATGTTTCAAATCTTTAAGAATAAATAACAGAGAAATGGATATGAAGGAAAATGGAGGTATGGGGCAGTTTTTCTCCACGTCAAGCTTTGGGTTTGTTAGCAGAGAGGAAATCCTTTATCAGAGTATAGAACACAATCCTCCCTTCTTCATTTGACAGATGAAAACAATGCTTATCAAGAATACACAGGCTTGGGCTGGTGAGATAGCTCAGCGGTATAGGAGCCTGCCTGGCAAGCGCCAGGTCCTGAGTTTGACTTCCGGAACCCACATATGAAAAAAGGGCCGGTGATATCACTGAGCGGCATGGGCGACTGCTGGCGCGTGAGGTCCTGAGGTCAACCCCCGGTACCCACCAAAAAAAAAAAAAAAAAAAAGAATACATAGGCATTCAATCTTCATTCCCAATGCTTTTATACACCGTACCTATCCTTAATTAAAAACAGTATCTGTCTTAACAAATCTCGTTCTGAACATCATAGGTTTTCAAAAATCAATCATTCAAACATATTATTTACACTTTCCAGTAAGTCTTTGAAGATGACTGAAAACTAAGGGAGTGTCAAAGGATGCTGTGAGCAATGCTGGTGATTATTCTTACAAAATTACCTGTGAAATTGTAAGGGGTAGTCAATATGCATTCAAGAATGAATAGACGTTCTCAAGTTGTGGGGCCGGTGAGATGGCTCAGCGGTGTAAGCGCCTGCCTTGCAAGTGCGAGGGCCTGAGTTCGACTCCCGGATCCCACATACGAAAAAGGGGCCGGTGATATCGCTCAGCGACACGGGTGCCTCTTGGCGTGCAAGGTCCTGAGGTTGACCCCCCGGTACCCACAAAAAAAAAAAAAAAGGAAGTTCTCAAGTTGTAATTGTGTTTGTAAACATATGTGAATGTTTAAATTTAAACAATTTTTACAGTACAAGGCACATTGCTTTCAGTCCCCCTCAAAATAATGCCCCTCAATTTGAACACACTCATCCCATCTTTTTTTTTTTTTTTTTTTTTTGACACTATCTGAAGCAGTTCTGGAAATTCTATTTCATGAGTGACTTTAGTTGTGATATTGTGGTTGCCTAGATGTCCTGAATTGATTCAATAAGGAAACTGTCCACATAGTTAATACAATTGTTTTTTGTTTTTTGTTTTGTTTTTCTGTTTTGTTTTGTTTTGTTTTGGTACCGGAAATCGAACTCACGATCTTGCACTTACCAGGCAGGTGCTGTGCCGCTGAGCTACATCCCAGGCCCAATGTAATTGATGTTAATGTGAAAACATAATCATACAAATAGAATAACAAGAACACAAAGTGCAACTCAAGATCCTATAAAAACAAGAACAATCCAATTCCAGAGCTTCTGTGAGGAAGAAAATTATAAAGATCAGAGTAAAAATGAATGACATTGAAAGCAAAAAACCAAAACAAAAACTAGAATCAATGAATAAAACAGCTGATTGTTTGAAAGAATAAAAAAATAGAAAAATCTTTGACAATCCTACAGAAAAGAAAGAAAAGATTCAAATCAACACAATTAGAAAGGAAAAAGTTAAAATTGCAAAACAACACTGTTGAAATCCAGAAGATTATTACCAATTATGTCACAAAACTGTACACTCTAAAATAGTAGAATACAGAAGAAATGGATAGAATCCTGGATAAATACAAATTATCAAAACTGAACCAAGACTTAAAACACTAAATAGGCAAAGAAATTGAAGCACCAATTAAAAGAAAAAAGACCTATCAACTGAACAAAAGCCCAGGACCTGATGGATACACTACCAAATTCTACAAGAACTTCAGGGAAGATCTAATGCCAGTAGTCCTTGAACTCTTTAATGAAACTAAAAGGGAAGGACTACTCCAAATGTCATTCCTGGAATCATTTCCTGATTCCAAAACCAGACAAAAAGCCAACCAAAAGAGAACTACGGGCCAATCCCCCTAATGAAGTGAGATGTAAATATCCTCAACAAAATACTGGCAAACAGAATCCAACAAATCATCAAAATCATCATACACTGTGACCAAGTAGACTTCACCCAAGATATCCAAGGATGGTTCAATATATGCAAATCAATAAATGTAAATCATCACATAAACAGATGAAAAGACAAAAATCATATGATCCCCCCATAGATGTAGTAAAAGTCTTTGATGAAATCTAATCTCCATTCATATACGTGCAGAAGGATATGATCTTAATTTGATAAAATTCATTTATGACCAACCTATGCCAGCATCATATTAAATGAGGGAAAAACTAAAACCTTTCCCTTTAAAGTCAAGAACAAGGCAAGGATGCCCATTATCATCACTCTTGTTCATCATAGTCCTGGAAACATTAGCCAGACTAATCTGAAAAGAGAAATAAAGAAAAGGGATATATATAGGAAAGAAAGAAGTCAAGGTATTATTATTTGCAGATAACATGACCCTCTATATACAAGACCTAAAAAATTCCACCAAAAAGTCCTATAATTAATAATCAAATTCATCAATATAGAAGGATACAAAATCAACACACAAATAGTATCCTTGTACACTAACAGTGAACTAAGAAAGAAATTAGAAAAAAATACCATTCATGATAGCACAAAGAAAAATTAAATACTTAAGAATTACCCTAACCAAGAAAGTTAAAGACATCTACAATAAAAATCACATCACTCTGAAAAAGGAGAGCAAAGAGGACATCAGAAAGTAGAATGATAGCCCATGTCCCAGAATAGGCAGAGCTAACACATTCAAAACAAATATATTTTTAAAACTGATATTAAGATTTAACATGATCTTTATAAAAGATACCAACAGCATTCCTCAGAGATGTAGAAAAAACAATCGCTAAAAAAAAAAAAAAAAAAAGGAAAAGGGAAAAACAATCCTAAAATTCAGATGCAACCAGAAGAGACTCAGAAAAGCAAAAACAATGCTGGGTAACAAAAGCAAATCAGGCAAATCACATTCCTAGATATGAAGTTATACCACAAAATCTCAGTAATAAAAGCAGCATCATACTGGTTCAAAAACAGACATGTAGGTCAATGGAAAAGAATAGAGGAAGCAGAAACAACCCAGGTACAATTCCGTTATTTAATCTTTGATGAAGGGCCACAATCATTCACAGCAGGAAAGACAGCCTTTTTAATAAACGGTGCTGGGAAAACTGGATAGCCACATCACATGCAGAAGATTTAGGTTAGACCTGTATTTCTCACTGTGTACTAAAGTAAAATAAAAATGGATCAAAGATTTAAAAGTTTAAAAAGAAGCAATCTGCTGGAGGGTAAAACCCTTGAAGATATTGTGTAGGATTGAGACTGACTGAGCAGAACACCAATAGCACAAGAAATAGTACTGAGAATCAACAAAAGGGGTCCTATCAAATTCAAAAGCTGCACAACAAAGGAAACAATCGGAGTGAAGATCAGCCTACAGGATGGGAAAATAGTTTCCTGGCTATTCCTTGGACAGTGGACTAATATCTAGAATATATAAAGAACTCAAAAAAATTAGAACCCCCTAAAATAAAAGGCCCACTCAGGTAATGGGGAAATGAAATGAACAGACATTTCTCAGAAAAAGTGCAAATGGCCAATAAATACATGAAAAAATATTCACCTCACTGGCTGTTAGAGAAATACAAAATAAAGCAACACTAAAATACCATCTTACTCCAGAAAGAAAAATGGCTACCATCAAAAAGTCAGATAATAAGAAATGCTGAAGAGGCCTGCTAGGAAAAGGAACTCTTCTACATTGTTGGTGGAAATAAAAAACTAATACAAAGAGTATGGAAATCAATATGGAGATTTGTCAAATAGCTAAAATTAGAAATTCCATTTGACACAGCTATTCTTTCTAGGCATCTTCCCAAAGAGGTAAGTCATCATATTATGGTGATACATACATACCCATGTTTAGAACAGTGCAGTTTATAATAACTAAATGTTAGAAACAGTTTATATGCTGATCAACAGAGGAATAGATAAAGAAAATGTGGTATTTATACATAATGGAGTACTACTATGCCATAAAGAAGCATAAACTTGAGGTATTCATAAATAAATGGGTGCTTATATATATCAGACATTTATACTGTACTTCTGATGAATCTACTGGGGATTAAAAATAAATCATCACTTTGTTTATTTTTATTGTTCCATATCATCTGAGGAAACTCGTACTTCACACCCCTTTTCAGATCTACTAGAGAATGTAGAGTCCTTTACAGAAGTAGTAGCTTCCAAATCCTAAGCTGCATTGCACTGGTCAGGTTGGTACACATGTGTAGTCTCTAACTTTTTCCAGTAAAAACTCATTCCTCAGTACCAACAGGAAAATCCTGGGGTAGTGAGTGAAAAATGCATAGCAGCACACGAGGTAAAGTTACATCTGCTTATATGGAGCCCTGAAGAAGCAGCAGAGAACTGAATTATCCATCAGGTTCCATGAACTTGGAGATAAGGCAAACATTACCTGGCCTGCTCCTACCACAATATATATATATATATATAAAAAGCTGAGAGTCATACAGTGTGACTGCCTAAATCTCTCCCTACTCTTCTGAAATGTTTCCACATGATGTGAAACTTTTGATACAATCACACAATAATTCCTTCTAAATGCTTCCCTTTAGATATCAAATTATTTTATATGTATTAAAAAAGTCTTCCTGAATCATCCTGAATCATCGCCCTAACATACCTACATGCTATAATCCACAGATGACTTCCAGGGTGTATTAGACAATTACTTTCGTACAACATCACATAATAAGGGGTGGCAAACCATACTGCAGTAAAGGAGGTGCATGCACACTTTGATTAAATTATTATAGTAGAAGTTCTCATAAAGGTCTTATTTGATGGGAACAGTGTATATTGGAGATATATTTTGGATAAGTGTTGAAGATAATTAAAAAGCAGTACTCCAGGAGTAATAAATGTTTGCATATTCTTTTAGGGGCAAAAGATTCCATTCCCTTAAGGATTATATTTGCCGAGCCAGGCTTACAACTCTGTAGCCATGGTTAAATTTTCCCTGACAACTGAGTAACAGCTATGGCCAGGGTCCTTCTTTTTCACTCTGTCCTTATACAGCTCAAAGGCTTTTCTAATGTGAAGGGACAGCGCAATATTAGCCTGGTTTATTGCCTTTCTACCTTGGAAAGACTCACTGTTTTAGAATGCCACCTAATACACTTTCTTTAAAAATTTAGAATCACTTGTTGCTATGTCAAGTCATATGCTAGATACATTTCTTCTTTTTACCTGCTGAACTACACCTTTCTGAACTGTACCTGTTCATGTTTATGTTCGCCCTTTAGCCCTTGTCCATTTCCAACACTTCACAATTTCTTCACTTAAATTCAGTTTGAGAACTCTTTCTAGAAAGAATGGTTACACTTTTTGGAATAATTTTCACGGTTCAGAATAAACTCAGAATATTCTGCACTCTCCCAGTTGTCAACTTATCACATGCAATAAAAATTTAAAATAAGTGGCACACTGATGTAGTATGTAAGTCTTTGAATTTGGAATATGTAAACCCATTGGTTTAAATTAATGTACTTCTTAGTAGATAATAGGAATACTGACAAAATATCTTTCCACGGAACTGCATAAGATGCTACAAAAGCAAGGCAATTTTGTTCATTTTTTAATCTAATTTTCTCTGTACTTTTCTAGTATCTTCCTATTTATAATACAAATGCCAGGAATCCACTGAAGCAATATTAAACAAAAGAGAAAGGTTTGTTCCTAGGCCTCCGTGGTGGTTCTTGGAACTCAGAGGGTAAGAGGAGAGCCAAGCTGGGGTGTTCAGTCTTCCTCTCCCTATTCTCTTCTATCTCCCCCTCCCCTCCCCTCCCATTTTCATATGAACTATGTTATAATTCTTCCTGTGAACCATCTTCCCATCAGTGTCTTAAAAATTTAAATATAATAATGCTTTTATTATCTATTTTTACTTCATTTTAGGTGGTACTAGGGATTGAACCCAGTGCCTTTGTAATAAGCTATATCTCCATTCATTTTTTTTTTTTTTTTTTTTGAGAGAGGTTCTCACTAATTTGTTAAACTGCCCATGCTGGGCTTCAGCTTGTGATCTTCCTGGCTCAAATTTCCAAAGTTCTGGGATTATAGGAGTTGCCCAACATGTCCAGCTGCATTTACTTTTTAAATATGGCAATCTTATCATCATAGTTCTATTAAAGTCAACAAGGAATTTAAAAAGCATATGTATCAAATCTTTGAAAAACGTACTGTCATCTGTATGTGTTCCTCTACTGTTATACTTTGGTTTTCCATTTCAGTTGTGAAAACAATCATGAGAAATGAGGATAACATAGCTGTCATTACATAACTATAGTTTACTTTGAACACCAGGTAGAAATTGCATACATCACCCATACAGCTTGCTTTAGTTATTCTACAAAACAAAACATATATTCTTAAAATGAAAAGATGCACAAGAAACATGAAATTTGCTTGCTTCCTACTTACAATTCTTTTGAACTTCTTTTCAATTATCCTAAACAACATAAGCTCTATTGATGGACAAACTTTTTCATGGACATGAAGTACATAAGATATGATAGCATATTGGCATACTATTTAGACTTGTGTAAATGCTTTTCAATTTTTTTCAATCCTTTCACTGTTCTCCTCTCTTGTGCAGTTGATAGCTGGCCCTGTGCCACCTCGCTGAAACTGAGCTATAAGTCTACCTGAAACTTGTTGCCAAACTTCTTTGTTTTTCAAGGAAAATATATGAATATTATTATTGGGAAATATTGCTGAGTTTGAGGAGATATAAACTATGAAAATTTATAGTTGGGCCAAGAATTAAAAAAAATACCTGATTTCTAGTGATTTTAAAAGCTCTAGGGCCAGTGAGATGGCTCAGTGGCATAAGCACCTGCCTGGCAAGCGCGAGGGTCCGAGTTCGACTCCTGGAACCCACATGTGAAAAAAGGGCCGGTGATATCGCTCAGCGGCACAGGCACCTGCTGGCGCGCGAGGTCCTGAGGTTGACCCCCGGTACCCACACACACAAAAAAAATAAAAATAAATAAATAAATAAATAAAAGCTCTAATCCAGGGCCAGTGAGATGGCTCAGCGGCATAAGCACATGCCTGGCAAGCGCAAGGTCCTGAGTTCGACTCCCAGAACCCACATACGAGAAAAAAGGGGCCAGTGATATCACTCAGCAGCACGGGCTCCTGCTGGCTCACAAGGTCCTGAGGTCGACACCTGGTGCCCACAAAAAAATTAAAATAAAAAAATAAAAAAAAAAAAGCTGTAATCCAAACAAGTGAAACATTTGTTTAGATGACCCAAAATAAAAATATACACCAGTGGAGAAATTTATTTAACTAAAAACAACAAATCTATTTAGCCAACTACTTGAAGAACATACAGTGGAGATGCTACAAAGATGCATAGAAGATTTCATTGCTTATAATCGTCAAGATAAATCAAATTACGCTTAGAAGGAATTCTGCAGCAGCTATTACAATTTACTTAATCTACTATGATGAGGACAATAGCATAAAGGGCATTTGTGTATCACATGTGTCCTTACTCCATTTTTTGGAGAAATCGCTGATCAATTACAACTCACTTTCCCTGCAAGTGAGGACACACCTACAGCTCCCTTCTATGAAAGACATTCTTATTTTGTTCGTTTACTGTTTTGTTTTTCTGAGACAATGTCTCTCTATGTATTCTAGGCTGTCCTTGAACTCACTATGTACCCCAGGCTGGCCTTGAACTCACAATGATCCTCCTGCCTCAGCCTCCTGAGTACTGGGATTACATGCATGCGCCACCACAACCCAGCTTCAAAGGTGTTCCTAACGAGTCATAAAAATGGAGGCCAACAGATGAGATAAGAAAAACTATCTTGTTTTTTTTTTTGGTAAAAACTATTTTTCTCTTACTAATAATTGTTTTCATTATTTGTCCTACAAAACATTATAATCGCATTGTTTAAGAAACAGTTGCAGGCTGGTGAGATAGCTCTGTGGCATAAGTGCCTGCCTGGAAAGCATGAGGTCCTGAGTTTGACTCCTGGTACCCACATAAAGGAAAAAAAGGGCTGGTGATATCGCTTAGTGGCACAAGTGCCTGCTTGCAAGCTCGAGGTCCTGAGTTTGACTCCTGGTACTCACATTAAAAAAAAAGGAAGAAACAGTTGCTTTTTTTCTAAATTTAGTAGTCTTAAATTGTTTTTATATGTGCATGCACAAATACTATATAAAATTTATATATATATATATTAGAATTATTCAACCATTATGAAAAGGAAATTCTATCAATTCTGACTAAATTCTGACAAATTCTGACTAAACTTGGATGAAATTACACTCACAAAATCCAATAATATAATATGACCTCAAGAATACATGGGACCTAGAAAAGTTGAAATCATAGACGCAGACAGTAGAATGGTATTTATAAAGAGATATAGAGTGTAAAAGAAGGGAGAGATGTGGTCAATTGTGTACAAGATTTAATGATGAGGTGAACAAATTCTGGAGTTGTCATGTACAGCATGTGCACTATCGTTAAGGACTATTGTTTACTTGAAATTTGAGAAGAGAGTAAATTTAAGTATCCTAACCCCCCCATACACACTCACATTAGTAACTATGAGTAGTAATGGATGTGCTAATTAATTTGACTGTGGTAATCATTACACAATATAGACATATAGCATATCATTACATTGTACAACTTGAATATGTATCTTATTTATCAACTGTACCTCAATGATGCTGGAAAAATAAATGATAATACTTCTATGTTCAATTCTAAAGACTTTAGAACAATCTAGAGAGAATAAATATAATTACATTCATAAAATCTTTGAACAAAAAAGGCAATTGGTAATTAACTGATTGTTATGGCTTGTATCTAGAAGTCTCCCCGAAGCCTCCTATGGTCATAGGTGGGGCTTTTCAGAGGTGGCTGGATCCAGAGTGTGTGATATTGGGATCAAGGTGGATACTGGGATTGATTCACAGTGTGATTCTAGGATTAAGCGTGCTCCACCTGAGTTTGAGTGCTATCTTCCCTAAGGGTGGGTAGCCTTGGTAGGATATAAGGGATAGAAAGCAAGTCACTGTTTTTTGCTTGCTGATTCTTTGCTACTTCATAGCTTTGCTGCCTTCTGGCCACCATGAACTGTTTCTCCTCTGTGATGTCCCTCTGCCACTCCACCTTGCCTTGAAGCCAGCCAACTATGAACTGAAATCTCTACAAACTGTGAGCCAAATAAATCTTTCCTTCTTTAACTTTTTGGTCAAGTATTTTGTCCCAGCAACAAGAGAAAAGTAAGAAAATCACTAATAGCGTTGGGGATTAGAAAAAAAGTAGCAGTTATCTGCCAAAATGACCAACTAAGTCAGTACAAGAGTGAACTGGTTGAGCCGGTGAGATTGCTCGGCAGCATAAGCACCTGCCCCGCAAGCGCGAGGTCCTGAGTTCGACTCTTGGTACCCACATTAAAAAAAAAAAACTGGTTTATGGAATATGTATATTATTATATAATTTCTGTGTCACAGAAATTCTGTAAATCATTATCATTGTGTCAAAGAGGACAAAATTGCTGGGTGGGATTGTTTTCCAACTTTTCATGTTTACCTAAATAACAAATACTAACATGCAGAAAAAGCTAAAACTAAAGTGACTTTCACGTTTATATTATTTCCTGTACCTCCTGCTAAATCCTTAAGATACGAAAGTTCAGCAATCTGAACCTAGAAGGTAGTCAAAGGCTTACTCTTAAAGAGGGTTTATGTAATGTCAGGGAGTCTGAATGGGGAAGAATTCTCAACCACTCTCGTCATGTATTGAGAAGGATTGATAAGATAATACGATATGTAAAGAAGGAGATTCCACTGATAAATTGAACAAATAAAATAAAAGATACCATGAGATTTCAAGCATTGATTTTTCTAATCAAGCTTATATTACCACAAGTGAGAATGCTTTCACTTCATTGAAGGTTATTTAACACTTGATGTGTGCACTGTTTTCTTTCAGGCATATCTGAATGAAAGTACAAAAATGAGAACTAAAAAACGCCCTCGAAAACGTTGGAAGGCATTGTGCTTGTTTCTCTTTACTTTTTATTGCCTCAAAGTATGGCTGACAGTTGACAACACTTTCACAATATTAAGGTTCAAGTATTCGGTTCTTCACCATCAAGGGGAATATATCTCATTAACAAAAGGGAATATTTCCTATTACTTTCAATAATATGGAGGAATCTCAAAAGCACTGAGATAAATAAAAGAAGACAGAGATGTTCCCTTTCCTTGTAATTGGCTATTTTAGTCTTTACAGGTATCAGTTCTACAAAGAGATTTAGTTAATTTTTTAAATTTAATTCACATCCCCAAAACTTGTGCAGATAATTGCTTTTACATGACTTAGGCTATATATTCATTTACTTATTGGTTTCTTTTCTGTGCTATGCAATAAGAACACAGTTCAAATACAGAAAGTTACTTGACTTAAACATGCTCACAGTCTATAGATGGAGATATAAATTTTAAAATGACACTAGAATAAAAATGTAAAAATGACTGAGAATTTTAAATAACATTTGCTACCATAGTACCCCAAAACTGATTGTTAGGATTCACTGAGTGAATCCTTTAAGGACATGAGTGAAGGATTGTTAATAAGGAATCCTAGATGATAATTAGAAACTAAACTTTGAAGTTTTGTATGTTTTTAATCATAAATACTGGTATGGGACATGAAAATGTTCATTGACAAGAAAATAAATAAGAAAAGAGCACTAACAATTCAAGACAAAAAGCTGAAGTCAATATACAGTGATGAGGTCAGTTTTCACAATTCACACTGAAAACTATTACTACTACAAGAGACACTCTATTTTGAATTACCTCCTGGAGTTTTCATGTTGTGATACAATTATGTCACTGCTTATATGCATTTCCATTTGCCCCACGTATGCCAACTGTCTCAGCCAGTGCTTTCAATTTCAAACAACCAGCACGATCAGCAGAAAATGCCAAAGTAAATCAGTGGGAACTCTACTTCGTTTCTACACAGAACACTTGCTAAACCTTCTGGAAGACTCATCTTATTTACTGTAGTTCCACTTGACCTGTTCTTCACTTTACACAATTTACCCATTTTTATTTTGCATTTGCCTTTTCACTTTCAAATATTGTGAATCAAATAGATAGATAATAGGGACAACAAAACAAGATGACATAGAACCAAGTCCCTTTTATTTATCTCAGATATTACTATGAAGGAATGATTTGAATGAATTACATCTTTTCTCAGTTGCTTTTCCAAAAAACTTATCTACAGTATTAAATTGCACATTCTATCAGCAACTCCTACTGGCTTTATTTTCAAATACACAGGTAGTACAAATATGACTGCCAACTACCCATCTGCTATGCTCATTCAAACCGCCATTATCACTCACTGGGACTGCTGAATGAGGCTTTTACTTGGTTTCTCATTTCTTATCTTGCCCTCGTATAGTGTATTTTCCTCAGAGCAGCTAGTGTGATTTTCTTTTACACTGTGAGCAAAAAAGTCTTAACCCTGTGCTTAAAATCAATATCTTCTTATCACTCTCAGAATAAGATGCAAAAGGAGGAATGACTATCCACCTGGCCACCTTTGTCTCAATGAACATGCCCAGTTTGTTCAGAGCCTCAGCTTTTCTGCGTCTTCGCTCTTTCATGGAGCATTTCCCCAGCAAGCATCCACCCAGTGTGCTCCTCATCTTTCCTCTGATATTGGCCCTCATTTCATTTTGTAGATGACTTCCCTGTTTTATTTTTATAGTAAATAGAGTGGATTTATCTACTGTCTTGCTCTTCACTACATTCGTCAGGAATAAATTCAGTGAAAAGGAAGACAATTTGTGTTCTGTGTATATATCTATATCGCCAACCACAAGCTGAGGTCCACGCATGGACTAAACATTCAATGGGCATTTCACAAATGAATAAGTAAATAAAATTATGTATGATATGTTTGTTCACAAATAAGAATTAGGTTAGGAATACCTGTGGTGTTCTTAGTTTAAAAATAAATGCTCATAATTTTTTGTAGCTGACAAATAGGTGGCAAGAATATCCTGCCTATTAGGAAAGACATTACTTTAGACAGGGTTGATGGCCAGAGAAGAAAGAATTTGACAGTCTTTAGGATGCATGTTTCTGTGAGTCTTAAAAAGACCACATGTAATTAGGGCAATTGTACCCAGATTTCAGGAAAATTTAAAATATGGCTAGAAATTACCAAGGGAAATAATAAGTTTATTTTAAATTAATGGGTCATCTATAAAAATCATCTATTTTTTGGACTATTGTGAGTTAAAAGACAGGTGTCCAATGAAAAATGTGCAGAAAAAAGTGGTCTGAGAAAAAATCATATTTAATATCTCTGTCCTGATTTCAAATTTCAAATTTTTCCTTATGCTAGTATGATTTTGGACAAGCAAATTACATGCCATGAGCCCCAACTGAACAGATTGTAAAGTATGAATTAAATTAAAACTCTTTTAGTTTTAGCATAAGATGCAAATAAATGACAGTATATGATTCTGCTTACACATTACTAGTTGGTGCATGAAATTTTCTTAATATTGGTAAGGACATAAAAAGTTTTTGATAAATATTCCTTTTGTGAGTCATTCACATTTTTATATTACATAAAGAATCAAGGATACATTAGAATTATAATTCAGGATTTGCTATTCTTTATTTATCTGCAATGTACTAGAGATTATTATATTAGTCCTGTGTACCAACATCCTTTCTTAAGGGGATCTCATGAAATTCATTAAAATTCATTTGTCAAGGAAAGTGACTTAATTTAACTTACATATATTTTTAAAAATTGCCATATTTGTGTAAGGTTTTTCATTGCTGGAAAATCATTTTAAGGGAACATTAAATTACTTATCAAGATATATAATTAGTTTGTCTGAATTGCATAGTATTTTCCTTATTTATATTAATTTGCCTATTACATTTAACACACCCCGCTGGTTTTTCACTATTTTCGTATCTAAAATGAGTATAACTAAACCAATAAGCACATCAATTTTGAATGGTAATAGATCACATAACGCTAATAGATACAGAAAAATAAGAATTTGCTTATCTCACTCAACATACCTGAGAATTATAAGGCTATGCTTAGCATAATTTATTTGGAAAGAAAGCACTTCTTATTCCCAATGTGTTTTACTTTATATCTCATTTCATATTTAGCATGATAAAATTGTTTCCTCCACTCGAAATGTGCTAAATTCTCTTTATGTATATGAAAATTACACACATCTTTTACTTACAGTTTTATGCAAATATTTGTTTCTTTGAGGCTATATTTGTAATATTTTCCAAAATTAATTTCCCAAACAATTGCTTAAGTAATAACATTCATACTTTAAGTAAGTGGATTTTTATGAAATTATTCATCATAATTTTATTGGAGATTGTTACCTTTTATTGTCTATGAATACACAAAATTGTATTGCAAGAAAACATTGCCAGCCAACAAAAAAATAAAGTTGTGGTTATTGGCCTTTTTTTACAAGATGTCCAACTTGATTTTCTTATATATAAAATAAAATTTAAAATTTAGTGATAATATTTTAGGAATACATAATATTAAAGGAAAGGGAAAATTGGCATTATCTCAGGGCCTAATTAAATGTTCAGCATATTAATATAACTGCCATTTTATGAAAGTTTGAAATTGATTCTGTCCTTCAGAACCTCTTTCTAAATACTAATGTATTAATGAAACAAGATAAAAACAAAACAAAGTCAAACAAAATAAAAACTTAATCAAATATTTTAAAAATGTTCAAAATCATGTATACAGAAATTTTCATTATGCTTTTTAAATGTTTGGAATATGTTCTGATATTCTACATCTTTCCCATGTATTTTTTCTACTATTTCAGTAACAACCATGAAAAATCTTAAAACACAAGCACAATATGCAATCTTAATTTTCTGAATCATGTTAAAATATATTCTCCTTTAAGTATACATGAATTTATTTTGTATAAATGGGTCCAATACTTGTTTTATCACGGAACAGAATCTAATGCATCCGTAAATGCCTGTCATGTCTTTAAGGCCCTTGTTAAAAGCATCAGTAGCATTATAGGGAGCACACATTAGAATTTAGAGAAAGGCCCCAAAGGGCAGAATCAATTTCACAGCTTCCATAAAATGACAAATCCCTTGTTTTGTTTTCTGTTTCAGTTTCTCTAAGAAATCATGATGTTTGATCATTTCCTTTTTAGAAATTGTTATATCGGGCCTACTAATCCAAATGACATATTTTATGCAAGTAAACACTTCAATAAATACTCTGTAAAATATATTAATATATTTGAAGTATGGTGCACTATTTCTTCACATCTTAATAAAGAATACAGTATAAAATCTTGAATTTTAGTTATTCCTATAATTTTAACTGTCTTTATGTTTTCATTACTGTTTTTTATTTATTTTTTTATGTGGGTACCCAGAGTCAAACTCAGGACCTCGCACTTGCCAGCAGGTGCTTGTGCCGCTGAGCAATATCACCAGCCCTGTTTTTCCTTTATGTGAGTACTGGGAGTCGAACTCAGGACCTCGCACTTGCCAGGCAGGCGCTTACGCCGCTGAGCTATCTCATCAGCCCTTATTACTGTGTTTTAATTGCTAACATCTAGTCAAATTTTATAATAATACGTATTTATAAAAGACCTGAATTATTAGCTTTAGTGTAAGTATTGATAATTAACTGATGACAATTATCAGAATTAAATTTAGTAGAATAAAAATGATATATTTTAGCCTGAAATTTTATTAAAATATTTTACATATGGATTATGATTATCAAGTAAAAATATGGATATAAGACAGCAATACCTATATATTAGTTAATTTGCACAAATCCTATTTCAGTTAATACTCATGAGGTCACGCATTACTCTAAGTGCCTATGCTTCGGTAGGCTGTAAATTATTCCCTAGATTGATTTTACCTGGATTTTTATGTATTAAACAACATAATCACTAATTTAAAATATGTTACTGATATGCTAGATAGATTTAGAAAAACATATGAGTTTATAAAATCATTCAATCTCAATTTCAAATCTAATATTCATTAATTTACATAATATTGCACTTGAACCACATTTATTTTATAATGTGATTTAGTACACACTTAACCAAAAAGTGCTTATGTAAAGCTCTAAGTAACAAACAATATTAATATATACAAATTAATGGAAATTCGGTTTATATTCATCTGATGTATTTGAATGCAATATTTACTATTTAACTGTCTCTTTCCTTGGTAAATTAATCAGTTTGAGAGTTGTATATAGTGACTCAGTCATAGAAATTTCTAGGCCTGGATTTTAAGGATAATAAGGAAAGAAAATTACTATGGTATATTATTTTCAAAATGTTGAAAGTAAACAAAACTTATACTGAAATGTAGAGGAAAGAAAAATATTTATAAAAGCGAAGCAAATTTTTATTGAGAGAAGGCTGTAGGTACACTGCTTGTGTTTTTTAAAATACACATTGAAATTCATTAATATATACAATTAATTCACGTTAACAAAAAGTTTTTTAAAGTAAAATTAGATGAGCTTGTATAACTTCTTCATGCTTGGACTCAGAAATGCTGGGTTAAAATTTCTCCACAATCTTTTCATCAGATCTGTCACGACACAAACCCAAGTTCAATGGGATGAAAAATAAATTCCTACGTTTAACAAGAAGACACTCACAAGTACTCAAAGACAGATGTAGGCATTTTGTGATAATTTCTGGGAACTGGCTTCCACATTTCTCTCTCTGATAAGACCATTACCATTCTTCTCATGTGCAAAGTAAATCCTGCTCCTATCCCTTCACCCAAATTCTCTTCAAATTATGGCATCAGCACACAATCTCATTTTCTTCTCATCTATATCAGAACCAGATGAAAAGGAGCAGGTTAGAAATTTTTTTTTTTTTGTGAAAGCGGGTCATCAGCTATATTTCCTTTTATTAGTAAATAATTTCCAAAATAATAGAACACTTGTAAGATTTTACAATGAGAACTTTTAAATGATTTTATTGTACTAACTAACTAATGAGGTAATTAATAATATATTTAAACTGGTTGTAATAAGACTTAAGCTAATAATTCATAGACTGCTTAATAAAGATATATTAGACTAGCATTTCTGGATTAGATTAAAAATTGAGTTACCTTTCAATAAATTATACCTGTAGATATATCTTTTCCAAAAGAAAGATGGTATTTACATCATAAGTGATCAAAAATCTCTAAGCAAACTTTTATCCCTTCAGAGTTGTAAAATCATCCAGCTAAAGATACAACTAAATTTACGAAGTCAACATTGCTTTGGGAAAAGGTCTAGTAATCTCTTTCCCCATTTCTATGCTTTGGGCAATTTTTTTCTAAAACCTTAGATTTGAGAAATTATGGAAGAGAAATTATATCTACCTGAATATACCCATTTTAAACTTTAGTCTTGGGAATCCATGTGGCACAACCAAAAAACTTTTTAGTTATGCTTTTTATCTCTGATATTATCTCTGATAACAATTTTGCTAATTATTCTGCTAGTACATAACAACTCTAGACCCAATAATTTCTTCATCATCCCTCAAATTTTGTCTAGTAATCTTGTTCTGATTTCCCTGATGAATATAGTTTGATGTAATAAAACAATATGATTTCTCTGCTTATGACAGCACCCCATTGTGGATGGAAAATTATTTTTATGATGTATTTATCCAAACATCACCACAAAATTATAGAATATAGTTCAAGTAATTTGCTAGTAACCTTAGATGCTTTCTCTAATGATATCGTCTTAAAACTCTTGTGCAATGGTATTTAGATGGCAGTAGGAGATGTGGTTGGGATAGTTAGCTGCAGTAGTCCTTCACGTGCCCACTTTCTCCATATGGCATGTAACAGTTCATTTCTTAACATGGTGTGTGTCTTTATTGGGTTAGGTGAGGACCACTACTTGGTTCCTCAAACCTCCAAATAATAGAAAATTTTGAAGCTGTCTTTTTTCCTGGATTTGGAAAGTTATCTGGTGCACATCAGTAAACCAAGATATTCTAAGGTTCAGCTTAAAGGGAGGATAATTGAAAAGGCAATTTAAAAATAAAGATATCCAATGACTATTGAATTATAAAAAGTATTTGTCATGATTAGTAATCAGGAAAACTCAAATTACACCTATAAGAAATACCACAACTTACTTGTCAGTAATGTTAAATTGCTCATTGACAAAATTCTGGAGAAAATTGAATACATATTCACCACAAATGTTAAGTGTAACTTCTTACTTTTGTAAGCATTTCTGCTTCACCTCTTAATTTTGAAAGGATATATATTCTTTCCTCAGATATTGTATTGCTAAATAAGCACTCAATTGAAATAAAAATGTGTGTACCAGGAACTGTGCACAAAAATTGGATAGAAATTCATTTCTTATTAACTTAAAACTGTAAACCATCTAATATACATGAGTTACATGATGCATAAATAAATAGTGGTGAACTTAGAAATATATAGACAAAGAACAAACTCTACCTAAAGACAACCAAAAGTAAAATTATTACAGAGTAAATGGGAGGAAATACACACAACTAATGTTTTATATATAATTCTACTTATATAAAATGCTTTTTAAAGACTATTTCATGAGACCATTTAGGAAAACATATTTGAGTTGAAATGTATTAAAGATGTAGCAAAGTTACAACTGTAAGTGTGAGGAATGTGTATACTTTAGTACACAGAAACTGTGTACTGCTTGCAATTAATAAATTACAAATCCAATAAAAATCCTAGATAATATAAAATAAAAAGAACTCAAAAATATGAAATAGTGAACATGCCTATTAGTATTCACAGACTTAGTTGCTGTATCAGTCAGGACTCACTAGAGCTGTTTTTCAATGGGAGAGTCGTTGTCTACAAAAGATGGCAGAGCCACGTTCTGAAATCCTGAAGGCCTCTACCGCGGTTCACCTATGGGGGCTGCCAGAGGCTCCAAACAGCGACCCACCCGCCACTGGCACTTCAGTACCATTGGATCCACAGGAGCGTGTGTTCCCAGGGGCACAGCAGCCTGCACAGCAGCCTCGACTTGTTCCAGAGCCTTCTCTTATTCCTCATCCCACTCCCAGTATCAAAATCTGTATCAGTCAGCTTTCACAAGAGTAATAGATTTAATACAATAATAATAAATAAATATATATAAATAAATTATATATATATATATATTGTATCGAGAGAGAGAGAGAGAGAAAGAGAGAGTGATTTTCAAGGCAGCCTTACATCGACCACCTTTAGAGTCAAGTGTGGAAGAACTCAAAAGGGCCGTCTCTGCAATGCAGAGCCAAAAGATACAGGCAAGACCCAGGTGGAAGACCTGGAGAGTACTGTTAGAAGCTGAGGGGTCTACACTGAACAGTCTGCTTTGAAAGGCCGAAGTATGTTCTGGAAGCCTGGGGAGTGATATCCCAAGGCAACGGTGAATACCAGAGCTCCTCCAAAGAAAATGAAGTCAGACTTTCTTCTTTCCCGTTTTTATTCCATTTGTGGCTAAAAGTCTATTAGCTGCTGCTACTCACACCTACAGTGGATTTTCCGTCTTTAGTAAATTCATTCAATCATACCCACAACCATGGTGATCTAATCAGTTGGAAATTTCTTACTCAAGTTAATAAAGCACTTGAGTTAATATATTAACACAAGTTAATACAAAGGTAACTATCACAGTTACCTTTTCTTTATTTTTCAAACCCATTGGGTCACCCATTGTTTCATACTTACATTTTTGCATACTTGTTTACTTTAATTATCTAAGACCATAAAAATTAGAAATGGCAAACCAATATAAATCATGAAAGCTTATTTTGGGATGAATATGAACTTGCTATCATTTTAGACAATGTATCACATAATCTGTAATATTATTAAAATGAAAATTGAGATAGTATAACATTTGGCATTGTATATTGGGAAAGAAAATATATTTCAAATCAGTAAGTTAAGATTCCACCATTCGACCAGTCCCAGTGCTGATTCGAATTTCATGTGGAGTATAATGAATGTTCAAAATATCCTCCTGTGATTATTTAAATTATAGGCCTCCATGCTGTTAGTCTCGGGACACATCTAAGAAGCAAGTTTCCTTTATCTTCTTTCCCCATTTTTTGAAGCTTCTTGGTGCTCTAGTCAGGAAAACTATCATTTGAAAATTGTGTGGAGATCTTTGGATTAGATAAATCCTTATATTTATCTTTGTAAGTTAGAGTACAATTTTCAGAATCTTTAAGGTTTACTTCTGGAGAAAAAGGACAGAAGCAAAAGGCATCTTCCATTTTTAGAGACACTCAAAAAAATCTTGATCACCATATTCTTCCCCAAATGAATGGTTACATCTGTTACCAATGGAGAGTCATTTTCTTAAGTATTCCAAAGACACAAGGCAGGTAGCTTCCATACAGCTACATGGAGTTTAGGAACACTGAGAAAACGTGAAATTGAGGTGTAGGCTAAAAGGGCCTAAGCTCAGCTGTACTCAAAATATCTGAGCTCTTCTTGCCCAAGTTTGTGATACTAAGCTTAATACTAAGAAAGAAGCTGCAGGAGGTGAAAAACATGAAGAATATTTGATGTGTGGTGCAAGTGTCACAGACTGAATGTCTGAATCTAAAACAGAAACATCACAGAAAAAAATTCTCCTACAGCATAGACAGCACGGTAAGCATAAAGAAACAGTCACAAGCGATGAAAGAACTTCGAAATCTGTTGTTATGTAAGTACTTAATGAAACCAATGACAAAATCCAAATGCAGCTCGACTTCTAATAAAATTGACCCAAACACCGCACACTAATATTTTCAGAATATTGCAGGTATAAATATGACTTACCTTGGTCTCTGTTGTTCTGTAATAACAGCTATCATTCAATCAAGAAATACATAAGGCTCACGTGGAAAAGAAAAAGTCTTTATCAAGCCGTAAAGAAATCAGCAGAACAACTCTCAGAGTGACTGTTGCGTTTTATATCTAGATGTTCCCCCCAAAGCCTCATGTGCTGATAGGTGGGGCTTTTGAGAGGTGACTGGATCATGGGTGCGAGACACTGGATGAGCCCTCGGATGCGTTTATAGCTGGATGTGATGTTGGGAGGTGAAGCCTGGTGGGACAGCTGCGTCACTGTGACTGTGACATGGAAGGCTGTATACACATAACCTTTCTTCTCCTTTGATTCTGCACTGCTTCCTGGCTGCCTTGCCGTAAGCTGTTTATCCTCAGGGATTCCCCTCTACTATGCCCCCTGCACTGGAGTAAGTGGACTATGGACTCAACCCTTACAAATTGTGAGCCAAAATAAACCTTTCCTTCTTTACTTGTGCAGATCAGATATTTTGTCCCAGCAATGCGAAAGTAATTGAAAGAATGACCTAGATATTGGAACAATCAGAAAGCATAATTAAATTTATTTCTTATTCGTTAAATCTCTTATTAATTCTGTTTTTTAAAAATATCGTAATATCTTAATAGAAAAACATAATGGCTAGATAGCTACAATTTTAAGGGCATTAAATTCTTCAACTTCATTTCAGCATCAGTTATCTCTGTATTATTTTCAGAAACACAAATTATTGACATTTGAGACTTCCTCTTGTCTTTTTCACAAGCAATCTGAGTATCGTCCTTTTTTATCTCATGTTTAATTTTACTTACCCTTTTGAAAGAGTACTTTTACTCCACTGATATTCTAATTCATGCTACTTTGTTAGTTGTTTTTCTCTGCATTTTACAAATTACCATTACTAATATCATGGGTTATTAACTATTATTCTGAAATAATAATACTGTCAGTACTGTTGTACAGATTTATTTAATAGATTTAATCAGTATTTTATTTTTGATTAATAGAATCTAGGCTTTTTAACATTTTTCAGTAATTCAATTACATTTATGAACGATTTGCTTTTGATACCTTTATAAAAGTTGAATTATTTGATCTAAGGCTTTTGCTACATTTTTAATTTTCTCCTTTATATAGAATTGTGCCCCCAAAGATCAGTTTAATATGCTTGCATATACACTTTTGCCAAAATCTTTGTCTATTCATTCACCTCAAAAAAAAATTGGGCATCTACTTTGTGCTGCACACTGTGATTGACTCTGGAAATTCAGAAAGAAAGTTAGAAGATACCAAAATTTCATTACGTTTTATTAATTCTTCAAACATTGCCTTAATATTTTCTTTTCTTTTTCTTTTGTAACTCATTTTTCCATCCATGTTTCGAAGAATTTATTAGATGAAGTGAAAGCAACAAAGTATTTTTTTTTTTTTGTACAGCCAATATTTCTCAACCTCTGGGAATACATAATGCTACCCATTAGCTTATTTGTTCATTGCAATTTCCCTGTGAGGTAAATATAAATTTTGCAAATGTTCTCATTAGAAAAAGATGAGAAAGGGCTGGTGAGATGGCTCAGCGGCGTAAGCGCCTGCCTTGCAAGCGCGAGGGCCCAAGTTCAACTCCCGGAACCCACATAGGAAAAAAGGGTCGGTGATATCGCTCAGCGGCACGGGTGCCTGTTGGTGCGCGAAGTCCTGAGGTCGACCCCCGGAACCCACAAAAAAAAAAAAAAAAGAAGAAAAAGATGAGAAAGATAGTTTAGTGAGAACTCCAGGACGCATAATTGTTAAATTAAACTCTAATTTTTTTTCAATTTTAGAGTCTTTAATTGTATGCTTCCTACTCTACTATCTATTGGTCTGTTTTGTGTAATTGTTCTTTCCTGGAAGTTGTAAATTATGCTGCAACTCACCTTCCTATGTTGGTAGATCTTTTCTCTAATACAACCACCAGAATGGATACATGATTTCCTGTTGTATATCCTCCAGCTAGAATATTGGAATAGAACACTGGGGCTTTGGGGATTGGGCCATTATGTTACATGTTGATCCATTTACAGAGTGTACCATATCAAAACAGAATGCAGTGCAGTGTTACTAAAATATTTAGTGGATATATGACTGAAGAACATTAATATATTTTTCTGGAAGATTATTTTTCCCATTGTTTTACTGATTCATTATTTTATTCTTCTTGTTTGCAGGGTCATATATATTTATACAGTGACCTCAGCCTGCATATAACTCTTGCTACCTTTGAAATTTTTTATCATTTCTGCTGTTGTCCACAGCAGCATTTTTACTTTATACTCAATTATCACATGGTTTGGATTACATTCGGTTCCTAATGAGTCTCTTTTGTTTTGGAGGGGCAGAGTAATTTTTTTTTTTCATTTTGTTTTGTTTTTGAGAAATTCAGAGAGAGAACAAATCCTAAGAAACAAAAAAGATCCCTACTTTGTATAGTTCTTCACTTTTTTCTTAAAATGCTCAACATAATCGAAGGTCTGTTTACTGAATGTATTAAACTGTATTTTTCATAAAAATTATTTAATATTATTTTCTGATATAAATTGTATATGTATATTTTAAAAAGTAAATCCATATACACGTGTAATTTCTTTTCTATTTACTAATTGAAAACTAGGATGCATTTAAAGTTATCCTGGCCTACAACAGGGAAACAATGTAAAAAATAAGAAAAAAATGATGTGCTCTTTGTAATTAAAAACTAATGAGGTAAAAATATATTTAAACTAATTGATGAGCATTTCTAAGATCAAATGAACAAATGCTAAAATAGATGCTAGTGGGCCGGTGAGATGGCTCAGTGGCGTAAGCGCCTGCCTGGCAAGTGTGAGGGCCTGAGTTCGACTCCCAGAACCCACATACAAAAAAAAGGCCGGTGATGTTACAAAGCGGCACGGGCACCTGCTGGCACGCGAGGTCCTGAGGTCGACCCCCCGTACCCACACAAAATAAATAAATAAATAAAATAAAATAGACACTAGATATAAATACAATTTTAGTAGAAATTTGTATAAAGATCAAGAATTTATGAGTTATGACATAGAATCTAAGCACTTTGAAGTACCTGGTATATATATAAAGATATATATATTTACATATATATATGTAAATATAAATGAGCAATATATAACATAAAGCTTCACTATTCTACTCCAATATTCCCGCTGGTTGATATATAGCAGAAAATTTTTGCATCCATTTGGGTCGGTTGTATTAGAGAAGAGATTCACCAACATAGGATGGTGAGTTGCAGCATCAATTTAAAATATATATTTAGTGTTGTTTGATTTATATCTGAAAGATACACTCAGTTATTTTTTCTCATTCTTGCAGAATTTTCTCAGTTTTTATTTTTAAATATTTGAAAAATACATTATTTTTAAAAGTCTTCATTTCCTCAGAAGAAAAAACATAAATTTATAAACTTTGTGGTTTGTAAAGTTACCATTTATTTGCATAGTTTTTACTATACGGTCTTTCTGATAGTTCATTGTTCAATCCTTAAAGAATTTTATAAGACTCAAAATAAAATTGTTTTATCATGAAATCATTTGGGACAATTTTCTGGCACAGTATAGAACAGAACATATATTCTACCATATTTGAACTATATCATTTATGAGATTATGAATGATATTGTAGCATAGCATGACAAGTGAGTCACTAGCATTTCCACAAATGACATTTTCAACAATCGAAAGAGATACATTTCCACGTCTTTAGATAACAAGAAATACTACACTAAGGAATCAGAGCACAAAATTCCAATAATTTCACATCTTGAATGTAGTAATTTAAAAATTCTACTTCAGGGGCCGGTGAGATGGCTCAGCGGTGTAAGCGCCTGCTTGGCAAGTACGAGGGCCTGAGTTCGACTCCTGGAACCCACATACGAAAAAAGGGCTGGTGATATCGCTCAGCGGCACGGGCGCCTGCTGGCACGTGAGGTCCTGAGGTCGACCCCTGGTACCCACAAAAAAAAAATTCTACTTCAAATAAAAATTATTATATAGTATGTAGACAATAGGTCTCAGTGATTTGAGCACTTTGGTATTTAAAGTTAGATATACAAATGATTTTTTCAACACTGTGTGTTCTTTCCAATTAGGGTCCTTTCATGTGGAATGTTTTCCTCAGATAAAAATATGAGTAATATGGATATTCATTGGGATAGTTTTCCATTTTTTCATCGATAACTTTTGATGTTAAATTTCCTACATCATTTGGTATTTCCCCTTAAAACATATGCTACTCTATGAAAAAAAAGATGTTCCCATTCATAAATGAAAATGTTGCTGGAGAGTCCAATTATTTGTCCTTAGTACAAGATAATTTTCAAATGGAATTCTACATTTTATGATATTTTATAAGCATTCCTCCTCAAACTTCAAGTGTACCGAAGGAGGAAAAAAAAACCTAGTGAAATAGCATAATTCTGCACTTTAGGATTTCTAATATACATTAAACTAGGCAAAGAGTTTAAAGGTGTCCTGCTTCAGAATCATTATGAAAACTCATCATTGTTTGAATCCTAAATAGATAGCAGTAGGCATTTTGTAGCATATGGGATTGTTATGGAAGTCCATATGCTTTGCAACAGTTGGTGTTCAATTGAAAATGTGTGAAGTCAAATAAAAATGTGGCCCAGATGACAAAATCTAATTACCAGCAGCAGCATCAAACTGCAGGCTTTATTGCAAACTACTTATATCATTTTTATGCCACTTTACAAAAATTTCTTTGGAAATGTATATTTTTTGCAAATGTGTAGATTATGATAATATAACCCCTTTCTTTTTGAAAACAAAATATTAGAATTTTCATCGACAGATTGAAGAAACACTTTCTGCCTTCTCTAAAAACCACAGAAAATCAACAAACTGAATAAAAAACAAAAAGAAAAGCTACTAAGTCACCATAATGTACATAGGTGATATCTGAATTCCAAAGTTCACATCCATACCCAACTCACACATAGATTTCTATCTATTTGTGTGTGAACACGTGTGCATGTGTATATGTGTGTGTCCATAAATGTGTATGTGCAATGTCTAGGTCTACATGAATAAACTCAGATGAAAAGCTCACGAATAAATACATAAACTAAAATCAAGAAAATACCGGTCTTCAAAGTAAGTGGACTAATCTGAAATTAAAAACTAACAAGGTCTTTTTGGAAACATGAAAGCATATAATCTGATCTAATTGGGTGTATTTCCTGAACCAGATTTGGTATTAGTTCTTGAGAAGCAATAAGCTCATGATTGAAAAGGCAATCTTATAAAAAAGCATGTGTAACGTGTTTCTGACTAGAAAGAGACATTCTGCACTTTGAGTAGCCTTTGTGAGTTCACTGGGGAGACACGAAAGTTAAAAGAGCTCACGCTAAATAGAAGATTATAAGCAGCTGTTTTATTTTGGAGGATATTTTTGTTTCTGCCATGACATGAATATTCAGCAAAATAACTTATTTTAAAGCATTAGTATCTTTGCATCTATTAGTAATTAGCTGAAGAAAACAGCAAATGTGTCACAGCAGAGATGAAAATGTTGACTAGGTGTATTAACACCAATTAGCACTTGCTGAAGCACGATCTTCTATACAGCAATGCTGTACAATAAAAATCAAATAGTTCTCATAGAATATACTAAGGAATGTGTGTGAATATCATGAGAGAGAAAAGAGAGAGAGAGAGAGAGAGAGGAGAGTTTAAAAAAGTAGATGCCCAACGCTAAAGCAAAGTTGAAAGTAGAAAAAGAGGGGACACTGTTAAAAATGCAGTGATGGTTTGCAGGACAGCAATGAAGAAAAAATAAAAGGAGAGAGTAAACAAAGAAATTGACCCATTAAAAATTAAAAGAGATTTATCTTGGTGTGTGTTCACACCCATCAGTTGTTTGCGAGGGTGTTTTTCTATGTGAAAATGGTTCCATGTTTGTATGAAAAAGTTGTTGCTAAACATTTCATTGCTCCTAATCTGTCAAAGACGCAGAATTCTATTGCTTAACTTGTTGTAGTCAATAAATCCTTACTTTTGTCTATTTTTCTGCTACTTCTTTATCTAAAATTAGTAAATTAAATTTTATAAAATCACAAAATATATATTTTTATTTAAAACTAAATTTGTACATTTGTGTTGTAAATATTGCTTCTAATTTTAGAGGTAAAATTACTTTATTTTAATTGGAATAATTTTATAAAAAGGGAATTCCTCTAGAGAAGAGTTAATAAAAACAAAAATATATTTAAATTCATATCAAATATACAGTTTGATAAGAAAAGCAAAAAATAAATTAAAAGAAATATTCAAGATATATAAGAAAAATAAGCTCCCCGAGAGAAGCAAATAATGAGACAACAAAAGAGGATATTTATAAAATTTGTAAAAATTACATATTGTTTTAACATTTTTATAATTTGCAAAATTTATATTATGAATTCAAACATCCACATGTCATTTTGTTTTGCAACTTGGCAAAAATATCAGAGCAACTGTAAAGGACAAAAAATGTGATAGGCCTATAAATTCCCCACAATGTATTTTTTAATAATAATATGATTTAAGATTTGATAACATTAATTAGACCCATTTGTATATATTGAACTTCAAAATTTTATAATTTAAAATAAACATTTACATACACTGATGACAAATTCATACTACCATTGATCTACTGAAAAAATATAAAAAGTACAGGTATTCTTTTGGTCATATGAGAAAATATCTGAAATTAGTAGAAAAATGGAAATTAAAAACTATGATGAAGATAAATGTATCAATTACTACACAATCATACATTCTAAATTTCAATATACATACTCTGGTTTCTCTTTACATTGCATAAATCTTTTGCCTTTTACTAAATTTCAACATACTCTCAAAACTCAAATGGCAGAATATTTAAATAAAATGATGAGAACTGTTATAGAACTTACTAAATGTAGTCAAATAAAAATTCATGGTCTTGAATACATTTATCTATATCTAATTAAATAAGACAGAACATAAGTTAATTCTCTCCCTAAAAAAAATTTGATATGAATACCAAATAAATCTATAAAGAGAAGAAAAAACAAAGAAAAACATTAAAGAATAAAACATGTAAGAAAGTAGTTATAGGACTTTAAAATTGTATGAACTAAGTTTGAAGAATGATATTTCCTAAACTTCGTGCGGGGATCTTATATCATGCAATATTTTTTATAATTTAGGGAGCTTTTGAGATTCTATTTTTTGCCAACTACAAAATAAAAATAATAAAATCACAAAAAAATCATGCTGAAGTACACATATATTTTAAATGTGATATATAAATTAGGTGCTTCATTATTAACACATTATACCTGGTTTAATAATTCCTAAAAGTTCAATATAGTAATGTTAATAAGAAGAATTAACCATAATTCAAAATATTCATAATTTCACTTGAAATTAACAGATATTTCTTAGCCATCAAGTCACCTTTAATACTAATACTGCCAGTTTGTTAGAAATTGTAAGACTTCAAATTAGTAAGAATACAGATGTATGAAATTTTTCTCTCTCAAATATATTGACTCCCTGATTATCTTGAAGTGGTGTGTTTCAGATGGTCAGAAGAAAATAGCACAAAATTTTTATGACAGTTATGTCCAATCAAAGTATAGATCACATATAGGACAAATTCAGTACAGAATATTAATTAAAAACTTACATAGCTATCATGCATCATAACGTCTGTAAGTAAAGGCATATTGTGGATCTACTGATATAGAAAGATCACTGTGAGTTGCAAAACTGTAGAACATGCTCCCTACTCTATTGTAAAAGTATAATGTGATAAGCACACCCATATCCACATACATATGAATAGCTCTCAAAGGAGGCACACAGGGAAGGAGGAAACAGAAGACCTCTGCACCGGAAAGGACGAGGCTGACATTCCTTGTGTAACTTTCTTTCCTTCTCATGCTATCTCTTTAAAAAGAAAAAGATACCATGTCAGGTGCCAAGGCTCTTGCCTGTGAGCTCAGATACTAGGAGGCTGAGGCATAATAGCAAGACCAGCATGGGCAATTTATTTATTTATTTATTTTTTTGCGGGTACCTGGGGTCTGCCTCATGACCTCGTGCACCAGCAGGCCCCCGTGCCACTGAGCAATATCACTGGCCCTTTTTTCGTATGTGGGTTCCGGGAGTCGAACTCAGGACCTCGCGCTTGCCAGGCAGGTGCTTATGCCTCTGAGCCATCTCACCGGCCCAGCATGGGCAATTTAGCAAGACCGTATCTCAAAGTGAAAAATAAATAAATGGGGCTGAGTTTATAACTTAGGAGTACAGTGTTTGTCTAATGAGTCCAAGACCCTGAGTTTAATCCCTAGCACCAAAATATTTTCTTTTAAGAAGAAATTATCAAAACAATTAACAAGCCTAAAAAAACTAATTAAAATACATGAATTATTCTCTCTTTTAAAAAGAGCTGTCTTAATTATCCGAAAATATGAAGGAAAAAATTCAGATGTAAAAATACTTCTAAAAATGTGACAGTACGTCCTTTATGACCAAATTTATCCAGACATAACTTTGATATAAATCCCACACAAACGGCTCTACCAGGATACAGGACAGACATATCGGAAGTGGATAAGTAGCCCAGGCATTTTTTGAAGTCCAGAACAAGGATATATTTGTCAGTTCGCTGGTAGCAGAGAGTGTGGTCTAGGGATATGTAAATATCTCCATGTGTCACTTTTCAGCAAGCCCTGCAGAACTGAGCTTAGTGACAGTAGTAGACAGCTGGGCTTGTTGATAGCTTTCTGACAAAAATAAAACATGGCAAAGTACATATTTTTTTCTGTGTCTGTTTTGTCACAAAGTCCAGCGTGTGAGACAGCGGAGGAAAAATGAAACAAGTCTTTGGATTATCCCCATAACTGAGAACCTACAGGTGTCATGAATATATTAGTAGAGTGAAAACCCATGACAATAATAGCACACACACTGAGTTTCCTCTGCTTAACAGTAGACTATTAACTGCTGCAGCGGGAGTTGAATTTTACCGAATGTATTGCTCTTTTTCAGTGACAAATATGCCAGAGTGTTCATTAGTGTTCTTTACGACATTAACAGCAGGCCAGTCCAACAGATATGATTTTATATTCCAACTGTGCACTAAGTAGGAGTGAGTCATTTCAAAAATACTGAACTATCGAAGCTTCAGTAATCTCTGTAAAATAAGAATAATTATATGTACCCCTGTTGTGCTACTAATAATTAAATGATATAATGTATACAATCTACTTAATAGAATGACACATTGGGGCTTTCAAGAAATGGCAGATATGTATATAAAGAATGTACTCTTTATGTAACCATGGCCTCGCTGGTTCAGCTTTCTCACACTTGGATTACTTTTCCTTCTTACAGGCACCATAAAGTCATATACCTCCTAGGACTCCGAACAATTTAATGGAATTACCTATACACACACACAGAGAAAAGGTGGGGCAGGGTGGGAAGATAAAACAAAGTATGACATAGAGTAAGTGCTCACTAAATGCTATCTGCTGTTACAGTTTAAAATACAATGGTAATTTCCCAATTAATGTTTCTACTCTGTGTAAGTTTGATTCTAAGGTTTGAGTTTTCAACTCTACAACAAATGCTCCAATAAATTTAAAATTCTTCTATTTATTGCCAAAATTTCAGAAATTTTTAAGGAAAAATGAAATCAATTTATACAAAATGAAAGAAAAATAGTAAAGACTTGTAGAAACTAGAAAAATAATTTCACAAGAAAAGTCACATTTGGTATTTTCAATATTACCACTGTTATCATTTAAAATGTTCACCTTAGAAATTCAAATAAAGAAAAATCTTTTTAAGCTCTTATTAGTCTAAGGGAATGAAATAGAGTAGCCCTACATAGTTAACTTATTAATTTTATATAATATAATTAATTAATAGCTTTTTCAACAGAAAATCTGAGTAAAAGTTAAATTTTCATATTGGTCATCTGTTCTCATGTAACAGATTTTACACTGTAGTAATAGTAAAATATTATATTGTGTACAATTGAAATACCTTGAATTTTATTTTATTTATTTATTTTTTTTTTTGTGGGTACCAGGGGTCGACCTCAGGACCTCGCACGCCAGCAGGCGCCCGTGCCGCTGAGCGATATCACCAGCCCCCTTTTTTTGTATGTGGGTTCCAGGAGTCGAACTCGGGCCCTCACGCTTGCCAGGCAGGGGCTTATGCTGCTGAGCCATCTCACCGGCCCAATACCTTGAATTTAAAAAATTCCTCAAATAGATATTACAACAGAGTAAATTATTTTGCTTGTATATTTTAAAATTTTAAAACAGCATAAAAGAAATAAAAAAGCCATCCACAAGGAAGTCATCTGTCATCACATGGGAAGTTATGAAGCTTGGATCATCATGCAGAGTAACTCCAAACTGGGGGAGGAGGCTAGGATTTCACCCAAATTCTCTTATTCTTTCACTTTCTTTTTGGACAAAAACATAGCAAGATTTCATAAACTAAACTAAGGAAAAAGACTGATCAGTTTATAAGCAGGGATAAAAGATGTTAAAAGGAATCTGGAACTTGAGGTTTTTCAAGCTTAATAGATTTAGAATTACCTGTGTTTTTAAGAGATGAAATTACAGAAAGACCGAAAACACTCAAAAAAAGTAATGAATTTAACTCTTGTCTGGCAAAGCTCAAACTAAGAGTACCATTGCTAAGATAAAATAGAACAACTAGATCAGAATCTATGATATTTTTGAGAGAATAGCATAAATAATACTAGCCAGATATGAAAGACACTTTAATTTTTTAATAAATGAAAAAGTGCTGGGTGTGGTGGCACATATCCCAGCACTTGGAAGGCTGAGACAGGAGGATTACTGTGAGTTTGAGGCCAGCCTGGGCTACACAGTGAGTTTAAGGCCAGCTTGAACTACATAGTGAGACCATGCATCAGGAAAAAAAAAAAAAAAAACAAAAAAAAAAAAAAAAAAAAAAAAAAAAAAAAACACAAAAAAAAAAAAAAAAAAAAAAAAAAAAAAATTAAAAAAAAAGAAATGAAAAGGAGTCTCCTGATTTTCTTGAGTAGGAGACAGTGTGACATTTTGCTGCCCTACATGACTGTCCTAATTCTCAAGGTCTAAATATAAATAAATAAATATACAAATAAATAAATAAATATATATATATGATACATTAATCAATTGATAGATAAATATATTTTTGTAGCAGAAAAACATTGAAAACAAACTGGTTAGATAAAATATAGCATACAATTAAAACTGGAATTCTAAGAAGATAGCTAATAATGGAGTCTAAGAAAAGTTTAAAGGTCTAAAAACTACCGAAAATAGTTTTTCAATTATAAAATCAAGATATTGTATTCATATGCTATATTTTAGAGATAATCCTTTTCTTTCATAATTTCCCCTTAAATATAGGCTCGGTAGAAAATTTTCAGATAACTGCAGCCTTCAATCCATGATTATAAATGAGAAATAATAATACAATGCTTCAATTTAAAAATTGTACTTGTATGTTTATGGTTTTGAAACTTGTTTTATTTCATTCTTTTTGTTTTATTTTGAAATTTGTTTTATTTCATTCTTTTTGTTTTATTCAAGGTTATAGTTAAAATATAAACCTGTAGCATATTTTTACACTATTAATTTATAGGAACAGTGATATAAGCTCAAAAAGATTATTTTATAAATCAAAATAGAGTTAATATTTCAATTTTAGTATTTAAATGAGGCCAACTTAGGTATATGTCACATTTTTGTTTTGATAGCCTTTTATTTTCATGGGTTTACAGGAGTAAAATTACTTGGAAACTATTTTTAGGAGATGCAATTACTGATCAGAAACACCAAGTAAACTTTGATTGATTAATATTTTCTGTTTGATTATACATTTTGACACTTGCTTTTTGTATTATACTTACTAATTTGAGCCACCACTGAATTAGGAAGCATACAAATACAAGAACTGATAATTCATTATTTGGGTTCATTCTTTTACTAACTGACTTATAATACAATTGGTAATATCTGAAGCAGGCAATTGTACAACTACTAAACCCCCATTTAATACCATGTACATTCAAAATTTTCCATCGATAACTATAAAGGGTTACAGTTATTTCTAAAGTATCCCATTATACTGTGAGTTAGAGACAGGTTTAGTATAGCCTTTCTCATGTCTATAAAGAAAAGACAAATCCAAAAGACAGAGCTCCAGATAGGTACTATTTCCTATCTAGCCTAAAGTTTAGGTAGCCATGGCTTGGATATCGTTTGCGTGTGTCACTTAAAAGTCTCATGTGTTGGAGGCTTGGTCCTTAGCATGGCAATGTTGATAGGTGTTGGGACTTTTAAGAAATAGGGGGACTTCCTTAGGTCATGGAATATGCTACCAGGGAAAAGATTAAGGAACTTATCCTAGGACCTCGTTAGTTCTCCTGAAAGAGACTTGCAGTAAGAGCAAGCCTGACCTCCACCATTACCACGGCTCCCTGTCTGGAGGTGAGAACTCTTGTACTCTCGCCGTGATTCCCTGTGCTCTCAGCCTTCACCACAGGCCTAACCAGTGGGATCATCACGGTTTTGTCTTCCAACTTCCAAAGTTGTGAAATAAATAAAACTATTTTGCCTAGTCTATGTTACAGAAAAAGTGGAGATGCCTTATGAATGGAGCCTAAATAGGAAAAACACGGTGATGTTAGGAAATTTACATTGTCATAGAGCAGCTTTACAGTACGGTTCTGGTAGGCTGTAATCAGAGGTGTTTACTGTGACAGGCTGAGCAAATTAATGTCTTGACCCCTTGTCTTTCACAGTATCGAGGTAGGACATTCTAACCTGATTCTTCCTTTTGGGTGGTATTTTTGAGAGACAATTAGGTAACTGATACAAAACCCATTTTAACTTAGAAAGCTGAGTTATGCCACAAAGTACAGTACGGCTATGGTAAGCGTACAACATACCCAGTAACAGAAAAGCAGTTGCAGATATTATAAATCATAAAAGCTAATTAATTTTCTTATTTTAAGCCCTGACTGAATGACTGCAATACTCCTGAAATAACATTTTAGGAGTAGACATTATTGTTATCCCTAAACAAATTATACAAGGTACATTATAGGGAAAAAAGTTCAACATTTTAACTTGAAATAAGCAAATATTAGATCTTCAAATTGAGCCAATCTGGCATTTCTCAAAATATGGTTGCTCTTATTTATTTTGGTGGCTGTTCTTAAGTCTTTTGATTTCAGGATGCTTATACAGTTAGTAATTAAAGTGAATTTCAAAAATCTTTTGTTTATGCATTTCATACCTATCAATATTCATTTTATAATATGTAATGAAGAAAAATTAAAATATTTTTTATTAATTTAAAGCAATAAAAGTTAGTAAATGGAGATGGAATAACATTTTTGGAAAAATAATTATATTTTTAAAAACAAAAATTGAGAAGTGGCATTTTTAAAACAATTTTCAAAATTTATTTAATTTTTGGCTAAATAGTAAATACCCCACTTCATAAATCTGATTCTGTGTTGAATCTGCTTAAATATGTTGTTTTAGTTTAATTATGTCAAGAAAACCTGGCCTCATTCAGATATATACTTAGAAAAGGGAAAACATTTAATTGAATTCTCAGATAATTATGAATTTGTTTTCAGATACTTTGCTATACCCAATAAGTGGTATTTTTGAAGGTTAATTGCAATATGGCATCTGAAACCATATCAATGCAATTTATATTTTATTATATTATAACTTATAGGTCTTTCTTACACTTTAAATTAGTCTTTTACTCATGTGATTCTGTAAAATCATCCTTTTGTCATTTGGAAATATTCACTCAGGGAGCAATGGAAAATTCTCAAAAGTTGACTCACTTCATGACACAAAATAAAAAAGTATAAACAGAATTTATGAAGATCTGAATTTAATCTCAAGCATTGTATAAACAAAACAAAAAACTAATGCTTTATGTGGTATTTTTGAGATAAAATTAGGTAATTGTTACAAAACCCATTTTTAACTTCCACTAATTGTGTGAGGATAGTCTTCATGTAATTTATTTATTTATTTATTTATTTTTTGTGGGTACCGGGGGTCAACCTCAGGACCTCGCGCACCAGCAGGGTCCCGTGCCGCTGAACGATATCACCGGCCCTTTTTTTGTATGTGGGTACCAGGAGTCGAACACAGGACCTTCTGCTGGCCAGGCAGGCACTTATGCAGCTGAGCCATCTCACCGGCCCTCATGTAATTTAAAACCGATAAAATTTAGTTGCAATTTTTTAAATCTTTCCTTTAGCAACAAGGATTCTATTCCTTAAAATAATCATCCATTTCCAAGAAATTATTGCGTAATATATGAGCCTGAAAAGCCATAATTTCTGAAAGTTATCTTTAAAATGGTATTACATGACGTAAATAGCTACTTCTTTTCCTAAATAAAGCAATGACTTTCACATCTCGCTTGAGACACCCAGATAATTCAGCAGAGCAAAAGCATCATATAAAAACTTTTCATTTTATGAAATACAGTATGAAATGAATGTATACATGTTTGTGTCAAAAAAATCTCCTAATTCCTGGGTCTGGAAATTTCCAAATCAATAATTTAAATTACTTTCTCTTGTGTAACACATTGCTAAAATAAATCCAAAAATATAAATTTGAAACGAGGTCAGTTTTTAAGTGAAAAAAGGTAAAATAATTTGAAGTTGAAACCTTACTGGTAAAGATTCTAAACGTCAAAATAGACTCTAAAGAAGTTGAGGAATGAATTTGGCTATAGTTATTTCAATTCAGCTTTTATACTTACATATTATTTCAGCTAATGCTTTGAAAGGATATAATATACAGTAAGATATTTAATCTCATTAGAAAGAGAATAAAAACGTTGTATACTCTGTTGCTTGAATAGATTTGTAGAGAAAAGTGAAATTAGAAATATGTACTATACTATGTCAAATTAGAACATGCATGTAAAGAAAATGAACATTCCAATTTCACATAGTACGTTTTCATTAACCACGTATATTTAAAGTCATCTCAGAACTATATACATCCCTATATTGAGAAATTTGGGTTTATATTTCACAAGACAATGCTGAATTTCAGACTAAATCTTAGTGTCACATAGTGACTAATAAAAATGTTCTTCTTATAGTGACATTTCTACTTTTAAAATGAAATTATGTAAAAAAATCACCACATCCACAAATGTACAAATCAAACAATGTGTAAAATATGTAATATTTTACTAGTTGGTCAAAACCCAATATAAAGATTTAATATTTTGACTGCCTTCTTCTTAATATTTAAATAAATATAAATATCCAAGCATATAAATGTATTTTCACAGATGCTAAAGCAAGGACATATAATCTGATAAAGATAGAAAGATTTAAAATGTTATATGAATTGTTTCAATAGTCATCAAGGTGATTATGACTTCTTCCAGATAAGTCATTGTTGGGAAAATTGGCCAATGCTCTTGATGACTACTAGAAAATCTGGAAAAATAATTGTTATATATTTAAAGCCATCCAAAACTGATAAAAGATTCAAAAAAGACTTCTGCTGGGGCAAATAAAAAGAACAAACCTAGTAGAAAAGTTGTACAAGCCTACAGTGAGAAAAGTACGAGTTCAAAGTTCTCCACTATACAATTTCCTTCAGCATTATTTTTTTCTGAATTATGAGACTATGCAAGAGACTACATAGCTGGGTCCCAAATTTCTGTGATGGACAAATAACATAAAAAATTCTGTTCATTCAATAGTGAAATGAGAAGTTAAAAATATATTGAAAAAACCTAAAAGAATTCAATACTTTTACCAGTATTAAGTATAAAATATCTGAAATTATAATATCAACAAGTAAATTTAGTAGCAAATTGGATTTAAAAAAATGATCAGTAGAAAAAATGATTAACAGAAATATATGGTATCTATATGTAACACTCCCCATGAATAATATAATTGCTATGTACTACAAACACATACCAATAAAAATAAAAAATTGAATAAAGAGAAAGAAATATCCAAATAAAGCAGAGAACAGGAATAAACAAAAACAAAAGTATAAGTGCATGTGAAACATATTTTAAAAATCATCAACATTGGTATACAGTAGTTCAAAGGAAAGTGATAGATGATAAAATTCAAAAATGAAAATTCATATAAAAGAAGAGTTGATGTTAGGGTAGATATAAATAAATGTTGTGGAAGAAAAAAACTATTATTTATCTAACAGTATTCAAATATATGGAGAAGTAAAAATATATGGTAAAAGTAATACCAAGTATTATAGAAGATATGTTAATATAGTGAAAGCTGATAGGAAAACAATGAAAATCTAAAGAAATTGATTTGTTGTAAAAAATACTAAATGTTAGATTTTCTCTTAAATACCTTCCACAGAGAAATTGCAAATGGCTTCATTGGTGAAGTCATTCAAATATTTACAGAAAAATGACAATATTTCACAAGTTCTTTTAGTGTTATAGTTTAGATATCAAATATCCCCCAGAAATTTCATGTGTTCAATGCTGGGTCGTTTGGAAGTTTATTGGACCATGGGTATGCTATATGCATCAGTAAATTAATCCACTGAGAAGTACATAGTGGAATGTGCTATTTAAGCTGTTTGGTCAGGTTGGAGCAGGGGTCACTGTGAACAAAACCTAAAAGGTGTGTTCTTGTCCCCTGCTCCGCCCTTCTTTCTGTATCTGCTTCCTGGCTGCCGTAGACTGAGCAGTTTCCTGTGCCATGTCCTCCCACCTTACCATTTCTGCCTTAGAGTCAGATAAATAAAAAAAAGTACGTAGGTACATATATTAGTAGTGATAAATTGAGCATTTCAGACATCTGAGATATCTTTCTGGAAATTACTGAGCTCTTGCATTTTTTTGAAATTAAGAATATGATATGAAAAATGATATGAAAAAATAAAATAAGAATAATGAGGAGGAAAATGTCACCTACTTCTAACATTTGCAGGTTTGTGTGTGTGTCCATGTGTTTTTTAATTTGTTCTGCAAAGACTGAGACTTGAAGTTACTTAAAACACATCATGCTAATATGTTGGTAGTGCTGGTAGCCAAAAGGTGATTTATCCCTTTTGTGAAAATATCTTCTACCAACTATTCATTAAATCAATATAAAAAAGCTCCTCTGATAATGACTACTTAGAATTGTTTATTAAATCAATATTTAAAAAACTGTGATGATAACAACTTAGATATACAATGTGCAGGGAGTCATTATGTGCTATGTCTGAGTGAAGGAGAGAAAGCCTTTTATACCTGTTGCTCATCCTAAATAAAAGGAAAGGACAAATATTCACCATCATACTTATCAAATGGAGAACATTTGACAGCAGCAAAGAATGTCATCCTTTCTACTGGCAATCTTTTAGAAAGATTGCTTCAGTACCATTGTTATCATCAGAAAATGATGAACAAATACTTCCAACTAAAGCTGGATACAAACCCATTTGATAAATTTTATGAAAGAATTGCAGGCATTTCCCTTCTCTGTAAAATTCTTAATAATAATGTTTCATATATTTGAACTATTTTGACTTGGAGTTCAGTGAGTATGCAATAGTTGCTTATAAAGATTTCTCTACATCTCTATTAGTTGGCAACTTTATTTTTTTTCTTCATTTTCTCTATTATTGCTGAATTTTCCTCAGCATTCATGGCATGATACATTATGAAAAGGTAATACAAATAATGGCTAAAAAGTCATAGATTTATTCAAGGAGATTATTTATCACTTTTTCATTTAGCACCCAACTCCTTTTTTTTTTATTCCATTAGTCAAATAATTCAACCCTACACTATATCCACTATATTATTGAACCTCACACTAACACATAGATGCCCTTGCCTTGAGAGGTTGTGCTAAGACTTAATTTTCCTTTATATTTACTCAATTCTTTCCTTGGCTTTCTGGAACACATCTTCAAACATGATCGTTTTTCCTCCCTTCCTCAGATTTTGCTTGAAGATCACAGATGGGTTTGACAGTCTAGATTATTTCATGATAAGAAAAACAAAATCATAACTACATATAAAATATTTAAATTTCATATGCAATATCAATAGAACCTAGAGAACCCAATTAATGATATTACAACAATGATGTCTGAATTGCCAAGTACCATTTATTTTTATATGATATTGCTTTCCAAACAGAAATACTTGAAGAAAATACAGAGTAAATATAGGAATCTAGAAATAAAACATCCGGATCTGGTAAAATAAGAGCATTCTTAGGCATAAACATATCTATGCATTATGACTTGTATCTAGATGTTCCCCCAAAGTTTCATGAGCTCATAGGTGGGGCTTTTCTCACAGCTGGCTGGGTTTGTGGCATGTTATACCGGGGTCAAAGCTGTGTGGTACTAAATTAGTCCACTGACTGGAATTAGCATAGTACTGGAGGTCGATAATGGAAGCCCTACTCTGGGTGTGGGTGGCAACAATCAATAGGCTTAAAGCCTAGATGGAACAGAGAGGGAGAGAGGGAAAGCAAACTTGCTGCTGCTGCTTGCTGTTTCACTGTCTCCTGCCTGAGGTGCCATGGACTGCTTCTTCTCGTGATCCCCCTCTGCCATGTCACCCTGTCTTGGAGCCGGCTGACTATGGACTGAAACTTCTACAAATTGTGAGCTGAAATAAACCTTTCCTCCTTTAACTGTGGTGCTAGGTATCTTGTCTCAGCAATGAGAAAAGTGAGAGACATCATACTGTGGAGGACCGCCACGTCGCCCTCCCCCAGATTCAATTGTGATCGTGTTTACTTACGAGCAGTGCAGTCTGTATAGAGGTGACTTCTCTAAATTGGCTTTCGGTGCAATTAGTGAGTCTGGCCAAGGCTGCGTAAGTATCTGCATGAAAGCAGGCTGCTGATAATGGACTAACATAGTTTATTATCGACGGCTATGGTTGAGCTCAGATAGACGAGCTCTAATACCATAGGGCTAAGATATGAGATAAGGCCTACGCTGAGTCCTGCATGACCTTCCCAGAATTGGCTACAAAGCAGGTTACTTGTTAAGCATAACCTAAATCTGGCTATTCCTGTCCCTTCCGCAAGAATGCTTTGTTCCCTCTGTTACAACCCTTGTCAGCCTCACCACTTGTCTAGCACACCCAGTCACAACCCCCTCAGCATTTTCCTTAATGAAGAAATACCAAAGTTCTGGGTAGCTCGGGTGTGCCTTTTGTTTCCAGAGAACAGCTGGTCATCCCAGATCCCTGCCTGCACCCCTATTTTGTCTCTTGTTCTTTCTTCCCACTGTATGCCGTAACACTTGGCAGGAAACTGGGGACTAACTGCAGGGGTCCCCAATATTATATAATAAATAATTAAATACATGAACATGTTACTTGCTGCTTATGTGTGAATGACTGAAATTCAACTATTTAAATCATTGTGATAAGCTATTAGAACTCAAACAAATGCTTGTTTATCTTTAGGATTTTTACAGTGTAGTCAGAAAATATTACCTCATTTAATCTCTACTTACTGTTTTTACATATTTCTTAGGTTGAATTTTCTTCATCCTTAAAGGCTCATTTTCATTCATACCGCAACATATAAATTGACATTGTATTTCTGTCTTTGTATTTTCACATGCTTATGCTACAGTTGATAGGCATTGCCTTTATCACTTACTTTAACCCACCTCCATTCACTTTTATTTTAATCTGCATTCAGACACATGGTCTCTCTAGTTTATAATGAACCTTTTTTCCTCAAAATTTTATTGACATTCAAACTTTCCTTTTTATAGTACTCTTACTCTGATAATCATGTAAATTTTAAAGTTAATATTATACTGTTTTACTTTTTCAAATTGTCCGTATTTTATTATACATTAGAGTAACCTGTATCTCTGTAAGTTGTGATCAAGAAAGACAGTGAATGTTTAGGTCTTTTTTTAATTACAGTAAAATACACATTATCATCAATATTATATAAAACACTTTCACATTTTGAACATCATCATTCTTGGCGTTTTTTGAAGCAGTTCTGAAAGTCCTCTTTTGTGATTGTCTTTAGTTGTGCTGTTGTGGCTGCCTCTATATTTGGAATTGATTAAAAACATCTAATGTTTATGGGAATTTTTACTTTGAAAAAGTGTCAGACTTTGCATGGTGCCACCTCTGGTGGATAAAATGGATAAGGACACAGTGCAGTGCTTTTATAAGCCTGCCTTCCTATTGGATGGCACTTGGCAGCAGCGTTCACTGAATTTTTTATCATACTGAGTAAAGGCGTTTATAACACAATTGTGTACTCTGAGAGCAATCTTTGAAGGAAGGATATATATGAGACAGTCTACTATATATATGAGACAGTCTACTAACTAATGGTGGTAATTACTAAGAAGGACTCAAAAACAGAAAATCCACTAACATGATACATTCCAAGGCCTCTAAGCTTCATGAACTTTAGGTAACATCAGTACAGTCCTGATTTACATATATCAGAATATATTAAGTGTAGTGATAAGCCCAATGAAGAATGAACAGTAGATTATGATTCATAATATTGTACCAGGAAATATATCAGAGGAATATAAGGGAATCATCTTTATTAGAATTCCAATGAAGTTTGAAACCTGTAAGGTTGCTGCACAGTGCTTTGCAGAGAGAGGTAAGTGCTTAATTTCTTTCTGTTGATTGAGAAATTGCATTCCTCATAAATGCCTCCTGATGTTTTGATAACTGTCCTCATATAAAGGATGATTTCACTAATCACACATTTCATCATTTGAATTGCTCCTTATTTGCATCGTACAGCTAACTTTTCATGACCATGTATTTATAATTACTTTTCATAAGCAGTACTTCATACTTGATAAGGAATTTTGCATAATTGATAAATAAATACATCAATATACAAAACATTTGCTTAGTATCAAATATACTGTGAAGGACGTCCACACATTCAAAGTGTTTTCTTTCCAGCATTGATGAGACTTGTTTTCAGAGAGTATCTTTTCACTGATGTGAAAAGTACCTTTCAAAAATGCAAATGATTTTAATATCTGGCTAGTAATATTAGTAAGAACATGAACTACTGAAAATGGCAGAGAAAGGCCAGAAAATTTGATAACAATATGTTTCAATCAATCCTATCTTAAGCATCAATAGTGCTTAAATCTGCTACTTGGTGGTGTAAGCAGATAAGCAACTGCCAGTTTCTCTACCAATAGAGGTACACTTTATTATTCTATCCAGTGAGTTGTAACCAACATGTGTCCAGAAAATTTGACAATTGTTTAGTTTAAATTTTCCTTTTTCTAGCTACTGAACTATGTTATTGGACTGCCTTTCTCTGTTTTTAGTTTTATGTTACTGTGTTAGTTTTCTATTTTACTCTTATGGTTTAGTTTTTAAATATTTCCGAAAGGCCATGTGCTTGAGCCTTGGTTGCCACATTTGGAATGTGATTATATCATGATTATATCACTTATTAACAGTGGATTAATCCATTACAAATTCATAATTTGATGACATGGAAAGGTGAAGGAAATTTAGGAGGTGAGGTCTAGTTGAAGGAAATGGGTCAAGGAGGTGTGACATTGGAGAGTATTTTTTGCATCAGGCTCCTTCCTCTGGTTCTGGATATTTCCCACTGTCTTTGTTTCCTAATTGTTATTTAGTGAACAGCTTTGCTCTGTCTCACCCTCTGTGCCATGATTCTCTGCCTCTTGATAGGACCAAAAGGAATGGTACTAAATGACCATGGGCTGAAACTCTGAAACTATGATCCAGAAGCAACTTCTTTCCTGTAACTCAGCTTTCTCTGATATTTTATTACAGTGAATGAAACATGATCAAGACAGATGCCACAACAAATTATTGGGGATTCACTAGCTTAAATGCAATGGTTGTGGATTTATTTCCCAGTACCTCCAAAAAAAATTTTTTTTAGTATCTTCAAACAACACTCATGTATTATCTCACGTTTCCATATGTCAGAAGTCCAGCACAGATCCCACAGAGCTATAATCAAAATATTGCAGCACTGTCTGTCTTACCACAGGCTTTGATGACGAAACCAGTCCCAAACTTATTTAGATTGTTAGCAGATCTAGCTCCTTGTGGTTAGAAGGCGAAGATTCCTATTTCCTTCCTTCTGGTAAGCTGTGGGCCACTGCCACCACCACAAGGTCTCCTGTTATTTGCAAAACCCTGCATTAAGGGCCAATATCATATGCTGGGTTCTTACTTTTGGAATCTGTCTAACTTTATTTCTGCAGTATCTCACTCCTCTTAAAATGTATAAAATTAGTAAAATCCTAAAAAAAGATTATGTAATCAACCCAAATTTTCAAAGAAAAATGTCATAAAATTATCCCTAATATATTATTTTATTTTTTAACATATAAAATCCTAGGAACAAAAAATATACACATAATAAGTAAAATTATTTAGATCTCAGAAGCAGACACAAATACATACCATGCCAGTCACACTTAAAAGTATCTTTTATTTATTTATTTATTTATTTTTATTTTTTTGTGGGTACCGGGGGTCGACCTCAGGACCTCGCGCGCCAGCAGGCGCCCGTGCCGCTGAGCGATATCACCGGCCCTTTTTTCGTATGTGGGTTCCGGGAGTCGAACTCGGGCCCTCGCGCTTGCCGGGCAGGCGCTTAAGCAGCTGAGCCATCTCACCGGCCCAAAAGTATCTTTTATTAACCTGCCATCTTTGTTACTTTGCTCATTACTAAAAAAAAAATACCCAACACCTAAAGTTAAAGGAGGAAAGGATAACTGTAGCTCACAGTTTGTAGAGGTTTCATTCCACAGTTGGCTAGTTCGAAGGCAGGGTGCCATGGTAAAGGGGCATCACAGAGGGGAAACAATTCATGGTGGGCAGAAGGCAGCAAAGCAATGAAGTTTCAATGAAGCAGCAGCTACAGCAGCAGCAGCAGCCTGCCTCTCCCTTCTATCCCTTCCGGGGAATGGCCACCCACACCTAGGGTAGGTTTTGCCATTATCCACACTCAGAACTATGCCAAACCAATTAGTGGACTAATTAAGTAATCACACACCTTTAATCCCAGCATCACACACCCTCACTGAAATTTGTGAACTTTTATTTGGGTTGTTTTTTACATTTTTTAATTAGTAGGTGAGACAGTCATTAATGTAATGTAAAAATAATCTGTTGGGCAAAAGTACAGAAGAGAAGGATGAAAAATATGGGATATATCTGTCCTCAGTTTGATCCTCTGGGCTGTGTCCCTTATTGTTATGCAAATGAGAAAGGATAAAATTATTTAAATCTCTTTCATAGAGATGGTGTGAAATATGGAAGATGAGCAGAAAATAGGTGTCAAATGCTATCTTGCTAAGAATATTTTACTTGAATGCTGAATAGAATTAGATATTCTTAGTCCTATGCTACAATAAAAAATTGCTAAATTAACTTGAATTTATGTATTATAAAGTATATCATTCATTCTTCATTTTTCCCCAAATTTAATTTCTTTTTTACTAGCAGTACTATTGGGAAACATAAATCTTCCTCTATCTCTCTCTCTCTCTCCCTCCCTCCTTCCCTACCTCCCTGTCCCTCACACTTCTCTTCCTGTCCGTCCGTCCCATTGTGCACAAGCTAAACTGAAAGTTGTCAGGTCTTTCAATATGTACACCTATATTTGTTACATCATTCGCACATTTTACATTTTAAGAATTGTAGGATTTGACCTAATATAGGAAAGTATAGAAAAATGGTGTTTCTCACACTACCATTTCTTCTATCAGCACTACGGTGTTTTGCTTTTTTCACTTGAACTTGGACAGTTCATGTTTATCTTCAGTAATCTATGGAAGTTTGGAAATGACCCTTACAGGTCTAAGTAATGATTTACAATGTACTGCTTAAAATTTAAACTTTTTGTATATCACTAGGCTGCTTTGCCTACCTATGGCTTATTCTAGTATAGCTAGTTACACACCTTGCTTGACAATGTGATAAGAGGGTCACAGAGGGGAGGTGGAGGGGAAGTAAAAGAATTAAGAGATGTTGTGTAGAACAGCGATTAAGAATAGCATGATACTCAAAACTTCTAAAAGAATAGATCTTGCATGTTCTCACCAAGAAAAATACATTTAAGTATAAGAGGTGATGAATATGTTCATTAGCTGGATTTAATCATTTTCTAAGGTACACATAATCAAAACACCAAAGAAAACTGAGCAATGGTCCAGAAATCAGACAAATTTAAGTTTTGTCATGACTCTGTTGCAGAAATCTGGGTGATTTTAGGCAGTTTAATTCTCTAAGACTCATTTTTCTATCATTAAATAAAATCACAACTTTATGTTAAAAGAAATTTGTGTATTCCATTAATCATGCTTCATAACAAATGTATCCTTATGTAATATTTTATATTAAAATGATAAAATTAATCAGCATTATCAAGTAAAAGCATTTTCAGAACTTTAACTTTTTATAATTGTGTTGCCTAAACTGAAGAATGATTTTCTGTGTTTCACTTCTCTTTAAGATATAAACCATATTCATCCGTTTGTAGCCCCATTTTGTTTAAGATACTTTAAGTAATAAAGTAGCAAGGATAACAACCTAAATTTTACTACTGTTACCATTAGACTTAATCAATGATTAGAATTTTTGCTTTACCTGCTAGTATTAAATCAAAAGTCATCAAATATTATTCAATTAGCAAAGCAGACATTTTCACAATAATTTAAATTTGAGTCAAGGAATCAGTACTCAAAAGCACACATTGAATTGTGTTTTAACTCATGTTTGTCATTAGTATGTCATTAAATATCTATCTTTAATGCCATATATATATATATATATATATATATATATATAATTTAAAATGGACAATTATGTGTTGCAGACTATCTCCACACTTACTTATAAATGTTTTGAGTACAGTTTCCAAGAATATGTGACAACTGTAAAACTACCAAAATCATTAATTAGAATGTTAACATAGAACTTTTATAGAATGAATTTCTAATATTCAAATTATATCGATGGCTCCATTACTATATTACTAGCTATATTTCTTAAAACAGTATCCAATTTAAACTATGCGCTACATTCATTTGCTACTGGTATATTTATTTAGTTTCTTTTAAGCTTTAAAGAACTCTTTAGCCCATGTTTGGCTGTCACAACCCTGACTTATCTTTTTAAATTAAAAAACATGCATTTCTTTTTTTTTTTTTTTTGTGGGTACCAGGGGGTCGACCTCAGGACCTCGCGCGCCAGTAGGCGCCCGTGCCGCTGAGCGATATCACCGGCCCCTTTTTCGTATGTGGGTTCCGGAAGTCGAACTCAGGCCCTCGCGCTTGCCGGGCAGGCGCTTAAGCCGCTGAGCCATCTCACCGGCCCAAATATGCATTTCTTAGAATGACCCTCAATGTGATTTGACTCATGCTCCCTAATGATTCAATTTAAATGATGCATTTTGGATAGCAATATCACAGAGGTGACACTATGGCCTTCTCAATACATTATATCAGCAGGTACATGCTGTCATTTTGACCTATTATTGGTCCCTATTAGCTACAATGATTTAAATTCTAAAGTAACCTACTGTAAAATTACTAGTTTTTCCTTGTTAAAAAGAACCTAATTTTAAAGGTGCTACTTTGGCAATATGATAACATCCTGATCCTCATTAAACTTTTACCTGCTGGTTTATCACCCAGTCTGGATCTTTTGTCTGTTTCAATTATTATGATAGCTGCTAAATGGTGTTGTTTCTCACACTATCATTTATTCTATGAGGACTAGGGTTAAGTTTTGTTTTTTCACTTGAAATTGGACAGTTCATGCTTATCTTCAGTAATCTATGGAAGTTTGGAAATGACCCTTACAGGTCTAAGTATGATTTATAATGTACTGCTTAAAATTTAAACTTTTTGTATATCACTAGGCTGCTTTGCCTACCTATGGCTTATTCTAGTACAGCTAATTAAGCACCTTGTTCACAATGTGACAAGAGGGTCACAGAGGGGAAGGAAAGGAGAAGTAAAACAATTAAGTGGTGTTGTGTAAATGCACTAACTTTCCAGGGCTGGTGAGATAGCTCAGCGGCATAAGCACCTGCCTGGCAAGCATGAGGTCCTGAGTTCGACTCCCGGTACCCACACACACACACGCACAAAACCCTTTCTAAAAAAATGTACTAACTTTCCACAAATAATGTAAACATTAAGTCCTGCAAACATGTTATAAAGTTTTTTAAAGGAAAGGGGGACACAAAATTCCCATTAGAATTTTTGTGAAGCTTTTCCCAAGCCAATATTGTCTTTCACAAATAGTAGTGATTTCTGCTCTAGAGATTAAGCACACATTGTATAAGTAATTGTGGAGAGCTCTGTGTAGAAATCCTCAGGGCTAATGATACTTGCTTGTATACTCTTTCTTCTTCTGTGCTAGATATCCTTGCCTTTTCGTGAATGATTTCTTTTAAGTGTGGCCTCTGAAATCTTGTGAATACATTCAATTACTGCATCCTCTGAAATTTTAGCATTATACTGTGAGCAAAAGCTTTCTCTTGTCTCTCAGTCATTCATTATTGTCAACACTATGCACCCATAAATCCCAGCTTTACTGCACAAAAAAGTCCATTACAAAATGCAAAAGAGCATTTTGTTGGATGCTCAAATATTACAAGGCTTGATTAGTGGTATTCTCTTCAAGTTGAATGCATTGTTTTGTTAACAAGTGTTAAGACAGGAAAATTTCTTTCCCTGTGTCCATGTTAGGTTGATCCAAACCCCTTTAACATTTAACTAATAAGTTTTATGTAACACAGAAATCTTCTTAAGGAAATTAAGACCCCCCCAAAAACAATTACATTTCAGTGTTTTTATAAATAAGTTTGATGAAGAATGGACATTTGTGGAAAACTATGAAAGGACAAAAAGAGTAAATATTATCTAATGATGATAAACGTAGCAAGGCTTGTTTATTCAGATTAGTTTCTGTTTCGCTGCATCTTCACAGATAACAAATCTCTTTCCCTTCCATGTATAGGGAGGTCACCTTTTGCATGAAGATCATATGACCTGATTCTGGGTAGAAGAATGGGAAGAAGTGAGAAAGATCTTCCTGTTTCTATCATTTTTTCTCAACTTCCTCCAGCTTGAAATATTCAATATGCCAAAGTAAAGATTTTGGGATCACATGTCCTGAAACTTATCACATGTTATTAGTTATTTAAAAATCTCTATCTGATTAGAAATATAGAGGTGACCTGTAGAATATATGAAATGACCTTGAAAACTTAGATTTATTTATAAACTTTGTATTCCACAACACTTGTATATTTATGTATCGTTTTATTCAGTAGTGGGGCACTGTTTTGTTTAGGGCAGCTTTACACAGTGTTTAACAGTGGAGAACTCTTACCATCAATGCTTTCAGTTTTCCTAGTTATTTTTATAAAATTGTAGTCAGGTTTTCTAGGTCCATAAAAATTTGTAGGCAACTGATTGATGTAATAAATTCATGTAATAACATAAAAAGAAAAGTCACCTTTCTAAAGCTATATCACCTAATTAAAGTAAGGTATTTCTTTTCATTTATTCAACTCTAAATTTGTCTTTCAGATGTATTTAAATTTTTTTCATAAAATATTTTCATTATCTTCTTTAAGTATAATTCTAATTATTTTAAATCGCTTTAATAGATTTATCTCTAATAACATATCATTGGGTTAGTAGTAGTTTACATGTAATAAGTCTCTTGATTTCAGTGTACTAATTTTACTGTCCTTTTGTAATTTATCTTATTTTGCAACAAATTTCTTACTCATTCTTTGCACATTGCAGATACAATCTATCACGCAAATAGAAATACTTGCATTTTCTATTTTACAATTTGAGTTTCTGTTTATTATTTACAAACAGATTAGCAGATATTTTCAGTACAATGTTTACTAATAGTTTCAGTCATCATCTGTACTTTTGTTTGTGTTAGAGGACATACTTAGTTTCCCACTAAGTGAAATACTGGCTTTGTAATTAATTAAATTGCTTTCATAAAGCAATTTAAGGAAGTGTCTATCAATGTATCTTACATTTTGGTATATTTTTACGAGACATAGGTATTTAATTTTTGTCAGTGATTTCTTCATTAACTTTGGATAAAATCATATGATTTTCTTGTTTAATATATGTAATACATTTATAAATATATATATTCCTCATATTAAGCAAAGCTTGCATTCCTGAAATAAATGCCAATTTTCATAGCATAGTACTTTCTTAATGTCTGATAAAATTTTCTTTAGGATTTTAAATCAATATTGAATTATTCATTATAAATTATTTTTAAAATTTTTGGTTATCATTTAGCAATTGCACATATCTGTAGTTACAGTGTGATATGTTACATATTGATGTATAGCATATATCAAATGAAATTTATTGGCATTTTCAGTTTTTTATCATTCTTTCATATTTGCAAACCCTCCTCCTCCTCCTTTGAATATATGAATAGTCTCTATATACACCAAGACACACACACGTGTATAGCTTATTTTTGCTGATTAAAGGATGGATTGTGTAAACTCTGGTATTTGCTTCTATCCCTTTATTTGTCCTCTTTTTTTCTCGTAGAAACCTTAATACCCAACTTTTTCCCCCATTGCTGTTACCACTGGATATTAAACAGACATCCCCCTTTTTCTTTTACCTCTTTTTTTACAAACCATGCGTCTCAAAACTTACCACCAATAACTATGCCTGTTAACTTACCTTCCTGACATTTAATCCTCTGACCAAGTATGCTTCCTTTTCTGAAATTTGTTACTCAGTGTGGACTCTTTTATGATGTCAGAGACATTAGATGTACTTGCTGTCCTCTTATAAGGAATTTCTCTGTGTAATACAGCTTTCCACAAAAATATAACCATGGACATAGATACACTAACATTTAGTTTATCTTCTTTTTTACTTGTAGATATTTTTATTGTAGCTCCTCTAGATGATAAATGTACTAGGTGTGAGGATATTGTGCAGATGTATATGTTCCAATAAAATATCTGCATTGTTTTCTGAGAAAATGTGAACTGTCTTAGTTACTTTTCTCATTGCTGAGTCAAAATACCCAAAGCCAAAAGTTAAAGGAGGAAAGGCTAATTCAGCTCACAGTTTGTAGAGGTTTCAGTCGGTAGTCAGCTGGCTCCAAGGCAGGGTGGCATGGCAGAGGGCCATGGCATAGGAGAAATAGTTCATGGCAGGCAGAAGACAGCAAAAGCAAACAAGCAAGCAAAGACAAGGCTTTTTCTGTCCCTTATATTTTATCTTAGGGCAGGTAGCACTCACACCGTTAATCCTAGCACCCTTAATCCTAGCATTGCACCATGAGTCAATCCCAGCATCACACACTTTAGATCCAGCCACCTCTGAAAAGCCCCACCTACGACCACATGAGGCTTTGCGGTGACATATAAATGCAAGCCATAGAAAGAGCTGAAATTATTAGTGGCTGTTATATTCACTGGTCCCCATCCTTAATCACATTTCTAATTATTCCTGCATAAATCATTTTTTACAAAAGTTTCAAAACAAAAATTATTTCTCCTATCACTCTATATTACATATATGGTATGTGATACATATAGGTATACATATATACATTATATATAGTGTGTAATATGTCACTTTCAACTCATATATATGCATGTAAATAATATTTACTTAGAATAATGCCTAACAATAGATTTGTGTGACAAAAAACTTATAAAATATGTTGTAGAAATCATACCACCTATCATGTAAGTTTCTTATTTATTTGTTTATTGACTTCATTGCTGGGAAGAGAAGCTTCAAGCCAGCCTGTATGGAAAGAGTAGGAAAGATAGAGAATTACTTTTATTATTTTCTACAGCATTCTCAGCTAATATTCTCTCATGAACACTGACTTCTTGTCATATAGCCAAAAAGAGTACACAAATGCAGGTTCCAAGAATAATTTTAGAAATCTTAAAGGGTAAACATTTTTATTGTGATGCGATGTTAAAAAAATACAGAAAATTAAATTACTAGTAAATCTTTTGAATTCTCTTTTATAAAAACTTTCCAAGGCACATGTATTGAGGTTGCTTCTGGGACTTCCTCAAATATGTTCTAAAATGGTGTAAAGAGAAAAAACGTGTTCTATGAAATCAGTTCTCCAAAATTTCCTGCCTAGTTAAGATGACAATGGTATTGAATATTGGCATTGAATTCACTGAGGTCAGATTATTCATTTTTATTTCTCATTTGAATCATTCTTCTGCTTCCTTTACCTACTATCCATATATGGCACCTAAATGCTGAGAGCAATGTCAGCTTTATTCATGTACTCCATCTATGGATAAATGTATAAATAACCATTTAACCTTTAAATATCGGGATAATCACTCAGCAAGCCAAAGACATAGATGTCACCAGTTTTAATGCACATAGTGATTTGCTCTTGGATTTTATCACTTACAATCATTAAGAATTGAAAGGATAATTTATCTTGAAGGTTGAAGCATGTGTCTTTTAACTAAGTGTTATCTAGGGACAAAATGAAAGAAGCACAAACAGATGGATTAGTTCTCTATGCACTAAATCTAAAGATACTGAGCTCCATGACACTTTTTTTTGTTTTGTTTTTTGTTCCTGGCTCAAGGTCACAAGTGGAAAATAGTGATTCCTCTCTGAAATCCATATACCTGAGGAAGGTAAGCTTTTACAGTCATGCTCCTTGTATTAATTGTTTTAATTTTTCTGGAAATATGCAGTAAATCTTGTTAATTATATTTATATTCATTTATTGCTAATATTTTCTTATATTATATATTTTAAAGGATTATTTTAAGTAATATCCACTAAAGTGATGCAACTGTATAGTGAATAGCAGAATAAAGAGCAAAAAGAAACGGCATTTATTGAGAATATATATCAAGAGCTATTCACTTTAAATAAACTAATTCATTTAATATCTACAATACCTGTACACTGTAGATAATTTATATAAGTTTTATTGATGAGGAAATTGGGGCTATATAATATCCATAGCCTTTAAAAAGTCATAGTTCTTCTGTTAAATAGTATATACCAGATTAAACACAAAGTTTATGTGATGTTTTTCTGTAGCTGGATACCTACTAGAATATTTAGAAACCTATAAAAGTCTACACATAAATATCAGTACTTCTAAAAGTATAGTTATTATTCAATCTGAACTGTCACTTGTATAGTAATGGTCAAATAATTTATACATGGATCCATGGGGAAAAAATTAAATCCAGAAACTGACTCATATATACGGGCCAAATGATTGGTACAGAGGTAAACTCATTTTACAAAGAATTAACTTTTTCAATAATTTATACTGGAAGATTTTAATGTTAATTAGCCAGTAATAGGGAAACTGAGCCAAAACTTCATAGCTGAAATAATATGTTAAAATTTTCATAAATGTGAATATATAAAACATTGAAAGATAAAATAGGAGAAAATTTCATATGACTATATATTAGAGTTCATAAATACAACAGGAAGCTACAAAATGGGAAAGGATATCTCCGTATTACATACATGGTGAAATACTTTTGTTTTATCTGGACATATAAAAAAAGTCTCAATACTGAATAAAAAGAGAAAAACACACCCCAATTTTTATAAAATGGATGTAAGATTTGAGTAGATGCTTAATCACCAAGATAAATAAAAGAAAGAACATCAGAATATATCAATATTATTAGTTAGAGAATTGTCATGATGAGAAACTACTTCTTAGGATGGATAATTTCAAGTAACATAGCAAAGAAGCAGACTACCTGAAACTCTCATGCATTGACAATCAAAATGGAGAATGGTGCAAATACTCTTTTTTTATATCCAATAAGCCAGTCCAAATCCTTTAATTGGATAATTTATTCTGCTTACATTTAAGGTTATTACAGCTATCAGAATTTAAGGACTTATGGCTGCCGTTTTGTTAAATTTCTTGTTTGTCTTAAGTATAATTTTTTCTATTTTTTATTCAGATTTGTGGTTCTGTGAGTTATTATATTTCTAAGTTTTGATTCTTTTCTGTTTATGATTTGTGTATCAATTTTACCAGTGAGTTTTGCATTTTCATGAAGGTAGTGTTTGTTTATGAATGTAGAACTCCCTTAACTATTTCAAAAGAATGTAGTCTGGTGTTAATTAATTCCTTCACTTTTTGCTTGTTTTAAAAAATCTTTATTTCTCCTTTGTTTCTAAAGGATAACTGGGCAGGGTATAGTATCATTTGTTGACTTACGTTTTTTCTGAAATTATAACATATCTTTTATTCCTTCCTAGTGTGTAAGGCTTCAGTACCCAGATGTCCTTCTTTCCCAAGACCAGAGAAGTTTCGTGTTCCTATTTCTTTGAGTAGGTTTTCCTTGTCATTTGCTTTTCCTTTTTCTTTGGCACTTCCCAAAATGCAAATATTTGCTTAATGGTGACACATAGGTCTCAAAAGCGTGCTCTCTCTGTCTTTCCTTTTTTCTTTCTCTTCCCTCCCTCCCTCCTCCTTCTCTCCTATCTTCCTTCATTGATTTTGTTTTCTTTTTGTATTGAGACATTTCAAAAGACCTACCTTCAAATTTAGATATTCTTTCCTCTGCTTAATCTAGTCCTTTTTTTGATATTTCTGCTGTAATTTTTATTGAATTTATTAAGATCTTCATTTCCAAGCTTTTTGTTTGGTTCTTTTAAAAGATGTGTATCCATTTCTGAATTTCACATTCATACCTTGCACGGCTTTCTTCACTTGTTCCAGCTATTTGTCTATTATCTTGAATTTCATTGATCTTCATAGTCGTTATTCTAAATCCTTTATAAAGAATTTAGTCAGTATTGTTTTCTTTGGGATTTGTTCCTAGAATATTATTATGCTCTCTTGGAAACATTGTGTTTCCCTGCTTTTTTCATATTTCTTGGGTTTGTATGTTGAAACTTGCATATATGGTGGATGAGCTATTTCTAAGACTCTTAAGTGTTTACTTCTACATTAAATAGCTCTGTTCTAAAACTGTGTCTATGGGGTGCTAGTTCACTATGAAATACAGGCTTTAATACTAATTGAGCACCACAGTGTAATCTTCTTATAGCTTCTTTGGGTGTAGTTGATGGCCAGGGGCACAGTGGATGCTGAGAAAGTTGCAGAGTCACTGTTTCTAGAGGGCACAGATGAGTGAGGACACCAATGCCTGAAGAAGGAAGGTGCACAGAGCCATACACTTTGGATGTCTATTCTATCAACTGGTGTGGTAGCATCAATTGGTGAATAGACATTTGCTCAGACACAACTAAGGCAAGCTCTGCTGTTGGCAAGGGCTTTGGTACTGGCAGGCCCAGTAACAGGCAGCAGTACAGGCACATATAGTCTCAGCATTTCTCATTCCAGTGTGGGGGGTGTCTGTGTGGTCCCGTTGATGGGGATATGCAGAGACTCCTGACCCCTCCAGGAGTATGGATTTAGTGAATAGCTCCCTTCTCAAAATTTCTCCTGCCTACAGCAGCCTGAGCACCCAGAGTTGGTGAGGAGATGATGTGAGTCCCTTCCCTAAAACAAAACTGCTATGCAGACTCTGGGTTGCTTCTTTGACTGGGGTACAAGCCTGTGATGGCAGTGAAGTTTTCCAGGAGCTGGGACTTCTGGTTGTTGCCTTGTTGGAGTTTACTGGAACTCTCGCGTTCACGCTTTCTCCTGCAAATGGGGTCCAGCTGAGGAGTGAAGATGGTAGTTACTGCCTCTCAGGTTTCTGAGTTTTACAAATTTCCTTTCTCTCTCTTGCTGAGTTCCAGCATTCTCCCAGGAGCATGCATCTCAAAATACAACTGTTCACCTAATGCTTTGGTTCCCTTTGTGGAAATAAAGGTGAATTCTGGTCACCTGTATTTGCCTATCTTTAAACAGGGGTAAAATTACTCTAAACTGTTTTTAGTCTCTTATAAAGGTAAATTAATACTAACTACATGGCCCAGTAATCACACTCCTATGAATTTGTATTTAAGAAAGCAAAACATATTTTCAAACAAAAACCTATGTATGCATAATATCAAAAATACTTGTATTGTTTCTAACAATGCAAACATTCTGCAACTTGGATTAATCTCAAAAGTATGATACAAGTGAAAAAAGTCAATCTAAAAATTTCACATACAGTATGAGCATATTTATTTGATCTCAGGAATACAAAAAGAAAAAAATGAGAAAAAATGAGAAAATGGAAACAAAGCTTTGTAAATAAGGAGGGGAAGAGGAGTTGAAGACAGGGGAGGGGAAAGGGGAAAAAGAGGAACTAAGATACATCATGTACTGGTACAAATTCCCCATGATGAATGTGATAATTATGCATATCTAAATTTTACCAATAAATTTAATTAGAGTGAAAGGGGGAAAATACTAGAGTGACTGAGAACAAATCAACAGTTTCCAGAGACTACTCTTACGAGGATTTTGTAACTAAAAGCTTATCATAAGGTTGTTTAGGAGTAAAAGATTTGTTCTGCAGTCTGATTATTTCATAGCTATATATTATATATGCATCTGTTAAAATTCATAAAACTAAGTATATACTACATTATGCCTTCAAAGGCTATCATGGCTCTCAGAAAAAGAGTGACTAATGTAGTTTCAATAATTTCCAGGTCACATTTTATGAAATGCAATTTTAAATAATATTGCAATTTATTATAAAAAAGTAATTCCTTGTGAAAAAATACCTTCCTCTAAAATATTCCAGTGGTAAGGCATTGAGGATCACATAAACCTAAGAAACTGATTAAGTATGTAAACATAAACCAAAAGTAGTGATTCTATTTGTGTTAATTTTTAGTGTTCCAAAAATCAAAATAAATACTATCCAATTTTACTCTAATGTATGTGATTTGAAAAGAACCTTATTTTTAAAATAATTTTAAACATCTTGTAAGCCTAAGTGTAACCTCATAATGAAATCTATTTGCTGGGCAATAAGTAAACAATAAAAAATTATAAATTATCTCAAATTTTAACACCTCTTACACTTTCTAGTAAATCTTAATTTCAACATATTATTCGTGTGTGTGGGTGAGTTTGTGTGTGGACGTTATTAAGTATGCTAATACTAGTCTCACCTTGTTGCTATGACCCAGAACATTAATTCATCCTTTCACGCTTCGCACAATATTTTTTGTCCCTTTAGATAGCTAAAATTTTTTTTTCACTTAGTAGAAATCCAACTTCACCTGCTACTATATCTTTATTTTCCTTTTTGTGACCCCACTCTTGCCCTCATTTTTATGGCCTCATTAGCAATAATCAGATTGTGGGTAATATTATTCCTTCCTGTAATTTTTCTTCTTAAATAATTTGAATATGTCTTTATTGCAAGAAAACATCTCTTGGGCCAGTGAGATGGCTCAGTGGCTTAAGCGCCTGCCTGGCAAGCGCGAGGGCCCGAGTTTGACTCCCGGAACCCACATACGAAAAAAGGGGCCGGTGATATCGCTCAGCGGCACGGGCGCCTGCTGGCACGCGAGGTCCTGAGGTCGACCCCCTGGTACCCACAAAAAAAAAAAAAAAAAAAGAAAACATCTCTTAATTATTTCTTACAGAGGCACAGAATATCCCTACCACATTGCTACCATCTATGCAATGTTGAATTAATCTGTGATGATTCATTAGTTAATTGGGTAATAATGCTATCTTTTCTTCCACTGAGATACCATTTAGTAAATCAGGGGAAAAATTAAGTAGTTGAAAAAATATTGCAATACTGATACTCAAAATCTTCATTAATGTCTCCCAAAATATGTTTTGATATTTAAAAGAAACAGGTGAACTTGGGAAGTTAAGCTGCTTGAGAGCTGACAGCTGCCCTGTCCTATTATAGAGAGATTTTCTCAGCTTGCTGGAATAAGCCCTGTAAATCAGCAGACTGACTTGTTCTTATTACATAGCCATGGAGCAAACTCTGAGGGGGAAGACATGTGTCAAATTCTAAGAGTATGCACATAGCACCCATGTGTCAGGTTCCTATTGTAGGACAGAAGACACCGTGGGAGCTAATGAGGAGTGGAACATTTCCATAGGTGTGTTTGAACTGATACAAATAAAGAACAGAGTCTTGAGTTGGGGAAAACCTGGGTTTTTTTTACAAATAAATATCTAAAAAATCTATAAGGCTTAAAAATGCCCTAGAGATAAATTAATAGCTGTGTTGCCTAAGATACTCAGCCTTATTCTGGTTTTACACCTACCATTAGTAGCCTGCTGATTTAGCAGTTGTTAGGATTTACTGCAGAGAAAAATGATCTCCAGATGTTTGACATCATGACATATTATTAATTATTCAATTTATTAATTATTTTAAAGATACTAAGTTCCTTGATAGTGGCAACTGTTGATGTTTGAATCATCTAATATCTTACTATATTGTACATAGAGTATACAGTAGTTTTTTTCTGAACAGATGCTATATATTGTATATAAGGTGTAATTTGCAGGAAATGAGTAATATAGAACATGTTTTAAATGTACAAATAAATTTTAAAAGTTTTTCTTCCTATTAAAATGTAAATATATCCCAAGTTATCACATTTTCATTCCAAAAGTGAATAACATCATGATGAAGGCAGACATAACAATATAATAGTTTTTCATAAGTGGACATATTGAAATAAGTTCTTTTGCAGGGACACTCAAAGAGGAATTGATTAGGCTTGGGATACATGAAATTTTGATTGGTTTACAATAATATTTTTCAGTTTTAACTGTTTCCTGGAACATGCAACTACTTTTGCCTGGAATCAAATTATCCAATACAGAGGCAGGGAAGTATGGCTGGTCACAAAATTATTTAAATTAAGACCAAAAATTAATTTGATCCCAGTATATGTTTGGATAGGCACAGGGGATTAATTTCAGTTTTCAGTTTCTTGCTTTCAGTTGTCCTCATAATTTTTGTGTTATTACATCATATCCCTCTCAGTTTTGTATTTCCATGACACTTGTATTGAATTTATTCTACCAATTGCTCAATGTTTAACATTTTACTTATTTTCCTCAGTGACTCACACTTATTATCTGAAAGGATTTCTCATGCTAATACTCTCAATTAGTAAATCTATTTTCTGAAATTCAAGTTATTATTGTATGGTATTTTTGCCTCTGTAATCTTGCTTTTTTGTATATTCTCAGTAATAAAATAATATTTCCTGATTTCATACATTTTAGTAATTTGCATGAGAGGATCATTTGGTTTATTAAATTGTTTATTTTTCTGTTTGTGCCTACTTTTTGAATATAATTATAAACTTATAATCATAAGTTTAGCTTTTATGAAACCGCACTTTTCATATACACATTAATATTTGCAATGCTATGTTGCAAACTCAGAATTGCCAAATTCATTATTGCTTCAAGACTTTATATTGTATCTGCCAAGTGTAGATCTAAAGATAACCTCTTTTTAATAATGAGGATGTTTATTTTTCCCCAGGAAAAAAACTGGAAAAAAAAAAAAAAGGGAGAACACAATGCTAGAGAAGAGATTACTTCTTCCAGCGTCTCCAAGTAGGAATAATACATAATAATTTGATCCTTTTTTAGTATCACTTACACCAATAGCATATTTAAATTAAATTATGCTGAGACATTGAAAATTTATTAAAATGTTAAACTAATAGTAGTTTGTGGAATTATTAAATGAAAATTATTAAATTTTATAAATTAAATTTTGTGTTTGAAATATAATTTCCCAATCTTGCAGCTTTGAATTATTTAATACATTTTTAAGTGCTGAGGCAGTAATAGCTAAAATATATATCTAAAAATACTCTAAAAAGTAGAACCCTCTAAATAAAAGATTCAATTAAAAAAAATGGGCCTCTGAAATGAACAGACACTTCTCAGTGGATCAAGTACAAATGGCCAATAAGTACATGAAAAAGAATCAATATCTCTGGCAAGTAGATAAACACAAGTTAAAACAACATTGATATTCTTTCTTACCCCAGAAAGAATGTCTATCATCAAGAAATCAAGTAATAACAAATGCTGATGCTGCTCCTGGCTAAAAGAAAAACATCTACATTGTTGGTAGGAACATAAACCTAGTTCAACCACTATGGAAATGAAGTACAAAGATTTCTCAGGAAACTCTAACTAGAAATTCCAGATATTTTTCTGAAAGTGTTAAAGGCATTGTATTACAGTGATACATACATACTGATGTTTATAGCAGCATAATTCATAATAGCTAAAATTTGGAAGCGACCTATATATCTATCAACAAATAAATGGAGAAAGAAAATATGGTATTTATACAGAATAGAGTACTACTGTGCCATGAAAGAGAAACTTGATTCATTTTTAAGGAAATGGATGCACTTTGAGACCATAATGTTAAGTGAAATAAATCAGACACACAAATTTAAATATCTCATGATTTCTCTTATATGAGAAAACCAAATATAAATAAAGAGAAAAGTAAAATGTAGATAATAGGAAAAAGTGAGATGATTTGTGAAGTGAAACAGTAGCTACGGTATTTTCCTATAGTAAAATCTACAACGTGCACGTATTTAAATAAACTGCTAGCAGTAGCTGGCCACACATAACACTAAAATTGTGTATCCAGCGAATCTTCATGGGGAAGGAATTAAGCATGAGAATGATGTGGACAAAATTCAAATAAAATAAATAGTCTTGCGCACACAGATGGTGGTAGAGCACCTTGGATTGAATTGTCGTATCTGTTCAAGCTGGGACAACTCAAAAGGGGTCAAAGCGAACTTCATGTGGTTTTGACATAGTTCAAAAAGTTCAGAGTGGTATTTGTAGGTGAGATGCGTGATTTTGAAATATCCCATTAAAAAACTTCAGACAATCTAAGAAATGTATTTGTTTTTATTTTATTTTTAAATTTAACTGATACATAGAAATATAAAATTGTACACACTCATAGGTTTCCATGAAATGTTTTATATGTATATGTTGTGTAAAATCTATCTCCTCAACTATTTATCATTTTGAGATCTTTGAAATCCTTTGTTTAGTTTTCTGAAATGTAAAATATTATAGTCACACAACTGTAGAATAACACAGCAGAATTTCTCACTCCTATGTTAAGTATAACTTTGTACCCATTTATCAGTATTTTTTCACTCCTTTCTTTCTTCCTCTTGCTACTTTCCTCAGGCTCCAGAAGCCACCATTCTACTCTCAAAATTTTAGGTTCTACATACGAATGAGATTGTGTGGTATTTCTCTTTCTGAAATAAGCCGCACATGGCTTATTTCAACTATTTTAATGATTAGCCTCCCCATCCATGAAGAAACCTATTTAATTTGAAAACTTGGAAGAGGCAATAAATATTTTTAAGGGAGGAGGTGAAACGATCTTATTTGATATTTTGAATATCACTATTCTGACATGAGTAAATTAAACTGGGGTAAGAATAGAACTAAGGAGAACAAAATAACTACATTTCAGTCACACATAAAGTAAGATAAAGACATTCTCTAAGGTATGAATTATCTAGCAAGAGACTATATTTTATTTGAGATATATAATTTTTTCAGCATTTTTTAATAACAGTCACAATATAGAATAAACCAAGGTTCATTCATGTATAAATGGGAAATGGAAAATATGGTAGCATACAATATTAAATATTATTCAGTTCAAATCTGAAATCCTGTCATTTTCATCAAAGCCAGGCACAGAAAGAAAACACAACATATTTTCATGTATTTGTGGAATCTAAAAAAAATGTATGTCATAGAGAAAAATGGAACAGTGCTCACTGGGAAGGGAAGGGGAGAGGACGGATGGAGAGATACAGATAGCAAGTACAAAAATATAGTTAGATAAGAGAAATCAGTTCTGGTGTTCCATAGTACAGCAGGGTAACAATGGTCAACAAAAATCTATTGCAAAATTTAAAATAACTGGAAAAGAAGGGCCCCAAATTTTTCATCACAGAAATGATGTTTGAGTAGATGAAAATGCTAGTTATTTTGGTTCAATAATTATACATTGTATACTTGGATCAAATTATTATAATATACCTCATAAAATATATCTATTTTACTTTTAAAATCTAAAAATGATTGTATATCAAGATAATATGTTAAGTATAATAAGAAAGAAGTAAAGGATACCTCTCAGTGTTAATAAGTGAAGAGCTGGTGGTATTCTTAAAAAATGGAGAATAGATGAGCACATGGAAAAGACATTAAAACTGAGAACTTTGTGGACTATATAAAATGGCTGTATTCAGTTCATAGGTAAATCTTGAGGAAGCTCAAATTAAATTACATATATTTTATTTCCATAATCTAGGAAGGCCTTCACTTCACCTTACTGAATAGCATTTGTACAGAAGTAGATAGCATTTATACAAAAACAGCATTTGTACAAAATCTTTAGAAGAGATAATTAGACCATTTACTACTCCATATAGATCATTATGTTTCTTAGTTCGGTGAAAAGATTATAATTTTTTTGGCTATTACATGGTTCTGGAGGTAAATAAAATACACCCCTCTTATCCACAGTGGGTAAATTTCAAGACTTCCCAGTAGATGTCTGCAATCATTCATGGCACTAATCTTTGAATACATTACTTTTTTTCTGTACTTATCTCATATTGTGGGTATAACTTTTGCATTTGACTTGGGACAGTAATAAAATATTACTTACATGGATTTCTTTTCCTTTTTCATAATTTCACACACAAAAGAAAATCATTCTTATCATAGATCTTAGCAACCTTATTGTCACACAATATTCTTTTCCTTAAATTGACATGCTTACCATTAAGGAAACATTCTATGGCTTTACTTTGGCATGGTGAAATTGCCAGTATCCCTCTTATATTCTTGGGATGTTAATGAATAAAGTGAGGGTTGCTTGGGTATGACTACTGTGAAGCAGTCAAGCTGATAACTGCAGCTGTTACTACTGGACAAGTAGTGTGTACTGAGTATACTGGAAAAGAAATTATTCACACCCCAGGTGGGATAGAACTGAATGGCCTGAGATTTCATCACACTATTCATAACAGTGTGTAATTTAAAACTTATAAATTGTTAATTCTGGAATTTTTTCACTTAATATTTTTAGACTGCAGTTGTCTGTGGCTAACTAAAATCACAAAAAATAAAACTAGATATGGGGAGTGGAGGCAGGGACTAATGTAAGTAGATTCTAAATAGATGTTTAAATTCATAGCATGAATCCAGAGCTAAATAAATAGATAAATAATTTTTAATCACTACCATGGTCATAATTCTGTTTATGAAGAAAATTTAAAGGTGAGATTTTGACAGAAGTTAACCCTTACGAGGTCTATAATTTTACACGTCAATAAATGCAAAAAAGGTTCCACAGGGTAGAGTACTAGTTAGCCATAGAAAAAATGAACTCATCATGTGTGACAAATGAGTGGAATTGGAGATCATTTTATTAAGTGAAATAAGTCAGGCACAGAAAGATAAGTACTGCATAATCTCACACACGTATGTAATGTAAATCAAGTTGGTCTCATATAAATTGAGAGTAGAATGTGGTTAATAGAGCCTTGATGAGAAAAGTTAATAAATGGATATTAAGTTATAGCTAGATAGGAGAAACGATTTCTGGTCTGAATTTGCATAGAAAGCTAATTATAGATAGCAATATAGATAGCAATTATAGATAGCAATAACATTTCAAAAAGCTAGAATAAAGGTTTATGAGAGTGTTTACCATAAAGAAATGAAGAATGTTTGAAGAGATGGATATGTTTAATCTGATTTAAATGTTATGCAATGCATATATATATTGAAGCATTACACATTTTAGTAAATGCTCTTTATTAATATGCATAATTTTATGTTTTACATATTAGTTAATAATAGATTTAAAATAAATAAATAAAAATTCACTATTGTAGGCATAATTTTAAGATGGTACCCTAGTTTCTACCACTTGGCATATACCCATGGCATAGATTTTTTCTGTTTTTTTTTTTTTTTTTTCTTTTTGTGGTCAGAATCTGTGAAGATGTTAGGAGAATCTCTAGATTAATTTATGTTATATTGCAAATGGCAATGTTACAGTCATTCAAGAGATTGTGTACACACATACACACACACCCCTCCAGTTTTGCATATCAGGGAGCTACAAAAAGTTAGAGAGATGTTCCTTTCATACCCTAATAAAAAGTAGAGTCGTACTTTCACACTCCATGAAGAATTCTTAATAGAATCCATGTGACTAAGAACTAAGGGTAGCCTCTAAAAGCTAAATACTGCCCCCTAGACAAAATCTAACAAGAATACAAATACATTACTCGTACAATGAAAAGAAATTAATTATACCAACAGCTGATGAACTTGAATGTTACTCTGAGCCTCCAATATGTATTGAAGCTCCAAAACATCTTGATTTCAGCTTGGTACCCTGAACAGAAGTCTTAGTTATATTGTACTCCAACTCCTGACCTTGGAGACTCTGAGATAATAAATCTGTGATGTTTTAAGCCAAAGTTTAAAAATATAAAACAATTTTAAAAGAAAAAGTACATATGTACCGAAGATTTTATTTATGTGAAATTGTACATATATATTTATATGTATTCAAACATGTGAAAAAGAGCATTAACCATCTTAATGTCATTTATCTTATGTGGGATAAATTCAAGTGTATTTAATTTGCAACAATTATTTTAAATCCTTGTATGTCCTATCTCATTCATTTTATAAGTATTCTTATTTATAGGCCTAACAGAAATTTTCTGCAATGACGTAAAGATGACTATTCAAAAAAACATTCCAGGGCCGGTGAGACGGCTCAGCGGCTTAAGCGCCTGCCTTGCAAGCGCGAAGGCCCGAGTTCGACTCCCGGAACCCACATACGAAAAAGGGGCCGGTGATATCGCTCAGCGGCACGGGTGCCTGTTGGCGCGTGAGGTCCTGAGGTCGTCCCCCCGGTACCCACAAAAAAAACAAAACAAAACAAAACAAAACAAACAAACAAAAAAAACATTCCAGCCTTTTTTACTCCTAATGCTATTTTAATCTGTTATCTTTTTAATTCAAATGTGTTCAATAATGTCTGATAGTTCTTTATAAATAGGTTGCTTCTAGATTATGATCATTATGAAAGAAAAATAAAAATTTGTGTATACTGTCATTGGGTAATAAATGTAGATAACTGAAACACTGTTGAAAACTATAAAATAAGAACAAGTGAAAATTTGTTCAAAATTCTGAAAGAAATTTTGTGAGAAAATTTTTAAAAATTAATATCTTTTTTGGAAAGGATTAAATTAATTGGAGTAAATGACAATGAGAAATGAGCATTTGAACTTTGAAATAAATATTGAAAAACATAAGATATTAGGTAAAATAATAAGAAAATAGGGTAGATTTGCATAATCATGATTTTTAATCACTACATGAGTTTTTCGATACTAAGAGTAAATTTTGATGGCTTTTCTTCTCTCAGAACTATTCCCAAACCTCCCTTTGAAATAAAGTAACATTCACTTTTCTAATATACTAATTTAGAACAAAAAGTTAATAAGTGGCAATTTTTGTGGCACTTATTCTTTCCCTCCATATCGAATGTATCAATAATAACTTTGAAAATTATTGAACATGTTTTCATATTCTTCAATGTAACAATCACAAACTAATATTTGGGATTTACTATAACACTAATCAGATCCAGTCTAGTCAATACTTGGGAACTTTCCTGAACATGTCCTATGTCTATCAGACACTTTTACTGTTGTCTTTAAGCAACTACTACAGTTTTCACTATTATGTTTTGGTAAATGAAAAGAATTGATAGGTAACTTCTTTATTTTGGCTTTTCATTTTAATACTCAAAATCTGTATCCACTTCTGATCCATCTTATTTTTCAAAAGAGAGGTTTAACAATATCTTGATCTCATATATTCTTTAAAAAACTTCCACAACCCCATTAAGATATGGGGTAATTCCTTTACTTAAATCTAGGCAAACCTGTGATTTGGATGTAGCCTAAATGATGTGAAAGACATGTAATTAGCAAGACATTCAACATTATTACATAACAGACAAAGCAGATTTTGTCTTACTTGATAGATTACTTGCTTTGGGGACTATTAATGTTTAATTAAGAAATACACTACCCTGAAAATCTCATGCTAGAGAGGCTATGTTTAGGCATTTGAATCAAGTAACAGGCCAGCTGAACTCCTCGAGGACAGACAGACATGTGAATAAACATCTTGTACAACCAATAACCTTGAACCTTCAGGTGACTGCAGCCACAATTTCTGACTTTATATAGCCTTGTGAGACCAAGTGAGAATTCCCCAACAAATCCATTCCAGAATCCTTGACAAAGAAAATCATGGACAATATTAAAGTTGCTAAAGTAACTTGCTTTCAGGATATTACATTTTATATACAGTAGTAAATAAAAAAACACCTACAATTTACTAGAAACTGTGAAATATCCAGGGAGTTTAAATCAGTTCTCAATTATCTTTAAAGAGAACTTCAATTTTACACATAAGTGTTTGTGATGACAGACAGGAAAGGCAAAAACATCAAGTGCAATCTCTCAGTTTAATATTGAGACAAGAGGTCAGAAAAGACAACAGTTTATTGGTAAATCAGGGAACACATGTTGATGAATGCCAGTAAAGTTTTTAAAAATACTTTAAAAATTTTTATATTTAGAGAGATTAAGTAACCAATGACTACTAACTGATTTTACATTTGTATAATTTATGAATTATTCCTATTTTCTTTCCCTTAGAAAACCAACCCCCATGTGACTTTCTTTTATTCTGAAATTCATGCATGGAGCATATATTTAAAAATTACTCTATACAAATTAACATATTAAGAGTAGTAGTATTAAATATGAAGATCTATCACTAAGGAGTGAGTTTATTATTTCATGTTAAATATATTTAAATCAGATATCATGCAAGAAACATAATTATAAAATTATATAATTATCAAAACGTTATCAGAGAGTTATATTTAAAAATTACTACAGAATAAAAAGGAAATCTGATAAAATAAAATTTCACATTTTTTAAAGCTAAAATTAGTATTTGAGGTGGGTTTTAGTTGAGTTTTATCAAATATTGGTTGCTTACAGGTTTTCAGAGATCATGCTAAACACAGGCTTCGGAACTACAGCTGTACGGAGGTGAGGGTTTTGTGTGCCGGAATATATTATGCCCATGTATACAGACAGGAGAAATGACGAAGACGGATTAGTGTAGCATGTGGCCACAAAGGCAAGTGGGAATTATCAGAGACTAATCACGGTCGAAGTACTTTTCAGGAATATGAAAAAGCCATTTTCCTGCTCCACTAGTAATAGCACAGGGCCTCCAAATTTGGGTTTTGCTTTCTTAAAATGTATTCTTGCTTTCTTTTTTTTTTTTTTTTTTTGTGGGTACCAGGGGGTCGACCTCAGGACCTCGCGCGCCGGCAGGCGCCCGTGCCGCTGAGCGATATCACCGGCCCCTTTTTTCGTATGTGGGTTCCGGGAGTCGAACTCGGGCCCTCGCGCTTGCAAGGCAGGCGCTTAAGCCGCTGAGCCATCTCACCGGCCCTATTCTTGCTTTCTTAAAAAGAATTCCTGCTCATTTACTGTTGTTTTAGACTTTTCACAATAGATCAATTTTTATTGTGAATATAAGGTTGTGATACTGTGTTTAGCTATATGATAATGATTTTCACCACTCAAGCAGCTAGATTTGAATTCACAAGCAGCACTTAATACCAAATCTATTTGGTCCAAACAAATTACTCGAATAAGCATCTAAAAGATAGGCATGACACAGGTGCAAATTATATATTCCAGCAAGAAATGAATGAATATTTCATGTATCTGAGGTATTGTATTTACAATTCAGTGAGTCTATGTCTGAGAGTTTCATCTGAGAAACATTACTTTTTATAGAATGTTTCCTTTTCAACAAATAACTCATTCATAGTGACTGAAAATCAGGTGATGGGTTAATTTAGCAAGTCAGTCATTCAGGCATTTTAAGGGGAATACTTGCTCTGTCCCTGATACTGCACAGAGCTAGTGGGAAAAAGAACCTATACTTCATCTATTTTTCTTTTGCGGTAAAAATATACAAAATTTACTCAATAATATGAAGCCTGCCTTTCCAACACAAGAGAAATTAGCCAAATGTTATCTTCACACAACTGGAAAGCTCCAAGCAATAGAGCTAAAATTGTAATCTTGTTGTTTTATAGATAAAATATTTCTCTGATCACTTATACATGAATTCACAAAAATATGATTTTGACAAATTTAATTAATTCCATTCTCTCACACAGTGACACATAGGTTTATATGAGATAGACCTTAATTTTTAATCCCAGTGTCTAGAAGTTTACTGCAATTAAGAAGTGGCTAATTTTGTATAATAAACCTCTCCACTGAAGGTACATTTTAACAAGTGTAAGTGCCTAATGACAGGATTTTCTGGCATCAGAAATAGAGAAAAGAAAGAAAGAAAGAACCTATTTCACAGCATAAAAATATAATTACTTGATTTTGGGTATTTGAAAAATACATATTTGACTGGCTTTTTTTAGCTGGGAAATACAACTGAGATGCTAATTCTGCTGGTCTTCTATAAAGGTGCATAATGGCCTGAGAGGTCCAGATACGTAGCCACAGTGAGGGATGTCTTAGAAGCTTTCAGAGCTCATGTGTCTATCCTTGTCTCATTGAATCCCAATTTTCCAAATACATCAAGAGGAAGATACAGTTTTGAATTTTTGTTTTATATTACAAATATAATACAAAATCAGATATAAATATTCCCTGATCTCTCTTCTTGTACAAATAATAACATGCTATAGTGTGACAGTGGTCACAAATGGAAAAGTTCTGGAATTAAAAGAAGACAGCCATGTTATTGACTCTCTGGTTTCCTAAAAGTGAGCTAAATATAATATATCCAGCCAGGGCAAACTTTCTACTCACTTGATGTCTATTAATCCTTGTAAAAATTCTTTAAATATTTAGGAAACTTTTACTGAGCAGAATTACTCATTAGGGGGGAGAGTGAAAATGGGGCAAGTTAAGCATTGTAGGAATGACCGTAGTCAGAGTGAGGACTATCGCACATCAGGGACAGAAACAAGCTCAAAACAACATGGTTTACTCAGAGTTCATTTACATATATATTAAATGTATATTGCTCCTTGGGAGATAATTACAGTTTTCAATATTTATAGTTTAGAATCAATGGCAACATCCTTGCTTTGTATGGTGCCAGGGCAAAAGTGCTAATTAGGTTGAGTATTCTCAAATTAGTCTTATTTGACTGACTAGCTAGAAGATAATTGGAATATGTATGATAGAATGAAAGCATTTATACTTGTGAGATATCTAATATTGAAACAGTGAAAAACAAGAAATAAGCAGGGACAAAGACTGATAGTGCTGTGACCTACATTTTTGTAGCAACACTAGCATATTCATACCTATGAAACACACATTACTCACCACTTACAATAAAAGGACCATGATTATGCATTTCCTCTAAGTTCCAAGCACTCTAAAAGTTAGGATTTTATGGTAAAATCTGGAGTTATATATAACTTTGTATTTAAATATTACCCCTACCACTTACTACATGGTGTTGGATAAGTTGCTTCCTTTTCAGTGTCTTAGTTGCTTCATATGTGAAATGGAGTTATCACCAGTAGCTACTTTATATTTTTATTCTGAAAATTAAATGAACAAATTCCTTAAGGAATTTATCATTCAACTTGGTAGACAGTAGTGCTGAATTAACGTGACCTCATAGTGTTAGCCTCTAAAATACATTCAATTTTTTTTAATGTTTGTCTTATTGATTGTATTTATTACATGCTTGCTTGTTCTAATTGGTTTTCTATAACCATATCACTTTAGTAAATAGGAACAAAAATGAATAATCATTATATACTCTTTTGTTATTAGGAAACCATTAGAAATTTAATTTATAACTATTGTGATACTTTCCTAAGTCTTGAAAACTTCTGAAGACAGTCATTGCTATACAATAATGATTGTTATAAACAATAAATGTGGATACCACACAGGAAATCTATGCAAGATGATTCAATATGATTTTAGACAAGAATATTATGTTATCTACTTTGAGAATATGACTATATGCATTTCCACAGATAATTTTCTTTGAGGGGGTACTGGGAATTGAACTCAGGACCTTGCGCTTGCCAGGCAGGCGCTGTGCTGCTGAGCTACATCCCCAGCCCCAAGAATATAACTATATGCATTTAATTGTAATATAAAATTGGAGAAATTAGTGTTAGTAACAGATCTGTGTTTGAAAATAGCTGCAATAGAAATTTAAAAAAATTTTATCAATTTTAGGAGAAATGTGGAATTTGTTAGAGATCACGGAAGATCAGTAACTCTTATTAAAGACACATATAAAACTGTGAAGTAATACACAGACAATTTAAACTCTTTAAGTAAAATCAGGGTACATTTTTAATGCAGATACCTTTATAAGAAGAAACCGATCATATGGACGCTAGCGGTAACTGGCAGTTGACTTTTAGCTAAGATGGGAACATGAGCACAAATCATTAGAGGAGACCACTTCATTCTACTGTGGAGGCAAAGGACTCCCCAGCCTCACAACACAAACTCATAAACTCTGAACAACAGCTGATGGATAACAATGAAACTGGAACGATTCAGAGCGTATGCAGCAATTCATTCACCACAGTAAACAGTTGGTACTTTATGATAAATTAAACAGCATAGAGTCTAGGGAAAAAAAGTTCTGAGGAACTCTGCTAAGGAGATCCAGTTCGAGTGTCTGACAGTGGACTTGCTGTGAGAAAATAAGGCAGACTCCACACCAAGCAGCAGGAGGACTCAGCCATTTTCTGCAGAACCCAATTGCTTCCCTACTCTGTGTGGCAATGTCTTAGAAATAAGGCTTAGCAGTAAAAGAATACGTAATAAAAGAAAATAATGCCCAGTGCTATTGGTCAATAGAGAAAATACTAAGCAATCTACTAAAACTAAAAAAAAAAAAAAAAAAAAAAACCTAGGTAAATATCCTACAATAGTATGAATTTTAAGTGTATATTACCTACAGATTATGAGAACTATAACGTGAACACAGTATGAAAATCACTAAAATACTTAAACTTCTCAGGCAGACAAACTAAATCAGCTTCTACCAATAGTTTTGGTGCTTGCATTGAGAAGACAGGAACATTGAGACGTGAAAACCTGTGCATGTGAAATTTTGGATGTAATAAAAACAGATGAATACATAGATGAGTGATATAATATAAAATAAACACAGACACAATTTATTTCATAAAAATGGTACCGATAATTTTATCAGTAAGTTTCTTTAAACAAATACATTCTACTATAAAATATCACCACATATAAAATCATATAGTCATATATTAATATCACTGTGACAAAAACAAGCAAGAAAAATAATGCATAACTATGGCAAAATTCGAGTCGGGTGTTTAAAATAGAGCTAAATTAAAAGAACCTACTGTAATTAAATTACAGTAGAATAATAAAGACCTATAAGAAACACAATCTATATTTTTAAAGGAAATACTGGGGAAAGATCTGTCCTATCAGTTTTAACGACATAGAACAGAGTCATAATAATATAAAGAAAGGAAAGGGGAATAAAAAATTATTGAGATAGAAATGATATCTCAGATACCAACCATGTTGTCCTCGCTGATTAGAATTTAAATACAGTAATATTTTATACCTGGTGCTAGAGACAACTTTCACATAGAGAAAAAACTGAATGACAATTGTCTTAGTGTGTTTTGTGCTATCATAACCGAATAACCTGACCCTGGATAAACTGTAAAGAAAAGATCTCAGAATTATTTAGATAGCAATTCTGGTGGCTGGAAAATCCGAACAGCAAGGTGCTGGCGTCTGGGGAGGGTGTCCTGGCAGCCTCACACAGGTTAGGGAAGCCAAAGGTAAAGAGGACACCTGGAAAAGAGAGCAAACGTCTGAGGTGGCCTCATTTTGCTCTTTCTGTAACTAATCCATTCTCAAGAGACCAAGCCACGCTCACAAGACGGACACTAATCGCTTCTGTAAGTGACGCTACCATGACCCAGAGCACGGGTTTAAAGACGCAAGCACCTCCAAGCTGCTGCTCGGGGACCAAGCCTCAGCAGGAGTTTTGGCAGGGATATACCACATTTAAAACACAGAAGCTATTCAAATTTTTATAACACTTATACATGAAAAGTGAAGAGAGTAAAAGAAGTTAAAAATTTACTATTGAAAAATAAAATAATTCAAATATAAATATTTACTACATATATATATGTGTATATATATATATATATATATATATATATGTATATTTTTAGAATCTGTGTGCCATAATAGTATGGGGATTTTTTAAAAGGCTGTATGAGCAGGATACATAAATACAAGAATAAATTATTAAGCAAACAAATATAATTTATTTGATTTTATTGAATTCCATATTTCTTTACAAAAATAATGTCTAAGTAAAAACCAACAGCTAATTGATTGAAAGCTCTATATAAAATAAACAGTAACCAAAGAAAAGTGACTGGAGATATTCATAAATCACTCAGAACACAACAACAACAAAAAGAATATGGATAGATAATTCTCATAATCGGAAACCTGAGTGATAGCCAATATATAAAGAAATTTTCAAATAGTTAGGAAAGAGAGAAGTAAAATTTAAAGCAACAAGGAGGTAACATTTCCCCTATCACACTTGTAGAATTTCAAAATTAACTGATGCCAGTCTTATAGATGACTTTCTATCACTGTGAGCATATTCAGTTAGCTCAAAGCATGTCATAGTTCTAATGTACATACACAGAGGGGAATTAGAGAAAGCGATGAATGTCAGAAGAGCAGAAACACTATGAACTACCTTAGTATTTGTTCTACCACAGTCTTTGCTACAGCCCTCAATGATTACATGCAAAACACATTAACTCTCACTCAACTCCCAAATGCAATGCCCAGTTTAAGTCCCAATTTAGCCAAACTGTAGACTCTAGTTAGTCAAAACACTACTTTAGGAACTTTATAGATATAATGGATATCTAAAATCAGGAAACTTTAAATAAAGGAGATTATACTATATTTGGTCCTGATTTGATCAGCTGTCCAACTTGGAAAGCAGAACTGAAATTTGCATATGGAAGAAATTCTGCCAATGCAGCTTTAGGGGGTGCCTGAGAATCCCACCATTCCTGTGGAAAGTGGCTTTATCTAAAGTCTCACACTAACAGCAGCTAATTTCGCGCTATAATTGCATGTATGCACTGCACACACACACATACTTACACAGCCCACTGGCTCTGTTTTTCCAACTCATACTCAGATTCTTATACTGGAGCATTAGCTGAAAGATCAAAACCTTTTTACCTAAACCATTTAGGTTTTGCTAAAACTTTAAGTTTTAAACTAGTATATATCATTCCTGGGACAAATTCCTTAATTTTTGAACTTAAGGAATTAAAGTGGCAAGCTCTGTTCCTAACACAGAGAGATATGGAATAACTGCACAGGTTTAAGTTGATAAATACAGTGAATGAAAAGGTATTTCTTCCGGTATCCACTTTAGCTGTTAACTGAACAGCAATTTGTTTTCTCTCTTCTCTCTCTCTTCCTGTTTCTATTTTTTTCTCTCTCACTCTCTGATGCATCCTCAATTGGAGAATTCTATTTTGAATTTGTCATTAGACTTAACCTTACACTTTATCATATTTTATTGATCTTTATTTATCAGCAGCCTTTTATTTTATTCTATTGTTTGGGGTTTTAGGTACAGGTTAAAATATTTTATAAATTTTAAATTATTTTTCTTTCTTTTTTTTTTTTTTTTTATGGGTACCAGGAGTCAACCTCATGACCTCGCGCTTGCCAGCAAGCGCTTGTGCCGCTGAGCGATATCACTGGCCCTTTTTTTCCCTTTATGTGAGTACCGGGAGTCAAACTCAGGACTTCATGCTTGCCGGGCAGATCCATCTCATTGGCCCTAAATTATTTTTCTATTTCTTATTCACTTTGTCAATCCAAGTTTCTGAAAGAGAAACATATAAATGTGTTTATATTGTCCTATAATAAAGCCTGAAATCTAATTCTTAAATTCTGAAAAAATAAAAAGAGATCAGGTAAATATGCAAAGAAGACAACAACATCTTTTTACGTGACTTACAGTCTTAGGATGCATGCTCCAAGCAAAATTAATGAACTAAAACAAACAAAAAATAAATAATAATGTAACATTACACAGAATATCTGCATCAACAGTTTTCCAACTAGACAGTATAACAGAAATAAATATTTCTGAAATAAATACAATGTAAAGTACACTCAAGGAACACAGCATGTTCCAGTTTAATCAATAAAGTAGAAACACAGTGAGATTTGTTATTGATAATTTTAAAGAGTTTATAGAACTTCACTTTCGTGAGAGTGTTCTATAGAATTTTAACATCCTTGAGAAATAACAGGGATGAGGGAAAGAAGGTTCTCATCTTTACAAACCTTGGACCATCTTGAGGGAATCAAACTCCAGAAATGAAGGCTGAATCAATTTCATGTTTTACAAGTAAATAGAAATGTACTATAGTTCTTTCTTTTTTGTCAATTTGCTCAGTTTAGAAAATGTTACAGTATTTACTCCGGGATTGAAAAAGAAAATAGATAAAAGCCAGAAAGATTCAACAGATTGGAATTGCAAGAGGTCTAAACCAAAGTGTACCCAATGTTTTAAAAGGTGCTGGAAGGTTGGGCATGGTGGCACAAGCCTATAATTCCAGCACTCGGGAGGCTGAGGCAGGAGGATTGCTGTGGGTTCGAGGCCAGCCTGGGCTACAAAGTGAGTTCAAGGCCAGCCTGAACTCTATAGTGAAGCACTGTATCAAAAAACAAAAAACAAAAAACTAAGAAACAAACAAAAAACGGTGCTAGAATTGTTGTGAGAATCAGAAAAATAAAGACACGATCTTTTGAAAATCTCACAGCTTGCCAACGCTTGTTGACTTCTTTGAAAGAGTACCAGCGCACACAGTATGTGCAGTGTAATATACTTTCCTACCAACATTCCTTCTCCCTCTTTCTCTCCCCCACTTTTAATTTTTTTTTCTTTCTTTCTTTCTTTCTTTCTTTCTTTCTTTCTTTCTTTCTTTCTTTCTTTCTTTCTTTTTTTTTTTTTTTTTTGGTGGGTACCAGGGGTGGATCTCAGGACCTCGTGCGCCAGCAGGCTCCCGTGCTGCTGAGCGATATCACCGGCCCTTTTTTCCTATGTGGGTTCCGGGAGTCGAACTCAAGCCCTTGCGCTTGCCAGGGAGGCGCTTATGCCGCTGAGCCATCTCACCGGCCCATTTTTTCTCTTTCTTGCATGCTTGCTTGCTTGCTTTTTTTTTTCTTTCTGCCTTCCTCTCTTTCTTTCTTCCTTCAAATTTGCGTTGAGGCAAATTTATTCAAATTTATCTTGAGAAGTAGAAAGTTTTATTGTCACATTTTAATTGTGAGAAAAACACATGATCATAAAATTGAATTCAAAAATATAGATTTATTCAATATTTAAGAAAATGACTGGAATCTGAAAAAGAAATGCATATATCCTTAATTATTAGGTAGAGAACAAAATCAAGGGAAAACCACACAATTAATATTTCCAAATCAGATAGTCTTAAGAGACCAAAGGAGTAACTATATTCTCCCACAATTTGCTGTATTAATGTGGTGTTTTTTAGTGACACACTATAATAAGCTAAGAAAAATCTATGAACAATCACAGTTTTGAGTCCATATAATATCATTCCCCAAGCTTAACTTGCCCATTAAATTATTAGTAAATGTATTTGTTATTTTACTTTTATATTTTAATAGCTTCTATTTCTATTTTAACTTCTTCTTTACTGTTCAAATAATAAATAAATGTGAAGCGCATTAATACTTTCCCCAATATTGTTCCAGATCCCATAAAAGTCAACGCTTATGTAAAGTATGTCCTTCTACACGGTTTGTTATTTTCAGGAGCTTTAATCTCCTAATGTTCTAATATCAAGTTACTACAACCTTAGTGGCTGGAATGGCATAATTTTATTATCTCATAGTTTTGTGTATCAGAATCTGGATATGTGTCTCACTGACTGAAATGCATTCTCTTTTAGAGGTTCTAGATAGACTCTGTTTCCTTGTCTTCCCAGATTCTAGAGGCTACTTGCACTCCCTGGCTTACAGTTTCCTTCATCTGTCTTCAAAGCCAGCGCCAGTGTGTTTAGTTTTTCTCACGCTACCATCACTCTAGTTTTCTAAGTACTAGAAAAAAGATTTCTTCTGTTATTTTTTTCAGATTCCAATAGTAGAATAGGTTCTGAAGGACAGATAATCCAAAACAGTTCCTCCATCTCAAACCGACTTGATCCATGACTTTAATTACATCTGTTTTCCAGATCTGGCAACATGCAACTTCTGTCTCTTCCCAAAAGTTAAAATGACCATGAAAGGTCTTGAATCTATTCAGAACTTTGAGGCAGCTACAGGACCACACAACTAAAGTAACTTTCCAGGACTGCTTCAGAAAGTGGCAAGCACAATGGTACAAGGAAAAGGGAGTATTTGAAGGGGAGTAATGGCAATGTCAGTTTTATTGTAATAAAGTTTTAAAAAAATATTTAAATTGTACATTATTTTTCAATCATGTCTTGAATATAATGAAAGAAGGAAAGTTGACATTGAAATGTGTATGTGTATACTCTATATATCCCATGAGGCTACAATCTGTGAATGCAATTTTCTTCACTCAATTTTTTCCTCTCAGATGGAACTCTATATAAGTAAACAAAAAATAGCATTAAGCACAATTTGTTCCTTTATATATTAATTATGGAATAAAGCAAGCTTATCAGAGGAATTCACTGTAATTAGAAATATGACCCAAGTTATTTTTTGTCTTTGTAATTGCATGAGTCTCTTTTCGTAAGTTCTATCTACTGACTCTGACCTATTTGTTTCTTGGACAAAGATATAGAGTCAGTTTTTCATATTTCATTATATTATTTTTCTGTTTCCCTTTTGAACACATTCATGGCTATATTTGGCCATGTTTATGCTCTGCACACATGTTTTAGAAAAAAATTAGAAGTTGTACAAAGTCCTGGCATGCCCTTATTAAAATATATAACTTTGAATGTTTAAAATGATGGTATATATTTTTAAGTCATGACAAAGTTTTCCTGACCTTTAAATTTCTCACAGTAGGGCCGGTGAGATGGCTCAGCGGCGTAAGCGCCTGCCTTGCAAGCGTGAGGGCCCGAGTTCGACTCCCGGATCCCACATACGAAAAAGGGGCCGGTGATATCGCTCAGTGGCATGGGTGCCTGTTGGCGCGCAAGGTCCTGAGGTCGACCCCCCGGTACCCACAAAAAAAAAAACAAAAAACAAACAAAAAAAAAATTTCTCACAGTAGAACCATATAACCTCAAGACATCAGAATGAGCTGTAGGGGCCGGTGAGATGGCTCAGCGGCATAAGCACCTGCCTGGCAAGAGCGAGGTCCTGAGTTCGACTCCTGGTACCCACATACGAGAAAAAGGCCGGTGATATCGCTCAGCGGCATGGGCACCTGCTGGTGTGTGAGGTCCTGAGGTCGACCCCTGGTACCCACACACACACAAAAAAAAAAATGAGCTGTAGATTTAATCTATGACAGTATGACTCCACTGAGCTTTGGAAAATTTCCATTTGTCCTATTGTCAGCTTGAAACGAAGAATTTCTTGGGAGGCTGAGACAGGAGGACTGTGGTGAGTTTGAGGCCAGACTGGGCTATGTAGTGAGTTCAAGGCCAGCCTGAACTACATAGAGAAACCTTGTCCCCAAAAAACAAAACAAAACAAAACAAAACAAAGCAAAACTTGAATTAGATCATTACAGAATATAACAGTACTGTGAGTGGAGATGAATTGGAGGACAATTCATTCTCACATCCTCTTTCTCTGCCTCAAGGCCATGTAGGAGAGCTCCTAAATGGGTAAGAATGAGGATATAATTCAAGTCTGCTTATATGTTTGGGGTTTGTTCATTATCTTCAAATACAGAAACTTTCAGTATATTTCATTTGTAATGAACTTAGAAATACAAAAATTAGATAAAGATAAAAGGAAGAAAAACAAGTGCTACGAAAAATGTATAGGCAAGACAGTAAGCTAGAAAAGAAGCATGCATATATAGGATTGGCACTTGTGCTATTACATGTTAGATTATATTTAACAAGCAGAGAAGTGAAACAAACATGGTAGATTGAAAGAATATTATAAACACATGTTTTGAGTGATGGGTAATCATGTGTCTACTTTTTGGAACACAAATTGAGTCAGATTGTACGTTTAAAGGAAAGTGTTGAGATACAAGTCTGAAGTCTTAGGAAGTAGTTAGAAGGCACAATATAGATAGCAATCTTGTACTGGAGTATACCAGAAGCAAAAATATAAAAACCACTGGAGACGTCTGTGTGGCCATATGACATTGATGAAAGTGAAGAAAAGAAGGAGTGTTTGCTCATAGAGCAAAACATTAAGGTAAAAATGTCTGCTCTGTATAAAAAGCAAATGTGCCTCATAAAAGAATTGTAGAGCAGAGGAATGGGAATTGATGCACCAGAGGGATGACAGGCGACTCTGGCGACAAACTGCCTGTGTGCAAAGCTTTGCTCCAGCCTATCCTTGCTGACGGTAAGCAAATTAGTGAGCACTCCAAATCCCATTTATTTGTTACAAAAGTGGGTTGAAGATAATATTAATCCATAAATTGTTGCGATACTTTAAAAAAGGATGGTTAATTCTATAAATAAAGCATTTCTGGCACATAGTAGTTTGTAAGTATTATGTAGTATTTACAGTTTGATTATCACTATTCATGCTGCTGTCTGCTTAACATCATTAGAGGAAAAGACCACCACACCACTTCTCTGCTTTAGTGACCCACATTCATACAACTCCCTTGCAGATCTCATCTACTCAACTGATAACTTATTGGAGTACATTTACTATATTACCCTCATCAGTGTCGATCACTTTCTATGAATGTAGGGCACACTCGTAAAATAACGATAAAATAACGATAATGTAAAATAACGATAAGTTCTTGAAGGCTGTAATTTTAAAAATATTCATTTCATTGGTTTTGTTCAAATAAGAGTTCATTGTCCTTTGGCATCCTAAAACAAAACAAAACAAAACAAAACAAAACCCCTTTGAAGACTCTTTCTCCAGTGAAAATAAAGCCTTTATTTACTTAATACGTATTCACTTTGTGCTCAAATATGCTTTCCTAATAGACCCATGTAATTTGTCTTTAAAACTTAACTCTCCTTCATTTCTCTAGTGTATTTAAATGAAACAAAATGTTTAGTCACTAGCTTGGATAAACAAACTTTCTCAAAGTCATTTATGATAAATATATTGAACAAATAAAAATCTTTTCTCTTTTTGAAGTGCATTATAGTAATCAGGATAACTTTAAATATGACTGACATAATCACACTGAAATATCCTGACTTTTTTCTCTACCTATATTCCCTGTCTCTCAGATTATGTACATAAAAGCTATTATATAGTGCATTAATCTTTCCCCACCTGAATCTAAAATGCTAGGCTCCTATCACAATTGGCTTCTGGCAGCAATAATAAGGATACAAAGAAAGGATTAGGATAATAGGCTGAGAGTAAGAGACTGGCAAACTAAACATCAAGAACTAAAACTCCTATTTATTTTTATATGTTGGCAATAACAGTTGGGAGACCAACAAAGAAGATAGGTGAGAAACAGTTTAAGCTGCAATACAGACACATAAATAGAAAGTTTTTCATACTATATCTATATTAAATGTGATTGGAAATTTTCCATGTAGTGCTAACTTGTGCAGAAAATATACTTTGAAATGTTTCCTTTTAGAATTTCATCATAATAAGTTTATGAACCCCTCAGGCAATACATGCTACGATAGAGGTGTGATAGTTTTTTTTTTAATAGAGTAGTAAATTAAATAAATGTGCTAGGTACATTTTTCTAAATTTTATAATTTTTTATCATTTATACCATAAATCTAAAGAAGTTGCTTAAATATCATTCCATTTACATAGAAATTTGTTAATTTCTGTGATGATTTTCTCCAGATTTTATTATGAAGCAAGGGATTTTCTGCCCCTCTAATGCAAAAAGCTAATTGCACACACATACATGCCATTCTTCAGAAGTTATTATCTATAGTAATTTATTTTATTTTTCATCTGCTTGTCTGATGTACATAGATTCAAATGTCAATGGGTTTGGGGGCTCATTTTGGAGTATTTCTATTGTCGAGTTGCAGGAGGAGACCATTCATTCCCTTGAATGACAATTACGATAAATAACAGTTCTTATTCAAAATCTCTCAGAAAACTTCTCTCAAAAATAATATCTATGTCATCATTTTCTAGTCATATGTTAAACTTCAGGCAATCCCTTACATTTTTGCAAATACATATTCAAATTTGGCACAGATAGGAGTTGATGTAGATATAAATAATTAAAAGAAGTAAATGCACACTGCCTTACTATGGAATATTTCAGTGATGTATTTTTCAATTGGATATAAAATTGAGGTATGCATCAATTAACATTTTTATAAACAGAAAACTGTACAATCATGATTTTACAGGACATCTCATTGGGTAAGATGTCCCAATGACAAATTTATCTAATTTTATATTTTAAATATTTGCAATTATTTTATTTTCCAGTATATCTCAATAAAGTTATTTGTTTATTTAAAATACTGAACAGAATAATCTCTAACTATGAACCTAATTCAAGTTTTTCTGATTGTTATTAGTCCAGTGGATAACTTGTCAAAAGATTGTTTCTTTTTACGTGAAATAGTGGAAAAGTGACACTTGTAGGAAACTATTGCACTTATTCTTAAGATCATCAATAATCAGTTAATTGTTACACTCTAGACTGAGCAAACCATTATGCTAGGTAATTAATTCACATGTATGTTTAATTAATAGATTCATTTACTATCACAAACTGAAGACATCTTAGGTACAAAGCACTACGTTAGATGCTAAAGAACATTTTCTAAAATAGAGGGTAACGCTTGTCCTACAAGTGCTTATAAACTAATGGACTGTTTCCTGAAGATACTTCTCTATATTTTAAACATAAATGTCATCACTAATACTAATAAAGAAAAATTTTCTTAACCAACTTCAACCACAAGTGACTCTAAAAGCAGAAATGGACAGGTTAGAGATGAAATATGAGGTGTCCAGAGAAGGACTGAAAAATGAACTAGTGGACTAAGTTGAAGAGAAAATAGGTTTTAGACATTTATCTAAATCAGTAATGACTCCTGCTCTGGATTAAGCCTACCTAACTTTATTTTAAAAGCCATGAGGTCATATGCACACAACAATGAGAGCATAGCTTTAGCCAAAGGGTTACTCTACTCATCTATAACTTTGTAACGAAGAACAGTAGATCAGATATACTCATTACCTGCATTTCTTCCCTTCTACCAGGCAAGAGCACGAGCTGCTTTAGAAGCCAGAGCCAGTCAGTTCGGGTTAGAAGCCTGGCTCATCACTTACTGATCTGGTAACCTTGAGAAAGTCATTCAATATGTCCAGTAATAATACTAAGTTAAGGCTAGTACTGTTGTCAAAATAAGTAAGTTATTTGATGGGAACCCGATATGAGATGTGAACTAAGTATCACTATTTTTGTAATTATTACCATGAGAACCCAAGGCTCACAGGGATGCATGATTAACTTTCTCTGCAGTGCAGAGGAGGACAATAAAAAGAAGGACACGGACCAACAATGGCTAGCAAGGTCTGAGTTCGAAAGAGGTAAATGTTGTGACTGCATTTATTTTCTTCTGTGAAAAAAAAAAGGTAATACATCCTAAAATTCAATGGAACCTACATTGTATCATAGAAGCATATTTCACAGACACTCTTTGTTTTCAGAGAAATATTAAACTAAATGAAAACTTGATATTTTTAAATTAAAAGATACTTTTTCCACAGAGATGTTACAACATGCATCTTAATTTTTCTGGGGTATATATAATTGATGTAGTATAAAAAGATCTTATTTCGATTTCATAGAAAGAAAAGTTAACAAACAAAATTCTCTAATCTTCTTTGTTCACTGTATTAAAAGAGATAAACCTAAATTCTGCAGTGTCAAGTCTGACCGGTCAGCGCTCACGTGGGCTTCTCGTATCTCAGTGCGACAGCTGGAAAGGTGAGTTTCCCTCTCTGTAGCTTCCCACCATTTTGCATATGGCAAAAATTAATGTATTTCTTATTTTGCTTTTTCTTTATGAAGAGTGAATAAAACACTGATGTCTCTTATCTAGAGGACTAGTATTTTTTAACCAAAGTATCTTTCTTCAAAAGTCAGCTAAATTAGCTGGACACTAATCACTATCTCTATTTCTATTTATTTATTTATTCGTATCCATTTTTTAATGTCACATCAAAATTGACATTTTCTGAAGTAGTCATATTTCAAATACATTACACTCAGTAATAAATAATTGTTGATCACAGCATACAGTAGTAAATACATTTTACTAAAGAAGAAAATTACAAACTTGTAATTTCACTGTCATTCGGGGAAAAAAAGTAAAATATACAGCTAAAAAAATTCTTCCAATCTTTCTATATAGTTTTTCTTTTCATACTGCCCTCCATTGTTCTTCTCTAAAGTGATTACCTTATTTTAAAAAATATTTCTAACCTAATGTTTGGCATTTTTGAGTATAATCTTTGAGCAAAATTTCAACAGTAGGGCCGGTGAGACGGCTCAGCGGCTTAAGCGCCTGCCTTGCAAGCGCGAAGGCCCGAGTTCGACTCCCGGAACCCACATACGAAAAAGGGGCCGGTGATATCGCTCAGCGGCACGGGTGCCTGTTGGTGCGCGAGGTCCTGAGGTCGTCCCCCCGGTACCCACAAAAAAAAAATAAATAAAAAATAAATTTCAACAGTAGACTTAATCTGTACAGCCTTTCAAAATGTAGAAACGAATATTTTACCTTGTGTGTGAAATGATTTGAAAGTCAAATCACAATGACTTTCATTACCATATTTAGTTGATTTATAGTTTGTACAATGTAAAATATGCCCTGAAGTGTTCAGTTTCATGAGATTTGACAAGCATATGGTCCCAATGCACTACCGCCAAAACAGAGACAATATTTCCATCACTCGGAATGTTTCCTCCTTCCTTTTACCAATCTGAGTTCCCTTCTTCACTGCGAACCAGTGTCAGTTCCTTTTGCTCAATGTAATATTTGTAAGATTTGTCCCTATTTTTCCCACTTTGTCAATATTTCATTTTCACTGTTGAGTAGTATGACGTTGTATAAATGTATCACAATTTTTTTTTATTCACTATCAATAGACAGTATCATGCTATTTTCAGTGAAAGTGGTAGGAACTTTCTGGTACAAGACTTTGTACCATATTTGTTATTTTTCCTTTAAAAATATGTAGATCATATTGTAAGTGCATGACCAAAATAATTACATCAGTAATTATTGGTGCTATTTCATAATTCCACAAGCAATGTGCGAGAGTTCCAATTCCACATTCTTGCCAACACATGTTATCAATATTTTAATCTTAACATAATTGATCTTACAAAACAGTATCTTAAAATACATAAAATCATCAACTTCTGATACAATTAGTTCTTGTCATTCTTAACTTTAAGATATATTTTCATATATAATTGTTATTATTATTGTTAGCCTTTAAGGATCTCGATTGTATCTTTTTTAGTGTTTGCTCCTTCCAGGAATGGCATTCATTAGAGAATAATATGTTTATGTGTAATGTGAATTTTGGCAATTTTTACAATGTCTTTTTCTGTAACACATATGTTTCCATTTGAGTATTTGTTGCATCTATTAATATTTAATATCTGAATGAATAATAAATGAAATAATTAGCTTAAATTAGTTACAGAAGATTCTTGAGAGCATTGCATAAATATTTCATAATAAATTAAAATGAGGTTGGCAACTTAATTACATGGCATAATGACATTTTAAAAATAATAAAAGCAAATTTGAAGACAAATTATACAGGATATTGAGATCCTTCATATATCTGTACTGTTAAATATATTCTTTAATATTAATAGAGAGTCTGAATTTCTTAATAACTCAGACACCTCATATGTAAAATCCATTTAAACTGTTACCAAATATTTCATGACTCTCATAAATGAAATAAGAGAAAACAAAATATCAATTTTGACTTTCTATAAGTGCAGGAAAAAACTATGAAGTAGGATGAAAGAAGCATAAGAGCTCTTATATTACTTACAATTGACGTTTTATGTTTAGGATATGGTGATTAGCCAGTTTAGTTTGATAAGGCATACAAGTTTCACAGTTATGATTTAAAGAATAATACATAAGTTTATGATTTGGATTTAAAATATCCCCAGAAGTTTCATGTTTACAAAAGTGAGCCTTTTGGAAGATAATTAGATACTGAGGTACTAAACTCACTAATGGATCAATCAGTTCATGGGTGCATAATTTAATGTGCTGTTAGGAGAAGGTTGGTGGAAGTGGGTCATTGTTGGCATCACCTAGAAGGGAATACTCTTGACCCTGGCCCCTTCCTCTCTCTTTGCCTCTCTTGTTTTATCTCTACTTGCAGCCGTCATGAGGTAAGGAGCTTTCCTCTGCTGTGTTCACCTTGATGATGCCCTTGAGCCTGCTGATTATGGGCTGAAACCTCCCCAAATCTGAGACAAAGCATTCTTCTTCATCTTTTAAACTGTGTATGTCAGGTATTTTGCCATAGCAAACAAAGCTGACTAATAAATACCTCTAAAATAGCATCTGCTTCACTGTTTTATTCTTAAGTTTTAAAGTTTTAATTTGTTCTTGTTCTACCTTCATCACCAAATTGCCTCTCATGTGCACACTGTTTAATCTTATATCTTATTACATCTTACTAACTTCTACTATTAATTGTCTATTTTATAAACACCGGTTTCCCCAAATTATTTATCTTTTTGCATTCATAATATTATTTAGCATAGGTTCTTATGTATAAGGGGACAACATATTTATATTATTAACAAAATATACAACACTTCACTCTTCTTTGCTGTGCAAAGACAAGACAAAAAAATTAATAGAGGTAAATGTGTTGGGAAAAGTTTTGGTAATATCTATGTGTAGAAAATTTTTAAAAAGCAGATAAAACAGAAAGCCCTAAAATGCACACAACAATGTAAAAATATTTAGAAGATGGTCAGAGAGAAGCCTGAAGAATGAACATATTCTAATGCGTTGAAATTCACTCACATAAGAGTTTTCTGCTAATCTACAGTATTTAAAATATGAATTGAGCTATGCCACTTTAGCAAAAGAAGAATCCATCAGCTAGGGACCATTTTCCTTAAGTTAGAAATACAGTAATGAAATTCCTAAACTAGGCTTCAATCTCCACAGTTTTTAGTTCATCTTTAATTTAATTGCTATATTTCCTAATTGGCATCAAAGAAAAAATTAGATCTTAAAATACTTTGCATCTTTTAGAGTCCAAATTCTTTGTTTTGTACACAGAACAGTTTTAGGAATTTGGACCAAAATATAACCTTATAATTTAGCTATTTCAGGGATATAGTAAAAATTTTATGTCCACCTATATCAGTGTTCTAACCGCATTACACATTGCTGAACAAAAGGGATACATTCTGAGAAATGCATCAATTGGTGATTTCATCTTTGTGTGTGGGCACTTACACAAACTAAAATGGGTAGTATGGCACTAGGCAGTAAGTGTGAGACCGCGCTCTTATGTGTTGTAACTGACCAAACCATCATTATGTAGCACATGATTGCATATATAGATGAATCAAGCCAACGCTCATGCTAAAATAATGGCTTTTGTTTTCCCTGCTTTACACTATTTATTACAAAGGTAGAGTCCTTGTGAAGCATGCACAAGACCCTGAGCTCTATTCACAGCACACACGCACACACACACACACACGCACACACACAGAGCATGATTGAAATATATGGTGAATTATTAAATTTTAAAACATCACAGTAAAATATGCATTGTCATTAATCCCCCTTAAAATATTCACCTTTGCTTCACACACACTTATCACATTTTTATTGGCCATCTCTGAAGCAGTTCCGGAAGTTCTCTTCCATGAGTGCCTTGGCGTACCCCAAAATATAGTGAATCTTGCTGCTTCCTGCTGTCCAGTAGAAAGGCAGCTCCTAAACATATCACAGTGTGCCCTCATCCATCTTATTCAATGGACCTCAAACTGCATGATTTCTGATTCTTCCCCAAATTCTAAATTACAGTGAAAGGAAAATGTATTAAATTGAAGCAGGACATTGGGACAGCTATGAAGCCCAACTAAAGACATAATCAAAGAAAGATTTCTAGAGGTGCTTCAGAAAGTCACAAGAACAATGGAATAAGTGTATTCAAAGTGAGAAGTATTTTGAGAGGTAATGGAAATGTGATTTTAAAGTAAAAATTGTTTTTTTTTAATGTTAGTCATATTTGTTGAGAGGTGTGATCACAAAATATGGTGAATGTGTAAATTTTAGAACAATTATTATATAAAGGATTGTCTGCTTTATTCACCATTGCATTGAATGCACTTATTCCATCCTTCATGCTGTTTTCTGAAGCAGATCTGGAAGTATCTATTTGCTACATATGCACATTGTGATGGTTCACTGATTGTGTCAACTTGAGTAGGAGAAGCTCAACTAAATTGGCTCAGCAATGCCACACCTTGGGTGTGAGAGACCCACCCTAGGACTGCTTGTTGCCTGGATGGTATAAAGGGGGAATGAAGGACTGATCTGCTTCTGTTTCTTCAGAGGAAGTCCAGGCTTTACCTTCACTTTGGACATCATCTCCTGGCTTCCAGCGCAGGCTCTTCAGCTTCCAGTGCAGATCCTTCAGCCTTCTGCAGCAGACTCTTCAGCTTTCCATCATGGACCCATAGACCTCCTGATATGGACTCGCACAGAACACTGCAGTGAGCTCCAGACCTTTGGCTGAATCCTTCGGTCTCCAGTGTGCAGACACCCTCTGAATTCTTCCACATGCAACTCTGTGGGTGGCCTTTGTAAGTCAATCTTATAAATTCTTACATATTTTTATATATTGTGTTATATTTGTTTCTCTACTAACTACTGACCGATACACTGATACAGACATCATTTCTTAAACCCTCTAAGAAGCCCTTCTGATATTCAAAGATGATCACAAAATTCTTGAGTATGAACTCAGCTCCCACAGTTCCATCAAGGTAAAAAAAAAAAAAACACTGAATATCACTTTGATGATGGATATTTTAAAAATTATTTTTATTAGTATACGTTTGCAGTACATGATTACATTCATCACAGGAACTTGGTATATGTACTAACACAACTTAATTCTTGTCTATTCCCCTTCCACACACCTCCCTCCTCCTCTATCCAGCTTTTGCCTTCTTTCCCATTTGCAAAAATCTATCTTCCTCTTTTTATCTGTCTTTTATTTTACTCTTTTAATTATGTATACGTACTTTGGCTCTCTTACAAGAGAAACCATGTGGTATTTAAGCTTGGTGTCTGATTTATTTTATTTAACATTATTGTCTCAGAGTTCATACATTTTCCAACAAATGACTCAAATTTATCTTTCATTGATTTGTTTCTTGATTGGCACTCTTCATTCACAAGGGAAATTGGGTGATTTTCATTGAAAACTCTGAAATTTGGTGTTAAGAGGATAAGCATAGACCAATGTTTCATCTCCAATGATGACATTTTTTAAAAATCCAGAATCTCAAGGGATATGATCACACAAGTCCAACGAAATGGACAAAAGTTCACATTAATTTGGTGTCTTTATTCCATGATGAATGGCACACTTTAAAACATACATTCTCTCAACCATATCTCACATCTGACTGCACCAGACAGGTTGAAACTTTTCACACACTATTACAAAGGTTCAACTTGCTACCTCTTATACTGAAGATCTCATACTGAATGTGTGTGTGTGTGTGTATGTGTGTGCATGTGTAATTACTTGCATTTTAGCCATGGTTACTAGGAAATTAAAGGAACTCATTTTAAGACAATTTCGTATAATTAATACTACAAACAATAGTTTTGGAAGGGTTTGGACTTCAGAATTAGAATTTTTTAGATTGTCTTCTCATTAATTAATATATTTTCAGGGAGAAACTCAACTTTTCATATCATGGATATATTGCTATATTCATTTTCATGTCTATACTAGTCAGGGTTCACCAGAGAAACATTAGCAGTAGGAAACATACAATCATGGAGACTAAGTCTTATAATCTGCCCTCTGCAACTCTGGGAAACAGGAAGTTCAGTGATGTAATTTTCAAGCCTAAGATCTGGGGAGCCAATGGTTGAGACTGAAGTTCTGAGAACCAAGAATCCTGAGGGCAGAAGGTCAATATCTCAACTCAGTGAGTCAGGCACAGAGGGAATTCACTCTCTCTCTGTCTCTCTCTCTCTCTATCTGTCTCTCTCTCTCTCTCTCTCTCTCTCTCTCTCTCTCTCTGTCTTCTCTTATTTCCACCCTAAGTGTATGGATTATGCTGACTGATATTGAGGAAGTGCATTTGCTTTACTTGGTTTACCAATTCAAATGTTTATCTCTTTTGGAAACAAATTCACAGATACATGCAGAAATAATATTTAACCAGCTGTCTGAGCATCCAGTCTTGTCAACTGACATCAAATTAATCATCACAGTATCTCAGAAGGGATGTCAATCACAGTGTTTGTGCTAGTAGAGTTTTCCTGTCCTCTTTAGGCATTAGGATCAAGACATTTCATTTTCTGATAATTGTGTCTTTTTATATGAATCATTAACCCAGCCAAAGTGATCCACAAGTTATTTATGTTAACTTCAGAATTATAAGACTGAAGTTAGCTGGTTTCTAAAAAAATGCATTTACCATTTAACTATTCATGCCATTCCTCGTCTACTCTTCAAAAATACAGTGAAATAGCTCTTTCCCATGTATGACAAAACTGGTCCGATGAACATATATGATCAGTGTGTTCCATCCAAATCAACACACTTTATTTTCCATAATTTCTTCTTAATTGTGATTAAAGTATTTTACATGTCCAGGTTTCTCTTTATAATAATACCTCAATCATTATATATGTATATGACATTTTATTATTTAAATCAGTTATACTCTCACACAGGCATACATATATAAACTTGCACACTCCAACATGAAAACTTTAACAATAAAGTATACTGTAATGCATGTGCATTTGTATTTATGTATAATATGTTAATCACATACCTGTATGTAAAGTACATTATACTACATAATGCAAATTCAGCTTTGACCAGACGTGCCAGTGGAAATTATTCAGAGCTAGGGAAGAGCTCCTAGAGTTTCAAATCTGTATTTTTAAATAATTACCCATTGTTTCCACCTATTTAAATTTTGTGATTATGGTTTCATCTTGTTTGCCATTGTACTGTACATATTATTTGGCTTTCTAACTAAATTTTAATTTCTAGCATCACTAGCAATCAAGGAAATGTAAATCAAAACCACAATGACATACCACCTCACTCCAGTTAGAGTGGCTATTATCAAAAAGACAGGATAAGGGGCCGGTGAGATGGCTCAGCGGCGTAAGCGCCTGGCTTGCAAGTGCGAGGGCCCGAGTTCGACTCCCGGATCCCACATACGAAAAAGGGGCCGGTGATATCGCTCAGCGGCACAGGTGCCTGTTGGCGCGCGAGGTCCTGAGGTCGACCCCCGGTACCCACAGAAAAAAAAAAAAAAAGACAGATAAGTACTGGCAAGGATGCAGAGAAAAAGGAACCTTTACAAACTGCCAGGGATAACTTAAATTACACTGCCATTACAGAAAAAATATAGCAGCTCCTCAAAAATTTCATAGATTTGATCTTTATATTCACTCTTGTCTTTTTACTATGCACCTCTGAAATTTTAAAATCTTTTTCTACGGTGATGCCTTGGTAACTACAAGTCTATTGGGTCATTCCTGCATTCTCTGTAAATATTGAAATAACTTACTCTTTTGTGCTTTATTTTGTGAAGTATTATAGCATGAGCTCTAAGGATTTAGGCTCTGAAATGAGAACTTAGATAAAAAAATCTCAGATCCATCCATTTACTACCTCTCTCAATCTGTCCCAAAATGTAAGAGGACAAAAACTACATAGCTGATAGGTAGAAAAATATAGATAAAGACATAGATACATTCACAGGTACATAGAATAAATAAGGAAAAACTAAATTACATATGAGGTTAATAGAAGACCACATAATCGATGAAGACAATGAATTAATAGCAATTCTCCACTTGCTTGCTTTACATTCTATTGTATTTATAACTCAATTATTCTGAGAAACTATTGGTATTTTTTACTCACCTAAATTTTCACCGGAAACTATTCTTTCTAAGAGAAGCACTGCAACTTAGTCCAAATTAAAATTATCTTTCCAAAATTCTAAATTGTAAATAGTTTGAGATCAATCCTAAAATATAGTAATTTAACATTCATTTTTATACTACAGATTGAACCTTTTACATTCTATCTTGAACATGGAATTCTGTATGGCTGCTATTAATTTAACTTGGTTACCTTGGAAACAAGAGCTCTTTCTTTTAAACCCATCACTAATGTCATCTATAAAAATCACAAAATAATTAAATGTAATTTTTTAAAAGCAATTTTTTTTGTTTTCCATTGGGAGATATAGGAAAAGCAAAAGCATTCATCAGTAACAAATATGTCTCAATAATTTTATAATCCACCTTGGAGGTTTCAACAATGCAAAGTCTCGGGCTGGGGATATAGGTCAGCGGCACAGCGCCTGCCTGGCAAGCACCGGGTCCGGAGTTCGATTCCCGGTTCCCCCCAAAAAACAGCCCCAATAATTCAAAGTCTTCTCAATACTTCTAATTTAATTCTTCAGATGTTTGAAAAAGAATAGCTGTTTTAGATTTTTAAAAGTAAAAATCTAAGCTTTCCGTTTTGTTTCTTTTCACTGTAAAATCAAGAGTAGATATTAATATGTAGCAATATGTTTGAAGAAAGTATGTAGTATATGCAATTTGGTAAATGCAAATGAACTTCAAGAGGCAGAGTTATATGATTCTATTACCAAATAAATACAAAAGAATAGTGCAGTTCCACAGTCACCATTACTGATTAAATATCATTACCTAGAAGCACAAAAATTACATAAGGGAAAAAAAGAGTTTATTTTTTATTATGGATTTCAATTACCATTGGAATAGTAAAGGACTGACACAAACTGTCACTTGTTACAAATATGAAGAAATAAAATCCCTGCAATTATTGTGGTAGAGAATAATTTATAAATTAAAGTAAAAGATGTTGTTATTAGCTATTCTTGTATTTAAAAAGACAATTGAGTGAAGTATAAAAGAAAAAAATGATTGCTGGAATTTTAGGCTTGTTATTTAATTTACTTGTGCAGTACATTTTGAAGCATATCCCATACAAATTATTTTAAAAATGACAAACCTCTTTAATTAATAAATGGAAGCAAAATGGATTTGGTGTCAGGAAGCATGGACTCTAGCCTTTAGATCTTCCACTTACCAATAGTAAGTCCAGGGGAAATGATTTTTAAGCTTTCTAAGCTTAAAATTTGTTTACCACATTGAATATTTGTTTTATATGGAATTTGCTGATGTAACTATTACAACTTGTGTAAAACTTATGTTTGCACACAAGACTGCACATGCATGTTTATATAGTAGCTTTATTCTTATAACTTGGAAGCAATAAAAACGACATTCAATAGATCTGCTGCACTGAGGCAATAGAATATTATTCCCCACACAAGAACAACACACACACACACACACACACACACACACAACGTACAGAGCTTTCAAGTCATGAAAAACCATGGAGAAAACTCAAATGCTTATTCCTAAGTAAATGAAGCCAAACTGAAAAGTTAAATATTGCGTCATTCCAGCCTCATGGCATTCCAGCAAAGGAAAAAACTGTAAGAGAGTAAAATGACTCAGGGCTGCCATGGCTTAGGGCATAGGAAGGGTGAATAATTAATGAAACATAGAGGGTTTTTTTGTGCAGCACAATTACTATGCGTGATAATGTAAAGATGGATACATGTCATTACACATTTGTCCAAATCCACAGAATGTACACCAACGAGAGTGAACCTTAGTGTACAAATTGGGTGATAGTGATTTATGAACATAGGCTTATCTGTTTTAACTAATGTGTGATTCAGATAAACAATGTTGAGATTAAAAAAGGCTGTGAATGTGTTGAGATGGAGACTACATGACAGATTGCTGTGCCTGCCTCTCAATTTTACTCTGAACCTGAAACTGCTGTAAAAAATAAAAGACTGCAGAATTTTTAAAAGGCGTTATATGATATGATCAATGAACAAGCATAAGTAAAGTAAATTAAGACATACAACTGCAATTCTTTACATAAAGAGAACTTCAGGTATTTTACAAACATTGAAACATTAATTAAAATGTTCATTGATTAATGAAAATAAATCATTAAGTCATGAAAATTCTGCATACACTTTTTAAATTCCTACACAGCTTTAAATATCAAAGGTGATTTTTTTCTGCTATAAATTTAAGTAGAAGTAAGGGCTTTGATTTAGCTTCTGTATATTTCATTTGCTATTGGACCTAATGTATTATTTTATTTCACTAATAATATTTATTACATAATTGTGCAGATAAATAGCTAAATGTAATTGAATATTTAAAAATGTATTTACAGGTAAAATATTTTTGAGCACTTTTTTTGTTCTTATATGACAAAGAATTATTGACATGTGAAACTAAAACTAATAACACTATAAGTTTTACACTAAACTATATATTATAAATATTGTGACTATATAAAATAAAAATAAATCTATTTACCTTCATACTTATTCAACAACATTTTATTTAAATAAGTACTTATTGTATTTGTAAAGGTAAAATCTATTTTTTAAACATATTTTGGCCAGAAAATGACTTTTAAATTTGTGCTTAAATTCCTGTGGTTTTCCATAAAATTCCTATAAGTATTATATAATGTTTAGTTGTGCAGTGGAGTTAATAGTTATTGATAAAGTTCTTTCATTGCAAAAGGAATTCAGAGTTGCAGCTCAGGCTGTAAGAAAGTCAATTCACTTTGGCTCAGTAAAAATAGAGGGAAGGAAGAGACAGATATTTCATACCTATAATATTTAGAGATTTCCAAACTAGATAGACATCTCTGAGAAATGTAAGTCACTTGTAACTCATTGTATTCATATTTTAATGTTATGTAAGTCTGAAAAAGAAATTGGAACAAGCTGAAGCTGAACTAAAACATATAAATACGTACAAATATACATAAAAATCTCTTGACCAATGGAGAAAATTCAATCATGTAAAAGATAAATTAAAATTTCTAAAGAGTGAAGCAATAGTTATTCTCTATGTCTCTTCCACAACAAGTAAATACATAACTAAATAGGAAGAAAAAAAGAGAAAAGTCTAATAATGTTTCTTCTGTACATAGAGAATTTAATAAAAGACTGAGTAATTTCTAAGATTGCAATTAATGTCTCTATAATTAAGGACATGTTGAGATAAACTGAAATCTGTACAGGAATCTATGTGATACAGAAGTCTAGCATTACCCAGTGGCCCACTAATTTATAAAACAGGCCACAAAGACATGAAGGGATGGAAAAAGGTTGAACAAGGGGTACTAAACTACAATTAGGGGGTCAGTGAAATGGCTTAGCGGTGTAAGCACCTGCCTGGCAAGCGTGGGGGCCCGAGTTCGACTCCTGGAACCCACATACGAAAAAAGGGCCGACAGTATCGCTCAGCAGCATGGGCACCTGGTGGCGCGTGGGTCCTGAGGTCGACCCCTGGTACCCACAAAAAAATAAATAAATAAATAAACTACAATTAGATAGGCATAAGAATTCCGTTGTGCTATAGCATAATAATGCAGTTCTTTGCATATTAGGAACACATTTTGAAATGTTTAGATAAATACCAGGAACCATTCACAAACCTTGTGCTGTCTCACCATATTTAATACTATTAATGTGCTAAATTGTATTCATCGATCATTTAATATTTTGAGATTTCTATGACTTATAAGATCCTTTACTGAAAATTGATTTTAAGTGACCTGAGTGAAAAAGCCAGAATTCTTGATGTCTGACAAAGCATGATACTGAAAACCTTTATCGTTTTCAGTTCTCAGAGCACCATTTGACTTACAGATATGTTCAAAGAAGTAGTTATTTTTTTTCCTTTTTGATTAATATTAAATTATTTTAAGTGCTTCCACATCCAGTTGTTTTAAACTGTAGCTTCTATTGGGCCTGCTTTCTGACAGATTGTATCTTATTTTCTTTCTCATTCGAAATATGAATGCTTGAAAACAGGTGCATGTGTCCCTTAGATATCACCTTCGGAAGGTTCTAAAGATTGCGATCAAGGTATCATGTGCTCTGGACACTAGTAGATCAATGCCCTTTACTTTCCTGCTTGAGTTAAGATTTTCTCCCCCTACTTCATCTGGTGAACTCGATTCAAGAAAATAGAAATAGAGTGTTTTTTGTTTTTTTGGTACACTCATAAAGCCAATGACTCATTGAAATGGTAATAAGAAATAAATAAAATCTAGATCTCTGAAGAATTTTTGAAGGTTTGGCATTCCTGAAACAAATTTTAGAAATAAATTTAGAAATCAATTCACTATTTCTCCTAATTTTGATAACACTGAGATTATCTGTAACATGTTTATAGGAAGCTGAGACGAGACATTTGATCTGTAGAGTTTGCTTTTCCTATTTGTATAAAAAAGATTAATAGTAGTATATCTTATAAGTTTTTACAAATAGAATGCTATAAAAGACTAGAAAATATTTTCCCACTGGAATAAATGTCACACTTGTCTCTTTTTTCTGACTTTAAAAACAATAAATTGTTTTCTATTTATAAGCCGTGTCCACAGAAAATAGACATAAGAGAGAATAAGCTCCTATTGCTGATTTTCTGGTCTGGCTTATTTTGCTTTAGTAAACTATCTGTCTTTTGCTCATATTTATGTCTTTCTCTCTTAGTGTTGTACCTGTATAAAACTATTATCACCTTTCTGTGAAAGGTTGTTGAGGCTCTAATCCTTGGATGAGTGAAAGAACACTGGATTAGCTCTCAGAAAATTACCTGAAATGTTATCATTCCTTGATATTTTTCACAAAGTATTCTTCAAAAAAACTGAAGATTTTCATAGGATGGCTGTAAAGAGCAAGTCGGATATTTTATACTATGAAGATTTTCATAGGATGGCTGTAAAGAGCAAGTCAGATATTTTATACTATGAAACCTTGACATGTTATAATAAGGTAAAGTATTTTAATATGAACATGTGAACTTTCTTCAAAAGTATTTATATTTTTGATTAGCACAGGATTTCAAAAGTGCTTATGTTTCATGGAAATAAACACTGTTTTCTTCCCACTCAGGGTTTCTAGGTTAATGAAGGAAAATAACTTGACTGACTGAAAGTGTATGTTTTTCTTATACATCAACACTCTTTTGGTTTCTCTTGGTAAAGCAGAAAGTACCAAGCGCTTTTAACCTGAACTTCCCTCCATCCTTCAAAATTATTCTTAACTATTCCCTTTTAAGAGATGTTAATTACAAAAATAAAAGCCTTACCAATAATTATCTACCATTTTATTTTCCTAATATACTTAAATATTTATACTGCTACTCCTACATTAAGCTAATCAACTGAGAAATTCTGCTAAAGGAATTGCCTTATAAATAAAGGCTGCCCAGAAAGATGATAATCTACTTTTCTATGCCTCTGTAATTTTCTACCCAAATAGGTTTTCATTGTGTTGCAGAATACTAGCAGATTACAGTGACATTAAAAATGTGTCAGCACGTATAAATATAGGCTGATACTAATGACTGTTATTTATTATGTCATTGAATCCCAAGTGAGGATGAGTACAGAAGGAAGTGTTTGAAAAATATAAAGTCTTTCTTCACTCTTTCATTAATTCTAGTATTTTCATTAAAAAGCCATGAATTGTATGTAGAATAAGTTATTGACTTGAACCTGTATACATACTTAACCAAAGGTGCAAACATCAGTTAGCTTAGATAAACATTTAATTAATCTTTCCTAAATCTTATATGATTGTAAAACCTAATGTTACAAAAATTATTCTCTTAGAATTCAGTTCATTCTAGAATATTCCGAGTCAAGTCAAGAGAAGATAAGTCTTTCTAAAAGATCTTTATGATACTATATTTCATGTTGAATAACTTATTTTATTTTCTTCTTTATATAAGTCTTGCTTTGTTATGACTTGATTGAAAAGCAAAAAATAATATGTATGCTATACATATATATAAAACATTATATATATATGTATATATATATATATATACATATATATATATATATAACTTAAATGAAAGCTTTGAGATGATTGTCAAAACCTAGTAAAGCTGATAAACTATCAAGCGTAAAATATTAAGTTAAACAACATAGTGTCTTACTGGAAAACTAGCTATTTGACATTTTTCTTCTATGTACTTCAAAATAAGAGTTGCAAAGTGAGTTTAGTTTATCATATAATAAAAACATAAACTTGCATTGATTACATTTGCATGAAGTAATGGGATTACTCAAAAGAATTTAAGATAAACCAGTCACTTGATCAATTTTTGTGTTATAAGTAGTAGTAATGAAAATCAATGTACTTAAGAAAGGAAATTGATAGAAATTTTTTGTCTAAAATAGATGCACCTTGAGTTCATAATGTCAAGTGAAATAAATCAGATACACAAGCTTAAACGTTGCATTGTTTCTCTTATTTGAAAAACCCAAATTATAAATATAGAGCAAACAGAAAGATAGATAATAAGTAAGAAGCAGGAAGTTAGATCATTCTCAGATGGGAAGGGGATCAAGAGATGAGGGGTAGGGAAAGGGGATGAATAAAGAATTAACATATGTTATGTGCATGTAACAATTCCACACAAGGACTGTAAACATTATGTACTGCACGCGTATTTCTAGTAAAATAGAAAGTTTTAGCAAAAATTTCAAAAGTTTAAAAACAATGACCAATTATGTTCATTTACTTTTAGTTTGTATTAATTTAATTTTTAAAATATTGGATGCTTTTTTTCTTGTGGAGAAAGAGAAGCTGCCTGCCTAGCTCACATATTTGATAAATGTACTGGTTATTTCATTAGCACATAATGAGACCATAGTCCATTAAATGAAAATCCTTATACTGAACAAACAATATGTGAATTTTTACTTTTCCTAAATATTATCAAGAAACAAATCATTTGAATATAACATTGTATTCAAATTTTCTTCAGAAAAAAATTACACAACCAAAAGTAGTTATATTCCTATATATTAGAAAAGATGGATAAAGTAGTCTGCTTGTTCAATTATTTTTTACTAGACTATATTCACCATAATGTTTCCACAGCAACATATTTCCTCAATTTTTTTCTCTTCCAGGTTAACCTTATATTTATTCTGAAATACCTTGGATTTTTACCATAATAAAACAATGACCATGCTGTTCTTTTCTGTGCTGTAACAATTTACAAACACTTTGATGCCACAAGATACAAAAGAATTCCTGGAGGCTAAAAGTCCCAGAAAGTCACCTCAGGTTTCACCTGAGGTGAATTTGCCTCAGGATTCTGGCATACAGGGTTACCTGTATCTAAGCAAGAAGAAAACACTACCATCTACAGTATGTTTTGTTTAAATACCTGAGAAGTGTGGAGATATGAAAATATTTCAATACCATTTTCTTCTAGTTTCAATTGTAGGAAGTTTATTACACAAAACTGTACTATAATTCTGAGAAATTTTGATTGGCAAAATTAAGAAGATACATTATGACGGATAGTTCCTTATTGCTAAAAAATTTTATGGTGTTTATTACACAAATCCTGAGATTGTCATTATTTAATATAATTTTTATATGAAAAAATTAGAAATTATTCATATATCATAAGTTTGATGCATTATTTTTAAACATTTATGCTTCTTAATTGGTACGGTTTAGATACAAAATGTACCCCCATAATACCTCATGGGTTTGGAGGTGGGACCTGGTTGGAAGAGGTAAGTCACGGGGCCTATGACATAGAAGGTTGTTTCCTTGTCCCCGGCTCCTACCCATCTCTGCCTCCTGCTTATAATGTGTTGAGCAGCCTTCGCTGCTATATTCCTCTGCCATGCTATTTCTGCCTCTGAGCCAACCAACCACTAATACCCACTGTGTGTTGGGTGTTTTATCTCAGGAATGTGAAAGGGACAGATACAGACTTTGGTACCAGGTGTGTGATTCTTGCTGTAACTTTCCTGACCAGGTGGTTCAGATGCCAGGAAGATATGGTTGCTGTCATCCAGAATAAAAAGAAAAACACACATTTGATTTCAAACAAACCACCAGGAACTTATATCTAAAATAGTTTCAGAGGAAATGTAAGAAGTTGTACCTTGCGGGTTGGCTGGCTTTTTATTAATAAACATTGAAAAAATTATTCAGAAATTGATCTTCCTGTCCTAATATGCTTAGACTTCATAAAGTTAGGATTTTTCATCAGGAAGTGGACCATTCTTACTAAAGATGATTTAAAGGAGTATCGTGTGATATATGTGAAAAAGTTACACAATCATTGCGGCACTAGTTTTGATTTATCATGATATTTGTAAATTATTTATACTAAAAATCACTCACTGATACTAATAAATAAAGTAGAATAAAAATTTAAAATTTAGAAACCAAATGGAAAATTTTCAGGATGATAATTAAAATTATAATAAATATAAATATTCCTTCCTACTTATGTGAATAGGAGGAAAACAAATTACAATTTTTGTGTCCCTCCTCAACATGCTCAAATTTGTGTTGAAGCACTAATATCCCAAAGTGGCTGTATTTGAGATAGGTTCTTTACAGAAATAATAAAGTTTAAATGAGGGCAGAAGGGGGTGGATCTAATACAATATGACTGCTTTCCTAAAAAGATTGGTAGACATACCAAGATCAACACATACAGAGAAAACTCTACATGAGGACATAGAGAAAAGGTAGCCATCTGCAATCCAAGAAGAGAGCCATCAGAAGAAACCAACCGTGACAGCACATTATTTTTGGACTTTCAGCATGCAGAACTGTGATAAAATAAACTTCTGTTATGTAAGCTACTAAGTTTTTGGTATTTTGTTATGACAGCACTCACTGATTAATAGTGAAAGGGTTAAGTATTTTCTATAATTGTGCATTTAAAACCGAGCATTAAAATTGTGCATCGATTTACATGAGCTAAAGTTATCCATTGATAGTATAAGGAATACTGTGAATCATTTTCACATTAAAATAAAACTGGGTGGTCATGTTTCCAAAACTCTCAAAAATAAATATTTAGAGGTTGGGACACAATATAACTGAAACCTAATGCTCTGTCTTTTGTTCTTTTTTTTACGCTTAAAAATCTTTCATAGGGGGCCGGTGAGATGGCTCAGTGGCGTAAGCGCCTGCCTTGCAAGCGCGAGGGCCTGAGTTCGACTCCTGGATCCCACATACGGAAAAGGGGCCGGTGATACCGCTCAGCGGCACGGGCGCCTGTTGGCGCGCGAGGTCCTGAGGTCGACCCCCCGGTACCCACAAAAAAAAAAAAAAATCTTTCATAGGGCCGGTGATACAGCTCAGTGGCATAAGCGCCTGCCTGGCAAGCACGAGGTCCTGAGTTTGGTTCCCAGTACCCACATAAAGGGAAAAAAAAAAAAAACTTTAATAATCTTCAGAATATTGCATAAATTAAATTTGTTCTTACTTCTACAAACATTAAAATACATTAAAAATAAAGAGAATTAGAGAGAGAGGAATATTTCACAATTCCTTTCACAGATCTATATACTATGGAAGAAAACTATAAACCAACTTAAAGAAGTTCAATTAAATTACAAATAACTTGGCAAGGAGAAACTAGGAGGACAGATAAAAATAATGAATAAACATTTTCTAGAATAAAATTGCTCAAATTTGGGTCCTTGTGTAGGATCTAGGAAAATTTTTAAATTTCCAAAATGTATACAGTGACACATTTTATCGACTTAAAATGTAAGACTAAATAGATTTTAGAACATTGACAGAGTAGTGCAACTATAATCACAAAAAGGTTTTGCTTATGACTGTGTAAAGGAAAAAAGTAAAATATATGTGACACATTGCAGTTATATGCATAAGTATATATATTTATATATGCCAAATCGAATAAGCCAATATGTGGAATGTATTTATTTTAGGATACAAAAGAAGTTCACATAATAGAAAAGAAGACAGAACACTCAATCTATGGGATGCACTAGGATGCATCTAAACCACAGCAACCACTAAAACAAGCAATCAAGTGTTTCCATAACTCTCTTTCCAGAACTTATTACTCTACGTGTCAATTTATTTTCTTCTATTGCAGAATGTTACCTAGAAAAATAATGAAAAACTAACAGCTCAAGAGTTTTTAATCTTATAGAATAAGAAGAGACAATCTTTCCTGCTCTCCTTACAACTGACTTCAAAAATTCTAGGGAAGACATTAACTATTGCAGCCTGTAATTCTGAGCTAAGATTTTGATAGATCTGCTTCTAAAATGGCCACATACATAGACTAATGGGAAAGAGAAGAGCTGAGCAAAGAATGGCCTTTGATATGTATCCCAGAGAAACACTTTCAACTGATTTAAATTAATTCTAACAAGAATAAACCAAGAATACAAGGAGGAAAAGCACTTCAGAGTAATAAAATAGCAAACAAAACTAAAAAGAGGTATTATGTGTGGTACGTAGTACAAAGAAGATATACAAATAACCTAAGCCTAAATCATGAAGATAAACGTGCTTATTTGTGCAATGTGTAATATTTTATTGATCTTTATTATCATGGTGTTACTTAGAATTATTTTCACAATTTAACTCCTAAGGGATATGAGGATTCAAATGGGGCATTGGTATAAAGAGAGCACAATAACAGAGAAAAAGGGTCTTAGCCCCATGAGGAATTAGTTAAGTTTATTTTTCTGTATTTTATTTTTGTGTCTATGTAAAGTATGGATTAGAGAAAACTTGATTGGAAAGTCATGAAAATAATGTATGCAGGAAAGAGTTTATCAATATAACTTAATCATTTTCTGGATGAAGGAGGAATAAAAGAAATAATGAAAGTACTTAAGTATTAGTATAGTATAAAGGTGAATGAAAAATTCCAGAATAATAGATAAAATCCTATATAAAATTAGCAGGAATAATAATTATAACAAGAGAAAAAACTGAAGATACTCTTGAGGAAATAAACATGAAATGTATTTGTGAACTCTTGAGTAGGAGGATAAGGGGAATAACAGACAGTGAATAGAAGATAGAATACAGAATAAGACTCAAATTTGGGGAAAAAATATATATGTAATGTATATGTGAAACAGTACATATTGTAACCAATTCTCTTCCCAAGTATGAAGTCTTAGACACAGCAGTGGGAAATAAACTCAGTATAGCATATTAGAAAGAACAAAGAAAAACTCTCACTGAGAGGGGCTCAAAGGGAGGACACAAGGGAGGCACACAAGTTCAGGGGTTTATATGCAGTTGGGCTATTTTGGTGGACATGCAAAATTTTCACAACAAAACAAAGTGGTAGCAGCTTTTAGCTAGCCTTCTGATGTTAGAAGGAGCAGATTTCCCTTGCACCCTTACTTCCCGAAGCTTGTATGAGTTTACCCAGGGCCTTGTCCTTTGAAACATTATGGTTACCATTTTTAGTTTGGCCTCTGACATTGGGAAAACTGACTTTCCCTGCTCCCAGCTCTCCACATACACTTCAATGAGCCACTTTCCCCTGTGTTCCAATTTTCCCAAGGTTTATCTTGGTTTATTTGGGTCTCTATTCTAGCTATCTCTTGTTTCTCTATCCCTTGGTCTCAGTCTGAGAGACGTGATCCATCTCAGAGCATAAAGGGTACACTAAGGCAGCGAGAAATTCTACTTCATAGCTTATAGGAAACTTGAAAACTACGAGGGTTCTTCAGGGAAGGATTAAAGACAGTAGACTTGGTCAGAGTGTCTAAAAGCAAAGTCTGAATAGAGAAAACATATTAAGTATGAAACCCTGAGAAATAATAATATTTAGGAAATCAGCAAGGAGACTAAAATCAGTGAAGAAAGGTGAATGACAGCCTGTGGAATTCAATGATTATCCCAAGGTAAATTGTGTACCAGAAATCAAAGAAGGGAGAGATCAAAAGTGCAGAATCAAATATTGGGGAAAATACGAATAAGATGAGGTTTAAATAATGTTGACTACAGTTGTCAGTAGGTCAATTATAACAGGGCTTAGTTAGAGAAGTCTCACTTTAGAAGTCAGAAAGCAAAATGAATTTTAGTTTCCAAAAAAGAAAATAAAAATTAAAAAGAACAAAAACTAGGATAAGTCTTTCTAAAAATTGAAAAAACTGAACAGAAAAGAAATATAATACAGACAGGATTTCAGTCTACAAATGCCCAATTAAATTGTTAAGAAGAAAGTACTCTGAATTTTATATTAGAATAAAATGAATCGAACTTAAATATTTGTATCAGTAAGAATAGCCCAAACTAGACAGGAGCAATAAAGTGTCTACAAATGTCAATGGCTTAAAGCAAACAAGTAGAAATGTCACTTAAAATATGTAAACATTGTAGAGAAGCAGGCTGAGGAAGAGCCTCTCTAGTCACATACTTTCATGATTGCTGACGTAGGAGAAGGGTGGGAACATGGTACAGACTGTCAAGCTTCTGCTTCACACTTACATGTAATCGATCAAATTAAGTAGCATGGCCTTGAATAATTATTCTAAAAAGATACAGAGAGGGGACCCAGATATACATGCTGAGTGATATGTAAGGTTTAAAAACATGCTTCCTGTTTTACCACTTTTATCACAGTTCAATATATCTTATATCTTTCTTTGCCAATACTGAGTCTCCCCCTACATAATTTCTTTTTTAATCTGGATTTTATTCAAGGGCGAAAATGATTGCACACACATCTGAAATGTCATTCAGAATGAAAGAACTATTACATTTGCAGTTGAAATCATGCATAAGAGAAAGACCAACTCTTCCTTTCATAAAGACGCAACTCCACACTACGCCAGATTTGTTGTGAATCCATCCATGACAGTCAAAGCTGTATTGTTGAGGAAAGTTTTCCACCTTCCACCGACTTACGCACCTCAAGATGAAAATGGCGTCTGGTGTTAATTTATTCTATTAGAACCACCCTAAGTGAATGTCATTAATTTAATAGTGAATCTTTCTGAGTTAGTTCTGAAAAGCTGGAGAAGGACCCCGTGTATAAAGCCCACAGACATCACTAAGATTTGTTCTATGCTATCTCCAAATGACATATTAGCAGTAGATTCTTCAGTGAAATTGAACATTACAACAGCGCTTAATATTGGGCTTCAACGTGTATGAATGGAATTTTAACAGCTTAGATTTGGGCTGGAAAATAATTTGACATACAGTCAAGAGCTAGCAAGCTTTTTTGTACCAATTAGTGTTTACTAGAAGTAAAGAATATATATATATATATATATATATATATATATATATATATATATATATACACACATACATTTATTAAATAGGCTTACAATAGCCACCTGAAGAATTGGGGGTAAAAGATTGCAAAATGGCTGTCAGAGTGCTTCAGAGCCAGGGGATTCATTCTAAGGCTGCAAGCCTGGAGCTCACTAGAGAGTAAAATGTGAGTTTGTGTCCGAAAGCTGAAGAATGTACATTGAAAAGTCGAAGAGTCTGGTTGAAAGCCTGAAGGAACTGGAGACAAATGTCTAAAGGCAATGATGAGGACTGGAGCTCCTCTAAAGTAGCAAAAAGGAGACTTCTTCTTCCCCAAGTTTTTGCATCCAGGCGATAAGCCAATTGGATGGTGCCACACACATCTGAGGTGAGACTTCTCTCCTCGGTTTGTAGCCTACAGGTCACTCAACTACAGACACACGCAAAAAGTGCTCCACTAATCCACTAGATAGTTCTTAACCCATTCAAATTGACTTTCAGTTAACTACCACATCTTTTGAAGTGAAAACTGCAATATAGAAATGAAATTTAGTGTTATTTGCAGCTATCTGAATACCTGTAACCATCACCATGATTCCAGGGAGAATTTCTTCTAAAGGAATTACATTATGTTATATAATTTTTCTGAAAAATAGAACCTATACTGTAGTCAAATTGATAAGATATCTAATATTTTGTAATGATTTATACTTTTCTACAGCTTTCAAATTTAAAATTTTACACAGATTAAAATAAATCATGAAAACTTCAGGTAATATATGATTCTGTGAATTTTTAAATTAATAAAACTATAGAAATAGTGATTAAAAATTCAGATCCGAAAAAAACTGTGATAAATGAGCTGCAGAGCTTTATTATAATTATATTTAATTCAGGAAGTACATTAAAGGAAAGATATATATTCATACATATACTTGTCATAAGCTGCAGAGAAGTAAAATTACAGAGTGAAGCAAAGGTCAAATCCAGCACATAAGTTGAAAATAGATGCAGAAAATAGATGGTGAACTGTAGTAAAATTTGACACCAGATCAATAGCCTCGGGGGTTGGACAATTCTAGCAGAAATGTTCTCAGTAATCACAAGTTCTGCACATGATTACAAGTTGGTCTCTATTAGAATCATAGTTCAATATACAAGAATGAATTTGTATTTTACATGAATGCAATATAAATGGAAATGTATATGAATTTAATGAGAACCCTTGACTAGTAAATTATAGAAAATCATTCAGCGAGCAATAGAAAGATGAATTTCCGTTAAATTATTCAATTATTTTCATATCAATATTTTATCTTGAAAACAAATGACTGGATAAACTGACTGTAACTTTTCAGCTAAGAGATGAGAAAAACAGGAAGACTGACTTCTCTGGAGACTTTCAGGTAGGCAGCTCCTGTTTACAGTAACTGGACATTGAGATCTAGTATTGAACCAAGATGACCCTAAATTTAAATACCATTCCTCAAATAATTTCATAAAAGCTTACCATCTATCTGGTTATACAACGTATTTATTGACTTATGCTGACATAAAATATGCAATATCATAAGTATTATCCAAAGTTATATTCTTTTAAATATTAACAAATCTACATAAAATAATTAAGACAATTTAAAATAATGATAGAATAAAAGTTTTGAAGTTTAAACCTATTAATTAATCTCTATACATCTTCTTTTGGCACTCTTATTCAGGACAGTCTTTTCTGAATGTAAATTTCACTATTGTAATTCTGCTTAGAATCTTTCAAAATTCTATATTTCTATAAAAATTATTGGCCAAAATCCTTTTCCAGTTGATTAAGTAAAGCTGAGTTAATTGGACTTACTATATCTGTGGAGGATGCCACATTGAATAAATGTTAATTTTGCTTCATTATCAGAATTTATGAAACAATACTTCCATGGTTTTATGACCGAGGATTAATGATTTTAAAACATATCATCCAAGTAGAGGACAGGTTACATGGAGTTGAGTTTAGGAGAAAATAGTACTTCATTGACAGGAAAGTTTTAATAAGAAAAATATTTCATGGGAAAAAAAGCTGATGTAATTTTTTTCATTTCTCAATCAACAGAACAAATATTTCTTGAAGTGATGGTTTTAAATGCTGATGGTGTTTTAATGCTTATTTCTAAACAGTGAGGCAGACTGCTAAATTTACACCAACAGAATCAATCCCATTCCTAATCTAATGACTTCCAGAGAACAAAGGCTTAAATATTTTGACTCTGCTCTGTGACACTAATTTTCACTTAAAAGTTAATCTGTGGTTGAGCTACTCGTGTCAGCAAATTATTTTTAATACTAATTAAAAACCAAAAGATTCTGGGCCGGTGAGACGGCTCAGCGGCTTAAGCGCCTGCCTTGCAAGCGCGAAGGCCCGAGTTCGACTCCCGGAACCCACATACGAAAAAGGGGCCGGTGATATCGCTCAGCGGCACGGGTGCCTGTTGGTGCGTGAGGTCCTGAGGTCGTCCCCCCGGTACCCACAAAAAAAAAAAAAAAAAAAAAAAAAAAAAAAAAACCAAAAGATTCAAAATCCCCTTTTCTAGCTAGTCGGAGATGTACAATGCCTTAGTTTATGTATTACACGCAAAGCTTATTCTTACTTTCTAACTGTAACTTTGACCTGTTGACCAACATTTCTGTATAACTTGTGCCTCCCTAACCTCCTCAATTATCTGATATTCACTACCATGTTCATAATTTCATAAGATCAGCTTATTTTTTTTTTCTTCTTTTCCAATCAGATTTTATTGGTACATTTTAGGTATACATAATGATCACATTCATTGTAGAGAATTTGTACCTGTGCATGATATAACTTGTTTCTTTTTTTCCCATTAACCTATCCTCCCTTTGGCCACTCCTCTCCTCCCCATTTACAAAAGCTTTGTTTCCATTTTTTCCTTCTTTTCTCATTTATTTTTACTTTTCCCTTCTTTCCTCCCCCCCCATTCTCCTCCCCATTTGAACATTTTCTTCCTATTTTGCAATACCTAGTATACATTTTGGTCCTTATTTACACTTTCAGTTTCTCACACCAGAGAAACAATACAGTGTGAAGGAAAAATTTACATGTTTCATTTATTTCATTTAAGAGTATTGTATCAAGGTGCATCTATTTACTTAGAAATGTCTCAAGCTTGTCTTTCTTTATGACAGAGTAGTACTCCATTATATAAAAAAAAATACACATTTTCTTTATCCATTCACCAGTTGATGGGCATTTGGGATATTTCCAAGATTTAGCTATTACAAATTGTGCTGCTATAGACATGGGTGCACGTATATCGCTGTGATATGATGTTTTTAATTCTTCTGGGAAGATACCTAGAAGGGGAATAGCTGAGTTGAATGGGCCCTCTAATCATAGGTTTTTGAGGAATCTCCACACTGATTTCCACAGTGGTGGTACCAGTCTATACTCCCATCAACAGTGGAGAAGAGTTCCTTTTACCACACAGCCTCACCAGCATTTGTTATTGGTTGATTTCTTGATAATAGCCATTCTTTCTGGGGTGAGATGGAATCTCAGTGTGGTTTTAATTTGTATTTCTCGAATGACCAGTGATATTGAACATTTTTTCATATTTTAATTTGCTATTTGTATTTCTTTATCTGAGAAATGTGTATTCATCTCAGATGAATTTTCTTTTTCTTTTTAAGTAATTTATAACAGATGAAATTGTATATATATAATTGGGTGCCATGTTATGTTTCACACCTGCATATATGGTATAAGGTTTAAGTTTAGTTAGACATATTTATCTCATATTTTCTAAATATTAACTAAATATCTTTCATATTTAGTTAAACATATTTTCTTTCTTTATGACAAAAATATTCAAAATCCTTTCTTCTAGGTTTTGAAAAATTCAGTACATAATGGACATCTATAGCCATGTGTTTTGCAATAGCATACTAGAACTTTCTGCTTCTAACTGTAACTTAGTACATACTGATTAACCTCTCCCTATCCCTCCCTTCTACTTTCACTAGCCTCTGTTGACCACAGTTCTACCTTCAACTTCTTCAAGATTGATTTTATTGGGTTCCACATATGAATGAGACCATGTAGTGTTTGACATTCTCTGCCTGGCATATTTCGCTGAACGTAATATCCTCCAAATTTAGAGGTGTTATTACAAATGACAATATCTCATTCTTTATATGGAAACATAGTATTTCATTTGTATATTGACCACATGTTCTTTATTCATTCTTCCTTGTTGCACATTTAACTTTATTTCATATATTGGCCATTGTGAATAAAGCTTCAAGAAACAGATGAGAATGTCTGTTTTGGCACACTGATTTCATTTCCTTTGGATAACATGTCAGATCAATATTTTTTTAATTTGGCAGTATTTCGGTATGAACACAGGACCTAGTACATGCTAGACAAAGCTTCTATCCATTGCACTGCATTAACATCTCTCTATTTTTAAATTTTGAGAAAATTTCATACTATTTTCCATAATGAATAAGATAATTAATTTCTATCAAGAGTGTGCAAGAGTTATCTCCACATCTTTTTAATAATAGCCATTCTAACTGAAGTGCAATAGCATTGTGGGATCAACTGATATACTCCTGTATATCTAAAAAGCCTTTCTGCATCTAATTTTTAAAAAATGTCTAAGAATTTTTTTCTATTTTAAAATAAAATTATTACTTTTACTATCGAGATTTTTGAGTTCCGTATATATCCTAAACATTTACCCCTTTTAAGATGTACAGTTTGCAGGGCCAGGGATATAGCTCAGTGGCACAGTGCCTGCCTGGCAAGCACAGGTCCTGAGTGCAATTCCTGGTACCAAAAAATGAATAAATAAATAAGATGTATAGTTTGCAGATGTTCTATCACATACTGTATGATATTCCTTCACAAATTTCCACTGCTGTATAGAATTTTAATTTGTATATTTCTATTTGTTTACTTTAGCTTTGTTTGCTGTGTTTTTGAGTTCTTCAAAATTAAAAAATAAACTTCACCAAGGCCAATATATTAAAGAATTTCTCATATTCATCTAGTAACTTCATAATGTTGGACTGTACATTTAAGCCTTTGATCCATTTTGAAACTTACTTTTCATATGTTTGAAAATTAAGATCCAGTTTCACATGTCTGCATTGTACTCATTTTAAATTTTTATTAGTATATATTGGTAATGCATAATAATTACACTCACTGTGAAGAGTTGGTACAGGTACATGGCATAACTTGATTCTTTTTTCATCCTTTTACCCTCCTTCTTTCCCCTTCTTCCATGTCTTCAGTATTTTCACATTTGGAAAATATCTAGTTTCCTCCTTCCTATTATCTAGCTTTCATTTTGCTCTTTAATTAGCTTGAACTTTGGGTCTCTCCTATAAGAGAAACAATGTGATATTTATCTTGAGTATCCAATTTAATTCACATAATGTTATTGTTTTAAAATGCATTCATTTTTCTAAAAATTACTCCAAACTTACTCTTCTTCATAGCAGAATATATGCTGTTATGTATAAATATCACATTTTATTTATCCATTCACTGTTGCTGTACATATAGACTGCTTCAAAGATTTAGCCATTGTGAATTGTGCTGGTATGAACATGGGTATGTGTGTATCACTGTAACATGATGTCTTTAAATCTTTTGGGAAGATACTTAGAAGGAGAATAGTTGGGTTGAGTGGGATTTCTATTTTTATTTTTTGACAAATTTCCATAGTGGTTGCACTAGTTTACATTCCCTCCAACAATGTCCAGTAGAAGGGTCGCTTTTTCCCCCCAGCCTCTCCAGCAGTTGTCATTGTTTGATTTCTTACCCATTCTATCTGGAGTAAGATGGAATCTCAGTAGTGTTTTAACTTGTATTTCTCTAGCAGTCAGAGATGTTGAACATTTCTTTGTGTATTTATTGCCCATTTGTAATTACTCATCTGAGAAGTGTCCATTCATTTCACTTGCCCGCTTCTGATTGAATACTATATTTTGTGGGTTCCACATTTTTCTGAGTTCTTTATATATAGTTATTATTCCTCTGTCCACAGGGTAGCTGGTAAATATTCTTTTTTCCCTCTTCTGGAGGTTATGTCTACAATGTGTTGGTTGTTTGATTTGCTGGACAGAAAATTTTAATGTGATATATTCTGATTTGTTGGTTCTTGATGTTATTTCTTGTACAGTGGGGATTCCGTTCAGTAAATATTTACCTACGTCTATGACTTCAAGAGGATTATCAATTTTTTTCTGTTGTTTCTGTTTCTGTTTTCAATTGTTTCTGTTTCAATATTTAGGTCTTTGATCCATTTAGATTTTATTTGGGTACACGGTGAGAGATATGGGTGTATATTCAAGCATCTGCATGTGGATTACTGGTTATCCCAGCACCAATTTCCAAAGAGCCTGTCTTTTCCATAGCATAGATTTTTGTCCCTCGTGTCAAAGATAGGGTGGCTTAAGGTGTCTGGGGTTCTTTTTTGCAACTTCTATTCTGTTCTATTAATCCTCATGGCCTTTTCTGCCACGAAAATTAAATGTGTTACTGTACCTTGGTAACTTAACTTGAAATCTGAGATTTTGATGCCTTCTGCTTCACGCATGTTACCCAGGACTGCTTTTTGTTTTCTTAGTACCATATGAATTTTAGGATTTTTTTTATCTCTACTTCTTTGAGGAATCCTGTTGACATTTTAACTGAGATTGCATTGAATTTAAATCAGTTTTGGAATTATGCTCATTTTGACAATGTTGGTTCTACCTGTCCAGGGGCAGTGGATGTATTTCCATTTTCTGTTGTTTTCTTCAATCTCCTTATTTAAAATAATGTAATTTTCATTTTATTTGTTTGACTTCCTTGGTTAGGTTAATTCCTAAGTGTATAATATTTCTAGAGGCCTTTGTGAATGGTATTATTTTTCTAATTTATTTCTGGTTGGTTTCATTATTTGGAAGAAGCTATTGATTTTTGTGTGTTCATTTTATATCCTGGTATATTGTTGAATTTGGTTATAAATTCTAGCTGTTTTCGTTGGAATGTTTGGGTTTTCTATGTAAAGGATCATATCATTGCAAGTAATGACATTTACTTCTCCCAGTAGGTATCCTTTTTATTTCTTTCTCTTGCACGATTACACTGGCTAAATGTTTTGAGTAGGTGTGGTACTAATGGACAACTTCATTTTCCTTAAACGGAAAGCTTTTCCTTATTGCATGTGATGTTGGCAGTAGGTTTGTCACAAATAGCTGTTATGAGACTGAGATAAGGTCCTTCTATACGTATTTACTTCAGCTTTTTTTTTATTATTATGATTAATGAATGTGGGATTCCTCAAAACCTTTTACTGCATCCATTGATAGGATAATGTGATTTTTGTCTGTACTTCTGATTATGTGGTTTATTACATTTGTTGATTTACATATGTTGAACCATCCTCATATTGCTGGGATGAAATCTTGGTAATGATGCATGATTTTTTTTATGGTTTGTTGCATTCCATTTCCATTGGTCAGTATTTTGTCAGGAATTTTTACATCTATGTTCATTAAAAATATATGACTGTAGTTTTCTTTTTTAGTTGGGTCCTTGACTGGTATTGGCATCAAAATAATGGTACCATCCAGGGATAATTTTGGAAGTAATCTTTCCCTCTAAATTTCATTAAAATGTTTGAGGAGAATTGGCATTACTTACTCACTGAAGTTCTTATAGAATTCATTGGTGAATTCATCAGGTCCTTCACGTGTGAGGTCCTCTAATTTATTTATTTCTAACTCCAATTAGGCTTAGTCTTTTCAATGTTATGTTGTAGCTGTTGGATTAATTTTTCTTGCTGTCTTATCATTTCTAAGGTTGCTTTGAATATATCATCATGTAATTCTGTATTATCCTTCATTTCTGAAACATTATCTTCACTTTGGTCATTTCTGCTCTTTATGAATTTAATAGAATTTATTATCTCTAGGATTTCTTTTTTTTTTTAATGGAAGTCGAACTCAGGACCTCCCGCTTGCCAGCAAGCACTTGTGTTGCTGAGCGATATCACCGGCCCTTTTTTTCCTTTATGTGGGTACTGGGAGTTGAACTCAGGACCTCGCACTTGCCAGGCAGGCGCTTATGCCGCTGAGACGTATCACCGGCCCTATCTCTATGATTTCTGTTTGGCACTTCTTTAGGATTCTTTGTCTTTTGTAAATTTTTCCTTCATGTTTAAACCATTTTGGGCAGCTCCCCCAAGGTTTTTTTCTCTATAACCGCATTGGTCAGTTGGTATGACAGTTGCACTATCTTTTGGGTTATTGTTACAAGTTTCATGGCAATACATGCCACCCCTTTCTCATGGTATCAGCTTCTCTGAATCACCAGGTTCATATACCTCACTCATCATGCCCAGTGGGTAGGATAATTTTATGTTTGTTCCATCAGTCGTGCTGTCACTGAAAGTCTGAATCCTGTGTCAGTGTGATCTTCTAAGATCGTATGTATGCCTCACATCACTTTGGGTCTTATTCAGAGTGTAACAATACTTCTTTCACTCCATGAACATGGGCTATATTTGCATTTATTTACATTCTGACAGATAATTTAAAATGCATCTTTAAGTGGAAATTACTAATTTCTCAATAAAATAGTAAATGTGACTGACAGTTAATCCAGATATATTTACATGAATAGTCAGATAAGTAGAAAAGAAAGTATGAAGAGTAAAACGTTATAATTTGCATCCTATTTAGATCTCATTCTTTATATTGGGGACAAAGCTCTTTACTGATGAAGTATCATGTTAATTAAAAATTTTAGGGTTTGTATTCCTTTGTTAGAACTACCATTAAAACAAAAAACCACAGACTGAGTAAAACAAACAGTGTAAGTTTATTTATTATGTTTTACAATTCAGAAGCTTCATATCAAGGGACTCAGCAGGATTTGTTTTAACTAAAAAATGACGAAAAGTTCTATGCTAGACCTCTTTCTTTACTTAGGATGACAGTCTTTTTCATCAGACGTCGGTAGCTATCACTGCCCAAATTTCTTCTTATTTTTGGGACTAGTCATATTGGATCAGGACTCACCCTAAGGACTTAATTTTAAATAAATCATGTGTGTAAAAACCTTATCTCTGTTCTGAGTCATATCATGAAGTACTGGGGATTAAGGTCTTTTTTTTTTTTTTTTTTTTTTTTTGGTGGGTACCGGGGGAACGACCTCAGGACCTCGCGCGCCAGCAGGCGCCCGTGCCGCTGAGCGATATCACCAGCCCCTTTTTCGTATGTGGGTTCCGGGAGTCGAACTCGGGCCCTCGCGCTTGCCGGGCAGGCGCTTAAGCCGCTGAGCCATCTCACCGGCCCTGGGGATTAAGGTCTTAACATACAAATTTGAGGGGTTGGAAAAGAATCATCTTTGGGTTATATGTCCACTGGGCCTCCCATTGTGGCAGCCATGTTTTCTCAGCCTTAGTTACTAGTGCCACTTGCCATTATAGGTGGAAAGATGGTAAAAAGAATCACTTAACATCTGTTAAGTGATTAAAAATGGATTTTTTTCTTAGTTATGAGTCATACAATCTTGTTTCTTTGTACACCTACAATGTCTGGTTACTTGTCATTCTTTGTAAATTCTAACATTTTCCAGTGGCAGAGTTTGCTTTAAAATTTTTAAGTAATTTGGGGTAGCTACTTTGTCCAGACTCATGCAATTTTATGCAGTTCATATGGAACTTAATATTTATAAATTTTCCCAATGGAATCCTCATGCAGAAATTAGGACTTATTTTCTGCATGTCTTCCTCCACTTTGAGGTTATTTCTGTGAAATTTAAATACCTTAGAAGTAAAGAACATATTCTTCCAAATTTACGAAGACTGAAAAACTCTGCTTGGATTCCCCTTTTCATTGCAGTCAGGAGTCTCTTCCAAAAAGTAAAATAATGTCATCTTGGATTTTGCCTCATGTTTTCCTTGTATCAGAGATTATAATTCTATCCTGCATTTGTTTAATTTTTGAAAATAATTATTTTATGTATTATATGAATTTTTCTACTTATATTTGTTGGCAGTTTTATTCCATAATTTTCTATCCATTAAGTCTAGCAGACTAGTAAAGGAAAGATATGGAAATCTTAGCCTTTGGCAAAGTCAAAATCCCTTCTTATTTTCAACTTTGAGAAATCTTCACAAACTCACCATTAGTGCAATTTTCTCACTAATTCCTTCTTTTCCTAGTTCCTTCTGATTCATACTCACTCCTGTGGTTTCTCGTGGACATTGGAGAGTGAATGGATTGTACATTCTGCCTCAGTGTCTCAGTAAGAGCCTAAAAGAAAACAATGAATGAATTAAACATTTTTCTACTGAAACTAGGGAAAAGAAAATGGCCTTTTAGTATGAAGCTTAGTATTATGATATGTTCCATCAGGCAAAGCTACACTTGGCTTTAGAAGTACACAGTTACTCATTTAATTCTCAAATTAATTATAATATCAGCCATCAAATTGATGTCACATATGGTTGCCACAATTATTTTTATGATCCACTTTCAAGGTTTATTTTTTCCCCAAAGGTAAATTAATATCTTCCAAACTTTTTTTGTAAAATTCCTGCAAAAATTTTAAAGCAGTTTTATACAATTATTAATATGAATCAAGAAGGGAAGTATATAACTTTCAATTTTAAGATACTTTTTTCCTTATATATTTCCAAAACATAGACATTTATTAAGCCTCTTTTTTTGTTAAATTTCGTTGATGTATAGAAGCAAAATTTGCTTGCCTGAATTTTATTCTCTGATATTGCCTGTATAGGACATATGTTTTTTTACTTGACACACAAATGTCTATCTGCATGCTGCGCCTGGCTTTTTTTCAATTAACACCTCCCACACCTCAGGTGCATTCTAGCTTCTTCCTCCCCTGCTGTGTGCCTCTAAGACTTACCTAACACCTTACCTAGTTGCACTCCTATGGCAACTAATATGCTATTGTGTTCTGCTATTCAGTGACTGGTAGGAGAGACAAAGAGGGCTTGGGATATTTCTTACTTTTTTTTATCTGCTCTGCAACATTTTAGATAGTAGATGAATCTAACTTTGCCATTATATTTTTCTTTAATATATATATATATATATATATTTTTTTTTTTTTTTTTGTGGGTACCATGGGTCAACCTCAGGACCTCGCACGCCAGCAGTTGCCCATGCCACTGAGCAATATCACCTGCCCTTTTTTTGTATGTGGGTTCTGGGAGTCGAACTTAGGCCCTCGTGCTTGCCAGGCAGGCACTTACGTCGCTGAGCCATCTCACCGTAAAAGCATATTTTTAATGTTTCCTACTCTGTCTGGATTTCAGACCAAATTTTCTTTTTTTTTAATGATCTCTTGAGTATTAGGAATGATAACACACTCCAGCTGTTGTCAGTATCTAGATATTTCAACACTTATTTTGTTCGCATGAAAAATTTCCCCACATCATAATTCTTGCGTTATTTGTATTGAACTCAATTTCCTGTTGGGACACTGAAAGATACACATTCAACATGTAGACTTCTCATTTCTAGAGGTTTGTTTTATTGTAGATTTTGTTTTGTTTTGGTAAAGTTAGGGAATGGACATTGTGATATGTTCCTTATTAAAGGATTTGTGTGATTCTGAGATTCTTCTTAAGGGTTTCACTCAGTGCCTTCATATTCCACACACACACACACACACGCGCACACACTCACACATGCGCACACACACACACACGCACGCACACACGCACACTGGAGACTCACCCTATGACCTTGCACTGAGCTACATTCCCAGTTCTTTTTTTTTTTAACTTTTAATTCTTTTTATTTTGAGACACGATCTCACTAAATTGCCTAGACCAAGCTTAAACTTGTGAACCTTCTGCCTCAGCCTCCTGGTGTTAGGATTACAAGTATATACCACCACATCTGCCCAGGGTATTTGAATTTAATGCAACTTTTCTTTTCTTCATTTTATAGCAGATCTGTGTTAGCTGTCCCTTCTATCTCAGTCATTTTCTCTGGTTCTTTTTCATGACTGATTACTCTTCATTTTTTAGGCTTCAGGTTAAGGCATTTTTGAAAGAGGCCTTCCTTAGTCTCTTTGCATGAAGAATTATTTACTGCAGCCAGTTATTTAGCACAACCCTTCCTTTAAATTTTATGTCTCCTTGTTGTTGTTTCTAGTTATCTTCCACAGATGTATAGTTCATGAAAGAATAGTCCTTGATTTTCTTATTTTCTAAATTTCTAGCATCTAAAATATAGATATTACTATGAACTGGTTGTCCAACTAAAAAAAGAACTTTGCTGTAGGGTCCAAGGAAATATGGTGTTTGCAGAAAATCCGTTATTCTGTAGTTACGTTCTGGGGAAATTCTTTTCACCTCTTATCTGCTTCTGGAGCACCAGAAAACTACTGATATGTACTTCGTTGATGCTTGTGGTGCTCTTTTAAACAGCAACGTGAGAAAAGATCTGTATGCTAACGTGCTTCTCAGAAGATGGTAGTACTATCGATACTAATCTAACATCAGCACCATGTGCACTTGCAATTTGCAGGTATGAATCACAATCCTTAAAACATAAATTGTGTATTAAATTTAAATAAAAATAAGTTGAAGACCCAGGAATCTTTTTATTCACTGACATTTTCTGCCTCCTATTATAATATCAAAAAATCATATACAATTTTTAAATTGTATTATTTAAGTGAGTTTTTCCCATTAGAACTCTGATAAAACTTAAAATTTTCTTCCTCTGAACAAGTAATGAGGATAATTAGAAATGGTTCTTTGTGCCGGGTACAGACATCATGAACATAGATGAATTAGTCCCTCTGTTATTTAGTCTTTGAGCTCCACTTAAAATGATCAAATGTACTTATGATCACAGAAAATCTCCAGTGAAGTTTTGTAGCCCATCAGTGCACAAAATGAGTGCTTTTTCAATTAGCCTAAAAGAAGGAATGGATGCACAAATTTATCTAGTAAGAAGATGACTGAATCAGTAAGAAAGCTGGTCTCAAGTGGGGCAGCCAGATCAGTGATGATATTAACTTCTGTTTTTCTTTTTCTTATCACTCAATCATGAAATAAATAATAAATAAGTTGAGGTATTGGAACAAAACTGTGCTAAATGTATTTGCCTTATGAAATTGAATGTTAGAATATATCTATGTGGTGTTTCCTCCTCTCGCCTATACCAAATATAATCTGTTTCTTCAAACTCTGTACTAAGAAAAAGAGTTACTTGGAAATATACCACAAGATTTAAAGTAAGATATGCCTGATTTTGACTTACTGTATTCTCGTGGCTGAGTCAATATAGTTATACTCTGCATGCTACTTTGGTAGACTGACATGAACATTTTAACGATTCCACCTTAACTGTGATATCTGGAAGAATTTATAAGTGCTGTTAAAACTGTGGCCTCTGTAATATATCTATAACTTTTAATTATATAAGAGATTAGAAAACCAATGTCCTAAAAAGCTGACTTTTAGAAAGTAGCAGCTATAATACAGTACTTTTGTAAGTCTGCCTTTTTGCTAAAGTAATAAAATTCACAGGTTGTTTTTTGCTTTATTTAGCACCCTGCCATTAACCACCGTCTAGTCTCATGTAGAACTCCTTTTTTTTTTTCTAATTTGCTCTTATAGTACTGTGAAACTTTGACTTGAAACTATTATTAAATTGTTTTTTTGTTTTCTGCCCTTGTATTTTAATTCCACTGAGAAAAAATGTAATTAGCTTTATTCACTCTTTTTCTTCTAGAACAGATCAAGAATACTCATACACAAAGATTAAAGTAGCCAAAAGGAAATGCAGGAAAATCTCAGGCGTGAACAATAGGCATTTGTGTTCCAGTGAAAAGCCAATCAAATAAATCTAGCTACAGAAATTTATTCCCTCTGATGTTTCTCCTTCCAAGGTTGGCTCCCAAACTTGGACTTTTTAGGAGGTGGTGGGACATTTAAGAAGTAGGCATAGGTGAACGTCTTCAAAACATTGGATACCTGGCCTTGAAAGAGATTGGGGGACCCTCATTCTTGTCTTTAATTCTGGCCACGAGGTGACTGCTTTTTCTCTGCCCCATGGTCCTGCCATGATGGGCTCTCTCATCACTAGCCTAAAAGTATGGGGACAACTTACTGTGAAATAGAAATTCCAAAACTGGGAACAAAAATAACACTTTTCTGGATATAAATGAATTATCCCAGTTATTCTTGTTTTTTTTTTTTTTTGTGGGTACCGGGGGGTCGACCTCAGGACCTCGCGCGCCAACAGGCACCCGTGCCGCTGAGCGATATCACCGGCCCCTTTTTCGTATGTGGGTTCCGGGAGTCGAACTCGGGCCCTCACGCTTGCAAAGCAGGCGCTTACACCGCTGAGCCATCTCACCGGCCCTATCCCAGTTATTCTTACAGTGATCGAAAGCTCACTAACAAAGAGGAAAAGGAAAATTTAGAAGTCACATGGGTAATGAAGCCAGTATACTTCTCCAGGAGCTCCCTTGAGTGGACAGGAGTTTCATCTGGGAGATGCTTTAGAAGGTATAAGGACTTGATAGCAACATCTGGTATGGAGTTAATGGAATATTTGATGGCTGAGTTAGGAAATGTGAAAAGTTAAGGAGGAGACCAGATATTTGGGTGAGATGTGATAAAAATATTGGTTTCAAAATAAGAATGCAATGTAAAAATATCAGCAAAAACAGTAAAATATTAATGGTAAAGGAATTAGAGTAAAATGTAAGAGTAACATGGTGAGCAAGTTTGATCAAATGTGAATGGATCAGTTACTGATATAAGGCTTATCAAACCTGTATATAATCAGGTGTCAGTCTGTATCAGTCTAATAACAGAATTTTTGCACAAAGTTATTCCAGTCCCCCAGTTTATACATCTATTTAACTCTCATAATTCCAACATACTCCTTGAATGATTTATTGTCACACCTGAAAAGCTTTATCTGAAGCCTTCCTTGTGGACTTATGTAACTGTTTTGTGAAATGAAAATAACAATTTTTAGCACTAAATACATGGTTTATTTTAATGAGATTCTCAACTAGATTTGAGGAAAAGAAAAATGCTAGAATATATGTTTAATTTACAGTTGACATTATATAGTCAAGCTTAGGGATAAAAAAATAATTCCTAAAATGACAGATACTATTAGACATATATTGCTAAAAGACATTATCATTACTAAAATAAAGGAAATGAACATAATGTAGAAGTGTCAAAGGCTAAAATTCCATTTATTTTGATTAGATGCTCTTAGATCTTGATGTCAAAATTTTTTTTTCTGCCATTTTCTGGGTAAAGCTCTGTATTAGGCTGAGTTTAGTTTCAACATGAAGAAACTACTCAAATCCTTCTAAACATAAAGGGAGTTTATAGTGAAATGAATTATTTCAGATTTATTATACAGAATGGAGAAAGCTGAGCTAAAACAAATGTTCCAGAATTTAACCTTGTTATTTTTTCAGGATAATAAATGAATTAGTTATGAAGGAGAGTAGATAGAAAGTGGCCGTGAGAATTCAGTTAAGGGAAACAGACAATACAGGAGCTATTTCAACACCATATAAGTAACTGACTAAACAGATGTTGGAGAACTCAAATGGTAAAATAAAAAAAAAAAAAGAAGGTGTATAAGAAATGAGGATATAGATATTTCCTTTAAAGATGTAGGGAAAAAGGTGAAAAATGCTTAGCACTTTCAGAATTTAGAGGCTAAAAAAATCTGCATAGATTTGGAAATCAAATATTTGAAGGAATGTCAGTCAGCTAGTCTGCTAACTCAGGAGAGTGAAGAGTGGTTTAGTGTGCTGTAACTCAGACCCCAGAACAAAGATAAGGACTTACAATTTATTTTAGCACAAAAAGTTTGTGTGAAGTCAATATTAGCAGGAGAAACAACTTGAACAATGATATATTTCTTTTTTTCAAAATCTCTCTACTGGCATTGAACATCTGGAGCAAACACTAGGACAGAGATTACAGGGCAAAAGTAACTTGGAAGAGACAAATGAATGATATGAAATAGTCTAGCTACAAACAATTAGTGATGAACCCACCAAGAAATAAATTAGGAAAATAATATCACTCACAATAGGTTCAGGAAAAGTTAGACGCTTAGGAATCAACCTAACAAAAAAGTGAGATTTCTAATGACAAAAAATATAGTAGTCTAAAACATGAGATTGAAGGGGATATCAGAAATTTGAACAGTATCAGTTGTCCCTGGATAGGTGGAAGCAATATTTTCAAAATGAAAATTCATTAAAAACTTACAAATGTAGATTTACTACAATTTCAGTGAAAACAACAATAGCATTCCTCACATAACTAGAGGTAGAAAAAAACACAGTCCTAAAATTTATATGGAGCCAGAGGAAACTCAGAAGAGGGGGAAAAGAAAAAAAAAAAAAAATATATATATATATATATATATATCCTGGGCAACACAACCAAAGCAAGAGGAATCACAATCCAATATTTCAAATTATGTTACAAAGTATCAGTGATTAAAGAAAAAGTGCAGTATTGCCACAAAGACAGACAAATGGATCAAAGAAAGGATGCAGAAACAGTGCCAGGCACATTTAGCTTTCTGATCTTTGACAAAGGGGCCAAAAGCATACAATGGAAGAAAAATAGCTTCTTTAACAAGTGATGTTGGGAAAAGAGCTAGACCTATATTTCTAGCTGTGTACTAAAATAAAATCAAAATGGATCAAAGGATAAGTATAAAAATAAAAACACTTAACCTCTTAGAAGATAATATATGTTAAACTCTTAAAGACCTAGATGTAGGCAACCACTATCTAAGCAAAACACCAACTGCACAAGAAATAACACCAAGAATCAATAAATGGGATTATATTAAACAAAAAGGCTTCTGCCCAGCACATGAAACAATCAACATGCTGAAGAGACAAGCTATAGAATGGTATATTTTGATTACCATCAACTCCTTGCGACACATATAGCACATCACAAAATACTAGACCTTTCAAAATGAAAGACCCAGTCAAAAACTGGGCATCTGAAAAAAAGGTACACTTCTTGGAAGAAGCACAAATGACCAATAAATACATTCAAAAATGTGCAACATTTCTGGCGATTAGAGAAATGCAAATTAAAACACCATGGCTAGGGGATAAAGAAATGAGGAGAGGGGGATAAAGAATTTTGTGATGTCATATGTTCCAACTCCATGAAAACAATGTAAACATTATATACTACAAACATGTTCAAAATAGAAAGAAAACAAAAGGAAATAAATGAAAAGAAAAGGAAAGAAAAGAAAAGAAAAGAAAAAAGAAAAGGGATGAAGAGATGAATGGATGCTGATGGGGAAGGATGGAAGGGAAAAGGGATGAAAAAGGAGTTAAGATATGTTATGTACATTTACCAACTTCCCACAAGGAACATAAAAATTATGTACTACACAGATTTACTGATAAACCTAAAAAAAAAAAAACACTGAAATTCCATCTTACTCCGGAGAGAATAGATATCACCAAGAAATTAATAAAAACAAATGCTGGTGAGGTTGTGGGGGAAAAGCAACACTGCTACGTTGTTGGTGAGAATGCAAACTAGAACAACCACAATAGAAATCATTATGGAGATTCCTCAAAATCTAAAACCAGAAATTCCATTTTATTTTAGCTAGTCCCTTTCTAGATATTTTCCCAAAAGAGTTAAAGACATCATGTTACAGTAATACATGCATACCCATGTTTATAGCAGCACTACTTATTATGACTTAACCTTGGAAGTTGTCTATATGCTCATCAGAAAATAAATGAAAATGTACATGTGGTTTTATACACAATGGAGTACTACTTTGCCATAAAGAAGGATACATTTGAATCATTTGTAAGAAAATGTGCTCACATTGAGACTATAAATGTTAAGTGAAATAAATCAGACACAGAGTTTCAATATCATTGTTTCTCATATGAGAAATCCAAAGTATAAATAATAGATCAAAATGACAGGTAAAGAATAATAGCATGGAGTGTAAGAAACTGAAAGTGTAAATAAGGACCAAAATGTATAATAGATATTATAAAATAAGAAGAAAATGTTCAAATGGGAAGGGGAGCTAGGGAGAGGGGAAAGGGGAAAGGAAGGAAGAAAAAGAAAAAAATGGGAAAAGAAGGGAAAAAATGGCAACAAAGTTTTTGTTAGTAGGAAGGGGAAGAGGGGTTGAAGGGTGGGTAGGGGAATGGGAATGAAAGAATCAAGATATATCATGTACAGGCACAAATTCCTCATAATGAATATGATCATTACATATACCTAAAAAGTACCAATGAACTAAATGTATTTTTTTCTTCTTTTAGTACCAGGAATCGAACTCAGGACCTTGTACTTGCCAGGCAGGTGCTGTGCTGCTGAGCTATATCTACGGAACTAAATGTATTTTAAAAAGAGTAATAAACATGGAAATATGCCTATTAAGAAGGGTTATGTACCAAATAATGGAAGAAGAAGGAAAGGAAGTAAAAGTAATTAAGATATGCTCATGTACCAACTCCCCATGATGAATGATTTGTCATCATGTGCTGCAAGCACATTCTAATAAAATTTTTAAAATAAAAAAACAAACAATGTTATACAAACTACATAGGATGGGAAGCAATATATAAATATAAGAATTCTGAAAAGTGTAGGAGGAAGCTGTTTCAGTCTTCTAATGGTAGGAAGAAAGATTAAAATACATGACTCTTCCAGAGAGGGTTCCTGATAAAATACCAAGATCTTAGTTGAAAGCCCTGGACTATGTCTTCAGAAAACGAACAGCCCAGATGTAAAATGAACCATAAACTAAATGCCATCCAAGTTTAAGTCACCTCAGTCCCTGGCTGTTTTAGTCACTTTCCCTGGCTAGCAGAGTGTGAAGCTTCTCTGAGGAAGAATAGTATCATAGCACGCACAGTAATTCAAACACTGTTGATCCCTCCACCGAAATATTCTGGTGACATTTCATATTTCTGTTGTATCTGCTGTAGCTACCGTTAGCGCAAGGCGCACCGTCGGGTGCCTATTCATGTTCACTGTATCATGGTGATCATGCAATCCGCAGTCTGATTGGAACTGTAACTTTCTTCAACCTTAAAATATTGCAAATGTTATCGGGTGTTTCTCCTTTAATTGTGCTACCTTAAATCAGCCTGTCTTGCTAAGAGGTTCACTGTAGTGACTCTCTGCGGTTTAGTGAAGTAAGCTGTGTGTGACCATGAATACTGGAACCTCCAGGAGCCAAGAGTAAACTCCTAACAGCAGAAGTGAGATCCAAGGTTCTTCAACCAAGGAAAAAAAAAACATCTTATGTAAACAATTCACCTATCTGGTGTCCTCAGTGGATCTTCCAGAGGAAACTGACAACTGCTATACTCATCCTCCAATTTCAGGGCTCATTTTTCCATATCTAAGCTCTGGATAAGCCCAAGGCAAATTCAAACAAATATTCTTTTCTCCAACAATATAAAAGTAAATAAAATAGAAATTTACTTTAACTTATTTAACTATTTAATTCACCCAAACAAAATGAGATAGCAAAAGAGGTATTGTTAAACTATGTTAAAGTTATGTGCTTACCAAAATCCTCTGGAGATAAAAGAACTTCCACCTTAGAGATAAAAACAGAATTCTTGTTTTTCATAGAGTTTCCTTTTATCCCAGGTTTCTTACTGATATTTGTGGGGAAATAAAATCGTTTGCCTTGAGTTTTCTCTGCATATTATTCATTATTTTTCTCTTTATTCAAGTGTCATTTTAACACATGGCCAGAATATTTAGTATTTTCACCTTTTATCAAAATGATTGCCATTTTTCTAATCCTAATGTAATAAATCTTCATCCTACTCACACAGCAATTATTTCTTCATTGCACATTGATGTAACAGAAGTAGGAAATACATGGCTTAACCTCCCCAGCCATTCTTTCCAGGTCTTCTTCCCCATGTTGAAGTGTTCCAAGCACCAGAGAGTAGCACTTACTACTCCTCTCCATTTACAGCAACTCCTTGGTGATATCAGTTAGATCCAAAATGTAAAATTTCCATCAGTATAATTATGACTCCCATTTTTTAATTTCATTCCATGTTTTCTATGGGCTCAAACATATCCAATTTGTATTCAGTATATCATTTTCAGACACTATTGAGGGTATTAAATTCACACTATTCAAGTTTTACTTTCCCCTCACCTTACCTTATTTAGACCCATGAGTGTCTAAAGTAACCTTTAAGACTATTTCCTTAATTATAAACCACATGAACTTTACCTTATTATATACTATTTTGTGGTTTCCCATCAGCACACAACTGCACCCGTTAAGTTCCAAAAACACTTTTGTAAGCACATTAAGTTCGGAAATTGTCTTTCATTAAACAACATATATCCAATAGTATAATAAAATTATTTATTATAAAATTATTTATTACAAAATTATTCAATAGCAATATTCTTTAGTTAGATGGAAGGACATCCATCAAAATTAGACTTTTAGCCTTCCATAGAACCAGAGTGGTGGGGCACTGTCTTCCTCGAAGCATGTATTTTAAATAAATGACTCCAAGTTCTTCAGAAAAACCTTGGTTGTAAACCCGGCAAGAAGCTTTTTCAGTGGCTTTACATTTCAAAAGATTACTGAAAAAATTTACTATTACAGAACATCAGTGTCTAGAATATATAAAAAAATTTAAAAATTAAAATCCTTAAAATAAAAGACTGTCAGAAATGGACATCTGAAATGAATAAACACTTTTCATAAGAAGGGCAAACAGCCAATAAATATGTAAGGAAATGCACAACATCACTGGCTTTTGAAGAAATGCAAATGAAAACAACTTTGAGATTCCATTTTATCCCAGAAAGAAAGATTGTCATCAAGAAATCAAATAATAATGGTGGAGAGGCTGTGGGAAAAAAAGGAACACTTCTACATCATTAGTGGGAATGTAATCTAGTTCAGCCTCTAGGGAAATTAAGATGGAGAGTCCTCAAAACAATTAAACATAGAAATTGACCCAGTTCTTCTCCTTCTAGTTATCTTCCCAAAATATTTATAGACATAGTATTATAGTAATACATGTATGCCCATGTTTATAGCAGCAAAATTCATAATAGCTCTATCTTGAAAGCAGCCCATATGTCCATTAACAGATGAGTGGATAAAGAAAACTTGGTATTTTCATACAGTAGAGTAATACTGTGCCATAAAGTAGAATAACTGTGAGTCTTTTGTAGGAAAATGGATGCACCTTGAGACCATGATATTATGTGAAATAAATCACACACACAAGGTTAACTGTCACATGTTTTTTCTTATATGAGAAACCTAAATTACAAATAAAGAGCAGAGTAAAAGACAGATAATAAGTAATAGGGAGATAGAAATTTCTCAAATGGGATGATGATAAAGAGATAGAAGGATGGTAAAGGGAATAATAAAGGAATAAAAGTGTGTTATGTAGATAGACCAACTACACACACAGAATGTCAATATTATGTACTGCAAACAGGTACTAATACAAAAGTTAAAAAAATCAAAAATTAAAAAGTGCACTAAGAAAGTCAGGTCAGAGCCATGGATGCATAGGAAGACTGGCTATCAGCTAAGGCAGTTCCAAGGCCATCACAGTCTGCTAACAGCGGCACGAGATTGGAGAACCCCTAGCAGTAGAAGGCACACACTATGGCCAAGACCTTGACTCAAACTCGTGAAACCCTACATAATAAAATGAGAACTATTCAAAACAGACAAACTATGGGCTACAGAGCAATATCTTTAAGGAATTATTATCTAACACTGATGTCATGAGAATGAAGCTTCAAGATGACTATAGAAAAGAAAATACCATAGCAAATCATCAACTCATTTACTTGATCTCTATTTCATCTTAAAATCTGCAACTTGAATTTTTGTATTGGAAAAGAAATATCCATTGTTACCTTAGGATTTATTCACTGATACTTACCTTAAATGTATTAAAGGATGTCAGTAAATCAAGAATATCTATTTGCTAAATTTTCCTGTTAAATTCTGCAAATTTGATCACCATACATTTATATAAACCTCATTAATTCTGTTTAAAATTAGTATGACTGGTTGGGCATGGTGGCGCATCCCTATAATCCCATCACTTGGAAGTCTGAGGCAGAAGGATTGCTGCAAGTTCGAGGCCAACCTAGACTACAAAGTGAGTTTAAAGCCAGCTTGAACTGCATGGTGAAACCCTGTCACAAAAAGACCAAAATAAAAATAAAAATAAAGTTAGTATGACAATTTGTACTCATGCTACTTTTGATGATTTTTGATAATCTCTTCAACTATAGTAAATCTGAATTACATTGTAAAAATTTGTATAGTTACTAACAGAAGTCTTTGTTGAAAAATGTATTTTGAAGTACCCAAAAATAATTTAAACTAGTAGAGATGAATGAAAAGTCTTATTTATACAGTAAGCTGAATTTAATATAAAAATGAAGCATATGAGAATATATAAGATTATTCCTACTGGTATCTCTTTAATGTCAAGCATGAAATATTTATTTCCTGCATGAAGTAATGTCACCTTTTCTACCATCATATTCTGATGGTTACTCATCAGATATCTGTGTCACGCAGTTTAGCGCATTAAAGTTACCATGTTTCATGGTGGCCATGCCCTAAAGAAAAATGTGTAATACTAGGAAAAAATAGAAAAATACTCTACTGCCTCTTCCATCTAATAGTTGCCTGAGATATGTTAAAGAACACATGTTATCAGCTGCTAATAATTGGAATTTGAAGAACGCTTCTGAGTCAGCAGTGATTGTTGCAACAAATTTTTTTCTTGAATATACAAAAGTTTTAGCTGGGACAGCAGTCACGCATGTTAAACCAGAAATAAAAAGCAACGAGAGTGGACAGTCATGCAATAGCAGAAATACAAATAAAGAATTCTGAGCACAACCATGTGGGATGAGAAGTTTAGGCAATAGTCATAGACATAAAATTTGCATTGTCAACTGCTGAAATAGTTGCATGTGAAGCAGTTACTAAACAGAACCAAGCCAAACTTAGTAGTTTTTAAAATCTTTTTTTCTATTATTTTATTAAGCAATTTTGTAGTATTTTAATCTGTCTTTTTTATGAAGACTTACTATAAGTGAGCAAGTTATTACTGAAGATCTTGAGTGAAAATCCAAGGGCATATCTACAGTACCCTCCTGAATTATTCAGATCAGACTGCTTTAACGAAATATGTAGACCAGGAAGCTTACAATAGAAATTTATTTTCTCATAGTTCTGCGGGCTGAAGTGATGATATCAGACCCCCAACATGGCCAGATTCTGTGAGGTCTCTGTTCTGGTTTGCACACAGCATATTTCTTGCTGTGTTTTCACATAGAAAATACAAATGTGTGTGGAGGGGGACTATTTCCTGCCTATTCACCAGAAGGAGGTGTTATGGTTTATATCTAGATGCCCCCCAAAGCATCGTGTGGTCAAAGTAGGAATTATGAAAGATGCACATTCCATAAGGGCGTTATAAATTACTTCCTGTTAGGAGGTGGGGCCAGTCAGGAGAGGCAGGGCACTGTGGGCTTGACCGGGAAGGGTCTGTCTCCCTTCTTGTCTTCTCCTTTGATGCTCTGTGTTTGATAGCTTCCATGCCATGAACATGCTTTTTTCGACCACGCCCTTCTGCTGTGCCATACTACCTTGAAATCCTGGTATATGGACCGAAACCTCTATAAACTGTGAGACAAAATAAATTTTTCCTTTACTTTTTGGGTATCAGGTATTTTATCTCAGTGATAATGAAAGTAACTAAGACAGGACTCTAATCCTATTAAATCAAGGCTATATCTTTTTAACCTCATATAACCTTAATTACCTCCATAAAGCCTTTATCTGCAAGTACAGTCAAATTGAGGGTTGGGTTTTAATATATAAATTTTATGATGATATAAACATTCAATTCTATACTGCCATCCATCAGATTGTAATAGAAAAGAAAGAAAAAATGAACCCAACATAATCTGATATTTCATGTGCTCTAGACATTTTTAACACAGAAATAAACTACTTACAGCAGCCATATTCAGCCAGTTCAATAGTTACTACCAAGATGATATTGTTCAATGTAAGTAAAAATGTTCCTAAATGTTGCAGACCCATGGTCACTTTTGTTCTGAATAAAATGTTCAAATCAATTCCCAAGATATTATATAAATATATAATATTATATTATATAAATATTATATAAATATAGATTATATAGATATTATATAAATACAGATTATAGAAGGTAGTCCTGTACTCACATGATCAGAAAAATTCTGACATGAGAAAGGGAAGAAGAGAGGGAGGGAGGGAGGGCAGAAAGGAGAGAGGGAAAGACAGAGAGAGAGACAGAGAGAGAGGAAGAGAGAGAGAGAGGATGGTTAATACAGGGTTAAAGTAGATTGTTCCTCTTACATTAGTTCACCCTATCACAGGTCCTAACCTATCCTTTCACTTGTTTGTTGGTTGCTGTGTTTGCAAATAACATAACATTCCATATGATCCCCGCATTTCAATTCTGTTTGTGAGCCTATCTCTGGGTAACCTATTGGCAATATACTTGCAGGCTGCTATCAGTGTAACTTTCCAAATGACACTTTGGTTGTCCACAAGAGTAAAGGGAGCTATAACAAGAATGGCATTATTATCTTCTAGACTTTTGAAACAACCTCTTCCTTCAAATATTCAATATCTATTTACCAAGGAAAATTGAAAATGGAATTGTCATTTGGGCAGTGAAATTTTATAGGTGTCTGAGATATTTGTAGCAATTGGAAAACATTTCTTAAAATGCTACAGGAAATAAGAATTGTCACATGTAAAAATGTTTTGGAAGAGAAAATTATAATTATTATATTTTGCAAGGTCATGATGGGAGGGCACTGAATAATTTGTTTTATCAGAATAACACTGCCTGTGGGAATATTGAGCATCACATATGTCAGTTACCATGACATATGATGACAGGTTTTTAAAAAATAAATTAATGTAAAGCATGTTTTATTGTTTATATGTTATAGATATAAAATGCATTTATTTTTCCCATGAATCTTACTTAGGATTTACCCAAAATCAAGATTTAAGCAAATAAATACTGAATACATTTTGATATGAATATAAATTTGCAAAGTTTAGTTATCTTAGTTTTTCTTAAGTGATAACCTTGGTCCTCTTCAGAACCTAGAAATAGAAATAACTCCTGATTTCATAAAATTGTGAATAAATTATTGGGCTGATGAGCTACAAGAAGAAAAATGTAATATAGAAAATTGTGGTAGAATCTGGGTTAATTTTTATGATGTGATAAGGGAACATGTGACTTTAAAGTCATTCATGAATTTCAATGGCATATGGATAGCTTTAGGATATTTCATATGTTTCCATTATAGGAAAATGGAACACAGTTAGATGTATCATAGGAAAACTCAGCTTAATGATTTGTCTTAGGTGAAAGTCATTTCTTTTAGAACAGTAAAACAAATACAAAATTTGCATAGGTGTGTTCTGTCTTACATACATTGCATGCATATGTATCACTCTGCCTAACTTAGAGAACAAATTCTTCACCTAAGTTCCACCTGTTATTCTGAAATCTTACAGATGTTCCCCACATCTTTTCCTACTGTAGCCAAAAGGTGCTTGATGCTGCTTACACCATCCTTGAAAATGCATAAAATCCTGGGCAATTGCTAGTTCTACTAGGACCTGCTTTTGCTGGGTAATGTGGAGGCCTCATACATCATTTTCAGAATTGGGCTGTGCTGCACTGCTTACCCTTCCAATTTCCACCCAAATGAAGAAAGATTCTTAAATTATCCAGCATCTTTTCATTTCAAATCTCAATTCTCTGTGCTCTCACAAGGCAGCGATAGAACATGAGGCCATTGTGGATACTATAGCTGATGACCGAAGTGCCAATCCTGGAAAATGGACGGTCTCAGGGTGGTGAGAGCCGGTTTATTTCCTCAACAGATAGTTGTGCCTATCTGGGGACAAATCACTGCCTCCTTACTCTTCTCCTGTGTCCCAGAAGGTCATTTCTAAAGCACAAAAAGTGAGACTTGCTACTTTTGTCTAGCCACTGTGATAGGTGGGAAAGGTACATCTTTAACGGGGAACAAATAATGAAGTTACATTTAATACAAAAACTTTCTACTTCAACTAACTCCAGTCCAATACAACAGTTTTTAGCAAATGAGTTGTTATAGTTTAGAAGACATTTACTTCCCAGGGTACAAGCTCCTCTCAGAGGTGCTGGACCATATTCAGTGGCAATATATAATTCTTCATAAAAATCGTCACAACAATGAATTCTTATTATACCCTCAAGAGTGACAAAAGACATGAAAATTATAATTCATATTAGTTGTATCAGGGGTGAAATGTCAATAAGGAAAACTTTGAAATTATTTGCCTTAGTTTCAGTGTTAACTAATCTTTAATCCATCTTTAAGACATGTTTTGATTTGTTTTGTTCCGTTCTGAGACACTTTTCCTATGTAGTTCAGCCAAGCCTTGAACTCACTGTTTGTCCCACACTGGCCTCAAACACAATGGCAATCCTCCAGCCTCAGCCTCCCAAGTGCTGGGATTACAGGGGTACACTTCCATATCCTGCTAAGGCATTCTTTAAAAATAGCATACATAAAATGTTACTACTACAAATTCAGTATAAAGTTTAGCCTCCTTTTTCTTATTTTTTATTAAGTTTATCGGTACAATTTAGGTACACATAATGACCACATTCATCATAGGGAATTCGTAACTGTACATGACATACCTTGATTCCTCTTTTCTTCCCAATCCGCTCCCCTCCCTTCAACACTTCTGCTCTTAATTTATAAAGCTTAGTTTCCATTTTATCCTTCTTTTCTCATTTTTCCTTTTCTCTTCTTTCTTTTCCTTCACCCCACTCCCTAGTTCCCTTTCCCTTTTGAACAATTTCATCCTCTTTCACAATATCCTTTATACATTTTGGTCCTTATTTATACTTTCAGTTTCTCACACCAGGAAGATGTGATATTTACACATGTGTGTCTGATTTATTTCACTTAATATTATGGTCTCAAGGTGTATCCATTTACTTAGAAATGGCTCAGGTTTATAAAGAATTGAAGAAAACGAACAAACAAAAAACCAACGAACCAAACAAACAAACAAAAGAGATCTCTCCAAGTTTAAAGTCCCAATCCAAAAATAGGCATCTGAAATGAATAGATAATTCTTAAATGAAGAAGTACAAATGGCAAATAAATATGTGAAAAAATGTTCAACATCACTGGATATTCAAGAGATGCAAATTAAAACAATGCTGAGATTCCATCTCATTCCAGAAAAAAATGGCTATTATCAAGAAATCAACTAATAACAAATACTGGAGAGATTGTGGGGAAAAAAGAACTCTTCTGCACTCTTGGTGGGATTGTGGACTGGTGCAACCACTGTGGAAGTCAGTGTGGAGATTCCTCAAAAACCTAGGACTAGAGGTCCCATTTGACTCAGCTATTCCTCTTGTTATTTTACCAAAAGAATTAAAAGCATTATACCACAGTGATATATGCACACCCATGTTTACAGTGGCACAGTTTGTAATAGCTAAATCTGAAAACAACCCAAATGCTCATCAACCGATGAATGGATAAAATGATGTTTATTTTTTTAATACAATGGAGTACCACTTAGCCATAAAGAAGGATAAACTTGAGCCTACTTTAACATCAGAAAACAAGTCATGAAAATATTTTTCAGAAATGTATAACTATATAAAGACCCATGAAAAGAATTTATACAATGTGTCACCCCAAAGTTTAATCATTTTGTCAGTCTACTCTAGCTGAGAGTCAGGAAAGTTAGCAAGGGCATCAGCCATACAACCACAACAAACTGAATTATGCCAAAACCTAAATCATGAGTTCAAACTCTCTCTTTAGTAGAGTCTCCAGATGCCTATAATTTAATGTTAGCTTGGTAGACCTTTATAGGACTTCTGACGACAGCAGTGTAAGAAGATAATTTGTGTTTTGGGTTAAGTTTGTGGAAATTTTGTTATTGCTGTGTCTTATTTTTTTATGTGCTGCTATAACAGATTGCCTAAGGCTGCATAATTTCCAATGAACAGAAATGTATTTCTCACACTTCTGAGGGCTTGGAAATCCAAAATCAAGCTACGGTATCTGATGTCTAGTGAGGGCTTTCTTGTCACATGGGGCCCTGGCAGAGGATCAGAAAAGCAGACTATCTGAACGCTGACCTGTGTGAAGCCTCTTTCAGGAGGGCCCTGCTCTCACTAAGGGTGGAGTCCTTCGGCCTTCATCACTTCTTGTAGGCCCCACCCCACACACATGATCTTATTAGCAGCATCTGGGTTTTAGTTGGGCACATAAAATGAAGTGCACATGTGACTGCATTCAAACCAGTGCAGTCAGCAGGAGGAAACAAATTTACATGTTCATCAATTTGCTTACAGCAAATGAAAATTTGATTGGCGTCATTGGATCTATATAATTTTAATGTTGTTTACAATAAAACACTATAAAACAAAATACGTTTTTCACCAAAATTAAAGCAAGTGTAATGCAACCATGAAAGCATCCATTATTTCTTGATTTTTAATAAATATTTCTACAGTATATTACATCATCTGCTTAGGTACTTGACCATTTTGTTCCCTTCAATGCCTGTATTAATCTTTGACAAGAAACACTTTTGTCATGATCTTTGGAATAAAAAATTTCCTTTGACATTACCTTTTATACAAAATAGTGTTAGCACATAGAATAAAACCTCAAAAAGCGGGCCGGTGAGATAGCTCAGCGGCATAAGCACCTACCTGGCAAGCGCGAGGTCCTGAGTTCGATTCCCAGTACCCACATACGAAAAAAGGGCCAGTGATATTGCTCAGAGGCACAGGCGCCTGCTGGCGCGTGAGGTCCTGAGGTCAACCCCCGGTACCCACACACACACAAAAAAAAACTCAAAAAGAGTTTATTTAAAAAGACTATTATTCAAGTTTGTGTATCAGTGTACACTACTGGGAATACCAAAAATACAGTCTCATTCTTAAAAAATAAAACAGAAAACCTAGTAATTACACATAAATAAAAGATTGAATTTCATTCCTTTTATTCACACATAGAAGGGAAGACAAAGGTAAGTTGCTACCATGTGTTAAGCTCTAATTCGTTCCGGCCCCTAATTTAGAGCTGTTACAGCTGCTATTTGATTTGCCACACAGTGTATTCAAGCATAATTTTTTTCTTATTCTCATTCTCTTCTTTACTTTTCTAATTCTGATGCTTCATCCCAGAACACTTCCATCTGTCTTAAGATGTTTAAACTCTCTCCTATGAATCACAAACTAATGTTCTCTTCCATTTTATCACATACACAGCACTTTCACCTTTTGTAAATATTAGTATTGACCTTCACAATCTCCCTCTGAACCCTATTTAGCTAAATGGTGAAATATAGCTTTGGGTAGCTGAAATCTTTGTTTTGCAACTAAATCTTTGATATAAATCTAAATCATTGCTACAATGCTGTATATGAGTGTAACTACACTTGTAACCACGTGTCACAAATGCCTACACTCATTTTTTTTGTAATTCCAAATTCTTTTGCAAAGATATAGAACAAAATCTTTCCTAGTCTGTTTTTCAAAAATGTTTTATCAGTACATATTTGCAGTACATAATGATTATCCTTGTGGGCGATTACTACATGGACATAATACAGCTTATTTGTTTTTTTATCTCTTCCCCCTCCCTGGTTTCCACCTTCCATCCATCTCTTGATGCCCTTCCCATTTGGAAAAAAATCTATCTTCCTATTTCTTAGTACTGATGTTTTACTTTGCTCTTCCCTTATATTTTGGATTTGTCATTTAAGAGAACAATATGATATTTAAACTTCTGTTTTTGATTTATTTCACTTAATACTGTGGTCTCAAAGTGAACCCATTTTCATACAAATTACTCGAATTTATCCTTCTTTATGGCAGAGTAGTACTCCACTGTGTATAACTAACACATTTTCTTTATCCACTTACCGGTTGATGGATATATAGTCTGCTTCCAAGTCTTAGCTATTATGACATGTGCTGATATAAACATTGGTATGCACATGTTTCTATAATATATTGTCTTTTATACTTTGAAAAGATACCTAGAAAAGGAATAGCTGTATATTTTTAAAATTGATTCTTAGTTGGTAACTTCAATTAGTATAGTCAGTGCCCTGGGTTATTTGGGTTTGCCTTTCTCTCACAGAATGTCCTATCACACTCCCACTGTTAGATTTATTCATATACTTGGGACTTCAGCTCACCCAGAAAACGACAATATTTTGTAGTATAAAAGACATTTATTTGGAAAGAAAATACATGCTTGTCAAAATGATGACATTTCTTACTTATATGAGAAAAACTTAATTAAACCTATTTTAGGTGATTTAAATAATTAATATTACTCTATTAAGATTAATTTTCTTATATTCTTGTTCTTTTGCAGGACCATGAAAGTCGCAGTACAAAGTGTATTATATTATGGTGACAAATGATAGGAGCCACAGAGGTCACAGAACAGACAAGATCCCTGAGCAAATTAAGATCCATGAATCACATAGCTTACTTAAAAGTTGTGATAAAATGTAAAGGTTCAGAGAAAGGGCACATAAAATGAAGTGCACATGTGACAGAAGAACTTGGTTGCCTGGATCATTCTGTCATCATTCATGTTACGTGCCCTGTTTCTCTCTGACATATCAGCTGTACCCCTGAGAGTGAGTTGGATTTCCGAAAGGCATTTACAAAACAGAAAATGTGTGGAGCAGGCAATGCATGCTTTCTATCTGACTGTAATATTGGAACAAAAATGCCTGCTGAGCAGCTATGTGTACTGTCGGGTAGAAAGTAGGGTAAAATTAAAATAACAGAATGTAGGTCAGAATAGTGGACATAAATATTAAGGTAGACATATATATTAATGTCTTAGGACACAAATAATAATGTCTTAGGTGATTCATGTATTTTAGTATGTTATTTGTGCTTTATGTCTCCCAAGAAAGTGTGTCTTTTATATTTGTTAGTGTTGGTTCTTTCCTTTCTATTATTATTCAATATACATAGATTCTACTTATTCACATCTAGCACATTTTCGAAGCATTTCACTTCTATACTTAAATTTATCAATGGTGTTTTTGCTTTTTTGTCTTCCTTAGCACAACAGAATATCTTTAATATGGTTTGTTTAAGTTTTGAACAATATTATGAAGCTGGATGAAAACTGACACACAGACACATACACACATGAACACACGCATCATATATTAGGAGCCTCGTGAATATTGATGAATGAGGAGACTTTACCAAAAATTGTTTAAAACACACACACACGTCATCATCATCATCCTAGTTCAGAACCAATGTGTCAGCTTTCCAAATTGAGAAAAATAACTTATAAGGAAAGCAGACTTATTTTGGTTCATATTTGCAGTCTTCAGTTCATGGCTGCTTGGTCACATTACTTTGAGTTCATGGAAAAGTAAAATGTCATGGCAAGGAGCACGTAGTCAAACAACATTCTTTACTTCATGATGGTCATAAAGCATAGAAAAGAAGAGGGTGGAGACAATATCTACCCTTCAAGAGCATGCCCACAATGGCATACTTTCTCCCATTAGGTCCCAAGTCCTAAAGCTTCAACCACCTTCCAATGGCCCATTAGTTTATGAATCCATAAATGATTTAATTTATTCATGAGGTCAGAGCACTCATGAGCCAATCACTTCCCAGACATCCCACCTCTGAACATGGCTGAATTGGAAACCAAGATTTCAACATATAAAATTCTGAGGGTCATTTAAGATCCAAACTATAAAAACCAATGTTTTTTAAGACATGTTTTCTCAGATAAAGGAAAATTGAGATTTAATAGAGTTAAAACATTTACCAGGGTTCAAATATTAATGGAAGGGTTTTTTTGATTTTTTATGCTTTTCCTTAACTGAATCTACCTTATGTACTTTAGAAAGCAGTTACATAGCCAAGTGTGTCCTCCATTGGTAGCATTTTCACTATGAGGAGGATTTGACAGGTAAATCTACTGCTGGCCAATTGTAATGTAACTACAACTTTTTTTTTTACTGTTGTGTTCTATATTTAGGCAAAGTTGGCCTGAGATGCTGACCACTGTATACCTCACCATTGACAGGAATATAATCTTGTTCGTTAGCAGTCTGTAACAGTCACCAAGTGGTCTACTTTTATTCTTTCAACTCTTCTCTTATGGCCTTGGTTTTTCTGTTGTAGTGATAGTTTCTACTCCACAGGCTCTGGCAAAGTTCCTTAGAGCTTTAGGAACAGGTTATTTTTACAAGAATATGAGTAGCTCTTAATCTTCTTTACCCAGAATATCTTAACCATTGTCTTTTGACGCACCGTTCTCCAATGGTTGAATATGTTTATTCTAATTTACCATTACACCCTTAACTTTTTTTTTTTGTGGGTACCGGGGGGTCGACCTCAGGACCTCACGCACCAACAGGCACCTGTGCAGCTGAGCGATATCACCGGCCCCTTTTTCATATATGGGATCCGGGAGTCGAACTCGGGCCCTCGCACTTGCAAGGCAGGCGCTTACGCTGCTGAGCCATCTCACCGGCCCACACCCTTAACTTTTAAGAGTATGTTGGTACTAGATCTACCCAAATGTTTGTACTTATCTGAATGGTTCATAAATACAATGTTCTCAGTTGAAGATTTCAATAATTGAAAAAATATGAATTTTTAAGAGCTGCAAAAAAGTATTGATCAGGTCTTTGTAAAGTACATTTATATTTTTATTAGTAAGAATTTGTAGTATATAATGATTCCATGAATTGCTACATGTTCACACCAATCTTATTTTCTTTCGTATTCCCTTCACTTCCTGTCCCTCCCACTCTCCCTCCATCTCTTAGTTCCTTTTCCATTTCCAAAACTACTATCTCCTTGTATTTTGTTGGCTATCTTTTCTGATTTCTCCTATAAGAGAAACCATGCCATACTTAAGCTTGTGTGTTTGATTTATTTCACTTAACATTGTGTTCTTAAGTAGCACCGATTTTCCTACAAATTACTCAAATTTATTTTTCTTTATGGCACAACAGTGATCCATTGTGTATAAATATCACATTTTCTTTCTCCATCCATCTGTTGAGGGACCTACAGGTCACTTTCAAACTTTAGGTATTATGAGTCATGGCGCTATAAACATGGATATGTATGTTTTATTGTAACGTGATGCTTTAACTCTAGAAAGATACCTTCTAGGAATCTTTCTAGGAATAGCTGAGTTGAATGGAATTTCTATTTTTAGTTATTTGAGAATTCTCCATACTGATTTCCAAAGGGCTGTAATAGTTTATATTCCCACCACCAATGTAGAAGGGTTCCTTTATCCCCAAAGCCATTCTAGCATTTGTTACTATTTTATTTTTTGGTGATAGCCATTATTTCCGGAGTAAAATGGAATCTCATCATTGTTTTAATTTGCATTTTTCTAATGATTGGAAGTGTTGAACATTTCATCTATTTGTACTTCTTCTGAGAAGTGTCTATTCATTTCATTTGCCCCTTTTTAATTGGGCCATTTAATTTGGGGGTTCTAATTTTTTAAAATTATTTTTACGTTCTAGATAGTATTCCTCTTTCTGAGGTATATTTGGCAATTTTTCCCCACTCTTTAGGTTCCCTTTTCACTCTATTGGTTGTTTCCTTTGCTATGCAGAACCTTTTTAAATTAATATAATTCCATTTGTTAAACATTGATGTGTTGTGCAATTGAGGTTATATTCACAAAGGCCTTGTGTACAACCATGACTTATAGTTTGCCTCCTGTGTCTTCCAGCAGATTGCTTCTGTTTTAATCTTCAGGTCTTTGATCCATTTTGATTTTATTTTAGCACATGGCGAGAGATATGGAGCTAGCTTCAATCTTCTGCGGTGAAGAGCCAGTTTTCCCAACCCTGTTTGTTAAAGAAGCTATCTTTCCTCAAGCACGTGTTTTTGTCCCCTTTGTCAGAGATCGGGTGACTGAGTGTGTCTGGGTTTGATCTTGCATCCTCTATTATGTTTCAGAGATCCATATGTCTGTTTTTATGCCAGTTATGTGCTGCTTTTATCACTGTACCTTTGTGTAGATGCTTCAGTTCATAGTTGGCTGGATCCAAGGCAGGGTGTCATGGCAGAGGGGAACTGTACAGGAGAAACAGTTCATTGCTGACAGAAGACAGCAAAAGCAAGCAAATAACTCACAACAAGCCCTTTTCTGTCCCTTATATCTTATGCAGGCTATCTACCCTTAGGGTGGGTAATACACTCTTATTCCCAGCTCCCTTAATCTTAGCGTTGCACCAAGAATTAAGCCCCGTGTCACACAGTCTAGATCCAGCCACCTCGGAAAAGTCCCAGCTATGGCCTCATGAGGCTTTGTGGGGACATCTAGACACAAGCCATACACCTTATAATATGACTTGAAATCTATTGCTGTGAGGCAGCCTGCTTTTCTCTTGTTACCCAGGATTACTTTTGCTATTCTGGATATTTTCTGGTTTCAAATGAATTTTAGTATTGTTTTCTCTAGTTCTGTGAGGAGTGTTTTTTTTGTATGTGATGAAGGTTGCATTAAATCTACATATCAATCTTGGCAGCCTGGCCATTTTGACAATATTGGTTTGCTGTTCCAGAAATAGGAACAATGTTGCCATTTCCTGATTTAGATTTTCAAAGGAAAGCAAGTCGGAATGAAAATGTACAGGTTGCCATTTCAATTGAGATAAAGCATAATAATGGGGGTAGTCATGGTAACATTTTGAAACTAAATTTAAGGAGCGATTCATTATAGAAGTAAAAGAGTAGAAAATTTTGAATCAACTTCACTGTGTGTAAATCAAAAATCTGACACGCTGTGTGTGTGTGTGTATATGTGTATATTCAAATATCTCTAATATTCCAAGACTAAATCTACGATTAAATGCTTTATCAATTTATTAGCAATGGACTCATTCTTTATGGGTACATATGATTGTACATTCCCTTTCTTTATTCAAGAATCATTTATTATATATTTACGATGTGCCAGCCATAGTTTTAGAGCCTGGGGATACAAAAATGAATGAACGTGAATACTTGCTTACACAGATATTTTTTATTGTAATGAGAATTACAGATTTTACACACAGGCATATACATATGCACACACATCCATATAATGATGTGAACCATGTAGCATAATGGCTGGAAAAATAAAGATGTCTGACTTTTTTCATTGAACACTATGGTCCCAAAGTACATCCATTTTCTTACAAATGACTTAAGTCTATTCTATTTATGGCACAGTAATACTTCATTGTTTGTAAATATCACATTATCTTTACCAGTTCATCTGTGGTTGAACATAAATGCTCCTTCCAAAATTTAGCTATTATGAATTGTGCTGCTATAAACATAGATATGCATGTATTACTTTAACATGATGTATTTAAAACTTTTGATAAGATATCTACAAAGGGAATAGCTGGTTCAAATGGAAATTCTAGTAAATTTTTGAAGAATCTCCATACTGATTTCTTTATGGTTGTATTAGTTTATATTCCCACCAACAATGTAAAAGGGTTCCTTTTTCCCTACACAAGAATATTTTATTTTTTGATTTCTTGAACGATAGCCATTCTTTCTGGAATAAGGTGGAATCTCAGTGTTCTTTTAAATTCAATTTGTCTCATGACCCACGAAGTTGAATGCTTTTTCATGTATTTATTGGCCTTTTGTACTTCTTCTGAAAAGTGTTCATTTCACTTGCCAATGTTTTTAATATTTTGGGGGATCTATTTATTTTAGCTTATTGTATATTCTAGATATTAGTGTTCTGTCTAAGAACTCTTACATGAGAAATTCAAATAATAAATAAAAGCAAAATAAAAGATAGATAATAGGAAGAATGGAAATACATCTTTCTCAAATGGGAAGGGGATCAAGAGCTGCAGGGAGGGTTAGTGGGGAGGAAAAGAGGATTAGAAAATAATTAAGATTTTCTATGTACATGTATCCTCTCCTACAAGAAATGTAGTCATTATGTACTGCAAACCTGTGCTAGTAAAATAAATATATACATAGAGAATAGGGTAACATGGCAGCTTATAGATAAGTTTGAAGTGGACTTTCTGTGCAGATCATATTTGAGCAGAACTTTAGTGAAATGAAAGAAGCTTTAAAGAAAAGAATTGCAGCAGCTCTGAGGAAAGAACTTTTTTTTTTTTTTTTTTTTTTTGGCTTACTCAGGCAAAAACAGCAAGGCCAGTAGGCCTGCAAATTACAGAAAAAATGGCAGAACCACAAAAGAATAGTCAGAGTGTTGTCAGGTAGCTTGCTTCTAAAAAGTGACTTGCCAACTAAACGTTACCAGGTTACTTCCCTCTCCTTCTGGAGTTGGATTCCAAGTTCTTCTCATCTCGAACAAAGAATTGAATGAAGCAAGCAAAAAGCAGTGGCAAAGTTTATTTGAGAAAGTAAAAGTGAAGAGTTAGAGAGAAACTGGCTCTGCAAAGCAAGCATGGGCCAAGTAAATAGAAAAGCAGGGTAAGAGCAAAGATAAAAGTACACGTTACATCTGGGAAACACAGCGTGCGCTGTCATGGAAAGCTGCGATAGCACTGGCTCCTCATGACCGCCTTTCTTTTACACTGTCCACGTCTCAAGGAAACCCACAAGGACTTCCACATATGGGTCCTGAGAGGCAGTGCTGGGATCTCAAGCCTCAAGCTGACGTGAGCGCGAGGCCATCCTACTGAAAATAGGAACTGCTCCAGTTCTCACAAGTAGTCCATGTGCAGGGCTTTGGGAACAGATGCTTGATCTTGTAGTCAACAGGTCATGCCTACTTCCTCAGCCAGTTTTTGCCATGCCCAAATCTCCTATCTCAAGAAGCTAAGCCTTTGACAATATTGCTAAGGTTTAACAGGACATACCATGGCATTGGATGAAATTCTAAAGCAAGTAGTGGCTGCAAGTCAGGCAATAGTATAAGGTGAAATATAGATCTAAAGAATTACTGTAGATACTGTGCAGAAAAAAAAAAAATTCTCAGTGAGCATGAGTGAGTCAGTGAAGAGGCCTAGTGACCTGGTGATAGCTGCAGCTTGGAAGTAGGATAGTAGGACTAGAGGGAGTAAGAAGTGGTCAGCATTTGGATGCATTTTGAAATAACATTAGGAGGATTCATGCTTGTTGAGTTTAGGCTTAATAAAAAGAGAAGAACCAAATTATTTGTCCCACACAACCTGATAGAATGGTCTTACAGGTTTCTGACATAGAATCATTAAAAGAAAGTTAGGTTTGCAAAGAAGGCATAGGTAAGACTTAGGGTTTCAACAATAAGACATTTTTATTTTGCTGGTATTGAGGACTGTAACCATAACCTTCACAGTTAGCTATATTCCCAGTGTTGTGGCTTGTATCTAGATTTCCCCCCAATGCCTTTGCGATCATAGGTGGGGCTTTTCAGAGGTGGTTGGATCTACAGTGTGTGCTACTGGCATCAAGGATGTGATGCTGGGATTGATTTATAGAGCAATGCTAGGATTAAGGCTGCCCCACCATGTGTATGAGTGCTACCCACCCTAAGGGTAGATCACCTGGATAAGATGTAAGGCATAGAAAGAGGGTTGCTACTTGTTGCTTACCATTTGCTGCTTGCTTCCTCACTACTTTGATGCCTTCCTTCCTTCTACCTGTCATGGACTATTTGTCCTCTGTAATTCCCCTGTGCCGTGTCATCCTGCCTCAGAGTCACCCAACTATGAACTGAAACCTCTACAAACTGTGAGCTAAATAAACCTTCATGCCTGAATTTATAGGTGTTGGGTTTATTTGTTTGTTTGTTTGTTTGTTTCAGCAATGAGAAAAGTAACTAAGACACTCAGCCCTTTCTTTGTTGTTTGAGGCAGTCTCACGAAGTCACTAACTTTCCTTGGATGGACTTGAACTTATAGTCTTCTTGCTTCAGTCTCCCACAGTGCTGTGATTACAGGAATGTACCACCACACTTGACTTCAACACTGGATCATTTAGACTGAATTGTCAATTTGACTGACTCAAGAGGCCCCCAGAGAAATAGTAGAATACATTTCTTGATATGTCTACGTGGGCCATGGTTGTATGATCTTGAGGACTGTAAGTAGTTTCTGGCCCTCACCTCTCTGCGTTTATGCCCTTGTACTCTTTGCACCCTGGTTGCCATGAACTAAGCAGTTTTGCCCTACCAGGTCCTTCTGCCATGACATTTCTATTTTACCACCAACTAACCATGGACTGAAAACTCTGAAACCATCAGCCAAATAAATATTTCTTCCTTTAAATTGCAAGTTAGTAAGTACTTTCTGTCGAACAAATGGATAACTGAAAGATCAATATGGAAAAGTGATACCAAAAAGTGAAATCATTCAAAAACCTTTAAAACTGGCTTGCTTGAGGAGTAAGGAAATGTTTGAAAATATAGGATAGTGAAACCCTATACTGTTGTAAGGAAAGCTTGATGGATGATTCTGGTCAGAGTTCTGAAGATCAAAATTCTAATAGGAATGTGGACAGTAAAAGCCAGACACAGGAGGGTTAAATTGGGGTTGAAGACCTACTGGAAATTGGGCTAGATGCCACCATGCATGTTATACTCTGGGAAAAAGTTGTCATGGATAGTTGGTTGTAAATGTTATTCATGGCTTCAGACTTTGTGGGATGCTGAATTTAAGGGCAGAATATTTGATATGGAAAAGACATGATACTACTTGCTGATTTTAGGTAGATTTATATTAAAGAATCAAGAGCAAAAAGATTTGAAAAACATTAACTTTATCGTGAAAGGAGGCAAGTGCAAAGTTGGGGCTAAAGGAGGTGTGTTTGCTGAAGGATCAACATCACTACAAATAACAACAACAAGAGTACTTTGGGGCAAGAAGAATGATCCCTTGAGGACATATTAGGAATCATCAGAACTACCCATTCTTAGCTCAAGAGTGCAAAAGTGTCACCCTCCCATTTGAGAAGAGAGCTTCTGGGCCCAGAGAAGGTCTATTTAGGGTATTGCTTCCCTAGCACTTATTTAACTATGTTCAGCTATCCAGTTATTAAGAAGCTGCTACAGACATGGGCCAAGAGGCCCTGGCTACTCCTTCAGCTGGTAATAGAATTTGGCTTTATTCCCATGATGCTGAATTTTCAGGCATGCAGTGTGCAAGAGCTATGAAGTCTTGGATGCTTCATCTAGATTTCAGAGGAAGAGCTGAGAAGCCAGGTGGCAGGAAGATATGGGAATTGACAAAAAGATGCAATGGAAACTTGAGGATGTTGGCAATATCTGAAATTTGTAACATCTGCTAAGAAAGGCTGTAGGAAGTGAGTTGAACTAGCCCAAGAGAGAGGCTATGCAATGTGTCAGGCCGTCATGGTGGGGCCATCCAATGAAGTGCTCTGGAACTCTCATCTTACAACTGTGTGCCCTAAATGCCAGGCATGGAGTTATAGGGCTTCATGTTTGTTCTTCTGGTTTTTGGTCTTGTTTGAGTCCTATTCTTTTCTATCCCCTTACTCCTCCTTTTTGGAATGGGAATGTTTACCCTGTAGTGTTGTATAATGGAAATACCTTGCTTTTAGAATTTCCAAGTGTTTATAGCTAAGAGTTTTCCTTGAGTCTCAGGGGAGACTTTGGAATTTGTCTTATGAACAATGGTTGAAATGTTGAGAATTTGGCGAAAGCATTAGTGCATTTTTAGTTATCTACAGGATAGTTCTATCATGCAAAGTGGAATTATTACCTTCTGTTTATTTGGTGATTAAGTATAATTTAAGGAGATATGTTTGAGTATCAAATATGCAAGGGGAAGAATATGATAGTTAAACTAGGTTGTAAAGTTGTTTGGATTCATAGCCACCTAAGAAATTAGTAGGGCCAGTGAGATGGCTCAGTGGCGTAAGCGCCTGCCTGGCAAGCGCGAGGGCCCGAGTTCGACTCCTGGACCCCACATACAGAAAAAGGGCCAGTGATATCGCTCACCAGCATGGGTGCCTGCTGGCGCGTGAGGTCCTGAGGTCAGCCCCTGGTACCCACAAAAAAAAAAATAATAATAATAAGTAAATAAATAAAATAAAACAAAAACATGAGAAATGTTTCTGGGATGTACAAAGAACCTCTCATAAAACAAGTGACAAGAGAAGGATTTTACTTTTGCTCCCTTCCCATTTTCTATGGGCTTTCTGTACCACATGCTGAACTTTCTGAGTGCTCATCCTGAGGAGACTCGAGTCCATGACTTGCTTCCCCAGAGCTCCTCGCTAGTCATTTATTTTCTAAATGAGGAAGAAAGTGTCAGAGTACAATGTCCAAGATCATGTCCCCAGCCCTAAAAGAAATTAGCTGTGGCTGACCACATAACTGAACCTTTGTGTGCTTTCCACATCTTTAAGATGGGCTTAATAAGAGTGTTTTTTAAAATTGCTTAGTAATTGCTAAATGGTATTAAATTTTATTATGCTTATGAACATTTAGAACAGTACCCAGAGAAGTGCACTCTGTACAACAGTATACATGCAAAATACTATTGTTTATATGGCAAGTCTGAAAATGTGCAAGTATCATTGGAAAATCCATGTTTTTCCCTTAGATAGTTGGTGAGGAATTATTTTTGTATTATATCTGCTACTTTAGAAAGTAAAATAAAGAAAAGCCAGTATTAAAAATAAGGAGAAACTTTGCAAAATGAGAAGGACAAGCGAGATAATAAAATGTTGTGCTAGGTAGACTTACAAAAACGCTATTAAAATACATAGCATTATCATCTGTTAAACCTTCACTATGTTGATTTTGATTTTATCTTATGATGGTGATGATTATCTTGAGATAAAGTTTGTTTCATTTTGTACCAGAAAAAGCAGAGATTATTTTATTGATTACAAATAGGAGTCCTCATCAAAGCATAAATTAATTTTGTGAAAAAGATTAAAAGAATCAGAGACACTGAAATAAACAGATAACCTTTTGACTCACAAGAGATCACATGGTCCATGAGAAAGAACTTCAACCATATATATAGATACATATATATGGTTTTATATATATATATATATATGGTTTTATATATATATATATATATGGTTATAAATATAGTTTTATATATATATATATACATATATATAAAATATAAAAATGAACTTTTCCTAGTATATCTTGAGGCATACTATGTGCAGTTAACTTACCCAAATAGTAGTATACTGTTAAGTAATTAGTGCTATTAAGTAATTAGGGCTCTGATAATAGTAATATATCAATACCGCATGTGTATTTAGTATTAATCCCTATAGTCTTCTGTTATATAACTGTACTGATGCATCCTATTCTTTTGGGTATTGCAAAATAGTTGAGAAATATTTGAAGATGAATTGGTATTCTGCATCTCTACTCATCTTAATCATTGGTGTTTGTGTACAGTGATCAAAAATTATTTACACATATACAATACACACACAGAGTCTGCTAAAAATGTATACACACTTCAGGAAAAGAAAAATTTGTATCAATATAGTAATAGTAAATTTATTGAGACATAATGAGATCAATAAAAGTTACCTGTAGCCTCTACAATTACAAGAGATGTTCAAAGTCTTGGCAATTATCTTCTAGACATTTATTAGTACGGTGAACTTCTGCTTGGGTAACCTCGGTCACTGAATTTGATGCAAATGCCATTTGCAATTTCTTCTCTAAGGGCCAGTTTCTTCTGTGAGTTTTCTGTAATATACAATATCCTCTGGAGTTCTCCATACAAAGGTAACACCATCTGTTGAAAACTCATACTATTTTTCTTTTCCTGAACTTTGTATGCATTTTTGGTGTCATCCATCATCTATCTATCTATCTATCATCTATCCGTCTGTGTGTCTGTCTATCTATGTGGGAGAACCATAAGTTTATGAAGGTAATTTTTGGGAAGAGCAAATGTCCTAAGGTTAGTAGATAAAAATCACAAAGCATAAAATTGTATTTTAATATTCAAAACTGGTCATACTTTGTTTTAGAGAGTGCAGTAAGCAAAGTTTGTTGATAGTCCCAGTATAAACACCATTTGGTTACAAGTTACATTGAGCGAGGGTAGGACTGCAAATATGACATAGTTGACTCCTGTAATAGGTTATATAAGGATAAAAGTTTTTGCAGATGTAATTAATATCAATTGACTTTTGAGTTAATAAAAAATGATTAATCTGGCTAGGCTTGTCCTAATCAAGTAAACCATTGTAAGGAATTCAGACCGTCTGGAAAGAAGAAATTTGAAGAAAGAAAAATTCTTTATCTGTCTTGAAGAAACAAATACACATGAAGTAAACTGCCTCTGAATCTGACCACCTGGTTAGTACCTGAGGGTAGCTCTAGGGAGGTGAGTAGAATTCAAAGTTGACAGTCAGCAAAAGATAGAATGACAAAGAAACAGACACACTCAAGGATTTCAGCTGTGTCACTGTAAGAAACTTAAATCATTCACCTTGTGGCAGGTAACAGTTCCTTCTGCAAGAAGCCTTAGGATGAATCCACAGTAGCCAGTGCCTTAATTTCAGCTTGGCAAGATTTTGAAGAAACCCAGCTACGTAACACTGGACCATCCTAAGCCACAGAAAGAGATAATAAACTTGTATTGCTTCAGGTTGTTAATGTTTGTTATAGAAAATAGAAAACTTATACAAGGAATAATAAAGGCAATCATAAACCTATACTAGGAAAATAAGTGTATCAGCCTGTAATCAATCATGCAGTTTTAATAAAGAAGAAGAAAATGCTAACATGCCTAAAAATATAACTGAAGTAAAACTAGGCATGTCTACCTCTATTGCCTCTAGTGATCTCAAGCTACCAACATCTCTGGTCTAAATTACCAAAATAATTTTTATATTTCTCACTTGGACCCCTTTCATTTCTTATAATGCGTTTAACAAGGGAGCTAAATTTATCTTGTTGAAATAGAAGATATGTTATTTTACTCATGCTGGAAATGCTCCAATGACTTCTCATCTTTCTGAAAGAAAAACTCAATTCCATAATACTTTGAGTAAGATATTACTTTATCTCCTAGTTAGAAAGCTCCCACTCATTCATTGAAATACTGCCTGTCCAGATTTCAAGTCCTCCTTAGTATATTCTTTTTAATAACAATCTTATTATTATATGTTTGTTTACATAATAAATACATTTATCATGGGAAGTTGGTACAAATACATACTTGATCCTATTTTACTTTCCATTCACCTCTAAACCCTCCCACATTTCCCATTCTCATTTTCCCTTTGCAACTCCACAAATTCTATTTGTCTGTTTCCTATCATCTATCTTTTATGTTGCTATTCAAATTATTTCTACTTTGGGTTTCTCGTATGACAGAAACCATTCAGTATCCAAAGAACTTTTCATAATTCAATGCAGCAATCAGTTATTCATTTATTTTTGTTGTTGTCTATCTCCTCATCTCAACATACCCATAAATCAAGAGCTAGAACCATTGAATCAAGGAAGTTAATTTTATTCACTGATAATCTTTAAATACTTAGAACACTGTAGGTGACAGAATTGATTCTTGATCAATATCTTTGCATGCATTAATGCACACATCTATTTTCCCAGGAAATACTCCAAGAGGTAATGACATAGAACCTTTTAAAACTTCAGTGTTTTATTGTAATTGCTTATATGTATATTCATACACGTATAAATTCAGTATCTTTGCCTCAAAATGTTTTGAATGGCATGTTTGAACCCCCTTTAACAGGGAATATCTCATAAAAGCTAAAAGGAGATGAATAGTTCTTCCGCAGTAATTTGGAGTGAATGTACTCGACTTTCATACTCATAGGAGACACTAATAAGCTAATTACGATCTCACTTTTAGTCAGTAGCTGATCTTGTCATATTTACTCATGTGCTGATAAACTGAGTCAGAATCATATCTCATATTAAGGTAGAACAAGAATAACTAGTAGCCAGGAGTCTATCTTGAGTGACAATTTTCTCTAATTGTACATTGGCCCTTAAATGATCTAAAAAAAGTAATCAATGGAAAGAAGGTAATTAAGGATTACAAACTCAATATATTAATTCACATTCAGGTTACTATTTCTGTATTCTAAATGATATGAAAATGGAAGTCCATAGGTAAATGTTTAGTAATGTCAAAAAAAATTTAAAAAGCAGATCATGACAGGATCTGAGAATAAACTGAGACAAAATAACCCTGTGCTCAGAATATTATAGTAACTTTTTTTGGTTTAAAGTAAAAATATTTCTTTTTTAAATAATAAGTTAGGAATGTAACATCAGTCACATGTTGAAATAGTAAGTCCCAGTGCTTGGCCTCTACAGAATAACTGATTAACAATCATTCATAGATAACAATGATTTTTAACAGTCATGGATAAAAATATTATTATGAGTATTCTGGATTTCACTAGATAGGCTACAGAACTGCAGTAGAGCACAAGATGCAGAACAGCTACAGTGAAAAGAAAAAAACATTTTCACTTTAGTTATGTTAACTCTTTCTCAAGCTACACCAAATAGTGATAAAAGGAGCCTTCTTGGCCTGAAATTTTACTAAGTGAGATAATAAAATGAGCCTATAACTTTCTAGCCTTTAGAAGCATTGTCTGAATGGCTCATTTCTTTCTTTTTTTTTTGTATTTTTTATTAGCTCATGTTTGCAATAAATCGTGATTGCATTCAGTTGGAGTTATTGGCACATGTGCATCTCACATCTTGATTATTTTTAATTCCCATGCCTTTCCTTCCCTCCCCTTGCCTGCCTTCCTTACATCTCTTTCCCATTTCCACAGAGTCCACCTCTCTGTTTCTTAACATATCTCTTTTCCTTTGCTCTTTATATAATTTATATTTTGCATATCTTATATTAGATATTTGATAATATGTGATATTTAACCTTTGTGCCTGATGAATTTCACTTAGATTGATGATATCAAGATCCATCCATTTTCCTACAAATGATTCAAATCTGTCTGGTATGGCTAAGTCCATTGCACATATGTATCACATTTTCTTAATCCATTCATCTGTTCATGGGCATATATGCCACACCCATGATTTAGTTATTATGAAGTGTGCTGTTATAAACATGGGTACACCCATTTGTGACTCTCTACCACGCACGCTAAGAAAATTAGTACTATTAGTTCATCCAGGATCAGCAAAGTTGTCGAGGCTCACAGCAAATGGAGCGTGAATCTCAACAACCGGCTTGCAGGGCATATCAACAGATACCTGACTATGGATTCTATCAGGTAGTCAACCCACCTGCAGAACCTAAAAGCAGGTTCATGCAGACAGATCTCTAGAACAAACACTCACAATTAGAACCATTTGGGGGCCCTCTTCCAGTGCCCTTTTTTTTTTTCATCTGCAGCAGAACTACTGTGGGCATCCACCACTGGAGCATATATGCTCTTACATATCCATAGACCTGTAAAGACACCACATATGTTTTAGCAGGAAATAGAGTTCTCAGCAGCTGGCTTAAACCTGTGGGACTGAAAAGACGGTACATAATATCGATACTGTTCTTTCAGGAGAAAAGGTTAAAAGTGAAGTTTGTACCCAATAGCTCACATCCCAGTGCATTGCTCTAGTTAAAAGAGAGAGCAAATTCTAGCATACAAAGAAAGATCTGTTGGATATGTAGAAAGCAAACAATTTCACATGTCTCGGAAGGCAGAAGGGAGAAAGGTGAGCCTTGCCTCTAACACTAGCATTTTGGGAAAAGCCCTAGAAGAAGGGACGAGTTGGCTCTAAGCTCTTGCCAGCTCCACAGGATTGAGAAGACACATAATCCTAAAACTCCTCCTAAAGTAAGGAATAAGAGAGTATGAATACAGCAGCCATCAAAAAGTCTTAAGCATCCCCAGAACGTTAATTGCGATAACAAGTGGCTAACATTAGTGTGTAGGAACTGGAAGAGGTGAAGGTGACTGCTTCAGATTGGCAGAGCCATACACAAAGCTAAATGTAGTTTAAACAAATGATCCTGATAAGATGATATTCACCAAAAAAACCAAAATAACCATCTTAAGGACTTTCAGTGTGTTGAAAGGAACATATCTAAATGTCTAAATGATATAAGGCAACAATACATGCGGGAAATAAGAAATTCAACAAAGAAAGCAAGATCATTTAAAAATCCTTATCTGAAGAATACAATGAATGAAATGAAAAACTGAATATAAAGTTTCGGGCTGGTGAGATAGCTCAGCAGCATAAGCGCCTGCCTGGCAAGTGTGAGGTCCTGAGTTCGACTCCCAGAACCCACATACGAAAAAAGGGCCGGTGATATCACTCGGCGGCACGGGCGCCTCCTGGCGTGCAAGGTCCTGAGTTTGACCCCCCCCCGTACCCACACACACACAAAAATAAATAAAGTTTCAACAGAAATCTCAAGAAGCAGAAAAACCAACAAGCTTGAAGACAGTTCATTGTATTTTCTTTTTCTTTTCTTTTCCTCTCCCCTCTTCTTTTCTTTTTTCCCTTCTGTTTCCCCTTTCTTTTCCCCTGCTCTCCCCTCCAACCTCTCTTTCTGTCTTTCTCTGTCTCTCTGTCTCTGTTTCTTTCTCTGTCTCTCTCTCTCTCTCTCTGACTCTTTCTCTGTCTCTGTCTCTCTCTCTCTGCCTCTTTTTATAGGGTCATATTAAGTTGTCCAAAAAGTTTTTGAGGATCCTCTGCAGTTTTCTATATGTAAGACAATGCCATTTGCAAATACTGACTACTCCACTTCCTTTCCAACTTGCGTGAGACGTGTGTTTTTTGCTTAATTGCTCTGACTGGGATTTTCAGTACCAGGTTGAATGACAGAGTGCAAAAATGGGCATTCTTGTATTGTTTCAGATCTCAGAGAAAAAGCTTTCAGTTCCTGCCCATTCAGTATAATGTTAACTGTTGCTTATTATAAATGTCCCTTACTAAATTGAGGTATCACCTTGGAGTTTACTTTCTAGTTATGAATTATGGAGAAAATAAACATTCACGTCAGAAGCAGAAACACAATGGACTTTACATTTCATATCTGGATTTCATTGCATAGACTCCTTATTTACCTGTGCAGTGAAAGAAATTCAGTCGTTCAACATAATTAAAAGAAAGAGATCTTATAAGTAGATCATATTTGGTGTCTGTTGCATTTTATTTAATACATACAAAAATATACAATGTCCTACATGTATTCCAACCAAAATGAAAGATATGGAGGAGTATATCTAATTGAATTGAGCCAAATATACAAAATGAATAGGAGAATGTATGCTAAATATAATTATTAATATCAGAAGGAGAATCTGCAGAGCCCGTAACAGTTTTATTGAATTCTTTTTAAATTTTTTAAGTGTATCATGAAGGAAATGAAAAATAAGCTGGTTGCAAAAATCTCATCTTTTTGATACCTGCCTTTAAAATTTTAGGAAAGACCACTTATAAATTCCTCATTATTTGATTAGAAAGGATAGAAATGAGTTTTAAAATATGTAGCATAATTTTTCATAATCTAAAGGTTTTTAGAATTACAGCATCATAGAAACTAACAGATTCTCAATTTTCACCCTTCCTTCTTGGAAATTGTTTTTAGTAGCATTATTCCATTGATAAGAAGAGACTGCAATCAATGTAACATTCTGTTTACAAAACTTTTATGGAACTTGGAATGTTTCAATTTGTAACTTTTAACTTTTCTAACATGAATGAAACTTGAACTTAAACAGTTTTATAATTTTATTGTTCCTGTTGTTTATTGAGAAATAAAATAAACACCTTTTGATTACCAGTAAGTGATAGTATGTATATAATCACAACCTGAACTCAGAACTTTAGACTGCTAGAATTTAAAAACAACTTTTTCTTATTATTGATTGAGTAATCAGAATGCTTATTGAGTACATGGAGAAGATTATTGAAAAAGCAGCATGTAAAAACATTTACTAATTAAGTTACATTTCACTAATTAGGTTTCATGATCTCTATGACATACCCAAAGAGAATACAAGCAAAGTACATACATAATGACATAGTTTCTTTTTCACTGAATTAATCTTTAAATATAAAATTTGTTTTAAATATTTTAAACATATATAAAATCCTTCATTATAAAAAACATTTTGCAAAAACCCAATATTGTAATAAAGTACTTACTAACCCTAAAACAGAAAAATTTCTATGGTGTTATTTCAAAAATAATGCTGAAATTTCTAAGTTTAGAATGGCATAACACAAGGTCAATAAATATTGCATAAGATCTTTTCAGAGTTTAAGAATGATTTAAAGAAAAAACATATATTTTATTTCAGGATAAATATTCTTATTAATTAACACTATGGAAAAAACTAAAAGTATTACTGTTCAAAAGTCATGCTCTTAGACCCATAACAATTATTGCATTTTTCCTCTACAGTTGATTCAAGTTTTCACATAATGATGAAATCATTATGTGACATTTATAGACTTATACAAGTGGAGGGGTTGCTTGTATGTGTGTGTATGGATATGTATACAAAGGAAAAAATTTCAAGTAGAAACCAAGTAAGATAATTTTCAGGCTTTAGTGTTTGATTAGAGGATCTCACTTTTTTGTATAATTTTCCATTATCTCCTTGTGAATAAAGCCATATACTCATCTATGCTATTTTAAAGAAATTAATAAACCAGATCAATTTCTCCTTCAAGATTCTATTATAGTATTTCTGTCTTTATTTAACACTATTTTTAAAAATATATCAACCTGCTCTGCTCATGTCTTTTCCATTCATTCTCAATTGTGTATATTCTTTGATACTTTATTGCCATGATTGGTAATTATCATTTCAATAAACCTTTAAAGGTTTGTCTTTGACAATGAACATTTCAGATCTCTTACAGATCTTTAATTATTGATGGATTTATAATATTTTGTCTCTAAATATCAGTTTAGATTTTTTTCTATTTTTTCATACATCTAGTCATATGTAGTGGAGTTTTTGATGGCAACACAATTGTACTATTTATGAATAATGAAATATTAACTAAAATCAGAACAATGTCCTACTTAAAATTCAAAATTTAGACTTCATAGAATATACATTCCTGAACTAGAACAGTGTATTTCACAAATCTTTAATTGGTAGTGCCCAAGTTACTAGTTCTTTTCCTTCTAAAACAAACCCTGTTTTATCTTGCAGAAAACTCTAATATTTCTGTTAATTTGACAGGAAAAATATCGTCTGTTTCCTAATCTTAATTTCAACATTACATTTACTGTCTTACCTATGCCAATCACTCATTGTAAGGAGCCTTATTATGTAATAAAAGCTCCAGCCTGTATGCAGTCTATGAGATGAAGTTTTCTTTTTCTGTCAATTTGACCTAGTCAGGAGTAAGATCATTGAGAATTCAAGTCCTTATAGCCCTAGGATCAAATCCCTTTGATCAGAATTCTCTCTCAGTCATGCACTGTTTGCAAGAGAAGAACTGATACAGCAAAGTTCACGTACTTTATTCTCATGTGGGAGATTTCTTTCCTTATGGGATCTTTTAATGAGTTCATCCTCATTCAGAATGGTAAATGCATAAATCTCTCTTTATTTTTTTACTTTTAGCTCATTCTCTAGTTCTCTTATCTTCCAGTGAGTTAAATTTTTATTTTAATTACTACATGCATGCAGTACATAAATATTACAATCATCATGGAGAGTTGACACAAATACATATTTTAATTCACTTTGCATCCTATTTCCCTCCCCTCACATTTTCTGCCTACCTATAGGTCCTCTTCCCATTTTCAAACGTTCTATATCCCTGTTTCACATTACTTACCTTTTATTCTGCTCTTTAATTTATACATATTCTGGGTTTCTCATATAAGAGAAACAATGATGTATTTAAATTTGTTTGTATGCTCTGTTTCACTTATTATTATGCTTTCAGTGTGCATCTATTTTCCTACAAATGACACAAATATATCCTTCTTTATATCAGAATAATATTCATTGCATATAAATACACTTTTTCTATATTCGTTCATCTGTCAATGGACATATACACTGTTTCTAAGATTTAGCTACTGTGAGTTTTGCTGCTATACACATAGGTATGCAAGTATCAATGTAATATGATGTCTTTAATTCTGTCAGGAAGGTACCTGGAAGGGGAAGAAGTGGGTTGAGTGAAATTTCTATTTTTAGTTTTCTGAGCATCTCTATACTGATTAACGTGGTAGTTGTACAAGTTTAAATTTCCACCAATACTATAGAAGCATTTCATTTTCCCCAGAGCCTCAGCAGCATTTGTCATTATTTGATTTCTTCATGATAGCCATTTTTTTCTAGAATAAGATGGAATCTCAGTGTTGTTTTAATCTTCATTTCTGTAATGGCCAGAAGTATTGAACATTTTTTTCATGTATTTACTGACCATTTGCACTTCTGAGAAGTGTCTATGCATTGCAGTTGCTCATTTTTGACTGAGTCTTTTTTTTCCTCTTTCCTGATTTCCCTGACTAATGTTTTGAGTACTGTGTTGAACAGGAGTGGTGAGAGTGGACATGATTTTCTTGTTCTTGATTTTAGAAGGATAGCTTTTAGCATTTCCCCATGTAATATGATGTTGGCAGTAGGATTTTCATAAATAGGTTTTTATCATATTGAGATAAACTCATTCTATGCATATTTTCTTCAGGGATTTTGTCATGAATGGTTGTTGGATTTTTAAAAAATGCTTTCTCTGCATGTGTTAGTAAATCACATTGTTTTAGACCTTGCTTCCTTTTATGTGGTGTATTACATGTATTGATTTGCAAATATCAAACCATTCTTTCATTCCTGGGATAAAGCCTATTTGATCATGATGTATACCTTTTGACTATTTGTTTATTCTCTTTGCCATTAATTCTTGAAGATTCTGGAACTGTATTTATTTAAAAGTTTGGCATGTTAGTTTTCTTTTTTTAGTTGACTCTTTTTCTGGTTTTGGAATCTGGTTAACTTTAGGTCCAGGAATTAGTCTGGAAGTATTTTTACTTTTTTAGTTTAATTTAAGAATTTGAATAATATTGTTTTTATATCCGCTTGGCATGTGTTGTGGAATTCAGTGGAAAATCCATCTTCTTGGGTTTTTCTGAGTTCATAGGATTTTTCTTACTGCCTCAGTTTTCTTGCTTGTTATTAGAATTATGAGAATTTTTATGACTTCTTGGTCCAAGATTGGTAATTCATAGGAATTGTCCATTTCCTCCTGCTTTTCCAATTTGTTGGAGTATAATTTTTCACAGTAGTTACTAATGATTTTCTGTATTTTGGTGGTGTCTTTTGTGATTTCATCTTTATCATTTCTAATTGCATTGGTGTTGTCTTTCCTTCTCTTAGTAAGTTTAGCTGAGAGGTTGCCTATTTTCTTTATTCTTTCAAAGAACCTCTTCCTTGATACATTGATATTTTGTATTGGTATTTAAGTCTCAATTTCAGTAATTTCCACTCTGATCTTTATGATTTCCTTTCTTGTACTAGGACTGGATTGGGCTGTTCTTGTTTTCCTAGGCTCTTGAGTTTCATCTTTGTGTTGTTCATTTGAGCTAACTCTGTTTTTCTAATGTGATCATTCCTAACAATAAACAGGTTTCGTTGTATATCATAGATTCGTGTATGTTGTACTGGCATTATCATTTGATTCTAGGAATTGTTAAATTTCTTCCTTGTTTTCTCCTGTGATCCACTGAGTGTTCAGGAATGTGTTATTTAATGTCCAGCTTCTTGTAAAATTTCTTTGACTTACTTTGTGATCAATTTTTGTTTCAGTGTGCTATGATATGACAGTATACATGGGATGATTTCATTTATTTTATATTTATTTAGCAGGCATGTGGACTAGTATGCCATCATTTTTGGAGAAAGATCTGTGAGCTGTTGAGAAGAATGTGTATTCTGTCATAGTAGGATAGAGCACTTTATAGAAATATTTTAAATCTATTTGCTTAACATGTGTTTTCAGTCTGATATTTTCTTGTCAATTTTTATTTAGTTGATCAATCTACTTGTGAAAGCGTGGTCTTGATATCCCCTATATGACTGTGTTAGTGCTTATTTGATTGTTTGTTTTATGGATTTGGGTGCACCTATGTTTTGTGCACATATACTTACAATAGTTATCTCTTCTTGTTAGATTGTTTCTTTAAGCAAATGTAGTGTCCTACATTGCCTCTTCTGATCTGTTTTAGCTAGAATTTTACTTTGAGAGTATAACTGTTACTTCTGCTTGATTTCAGGGTCCTATGCATGGAATATTGTTTTCTATCTTTGGATTTTTATTCTTTGAATTTCTTTGTCAATTAGTTGAGTCTTTTGAATGCAACAGATAATTAGGTTTTGTTTTTTGATCCGTTCTGCTTATCTTTATCTTTTAATTAGAGAATCAAGACCATATACATTAAGAGTTATTACTGAAAGACACTGAGTTATCCCTACCATCGCATTCTTTTTCTGTTGTTGATCTTTTATTTTATTTTTTTTTCTTTTTGTGTAACTCATCGCCTTTCTTGATGTATTCATTCTATTAGAATTTTTGGCTTTGTAGGTTTCATTTTCTTTTTAAAAAATTATATTTTTAGTACATATTTTTCATACACATTGATCACATTCATCATAGAGAATTTGTACCTGTATATAAGATAGCTTGGCTTCATTTTTTTGTCTAGAATTTTCTTCAGTATTTTTGGAGTACTAGTTTGGAGTTTATGAATTTCTTAAGAATTTTTTGGCATCAAATATTCCTATTTTTTATCACTGTAGAAAAAATAATTTTGCAGGAACTACTTCTGAGTTAGAAGTTTTTTTCTTTAGGCCTTGAAAGATTTTACTCCAAGCTTTCTTGGCCTTTAAAGTTTGTGTTAAAAATCACGTGTTTTTCTAATGAATTTACCTTTATGCGTTACATTTTGTTTTTCACTGACAGCTTTTAAAACACTACCCCTACATGGACTTTTGGAGTTTTGACTATCATATGTTACTGGGAGCTTCCTTTTTTCTATCATAGTTATTCCGCTTTCTGTAAGCCTTGCTTACCTGTATGTTGAATTCTTTCCACACATTTGGATAGTCTTCTGCTATGATTTTTGTAAGCAAAATTTCTACCCCATCTGTGCTATGGAGTGCTGCTTTCTTTCCAACTCCAATTATCCTTAGGTTAATCTGCTTATTAGCATCTACTGGCTGTTGGAGAAATTTTTCATTCTTTCTTATCATTTTCAGTGTTTCTGTTAACATAATAACATGTGTTTCCATCTGTCCTTGAGATCTGAGACCCTTTTCTCACATTGGTCATTTCTGATGTTTATGAATTTAATAGAATTCTTTATTTCAGGGATTTTTGTTTGGCACCTTTTCATGAAGTCTATTTCTTTGAAGATGAATTTGGCATTCATTTTTTAAACTGTTTTGCTCAGCTTTTCTAATTTTTTATTTGTTTTTTCCATAATTACATTGGTCAGTTTGGTTGATAGTTCCACTATCTTTAGGTTAAGCCATCTTTTATCTTGATATATATATTTTATTCCACCTTAATCATCTCATGCAGCTCAGCTATTTGCAGTGTTGAATTCTTCTCTAATTGTGTCCCTTGGATCTGCTTTGAAAGAGTTGGAAGGCATTGGTGGTATTATGTAGCTTTTTTTTTATGTACTTAGTGTGTGTGCATGTGTTTGTGTGTGTGTGTGTGCACTAAGGGTTGATATCAGACTGATCAGAAATTGTTGTTGGTATGAAAATCTCTTTAGTTAGGCTCTATTTCCCAGTGATGTGTTTTTGGCTTTACTTGTCAAGAGATATTATTTTACCACATCAACTTATTTAATCAATTTAACTGAATTAGAACCTCTTATTGTGTTGTAAGGAGAGAATTTCTGTAGATTATAATGGCATCAACATATCCAGCCACAAATAAATCATAAACATTAAAATTTGTTTTGGACTATGCTTTTCTACTATGTGTGGTTCACCTGGGGTATAGAAAGTTGGAAGAAGTAGTCCAGGAAAGCACAAATGAAGGGAATATGTCAGTGGGGAAAAAGAGAGGTAAGAGAAATGTCAATAGGTGAAAGAAAAGATGTTGGTCTTTGTTGGAATTATTTTTGTAGCTGGCATAAAGTGCTAGTGTTGAGGGCATTTGAGAGAGTAATTGTGTAGGTGGGAGAAGGTATGCAGATGTGCAGAAGTGCATTTAGAACTTGAAAAAGGCTGTGAGAATCTTGGAATACATATATATGTAATATATATGCAAATAATTATGTATATTTATATACATGTAATTATATATACAGATCCAAAGGACACAATTACAGAAGAATTCAACACTGAAAATTACATATATATGTAATTAGGTTATTTTTTTGTTCCTCTAGCCCAACTTTGTTAAGGCTTAGCCCAATATGCCCTTGAATGGTCTTATTTTCTAATGCACATACATAGGCCCCCATTACATACATAACATATGATAGATGCATAGGAGGAGGGGAAATGCAAGGAGATGAATAAATGAAGAAAAGAAGGGAAAAAGTATAAGGAGAAAAGAAAATCAAAGAATGAAATAGAAGGACTAAAAGAAGGAGCAGGATAAAGGGGAAAACCTTGAATAATGGACAATACCTACAAAAAGCAAGTATTGGGGAAAAAAAAAAAAGCAATGGAAGGCAAAAAAGAAATAAGATAACCCAGAAATGAACAAGCGATGAATATATAACAACACAATAAAACATAAATACCTTCACATAGTTTTTGTAGCCTTAACCCTGACATCGCACAGCTCATTCTACACTGGGTCAGTCTGATTGCAAGCAGCCAGGCAGTTTCCCCTGTGGACCTACACCACTCCATTATCTACCCAATGCAGGGAAGGCTTTTGCTCCCTCAAGATCCTTCTCCTGGCTGCAAGTGTGCTCTGGTCATGACCTCAAGGCACCTCAGTCATGTTCTCAAGTTTGATTGCCTCAACTGATTGGAAGGAAGAAAATATGGTTTAGTTTGAGCAACTCCTGGTTCTTCAGTTCTCCATCAACTTCTCCCAGAAACTCACACTTTCACTACTTTCACTGTCTAGCGAATATCTTGCCTGTCTCTGTCTCTCCTCCACAGGCCTCTGGGCTAGGCACCATTCTCCCTCTCTCTGCCTGCAGTTGTCTTTCTTTCTCAGACCTGCCCGCGGAATCTAGGGCTGTGCCTAGGCTTGGCGAGGTCCTCCTTTGCCAGTACAGTGTGGTGGTCAGGACATGGTGCCATCTTGGGCCTTTCCAGTGTTTGGAGACAATAGAAGAGCATCCCTTCTCTTCTGGCTCCACTGACACACCCTCTGACCTGGACACAGTCTTCCTTTCTCCTTTCATAGACACCCCCAACTCTATTCTTTGCGCTGTATGCTCGTCACAGTACTGGGTCCCCCTTCCTTCTGTAGGCCCCAGTTAGGAGGTGCTGGCAGTACCCCCAGTGAGAACCCACTGGCAATTGTGAGTTTCACACTACATAATCCACAAGCACATCACTCCCATTGTATGTGGGTGATATTGGTGACATTTCTTTTTCATGTCAGGCAAACCTCTCTCCCCACAGTCCTGCTGTTTGCAGGCACTGGAATGCTACAGTTTTTAAGATCCAATATTTGTCCTATCTTCCTGCCTGGTTCTCCTCCTTCCAGCTTCTTTGAATCTCCAGTTAGCATGTAACTCACTTACTGTGCCCCATAGGGAGGTTGGAGTGATTATGAGTCTAATCCATCAGCCAGGGCACCTCTGAAGAGTTGGCTACCTCCCTCAATCTAATCCTTTTCTAAGATAGTGTGTACGCTGGCTCTGGGGTTGGAGTGAGATGTCATGACTCAGCAGCGTCCAGTTTTAAACCCAGCACATACTCCCAGACAATAGATAGTGGGTAAGCGAGATTCTATTTTTATTTACTTTCCAGTGTCTGACTACATCTTTTGCTCCCACTACATATTACCTCTTTTACTCAAGTGCTAGTTCAGACACTCAACCTTGCTTTTGCCCCCAGGCAGCAATCACTCTCTCTCTCTCTCGAACATGTCACTGGCAGTGGCAGCTCTTTTAGGTCATCCATTGACATTTCCATGAAGACCTAGTTAGCATAGTCCACCTCAGTTTATTATGCACTCAAATATGCCTTTTGCATATCAGTATAATTTACATGGTCATACATCTTCCAGAATTTAGGACAATTGTTTTCTGCAGTCCTTTTTTAAAACAGATGTGGTTAATACATCATTTTGCAGTGCATTATTGAGCCTTCTCATTGCTTGTTTAGAATGTGTTACTATGAGAGAACGAGTTTTTCATCTTTAGACAGTAATTTATCACACAACTTCAGAAGTGGACTTACTAGCTTAAAAATAAAAGAATGAGTAGAGATACAGCCTGCCAAACCTAACTGAAAGGAAGTTGAAGCAACTACATTAATTGCAGCAAAGTCAGACCTTACCCATGATGAAGAAGGTCATTACATGGCTCTGAAAAGAGTACATTTTCCAAGACCTGCAAACCCTTAATAAGTATGTGCCAAACAACGGTATCAAAATATGTAAGACAAACATTGATAAAACTGCAAGGAGATAGGTATATCCACTATTACAGTTAAGGATTTTCAACATTCCTCAATCAATAATTTACAGATATAGAAGGAAGAAATCAGCAAAAACACAGTTATAATGAACAGGTGGGTGTAATTGACATCTGTAACATATTTCATCTTGCAACAGGAGAATACGCTCCTTTCAAGATTAAGTGAAACATTCATCAAGAAAGACCACATTCCAAGGCAATAATGATACTTACACAGTTTACAAGAATGGAAAGCATACAAAATGTGATTTCACAACAAAATTGATTTAACTAAAAGTTTACAATGGAAACTTACTTTGGAAACCAAATACATTTGGAATATAATTATAAAGACATTTTTAAACAACACAAAATGCAACAAAAAGTCTTGAAAATTTATAAAAACATATTTATTACTAATAATGCATGAAAATACAATTATTTAAGTGTGTGAGTTATGCCAAAACCAGTATTTAGATAGAAATGTGTGACATTGACTATACACATTAGAAAAGAAAGATCTAAAATAAAAATTTTAAGTTTGCACATTAGAAAACTAGGCAAAATAAATTAAACATGAAATTAAAGAAATAAAAGAAATAAAAAAAGAACTAGAACAAAAATCAGTGAAATTGAACACATGAAATAAATGTGCTCAATTCAATCCACAGTATCACTAGCTAACAAAAACTACAATAATAAAGCAAAGTAGATTTTTCGAAAAGAACAATGAAACTCATCAACTCCTTGTCTTGCTAAGGGAAAAGTGATTAAAAAACTTTGTACTAATATCAGAAATTTAAAAAGTGACAGTCACTGCAAGTCATATGGGCAGTATTAATAGGATAATAAAGAAAGGCTATAGACAACTCTGCTACAGATTTGACAAATTAGATGAAATGGGCCATTTTTTCAAACACGTTTAGCAAATACATACAAAGAAAAAAGACAGTATGGATTACTTAGTGTCTTTCAGTGAAACTGAATTAACAAATACTAACATTCTAAAACAAAAGCATTAAGCCAGAATGTGGTCATTAGTGAATTCTACCAATATTACAGAACATATGATACCAGCTCCAGAAAATAGAAGCAGAATCCAAACTTCCTAATTCATTCCATGCAGCCATGATCAATACAAAATATAAAAGATGTTCACAAAAGGAAAACTACAGATCTACATCTCTTATAAACATAGATACTAAATTTCCCACTAAAAAGTTAGTGAATTTTGTCTAAGAATTTATAACAATAATAAAATTATGATTAACTGGGATTTAGTCTAGGTATGCAAAGTACTTCAACATTTGAAAGCCAACTAAAAGAATTCATCTCAGGTTTAGGCTGAAGAAGAAAAATCACATAACCAGAATCAGTAGAAACGGGAAAGACATTTGGCAAAATTCAGCACAAATGTATCATCAAAGCTTTTTCCAAACAGATAAACAAAATATCCAAAAACTTATAGCAAACATCATACTTATAGGTAAGAAACTAGAAACTTTCTCTAAAACTGATAGTAAATCATAAATAATCTCATATTCAACATGTTACTGAAAGTTCCAACTAATATAATACAACAAGACCTATAAGAGAGCTATAAAACTCTGATGAAATATCTACATAAATGTGCAGATATTTAATAGAGAGGATTTAATTTAATATTGAGAAGTAGTAAATATTGCTAGGATGTCATTCCTTCTTAATTAGATCTATCAATTCAATGTAAGCCTGATAAAAATGGTAGCAAGTTATTTAGTGGGTATATCTAAAAAAAGTTGAATACCAGACACAATACTGAAAGTGAACTCCAGGGGACTGTTCAGCTTCATGGTTTACTATAAAGTTACAAAAATGAAGACAGTAAGATATTGATGAAAAAATGAACAAACTAATGAATGGGACAGAAAATATAGTCAGACATACAACCCAATAATACAATCAATTTGTATTTTACAAAAAGGAAAAATAGTAAAAGAAAGGATATTCATTTCAACTATATGGATTTAAAATTAACATGCAAAAATCAATTAATTTCCTATGTACATGCAATGAACAATTGGAAATCGAAATTTAGAAAAAAAACTTTACATTAGCATGATAAATGAAATATTTGCCTATGTATAACAAAAAATAAAAATGAGACAGTCGTATTAAGAAAAACAAATCTAGATAGAATGGAAATTAAAATCTATGAAATATTTCTGAGAACTATGTGCCCTTGCAATACATGAGTTGCCTCTCCAGACTGGTTCGCTAAGTAACAAAAATGTTACCATTTAAACATTTTTCTGAAAGTCATTTGATTTTTCAAAAAGGCAGAAGAAGATGAAAGGGATGTCTACCTAGTGAACATATATTTTTGGCAAAATTATTTCAAGATTGTTAAATGATTAGGTTTTGGGGTATGCCTTTAATTTACCCACTGGATAAATTTTTCATAGAAAAAGTCAGATATTTTTCTTTTCCAACTTTTTTATAAGAATGATCTCACATAAGAATATATGATGTTGTTTAAGAACACGTAAAATTTGAGTCCATTTTGTTAAATCAGGATCCATTTACTCAAGATTACTTTATCTTTTGAATAGGGAACATTATCATCCTGCCCTACTTTATCTTACAAAACCAAGGTACATAGTAAAATGGGTATCTCCAAATGTACTATGTAATGAAATAAGAAAATATATGACATTGTTAAAAATAGCGCCATTTCAGAGCATTTTTGAATTGAAAAAATATTTAATATTTCCCTTATTACTTAAAAATGTGGTATTGTTCAGGGTGCCCTGCAAAAAAAATTATTGGTATAATGTTACATAGATTAATACATCCCAGCTACACAGTTTAAAATATTTAAGGAAAAGAATAAATTTGTTGTAGCTTTGCTGCATCTATCCATTAATTAACTCTACATTTGTACTACTGTACATGACAGGGAATCTGTTGGGTGAGATATAAAACTATCTTTGCAATGGATCCTTGACAATATTAGGGTAGATATAAAAGATCTATCATGATTAAAATAAATTCCTAGAATATACAAAATATTACAGTTTGCAATGTTGTCTGAATGTGAATTAGACCATAATTTTCCCTATGAGCATGTCATAAACAGAAAGTATCATTCCAACATATTTGAAAAAATTTCAAGTATCTGGGAACATAATAGAAAACATGTTCATTGTGAATAATACTAAGTTTAAAAGATTTAAAGCAATAGAGTAAAGTGAAGGGGAAAATTCATGCCAGATTAGAAGATAGTTTATATGAACATATCCCTGAGCCATACTGTCATGACTCAGAATCCCAGTATATGAACCATAAAATAATAGATTTAGGCAGTGTACATGCAGTCCCTCAAATTTCCATTGGCTATATTTACAAAGCACCTGCTGACTATTCTAAGGTATTATCCATGTAACTAAACATATGTGTAAGCACATTTATATCAAAACAGTACTGTATTTCCAAAGAATTAAACTTAGATTTTTCTGTGTTCATCAAAAATGCTATGCTTTTTAAATAATCTAGGACTTTTTAAGTTTAATAATTTTCTCCAACATTTGTCAAGCTATTTCATTTCCTGCTCTTGAATGCAATTTTCTACTTTCTTCTTACAAGAATGAAATTCATACACTAACAGGTGAAATACTGACACTACTAAAGATACATCAAAAATGCCTAAGAAAAGATGCTACGGATTTTTATATCTAATTTTATAAAAAAAATAGCAGAAAACTAATCATTGAATTATCATTTTAGGAAGTGTAAAGTCCCTAGAAATTCCTGCTTCTAAAGGTAGAACCAGTTACAACATTATACCTGATACATGTGTCTAATAATGACAGTACTTCCTTTTTTCCCACACTGAAAGCTGTAAACTCTAAAGACACAAAAATGGTGTAAAAGCCAGACAAAATTAGCACACATATTTTCTTTAGCTTTTCAAAAGTATTTTTTGAACCATAACATATTCTCATTAAGTTGCAAAATACACTTAACCCATTTTTCCAGTGGCAAATTTTCTACAACTGTGATACAATATCACAGTCAAAATATTTCCATTTGTACAATCAATAGAACATCTTTGTATTTCACATTTTACCTTTAATCATTTGTGTGTTTGTATTTATTTTATATGGTTTCAGTCCACTGTCAAGATACAAAACTATTTTGTCCCCCAAATCTTCACGTTATCTTTCACATACACAAACCAAACCCACCTCCAGTCACTGATAATCAATAGACAATTTTCTATCTCTATATTTGGTTCAGAATGTGATATAAATTGAATAAGGGAGCATTTAAATTTAAATTTTGATATATTGATCGCATTATTTTAAATCTTGTCTAGTAAGTCTCAAATTTATGTCACATCTGAGTCTCATTAAAATTTTAGCCTGTTCTTTTTTTTTTTTTTTTTTTTTTGTGGGTACCGGGGGGTCGACCTCAGGACCTCACGCGCCAGCAGGCACCCCTGCCACTGAGCGATATCACCGGCCCCTTTTTCGTATGTGGGTTCCGGGAGTCGAACTTGGGCCCTCACGCTTGCCGGGCAGGCGCTTAAGCCACTGAGCCATCTCACCGGCCCAAGCCTGTTCTTTTTAATTTCATATTTGTTTTAGAGTAACACAATTTTTCTTGAAATTACTGACATATTATATTGGTAACAGGATTTTTTTTTTTTTTTATGTGGGTACCGGGAGTCGACCTCAGGACCTCGCGCTTGCCAGCAGGCACTTGGGCTGCTGCGCGATATCACCGGCCCTTTTTTTCTTTATGTGGGCTTCTGGAATCAAACTCAGGACCTCACGCTTTCTGGGCAGGCGCTTATGCTGCTGAGCTATCTCACCAGCCCGATAATAGGAATTTAATGTAAGATTTTATGTTACCTCATTATAAATTGTTCTTTGCAGGTAATGTTTATCATTACCAAAGATACTAGAGGCTTAATCTTTCTTTGGTCTTGTTTTTGTCTCTCTTGATGTCTTCCCATTTCTTTAATAAGTCTGTTTGGCAACTCTATTTATAATCCACTATAATACAGGATCCTTCTTACTGTGGTCATAAGATTTGAAGGGAGGGACCGGTGATATGGCTCAGTGGCACAAGCGCCTGCCTGGCAAGTGCGAGTTCCTGAGTTTGACTCCTGGTACCTACATAAAGGAAAAAAATGGCTGGTGATGTTGCTCAGTGGCACAAGCTGCTGCTGGCAAGCACGAGATCCTGAGTTTGACTCCCAGTACCCACATTAAAAAAAAAAAGGAATTGAAGGGAGGGTGTCTTCTGTAATCCAATGATTACATCTAAGCAGGGGTTCCTCTGTTTTTCCTGCTTTGAGTAAACAGGAATGCGGGAGGAAGCTGGAGAAGGGTGCCTCCCCTTCTGCATAGGTGGGCAATGCTCTGGTTACGCTTTTTTCTCTGGAGACTAGGTAAATTTATAGACAATTCTCCAGCTGTGTTTCATAGTAACTATTTCCATTTCCTCTTTCTTGGCTTTTTTATTTGAAACGCTGGTGGAATCCATGGAAGTAAATTTCATGAAAGTGTGGCATTCCCACTTCTCCCTGCGATGTGATTCCCACCCTAGTGCACACTCAGCCTCCAACAATTCATCCAAGTTAGTCAAGTTTTTCCCAGGGCACAGCTCCAGTGGCTTCTGTTGCATTTGAGCAGATCTTGGCTGGGACTCAAAGATCTGTCCGCCCAGATTTGGGGGCAATTGTTTGCCCAGCAACCTTTGTCCTCTGAAAGTTTAAGAAACACAGTCAAATTTCAGTTTGATAGTTTTTTTTTTTTTTTTTTTTTAATGGAAGCATGACAGTGAAGACTTCCAAATTACTTAGATGAGCACTTCTTGATTTTGTTTTGTTTCTTTTTGAGATAAGGCAGGGCAACAGGTTCAAACTGTCATTTTAAAGTAGCCTCCTGAGTATCTGGGATTATAGGTGCAGACTACTAAATTCACCTTATTTGTTTATTTTTCATGAAACTTTTCTTGTAAAATTCTTTCAAGATGTTGTGTTTATTAATAGTTTGTGCATTTTGCTTTGGGGTTGTATAGTGTGAATATATTCATAGTGTGAATGTATTGCTTTAATCTTTACCTGTTGAATTGTATTCGGGTTTTCCATTGGGGATTAGGAACAATGCTGCTGTGCATATTTGTATATATGTCAGCTTTGTATAAACACACATGTTCATTTCTCTGAAACAAATGTTCAAGATATAGTAGCTGGGTTGCATGGCAATTGTTTTATTATTTTATTATTTTTATTTTTTTGTGTGTGTGTGGGTACCGGGGGTCGACCTCAGGACTCGCACGCCAGCAGACGCCCGTGCCGCTGAGCGATATCACCGGCCCTTTTTTCGTATGTCGGATGGCAATTGTTTTATGATAAAGTGCCAAATTGTTTTCCAGTTTGGCTGTGTTGTTTCACAGCTCTACCAGAAATGTGTGAATAATCTAGTCTCTCCATATTCACACTAGCCTCTGATGTTTAATTATTGTTACATTTGTTACAAATAAATTAATTTACAATTGTACCTGATGTTAAGTTTTTCCTGGCATTTTGCACTTTGAAGTAAATATTATCACCATTGTTATTTCTAATGTTTACTACTTGTTTACGTTAACTATTTGAACGACAAAGCCTTTGTACATTTTTATGAGCTATGATGGGATATTTCAATTCGTGCATACGTTAGGTGGTTTTTCAACAGGGTTTTATCATTTCTGTATAGTTTACACTCAAATATTTTGCTATAAATTTTGGTATTTCTATGCAGTACATGTGTATTAATTCTTGGAAAGTAGCTCAAAAATATGTGACAATATGTAAATTAATATTATATATGCAAAGTACTTAAGAGAGTTCCAGGTTCAAAATACAATCATTGACTACATTGCGTTTTCTCATGTGATCATTACATTTTTCCTCTCTGTCCTCTTCTTTTTCTCAGACATGTCCCCAAGTAAGTCAAAATTTGCTTCACTGTGTTTTAGAATCCAAAATTTCTACTGGATTTCATTACTATTAATCCAAACTATATTAATGGTTGTTAAGATATTAAAATTTCGGGCCAGTGAGATAGCTCAGCGGCATAAACACCTGCCTGGCAAGCGTGAGATCCTGAGTTTGACTCCTGGTACACACATATGAAAAAAGGGCCAGTGATATTGCTCTGTGGCACGGGCGCCTGCTAGCATGTGAGGTCCTGACTTCAAACCCCAGTACCTACAAAAAAAATGATATTAAAATTTCATTATAAGCACAGTAAATCAATTACAATATTCTCTTTATTTTATATTATATTATATGGTTATCACTTATCATTGTTTAAGGATATTTCAAGACTTGTGTGTTGGCATCAATATAGGGCAATATATTCCTTATAAAGGTCTTCTTGCAAATAGACTATTGAAACTGCAATAAAACAATAAAAGACAAACCTACTTTAAATTTAAATGTAAGACCAGAAGAATAAACATTTGAGAAGTGTCAACAATATCTTATCTTGTGTAAAAAGACGAGAATGAAAATATATTGTTAGGGTTTACTGCGGCATCACTGAAGGGGACATTAGAGATGAACACAGTGATTTCCTAGGGTAAAATGTCTTAGAAGGAACATCTAGTACAAACTAGATGAGGACATGCTGATTTTTCTGTTTTAGTTTTAAAAATAACGTAGACTTCCTCCATGTATCTCTCACTTCACTGTCACTGCACAAATGTATTTTCTTTCTGGCTATTGTTAGCATTCCAAACAGTTGATGTTGAAGATTGATCTGAAATTGGCAAGTGTTACTGAGGGGAAGATTGAAGAGTTTTTGAGTGAAAATTTGAATAGAGTTAAGGAAAAACTACATGAGCTTATGATTAGAACACATCTTCTGACTTAATTTTGTGTCTAGGAATTCTATAGAATTCTTGTACATATTTGTGTTTAGTTAAGTGAGAGAGAAGAGTTTAAGAAATCTTCAATAAGGCTTTTAAATTATGTTTACATGAATCTCCAAGTATTCTACACTATCTATTTTGGTGGATATATTTAAAAATATCTGCTAATTTAAAAAGCATTAAATAACACAAATAAGATGATATAAATGATATTATTTTTATCATTATTAATGCATTGGAGAATGTCATAAGGAATATTCTGTAAAACTCTCATTTCAACATCAAAATTCTGAATATGAATTTAATCCTTAATGATTCAGTATATAGTGATGCCACTTGAATTATTTACCTATCAATATATTAACTTTCTATCATTATGTCTTTTTCTATTTATATCAATCTATCATTTGTCTGGTAAACTCTCTAGCTGTCAAGCTATTTAATTTTTTTATCACGAACATTCTTGAGATGAATTACAGTGGTTCCTTGGTTCATGAATGCTTTCATTTGCAAACAATTTGGTTCACAAACAGAAGCGCTTGGCAAAATTTTGGTTTTGTTTGCAAACTGTGCATCAGGTGGCAAACATGACCACAGCTATCTTTCCCACACAAACAAACCTGGCCATCTTTTCCAAAATTGTAGAACAAACTAAGTTCCTGAACTGAGGTACCACTGTATTATTAGAAAGATAAACTATATACTGCACACTTATAACATTATACAATACTAGGAATACATAATTAATTAAATAAAATTTTTTCCCAATCAATTATAGCACTGAAATGTATGCTAAATAAAAGTACAGAAATGCACAATTCAGTGTTGGATCCAAAGCAGTACTTCATATTATGTTGAAAGTAGAGGAAGGGGCAGGTTTCAGGTAAACATTCATCGTGAAGGTAAAATTTGAGAGATATTTTGAAGTATGAGTCTACATTCCCCTATATATGTATATGCTGTATACATATACACATGTACATGTGTATATACTGTATACATGTTTTCACAACTCATGAACAAAAGTCAAATTTTCTTAAATACTGCCTTGTAAGCATTAGAATTATACACTCTGAGAACAAATTTATATACAGTAATTTCTGTAAAGAAATTATGTTAACAGTTTTCTATGATTTTGGATCAAATTCTAAGAAAGCCAAAACTGACTAGAAATTTTATACATAATTATGAGAAGTACATAACAATATTTGATGGAAATCTTATCTATACACTTTATTAAAATCTAATAAAATTTAATCTATCATTCAAGACTCCTCAAATGTTATTCATATTTCTTAGTATATTAGATCAGAAAATAAATCTAGAAATGTTTTATACAGAGAGATATGAATTTTTATCTCTGTTGCATCACAGTAAGCCCATGTGTCTCTGAGAAAATCACTTCAACTATAAACTAGATTAAGAATTAAGTTAGACATATATATTTTTTTTTTTTTGTGGGTACCGGGGGTCGACCTCAGGACCTCGCGCGCCAGCAGGCGCCCGTGCTGATGAGAGATATCGCCGGCCCTTTCTTCGTATGTGGGTTCCGGGAGTCGAACTCAGGCCCTCATGCTTGCCAGGCAGGCACTTATGCTGCTGAGTCATCTCACCAGCCCAAGTTAGACATAATTAGTATTCAAATCCTAATAAACATTTCAAGTCTAACTTGTGTAGTTACTCCCACTTTTGGAAAGCTAGTTGGAAGAAAACTGCCATGGTCACATAACTTTGAATCTCTCACTGATTTCACGGTCTTTTTTCTTTCTTCCACCTGCATTTCCACTCAGTATAGTCATATATATTCACATACAACAATTAGTATAAAAATAAATAAAAACAAACTTGAAGTGGAAAAATATGAAAACTTACTGCATCACACATCACATTTAGAAATAAGGCATTTTTATGGTTAGTTCACAAGCAGCTCAAGTACATGCAATTCAGGAATATGTTTATTTCTATATAAAATAAATGAATCATAAAACATGTAAATGTTGAATGGCTAATAATATTCTCTTATACCTCATCAAAAGTTGAAGTGTTAATACTTAAATAATCATTTGGTTATTCATTTTACAGGACTCAGTTGGTGTGGAGAATCTATATATCTATATCCATATCTGAATGTAAAATACACCTGTGTATCTACTTCCAAGTTAACCCCTTTCTGGATTAAATTCTAGAATTATTGTGGTGTTGTAGATAAGGGAATTTTAACCAGAAAGGTGTTTACCTCATGTATTACTGCACCAATTTCAATGACCATCCTCTCCCTTCAAAATGTTTGCAACCATCTTATATTATAATGTTATCGTATTACACAGCATTCTCCAAATATCAGAATGATCGCTCTAAATTAAATGGTAAATTTCAATAAGTTCCCTAAGTAACAGTTCTCTTGTCAAATATTATAACATAACAGATACTTAACCAACCAAACTAGAATTTGTTTCTTTGTTTTATTTTCCAGTAAATTGATGTATGTATTGAGAAAATATTTTCTCAACCTTCCATACCTAGTTTCCAGTAATAAAGGATCATTTTCTCTCAAAGTTAAAATCAGAACTCTTCTACAAACCCCAAAAAGACAATATGTTAAAGATTTTTTATTACTTATTGACCAAGGAATGAATTATATGTTAAAACAACTTTAAAAGAGAATCTGAACTACAGATGTGTTCATACTTCAGTAATATTGACATGACGGGGAAAGGAACTGGTTTTCTGCAGGGTGAGAGGAAAACATAAAATAGAACAGAATTTACATCTCTACCAATCATGTAGTAACAGAATAGAAAACTTGAACAAAAGAAGGAAAAAGTGAAGAAAACAATGAACAAGGCTAGAACCACTTACGTACCCTGGAAATATGGACAATAGTTTCTTGAAGCACAGGCTTACCCATGGTGGCTGTATAACAAAATAATGCTTGGAAATAGCTGGAACATAAAATAAATCTTATGAATCTTTGAGAGGTTATTCCTTTAAGGATGATCTAAATTCACTCAATATTTGCAAATGCAGGAATTTCTAAAATTTTATTTAAAATATTTAAATTCAACAATGATTTACTGTTTATAATTACTATTAGTAGCAATGTGTCTATGTATATTTTTCCTTTTAAGATCTTACCAAAACCAAGTTTTGTAAAACTCTATTAAATAAATTATGAACTACAGTAGAAAATTTATAGATTAAAATAAGCATCATTACTGTATGGCATAGAAACTAATATGTGTATTCTCAGATAAAACATTCCTCTGACAAACTTCAATGTTAAAATTCAAACTCTAGAAGTAAGCCAATATTAAGATGGCATATAAAGCTACTGAAAATACTACAAATGTTCAAAAGAAATTCTTTGAGAATCATGAAATAACATTTATATATTAGTTGAGTGATACTGAATATAATAAGAGAAAATATATGGAAAAAATAAAACAACATTAGAATATTAAAAAATGGCCATTAAGGAGAGAAACAAACATAGCGTCAGATAAATTGTACTGGGAGGTATTTAAAATGTTATCTAAGAACATATTTCCTTGGCTGTCTTATTGCACCAGATTCAGTCTTTCACAGGGGAATAAAAGTAGCTGGAAGCTTTAAAATGTATTTAATAGATTACCAATACTTTTTCTGTTCAATGAGAACATTAAAACACAGGATTTCATTAGAATCTAGAATTCTCAGATTAAAGAAAACTCTATTTCTCATCTATAGGAGTTGACAAATTTTATGTGAGTTCTGCACACGATTAAATCACCAGAATTCAGTGGATTACTTGGGAAATTAAACATGGGTCCATATTGAAAAAATGTAGACACTGACTGTTTAGAATACTTCTACAGCTAACTGAACTTTTGCTTGCTTTTTCTGCTGGGTTAAAAAGAGTAAGTTGTTGTCTTTTTTTTTTTTTTTTGCTTTATTTGTTAGTTTGCTTTTATTTTGCTAAAATATTAAGATAGAATTAAATGTTTGTATCTTTCAAAATGATATGAAAACATATATATATATATAAATTCATAAAAGTAAACATAATTGAGGACTTGATTTACTCAAATTATACAAAATTACTAAAATATCATTATGTATATTTAAATTTTCAGTTTAGAAAAAAATTCTTCAATATTGAAGTTAAAGAAGAGAAATTCATTTAAATATTTAACTATGATCCTTTTAATAATACTTTATGAAATTAAGTATGAAACACTGTATTTTAAACGTAAAGTGAAAATTTAGATAATAATGTATAATTATATTTTTTGCTGTTGTGATGATAAACAGGGTGAAGAGATTATTTTTATAAGAGTTACAGTTTCATATATACACAGAAATGGAATACATATATCTCACACCTGGAATGACAGGACAAATAACAGATTTTTAACATAAATAGATTGCTCCTACAGGGATTTAAGCAGAAACCCTTATTTAATAGCATTCAGATACATACCTATAATTTTCAGTTCAATGACCTCAATTTGAACCATACACATAAGACCACAACCTGTAATTACTATAAGCCAAACAACTATCAAAATATTGCCATAAAGCTTGTTTAAGCTCAATTTATCTATGTATTTCAAATAGATTTGCCTAAGATGATAAGAAAGTTGTTAAAGCACCAATTAAAATAGTTAATTGATAAACTGAATTTAAGTGTTGTCTAAGATGCTTAAGAGAAAGTCTGTTAAGATTTTCTTCCTCTTAAAAACAAATATTTTGATAGTTGTATCAGTCAGTGCTCACTAGAGAACAGATTTAGAATAAGATATATAAATAACTAAGGATTTACAAGATACGTTTACAATGGTCGCCCATGGAGTCAGGAGTGGAAGAGTGCAAAAGGGCTGTCTGTGTGCAGCAGATCTGAAGGATCCAATCAAATTTCCAAGGCCTGGAGATCACTGTAGTGTTCCCTGAGTGTCCCTATCAGGAGGTTGAAGGGTTCTCAGTGGAAGGCTGAAGGGTCTGCGCTGGAAAGCAGGAAATCCAATGTGAAGTCAAATTTGGACTGGAGCTCCTCCGAAGAAATAAGTGATCCTTCTGTCTTTATTTCCCTTTTACTGCATTTGGGTTACAAGCCTATTGGTTGGCGCCACTCACACCCAGGGTGTGTCTTCTGTCTTCAGTAAATCCATTCAGCCATATCCACAACAATAGTGAACCAGTCAAGTATTTCTTACTCAAGTTGACACAACTGTTAACTCTCACAAGAGCTGATTTTCAGATGATTAATTGGGCTTAGTGGTTTTCATCAAATTTAATTTACAGAACACTGAAATTACTCTTTTTTCAAAGTTACTTATAATATTACCGCAGTGTACCTGGTGTGTTTTGTTGAACCTGAGTCTTTACTAAGAAATTTGTTATATGCTATAGGGATCAAAAGAAATGGAAACTGGACTATAACAGGAATAAAAAAGTGGGAAAACTTATCTACATTTTCTCCTCTAGCATTGCTACCGTATTGCTAGTTATATATAACTAGAGTAGAGACGAGCACAGTAGTTTGAAGGCTGATGAAATACAGCAGAGAGGTGATGGTAGTCATGGTGTAGAGACCTGGAAATTTCAAGTTTTAGAATTTAAGGATTTTGATATTAAACCATTTTAACGTTTTGAACACTCATGGTAATGTAAACATAAAAAAGGAGTTCAATTAATTAAGATAAGTAGAAAGATTTTTTTTTGCTTTTTTTGAAACTATATATGAAGGCTTTTTAATTTTATCAACTCCTCTTATATTATGCAACCTATAATACTGCATTAATCTGTCTTGTTATTCCTAATACTAAAACTCCAAATCAATACTTAGTATATTGTTATTTTCTTCTATAATATAAAAATAAATTTTAATAAAACTTCTTGGTTCATATTTGTTGAATAATGACTGGTCAGTGAATTTTCTGTGGAAAGAGAGAAACCGTATGATTCTAAAAGGATTTATTCCAAAAGTTATGAAAGTTTCTTACAAAGACAGTTTTTTGTAAATAAAAGTACAAAATTATTTCAATTTTTTACATATTTATTTTATATTTTCATACTGCTGTTAGCTTCTTTATTAAAATAAGGAAACAACACAATGGAGAAATATATTTTAAAAGTAAACTAGAAAAATATTAAACAATTTCACATTAACAGAATAAAAGGGATTTAGGCTATAAAATCTTACCAGTGTACCCAGTTTTGAAAGTAAAAGATGTTCTTTAAACTTTATTTTATATTACTATATAAATGTGAAAGTACATCCTTATTCTACTGCCTTTATTTTTACTGTTATTTTTGAAGCATATTCTTATTAATTTGAACAATATATTTGACAAAAATTTGAGAAAGTAACAAAGGTTCTCAAGTGCATAGGATATATAGATACATACTACAGGTATACATACAGAAGAAAAGAATTCTTACATTTGAAAGACAATCCCTATAATTCAAATACGTATATTTGTACATAATTTATGTATTTTTATTTCATTATAAATAGCATTTACATAGATACAACAAAAAGAATATCTTCAGGATATTGGTTTTCTTCTTTGAGTTATCTCAGTAGCTTATATTTTGCAAATTCTGTTTCCTTTGATCACTTATGTATTTACTGTTAAAAATATATACATCTGAAATTTAGTATCTGAATCAGTTTCATTTTAAAATTCTCTGTCACATTTTCACTTTTACCTACAGTGAGGAATATAGTTTCTTAACCTATGTTTGTCAATGGATTGTTAAAAGATACAAAAATCCTTAACAGTGGCAACCATCATCTCTCACTAGTATATTGTGGCAACCTCTAAACTCGTATGCTTATCTCTACTCTTGTCTCAGTGTTGTCAATTTTATACATAGTTCATGACAATATTTTAAAAGAGTTTTGTAGCATTATTTCACCACCATCACTACAACATATTCCTGCTGTGGGAGATCCCATTGACCTTCAGATCTTTTTTATATCTCTATTCATTTTTCCTCAGCCTGGCTCCCTAGCTCACTGACCCTGACAATTCTGCTCTATTGTTTATTACTGGATTACTCTGAATTTATGCTTGCTCAAGTAATTTGGCATTTATACAACCCCATGCTTTGGCTCTCTTAAGCACATTTTGTTGTGTGGCTTTATCTTTGTGCAAATTCTTTTCTGAGAAATTACCTTTCTGATAATTTTATTAACATGGCACTCCGTCATTTTCTTTATTCTATCCTCCTTTGTTCTCACTAAAACAAGTACCATTACTTTAGTGCATATATATGTAATATGCATTATACATAAAATAATATTTTACAACATACAACACATCCAATTTTACTAATTACAAAGTGTAAACAAATACACAATGAGGGCCAGTGAGAGAGCTCAGCGGCATAAGCGCCTGCCTGGCAAGCATGAGGTCCTGAGTTCAACTCCCGGAACCCACATAAAGGAAAAAAAGGGCTGGTGATATCGCTCAGCGGCACAGGCGCTTGCTGGCAAAGTGCAAGGTCCTGAGGTCGACTCCCGGTACCCACATAAAAAAAAAATATATATATACAGTGATTATTTTAATAAAAATTATTCTAGTAAAAGAATCATTAACATTAATTCCCCTCGAAATATGCCCTCTTGTTTCAAACAAATTCGTTCCTACATTCCGGCCATTTTCTGAAGCAACTCTGCAATACTCCAATACTCTTCCCTGAGTGTCTTTACAAGGAGTGATCAAAAATGCCATTCAATGAAAAGTAGGCTCCTAAAAAGACTATGGTGTGCCCTCATGCACTCTATTTGCTGGATCTGTAACCACGCAGTTTCTGGCTCTTTCTTCCCTAAGACACAATGACCATGAAAGGTAAAAGTTTCGAACTGATTTAATCCATCAAGGCAGCCATAACAGTGCAACTAAATGGAGGCAGGAAGTAGCACTATACTTAGTGTCTTGGTTACTTTTCTCTCATTGCTGAGACAAAATACCGACATCCAAAATTAAGGGAGGAAAGGTTTATTTACCTCACAGTATGTGGAGGTTTCAGTTCATAATCAGCTGGCTCCAAGGCAGGGTGGTGTGGGAGAGGAGCAACAGTTCATGGAGGCAGAGGACAGCAAAAGCAACAAGAGCAAAAGAGGAGGAGAGAGACAGCAAGTGCCTTTCCCTCCCTTATACTGTATGCAGGCTGCCCATCCCAGGGCCGGTGTAGCACTCACACCCGTAATCCCAGCATTGGACCATGAATCAATCGCAAACTCTAGAAGCCCGCCCGAATGACTGCGTGAGGCTTTGGGGGACATCTAGATACATAACCATAGATACAAACCATAACACTTAGCTAACTAGAGTTTATAATGTTTACAACTTTAAACCACCTGCAACATTCTAACCTGTTCTTGCTTGTCTGTGTCCTTCCAGCCCTGAAGTTAGACATTTATCTCCCACAATTTTCCACCCAAGTACTTAATTGTTCAAATCTAGTACTACACATGTATAGCGGTTTCAGAATGTTAAGCAGAAGCCCATGAGAAATTAATTTGGTAATTAAATTACAGTGCTTAGGTATAATTCCCTTGCATTTAGTCTTGCAGACTATATTAATTTCCAAAGTGACTTAGGACAGCACATTTATTCTTACTACTATTGATAAAATATTTTAACATATTTATAATACATTTAGGTCCTGTTTTTATAAATTTATGTCCATCCTAAATTCTGCTGATATTTTGTTTTGTTTTCAAAATCTTCATACATTATGGGTTACTCTGTATTATGTATGATTTGGAAAAATGTATACAGTTACATTGGCCGTGGAAAAAAGTATTCAGCAGGAAAAGACTGCATTGCCATCTGCATGTTACACAGAACAGAATTACTGTCATAAAACATAATTTTTGTATTTCACCTATTCAATTCTTCTCAATCCCTCACAACCATAAATCCATTTTCTATCTTTATAGTATTACCTTTACAAAGTATTTTTCATTTGTACATCCTACAAAATGTAGCTTTACAGACTAACTTATTTTATTCAGGGGGATGTGACATGTTTGCAGTACATAATGTTTCTATTCCTCGTGGGGAGTGGTACATGTACATATACCAGCACATGTTATTCATCTTTTCATCTCCTTTCCCTCCACTCCTGTATCAGTCATTGATTACCTCAGAAACAGATCCAATGTAAGATATATAAATGAATAAGGATTTACAAGATAGGCTCACAGTGGCTGACCACAGAGTCAAATGTGGAAGAGGGCAAAAGTGCTATGCGTTGGCAATCCAAAGGATCCAGTCGAAAGACGAAGCCTGGACTGCACTGTAGTGTCCTGTGCAAGTCTGTACCAGGAGGTTGAAGGGTCTGCAATGGAAGGGTGAAGAGTCTGCCATAGAAGGCAGAAGGGTCAACGCTGGAGGCTGAAGAGTCTATGCTGGAAGCCAGGAGATGACACCCAAGGTGAAGGTGAAGATTGGAGCTTCTCTGAAGGAGCAGAAGTAAGTCTTTCTTCTTCATCTCCCTTTTATTTCATGTGGACTATAAGCCTATTGGTTGGTGTCACTCACACCAAGGATGGGTCTTCTCTCTTCAATATATCTCTCCAGCTACATCCACAACTACGCTAATCCAATTTAGTTGAGTAGTTCTTACTCAATTTAATGCAATTAGTTAACTATCATATACTCCCTCCATCTCTTGGTCCTCTTCCTATTTGAGAAAGATCTGTCTCTCTATTTCCTATAACTAATCTTCTATTTTGATCTTTGTTTTGAATTTGGGTTTCTTGTATGAGAGAAAATATGCAATATATAAGCTTTCACGTCTGATTTATTTCACTTACTATGATGGTTTCAAGATGCATCCATTTTTCTACACATGACTTAAGTTTATGTTTCCTTATGGCAGCGTAGTACTCCATTGTGTGCGACTATCACATTTCATTTATCCATTCATCTGTCAATGGACATAAAGACTGCTTCCAAGATTTAGCTCTTTTGAGTTATGCCGCTATAAACATGGGTATGTTATCCTTAACTCTTCTGGATAAACACCTAGAAGGGCAATAACTGGGTCAAATGGAAGTTCTAGTTTTAGTTTTTTGAGGACTTTCCATACTGGCTTCCATTGTGGTTGTTCTAGTTTACATTTTCACTAACAGTGTAGAAGTGTCCGTGTTCCCTATAGATTCAGCAGCATTTGTTAGTAAATGTTTTATGATGGTCACATTTTCTGGGTTAAGATGAAATCTCAGTGTTGTTATAATTTGTAGTTTCCTAATGGCCACTGATGTTGAGCCTTTTTTTTGCTGTACACAAATTTTTACATTTGATAATTTCCTATTTGTTGATTTCTGGTAATATTTACTGTGTGAGGATGTTCTGTTCAGGAAGTCCCTGCCTAATCCTGTGACTTCAAGAGTTTTAGCTATTTTTTCTTCTGCTACATTATTTCTGTTTTAAAATTTAGTTATTTGATCCATTTTGATTTGATTTTAGTACATGGTGAGAGATATGGGTTTAGATTTACTCTTCTGCATGTGGGTAGTCAGTTTCCCCAGATTATTTACTAAAAAGAGTATCTTTCCACCAGGGTTTGTCTTTGGCCCTGTTGTCAAAAATCAAACAGGTGGATGTGCTTGGGGCTGTTTCTACTTCCACTATTCTGTTCCACCGATCTTCATGTCTGTTTTTATGCCAGTACCTCCTGCTTTGCTCTCGTTGCCCAAGATTGCTTTTCCAATTAGGATCTCTTCTGGTTCCATGTGAATTTTTGGATTGCTTCTTCATTTCTGTACAGAATTGTTATTTTAAATTAAATGCATTAAATCTGTACATCTATTTTGGAAGTATGGCCATTTTGACTATGTATTTTCTGTCTATCCAGGAATAGGGTTTGTCTTTCCATTTCCTGGTGTCCTCTTCAATTTCATTTTTTCAGAGTACTGTACATTCATTGTAGAATTCTTTCACTTCGTTAGTTGTGTTAATTCCTAAGTAACATTTTGTTACTGTTCTGAGTGTTATTTTTTTTTCTAATTGCATTCTCAGTGAGTATATTATTAGTATACAGAAACAATATTGATTGTGTTGAATATGTATCCTGCTACATTACTGAATTTGCTTATTTGTTCTAAGAGTTTTTTGGTGGAATTTTTTGGAGGCCATCTATGTAGAGAATCCTGTTACATGCAAATTATGGTAATGTGAGTTTTTCTGAGTTGTTTCCCTTAATCATATTTTCCCCTTTGTCTGTCTTTTTTATTAAGTTTATTTATTTTTCTTTTCTGATTTCTCTTCTAATATTGTTAGCACTATGTTGAACTAAAGCGCTAATAGTGGACATCCTTGTTTTTTTTATTGATTTTAAAAGGAAAGCTTTCAGTTTTTCCACATTTATATGATGTTTGCAATGTGTTTGTCATAAATGGCTTTTATCAGATTAAGATAAGGTCCTTCTATAACTACTTCTTCAGTGCTTTTACCATTAAATTATGTTGGATTGTGTCAAAAGTATTTTCTTTGTCTATTGAGATGATTATGTGATTTTTTTCCTTGCTTCTCCTTATGTAATAAATTATATTTATTGATAAGCATATGTTAAACCATCCTTTCATCCCTTGAATCAAACCTTCCTGGTCATTGTGTATGAACTTTTTTTTTTTTTTTTTTTTTGGTGGGTACCGGGGCGTCGACCTCAGGACCTCGCGTGCCAACAGGCACCCATGCCGCTGAGCGATATCACCGGCCCCTTTTTCGTGTGTGGGTTCCGGGAGTCGAACTCGGGCCCTCGCGCTTGCAAGGCAGGCGCTTACGCCGCTGAGCCATCTCACCGGCCCGTGTATGAACTTTTTGATCATTCTTTGCGTTCTGTTTCCTGATGTCTTGTTGAAGATTTTTGCATCTATATTCATTAAAGGGATTAGTCTATAATTTCTTTCTTTTTCTTTTTCTTTTTTTTTTTTTTTGGTCTTTTTTTGAAATCAGGGTAACACTAACTTCCAGGAATGACTTTGGGAGTACTCGTTTCTTTTCAATCCTGCTAAAGACCTTAAGGAGTATTGATGTTTGTTCTTCCCTGAAGTTGTTGTAAAATTAAGCATTGAATCCTTTGGGACCTAGTCTTATCTTAGTGGTAGGAGTTTTCTTATTACTGCTTCAATTTCTTTGCCTGTTATTGAATTATTCAGGGTTTTTAAAGCTTGGTTAAATTTTGGTAATTCATTTGTATCTAGGAATCTATCCATTTCTTCTGGAGTCTCCAATTTATTGATATACAGGTTTACTATAATTGTGCTTATCTAATTTTTGTGTCCAGTAGTACTTGTTTTGTGAAATTGGGTGTGCTACTGTTTAATGCACGTGTTACTAATTGTTATCTCTTCCTGTTGGATTGTTCTTTTAACTAGTATGTAGTTATCTTCTTTACCCATTTAGATTAGTTTTACCTTGAAATCCACTTGTATGAATTCATTATAGTTACAGCTGCTTTTTTGGTGGTTCCCATTGCATTGAATATCATGTTGGATTCTTTGATTTTTCAGTCTGAGGCTTTTTGAAGGGTTTAATGTGTTTTTTGTATATAGCATAGTACAGAATTTTATTTCTTGGTCCATCCTGCCAATCTGCATCATTTGATTGGAGAACTGATATCATTTACATGAAGAGTTATTATTGATAGTTATTGATGCATTCCTTTCATTGCCTTATTGTTCTATTTCTACCTTTTCCCTCTACTTAAATGCTCACCCTAGCTGGTGTATTCCTTTTTTTCAGACATTTTCTTATCATTAGCTTCATTTGCTCTTTTAGGATATCCATGAGAATTTTTTGGAGTGCTGCTTTGGTGGTCATGAATTTCTTTAGGTGCTATTTATCATGGAAATATCTTATATCTCCATCATTTTTGAAAGATAACTTTGTAGGATATATCAGCCTAGGTTGGAAATTTTTTGCTTTAACGGCTGGAAATAATTCCGAACTACCCTGGCCTTTAAGGTTTTCATTGAGAAGCCTGATATAATTCTAATGGATTTACCTTTGTAATTGAGTCATTGCTTTTCTCTAAACACTTTTAAGATTCTCTTCTTGGGTCGGATTTCTGAGATTTTGTCTGTGATGTGCTGTGGAGGTTTTTTTTTTTTATTGTGGCTATTTGTAGTTCTATATGCATCACTTATCTGTATGTTGAATTCTTTCCCCTTGTTTGGAAAGTATTCTGCTATTATTTCAGTGAACAAGTTTATTTGTTTATTTATTTATTTTTGTATGACTTGTCTTATCTTCTGAATTTTCACTATCTCCAGTTGGTCTTAGATTAATCTTCTTCCACCTAGAAGCTATTGGATCTGTTTTTCATGTTCTGTTGTTTTTAAGTTATCTCTCTTTAGCTGATTACCTATAATAGCTGTGTCTCCCACTTCTTACACTCAATCCTCACATCAGTCACTGTGCTGTACATACTTCAGGTAGAATTTTTAATCTCCTGAACTTCTATTTGGAACCTTTTTGTGAACTCCAATTCTTTTTTATCCAGGTCATTCATGCTTTGCATCAGTTTGTTTAGCTCAGCTAGCTTTTTATTAGTGCCTTATGTTGACTCACTGATCATGTTATTTATTTGGTCCATTACCCATTTACCCATATCTTCTGTAAGCTTGCCAAGAGACTTAGTGTTCTACTTTGTTAAATCCTGTGTTATCCTTTTAAATAATTTTGTTGTGTGGCTTTGGGTTTCCTTCCCTTCGATGCCCCATAGATCAACTTTAGGGGAGTTGGGAATTTGGGAAGCCATTTTGTTGCCTGGTCTTCTCGTTCCTGTTTGTTTGTTTTTTGTATTGAGACTTGTAAGTTGATTATAGTAGCAAAATTTGTTGGTATTATGGTGACCTTTTAAGTTAACATCTTCTTTTCAATGATGTCCTATGTGTGTTGCTACCTATTGGCCTTTGGTTCTGCCTCAGAATCCAACCACCCCCATTTACTTGGGAGGGAAAGTTGGAGGATATTTGACCCAGTACTCAGTTTTCTAGATATATGCTACTGTAATCCAGATATTGATCTCCCAGGAAAATCAATTAAGAGCAACACCTTTGTCACCTTGGCTACAGTAACAAGTCAGCAACTATGATAGCATCAAAGACATTATACATGGAAAAATCCTAAGGACCTATATTGTACCACTCTTATCCATAGATGAGATCTATAATTATAGTATGATCACTAAAAAAAAACAAATATTGACCTACAGTAAATCTACTAAATGAAACAACTTTATATCCACTAACAATAGAACCATATTTGACAGTAATAGAATACAGTTTACTAGCTATCTAGAAATTCATAAATCTCAATATTTTTACTAGTAAAGTAGAGGGGGTGGTGAACTTGAAGAAATTAATTTAAAAAAAATTAATGGGATATTAAAAAGAGAAAAATTGAGATGGGGTGTCTTATTGAGCAGTAAAAGAAAATTAATAGTGTTAGAAAATAGTCACAAGGAAGAATTAACAAGAAAAAGGAGAAAAAACTGAGAAAAATAGAGGAAATAAAAGATAAGAAGGCAGAAAACAAATCAAAAGGAAAAAAGAATAGAAGAAAAACAGAACCAAAAGAAAAAGAAACAAGACAACAGGGATAAAAATTTTCACCTTCCGAAAAATTCCAATGAAGAAATAATAAATAATATTTAAAAATAGAAAAAAATTAAGATATTGAGTCAAAGTAAATATTATTCTTTGCCTTATGAAGGAGTGTTTCTTTCCAAGATTTCCAGTCTTGGAATCTAGCCTGTCAGGATTTCCTCTGCCTAGTTTTATGGAGTATGGTTTTTGAGGTGCCCTTCGTGTACCAGAGGCCCCTCTTTTTGTTTACTCCAGATAGTTGTTGCTGTCCAAGCCAAGGCGTTTCCTCATTTACACTGATAGGTGAGAAATGAGATCAACCTTGTGGTCTCTGCTGGAGGTAGGCCCACAGAAAATGGGTTCAAGGGGACTGCTGGATTTAATGTTGACATTTTGGCATCTGGTTGCTCCCTATGGAGGGTACGGCCCATGTCCTTCCCAGCCTGAGCTTACACTTCTCAAGCAAGGGGTTGTATATCTCGCTTACTCCTCTCTGTGGTGGTCTCCTAGGGTTGTCTTTCTCTTTATCTAAATTTTGGAGATCTAAGACTGGCTCCCTGAATCTACTAGACATTTATGTACTTCCTCCTGTGGTCTGATAGCTTTCAGTGTTTTCTTTCTCTGGATTGTCTTAATTCAGGGACAGGTAAATCAATTAGTCTGTGCCTCTGCTGTCTTCTTCCAAAGGAAGGGAAATGTAGAGCCGTTTTGGAGTTGCTGAATTGTCATACAGCATGGGCAGTATGAACCTACATGTCTTCACTGGGGACACCATCCTCAGTACATTTTAAATGTTGTTAAATGATAGAGTGGATTTTTTTAAAGTAAAATGCGCACAGATTTTAGTTTTGACATGTCAGTTATTAAGTTGCATATTTAAAGAACTAGTCATTTGGTAATAGGTTAGCCTGAAAATTATATTGTAAGGATACTATATTGTTACTTCCATACTACAGATTTTGTAAATTTTCATGCTTTGAGTGATTTAAGTTGTTTTTGTATTTTTAAAAATGAGAACTATGTACTCAGTTGTGTGAAAACACAACAGTCATCAATGCTTTAAAAATGCCCCCAAACAAACTGTCAAAGTTTTGGACATTTATATCTAGCCAAGATGTTTCCACATATGAAGTCTACAGAGTAATATGTTTTGACATATCAAGCATCTGAAACAGTGCACTGAGCAACCTTCCTTGCTCCGTGTATTGCTGAGTTTTATCTGACCAGATGTTGCCTGAAAACTTCAACAAAATGTCAGTGAATATTTTTAATATGCATGTTCATAAAAGGATAAATCCAAGGATATCTATAGATGTATCAGTCAGTGTTCACTAGAAGAACACATTTAATGTAAAATGTATATATTTACAAGGTAGTAATCAAGAGTATGAGTGCAAGAGGGCCATTTGCATGCTGGAGTCCAAAGAATCCAGTCAAAAGTCAAAACTTGGATCTGACTGCAGAGTCCCATGTGAGTCTCAATCAGGAAGCTGAAAGACCTGTGCTGCTGGGCTGTACTGTGCGCTGGAAGCCTGCAAGACTTCCTTTTTCTTTCCTTTTTATTCCATCCAGGCTGCAAGTGTATTGGTTGGTGCCACCCACACCCAGGGTGTGTCATCCTTCTTCAGGAAGTCAATCATCCACACCCAAAACTATACTAAATTAATCAGCTGTGTGTTTCTTACTCAAGACAGCGCCTGAGTTTACTCTCACACAGTTGCTCGGTGATCATCATGGGTCTCTCAGATGGTGGCGGGATGTCCCAGATCAGACAGATCAGATGTCTCAGACTGAGTCTTCTTCACGGAGTCGCTCATTCTTCAGTATGTCAGCCAAGGCTTGATCACCAGGTAGCAGTAGAGTTTAACGAGATTGAAGAACCTACACAGTGACATTAAATGCAAATTCACAGCTGGCACCCTGAAGTGGCTGACACATTTATTTGAAGAAAAAAAAAACCCTGACAGGAGACCAGCCAGGATTTAGAGTGTGAAGGTACAGAGTTTACCTATTGATAAAGGTTTCTCTACAATGTCACATTGCAAGTGGTATTAACACAGGAGGACAAGAGAAGTACACAGTCTTTTCATTCAATAATGTGCCACATAAAGGCTAGTATCTTAAAAACATATTGAATATTTTAGTACTGTGTTTACTTATGTGCTTCATTCAAAAAATACTTAATTAGTGCTTATTGCATTCCCAACACGACTCATGCTATAGAGTATAGTAATTGTAAACATGTCTCCTTTTTTTGTCAAGGTTATAAGATTTTTAAACATCTGTAGCGCACAGCTTCTAATTCCTAAGATCTCTCCTGCCAGATATCCATACCCTTGTATAATTCTCTGTTATTTGGAGTTCTAATGATACATTTCCATGGGATAGAACATGTCAAAAAAAGGTAGAATATCCCTTTTGAGATTAGATTTTCACCCTGGACTCTGCTTTGCTCATCATTTTTTGTTTTCTTTTTTGCACATATAGAGGTCAATTGGCATATAGTGAATTGCCCTGTGGAGAGAGACATCCAGCATGCCACCAAGGAAAGACTTTGTCAGTAGACAGTGAGAAGCCAGCTGCCAACCTAACAATGTGAGAAATGAATCCCGCTAATAACCACACAAGGGAGTTTGCAAGGAGATCCCCTCTCAACTTTTGTTTTCTCTGTCTTAAAATAGGCATGTTCATAGGCTTTTATCTTCCTTCTTATGAGTACATTTTTTGTGGTACATAATGAATACATTCATTGTAAGTAGGTAGTTGATAAATATCGATGACGGAACTCACTTCTTATGTCCCCTTCTTACCATCCCCCCACCCTCCCTCCATCTGTTGGTCCTCTTCTTGTTTGAAAAAAAATATCTGTCTCCTTATTTCCTGTGTCTATCTTTTATTTTACTCTTCAATCCCGCGTTACATGATACACTGAATGATAGGATCCAACAGAATCATGCCAAAATAGATCTCTTTTCCAAAGAGACTGGGAGGAAATTATTATTTTTGTTTGTTGTACACCATAAAGTTTTGTGACTATTTACTATCCATCAGTGAATGAACTAATACAACATCTACAAAATATTATACATCATAAAAATGTTAAGGACAAGTTCCCATAAACACACTGTTTAAAAGAATGGCTGACCAGTGTTTGTAACACTATAACAAAAATGTTAACATATGCAGTAAGTTTTTAATATTTATGAATTATTCTTAAAGGATAATTAACAAAGGTGAAGGAATTAACAAAAAAATGGCCAATGTGTTTAAACTTATGAAAATCAAATAAAAAGTTTAAAAACCATAAAAACGTGTTAGAGAACTGAATGTGCACACCATTCATTATTCATAACAATGTAAACAGTAAAATTATTTTGGATGACATCATATATCTCAAAACTGATCAAAACTTAAAATCTAAGGAGTACATGGTTCTTAATACTTATAGAGTTACTTGTATAGCAAAAAAAAGCAACATAATTTTCCATATTTTATAGTAATATTGTGTAAGTATTGAACAGTGAGTTACAATGTGAATAGTTTATTGTGAAAACACAGTTCCAGAACTATAATTCTAGGAGTCATGACATATAACAAAAAGTACAAAACTTCCACAGAGAAAAAAGCCTTCATTTCTGAATAGAATGCATTTTTTCTTGGCCATTTAGATAATTATGTGCAAGAAGGTTTCTCTGCCCTCTGAATGTCTGCATTATCTCTAATGATAAGTAGGAAAGAATATTTGGGATAAAGAAAGTATTTCATAAGCCAAAGTTCTAATACATTTATACAGAATTTTAAATATATTTTTTAAACTTCACAAAATACAATTCACCTAATATAAATACTTTTCTTTTTAAACAAAATTACTACTAATAATAATTCTCTGATGAGATAATTTCTGTGTCATTTTACAAGTGAAAAATTCTATAAATCTAGAAAAATTGAGAACTCCTGTAGAAAGCAGGCAATGGAGTTTGATTTTGACAAAAGCAATTCTCCTCATTTATAGTGCTAAAGAATCATGACATGCTCAAAAGGATTAGAGAGATTTTCCACAAAGATTGTTCACACTGTACTTGCATTTACTTCTCAACTTGATAACATAGAAAATGGAAAATGAGCATCTTATCTATAAGTGTTAAGAAAAATGGTTACTAAATAGTTAATGGCAATATATCTAATACTGACATTACCCATATAGGGAAATAAAATGAAGCATTTAACTAATTATATATGTAATTCATCTTACTGAAATTGAAATAGCTGATTTCAATTAGTCTGGCAGCAGGTAATACAAAAATATAATTTCTGTCTATGAGGCAGATTTTGTGATTTTTTCCCCCTCTGGCAAGAGATTTACCCTCTTAATTACAACTTGCTAATTAATATTTTAAAATTAAGTTTACTAGTACAATACTTGCCAACTGATCGGGGAAATTGAAGGTCAAAAGTACATATAAATGTGATATTGCCTTAAATTAGAATATTTCTTTATTACTTTTCTCACATTATTAAAGTGATGAATCATGTATAGGAATACCTTAAGTCAACTGAGTCAGGTAATAATCACAATTATGCACTTTTTTAAAACAGTGAAAATTATTCCAACATCCTTTTAAATGAGGAGGTTATTAATGAAATGACTGGTATATTTGAACAAGAGTGAAAATTCTAAGGTTTGAAGCATGTAGTTGAGTGTGGAAACTAGGAGAGATGAGTTTATAGAGGTAAGCCAGGACCAAGATCATAAATTCCATCAGATATCATGGGTTTTATTCTGAGAAAGCTGGAAAGATATGGGGAGTGTTTTACAGTGGGGTGACACAATCTGAGTTACAATGAGATCCATCTGGAGGCTGCAATGAGAACAAATCCCATGGAACGAGAGCAGAAACAGAAAACCAGGTACAAGGCTATTTTATTAATATGTGCCAGAAAAAATAGAACAAACTTAAACTTGAGGGTATCAGTTGAAGTAGAAGAGGGCAAGTATTCTGAATATGTGTTGAAAGTAGACTATCCAGATCTCTGGCACATTATGACATTTTCTCTTGTTCTTGGATACACACTTGCTCCGAGAATCCAAAAGCAGATAATATAAGCTCTTTAATTTAGGTAATTATATTTTTAAAGTGTAAAATACACTGATAAATGCCATTTTAGTCATATATTCCATTTCTATATAATTAATATGGTATTTTGAAGTTGATCAATGTAATTCTAAATCTGCATACACACATTTGTATGTAAAAGCATATGTTTGTACTGATTTACTATTAAGCTTCAGTAAATCAGAAATTTTTGATATGAGAACTAAAGATTGAACTAGACAGAATTTAGGTTAAATGACTAGAAATTCATAATCTTGCAAATGAGGCCAATGTGGTATCTGAATTAATAGTGCAAAATGAACAACCAAAGTTTAATTATCACCTCTTCCATATAATCCTCTGTCACAGATACATTTTAATAATGCCTTAAATTTAAAACAACACTTTGATAAAATAAACTATGCTTTTGTCATCTTATGTTTTCTTTGCTTTTAGAAAATCTAACCATTTTAATACACATTTCCATCAGTTTACAGTTTTTCTTCTAAACATTCCCATATTCATATTTATCTTTTATTACCCCTTAGTATCTTTCATAGTAGAACTTACTTTCTTAGGATTATTCTGTTGTTCAAGATACACTCAGATTTGGCTATTACAAACTGAGCTGCTATAAATATGATATGCATGTATTGTTATAGCTGATGTTTTAAGTTCTTTGGGAAGATACCTAGTAGGGGATCACTGGGTCATATGAAATTTCTAATTTCAGTTCCTTGAGAAATCTCCATACTGATTTCCATTATGGTTGTACTAGTTTGCATTCCCATCACAATGAAGGAGTGTTCCTTTTTTCATCACAGCCTCACCAGCATTTGTTATTATTTGATTTTTTAAATATGTTCCAGAGTAAAATGTAATCTTAGCATTGTTTTAATTTCCAGTTCTCTAATAGCCAGAGATGTTGAACATTTTTTTCATATATTTGTCAATCATTTGTATTTTTTCTTCTGTGAAGTGTCTCTTCATTTCTCTTGGCCATTTCTTGAGTAGGTCTTTAATTTACATGGATTAATTTTTTTGAGTTGTTTGTATATTCTAGATATTAGTCCTCTGTCTGAGGAGTAGCTTGCAAAAGCAGCCTGTATACCCATCAACAGATGACTAGATGAAGAAAATGTGGTATATAATGGAATGCTATTCAACTATAAAGAATGACAAGTTTGAGAAATAGGTATAAAAATGTATGTACCTGAGAAATATAATTTTGAGTGAAATAAACCAGACATACAAGCTTAAATACTTTATGGTATTTCTCATTTGAATGAGGTAAAGTACAAACAAAGAGAATAATAGAGGATTGACAGAAGGGGACAGGGGACAGATATGTCACAATAGGGAAGTGGTCCAGGGGAGCAAAGGCAAGAGGTGAAGAGGAGGGGAAGGAGAAATAAGTAGAATAAACACATGCCATATATGGGAATCTAATAAACTCCATCAATATAAATGTTACATGTCATGTCATGAGCTAAGATTAATTACATAAAGAAGAATAAAAAATAGGATAGGGGAATTGTAGGAGGAGGGAAGGAGGGAGAGGGAAAATGATTTAAAACAAAAAGAAATAAGCTGTGGTATATACATGTAACCACCTCCCCAAGATGACTGTAAATCGCATGAACTGCATGTACCAATAAAATAAACAAATTAAAAATTTTAAAAGCTTGTTACAAAAAAGAATAACTTTAGTGTCAAAATGTCATATTTGATTTATTTCTAACACTTCCTATGTCTCTTAGTTTTTTTATTTGTTATATAATAAATTACTTTTTTAAACTTGGGCTGCTGCACTTTCAACTTTGTGAGCAGTCAGAATTGTTATATTTATCAGTTGTTAGCAACCCAGAACTTAAAACAGCACTTGTGTACATTTTTTATGATACTAAATGCTATGTAGTTTGAATATACTGTGTTTTATCGTATATGAAAAATCATCTTAGAAGGTTCATTTTGTATTAATATTCATATGCAAATATTTTAAAACAGGAACAAATTCATGCTTAATATTTTATTTTTACAAAATCTTTCTACACAGCAATCTTCTTCAACAATTGTAACCTTGAAGAAGTTGCAAGTTAAATCTAGGACTGTCAGGTTTTTATTTAATTTCAGGTTACCCCAGCAGGAAACTGATCTACAATCATATTTTGTCATAGAAACAGAGCAGTCTTATAACCTCAGACTATCCCAGTCATAATGAAAATTTTGAGTAGATGATACTTTGTACACTTATTAGAAAGTTTATGCGGAGTCAGTCCTAGTTATGTCACTTGTCTGGTATCCTTGTTATCTAATCCAAGTTGTTGTCTCTCCTCTCTTATTACTCATGTAGAAATAATTTATGTCTTCTGAATGACTTTTACTGTACTTCTTTCCAAAATACTTTTCCATTTTGTCTTTTATTCATAGTAAATATCCTTTATCCTCAATAGATTTAACTTGACTGTCTTTTTGTCTTTTTGCATTACTGACCAAGAAATTAGAACTTGAAGGAATTGTTACCCCCCCATACAAACTCCTAATTTTTGCTACCCTTATATCCAAATGCTACTCCCCTACAAAACATTTTTTTTTCTTAGAGACCAAGTGCATCCACTTCCCAACAATTCTTATAATGATAAACTATAACTCTTCCAGTTGTCTTATCTCATTTCCTGAAGATTTTGTATTCTGTTTATGTGATCCCAAATGAGGTCGTCTATTTTCCATCTCCTTTAATGAAAACAGGATTTTTATATCTCTCCTTTATATATGTAAAGTCCTCCCCAAATGTCTTATGTGTTTGGAAGGTGTTTGGAAGGTAATTGGATCATGGGTGCCATACTCATCAGTGGATTCATCCACTGTTAAATTCAGTAGCCTAATATGCTGTTAGGAGGTAGGGCCTGTTGATAGCAGGTACTAGGAGAATGAGCTGGAAAGGTATATTTCTTGTACCCAGCTTTTCCCTTTTCTCTATGCTTCCTGACTGTCATAAGTTGAGCAACTCTTCCTCTGCCACATCCCTCTGGCATCATATTTCTGCCTTGGACCTTGCCAACCATGGACAGAAATCATAATCCAAAATAAACCTTTCCTCCTTTAAGTTGTAAGGTTCCAGGCATTTTCTCCCAGTGATGAAGAAGGGGCTAATAGAGATATTAATACCAGTGACATGAGTCATTGTTGTCACCATGTGGTACAAAACCTTTGGGGCTGGTTTTAAGGGAGGATTTGGAAAGATTTAGAGATATATGTGAGAGATGTTCTGAAATGCTGTAAGCAGAGTAGGAAGAAATGGATGGGAGATTCTGGCAGAACTCAGAAAACCAGAATTCTGATAGGAATGCAGACAAAAAGGTTTAGGCACAGGAGGCTTCAGTTAGAAACAAGGACTCCACTGGTAGTTGGACTAGAGGCCATGTGTGTTATATCCTACAGAAAATCTGTTTTCATTTTGCCCATATACTGGGACTTTTTAGGAGTGTGAAATTGAGAACTGTGGACCAATTATTCTTTTTTTTTTAAGCACATTATAGTATGAACCAAAGTGACAAAGAACTATACTTGAACTTGGAAAATCTCATTCACAATTTGACCCAACGTATTATTTATTTTGACACAGGGTCTCCCTCTGTAACCCCAGCTGGCTCTCGACTCAAGATCCTCCTGCCTCAGCCTTCAGAACGCTGAGATGACCAGCTTCTGCTACCACACCCAGCTGGACCAAGTCTGAACAAAGCTCCATGGAGAGCTACACAGTCATGAAGCTCGCTGATCCTCAAGGTGCTACTCTCACCTGGTCAGGGTTAGGCGAACAAATCTTACTTTTGTTGCTGCATGGATCAAGGGGTTGGCCCACCTGGCAGGGATGGTTTTGAGACCCTCAGGGCAAAGGTCAAAGATCCTGGGAGACCTGAGCCAGGGCACCATGGAGACAGGAAGTGGTCCTAGGCCCTGTGTCTGGTGGCCCTGCTAAGAGCTGTCACATGGAGAGAATGAAACCTTCCCAGTGCCTTCTTGGGAAGAATCACCTGGCCAGTGTGGTGCGCACCTGTAATCCCAGGACTGAGGGAAGCTGAGGCAGGAGGGTCACAAGTTCAAGATGCACCTGCCAACTTAGGGCAATTTAATAAGACCCTGTGTCAAAATGAAGTCAGAAGAGTTGGGGATGTAGCTCCATGCGAAGACCCTGGGTCAAATCTCCAGAGCATGCACATACACGCGCACACACGCACACACAGGCACAGATGTAAGGAGCAAGAGCTTGACACTAGGTCTGTTCACTCCTAGTCTGCAGCCCACAGTTGAACTAGCAGAGCCCTGAGGGGCACGTGCCACCAATTATTCTTAACAGAAAATTTCAAAGTTGCCCAATATTCATTCTGTGGTGTGTACACTGCTTGTTGCTTTTAGTTTACAGTGAAATCAAGACAAAAAATAATCAGTGAAAATCAAGACCAAAAAAGCAAATGTGAAAAGTTTGCAGTTTTATTAGAAGCACCTGCAAAGTTGGGGCCATGAAAATCATGACTGCTGAAGACATTAGCCTTAACAAGAAGCTAAACACTTTCCATCAGGATGATAAAAATGATGGATTGAAGGCAATTCAGGAATTATCAAGACTCCACTACTCACAGTATCATGTGCAAAACTGGAAAACTCTCATTTGAGAACGGAACCACTGGGCCCCTACTTAAGAATGGCTGTGTAGGAAATTGGTTCCAGGATATGTTTCATAGTGCTCAGCCATTTAGGCACTTGGAGGCATCTGCAGCCATGACCCAAGAAGTCCTGAGTACTGCTTGAGCTGGCAGCAGATGTTGACTATCATTCACATGACGCAGGTTTTACAAGAAAGCAGATGTAAGTGATGGGATAATGGAGGATTCCACCCAGATTAAAGGAGAGTGCTTGTAATCAAGGCAATGTGCCTCTAAGAGAAGTGTGTACAACTGTGATAGGAGGCACCCCAAGAGAGAAGGCATGATGATTGCAATAGGCAATACCATAGAGATGAGGTCACCGATTCCCTTTAAGGCTCATCTCTCATTGCAACTTGCCTCAGGTGTTTCACATGGAAATAGTGTTTAATTTTTGCCCTGCTGGGGTTCAGTCTTGCTTTGGTTCCATTCTTTTTATTCCCATTTTTCCCTTTTGGAATAGGAATGTTTACCTTGTGACATTGTTTGTTGGAAGAATTCAACTTTCTCTTTGAATTTTACAGAAACTCACACCTAAGAGTTTGTCTGGAGAACTTGGACTGGGATTTTTCAGTAATGCTGAAACTTCTACAATTTTGTTGACTCTCAGAGATTAACTGAGTAGATTTTACATAATGAGATTGACATGGATCTTCTCTAGGGTAAGGGATAAAATGTTATGGTTTAAATCTAAAATGTCCCACAAATTCTTATATGTTTAGAGGTGGAGCCTATTTGGAAAGCTTGGGTCACTGAAAGCATAACCTAGAAGGGTGTTTTCTTGTCCTTGTAACCTCCTTTAACTGTTTGCTTTCTGGCTGCTCTGGGATGTCCTCAAACCTTTCCACTCTCATGTTTCTGTTTTGGATCTGAATGACCTTGGACTGAGCCCACTTAAAACAGTGAAACAAACCTGTCCTCCCTTAAATTGTGAGTGCTAGTTATTTTATCTAAGCAATGAAAAGTGTTAAAAATGCAAAAGATATGAGATTATAAGAATCAGAGGGAAAGAACTACATTTCATAAAATAAGACTTTATATAAATCTCATTCTCAATAAATTTTCAGAGATTTTTTTTAAAATAAAGCAGCAGTGCTAGTATCTACCAGAACACTCAGATATGGTCTGTGTATCAGATCTTCCACATAAATGCAAGATCTATAAAATTAAATATGTATATATGTATAAATAAATTATGACAGGATTTTACATTAAAAGAAAATCAATTACTTTGGTATTTTATATATACAGTCATCTATTTATTAAGCCATATCCATAATTTAGAAAAAATATGTTTACATGATTTTTGTTAATAAAATTTGTTGAACACTTATTTATTCTTATACAAATCAGTAATGTTCACATTGTTGGAGAGTTTACCATGTCACATGAGAAAAAAATGAGTGTATCCATTTTATAAGTATGTCATAAACTGATGTCAGGATATTTAATATGAATAGCATACATAAGTATTAAAAACATCATGATTTTGCTTATAGATGATCTAATCACATAATTGCATTTTAGTAAAATTTTTAACAAAAATTTATTATTTCTATTCATATATCCACTACTCCCAGAAATTTAATTTTATAATAAAACATACAAAATTAAAACTATTCATATAATTATGAACATAATGCATTTAAACTCTTCTTTTATTCTTAGTATTTTATATAAAGGGAGAGTAATATTTAAATTGCAATATAAATGTGTGTATAGTTTATTTTTTTACCATGTATATGTGGTTATAGCTATATTTATTATGTAAGCTTTGAAAGAATTAGAAAAAACCTAAATGCTAAACCATTTAAGTATACTTGAAAGAGAGTTGAACAAGGGAAATAACAGTAAGTTCTACTCTTTATTTTTACAATTTGATATTTAAAACCACATTAAGATTTGTAGAATACGCTTGATATAAGTAGCTAAAACATATTGAAATGGGGGTTTAATCAAGCAGATAAACATTTTTGGATAATCTGTGGTATAGTCATTCTCTTGAGGAAGCTGACCACTAAAAATCTACCATGAACCACTATCATCCTATATTTGGAAATTCATACTTGCTCTTTCATTCTCTTTCTCTCAAAATTCTCACAGATGGTAAGTAAGAATACTATTGTCTTTTTATGTGCCTTATACCCAGAAACATAAATATATTTATAATCATATAAGGATCTGCCTACAATGCTGCTAGCACAGAGAGAGGCTTCTCAATAGTTTCTGGTCATTCTGAATAATCTCGGTGAACAAAATTATAACATGTGTGCCTTAATACCAAGGAATTTTCTCACCACGTACTTGGTGAAAGGAAAGATATTAGGTAGTCTCATTAATAAATATAATTAATGGTTTTAATTAATTAATTTAAAGGTGCATAATTTTCTTGTAGAAAAACTATTTGAAATTTTTATAGACTAGAAGTTTTTGCAAGCTGGTTTAAATAAAAGACAGATGGCTTTTTAATAAGTGCTTCCTACACCAATGCCCTGTGGTAGTAAAAGGAAACAAGTATGATTAAATTTTGTTTAATTCATAATGTTAACAATATATGATAGTTAGAAACCTGATTATTGGGATTTAAAAAAAATACTTTGAGAGAACATACTCTATGTTGGAGACTTTGTAAGGAAATATAGGTAACAACAAAACTACACACGAGGAATTTAAAATCATGTACTTCAAATATTTAAAAAGCAAAAGGAACAGGATCAAGATATAGTTGGAGGAGGGGAGGAATGGAAAAGGGATGAAAAAAATTGAGATGTGTTATATACATGTACCAACTCTCCATAAGGATTATAAACATTACATAGTACACACACATACTAATGAAAAAGTAAAAAATAAAGTAAAATTAGTCATCAGAATATGTAAAAAAAGAAAGAATAAAACAACTCCCAACCTAGAAAACTTCTCTACAAATGTAGAAAAGAATGAAAAAAAAATATATTCTGAATAAAGCATTGCACCATTTAGTCTTAAATGTCAACTTGACTGGATTAAGGGATTCCTGCAAAGCTAATTGGATCATTGGGGTGTCATACTCATCAGTGGAGTAATCCACCCATGTTCATAGTTGAGTGTGTTTTTAGGATGTGAGGTGGAGGAGGGGGCATAACTTGTGGCATGCCTTTGGAGAGTATATTTTTCCAGGGCACTCTGTCCAACCTTCTCTGCTTTCAGGTCACAGCTAACTAAGCAGCTTGCCTTACTATACTTGTCTGCCATGTTTCTTTCTTGGAGATCGGCTAAACCTTCTGAAAGCATAAGCCAAACAAATCTCTCCTTTACAACACCAGTGTCACAGTTTGTTCCAAGGGTTAAACTGACTAATGCAACTGTTAAACCACAACGTGATGTGCTCATGATCTGTTATCAGATTGTCAAGACAAGAAGACATCTGACCACTATATATAGCCAAGCAGATACAATGCATTATATATTTTCATTATAAGTAACTAGTAGCTCTCAAGTAAGAACTTGGAAATATATATATATATATATATATATATATATATATATATATATTTAATCAAAATTCATTCAGCCATTAGTGTGACCATCCATGTGAATTATTTCTATTTATCCAAAAGAAAAACTAAACCTTAAGTATCTTTATGACAAGAAATAGTTTTGCAACTTGGGACACACAGGAAAAACACATAAGCTTGTTTTAATTTGTGATAGTTGCATTTCAAACATATGGTACCCAGATACATGAAAAACACATTTCAGGTTCTCAAAGTGAGCAAGATGCATAATTAACTTACACATAATTTTGTGAGCATTTTGCAAAACCAGAGAAAGAACTTAAAATTGCAAGTTTTCAGAAATAAATGTAAGAAAGGGTTAGCCTCTTGTATGTCAACAGGATGAATTCAGGCTCTTATTTTTGATGCATATGTGTCTTTTCATGTGAAATAAGGTCTCACTATATACTTCCAGCTGGGCTTGAACTTACTATGTAGCCCAGACTGGCTTTGCACTCACAGCAATTCTCCTGATACAGCCTTCTGAGTGCTGGGATAACAGTCATTCACTACCATATCTGGTTTTGTATGTGTCTTTATACAACATAAATCCAATTTATTAGCTGAACTGCAAAATTACTTTTTAAAAAGATCAAAAATTTTAAAACTACACATATACACATGTACACACACCACTCTATAAATGGTGTTTATAAGTTACCTTTTTATAAAATTTTATTTACTGTTATCTGACACAACCAGGGGAAATTATTCTCCATTTTCTCTGTTTTGATGTTATATTTTAATCTTTTGAAAGATCATTAAAATCACAACTTCCTCTTGTGATTGTCTACAACGAAGATGAGAAGATGCTCCAGACTTTACATTGCCTTAAGGTTGACCTTCGATTCTGAGGCTTTCGGAGGCTGAGCTCCAATTTCCCTTGCATCACAGAAGTATTTAAAACTACGTCAGCATAATAACCCATTTCAATGCATATCATTCCAAATTCATTTAAGAGTAGAACTATTATTTGAAACTTTGCATTACCATCTTAGGTCTTCATGCATAATGTTTTTATTTTCATTTTAATGTTGCTTTTATAGTTACAAAAATATATTTTTATTTAGATTTTTGGAAGAGTACTATAATGGAGTATTCAAAGCCAGAATAGGTTGAATGCAATGATCCTTTTAATTTTTCTTTGGCACCAATTTCCCATTTCATTGCTTTACAATAGCATATTCTTTGCATAATGGCTCACTACTGTACAATTTCACTATTTTACAGCTAAGGAATTTAACTTCAACTTCACACGTTGGGTTCTGTCAAGACTGCAACTGTTACATCTCCTTGCATTGATTCTCGCAATTCCAATTAAACAAATTTGTTTCATGCAAGATTTCCCTTAAGAAAATCCTTTCAAGTAGCAAATTGTCTTTTTCTGTTATTAATGAGAAGGATGCTATTGCTTAATCCATTCTGATTCTCTCTCTCTGTGGTGCTCTCTTCTCTTTCTCTTCACTTTCTTCTTCTCCCCTGAATTCATGTGCTATGGATTTTGTATATTTTATTTTTTGATTGAAAAATATTTTAGACATGATTTTTTCACTTAATCAAACAAATATTACATGAAACCAAATAAAACTGATTTTTATTTTAAAATTATAGTTTATAATTTATTATCTACACCAGATAAAATGTATAATACAAGAAAAAACTCTGTTCGATAGCCAAAGTAAGAAAACAAATGCTAACAATATTATCTACTCTTTTTTATTATATTATCCTTTTATCTTTTCAAAGATAATTGTTAGAATGTGATTGTTTATCATTTTCCTTGAACGTTCACATTTTCTTATGAATGATTAATTCTATATATGATTATTAAAATGTGTTTATATAATTATTCTGGCTCCTGGTCTTAAAATATTTTGTACTTAACTCTGAGAATCATTCAAGTGTAAATTTATAAAACAAGTGACTGTAACCTATTTCTCAGTGGAATGCTCATTAACATTCCATTAAATGAATCAGCTGTATATAATTTACCTAACGGTAAACACTTAGAATCATTCTATTGTTTTCTGTTATCCACAATTGTATTATTAACATTGTTATGCATTTTATTGTCTATATTTGGAAAGGTTCTAAACTAAAAATCACTAAAATGAAGAAAAGATAGAAGGAAAAGGGAGATAGATCTTTTACAAGTGGAAAGAGGATCAAGAGTTGGAGGGAAGGGGGAAGGTAAACAGGGGAAAGGGATGTGAAAAGAATTTAGATGTGTTATGTGCATATACCACCTCTCCATTATGAATGCAATCATCATGTACTGCAAACACGAACTAATAAAATTTAAAAAAATTTTAAATAGCACACACTTTTTCTTGGCAAAATGTGTAATGTCATTTGTTAAAAATTTCCAGATTTAAATTTCCAAAAGTCTTGGGTAAAATATTTGGGATATTTGTGCAATGTATTTTAATACAGTAAACCATAGTAACATATATTAAAGCAAACACATAACAAAAATGCATTTCACCTTAAAATCTGTATCTTAAATTCATTGTTTTTAACAATGCCTTCTATTCAATGAAAATTATCCAAATTGTATATTTGTACTCATATTTTTAAATCTGCTTGTAAAATACTAAATTTGTCAACATGGAAAAATAATCCTCGTAAATATTTTAAGGAAAAAAATCAAGTTTAGCACACTTAAAATATGAAGTTCAATTTATTAAAATATATAAAATTTATATTTATTACAAAGAATCATAAGAAACATACTTTTCTTTCATAGCAAATGTTACGTCTGTATATATTATTATACGTATATCAGGTAGAATGTATTCAAGGGTAGTGGTTTATGTGCATCATGTTTCTTTTGGTTGAATATATATTTTAAATTTGGTACAATGAGTGTAAATTATCTTTTTTTTTTATATATGCAGGTACCAGAAGTCGAACTCAGGACCTCGCACTTGCCAGGCAGGCGCTTAGGATGCTGAGCTATATCACAAGCCCAAATTATCCTATTTTAAGGAAGCAATAACTACTTGTAAAATATATTACCAATGTAAGAGTTCCACACATTTATGTTTCCTTTTCAGATCACTATGACATTAAATGTTCATCAGAAATAATTTTATTTTATGGTTAGTAGCAGAGACCATTTCCTCAGCAGAATCTTTGTTTTGATGTGTGAATTTCTCTTCTCTAACTCATGGAAAAACAAAACAAAGCAAAAAAGATTGCTTTAGATTTAAAAAAAAAATTATTTGCCATAAGGAGAGAAAAAGGGGTTGAAGGGAGAGGAGGTGATTGGGGAAAAAAAAGAAAAATTATTATGCATTATGTACGGGTACAAATTTCCTAAGGTGAATGTGATCCTTATGTATATCTGAAATGTAGCAATAAAATCAAAAATATAAAAATAAATAAAAAATAAAAAACTTGCCCCCAAGTATACTGTCAAGGATTACATGTTCTTTTCCTAAATTTAAAGGCCTAAATTGAATAAGCCAGGCAGAGAGAGAGAGAGAGAAAAGGAGAGAGAAACTGTTTTATTCTTGTTTATTTTCCTATTTCATTTCAGGTTTAAGTTTAAGATGATATTTTATCACATTCATATTGCATTCTTATTACAGATAAATTGTATTGAATTCTCTTTTGACCTTGCTTCTCTGACCATTTACATTGCGGCACATCCATGTATCCCAAGAAGAAACAGTCCTGAACTATACTGTGACATTTCTTTATGATTAATATCTTTAGTCAGTGCTCAATTTTCTTATAACTTAGTATTTTTGAAATTTTAAGGTTGAGTTTTTTTGGCAATGATTAAAATTTTAATTATGTTTTTAATTGTTAGTTTAATTTCTGATCAGCAATTATCATTACTGTGTCATTTTTTGAAAGTGGACTTGCTTTATAGAATTGGTTCCTCATTTAATAATAAAGGATGTCTTGTGTCTGAATGACACACATCTTAAAAAATGGATGGGGCCGGTGAGATGGCTCAGCGGTGCAAGCGCCTTCCTGGCAAGCACAAGGTCCTGAGTTCAACTCCTGGTACCCACATAAAGGAAAAAATAGGGCCAGTGATACCACTCAGCGGCACATGCACTTGCTGGCAAGCGCAAAGTCCTGAGGTCGACTCCCAGTACCCACATTAAAAAAAAGAAAAAAAAAGTGGATGATAATTTTAACAGTGAGTAGAGATGTTTGTAAGAAAGAAAAATAACCTTTCTTGCAGACTAGCAGTGAAATTTGCAACTAAACATAAGCTTTGCTCAGAAAATTCATACCATAACTGCAAAAATGCCTAAACATCTTCTTCTTGTTAGCTACCTTAAAACAAAATGTTGACCACAATTCAGTCCTCAGTGTCTAGATTAGAATAACAATGAAATACTCTTATTAGTCATATCTAGCCCAGGAGTGGGCTTGACATTTTTATCCATACTATTTAGAATCATGCAGGAAAATCACAAATATTTTAAGGGGCTCTTTGATCCTTATCTATGCATATCCATGATTTGTCTATAATTAGTAATTCCACACTCTTTCTCTTACTCAGAGAATAACTCTGGAGACCTTTGTTCAGCTTGCTTCAAAGTTATGTAAAGACTAGCATATACCTCAGTTGTAGGGCACTTCCTTACTGTGACTGAGCCGCGGGATTTGCTGCCTAACAATGTAAAGCAAAATTAACACAAAATGACTTTTGCATAATATACTTTAATTTTTAATTTTTATATGTCTATAATTTCCATACATATAAGAATATTCATTTGTTGTATAATTAAAATAATTTTATTTGCTTCATGGTTTGAACTGTAACAGAGTTTTACAGGATCGTTTATGCTATTTTTATACTCATTTGGTTCAATTACTGTTTTACCTAGGATCATAAAATATTTCCTGGGGAGAAATAATAATCCTTCAGTGTCAGGGTCCAGGATTTGAATAAATATAACAGGAAAACATATATCTGTAATAACAAATAAGTGTTTTATTTTATCACCAAGCTCTAGGCATGAATTAGATTGTATATATTTATATAATTATAATAAATATATTTTCTTTATATTTTATTTTCTAATTGCTGTAAACAATCACTTTTCTTATAAACATTTGTGTAAAAGTGGGCTTATAAAATAAGGGACATTTCTTTTTTTTTTTTTTTTTTTTTTTTTTTTTTTTTTTTGTGGGTACCGGGGGGACGACCTCAGGACCTCGTGCGCCAACAGGCACCCGTGCCGCTGAGCGATATCACCGGCCCCTTTTTCGTATGTGGGATCCGGGAGTCGAACTCGGGCCTTCGCGCTTGCAAGGCAGGCGCTTAAGCCGCTGAGCCGTCTCACCGGCCCTTTTTTTTTTTTTTGTGGGTACCGGGGGGTCGACCTCAGGACCTCGCGCGCCAACAGGCACCTGTGCCGCTGAGCGATATCACCGGCCCCTTTTCCGTATGTGGGATCCGGGAGTCGAACTCGGGCCCTCGCGCTTGCAAGGCAGGCGCTTACGCCGCTGAGCCATCTCACCGGCCCCGGGACATTTCAATGTTAACTGAAGTCACTATTTTATACTAGTTATTAAACTAGCTCCATCATCTCAGATATGTCAAAATATACTATGATTTACATTTCAAAGGCTACCAAATTATTTTATTTCAATAGTAGATACAATATTAATTTGATAGAAACTGTTGTAACATATCTTCTATTAGTTGGCCAGGATTAATAGTTGAGATGCTTCTAATTACAATCCATCATCTTTTACTATTTAAAAAGTATTTATTTTATTATCCCACTTTATATTTTTAAATAAAATTTTAAAAACTTAGTGACCTGGGAATAGAGCTCAGGGGTGGTATGCTTGCCTAGCATGTATATGGCCCTGGATTCAATACCAGCATTACAAAAGAAGAAAAAGGAGAAGGAGAAGAGGAAGAGGAAGAGGAGGAGGAGGAAGAGGAGGAAGAGGATGCTGTTTAAATGTTTAAAGTTTAGGGTTAAAGGAAAATAGAGCAAAAAAGAATTCTTATAACTCCACATTGGTATATCTAGTGAAAACCTTTTACATTAATATGGTTAATGTATTAATATTAATAAATCAATATAAAGTATTAAGTAAAATTTATTGTTTATTCATATGTAATTGTATTATCTAATGTATATCTTCTCTTCCTTGATATTTTAAGTTATTTTCTGCCTCTTTTCATTTGGATTTTAGTTTGATTGTTTAATTTTTTTATGATAAGTTTATCAATTATTTGGCCATATAAAGTCAATTAATAATTTCTTCAAAGTCATTATTTAAAACCTTGCCTTTTCTATATACTTCATAGTTTTAATTCTTCATAGTTTTAATTTATCTGACTTCAATATTTTTTTGTTCTTACATACTGCTCACTTTTCCAATTAGAATTTTTACATGTTTATCATAATTATCTTTGATTCATTATCTATTAACTTCATATTCTCTTTCATATTTGAGTCTAATTTTATCAATTGGTTTGTTTCTTAAGGGTACGCTTGTTCTTGCCTTTTGGTATGCCTTGGAAAGTTAGATATCTTGTTGAAAGTTAGATATTTTGTTTCATTACTCTGTCTAGAAATTAGACTGCATTCATTATTAGCTTTTCCTACCAGAAGCTTTGGATTTTTCCAAAGACTTTTTGTAATCTCTTGAATTTGTATTTCTCTAAGTTATCTTTGGAGAGTTTGTGACTTACAGGGATATCACATGTATTGCATTGTTGTACTGAAGCCTTGCTAATGTGAATGTTATGACTAAATCTCAGTCTGTTCTTTTTCCTGTGTTTTGTGCCTGTGACCTTCATAACTCTTTACCTACTGGTACTGTTTTTGAGGTCCAGTCTCCTACTCTCTTCCCTGATTGAAGCATTTCCTTTTTGTTTCCATGGCCTGGCCTTGTTGGCTAAATTTATTGTTTTTTTTTGGGCAGGGGGTGAGACAAGGCAGCTGGAGTACAAATGACTCTTGTGCCACAGCTAAGATAAGGTTCTAGAAAAATATTCACTCCTAAAGAGCATGCCTTTGCTTTTGTGAGCACATGGGCTTTTTTCATAATGATTCCTTTCCCCTGGGTCAAACAAATGTGAAAATCTTCATTAGGTTTTCATCTTGAGTCCCTAAGTTGTAAAACCCACAAATATGTGAGTGTACTCACAACGATTTCACAGTATTTTTCTCTGAGAACACAATCAGCACTTGATAAGTTTGCCAAAATTAATATTGAACTGTTTCATGGCTTCTAAAATGTTCTGCTTCAAGATCTTGGTTGTGATTTCTGCATTGTGTGTACTTTATTTTTCCTACTATAGTATATCTATTCTCTAATAAATCCAAAAGATTAAAATTTTCCCTTTTATTCATTTTCTTGTTGTGAGAATAGAAATAACTCCTTTCAATGACTTACACGTCTGTCTTAGATACTTTTCTCATTGCTGAGACAAAATACCCAACACCCAAAGTTAAAGGAACAAAGGTTTATTTAGCTCACTGTTTGCAGAGATTTCAGTCCATTATTGGCTGGCTCCAAAGCAAGGTAGCATTGGCACACGGGCATCAGAGAGGAGAAACAGTTTATGTTAGGCAGAAGGTAACAAAGCAATAGGGGACAACCTTAGCTCTTTCTATCCCTATATCTTATCCAGGCTACTTAGGGAGGGTAGAACTCACACGCTTAATTCTAGTGCCCCTTGATCCTAGCACTGCATGATGAATCAACCCCAGCATCCCACATTTTAGATTCAGCCACCTCTGAAAAGACCCCACCCATGACTGCATGGGGCTTTGGGGGGACAACTAGACCCAAGCCATAAGGTGCTGTTCCTGGCCTCCCAAAGATTCATGCATATCCCTTTATGCAAAAGTCATTTAGTACTTCTCTAAGAATTGCCAAATTCCTAACAGTTTCAGCATTGCTGAAAAGTCCAAGTCCTAAGTCTCCTCTGAGTTTTAAGGCAAACACTTAGCTGCAAACCCTTGTACAAATGAAAAGAAAGTTAAACATCTCCAACATTCAATGGCACAAGATAGAACTTTCCATTCCAAAAGTTACAAATGGGGTACACAAAGGAATCCAAAGCTAGTAAAAAATCCAGCAGGTGAAAGATTAAATCCTACAGTTCTACTTCCAGCATCCCCAGGAATCTGTGGCAAGTTGTGGCAAGCCAAAGGGCTTGTGCGGCTCTACCCCTACAGCACTTTTGGTAGAAGTCTCTCAAGGCTTCTCTCTTGGGCCAGCTCTTCTCTTTCCTTGCAGCTTTCCTCAGAGAATTCATGTACCTGGCTTCTCCAGACTTTTGGGGTCTCCACTGCACCATCAGTGTCACATTTACAGCTTTAAACACTGCTCCCTCAGGAGCAATCGGCCTGGCCTCCCAGGCCTTCTGAAATCTAGGTGAAAGACTTCCTGACTCCACAACTCTTGCATTCTGTGTGCACCTAAAACTAGCACCACTCAGATGATGCCAGGGCCTGCCAACAGCTGGAGCAGTGGTCAGGCTTCCTTCTTTCTTGGCTATAGGGGTAGAGTGCCTGGGTTGCTGAGCATTTTGCACTCAATCCCAAGGAACAATTTATCTAGGCCACTGCCATTCTGGAACAGGGTGCTCTGGGCTCTCTTCTCAAAGCAAAGTCTTTCACCTTTGCAACTCTGAAGATGCAAATGCTGGAGTCCTGCTGGTTCTTGTGTTGTCCTCAGACCATCTTTTCTGTTGTCTTCTGAAATACTTGGCTTTTCTTGCTAGTCTTTTCAGCAACAAGTTTCTCCTTTGTTCCATCTTTACAGGCCACAACTTTACTGGACCTTCTTTTCTGGCCAAACCCAAAATGTTTTAAATCATCATGCTGGGCATTTTGCTCTTGATTCTCTACATTAATCTGGCTAAATGCCCCCAACAGTAGCCATGCCACCATCTCAATGCTAGATTCTCTTGAAACATCTTCTGCCAGATAAATTAGTCCACCACCCTTAATCTCTGTCTCAGGAAAAGTCTTTGGACTCTAGCAAAATGCAGACAAATCTTTCTGCCAAGCCATAACACATCATCTGGGGTCCAAAAGCAATGTAGTTCTTCTTCCCAGAAGAAACCTCTGGAGCCTGGTCTTCTGAGCTCTGACCAAATCTACCATCAATACAGCCTATGGCTTTCCAGCTCTATTTTTTAAATTGGTATCTCTGAAACTTTTCAAACTCTTCACATAAGCGAGTCCCAAAGACTTCTAAACCACATGGTTAGGTATAGTCACAGCAACAACCCCACTCTCAGTACCAAATTCTGTCTTAATTACTTTTCTCATTCTTGAGACAAAATACCCAACACCCAAAATTAAAGGAGGAAAAAATTTGTAGAGGTTTCAGAGGTCTGACAGTTTGTAGAGGTTTCAGTCCATAATTAGCTGGCTCCAATGCAGGGTGGTATGACAGACAGGCATCAAAAAGGGGAAACAGTTCATGGTATGCAGAAGGTAGCAAAGCAACAAGGGACAACCACAGCTCTTTCTGTCTCTATGTCTTATTTGGGCTACTTGGGGTAGGTAGCACTCACCTCCTTTATTCTAGTGCCCTTGATCCTAACATTGCACCATGAATCAGTCCCAGCATCCCATATTTTAGATCCAGCCATCTCTGAAAAGACCCCACCTATGACTGCATGAGGCACTAGGGGGACATCTAGACACAAACCATAAAAACATCTAAACTTTAATCTGATGTCCAGATAGCATTAACTTTTCAGTCACTTATTATTACAGTATATGCATTAATTGTAATAAATTTGTTGGACTAATTAGTCTTTGAATGTTAGCTTATAAAATCAATTATACTGATTCAACATAACTGGACAAAGCATGTGGCACATTAAAGTTATGCAAAGAAGTGTCACCAAAAATACAGGTACTGTAAAATGGGGGCAGGCAATCACATACAGAAATTAAAAACCCGTGTAACCAAACCAAATATCTAGATTGTTGAAAAGGGAAGCAGCACAACCATGGCTGGTCTGCCTCTCCCCAATCCCTCATTTTCATGGAAGCAGCCATTTTGAGAATGACCCTTTCAGCTTGCAGGAATGAGCCAGTATTATAGTGACTAGACTATTGAAAAACAAGACAACAAAAGGCCCCCAAAGTCTCCCAATTCTCCCCAAGCAGATGTATCCATGGAGCACCAATGGGGTGCGAAAACACCAGATAGCAGCACAGTATGATATGGTTAAAAAATGGCTAAAGAAACTTGGTGAGTTAAAAGGAGAAGTGACCAAAAGATGATGGAACTAATAAACAAATTGATCAATGTGGACATGGGACGTATTGGAAGAGCTCACCACAAAAATTCAAAATATGAAAAATTAATCCACCAAAGATAAAGAGTCCATAAAAGAGTTGCTAGACAGAAGCATCAGTGATTTTTTAAAAAATTGAGTAAAATCCATAAATTGCAGAAAAGTGCAATGTGAAGATATCAAGGTTTCTGACATCAAAGACAAAATTGTAAATTGGGAAGAATTACTCAGAGAATCCTGAAAAATATTAAAAGAATGAGAAAAAATTATTCAAATTCTACAACACGATTGCAAAAAACTACTAACCTAATGCTTCAAGTGGAGGTAGAGAAATTACAGATGACAAATATAGAATTAAAAATCTGTTTACAGAAATCATAATAGAAAACTTTCCAAGTATAAGGGAATATTTCTACATTCAGCTAAGTAAGGCTTACTGAATACCAACTAACTAGGATGAGAAAAGAAGCTCCACATGACTTATATTAAAAATTAAGGGATGGATGGGCTGGGTGTGGTGGCACATGCCTGTAATCCCAGCTCTTGTAAGGCTGAGGCAAGAGGATTGCTGTGGGTTCCAGGCCAGCCTGGGATACATAATGAGTTCAAGACCAGCCTGGACTACACATTAAGACCCTGTCTCAAAAACAAAAACAAAAACAAAATTTAAGGAATGGAAAAGAATATTTCATGCACAAACATTAAAAACAAGCAGAGATAGAAATTTTTCTCTCACACACATGAAACTTTATGCCAAAACTGATCACAAGAGGCAAAGAAGGTCACTAGATATTAGTGAAGGAGACAATGCAACAGGAAAACATAATAAATATAAATACATTGCACCAAATATTGGAGCACCAAACTGTATAAAACATGCTGAACATGAATATGCAACTAGACAACAACACAATCATTGTGGGTGACCTCAATACCACAGTCCACAAAGAAACATATCAACTGAGAAAAAAATCAACAAAGAAATATCAGACCTAAAACACATTTTGGAAGAAATGGACACAATAGATATGTACAGATGTTCTATCCTACTACTACAAAATATACACTGTTCTAAAAAGCACACAGAACATTCTCCAAAATAGACCATACACCATTCACAGTAGTATCAAGAAAAATTAAATACTTACCCATTAACCTGAGCAAGGAATTGAAGGATCTCTATAATAAAAACCGTATAACTCTGAAAAAGGAGATCAAAGGGGATATCAGAAAATGGAATATATTCCCTATTCCTGGAAAGTCAGAACCAATATTGCTAAAATATCCATGCTTTCAAAACTGATATACACTCTTAATGAAATTTCAATCAAAATACTGACAGTATTCCTCACAGAACTACAGAAAACAATCTTTAAATTCATATAGAAAAAGAAAGCAGTTTTCACAAAAAAGACATGCTGCTCAGTGTTAATGCAGAAACAACTGAAGAATAGCAAAAGCAATTCTGGGCAACAAGATCAAAGCAGGAGGTATCACAATCCCAGATTACACGTTATATCACAATGCTACACTGGTAAAAATAACAGTTGTCACAAAAAAAAATGTTGTTTGATGTTGATGCAGAAACAACTCAAGAGACCTTTAGTCACCTGATCTTTGACAGACGGCCTTAAAAATACGCTGCAGGACAGACAGACATTTTAGCAAATTATGGTGGAAAAACTGGCTATCCACATGTAGAATATTGAAGCTAGACCCATATCTCTCACCACGTACTAAAATAAAATCAAAATGGATCAAAAATCATAATTTTACAAAAGGAACACTTTTAACATGCTTGAAGATAAACAGGTAAAATACTTGAAGTGGTAGGCTGAGGGAAGGACTTTCTGAACAGAACTCCAGTTGCACAAGAAATAACAGCAAAAATCAACAAATGGGATTATAAAAAATTAAAAATCTTCTGCACAGCAAAGGTGACAAACAACAAAGTGAAAAGAAAACCTACGGTATGTGAAAAAAATTGCCAGCTAAATGTTGGACAGAAGACTAATATCTAAAACATACAGTGAAACCCCCAAATTTGACTTTACACTATAAAAGACGCAATAAAAAAAGGGCTACACGATTGAATGGGTAGTTCTCAAAAGAAGAAATACAAATGCCCTGTAAAACAAGAATAATGTTTTACTTCACTTGCCATTAGAGAAATGCAAATTAACTAGGATTTTTATCTTACTCCAGAAAGAATGGCAATCTTCAAGTAATCAAATAAAATTAATCTTGTGAGACTGCAGGGGAAAAGAAAACCTCCTATAATTCGATGGGAATGTAAATTAGTGCAATTATTATGGAAATCAACATGAGGATTTCTCAAAAAAACTAAAAATAGTAATTACATTCTACTGTTCCTCTCCTAGGCATCTTCCTGAAAAAAGACATCTTAGAGTAATACATGAATATCAATGATTACAGCAATACAATTCCTAAGCTAAATCTTAGAAGGAGTCTAAATGTCTATCAACAAACAAATGGCTAAATGAAATGTGAATGTGGTATCTATATATAATGGGATACCACTATGCTATAAAGCAGTTATATTGAAGTCCTTTGTAGACAAATGGATGCACTTTGAAAACAATGTTAAGTAAAATAAGATACAAAAGCTTAAATTCTATGTGCTTACTCTGATATGAAATATAAATAAAAGGAAAACAGAGTGATAGATCTTTTGCAAATAGGAAGGGGGCCAAGAGATGGAGGGTGGAGGGGGCAAGTGAAAGAGGACATAAAAATAATTAAAATGTGTGACATACATATACAAATTACCCAAAGTGAATATAATCATTGTGTGTTGCAAAGAAGAATTTACAAAATGAAAAAATGGAGAAAGATGATCTAGAGAAGGAAGGAGGGAGGATGGAAGGAGAAGGCAAATGAAGAGAGGAAAAATAAGTATGTTACCTACCCCTACAATGAATGTAATTGTTATTTACTACAAATATTTACTAATAAAAAAATTAAAATTCACTTATTTAAAAAAATTGCTAGAGTTTCATTACTGTCTAAGAATTTTATCTGTATAGTCCACATTGATTTTATGAAGTTGTTGAATCTTTCCTGTTAATACACAGGAGAAATCATAATTAAATATTTAGAATTATCAGATATTCTTCAAAGAGCAAGGGATAAACAAAGTGAATAAATGATATGTTGTGTTACAACCACAAACCATTACAAGCATAGATAATCATGAAACCATGTTACATAAAAGAGTAATAATGGAATTCAAAATTCTAAAAACAAAATGTAGGTATAAGAGGAATCCTAGAAAACTAGGTGATTTAGAGTGACATAATCTGGTACTCTAGGGAAGAGTAAATAAAATCAGAGAGTAAATAATTGTTTTTAGAGAATAAATAATATCTTTTTAAAGCAAATAAGGTTACTTTATCTACTTTATTAAACCATAGCAAAGGCATTTATTTTATATAAGTAATATATTTCTAAATTGTTAAGAAAAGTACAGAAATGATTATGTAAAGTAAATGCTGGTTTTTCTGCTCCATGACTGCTCCCATTCACCCTAATGGCCTCACTAGGCAGCAGCAATATATATATTGCTTGGGTTCTGTGCAAAGATTCTAAAAACAAAATCTTTAAAGACTCTCAGCCTCACTATGTTGCTGGATTCCAGAGTAAGACATCTTTGAACAAATTAATAGGGACAAGTTGATTGCTGAAGTTTTTTGTTCAAAATACAATCAGAAAAGAGTATCATAAAGAGACTTCTGGGAAGATGGCAGAATGGTGAGCAGCAGAGAAACAACCTGTCCAAGATTTGGAGCTCAAGTGCTGGAATATGGCAACATGAGGAGAATGGGAACCAGCAAAGATCTGAAGTGAGAATTGGAGTTCATGGGGAGAGCAAAGAGAGGGACTTCAATGAAGAAGAGAGAGGTGGTAAATGCCACACTCTCCCTGATCCCCACCTTGTGGTATGGGAAGGGCGGCTCAAACCTGCAGAAGCAAGGTGAATACTGGCAACCCCAGAAGAGTCCAGGAGAAACACACCAGTGTAATGGAATGGTTCATGGTGCAGAATTCAGTGGCTGATGAATTATTTCAGTTCAGACATACCCCAGGAGAGAGTCATTGGATGGTTGCCATTTTGGAAAGGGGCCAACTAAACTCAGAGCAGGTGAGGGTTGGCTCCATCTATCAGCTCTCAGTGTCTGAATGAGGCACAGTCAAGTTCAAGCTGGGAGGAGGTCAGGGGGCTGAGTTCAAGATAGCAAGAGGCACCTGGAGTGTTGTGGGCTGAAAAACCTGGGGCCCAGGCTCACAGCAGAAACCAGAAGCAGCCTGAACTTCAGCAGAACTAAGGATGCAGGCTTGATGGGATTATCCACAACCCAGCCATAATTCTACTACAGGCTTGCTGGGATCAATCAACACAGATCTGGGCTCTTTCTGCACCATCTCTCTACCAATGACAGCAGAAATATCCTCTGAAGTGGGCATTTTTTTCTTTTCCTTCTTTTCTTCCTTTTACCCCCTCTTTTACTTGATTATTTGTTTTTGTATTAGTGTGAACATTGTCTTTAGTTTTTTTTTCTGTTTTCTTCTGCTCTTGTTTCTGTTTCTTCCTTCTTTCTTTCCTTCCTTTCTTTTTCACTAGTTCCCAAATGTTGCATAATCTTTCTTTTTCCTCCAGCCTTGCTAGTAACCTCTTTCTCTTCTTCTATTTCTTTATTTTTCCACTAATCCCTTTTAAATTTTCTCCCTTTAGTGTAAAATCCCCATATAGAGAGGATATTTACTGTACACAATTTTATGGTTTGTTTTAGATTATGTAATATAACTACAAATCTTGTTCATAAGATTAAAGATGGCAAATTAATAGTTACCACAGTTCGTCATTTTCCAGCCTGTGTATGATACTATTGTTATTACTGGTGGTACTATTTTAGGCAAGGACATAATTGTTCTAATCAGTTGTTCCTCCTTGTATGCCAAGACTCAGATTTCCTGAGTGTCATAAACAATACTATAGGCCAGAGCTAAAGAACCAGGGGCTAGGCTAAATAGGGAGCAACTTCTCATCTCCAATAAATTGAAGAGGCAAAATCTTGTAACAGACCCAAAACCAAAAAGCCAGCTACACCTGGAAAATATCTCTGAGAAGTAATTTTTTCCTACAGGTTCATGATACTAACAATAAAGCTACCTACCATAAACAATTTACAAGCATCTATACAGAAATTAACCTTTAAGAAAATAGAAAATGAGAAGACAGAGAAACAAGATGCAACCTCAGACTTCCAGCTTGCCAAACACAAACGTAGGTGGCAATGAGGTGGAACAATTCAAAAGCCCCCAACCTAAACTCTCTGACATGGTAAGAGTGGAAGTTACAAAGCAAATAAATGAGGCTTTAGAAAACAATCAAATCAGAAATAATTTCTCTGATAACTTCAGAGATGATGACCATAATGAAGAAATGGCTAGTGAATCTACAGTAGATACAGATTTTTAAAAAAATAGAGGAGCTTAGGAAAATGATAGAAACCATGAATGCCCAACATAGGGAAGAAATGGAATCCATGAAACAGATTCAAACATATGTCCGTGAGATTAAAAATTCTATGAAAAGTATATGCAGCAGAATGAACAAATGTGAGAACAGAATATCAGGCCTAGAAGACAGGATTGCACTTATCAATCATGAAAAGAAAGATTTCTTAAAAATAGAAAGGAACCACAACAAATCAGTCCAACTGCTGCTTGATGATGCAAAGAAGAAAAACAAGATTCATCAGTGTCAATGTAAAAGCAGGAGATAGCACAAATGACATAAAAAACCTGTACACAAAAGTAATGGTAGAAAAGTTTTGAAGCATGGAAAAATAATTTGAAATATAGATAAACGAGGCATAAGTGAGGCATATAGAACTCAAATTAACCATGATTAAAAAATCTATACCAGGGCATAAAATAGTTAAGATTACAGAAATTCAACACAAGAATAGAATATTAAAAGCTGTTAGAGAAAGAAACAAATCACCTATAAAAAAGCCCATCAGAATCACAACAAACTTCTCAACACAAACCCTTAAGTCAAGGAGAGCTTAAATGAAGTATTTCAAGTTAAGAAAAACAAAACAAAACAAAAACAACACACCTCCAACCCAGATTGATATAGCTGGCAAAAGTATGTTTCAAAAGTGATGGAGAAATAAGATAGTTCCATTCATGACAGAGAACACATGAAGAAACACATGACCATGAAAGCAACACTCCTAAATGTTCTGAAGGGTATGCTAGAAAGAGATAATGAGGACTTCAACTCATAAACTCCAACTGAATTAATCCACTAGGCAAGACAAGTAATTAAAGAAAGGGAAAGAAAGAGAACCACCAACAGAAAAATAAAATGACAAGGATAAGTCAATGCATATCAGTTATAACTACCATTGTAAACGGTCTCAATTCATGAAACAAAAGAAACAGAATGGATAAAGAAACAAGATCCAACAATATGCTGCATACAAGAAACACATTTATCTAAAAAATAAATTCATAGAATGAAAGTTAAGGATGGAAAACAATACTCCATGTGATAGCAATCCAGAAAAAAGCAGAGGTATACTATTTGCAGACAAAATGGATTTAAGTCCAAGACTGATCAAGAAAGACAAAGAAGGGCACTACATCACCATTAAGGAAAAAAATTCAAGAGGAAGAGAGAAAAATCATAAATATGTAAATATACCAAAAACCAGTACATCCAACTATATAAAACAAATACTAATGGACATAAAATATCAAATAAGTACTAATATAATTTTAATGAGGGACCTCAATACCATATCCCACTGTCACAAACAGACAGATCAACTAGAAAAAAAAATAAACAAGCAAAATATTAGAAATTAATCAAATTTTTGAACAACTGACTTAGTAGATATCTACAGATTGCTCCACCCCACATTAGAATACACATTCTTCTCAGCTGCACACAAGATGTTGTCCAAAATATGTTATGTATTAGCTCATAGAAGATGTTTAAGTAAATGCAAAGAAATTGAAATTATCCCATGCATATTATCAGACCCATACAATGACATTGGAAATCAATGGCAAAAGAAACCACAAGAACTCCATAAACACATGGAAATTAAAAACACACTCCTGAACAACCAATGGGTCACATGAAATTAAAGAAAAAATTAGACAGTTTCTACAATTAAACTATAATGCCAATACAATATACTGGAACTTATGGGACACAAAGAAAGCAGGACTTTGAGGGAAATTTATAAAAGTTAATTCCCATATCAGAAATACAGAGTGGGCTCAAATAAGCAACCTCATTTTCAAACTCAAGTTCTAGAAAAAGAGCAAGACAAGTCCAAAGCCCATATGTGGAAGGAAATTATAAAGAGCAGAAATTAATGCAATTGAGAATTAAAAAATTACAAAGAATCAATAAATTGAAGAGTTGGTTTTTGAAAGATCAAATAAAATTGACAAACTCTTAGCTACCCATGTCAAAAAAAAAAAGGAAAGAAAAGAATCAAAACCATGAAATAAGGAATGAAAAGGGTTAAATCTCAGCAAATCCTTCAGAAATATACTTGATCATCAATGCTTACTTCAAAAACCTGTATCCTAATAAGGTTGAAAACACAGAAGGAATGGATTTCTAGATACATATGACTAAAAAAGCTAATTGAAGTAGAAAAAGACTAAACACACCAATATAAGTCAATGAAATTGAAGATGTAATTAAAAACCTACCAAGAGGGCCGGTGAGATGGCTCAGCGGCATAAGCGCCTGCCTTGCAAGCGCGAGGGCCTGAGTTCGACTCCCGGATACCACATACGAAAAAGGGGCCAGTGATATCGCTCAGCGGCACGGGTGCCTGTTGGCGTGCGAGGTCCTGAGGTCGACCCCCCGGTACCCACAAAAAAAAAAAATAAAATAAAATAAAAAACCTACCAAGAAAATCCCAGATCCTGATGATTCACTGCTGAATTCTACAAGAAATTTAGAGAGAATCTAATGCCACTACCTCTTAAAGTTTAAAGAAATTGAAAGAGAAGCAATATCCCAAAGCCATTCCCGGAAGCAAGCATTATCTTGATACCAAAATGACAGAAAGATCCAACGAAAAAAGAGAATTACACACCAATCTCTCTAATCAACATAGATGCAAAAATCCTCAAAAACATACTGGCAAAAAGAATGCAACTAATCATCAAGAACATTATACACCATGACCAGGTAGAATTTTCACAGTGATGCAGTGATGTTTCAACATACAAAAATCAATAAATGTATTACACCATATTAAGAGAGCCAAGGAGAAATGCCATGTGATTATCTCAATAGATGCACAAAAAGCATTTGACAAAGCCCAACACCCTTTGAAATAGATGGACTTTATATCAATCTGATAAAAGCCATATATGACAAACCAACTGCCAACATCTAAATGGTCAAACACTAAAAACTTTCACTCTAAAGTCATGAACGAGACAATGGTACCCACTATCACCACCACTGTTCAATATAGTTCTGAAAACATTAGCCAGAGCAATTAGACAAGAGAAAGAAATAAAAGGAACAAACATAGGAAAGGAATAAGTCAAATTATCATTATTTGTAGATGACATGACACGATACTCCACAAGGAAGATCCCAAAAATTCTACCAAAAGAGTTCTGGATTTAATAACCAAATTCAGTTGTGTATCTGGATACAAAGTCAACACTCAAAAATCAATACTTTACTGTACATAAATAACAAACTCACTGGGAGGGAAGTTAGGGAAACCACACCTTTCACAATAGCATCAAAAAATACTTAGGAATCAAACTAACAAAGGAAATAAAGATCTACGCATTGAAAACTACAGTACTCTGAAAAAGGAGATTGAAGAGGATATCAGAAAATGGAAAGATATACCTTGTTCTTAGGTAAGAAGAATCAATATAGTGAAAATGGCCATACTTCCACAATTGTTATACACATTTAATGCAATCCTAATCAAAATATCAGTAGCAAACTTCACAGAATTAGATAAAACAAATTAAAATTAAAATTCATATGGAATGAGAAGAGACCTAGAATAGCAAAAGTACTGCTGGGCAACAAAGGTAAGGCAGGGGATATCACAATCCCTGACTTAAAATTATACTACAAAGCTACCATGATAAAAACTGCATGGTGCTGGCACAAAAACAGACCCAAATATCAGTGGCAAGGATTAGAAGATACAGAAACAACACATTGATTTTTCATGTTTAAGGAGAGAAGCTGTTTGTAACACCAAAAATACAAGGTGAAACAGCAAATGCTAATGCATAAGTAGTAACAAGTTATCCAGAAGATTTAGCAAACATTTAAGTGACAAAAGTGGCTATACAAAACAGCAGGTTTTCAATGTAGAGAAAATATCCTCATATTGGAAGTAGATGACCTCTGGAACTTTAACAGCTAGAAAGGCAGTGCCTGACTTCAAAGCTTCAAAATACAGGTGGATTCTTTCATTAGAGTCTAATATTGTAGATGACTTTAATTTGTAGCCACTGTTCACTTATCATTCCAAAATCCATAGACCCTTAGCAGTTACACAATCTACCTTTTCTTTTGTCTATTAATGGAAAGATGAAGACAGAATAAGGTACAGGAGTTTACAAAATGGTTATCCCAGAAAAGCATTTTAAATCCACATTTAAGACTTACTACTCAGAATAAAAAGATTTCTTTCAAAATACCATTGCTCTCTGAGTCTAGTAACTGACTCAAGTGCTATGATAGAGATGTAGAATGAGATTAAGGTTGTTTTGGTGCCTTCCAATGCAATATATGTTCTACATCCATTGTTCAAGGAGCAATTATAACTTTCAAGTCTTACTATTTAGGAAATACAAACTGTAAGGCTATAACCACCACGCACAATTGATTTCTCTAAGAAATCTAGACTAAGTAAACTGAAAATTTCTCAAGAGGGTTTTGAATTCTAACAGCTATTAAGCACATTCAAGATGCATGAGGTGATGTCAAAATATCAACAGTAATAAGAGTTTGGAAGAAATGTATTCAAAACCTATGGATGAACTTGTTTGTGGGGATAAACACTTGGGTGGAAAATGCAACGAAAATATAATTGAAATTGCAAGGAAACTCCAATTAGAAATGGTGCCAGCAGATATGAAATAATTCATGTAATCACATAATAAAATTTTAATGGGTGGGGAATTACTTCTCATGGATGAGCAAAGAAAATGTTTCCTTGAGATGAAGTCTACTATTGGTAAAGGTACTTCGAACATTGTTGAAATGTCAACAAAGGATGTAGAACATTAGACAAACTTAGTAAATAAAGATTATTAAAAGACTCCAATTTTGGAAGAAGTTCTATTGTGGGTAATAATCTACCTACTAGTATTATATACTAAAGACATATTTGTTTTTGAAAATCAGAATCAATTGACATGATGTACTATAATTTTATCTTATGTAGGAATTATCATCTGATCAGCTATCAAGGCAAATATTCTCCATCAAATGATGATGGCTTACCAAAGACTCAAGTGATCTTTAATCATTGCTAAAAGCATAAATAACAGTATGCCAGAAATTATGCTACTATATATTTGATAGACTATAGTATATTGTAAACATTTTTACTTGCACTGGAAAAAACAAGAATCACATTTTAGCAGTATTCACTTTAATGCAGAGGGTTGGGAATAAACCAGCACCTTTGTGAGATAAGCCTGGAATAGAACAATCTCATGATTGGAATGCAAAAATTTTGGTATTATGCCAGAGGTTAGTGGTATGTTAGTGGCAGGACCAATACACTGATCATAGGTCAGGATTCTGACGAATGCTTATGTGCAGAAAATCTTGAAACTTACAAATGTGTACATAAAAGAACTATTAAATTTAGAAAGGTGAAACCAAGTAGACTTTTTTCTACTATGCTGTTTATTTCAAATAAATACATTGTTATAAAACATAGCACTACAAAATTGATTTAGTGATAGAAAAATGGTTCAGATTAATGTGTTTTGGAGTTGTAGTAAAACGTCATTTTCCTGGAGATATTTTAGTAATAAAAATTTTATGTACATAATGTAGGAACAGAAAAACCTAACATCATTGATTACAACTGATGAAGCACTGACCATTGCTTAAGAGTTACAAACTTTCCTTTATTACCACCATTTAGGACTAGCGAAACTACATTTCTGGAGACGAGCTGTTTTTATGATCCACTGTTATGATAAATAAACCATGTGAGGTGCGATCAAATAATCCAGTGTGTTTAAATTACAGGAAAATCAATGGAGAAAAATAAACATTGCGATTAACCCCCTTCAAAAGAATAAAGGTAATTATGTAAGTGTAAGAACTCCCCATGATGAACATAATCATTATGTATTGCAAACATATAGCAATAAAAGTAAAAATAAAATATACTCCCCCACACACTTTGAATGCACTTATGCCATTATTTTTGCCATTTTCTGAAGCTGTTCTAGAAGTTCATTTGTGTCTTTAGTGGCAGCCTTGATGTCCTGAATCTGTTCGATATGTTTAATTTTCATGACCATTTTGATTTTGGAGAAGAGCCAGAAGTTATATGCTGCCAGATTTGGTGAATAAGATGGATGAGGACACACTGTAATGTTTTTACAATCATGATTTTCCACTATTTTTGATCACATATCATAAAGATACTCACAAATGGGGACTTCCAGAAAGTGTTTCAGGAAGTCGCAACAAGAATGGAATAAGTGTATTAGAAAAGAGGGGAAATGTTTTTGAGGACAGCTAATAACAATATGTCTTTTACAGTAATAATTTTAAATAATTATACATTTGTCATAATTTTCAATCATCTTTTGTATGATTTGTTGGTTAGCTAACAGGCTCTCCTAACAGAATAGTGCAGGACTTTTGTTTTCCCCCAAAAAACAAACAAGAAAACACTTATGAATAATGTATTCTCATTACTTTTTGCTTTGTTGATAGTAGTTTTGAAAGAGGACCAGTGCTGGGTAGGTTATTAAATCAGAGATAAATTATATTGATAGTTTATATTCTTTTTTTCACTCACATAGGCATTAGACTAATGATTAAGGATACTGTTAATGGCATGTTGTAACTAGATATTTTTTGAATATTTATTGCATACGCAAAAGAGTTGATGTGTTTAAAGAGTTAACAAGACAGGAAAGATCATCCTCAGAGAATCAGCTTCTTTGATAGGTAGTATGGTAAAAGCTGCCCAGATCACTGAGGTTTCCTGATATCTTCAGGTTTGTAAATTGATAAAGGGAATACAATTGATAGGTTCAAGGAAAGATGAGACAAACAGAGCAAAGGGAAGACTTATTTACAGAAACAATTCTTAAATCTATCTGCTCTCTCTCTCACTCTGCTTAATAAGTATTACTGAGGAAAAACCCTGTGCAAGCAAAATAAAGAGTAATCTCTATTAAGGCTTCGCTGGTTAAGATTAGATAGCAGTGATATACTGAATCCAAGTCATGAAAAGAGATGATCAGAAATAATTATTCATGAGTTGGTTAAAATCTATCATTTATTTTACCTATTATAAATAGAAAAAAAGAGGGAAAATTCACAGATATGTCATAGGTAATTTCTTGCAATTTATTTTTAGTTACAGAAACAATATAGTCTTGCATAATATAATTATGCTTAAAGTGAAAAATAACAAAATCTATCATTGAGGTGGTAGACAAGATGTAGTTCTGAAATATTTAGTATGTTTAGGTAAGTTTGGTTACTTGAATCTGTCATCCAATTAATTTATTATCCTTGTATGTATCCATTCTATCCTATTTTAAGCAATTATCATAACAACTTATTTTATATAAAACTGAAAATTATTAATAATTGCATTGAGTTCAAGTTATCCATCACATGAATTTTCTCACAAAATTCCAGAATTCCACGGTATCATATTTTGGTATCATAAGAGTGAATGCTTAAGTAAATATTTCTGCATTACTTTGTTATAAAAATTTCTCAAAATGAGGTAACTCATTTTAATTTTCACCAAAAAGCCGCTATGGTTGAAACATTAGTATCATTCCAATTTCACATATGCAAAATCTATGACATAAGAAGGACAAATGATTAATCTCCACTAAACTGAACATAATCTTTGATATCAGTGAGCATACTACTTCATGTGGCAGAAATAAATATCTGCATATGGGAATGGTCCTGGAAGTTGAGACGGAGTTGCCCAAGTGATCGCAGTCTATTTTTAGGAGCGATTTATCATGCCAAGAAGAGGAAAGGAAATCAGATGGTTTCCAATCATGAGAAAGATTCAACTGACCACTGGTGGCTTTAGAAGGTACAGGAAAGTGATGCCTGAGCCAAGAAAGGCAAGTGGCTTCTTGAAGCTGAAGATGATCAACACTTTACCCTTATTGGTCTATATTCTGAACATGAACCTCTAGTTGGACCTTCATATTACTTTCAGTCTTCTACAGTGTGAGGTCTGCTATATATTAATTCATATGATCTTATTCCTTATTCAAATTTTATTTCCTTACTTTTTATTTTGTTATTAACATGGATTTCCAAGTTTCATAGACACATATCATTTATGTGTTTTTACTTCTTTTATCTTTTTATATTTCTTCAAGAATGTAAAACATTTTAAGTGTTAGTTATATATGCATATGATATTTAAGTGTTTATATTTTAAATGGAATATATCTATATCTATCTATATATCTATCTATATATCTATCTATATATCTATATACCTGTATATATGTATATCTATATATATATATCTATATATCTGTGTCTATATATCTATACATATAGATATATGCATATGTCTATACCTATATACATATATCTATAGACATATATCTATACATATAGATATATATATATCAGGGAGTATTAGTCATAAAGAAGTATGAAATCCTGTTATTTGCAGCAAAAATGAATGAAACTGAAAGATATTGTGATAAGTGAATTAAGTCAAACATGAAAAGACAAGTATCACAGGTGTTCTCTCATATGTAGAATCTAAAACTCTGAAAAGAGAGAAAGAAAGAATCTAAACTCTGCTCTTAAGTATAATATTGCTTTCAAGGTGTTGGGAAGGGTGTGAATGGCAAGAGGAGGAAAGGGTAGGATGAGGGAGGCTGCATTTGATTTGTGTATGTGTGCTATATGCATGTGTGGAATAATCACATTAAAGCTCACTAATGTATCATTAAATCATATTGATAAGAAATAAAGGAAAAATAGTTATAAATTTAAAACTTCTGGGTAAAGAAAGTTTTTAAAAAGCATTGAAATCTACATATTATTTTGTGGTTAAAACAAATATAATTAATTCAGTTAATGGATTAAACCCAGGGCTTTGCACTGGGCTACAGACCTAGCCATTTTTTTTTTTTTTTAATTTGAAACAGGGACTTCATAAGTTACTAAGTTACCCAGGGTTTGCTCAAACTTGTGATCCTCCTGCCTCAGCCTGTTAGAGCACTGGTATTACAAGAGTGGGCCACCACACCTAGATTAATTTATCAATTGTTTTGCCCTCTACTTTGTTATGCCAAAAGTTTAGTCAGTATTTTCTGCTTCCTACATGAGCCTCAATTTTGGCTTTCACACAAACCTGAGAAAGCTCTGCAATGCAGAATACTCAACCACAAGCCCTCCAAAACAAGCTTGGTCAAGAACCAAAGACCACAGACACATTTCCTATCCTCCCAGCTTTCTCATACTGTATGTGCACTTGTTCTTTGTCTCCAGATTCCTATTTCTCTTCATGTTTCGTATATAGACTTTCACCAGTAAAAGAACAGCTTTGCACAACTTGATTTTCAGATGGATTCAGAATTTCTGTCATCAGTGTTCCAATTACCGAAATAGACTTTTTTATAGTCTTTCATTACCTAAGTCCATGTTTGTTTTTATTTGTTACTGGATTGTCTTTTTTCTTTTTCTTTTTTTTTTTTTTTTTTTTTTTTTGGTGTGTGTGTTTGTGTGTGTGTGGTTCTGGGGACATGGGTCCTAATGCATACTGGTCAAGTGCTTTACAATTCAATGCCCAGTTTTGAATTTTATTTTGAGTCAGGTTCTCCCTCAGTTCCCCAGGCTGGCCTGGAACTTGCAGTCCTCTTGCCTGAGCCTAAGTAGTCGGAACTACTTGCACATGTTTGTTTCTTTTTGACAGTTTCTACCCCCAAATCTAACTGCTCCTCTTATCAAATTATTCAGGTATCACAATAGATTTGTATCTGTTAGATACGTCATGAAGTATCTAAGTATTCATGTTTCACTGTAGAATGTTGAAACATTTATTTCTGGAGTCAGGCCTTCTTAATTCAAGTATCAGCAAGTTACTGACTAAATCATGCTCATTAAAAGTTTCTTCTTCACAAAAAAAAAAGTTTCTTCTGTAAAACTCATATGTTTAGTATTGTGTTTAAATGCAACAATATATTACAACCTAGAAGATAAGCTCATGTTTAGAAAAATTTTAATTGTGCCAAGAACCACAATGATATAGCTTAGTAGTACACCAGTATCTGGTTACAATTTTGCTAGCAATATTGAAATTGTAAATTTATAGTTTTAACATTATTGAATTACTAGAATTTTTCTAGTAAAATTTAACAATTTTAATTTTTGTTATTAGTATCTCTAATATTTTTCCACAAAATATAATTTGTTTTGGGGCATGGTATTCAAAAATAACAAGTAAAAGTACCAGTTGTACTTTAATATTTAAAAATCTCAGCTAGTTATTTCATATTATAAAATATTAAAAGTTTTATTATTTCAATTGCAAGTTGTATTTTTATATTCAGCTGAAAAATACTTAATATTTATTAAAGTAAAGTAAAATGTATTTAAGGAAAAGAGTGAGTTATTTTTAGCATATGCATTTTTTACTAAAGAGATTACTAGGAAGACAGTATGTACTTTACTGAGAAAACGACTAACTTTGTAGCCTGGATTGCTGACTTACTCATTTTTTCTAATAGTCCCCACAGATTAACTAAATATAAATTTGAGGGAAGCTGTATGTGCTTAAAGTTATATTCTGTGACAAAGAAATAAAGATCTCAATCTAATTAAAATAAAATTCTATTCTAAGAAATTAGTCAAACATAGAAAAATTCTAGTAATTCAATAATGTTAAAAACTATATACTTACAATTTCAATATTGCTAGTAAATTTTTAGTGAGATACTGGTGTACAACTAAGCTATATCATTGTGGTTCTTGGCACGAATGGAAACAAATAGATTATGAATAGATTATATTTCAGCTCTGTTTAAATGACTGGATTTATTTCTTTCAGTATATACCTGTAACAAAAAAATCATGACATTAAATGTTCACCTTTACCTCCTGAAGGAAAAGACTTTTAAACCTTAGATTCCAAATTACTATAGAAGAAATATGGGAAGATAAAATGACATATTTATGTGGAAAATTAAATGACCATTTTTAATATTATAAGGTGAAAGAGGACTAAATAAAAAATTTAAGATATATGATCAACAAATATGAAGAATGTTTAAATTTAAAAAATATATATAACAAATGCTACATTGCCATTCATTTCCTCAAAATACTCTCTCTCCCTTCATACAGTTTGCAATCGTTTTCTGAAGCAGCTCTGGAAGTCCTCTTCTGTGTGTGTCTTTTAGTTGCATTTTCCTGGCTGTCTCAGTCAGGTGAATAAGATGGAATAATATATTTTTTTTTTACCAGTCTGCCTGTCCAGTGAATTGCACCCATGTAGCAAAATCCAATGTATTATCACAATTTTTAAGGACATTCCCAAAAGAGGACTTGTAAGATTGCTTCAGAAAATGGTGAGAATGATGGATAAGTGTGCTCAAGGGAGCCAAAATGTTTCTGGAGGAGTGGTGGCAATGCATCTTTTACTGACATTGTTTTTATGTGTAAAAACCACCACATATTTTGATCACACATGTCATTTCTATGAAACAGATGTAGCAAGGTTTCAGTAACTATTTGAAGAACATGACTGTTTGAAGGACCACCTGTGGTGACATTCCACATCCCTCAAACTGCTTTATCAGAGAAATTATGGCAATCTTTCAGTTACAAATTCATGATCCACATAAATAAAGATTTCCGGTTAACTCTAATGTAATATTTGGCATCATTTGATAAAGCACAATTATCTTTTGCAGACCCTTCCCTGGCACACCGACTTTCAGATATATTTTGATCTGTTTGAAACCTATTGACTATCTAGGAGCTTTGAAAAAAACGTTCTCATTAACCTTCTCTGACTATGTTGGTGTTAAGACTGGATTACTCTGTGATGTTGAATTGCTATGGCTTGAATGCCTCCCAAAGACTACTATTTATTTTCCCTGAAGGTTATCACCATGATATCGAATTTGTGAAAAATGTACAGAATAAAATATGCTTTATTTTTTCTATCCCAAATCCTGTGTTTCAAAATGATTATATGAAATAAATGAAGATCACCAATGATAATATATTTTCAAAAATGAGTGACACATTTAATATTTTTAAATGGTTTTGCCTAATATGGAAAATATTTATTTTCAACCAACTATACAAAATTTCATTCCTCCTCTGTTTCTCAGTAGTAACTTCTTAATGAATCAGCAAACATGAAATAAAAATTATAGAAGATATTTTTAAAAATTAGACTTAAAATGGCAGTACCCTACTAAATGATAGGAATATATATTTGCTCTTTCCTAAAGAAAAAGTTTTCCTATTCATCAACATCTATATTTTAACATGTCCTCTTTTACAATTATTTTTAAGACTTATTTAATACAAAATAATTTAGCCCTTAATGTTCATGCACACTACAAATACATATATTTAAATTTACTATTTAGTTTATATGTGAATAAGAACAAATATGATAAAACAGCTGTGCATAAATTTAAATAGTTTATTGATGAAATTTTATTTTAGTTTGATTACTCACACTAACTAATACTGTGGAAAATAGCTATCATATAACCATCATTTTCATTTATATTTCATTATTATATATAGCTCTGTAACCACTCATGTCAAGTACTATGAAATGAGTCTAAATATTGATTGTCTAACTGTCCCTTAAGACCTATATTTTGCTTTTTGTTTAAATTGATATACACGTATCATATTTTAATTACAGTTTTTAACCCAATTATATACTAAGAATGTTTATCATTATGTCCATATCACACTCCATATTAAAACAAAATATTCAGTGGGAGCCTATGTCTTTAGAGTCATGACTATGGAACAGAGCACAGAAGTATGTGCAGAGGGAAACTGGAAACTAAACTTTAGCGAGGTCCTCCAATCCATTATGCCATTATGTCACTACAATATGTGGTTTATAGGCAAGGATTGTGTATGTATGTGTTTGTGTCTACGTATATAGGGAAGTGTACAGGTTTATTGCAAATCTAATTAACTGAATTTATAGTTAACTCTTAAATGTGGTTTCTATTTCATATACTTGTGTTATAACTAGATTGATCAAAACAAAATCTAAAATGATAATATCAGCGATCAAATGTATTAAGTGATTGATCTAATACCTTTTTTTTTTTGTGGGTACCGGGGGTGGGGGTCGACCTCAGGACCTCGCACGCCAACAGGCACCGGTGTCGCTGAGCGATATCACCGGCCCCTTTTTCGTATGTGGGTTCCGGGAGTCAAACTCGGGCGTCGCGCTTGCAAGGCAGGCGCTTACGCCGCTGAGCCATCTCACCGGCCCCAGTGATCTAATACCTTTAAAAGATACTTACTCTTCTTATGAAGCTCATCAGCTTGAAGAGGAATTAGATTTAGCTAACAATCAATCATTACAAAGTGGAGAAGTAGAAAAACTCTATTGTATATCCAAATACACTTTTACATAAGGATACATGACAAATTCAATGTGTAAATTTTTCACTAAAAATAAAATAAATATTGCATTTTGTGTCTCATTCATATATTACCTAAGTCTTTAAAATGTTATAATAATAATAACATGATAATAGGTTTTGTTATCTACAGGTGCTACTTACGTTGTGTATTATCCCATTGGTCCCATAGCATAACGCTCCCCGTTCGTTATTTCACAAATGCATATCATACATCGCACTGGAGAAAATGAATGCGCATACATCAATGCAGTTACTGCAGCGAATCACAAAATATCTTCCTCAACATCAGTAAGAACAAAATAATTTCCTTCGGCAAGAAAAAATTTAAAATTTTACTTGAGCTTTTAATTTTACTCCCATCTGAGGAGCATACTTAATGCCTTAGGTCACTGCATGTTTTTTCTTATGTGTTCCCCAGTATGCTACCAATTACCTATTAAGATTGTTTTACATATTTTTCTAAACCTGTTACACATACATTCCATTTGCCATTCCTTCCCTTCTTTCTGAAATATTATTTCTTCTTTTAGGTCAAATATTATTTCTTCTTTTAGGTAATATGCAAAGTTCCCTTCTTTAAAGGGAAATTTAGTTTTGCCATCAAGTCCAGCCATATGTCAGCTTGGTTTTCCAAAATAGAATCTGCAGTCTGAGTTGTAGAAAAATGTAGATTGATTAAAACTCCCCAAATATCTATAGTAAATGTGGTGATCAAAATATAAAGTGAATGTTTAAATTAAAAATACAGTAAAAAACAAATTGTCATCCATCCCTCTCAAAATACTCCCCCTGGCTTTAAACACACTTATCTCATCATTCTTGCCATGTTCTGAAGCGTTTCTGGAGTTCCTCTTTCATGAATATCTTTATGAGGTGTGATGAAAATACAGTAATGCTGCTGCCCAGTGCCATCGAATGGAAAGGAAGGCTTGAAGAAACATTACAGTGTGTCCTCATCTATTTTTTTCACTGTATATGGCACCATCCAACCTCTTGCTGTCTCTCCACAGTCAAAAGGATGATGAAATATAAATATTTTGAATTAATTCAGGACATCAAGGAAGACTTGACAGCACAACTGAAGAAAGAAGATTTACAGAACTGCTTCAGAATGTGGCAAGAAGGATGGGATCAACAGGTTCATAGAGAGGAGTATCTCAAGGGGGATTAATGGCAATGTATCTTTTACTGTAATAGATATTACTTTAAATATTTACCATTGTTTTTAATGGGAACACATATATTGATCAACGAGAGAAAGTGTGGACATATTGACAGAAAATAAAGTAAGAAAAATTCAGACCTGTTTGGCCAAAAGAAAGAATAAAAGAAAGATACAACAGCAAGAGAGAAAACAGTAGAAAGAAAAAGATAATGGGGGGTAGCACATAGGTTGATTTTTATGTTGTCTGAACAGGAAAGTAAATTAGACTATCAAACACAGTCACTGTCCTGTTTCAGATGATACCAACACCAAAGGAGATCAAAAGAGAAGGCCAAAGCATATGTAGGGCAAAAAAAAATTCATTAAGTCTAGATGTGTACACTATGAAGCATTAGAGAAAGATAAATGACCGTGATTGTTTACTCGAAGCTTTAGGGAATTATTAGCCATCAAGCCATTCTTCTTTGCAAGATGACATGCTGGATTTACTCAGAAGTAAAACTTCATGAAAATCTGAGAGATGTTTCTAAAGGCCAATGTTGCTTCAAGGACTTACTTTTCTTTGATTATGGTAGTATTGTGTGTGAAGTGAAAACAGTACTATTACATAATTAAGACAAAATATATGGTTGACATTTTTTCTTTTATATCATTATGTAAAATTGGATGTAGCTTACATTCCATTGATCTTAGTGTTGATGAAAAACGGCATTTAAAGGAATGTAATCACTACATACTGCAAACATGTACTAATAAAAAATAAAAGCAATAAAAATAAACAAAAGTAGTAGATGAGTAATGTGGAAGGCCCATGATTATTGTTAAAATAAATAGGGAGATTGGAAAAAAGTCATTATTACTTGAAATATATCAGAAAAAGGAAATGCTTCAAAATGAAGAAGCGGAGATGTTATAGCATTGGAGTGGGCCACTGAGAAGTTATGTGAAGATTTGCCCTCAAATTTCTGAGAACAACAAAAACAAAAACCAAAGTTTCAAGCTTTGAAAAAGTTGTAAAGAACAAAAACAACACACACACACACACAAACAGAGTGAGAAAGAAAAAATTATGTGGAGAGAGGTAGCATGTGGTTCCCTTAATAAATGTATGTGTAGTCATTTCTAAGAAAAATAGTTTTTATTTGGCACCAAGTGGCATTTTTTAGCTGAGGTGAATGAAGCCAAGGGAAAATGTTATGTGAAGAGAGGAATTGACAATGTTCTCAAAATTCTTTTTTGGGAACAGAGCCATACCCATGTTAGATGAATTAATGTATTTTTTTTACTTATTATTATGTACATAATTCCTAGGGCTCATTAGAAATATAATAGATAAACACAAAAATTTCAGAACGAAGTTATAAAGGAAATGATAGTTATAGTACATAGGCAAGTTATATGATCCAACATGTAAGTCTATAAAGGGCAAAAAGGACAGGGAGCATTGGTTGTGAAAGTAGAGATAAGGGATAAGGTGGTAAAAGGAAACTTTTCTTCAATACATGAAAAAATTTACTTTTATGTGACCAAACACTTGCTTCTATTTACAGGTAATAATGAAGAAGACATTGAGCAATTTAGAGAAGAATTTTCTCATTACTATCAATAATATATACTAAGCACAGTTCTGTAGAAATATTGTTTGAGGCATTCCTCAATTTTTGCAAATATATGTGAAAATATAATTTAGAAAACTCAGCTTCATGGTATTGTGAATAATTATATCTTTGTGTTGCCCATTCTCGATCTGACTTACAGCCCAAGGCTCTTCTACTACTTGTTCAGAGGTTTTTACTGAGGAATATTAGGCAACACGAAGGTACATTTGGCCCTTATTAAACATATATTTTAGCACAGTTCAACTACTTTTCAATGAACACTAGTGGTTTTTGTGATATTAAAAGTTCTTCAAAGAGAAATTGTAGACAAAATAAATTTAATAGACTTTATCTGAACAAAGACCTATTCATGAATAGAGCAGTACTCAGAGCCAGGGGAGGTTCAGGGAGCTTCAACATACAATAGTGGGCAGGCATACTTATGGTAAGAAAAATATAAATAAACATACACAGAAACAGGTTGAGTATTTTACATCTCAACATCAGCCTTTGGTGGTTGTACTCTGATCAGTTTGCAGCCTGTAGGTTGAAGGCTGGCTGCTGTAACCAGCTTGACTACATGCCAAATAACACAGGGTCCTATGTAGGAATTCAATAGTTGAAGGCATTTGAGGGTAAATTTAACTGAATAGAGCTACTTCATGAAAAGTAAAACAAAACACAGAAAAGGCAAAAATTTTAAACAATACCTCTTCAGGTGGTGAAAAAATGTCTAAATGTTTTTAATATTTCCAGTTAACTAGGGCATAAATTATAAAGAACATTAAATCATTTATGAAAATTTAGCTGCAGTAATATTTCAAAGATATCTCATTTCCTGAAGTTTTAATGACAAAATTCAGTTTTGGGCCGGTGAGATGGCTCAGCGGCGTACGCGCCTGCCTGGCAAGCGTGAGGGCCCAAGTTCGACTCCAGGAACCCACATACAAAAAAAGGGCTGGTGATATCGCTCAGTGGCACGGGCACCTGCTGGCGCGCGAGGTCCTGAGTTCGACCCCCAGTACCCACAAAAAAAAAAAAATTCAGTTTTATAAATATTATGTTCTAACATTTTTCATTGGTTGAGAGTGTCAGAATTTTTTTCCTTACTTTGACAAGATTAAGTTGAATTTTCTCCTTTATATTTTGTATAGCTAATATGATTATCTTTGATCCTTGTCTCTTTACTACAATTCTTTCTTTGGATTTTTATAAAGAATGAACTTACTTTAGCTTTATTTTTAATATTTGAATATGCCTGCCTTTGCATCTTTTTTATCATATTCCTAGTGCTTCTTTGTGATTTTACGTTTATCTAAATATTCTATTTTACCAGCAGTGTCTCTTTTAATCTTCTCTGGATTCCCTTTTTTGTTGTGCCTGCTGATCTTTTAGTATGGTTCCCCACATTATTAAAAATGATTCACTATCCAGTTTTGTTTTGCAATTAAGATTTTTTGATGAAAATTATTTTATAATAACTAGATGAACATTTTCAGTGATTAAAAAAGTTTAATGACATATACCATTTCATTAATTTTATGTCAGATTCAATTTAATTATGAGGTGTTCGCTTGTGTTCTTTGAAGTGTCTCACGTAAAAGCAAACCTGTTTCACCCATGTGCTGTTTCCATAAGAAAAAGTAAAGATTCCTCAAAAGCACAAACTGAGAGGAGGGTAATTCATTTAATAGTTGTTGATCGTGGAAAGAGAAAAATAAAGGAGCTATTCTACTCATTTATATAAAACTTTCTTTTTATTTATTTATTATCTTGGACATATTGTTTAATTTTTTCAACAGCTCTATAAATCATAATTCTTAAAAATAATTCAAAACTTTATGGAATTATGTTGTTAAATTAGAGCAATTCAACATAATAATAACCAGAAAACATTTGGGGTACATAAACATTCCTAAAAGCAGATAGAGTCAGGCCAAAAAATATTAAACATCGCAAGACATCTCAAGAGAGGAATTATAGGGCTGGTGAGATGGCTCAGCGGCGTAAGCGCCTGCCTTGCAAGCGCGAGGGCCCGAGTTCGACTCCCGGATCCCACATACGAAAAAGGGTCCGGTGATATCGCTCAGCGGCACGGGCGCCTGTTGGCGCGCGAGGACCTGAGGTCGCCCCCCCGGTACCCACAAAAAAAAAAAAAAAAAAAAAAAAAAAGAGAGGAATTATAGATTACTGTCTTTTGGCATTTAATTATTTGAAAGTTGGGTCCAAAAACAAGACCCCAGGTTGACATTTTAAAAATAAATTATATAGGGCCGGTGAGATGGCTCAGCAGCTTAAGCGCCTGCCCGGCAAGCACAAGGGCCCAAATTCGACTCCCGGATCCCACATACGAAAAAGGGGCCGGTGATATCGCTCAGCGGCACGGGCGCCTGCTGGCGCACGAGGTCCTGAGGTCGACCCCCTGGTACCCACAAAAATAAATAAAGAAATAAATAAATTATATAGATAGATAGATAAATAGATAGATAGATAGATAGATATAGATATGTATATAGTTTTCTGTTGTACTATATGTATGTATCCTTGTATATATGAGTACACATATATACACATAGGTATGTGTACATGTGTGCATACGTGTGCATACAGATGCATATACCAAGCATACCACTGTGCCAGATATTGTTCACAAATAGTAATATAACATGTTGTTTTTTATTAGTACACGTTTGCAATACATAATATATACATTCCTTGTGAGGAGTGGCACATGTATGTAACACATTTTAATTACTTTTTCATCTCCTTTCTCTCCCCTCCCCTCCCCTCCTTCCATCTCTTACTCTCATTACCATTTGAGAGACTTCTTGTATCTCCCTACTTCCTATTATCTATCTTTACATTTTGAGTTTCTCATATAAGAGAAATCATGTGATATTTGAGCTTGTGTGTCTGATTTATTTGTTTTTTCGTTTTTGAGTTGCCTTCAGATTTAAAGGCGTACTCATAGTCTTGCTGGAAACCTAGGGTGAGGAAGTTTCTGTCCCACAGATGGATGAGTAATGTGGAGTGCTTATTCCTCTGTATAGGGAATCTAGAGAGGAGGATAAAAATAGAACCGTAATGAAAGCCATCATGCTTTATTCCATAGGGAGGCATGAAATGTCTTTGGAATACAGACCTTAGAGAAAATGAATTTATATGGCTAAGGCTGTCTGTTCATACAAGTCTGAACAATTATATGGTATATTCAAAACTACTTTAAAAAAGAAAACTTTTTTTTTTAGAAATCTGTAATGGGCTTATGTGTGTCCGCCCCAAAATTCATATGGTAAAACCCAAAATTCTTGTAACTCAGAATGTGACTGATCTTATGATAGGATCTTGAAAGCAGCAATGAAATTAAAATATGGTACTTAGAATGGCCTTACTGAACTAGTGTCCTTATAAGAAGAGGAGATTGGGACGTAGAGGGACACCAGACAAGTGTAGGCACAAAGAGAAGATCCTTACGCATACAGCCAGAGGCCATCTCCAAACCAAGGAGAGGCCTCAGAAAAATATAAACATTCCTGGAATTCAATTAGATTTCCAGTTTTTAGAACTGTAAAAAAATAAATTTATCTTATTTAAGTCATCCAGGCTGTGGTATTTTGTTACTGCAATCCTAGGAAACTAATAGTTTTTATAATATTCCAAAAATATTTCCAAATTTTTGTTAAAATTTTATCCTCTGCTTTCATATATGTTGATTCATGCTTTTCATATACAGTAATTATTGATAAACATGAAATAAATTTAATATGCAACTTTTTAGAATGTTTAACATTTTACCACCCTTTTGATAGCCAACTTCTTTCCCTAAAATATAAGCTCAAACTCTCTTTGTTGGGGGGAGAAATTTCCAGTAAAATTGTAAAAATCTAAAATGTATCTCCAGGTGGTTTGAGGAGGAAAATAAATTGTACTCTAGGTTATGAATATTTTAAAGATTTTTCTTTCAAGTCCAGCAGAGTGGACTGTTCCACATGTGGTTCAAAATCTTTTTGATTTAATTTCTTTTGGGGTGCTTTTAGAGATGCTGTTTAGAGGTGAGTATTGGACTCCTCTTGAGGAAGGATAGAATATCTGATTATCTGTGTAATATCTACAGTTCCTAACACAGGTCCTTGAATGGAAGGTATGGGCACTCAACTACATTTGAATAAGTTTATACAATATGTTTGTTTGTGTGTGTATCTTTTTTACTATATTGTCATTTTTATCTAATTTAAAGTTAATTTACCAAAAAACTTAAACATAAATTAGCAAATTAAAATGCATAGGCTAACTTTATTGATTTACTCAATACAGATATACTGGAAGGTATATTATTTGTTCATAGATGGACTGGAAGATGCATTGCTATAGAATCAACATATTTTACTTTCAGATTTCTATTTTAATAGATAATTTTTGTTGAACTTATGGTACATGCAAATACTGTCCTGAATGCTTTCTATGCATAAATTTACAAAATGCAGATCTTTACATTTCCTATGTCTCATAGTATTTTAATAAACTTTTCCACTGTGATATACACATATATTCTTGTCATCTATAAAGCATTTAAACTATATTTCCATAAAATATTTGATGAGAACTTTCTATATATCATTTAAAACCAAACTCTCTGTGGCCTTTTCTGTCATCCCAAAAGTATGATAGTTAACATTGATCAGGAATTAACTCTTTAAACTATTCATTACTTCGTAATAATTTTAAGGGTTGGAGAGTGGAACAGTGGAACTTTTCCAACTTTTTGTTTCCTAAAAAAAATTGATAGATTTTCCAGGAGAAGATAATTAAATTTTAGTGAGTCTTTCACTAACCTGAGTTATGTTAAAAACTCAATAGAATGCAGAAATTAATTGATCTGAAATATAGACACCAAATAATTGAATGTTAAAAACTCAATAGAATGCAGAAATTAATTGATCTGAAATATAGACACCAAATAATTGAATATCAGCAGGGAAGCCCAGTGAATGTGCTCTGTAAAGCAAAAAGAAAATCATGAGAGACAGAGAAAGGAGACAAATAGGAGAAGCATGGAGAAACTTTGAAAGGCACAAGTGATAATTATTTAGGTTTTATTGTTCCTGTTGATAAATCTAAGCTTTCTTGTGGTCTCAAACTTTCCTTAGACAACTACATAGCCTGCTAAACAGACTGCATTTGTTTATTTACCTTTGGTGGAAAATAAAGATGGGAGGCTGTAGTTCTATTTCTGTGACAGTATCATATACAGCAGGAATTGTTGCTCCAGAAACAGATATAATACAACAGTAAAATTCACACCATAGTCATACATTCATATGTAGATGTAACCTCACAAAACAAACAGAAAACATAATATCCAAACACCTTTCATTCACCACAAATGTCTAGAAACAGAGAATTATGAAGATAGATACCTCTACTATGAATGAAGTATAATGTAAAGTATTTTGCGTGAATCAAGGGCAAACTCATTGGGAACTTGAAGATACATTAATATATTATTACTTTTTATTATTAAAATCTGATTTGTTTCAACTTTTATTTTTATTAGTATATGTTTGCAATACATAGTGATTACTTCCATCGTGGGGAGTTTGTACGTGTACACAACACATCTTCGTCCTTCTTTCATCCCCTTCTTCTCCCCTCCCTTTCCCCTTTCTCAATCTCTTGGTACCCTTCCCTTCTGCAAAAGATCTATTTCCAGGCCGGTGAGATGGCTCAGCGGCTTAAGTGCCTGCCCGGCAAGCGCGAGGGCCCGAGTTCGACTCCCGGAACCCACATACGAAAAAGGGGCCAGTGATATCGCTCAGCGGCACGGGCGCCTGCTGGAGTGCAAGGTCCTGAGGTCGACCCCCGGTACCCACACACACACAAAAAAAGATCTATTTCCTATTATCTTCTTGTATTTTGTTGTTTATGCATCTTTTGAATTTCTCATATGAGAGAAACCATGTGATACTTAAGCTTGTGCGTGTGATTTATTTCACTTAAAATTATGGTATATATGTCTATCCATTTTCCTAAAAATTATTCAAGTTCACCCTTCTTCATGATAGAATAGTACTCTAATGTTCATAAATATCACATTTTCTTTATCCATTCATCTGTTGATGGAAATATAATCTGCTTCCAAGATTTAATTATTATGAATTGTGCTGGTATAAACATGGATATGCATATATCATAATATGATGTTTTTAACACTTTTGGGAAGATACTTAGAAGGAAATAGGGTAGAATGGAATTTCCAATTTTAGTTTTTTGAGGAAACTCCATGTAGATTTCTATAGTGATTGTACTAGTTTACACTTCTATTAACACTGTAAAAGGGCTTCTTTTAATGGTATTTGTTATTGTTTGATTTCTTTTTTTTTTAATGAGAAGAAAAAACAAAACAAATCAAAAAAAGAACAAATTTTCAAAACAACATAATATGAGGGTAACAATGGTCAATGCATTACGTATTATTATCTTCAAGTTAGTTATGCAGGATACCAGACATTAGCATTCAACTGTCCAAACATTATTGGCTCAAACCTTACTCCTCAATGAACTAAGTAAAATTGGTAGTGTATCTATCTTAACCATCTTATATATATATACAATTTCTTTTTCCCTTTCCCTTCTTTCTTTTCCCTATTCCAGTCTCTCTTTCTTATTGACCAATTTCTTTTTGATTCACCATGTCTATTGTACATTTTGGATCTTATTTACTCTTTCAGTTTCTCATACTAGAGAGACAATACAATGCTTACACATGTGCATCCAGTTTATTTCACTTATGAGTATTTTCTCGAGTTGCATCCATTTACCTATAAAAGTCTCCAGTTTATCCTTCTTTATGGCTGAATAGTACTCCATTGTATAAAAATACCACATCTTTCTTATCCATTCCTCAGGTGATGGGCATTTGGGTTGTTTCCAAGATCTGGCTATTACAAATTGTGCTGCTATAAACATGGGTGCACATATATCACTGTGGTACGATGTTTTTAATTCTTCTGGGAAGATGCCCAGAAGGGGAATAGCTGGGTCAAATGGGACCTCCAACCCTAGTTTTTTGATGAATCTCCACACTAACTTCCACAGTGGCTGTACCAGTCGACACTCCCACCAACAGTGAAGAAGGGTTCCTTTTTCCCCACAGCCCCTCCAGCATTTGTTATTAGTTGATTTCTTTATAGTAGCCATTCTTTCTGGGGTGAGATGGTATCTCAGTGTTGTTTTAATTTGCATCTCTCAAATGACTAGTGATGTTGCACATTTTATTGTATATTTATTTGCCATTTGTATTTCTTCATCTGAGAAATGTGTATTCATCTCAGATGCCCATTTTTGGAGTGGGTCTTTAAATTTGGGAGGTCTGATTTTTTTGAGTTCTTTGTATGTTCTCGATAGTAATCCTTTGTCTGAGGAACAGCTGGCAAACATTTTTTCCCACGTTGTGGGTTGTCTCTTCACTCTGTTGGTGGTTTCTCTTGCTGTGCAAAAGCTTTTTAATAAGATGAGATCCCAGTTGTTGATTCTTTGGGATAGTTCCCGTGCGGTTGAGTTTTTATTCATAAAGTCTTTGCCTACACCAATGTCTTCAAGGGATTTACCTATCCTACCTTCTAGTAGATTTAATGTTTTTGTTTTAATATTTAGATCTCTGATCCATTTTGAATTTAGTTTAGTGCATGGTGAAAGATATGGGTCTAGTTTTAATCCTCGGCATGTGTAGAGCCAATTTTTCCAGCACCATTTATTAAAGAGGCTATCTTTCTTCCACTGAATGTGTTTGGCACCTTTGTCAAAGATAAGGTGGCTTAGTATGTCTGGGGTTGTTTCAGCATCTTCCAATCTGTTTCATTGATCTTCAGGCCTGTTTTTTTGCCAGTACCACACTGTTTTTATCACAGTAGCTTTATAGTATAATTTCAAGTCGGGGATTGTGATGCCCCCTGCCTTGCCTTTGTTGCCCAGAATTGCCTTTGCTATTCTAGGTCTCTTCTGATTCCAAATGAATTTTAGGATTGTTTTCTCTAATTCTGTGAGATATGCTGTTGGAATTTTGATTGGAATTGCATTAAATCTGTATAACAATTTTGGAAGTATGGCCATTTTCACTATATTGGTTCTTCCTATCCAGGAGCAAGGGATCTTTCCATTTTCTGATATCCTCTTCAATGTCCTTTTTCAGAGTATTGTAGTTTTCAGTGTATAGGTCTTTTACATCCTTTGTGAGGTTGATTCCTAGGTATTTCATTTTTTTGGATGTTATTGTGAAAGGTATTGTTTCCCTAATTTCTCTTTCAGTAAGTTTGTTATTTGTGTACAGGAAGGCTATTGACTTTTGAGTATTGACTTTGTATCCAGCTACACTACTGAATTTGCTTATTAAATCTAGCAGTTTTTTAGTGGAGTTTTTGGGGTCTTCTGTGTAGAGTATCATATCATCTGCACATAATGATAATTTAACTTCTTCCTTTCAAATCATTATTCCCTTTATTTCTTTCTCTTGTCTAATTGCTCTGGCTAAAGTTTCCAGAACTATGTTGAATAAGAGTGGGGACAGTGGACATCCTTGTCTTGTTCCTGATTTTAGAGGGAAGGCTTTCAGTTTTTGGCCATTTAGCATAATATTGGCTGTTGGTTTGTCATAGATAGCTTTTACCAGGTTGAGATAAAGATCCTCTATTCCAATTTTCTGTAGGGTTTTTATCATGAAAAGGTGCTGGACTTTGTCAAAAGCTTTTTCTCCATCTATTGAGATGATCATGTGATTTTTGTCTTTGGTTCTGTTAATATGGTGTATTACATTTATTGATTTATGTATGTTGAACCATCCCTGCATCCCAGGGATGAATCCAACTTGGTCATGGTGTATAATCTTCTTGATGATTTGTTGGATTCTGTTTGCCAGTATCTTATTGAGGATTTTTGCATCTATGTTCATTAGGGAGATTGGCCTGTAGTTCTCTTTCTTAGTTGGGTCCTTCTCTGGTTTTGGTATCAGGGTAATGCTTGCTTCCAGGAATGAATTTGGGAGTATTGCTTCTCTTTCAATTTCATTAAAAAGTTTGAGAAGTAGTGGCATTATGTCTTCTCTAAATTTCTTGTAGAATTCAGCAGTGAATCCATCAGAGCCTGGGCTTTTCTTTGTTGGGAGGTTTTTAATTACATCTTCAATTTCATTGGTTGATATTGGTTTATTTAGGATTTTTAAATCTTCTTGATTCAGCTTTGGTGATTCATACGAATCTAGGAATCTGTCCATTTCTTCTGCATTTTCCGTCTTAGAATATAGATTTTTAAAATAGGTATAGATGATCTTCTGGATTTCTGCAGGGTCTGTCGTGATATCACCCTTTTCATTTTCAATTGCATGGATTTGAGTCTTTTCTTTTTTTAATAAGGTTGGATAAGGGTTTGTCAATCTTATTTATTCTTTCAAAGAACCAACTTTTTGCCTCATTGATTCTTTGTATTGTTTTTTTAGTCTCCAATATATTAATTTCTGCTCTGATCTTTATAATTTCCTCCCTTGTATGGGCTTTTGGCTTAACCTGCTCTTCTTTTCTAGAAGTTCAAGGTTCACCATTAAGTTGTTTATTTGCGCTTGCTCTATTTTCCTAATATAAGTATTTAATGCTATAAATTTCCCTCTTAGGACTGCTTTCATTGTATCCCATAAGTTCCGGTATGTTGTACTGTCATTATCATTCAGTTGTAGAAATTGTCTAATTTCTTCTTTAATTTCATCTGTGACCCATTGGTTTTTCAGGAGGGTGCTATTTAATTTCCATGTGTTTAGGGAGTTTTTGTGATTTCTTTTGCCATTGATTTCCAATTTCATTGCACTATGGTCTGATAATATGCATGGGATAATTTCAATTCCTTTGCATTTACTTAAGCAGGTTTTATGAGCTAGTATGTGGTCTATTTTGGAGAACGTCCCATGTGCAGCTGAGAAGAATGTGTATTCTGAAGTTGTGGGGTGGAACACTCTGTAGACATCTACTAAGTCCATTTGTTCAAAAGTTTGGTTAAGTTCTATTATTTCATTATTGATTTTCTGTCCAGTTGATCTGTCTTTTTGTGACAGTGGAGTATTGAGATCTCCCAATATAATTGTATTAGTGCTTATTTGATTTTTCTTGTCCTTTAGTACTTGTTTTATATAGTTGGGTGCATTGGTATTTGACGCATATATATTTATGATCATTATCTCTTCCTCTTGGATTGTTCCCTTTACAAGGATGTAATGACCGTCTTTATCTCTCTGAATCATTCTTGGCTTGAAATTCACTTTGTCTGCAAAAAGAATAGCTACCCCTGCTTTTTTCTGGGTTCCTGTGGCATGGAGTATTGTTTTCCATCCTTTGACTCTCAGTCTATGAATTTCTTTCTGAATTAAATGTGTTTCTTGTATACAGCATATTGTTGGATCTTGCTTCTTGATCCATTTTGCCAGTCTGTGCCTTTTGATTGGTGAATTGAGACCGTTAACATTGATGGTTAAAACTGATATGTATTGACTTATACTTGTCATGATATTTTCCTGTTGTTGGTTCCCACTCTTTGTTGTTCCCCTTTCCTGCTATTTAATTATCTGCCCTGCCTGGTGGTTTTCTTCTGTTGGGGTTCCTATCTCTTTCTAGAATGTCCTTCAGAACATTTTGGAGTGCTGGTTTTGTGGTCATAAATTTTCTCAGATGTTTTTTGTCATGAAAGTATTTTATTTCTCCATCAATTTTGAAAGATAGTTTTGCGGGGTACATCAATCTGGGTTGAAAATTATTTTCCTTTAGAGCTTGAAATACGTCATTCCAAGCTCTTCTTGAATTGAGGGTTTGTGCTGAAAAGTCAGCAGTGATTCTGATGGGTTTTCCTTTATAGGTGATTTGTCTCTTCTCCCTAACAGCTTTTAAGATTCTGCCCTTCTGTTGAATTTCTGGGATCTTGACTATGATATGTCTGGCTAAAGTTTTTTTTGATCATGTCTAGTTGGTGTTCTAAAAGCTTCACTTATTGGGGGGTCAAATTATTTTTCTCTTCCAGGAAAGTTCTCCCTAATAATGTCTTTGAACAAGGTTTTAATGTCATTGATGCTATCTCCTGCTTTTTCATTTATTCCAATTATTCTTAAGTTGTTTATCTTTGAGTCATCTAGAAGCTGCTGAATTGATTTTTCATGGTCCCTTGCTGTTTTTAAGAATTCTTTCTTTTCATGATCACTAATTGCAAGCCTGTCTTCTATATCTGATATCCTGTCCTCACATTGGCTTAGTCTGCTACAAATACTTTCAATGGAATTTTTGTTCTCTTGGATATCTGCTTGAATCTGTTTTATGGATTCCATTTCTTTCCTATGCTGAGCATTCATGGTTTCTATAGTTTTCTTAAGCTCATCTATTTTTTTGTCTATATCAGCTATAGAGTCCTTAAGCATGGTCTTCATTGTGGACATTATCTCTGCAGTTATCTGTGAAATTATTTCTGTTTTAATTTTTTCCAGAGCCTCATTCAGTTGTTTTGTTGTTACCCCTTCAGATAGGCCAGGTAGGTGGCTTTCAGATTGTCCCACCTCATTGCCCCCTAGGTTTGCCTTTGGTGAATTGGATGTGTGGGGTTGCATCTTGTTTAAGTATCATCTCATTTTTTCTTTCTTTAATTCCTGGGGTGATGTTTGCAAATTACCTATGGTAGGTTACTTTATTGCTAGTGTTCAAGATCCTTAGAAGATGACTACTTCTCTGCAGTATCTTCCAAGTGGAGCTTGCTTTTGGGTTTTGAGCTTTCTGCCAGATCCTACCTCTTCAATTCGTTGGATGTGAGAAGTTGCTACCTGTTTGGCCCAGTCCTTGATTCTTTAGTACTGTGCCAGTGTATTTTCTGTGTCCCTTAGTCAATATCAATCATGAAATATCAGGAAGGAAAGCTGTTTAGAACAATTATTTTACATTTGGCTATAATGGTAACTGAAGCATCAAACACAGCCTAGAAAATGACAGACTGAGCTAACCAGTTGTTTACCACTTTTAGCCGTATAAAGTAGAGTTGCGGTTATATAACAAAATCTAAAACACACCAGAAAAATTATATGCAGTGTACAAGTCTTTAGTATGTCAATTTTTCCCCTCAGGAGTGTAAATTTAAAATGAGTTAAGGAGGAAATAGAGTATTGTGAGAAGAGGAAGGAATTAGATGTAAGGTTAGAGGACCAAGAGGGATCCCACTAACATTGGGACACTGGTGCAGAGGACTGGTGGGAAAAAGAGAAGGAAAGGATAAAAGGAAGAACAGATCACAACCACAATCACAAAGAGGTTAGAGGTGCTGTTTACACTCATATAAAAACCAGAGAGAATAATGAAGGAAAGAGCAAATAGACAAACAGAAACAAAAATGAAGACAAAAACAACAAAGCAAACAGACAAAACAGAAATAAAACCCCACAAAAGAAAAAAAAATAAAAAAATAAAAATAAAATAAATAAAAACCCTTCACCAGAACAAAAAACTAATGAGAGAGAAAAAAATAAAATAAAATAAAATAAAATAAAATAATAAAATAAAATAAAAAGAATCAGTTCCAGGTGTTGACTCTGCTGTAGGCAGGCACTGTGTGATGACAGAGTCCTGTTCCGTGCAGGTCCGTCCCAGTGAGCCAAGAGCGGCCCTTTGGCAGGGCGGTGAGCAGAAGCGTGGACGTTCAGGTGGAGACCGGTCTCCTTCGCCCGCCGCTGTCAACGCACTGCTTTCGCGCAGCTCTGATTTTTGCCACGCCCCCCACAATGGCGCCGGGACAGTCGCTCTCTGGCGTGGGACAGGTGTGGCTGAGAGACCAGTCTCGTTCACCCACTGTCTTCAGCGCACTTTCGTGGGGCTGAGAGGCACCGCGCTGCCCTGTCCGGAGCACGAGTTCCCAGAGCTGTTTTCTAGCTGCTCTGATTTTCGCCGCACCCCCCACAATGGCGCCCAGTCAGTCGCTCTCTGGCGCGGGACAGCTGTGGCTGAGAGACACTCACTCACCGCTGGCCAGCGCAGTTCTCTGCTGCTCCCCTGCCCTGCCGCTGTCTCGTGATCCTCCATGGGGGCTCCCTGGGTGCCAGCTGTCACCGTGTGTCCGCAGCTTTGAGCTTCGTGATTCCTGGGATGGTAGAAGGTGCGTGCACGGGGTCTGTTCCTTCTTTGTTGGAAATCACCCTTCACTGGTGCCGGGGGTCCCAAGCTGCACTTCAGAACTTTTCTGGGTCCCGGGGAGGCATCTGCCCCCCTCCTGCGCTCTCCAGGTCACTATATTCCCATAGTCCAATGGCAACTTTTAGAGAGTTTCTCTGCGTGCTTCTTACTCATCTGCCATCTTTTTTCCTCCTCCTTGTTTGATTTCTTGATGATGGCCATTCCTTCTGGAGTAAGATGAAATTTCGGTGTTATCTCAACTTGCATTTCTTTAATGGCTAGAGATGTTGAACATTTTTTCTTGCATTTATTGGACTTTTGTACTTTTGAGAAATGTATACTTTTCTTGTAATCTCTTAATTTGAAATTATTCATATATTAGTTTCATATGTGGGACTAAGAAGGAGACTGAAACGGAGCTTTATAATCATGCTGGATACGGGAAAAAGTCTTTGAAGAATAATAAGAGAATAGAATGTGGTCTGATTTGAAGTCTTCATTGATTATTGAATGGAACACTGATTATTAGGTGGATTAGAATAGATTCTGGTAGGTTAGGTAAGTGGTATTTGAGATAGATTTTTAAAAAGATGGATCCCTAATGGATGTGTGTGTGCATGTTTACATGTGTGTATGTGTGTTAAGTGAAGACTGGTAGACAATAGATAGTTTTGTCAACAGGAATTATTAAAAATGACACAGGAATAAATGTTTATGTACATGTTTCAGCTATGATACAAACAATCTGGAAAACCTGAAGATGAACGACTTTTGTGAAGCACACAGGAGAACTGAGGTTTCAAGGCAAACTACCTCTCCTAAATGTGGACAAACAAATTGAGTTAGTCATATATTAGATCCCTTTACCTGGAGCATAAGTGGCTGAATTAATAAGCTAGCACACACACCGAAGTGGTAAGTAAAACAAGTTTATGCAAGATGTGACTGGACTAGCCTTACAGTAAGAAACTCTCAGGACCTTAGTCTTAGTGGGATTTTTGGAATTTCTAGTGTCACCTCTATAAATCCCATCAAGTTCTCATAGTGAAAACCTTAGAAATATGTCCTCATGGTTCTGACAGAAGAATATGAAGAATACTCTCAAAATTTATCCAGAGTTATCTTCATAATGCGAGTGTATTATCTAACGGGAAGATTTTACCACAGGCTTATCAAAACTAGAGAAAAGGAGTTTGTCCTAGTTCAATTCCACTTCAAATCTCTTGTCTCATCTAATAGGGGAAAAATACTCTTATATGTTGAAAAACAGGAACTTGCATAGTTCTTAAAAGTATAGATTCACTCTTACTATATATTCCAGTAATCATATTTCTAAATATTCACTCACATGATTTGGAAAATTATGTCCACAAAAAACCTGCAGGCACATTTTCATAGCAGTTTCATAATCATCAAAAATTAGAAGCAGACAGATATATTTTCAAAAGATAAATGTATAAAATAACATATGTGCATCCATAGAGTGGATTAGATTCAGTGATTAACAGAAATGAAATATCAATCTACATACAATCTAGATAAAATAAGTAAAACTCTTGAAGTTAGAAACACAGGCAAGGACTTTCTGAACAGAAACTGGTTGCACAGGAAATAGTACCAAGAGTCACCAAATGTAATCACATCAAATTAAAAAGCTTCTACAACCAACCAACAGAGTGAGGAGAAAAACTAGAGCTAGTTTTTGCCAGCTACTCTTCAGACAGAAGAATAATGTCTAGAATATACAGTAAATCCCTGAATCATGAACTTGGAGTTGCGGATTTTCACAGATACAAACTGACCTCTCATTATGAACATCTGTGGATGCGAACAAATCACAGAAGCAGCTCACACATCCACTGGATATTGTCACAGTCGTGCTGCTGTGTGCTTACTGTACAGGGTGATAGTGAACAATAATACATGGCTCAATTAAAGCCCAGGATGTCTGGAAGCAAGAGGAGAAACAGTGGTCATGTGGAGGGGATGCTAGGAACAACGAATCAATAACCATGGAAAAAAAGGTGAAAATAACTGAGAGATTGGACCAAGATGAATGGGTGGGAGACATCACTCCACTATCTCCCACCTACCCTCCCTCTTTCAGTTAGTAACTCTCTTCTTGTCAGTTTACTCGTCCAATCCCTGATATGCTAGTTGTTGTACTGTACAGTACCATGATTTTAAGGTAACTATAAAAGTAAAAATAGTTTATACACAGTATTTTTGTGTATGTTTGGTTTTTATTCTTTACATTGTATATTTGTGTCAAAGGTATAGAAGACTCTGTCAAACTTATATAAAATCTGACTTACAAATGTTTCCCTGGAATGAAACTCATTTGTAAGTAAGGGATTTTCTGTATAAACAATTTTAAAAATTAGGCCCCCTAAAATAAAAGACCCAATAAAAAAATGAGCAAGTGGAATGAATAGACACCTCAAAGAAAAAGAAGTACAAATGGCCAATAAATACATGAACAAATATTCAACATCACTGACTATTAGAGAAATGCAAATTAATACAACATTGAGATTCCATTTTACCTCAGGAAGAGTGGCCATTTTTAGATGTCAAATAATAATAAACACTAGTGAGGCTGTGGAGGAAAAAGTAATTGTCCTACATTATTGGTGGGAATATAATTAGTACAAGTATGGAAATCAATATGAAGATTCCTCAAAACACTAAGATCAGGAATTCCTTTTGGCCCAGAAATTTTCTGCTAGGTGTCTTCTTGAAAGGGATGAAGATATCATTTTACAGTGGTACATGCATACCCATGTTTGCAGCAGCACTATTCACAATAGATAAATCTTGGAAGAAGCTTATATGTCCATCAACAGATGAATGAATAAAGAAAATGTAGCATTTATAAACAATGGAGTAAAATTCTACCATAACGAAAGATAAGGTTGAATAATTTGTAGGAAAATGGATGCACATTGAGACCATAATTTTAAGTGACATAAATCACACACAAAAGCTTCAATATTGCATGGTTTCTCTTATTTGAGAATCCCAAATTATGAATAAAGAGCAAAGTAAAAGATAATTGGAAGTAGGGAGATAGATCCTTCTCAAATAGGAAGGGGATCAAGAGATGAAGAGAGGGAGTTGAGGGAAACAATATAAAAAAGCAATATGATACATTATGTACATGTACCAAATCCACAAAAGAAATGTAAACATTATATAATGAAAACATGTACTAATAAAAATAAATTTAAAAATCATATAAAAATTAAAAATGTACTGTAAAACTAGAGAAATCTTGCAAGATAAAAATATAAATCAAAAGATATTTATTTGTATTATAAAACTTTGATTAAAAATGTACTGTGAAAGTAGAGAAATCCTGCAAAAAATATAATTCAAAAGATATTTATTTGTATTATAAAACTTTGATAGGATGAGGGTAAAAAAATGAAGTTGGTAGCATTTTGCTGGTTCTTTACCAACAAAATACTATGTGATCTAATGAGACATGGGCATAGGAGAGGATAATTAATAATTATAGCAATTCAAAATACATAAGTTAAATTGTGTCTCTTGATATTAAACTTTAAATCCAATTTATCTTCTGTCCTAGGAATTAAACATAGTTTAGAGACATGGTAAGTTTTCAAAACATTCATATATTAGGTAGTGAGACTAATAATCATTTTCTCAGGCTAACAATGCAAAAAAGTATACCTGATGAATATTCAATGAGCAAGAATTAATCAAGCTGGATCATGAAAAAATGTTTGAAGTTCGACAAAGGAGGAAAACACGTCAAATATGGTAGATAATGTGATTGTATCGGTTCTCTGTTACTACAACAAATATGTGAGATAATCAATATACAAAGAAAAAAAGTTTATTTGACTCATGGTTTCAGAGAGTTCAGTTCCCAATGCGTTGGGCCTGTGACAGCGCTTCGTGGATGGAGTGCGTGGCTGAGCAGGACTGTGAACCTCATGACCAGGGAGTAAAAAGGATTGGGTCTCACAGTACCCTTTGGGATATGACCTTGGTGACCTCCCATTCACTGATGTTGTACTTCTTCCGGGCTCCACCACCTCACAATGCTGCTACATTTTTGGCACATGGGTCTTCGGGGACAATCTATACTCAAACTGTAACAGTGATAATGATAGAGAACTCAAGATTTCCATAAAACTTATTCTTTTCTTTTTATGGAAATTATGTAATGGTAGGTCATATAGAAAGCAACACCACAAATAGACTTTCAGACCTCTTTGCAGTCAGATGCAAATATGCTACCTATTTCTTATCATTGAAAATACAGACAGAAGTGAAGTATGTCACTAGCATTTATGCCCTCATACTTGATATAGGCTCTCTTATATTGTCTTTTTATTTTTGATCAGTTTCTTAAATGTTATAAACCTGATTTGACTAAAATTGAAGACAAGTATCCTAGAAAGTGGTGGAGGAACATGATTGAAGAAATCAGTATCGTTGAATAGAGATACACAGCTGGTTCTCTCTACTTATGTTAAGACAAATGCAAAAGAAAAAAATACATATATAGCATAATTAAGCCCTTTGTGTTTTGGGGGGTCTCAATTTTATGGTGGCTTAAAGTATATCTTAACTAATACATCATATATGTGTACAAAAGAGCACAAAACTGTGCTCTGGATTAGTTGAAAAAATCGTGAAACAACAAAAGAACATAATAGAGGTGGATATATATATATATATATATATATATATATATACAATAATCTCTTCTATCATTTCTGAGAAATATACTTACAGAATAGAGATATGCAAATTTGCTTTTCTAATTTAGAAAAGCTGTACAGGCTGTAAAAGCTCAGTGGTAGAGTGCTTGGTGAGCATGTGCCAAGCAAGGAGTTTGAGCCTCAGAATCACACACACACACACACACTCACACACACACAAACATACACATACACACTCAAAAGTGTAGATTAATTAATATGTAGGAGCTATAGACTAAGATGATTTATCAACTATAGACTATAGAATCTCCTAATACAAAACTGAAGGTAGCTGGTCGTAGTGGTGCATGCCTGTAATCCCAGCACTCAGAAGGCTGAGGCAGGAGGATTGCTGTGAGTTCAAGGCCAGTCTGAACTACATAGTGAGACCCTGTCTCAAAAAAAGGCCAAACAACAAAACAAATCTGAAGGTAATGGACTTTCCCCCATCAGAATTAGATTCCCATATTGAGAGTAGAATGTTTTTTGAAAATAAAAGACATAGCGATTTTATTCATTTCCATAAATTAGAAAATTAACATATTTGTTTAAACAATGATATTGTCAGTCTTTCACTTTATTTTTCTTCTTTGTGTACAGACATAATTACAGGGGACATTTCACTTTATTCTTAGCATGTCTTAACAAAAACCAATAAAGTAAATGTTATTGTCAGTAACAAATGAAAGCAGTTTTATTGTTGGGATAACAGCAGAGTACATTCACCACCCAAAGTGAGTAACTCTTGAAAACAACCATTCAAATTTTGCCATCTAAGAGCTTAGGTTCAGTTCTCAGTTTTTTATTGTTTTCTTCCAAGATAAATCAGAAATATGAGCACTCAAACATAAAGCTTTCTTATTTTAACATTTTACAATTTGTGTCCTATAATCCTGTGCCAACCCTTACTACAAGAATCAAATTGATCGTGTGCTTAGTATACATTTGGTTCACAATGTAGAAGCTTTATGAGAAATACCAACAGTGAAAAACAGCAGAATAAAAAAAAGAGCTAAACAACTAAAAAGAATAAAATAATTAATACACAGATTACTCATACAAAGTAAATTTTTAAAGTGAGATATAAGAAGAAAATAAATGCATGTTGTGTATAAATATTTTATATAAAACACTTTACCTAAATTGTTTAATTAATACCCATAAGAATCCCGTAGTTCAAATATTTTAACTCTATTTTATGGTAAATAAACTAAACTATCATGCCTATTACAGGTTGAATAATACAAGAAGTAAATCGTAAATAAAGATTTTTGAGTGCAGGTGTTTTAGTTGACAAGTAATATCATGAACCAGTGGTAGGGAAAGTAAGTGAGGTAGGGAAGGGAAGGAAGTCAATAAAGAATAGGCTATGGACAGATTACCTGTGTATACAACTGCATAGATTATGTAGTATTCAAATTAATACATCTTTTCCCTCCTATGCCTAGAGAATGGGGAGCTAGTCTGCATATCTAACATGCCTATCATATGTTGAGAAGTACTCCCAGTACTTCTATTATGTCTCACATTGCTACTGGAGGACATTCTTCTAGCCGGAGACATTCCTCAGGATAAGGGTTACAAGTGTTTGCAAAATAAAATTATAAGCATGTGGGATGCCACAATTACCAAGAGGATATAGAGTTGCAACCATATCTGTTACACGAGTCCAAATTGGCATAAGTATTTAAGCCAGTGTTGGTAACCAAACCAAAAGGGGGAGATTAAAAAAAAGTCAGATTATTTTTACTTTATTTTATTTTATTTTATTTTATTATTTATTTTAAAGAGAAGAAGGAGAATGGAAATAAAATGAAACAGAGTTTCAAATCAGGGCAATAGGAGAGTAACAATAATAGTCAGATTATAGGTAAAACCTAGAACAATGAGATACTATAGAATTCTGAGGAGGGGATAGAATGACATATTTATAAAAATAATAGGACAAAATCATTAACTATTAGTTCATGATCTTCATTATAATCTCTCAAAAAAAGTTAAAATATCCTAATTGCACACAGAAATTTGTGATCATCTTGGGGGATATGTTTCATCATATGAATTTGGGCGGATGGGAAATTTAGACAACAGGAATAGGTTTTGAGAAGAGTCTGTCTGAACATTGTTAGCTGGCTCAGAAAGAGATAACCCTTTTCAAGCAACAAAACAGTCTGCTACTTGAGCTTTCCCAGAAGGAAAAGATGACATTCACAAGAAATATACAGAAGGACATAACATGGAAAATAAATCACAGAACAGTGAAAAGATTTTTATGGTCTCTTATTTGGTCATTTGACCAACTAACCTACACATAAGGCAGATGATGTGTGGGTTTTTTTCCTGCTTTAAACTAGCTATTTGTTAGGTTTCTTTAAATAAAAAAAGGAAAAAGGACATTTTATTCCCTGTCTTCATTGCATGACATGAGAAAAAAATTATCCCAATAGGCACTAGATCTCTCAGAGAGGTAATGTTGCTTAGAAAAAGGTATTGCAGTATCACTTTTGAAATGATATATTTATATGTGGAGCTGGATTTCGCAGAAAAGCAGTTTACACCATGCTCTGCAAATTATTTGTCTGGCAGCCAGTAAACAGCAATGGAGATGTCAATCTGTTGGACTTGCAAAAGCACATGGAGAAACTATCATGCCTGACCGATATGCAGAGGGAAAAAAAGAAAACGTGAAAAATAGAATTGGGTCCATACTGCCCACAACCCAGAGTCCATAAGAAGGCTCTGAAGTTACTATTAGGGACTGATTAGTTGGGAATGTCAAATAACACCGGAATTCTTAAATATTCACCATTTGTTAACTGTGGATATTTAAAGAACATTTAGCATTTTGTTCTGAAAATATTTTTCCTTATTTAAGAAATTGTGGGAAAAGAATCTACCCAGGCTAACTCACCTTAATATGAAATGTAACCGACACAAAAATGAGCGAATTCCTTATATATTAAAATATAATAAAAAGTTTTAGCAAATTATGAATGGAAAGGAAAAACACAAAAGTGAAACCCAAAATTCTTGGAAGAACTCAAAGTGATACTAAAATAAGATTGATGCTGGCTATGTTTAAGTATTGGGGCAGAAAATATGACTTACTTTTTATTGTAAGGTTTTTCAATGGGCCACCCAGAGGTACACTCCTACCCCTGATGTAAAGCCTGGTAATCTGCAACTCAGAAGCTGTGTGAAATTCAGCAGGCTCAATGGAACGAAACAGGAAAATTCTCACAAAGCAAAATCACGCAGAACTTCAGCAGGGAAAAGAAAGTGAAGCAAGTTCAAGATGAAGGTAAGAACTCAGGGAATATAACTGAAAAGAATTTCATCTCTAAATGAAAACATCAATGCTATGTTGCCTCAATTTATTTTGAAGGCATTGTTCTTTGATGATTGGCTATGCAGAAAAACCTAGATTTTACTCCTAACAGATTTTCAGAGCACTCTTTTGCACTCATTGTACTCTCTGATTAATGCTGAACTTGAAGTTGCCGGATCACATATTGGAGCTTACTGCCATGGATACAGTGAGGAATGATGGTTGAAATAGACTCTGAATGTTTATTTTTTCTAAGTGTTCATATTGAATATTTATTTATAGTTTTTTTGTTTTCAATATGATCACGTAGTACCACTTCAGCTCTACATTCTTCTTTGTTTAAAACATTTACACTAAACAAAGGTTTGGCTATCATAACTGATATTTCCACTTTTAAAATTAGTGCTATAAATAGGACCCCTGACATTAGCTACCTTCATTATTATAAGACTTTCCTCTCAGTTTGATTAATGTTGACCTTAGATTTAAAAAGTAATCAAAACTTATCATCGTATCCTATATGTCAATTTAAGGAAAAGTATGCATCATGAAAAACCTTAACTATTTTTGACATTTTATTATTATGAAATGCATTAATTATGCAAATCTAGAGTTCAGTATGAAGAACAAAGCAATCGTACTAGGAATATTTAAAATATATTGAAAGAAACTGTATCCATGTTACTTTTCTGTGTTTTAGGGGCCCTATAAATCTAAGCACAAGAATTTTATTTGATTAATACTCTACCATGACTTATTATTGCTAATAATACGTCTACTAAAAATATTATGCTATCTTTCAGTACCCATTCACAAGTAGTTCTTTTTTATATCACAATTGTTGTAGATAGAAAAATGTCTATCTATATCTGTAATACAAATAAAACAGAGTTACCTAACACAAATTGTTAATATACAGTAATACCTTGGTTCACAAGCTCTTCTGTTAGCAGACAATTTTGTTCTCAAACAAAAGCATTCAGCAAAAGTTTGCTTCCATTTGCAAACTTTGCATTGGGTGACAAACATGACCATGGCTACCTTCCCCACACAAACACGAATGCAGCTGTCTTCCCCCAAATCATAAAACAAATTAAGTTTGTAAACTGAGGTACCACTCTATATCAAATTCACAATTACAATCTTGCCCAATGCTTTTTTTTCTGAAATTATGAGTCAGATGATACATTTGGCTTAAGCTACTTGGTAAAAAATATTTTACACACAATTCTGAAATTAACACAATAGGAACTGATACAAAACAGAAATAGAAGTTTAATAACAGAGGGCTGTTATTCCTTCAACTATACCTTTTCACCAAGACAGTGTTGTTTTCCTCTTTCCATCTGTCATACTGGATTAAGCTCAGGAGAGGCTGGACTTCGGTGTGTAGCTTCTAATGTGACACCATACACAGAGTAAATGGTCAAAGAAGATTTTCAAATGAATAGATGGTTGCATAATCAGAAATAAAACTTTATTTTTGCTTGCTAGCAAGATAATTGCAATTTTTTCTTGGGATGGTTTTCCTAAGATTCACAAAGAAACTGAAGAAATTATTAATTTCCTCTCCAACAATTATAATCAAAATTTAGAATATATAATAATGACCTTAAAGTATTTGTTTTTGGACTCCATTCTTCATATCTCAATTCAGTTTACCTAGGTTGGAATCTAAGAGTCCACATATCATTAGCTTAAGATTTCCCTTTACAGTCTTTCTGTAGATTATATTTTCAGAAATAGAGTTACTTAACATATAGTTCCAATCAGAAGAGTCAGCCAATCTAGAATAAAGCACTTAAGACTCAAAATCCATATATCTAGAAGTATTAAATTGATGTGTGTACCACTCTGAAAAGTCTCCTAAAATTTATTAATATTGCTATAATATAAGAATAAGAATACGAAGGACACTAATAAATTCAAATTTTAGTTGAGTATTACATTAGTTATTTTTTTTTGTTGTTGTTGTTGCTAAGACAAAATACCTGACATGCAAAGTTAAAGTAGGAAAGGTTTATTTGGCTTACAGTTTGCAGAAGTTTTATTCCATAGTTGGCTGGTTCCTAGGCAGGGTGGCATGACAGAGGGGCTCCATCCTACCTGCCTTTGAGTGGTGTCACCCACACCCAAGACGGGCCTTCCCATTATCCACAACAGGAACTATACCAAACCAATCAGTGGACTAATTTTTTAATCATACACCTTAAATTCAGCATCATTCATTTAATCCCAGCATGACACACCCTTGATCCAGCCACCTCTGAAAAGTCCCACCTATGACCATATAAGACTTTGAGGGGACATCTAAACACAAGACATAACAAATATTTTATGTATCAGGGCTTCAGTTTGTAAAGCATATCTTTACTTAACATGCCTGGATTAAAATCATGGCTATTTCTTTTAGTTGTTGAATCTTTTTAAGCATATCACTTCTTTTTTCTTTAGCTATTTTATTCAGACGCTATAAAAAACATATTTCTTTTTAAACAATTTTTACATTAAATATATTTAAACATGCAAAGTTTGTAAAACAGTATTTTTTACATTACAAGCTCCTCCCCTAAAATCTATGTTCTTCTCTACCACTTGCCTAATATTTTTGGATGCTGTTATTAGGGATTCATAGAAACCCTAAAGTTTAATAGGGCTTTTGGATTGATTAGCAAACCCTTTTCATTTTATAAATACAATAGAATTGATTAGAGAGATATGTAAAATCACAAAACTAGCCTGAGAGAAATGGGACAAATTTTCCAGACTTAAATGTTTCCTCTATTATATTTATCTTTCAAAATATCTTTGCTATCCATCCTGACTTTGTGGACCTAACTCAACTGTTACATAGGATGGGCTTTGTTGTCTTTTTATTGAGATATATGGGTGTGTGTGTGTAGAATCTTCATTCTTAAGGGAGATAATTTAAGTATACTAAAGGTAAGAATGAATTATAAGGTAGTAGCCCTATTTTATTTACTGAACAGATATTATTTATTAACACATTTAGTTAGTAGTACACAATTGATAGGACATACTTCAGCCACTTTCTTGAGAAACAACCTATTATTGTCTGTATTTTTCATTGAACAGTTGGTACAGCATAAAACCAATTGACAGTTAACAATTTTAAGAAGAAAAACTATTGTAAGGAAAGACCTAATGAAAATTCTCTTTCATATAAAGGAAAATATAGATATACCCTCTTGACTTTCTGTAACTAATTTTTAAGCATCATTTTAGTTAAATTTCACTGATTATCATTGAAGATGGATACACATCTTATTTTGTCAGAAAGCTAATACTAGTGCTAACCAAAGTACTATCAGTACCATAAACGTAAATACCTAATATTAATAAACCGAGACAATTTCCAAAATAACTAGAAGTTGTCAAGAATTCATGTCTGTGTTCTATCAGACCTACAAGAATGAGTTTTCTCTATTAAATACTCTGAAGACACTTTAATATGGGACTCAAAAATCACAAAATAACATATGTGCATAGCAAAAATATTTTATTGGAGTTCTATGCTTTTAATCACACACTCTATGATACAATAGAGTATAAGGAAGGAAAAGATAATTTTGGATTTTAAATTTAGAAGAAAAATGTTACTGGCCAGCTTTCTTGTTGCTGGGACAAAATACTGACATCTACAACAAAAGTGCAAAGGTCCGATTTGGCACACAGTTTCAAGGGATTCAGTCCATAAGTTGGCTGATTCCAGGGCAGAAACTTCATGGCAGAAGTGAGTAGCAGAGCAAAACTGCTTAGTTTATGGCAGGCAGGAAATAGAGCCTGGGAACTGCTCTAGAGAGGAAGACGCAAAAGGTATAGACCCAAAGGTCACATCTCGGCCTGCCCAGACACAATTAGAAGCAGCTTTACTGTTCCCTTACTAAACAGTAAGCCAGTTAAGTTGACAATCTATGTTAACCATCACAAAGGTCATAATCCTTCTACTATACTTAGAGCACTTCATAGAGGTAACTGATCAAAAACGTAAATCTAGCTATAATAATTGCAACAGATATTTATTTCTCTAACACTATAAATCATGGAGACTGCAAATGGATATGCTAGTCTTTTTTATATTTGTATAATGAATTCCAGATTTTAAACAAAGAAATTATATGTTTTAATGTATGAAGATTATATCACTTGTATGTAAATAATGTTTTTAGCAAAGCATATTTTAGTTAAAATCTATTTTAATTTTACCCATTTATGGGATACCCTGTGATGATTCAGTACATGCATACATGGATATTTTTCAAATTTGATGGAACATATCTCCTCAAATATTTAACATTTTTTATTGTAAAGAAATGCAAAACCCATTTTTAAAATCTTTTTGAAATACATATATTATCTGCAGTGATTAAAGTCTGCAGTTGCACAGCAGAAATACTGACTCCTATCTAATTAGAACTTAGTACCCACCGATGAACCTTCTCTCCTGCCACTTCCTCCCAGTCTGCTCTCCCCAGCCTCTGGTAACCATCATTCTGTTATTAAATTCTATGAAATTCTTGTGGAATAACTCAATGGTTGACCCTTTCTAGCATGTGTGAATTCCTGGTTTTGATCCCCTGTACTGAAAACAAAGCAAACCAACAGAACAACATCATCTATGAGATTAATTTGATTGAAATTATGTGTTATTTACTTTTCTGTGACTGGATTATCTCACTTAACATAATGATCTCCAGTTTTATCTACATTGGCATGAATGACGGAGTTCCATTCTGTATATAACTAGATAGTATTCCACGGTGCATATGTACATGTTTTGTTCATTCTTTCTCAGTTAATTGACTCAGGTTTCCATTTTTTGACTTTTATGAATTGTCCTTCAATTAATTTGAAACTGAAGAATGAAAAAAAGGAAACAAATAAACTACCTTAAAAAATAAGCAATGAACTAAAGGGTAATTTTACAAGTTGTCTAAAGTATACTAAACACTAATCACCATCACTAATTATCATGTAAATCAAAATAAAAATCACATACATATTCTGTACTATATCATCCTAGTAAGAATAGTTATCAAAAAATGTGTAACATGCTTGTGAGAATGTAGAAAAAGTGTAACATTTTTGCTTCTGGTGGGAATATAAATTAGTACAACCATTTGCAAATCAGTATAGAGTTTCCTCATAAAATTAAAAATAGGATGATCATATACTGTACTAGTACCACTAATGGGTAGGAAATGAAATCAATACTGTATGCTCAAAAATATATTTATTTTGCATATAGAGTATATAATCAACTAATGTAATACTTTAAAATATAATAATGTACATTAACATGTACATATTTAGCAATACTCACAATGGGGTTACTAATATCTTTTTAAAAAACAAACATGAAACATCTTTAATAAATCATTAACAGAATAATCCTAATATAATAATGGAATAATCTTACTAATTATAAGCATTACTTCTCCCCCAAGATTTAGCATTGACTTTACTTTAGAGTTTATATGGAAAAGTAGAAGTACATGACTTGTCAACACAATGTTGATACACAAAAACAATGCCAGAGAACTGACACTATACAATCACAATACTTACTTATGGCAAAACATTTCCAGGGAGGAAGGGGTAGTCATTTAAAAAAGTGGTTCTAGAAAAAACTGATATTCACATGCAGAAAAAATAATCTAGAAAAAGACCTCTTACCTGTCATAAAAATGATTATCCTATATGTAAAATGGATTATAGTCCTATATGTAAGTTTTAAAAACTTAAATATTTTACAGAAAATCTAGGTGGCAATGGGTTTGTTCATAACTCTTTATATCAAATACTTAATGCTCTATGGAAGAAAGAAAAATATTGAAAGTATGATTTCATTAACATTAAAAACTCTGTTCTGCAAAAGATATTGCTAATACAATGAAAAAGTTAAGACACAGGCTGTGGAAATATTTGTACAATATTTATATGTTAAGATATTTGGAGTCATTAAGAGACCTGGAGGGATTTTAAATGCATATTGCTAAGTGAGAGAAGTATATATGACTTCAAATATGTGCTATATTGCAAAAGGTAAAATTATGGAGACAATCACAAAATCAGTGATTGCCAGGAGTTCAAGAGGAGACAAGAACATAAAAGATTTTAAGGACAATAAACAATGCTAGGTAAAATAAGTGGCATGCATATGCATATTTAGCAAAATTCCTACAATATACAACACAGGATAAATTGTAATGTAAAAGATGGACATATTAATTAATAATAATGTATTCATATTGATTCCTCAATTGTAACAAATATTCAGCAATAATGTATATGTTAATAATAGAGATAACTGGAAAATTAGATGGAATGAGAGTGTATATGCAAACTATGTACTTTCCACTTACAATTTTGTAACTTGAAACTGTTAAAGATAGTATATTAACTTAAAATAAAAAATAGTAACATGGATCCATTTTAAAGCTAAACCAAAATATTCATAAGCATGAATTATCACTTTTACTAATTTCATCATTATCAATAAAATTTAAACAATACATGCTATGAAAACTATTCTGACTAGAAAAATATTACCAGTGATTGTAGAAAACTATAGTTAATAAACAACTTCAGAAGAATATGTTAAAAAAAAGAAACGTGTGTGGTGGATTAACTAATGGTCAGCTTGTAACACCCAGCTGAGCAGAATCAGCGTGGTTCTGGGTGTGGAGGGCCCACCTGAGGATTGTTGCGAACAGCATAGAAAGAGAACTGGCAGGGAAGACGCTGTGCTGTTGACTCTCCTGGAGAAGCTTGTCACGCTGGCTTTCCAGATAGGAACTCAGCTGTTCTCAGAGAGCTCGGGTCATCACTGTCACTGAGGATGGCCGCGGTTCTTTTCGGGAAACTCTGGTCCTTACCTTGAGCGTCACTACCTGGCTCCAGTGCAGATCCTTCATCCCGCTGGTGCAGACTTTCGAGCTCCCACCACTGACCTTCTCACCTTCCCGGTGCCGATCCTTGATACGGACTTGCATGAGACATTGTCTTGGGCTCTAGGTCTCCGTTTGGACTCGTGCAGGACATTGCCGTGGGATACAGGCTCTCCGCTGGATTCCTTGGCTCTCTAGTGTGTGGACGGATCACTTGTGCTCTTCTGCATTTCACTTTTGGGCAAATATTATAAAATAATCCTATAAATTATGTGTCCTGTATTAAATCTGTTCCCTTGCAAATCCTGACTGCAACACGTGCATGCAAATTAAGTATAATAACAAAGAAGATTTGCAAATAAGGAGTATTTTATTTACTTCATTAAATAAAAACTATTAAATATATTCTAAAATTCAGTAGAGTAGTTTGAAGGGACTAATATAACTCATCAAGCTTAATTCTTATTGGAAACTATAGAATCAGCTTGTCCTCAAAGATACAACAAAAATGAAATATTTTATTTTGTTTCTCATGCTTAAAATTTTTATCTATGGAAAGCATATTTTTAGAAACTGAAGTTAAGTCTGATTAAGATTTTATTCCTTTTGTTCCAGACAAGCCAAATATACTCTTTGGAAGCAGGATCCTCATTGTATATAATCAACAAAATAATACCTTTAAAAGTGAAATCTGAAGTATTTTGTCCTACACTCTTTTTTCCATTAAAATAAATAATTTGTACTGTAGGCTTATCATTTTCATGACGTTATTCTTCAAATCTGAGGTCTTGGTTTGTTTTACATGCCACATTTGAATTCTGGTTAAGAAGGGTTCTACCAGCTCCAATATTTTGGGGGTCTGAATGTTTGTTGGCCTGAAAGTCGCTGTAGTGTGATTTTATATTTTTATGAAATAATATATAGTACCATTACAATGCCTTTGGAGCAGAAAATAAACACTGTATGTCTAGTTCATTGCTTTTATTGTTTGAAAATATTGCTCAGTTGTCTTCAAACTCATTAATCTTCTGTGCTCTTCAATGGAACAGTGTCTCATATAACACCTGAACAAGAGTAAATTATTTTACATCAGAAGATGAAGAGAAATAGTTATGCCCTATTGAACTTTTAATATAAACCAACTGCTCCTTGAAATGCTTAATGATTCCAGGAAAGACCTATAGGGAGCCACCAGACCAGCTATCTCTTAGAAGAATAAATTTTAAAAAGACAGGTAATTAAATTCAGTCCTTGGTTTCACTGCACAGTGTGCGTGCTCACTATGGGTTAGCAGATCAGAAGCAGGAACACAAGATGCTAAGCTGGAGATAGCCTTGGTCTAATATATCTAAAATTATGTTCTTCACTGCAAATATCTCAGCAGTTGAAAATCTTGAACTTTAACAAAAATCTAATGCAAAAGTTGATCTACTAAACAACTAAACTTTATGATAGTTTTGAGTTAAAATGTTAGGAAATTTGCATGACTCTGATGGTATGTGTGTTAAATTTCTTATATAAAAGACTGTTAGAAATATTGTAGTGGAAATTTTTTGATGATTGACTCTTTTTTTTCATTTTCCCCCAAATATCAAATTATTTCCAGTGCCTAGGTACATCTCAGGTATATGTTCTACAAAACTAGTTGAACATGAAAACTTCCCTTTTCTCTTTTTAATGCTTTATTTATATTCTATGTTCTGCACAAATATTCATATGTCATCCTTGTTTCATCCATTTCAAAAATCAGTAGGGTGAATGTGATAGTAATTTGGACTTTAATTTTTGGTTGAATGAATCAGACAAGTTTGGAAATACTACATATGACTATGTAATGGTACTACATATGGTCCTACATATGATATGTAGTATCAGTCAGCAGCTCTCTTTCCTTTATCTTTACAGTTGTGCCATGTAAATTTCTACACACAAACATAGTTGTTCTCACCAAAATCTGTAATGTGGCATCAGTGTAGACAGAGTTATAAATAATTGAATAGTTGGATCTTACTGAATAGTTTTTTGTGTTTTTTTTTGACATATGAGACACAAAGTACCTAACCAATATCAACTTTTTTTCTCAGTTCTTTGGAATCTAAAGTTGGATTTGCAGCTAGCTATATTCCTTATTTCCCAGCTTTATTTGAAGATTGTTATGACCAATATGATATAAGGAGAATTACTGAATCAGCTTTCCAAAAAAAAGCTGTTAGAAGAAAGATAATTACTTTTTTATGACTCTTTTGAAATCTCTCTTTTCTGTTTTTTTTTTTTTTTAAACACAGAGATTATGACTGAGGCTGTGAAGAAAACAGATAAACTTGATATGAGCTTGACAATATAAACAATAGAGTAAAAATGATGGATATGAGCAAAAGGAATTGAGACATTGCTGTTTTAAAGTTTGCATCATAGTTAAAGAATGTTATTTTGGAATTATTTTAGAGGAAAAATATTTTTATTTTAATCACTTTCTTAGGTGATTATGCATACAGCATTACTTAAGTTTGAAAAAAATATGAATCAGTTCACTAATACAAATTGTTTTATCAGTATATAACAATTGTACATTTTATGGTGTACAGTGTGATTATTTCATACATATACATTTTATAATGATAAAATGGTGTAATTATCCTATCTGAGGTATTTCTTTGTGATAAGCAGTCAGCACATACTGGCGATGTATAGTTAATCAGCAAAAATGGGTGCTGCTGATACAATTAGAGATGAGGATTATTTTTAGGTATTTCTGAATATTGAAGTTCCATATTTGTCAGCAATTCACCAAAGATTTTAAAACCATTTTTAGCATTGCAGTACAGATCAGGACCCAAAAATTTCTGGACATTTATATTTAACATTTCAACTTTTAAAAAGAAACCTGAAAATGGTTTTAATTTGCCCTAATGTAAATCTCAAAGAGGAAAATGGCTTACCTATTATTAAAATATTTTTAAGAAAGGTGCAGTTTAATCCAATTACTCCCCCTCCCTTTAATGTGATTAAAATTGATTAAGATATGTTAAAGGCATATGCCAACTTTCCAAAAGAAATCCAACTATCATGTAATATTAACATATACTATAATATATTCAGAAATCTGCAGTTCAGACATAAAACTGAAGTATCCCTCATATCCAGGTTTTTTCTGTATTATTTTTCTATGATGTGACTTAAAAATGAATAGAATTTTAATGATGAAACAAATTTGATGACACTTGGTAAATAATTTTCTTAGAGAATAAAATGAATTGTGTGAGGAGAAAAGATGAGCTGGAGGAAGACGAGCAGGAGTAGAGGGACAATGGTGATGATATTGATGAGCATGATGATTCCCAGAAGATCAGAAATGGGAATATTCAAATTTCTCTATGAAATTCAAAGTTATAAAATCACAAATTTATAAAGGAAGATACTCAAGACTTTACTACTTTCATTGTTTTTATTTAAAAATATGACTTTAATGAGATCAAATATCACTGCATAATTTTTAAGTGTTAAAAATGAAAATTGGAAATAAATAAGGTGAATCATAGCATAGTCATGTGCTGGACTGATGTGCGATGTGATGGACTGATCGCTCCAATTTTCCACAGGATTATCTACATACCTTTTACAATACAGCTTTACTGATGGCTTTTTTTTTTTTTTTTTTTGTGGGTACCAGGGGTCGAACTCAGGACCTCGCGCTTGCCAGGCAGGTGCTCATGCCACTGAGCTATCTCACCAGCCTGTGATGACTTTTTTGAAGAACAGAATTTCCTTCTTCACCCCTGAAATCCTTAATGGCCAGATGATTTAACAATAATTTTAATTTTATTAGCAGGATGATATTTCTGAACTCAGGCTTCAAAAGACTTCACAAGCTTACAAACTCTACCCTGGACCTCCTGATTTTAACCAAGAAAGCAAGACAGTTCTATCACACCAGAAGATAAATGCCAAATTGAAGAGAGACAGGGTATCCCTCCCAAGAACCATGTAGTTCCCATGTGTAAAGCCAGTTAGCTGATTAGCAGCCACTTGGGTGAGAGCACCTGAGCCATAAAGACCTGCTGGCCCCTAGCCTATTTTGGAATACACCAACAGTAGTGAATTGTGGTTTAAATTACTGTTTTGGAGCTTTCTTGCATAGCAATATGGCAACAACTGCTGCAACAGTCCAAAATGATTATATCATTTTCATTACTAAGCAAATGTTTGAATTGTGTTGCAATTATTAGATCTGTTAAGGTATAATTGTATTTAATGTGAAAGCAGAGAGAAAATGGCTTTAACAAATACTCTTGGTTGAAACATAAACGAGCAAATATTACCTGTGAAATAAGGACAATTAATGAAATTTTGTGTGCATTAATTTTTTTATCTATAAACTGGCTCTTATAATGTCTACCTTTCATAATGTTTTAAGTAGAATAGTTTTATTTACAATACAACTGTTAAAAACAAAATTTAAAAAAAATAGTATGAATATTTTTCAGTTCTTTAATCATAGATCCACATGGAGATTTTAAGAGCTAACATATGTTATGCATCTGGGATTCATCCTAAATGTGTTACAAAAATATTATTTAAATGTTATCAGCACCAGTAATTAATAAGTGTAAGCAAAAGCTCTGATGCTTAGAAGATGGGAAATATTTTATAACCCTTTAAAAAAGAGTTTGAATACTAGATCACAATTTTGCCATTTAATTTTAATACACAAAGCTATGTTGACAGGCCACAGAGATGAAATGCATTAAATATAAATAAAATTAGTTCAAATTTTCAAAAGACAACCTAGAACACCTACTAACTTTGAAAATACATGTTAAACACCATTGTTACAAATAATATTAAAAGCAAAATGTCACTGACTAAAAATTGTGTTAAAGATTCCTACATAAAAATAATATCATGGCTTTTATTAAATATATTTTCAACATAATTATACCTCTGGCAGATACTAAAGTGAGGTAATATATTGAATTATATGCAATAATTATACAACATAGTGAAGGGTAGTATTCCACAAATCCAAGACTACTAAAATATTCTATAATCAAGCTAGGCATTGTGGCATAGCCTGTAATCCCAGCATTCTAGGAGGCTGGAGGGTAGCAAACTCAAGACCAACCTGCGCAACTTAGTGACTTAGAAAGACCCTGTTGCAGCTCAGTGCAAAGATCTTGGGGTCAATTTCCAATACTAAAAAAAATAAATAAATATAGTCACATAATGAAGACTAATGAAGACAAATTACATGGTCACATCAATGGAAGAAGAAAATCATGAAGGATTTCCAAACAGTCTACATGTAATAGTGTTTTCAACAAAGTCATAGAATACAACATAAATATTCAAATATCAATTGTGTTTCCCTGTAGTAGCAATGAATAAATAGAAACACAGATTTAAAACATATTATAATTTAAAATTAGCTAGGCATGGTTGCACATACCTATAATCTCAGTACTCAGGAGGCTGAGGCAGGAGAATTGCTACAAGTTCGAGGCCAGCCTCAGCTACATAGTGAGTGAACTATGTGTGTGGGACCCTGTCTTCAAACACTAAAATTGTTCCAATGAAAATGGGACGCTAAAAAATAAATTTAACAAAACATGTCATATTGGATAAGGTTCTAAAGAGGAATAGAATCAATATAAATTATATATATATATATATGCAAATAGATGTAACATTATTCAAAGAAATTTATTAGACAGACTCACAATATCAGAGATGGGAGGATCCACAACTGACTCTATGCTGGAGAGCTGGAAGATTTGGTAGTTGCTCAGTCCAATTAGCTGACACCACAGAGAAAGAAGGATCAATAATGCAGTGCCAGCCTGACCCTGAGGGCCTGGAAACTCCCTCGAGATTCGCTGATATGAGGCTGCATTGCAAGGGCGAAGAAACTGGAGTCTGATGTCCACGGGCAATGGCTAAAACAAAAGACGCACCTGTTCAAGTGGAATGAAGTTCCTCAAATATACATCGGCTTCCTCCTTCTTTCCTGTTTGTTCCATACAGGCTACAACCCTATTAGGTGGTACAAGCCACAATCATGTAGATCTCCCCCTGCTTCAGTTTGCTGGGCTGCATGTCAGTAATCTGGAAACACCCCACCCCAGAGCCAGAAGTGTGCTTTACTAACCTGGGCATTCCGTAACGCAGTCAAATTGGCCTGTCATGATTAACAGTCACATGTGCATTAAAATACAAGAATAATGACATGAAAAAATGAGAGGTAGACTGTGTTCATATTTTGGGAGATTTGACATAGTTGAGATGTCGGTGCTCTTCAAACTCATCTTTAGGTTCGGTGGAGTTCCTATTGAAATGCCAACAAGAGTATTCTGATGTACCAACAAACATTTTCTACAATTACATGGAAATGAAAGAGTACTAGAATACCTACAGCAATTGCAAAAGAATATAATGGGAGGAAGCACTACCTATTTTAAAACTTATTTTTAGCTATCAAAACAGTATGGTTTGGCAAATAGTTCAATAGAAAGGTATAAAAGCCAACAATACACACCTGCATTATGCACATTTTTGCCAATTTTCAAATACAATTAAATTAAGTATTGATAACTTTTTAACAATGTTAAATGACATTAATCAAATGAAATGTAAAAATATTTGTAAATTATACTTCATTGGCATAATTTATAAAAAGCATATTTCATGAAAAACCCTATTAGAGACAGGATACGCAGGCTACAAACTGGAAGTAACAGTTGCTATTCGCATGTGTAGCCTAGAACAAGCATCTCAAACCATAAGAAGCCTTAAAGCTTAAAAGCTAAAAATATAATTAGAAAATGGACAAAAAAATAAAAATGAATATTTCATCAAGAAGGATGTGCTGATATCAAGTAAGCATATTAAAGTATACTCAAGATTATTAGGCAGTAATAGGGAAATTAAAAATAAAATCATAATGAGAAAGGACTATACCAATTAGAATTATTAATAAAATAATGAGAGGGCCGGTGAGATGGCTCAGCGGCGTAAGCGCCTGCCTTGCAAGCGCGAGGGCCCAAGTTCAACTCCCGGATCCCACATACGAAAAAGGGACCGGTGATATCGCTCAGTGGCACAGGTGCCTGTTGGCGCGCGAGATCCCCAGGTCGACCCCCCGGTACTCACAAAAAAAAATAAAATAAAATAAAATAATGAGAATACCAAATGGTAAGCAGCATAAGGGAATGCTGAATTTCTCACACACTGCCAGGAAGCATATACAATGCTATGACACTCTGAAAAAGCTAAACTATGCTTACTTTTTAACTAAGTCACATTCCTAGGCACTTTTCTCAGTGAAACCATAACTTCACACAGATAAAACCTAGAAGCAGATATTCCTGGAAATATTAATTTTAATAGCCAAAAACTGTACACAACCTCATTACCTTTCTATTGGTAGCAGTTAATCAAACAGATGCTTTCGTACCTTGAAATATTCTTATCAATAGAAAGAAATGAGCTATTAATTCCTGCTACAATATCTATGGATATTGAGGGAATTGTGCTGAGTAGAAATTCTAGTCTAGGCTAACGTGCCACCCCATGTTTGGCTGTCATATATTGTCTAGGGTGTACTTTTATGTTTCCTATTTCTTTTATTTTTTATTTTTATTTTCCCAAACTCACACTGCAGAGCCAATTACTCCCTTACCCTTCATTTTTAATTTTTTTTTTAATTTTTCCTACCTCAGATAAATATGATACTTTGCCACTGTTAAAAAAAAAGAAATTCCAATCTCAAGAGGCTACATACAGTAAGATTGCATTTATGTAAGATTATTGAACTGACAGAAATAGAAAAAAATTAGCTGGCAGATCATACATTAGATAGCATTTATAGATAGTTTTATGAAAGTGGAGGGGGTAATGAAATATTTCTATATCTTGGATTTGATGGTGGTAAACAACATCTATATGTGACACCACTTTATAGAATTACACACACATAAGACACAAATGAATACATATAAAAATTAGTGAAAGCTAAATAAGATCTGTAATTTAACAGTCTTGTATAATTGTTAATATTCTGGTGTCCTATTTGTTCTGCAATTATGTGAAATGTCACCAGTAGAGGGAATCTGGCCAATGGGTTAGTAAGAATCTGCAGTTTATTTTTTTTTCTATTGCAAATTTTTGCATGTCTATGATTATTTCAATCTTAAAAATGTATAGTGCCTGTGGAGTTTTTATATTTTCTATCTTCAGTAATTCAATTTGTTACTTAGACTAGTTTATAACACGTTAAGGGAGAATCTTCTCCCTATTCAGACTGTATTACTTGCTTGCCCCAAAAGTACAGGAATAAATATTTATAATTAACAAAAGATACTAAATTATCAGCTGACTTTGCCTTTCCTGTAGTGTTGAACATTATGTATTCTCCTCCTTCCATCTCCACAACTGGTTAATAATTAATTCTACAAAAAAGTATCATGTGATTAGGAATGTCTTCTTAGATTTACATCAGTCTACATTCCTGCGTACAGACCTACAGTATGAAACCTTTCATTTCCTTGTAGTGTATGTTCTTACAAGTACCAGGAGTTACAATATGTGGGTAAGAGCTGCTGTCAGTATTTCCATATACACATGTTAAGTCAGTTTATTTTTCTCAACTTTCAATTCAAATCATAATCTACTGATTCTATTTATTTAAACTTCTATATAATTCTATGTCCTGGAAAGTTCCAATTTAAATTTATAGAACAATAACTACAAAATTCAGTCAAAAGCTTTGAATTCCTTATTTTTATTTACTCAAAACTCTTCCCTTGAATCAGAGGACATGGATACTTTATCGTTTCTGCAAATGTTTATGTAGCAAATTGTCCTTTTGGCACATAGAATATAGTAGCTTCTACAGACAGACAAACAGAGATAGACAGACAGAAAGACAGAAAAATTAAGGAAATGTACAATGAATCTAAAACTTTTTGGAGTTGTCTTATCTTAAATTGACTATTTCATGATCTGCTTTAAGAATTAAGCTTTATTTTTTAAATGGGATCTGAAATATTTTAACATATCCAGGATTTAAGGCTTCGTTATTTTTTCTTTATAAAATTGACATTTATTTTGAGAGTCAAATCATAAAACACTGAAAGCACAAAATTACCTTTATGACTATTTTACATATCATTCTTACACTAGATATTTTGACTTCTGAAGTTTCTTAAAATATTCATATAAATATTCTATGAAATTGTCCTATAACTCAGATTTGAGAACACTTATTTCATTTTGTGGGTGGCAATATATAACATCTGAAAAGTTATATTTTGAATATCATACCTAGTGGCTGTATTTTCTATTGTAATGTACACATTTCCTAAGTTTCTGTGCATTTTCAATGATTACCTCATAATAGTGTTTCTTCATCCCAGCTTTCAATTCAAAACAACTCACTGATTCTCTTTACTGTGAATTTTATGCAATTCTATCCCCTTAGAATTTGAAATTTAAATTTGTAGACTATAAGTGGAAAATCAGAAGCTCTGTGAGTTTCTTATTTTTCATTCTAATTGCTTCGATTGAATACGAGGAAGTGAAAACTTTGTTTTCTGCATATGCTTAGATAGCAAGATGTTCTTTTTATTACCTGTTAAAATTTCACATTCCAGTAGTTTAATATAAAAACTAATTTGTTTCTAATTATGCAAATGCCTTTGTACATCCTGTAGTTTGGATGAACAGGTACAGACAATTCTAACACATGCAGATTTTTTTAATTGAACAGATGCTACAATTACAAAACTTGCTATTAGTAAAATATTTAGGAAAAACAGACACTGTGAAAATTTAATCTACAAAAAGAGTGTGAAAAGCTTAAAAGCCTATCCTTAACAAAATATCAAAAATGAAACTTCTAATTTGGTGTATTCCAAGATTTTATACATATATATTCCTGCGCACAGATCTGTAGTATGCAAATGTCTTTATGTAAACATAATTTTAGATAAAGGAATGGAAATGATAAAATATATGACAACTGTAAGTATTTAGGAATGGCGCAAGTTGTTCAGTGGAGTACTATTTTTAAAAACGGCAAGAAGAGAAGCATCAGGAAGGGGGTGGAATAAGGCAGGAACCAGCATTCATCCCCTCCCCACCCCAAGTACTAATTTAACGGTCATCTATGAACCTGCATGACTTTCTCAAAAGCAATAGGGAGATAGATATTTTGCAAAAGGAAAGAGGACCAAGAGGTGGAAAAGAGCTCAGAAATCAATCCATCCATGTACAGTCAACTGATTTTAACAAGAGTGCCAAAACACCTAGTGTAAAATGGAAAGTCTCTTCACCAAATAGTTTTTGAAAAACTGAATATACACATGCAGAAGAATTAAATTATACCCTTATTTTGCAACATACATAAAAACCAACTCAAAATAGATTAAATTCAATGTAAGATTAAAAACTGTACAACTCCTCGAAGAAAACATAGGAGAAAATCTTCATGACATATGATTTCCTATACATGACACCAAGAGTACAGGTCAGAAAACAGAAAATTTCTATTTTCTAGAAAGTTTCTATGTAGGAAAGAAAAAAATCACAATGAATAGACAATGAAAGATATAAAATGGCATATACCTATGTGTATATGGGTGTGAAAAGTGCTTAATATTTTTAAGATCAGAAAAACGAATAGCAAAACTACAGAATATATCACATCATATCTTGCAGGTTGCTTATTTAAAAAATAAAGTATAATATGATACCAAGTGATGACGAGTTTGTAGAAAACACTAGAACTTTTGCACACTGTTTGTGGAAGTGTAAAATGGTGCAGCCACTATAAAATCAGTATGAAGGTTCTGCAAGAATTTAAAACTAGAACAATCTTGTGACCTGGCAATCTGGGTACACAGTAAAAATAATTCAAATTATGGGACCTTGAGGAAATATGACTCCAGCTTCATTCACAATAGCAAAGTATTGAAACAATGCAAATGGCCCAAATGGCCATTAACTGATGCAACAAGCTGAACCTGGATGACATTATGCTAAATTATATGACAATTACAGAAGAACAAATATTGATGATTCCTTTTATATGTGGTACCTAAAATGGTCAAGCTTATAAAAATAGAAAATACAATGGTGATTTCTAGGTATATATCTATTATTGTAATAGATACTGAGTTATAATGTACAAGATCATGAATTATAGAGATCTGCTGTTAAACACAATGTCCATAACTAATAGTATTGTACATTTAAAAATTTTGGGGCCGGTGAGACGGCTCAGCGGCTTAAGCGCCTGCCTTGCAAGCGCGAAGGCCCGAGTTCGACTCCCGGAACCCACATACGAAAAAGGGGCCGGTGATATCGCTCAGCGGCACGGGTGCCTGTTGGCGCGTGAGGTCCTGAGGTCGTCCCCCCGGTACCCACAAAAAAAAAAAAAAAAAAAAAAAAAATTTTGTAGAGGGGGTAGATTTTGTGTTGTCTTCTTACAACAAAACAACAATTTTAAAAATCTAAAGGAGCAAAGAGGAATTTTTCACTTCTAGATGTATTAGATACTTTTATTACTTTGATTGTGATGATGCTATCAATATATATATATTTGTCCAAATCTATCACATTGTGTACATATACAATTATTTTATATTGGCTATAACTTAATAAATCTGAAAAGGAAAGTAATGATATTTATCTATGCTTTAGTTGCAGAAATGGCTCTTTAATTTTTTTAAAAGAATGCCAATTTCCAGTAATAATGCCATTTTCATATTGTGAATATTTTGCCGACTATAAACATTTTAAAGTTTAATGAAGACCTATATTCTAACTAAATGAAGAACTGATCTGTTCTCTTAGTTTTCAATACTTGGTAGAGATATATGTCCAGGAAATAAATTTGGTATCTGCTTTTTCTCATATTTTTGGAACCATTTTATTAAAACAAATTTAACTGCCACTTAGAACACATTTCCTGTCCATTTTCTACTCTCTACCTTATTTTATTCCTCCAATCCTATCATGTGCCATCTAACTCTTTTTCAGATGACCTCTCTTCTTATTTCACATAGAAAATAAGATTCACTTGATTCAACTTTTTTTAAAAAAAAGTAAAGATAAGCAAATATAAATGGAAAAATTATAACCCTGCAGCCCAAGTCCACTTTTCTCATCTATTTCCTTACTCTTAACTTTATTTTCTGTTTTATCAGAGAATTGTAACCTCATACTCTCATTGTTATCCACTTCCTCTCTCCTGGATTTTCCTGTAAGTAATTAAAAATAATTAATTTGGTCAAGTGTTAGAAAACACTGCCCTTCCCAAGACACCCTCTACCATCCCCCCTTCCCCACTCCTCAACGTGCACATACGCTACCTGATTAGTAGTCAGCCCTTTTACTTCATTTTGTTGCTACTTCACAGTGTGTTGTAGTTTACAACGCAGGCCATATGTAATATTCTTTTTTTGTTTTAGGAGAGAACACACACAAGCACTTTTCCTCTTACATTTTTGGCCGCTCTTCAGAGACATTGTTTTAAACTCCATTTTCCTTTCTTAAAATTCCATTTGTGATCCTTAAATTTTTCCGCTGGATCCTCATCTCTCCTATTACCATAAATATTCCCTGGACTGTTTCATGGATTTCCATGGCTTCCACTTTCATCTGTTTTCTGATCACTCCCAATTTTATTTCTGCATTACAGGTTATTTTCAACTTCAGAATGGAATGTAAAACACATTATATTCCTTGGATATAAGACAGAAAACTCATACGGAACATATTCTCACTGCAATCTACAGTTTCCCTCATTTTTCCATTTCCCTCTTCAGTCCCCATTCTCCTTTACTTCCTGTCTCATTGCAGGGCACCTTTTAAAACTGATGTCCTAAATCAGAGAGATGCTTGTTATGCTTGATATTGTAAAAGGCCATCCTCACTTACAATATTCTATAGTTTTATATATATATATATATACAGACATATGTTTAAATCTGTAATTTTAATTATTATTTTCATTTATCTCATTTTGACTGAAATCAAACTTTTATTAGCATTATGGAATGAATATTCTTCACCCATATTAGAAGAGTTAGTTGTTAATCATCTTAGCTTTCTTTTGTAAATTTTATGCCAAGTACCAAATGTTTCCAATAATTTTCCTAAAAAAACACAAATGGTCATCATGGTATTCATATATATTGTACATTATAAATATGTTGCCCGTGAGATAGCTCAGTGGCATAAGCACCTGTCTGGCAAGCACGAGGTCCTGAGTTCGACTCCCAGTACCCACGTACTAAAAAAGGGCCGGTGATACCGCTCAGCAGCACGGGCGCCTGCTGGTGCATGAGGTCCTGAGTTCGACCCCCGGTACCCACACAAAAAAAGAAAAAGGGCCAGTGAGATGGCTCAGCAGCGTACGCACCTGCCTGGCAAGCGCGAGGGCCCGAGTTGACTCCTGGAACCCACAAAAAAAAAAAAATCTTAGAAAATATTTTAATTTGTATTGATACACATGATGCCATATGTAAATACAAACTAAAATAATAAATTAATTACCCATAGTTATCAATAAGATTGGAAGCATTAGCAATCTTTGTCCCAATCTTATCATTTTCTTATCATAAAGTAATAATAGATCTACTAAACTCAGTATTTCTAATTTCTGCATTTCATAACTCCTTGCAGTGTTTATTATTAAGCAGTGTATATGCGTTGTCATACAGTATGAAGATTTATGTGACTTTCATTTCCCATTACCATTGTTTGTAAACTGAACCACATTGCTTTTTGAAGACCTAATACATCTCATTTTATACTCCTTCCACATTTTTTCACATTTGTATGTAAGAATGAAACATGACTCTTTTCCATGTTTATGTATAAGTGGTTTTTAGTTTAAGCTATTAAGTGCAGTAAAAATATTATTAGGCTTTGCATTACTTATAGTTATAAGAGTTCATGTAAGGTATAGACCTACAGGTGGAATTGTCTGGTCATACAGTAAGTATATCTTCAACTTAATTAGACATTATTAAATTGTATCCATTACTAATTTGCCAATTTCCCCAAATACAGTCTATATGCTGGTCAAGATATGTTATCGCCATACTTAATTATTACCAATTAATTAAGAGATTCGCTGCTCAAAGTTAATATTTTCCTATGAGATGGTATTCTATTGTGGTTATAATTTTTATTGTTTGACTAATAGTAATTTGTAGTTTGTTTACAATAAGTGATTAATTAGAAGTATGCTAAGAAACAGGATGACTGCCAGTTTTATATTCTCTTCTGTAAAATGTCTACTTTTCTGCCTAGTTTCCTATTTAATTACTTTCCTTTTTAATTCCTTATGTTCTTGCTGCTTTATCATGGTGGTTATTTTTGTTTATTTGTTCATTTGCTTTCTATTGCTTATTGAAGAAGTAGTACATTTTATACATTTATGAAATAGAATGTTGAAAGTTTTTGGTAATTTTACTTGTGCAGGATAGAAAGAGAAATCTTGCAATACCTTTCCAGTAATCTAGCTGTACATGGATATTGTTTTCTTTTTTGTGTGTCTGTGCATTCAAATATATTCCTATATACTTGCTTTCTTAATAAAGTCATATTTTGTTTAGCTAGCTTCATATTACTTTTTTCATTTAACAATATCAACTTCATTGTACACCTGACATCACTTCGTCTTTATAATGCCCTTCTTTTTTGTTGCAAGAACACATAATATGAGGTACCATTTTAACAAATTTTTAAATACACGATATATTATTGTTAACTATAGGCACAATGTTGTGTGGTACATCTCTATAATTTATCCTGTATAACTGAAGCTTTATACCCATTCATGGATCTGAGTATCTGCTACATTTTTATCTACTATCTTCATTGTTTATTTACCTTCTCGTAGTTTTTGACTTATATTTCAACTTTTTAATGGTGTTTTTAAGAAAAACACATTTAATACAATCAATATTGAAAATACTTTATTTTCTTAAATGCAGCTTGGGGGTACACACCTGCAATCCCAGATACTGGGGATGCTGAGGCTGGAGGATCACAGGGTCTGAGTCATCCTGGGCAGTTTAGCTAATCCTTACCTAAAAATTAAAAAAAAAATTAAAAATGGCTTAAAATATAGCTCAGTAGGAGAGCATTTGGCAAGCATGGGTGAGGCCCTGGATTCAATTCACAGCACAAAACAAAACAAACTTAATGGCTTGGTAAAATTAATTTTCCTAAATCTTGACTTTTATTAGCAATTAACTTCTGTATAATCCCTGAAGTGGTGCTGAACTGCCTTGTTAAACTTTTCTTTTTAATTGAACAATTTGTAAATTTGTATGGAGCTTACAAGTAACTAATATCTTCATCTATAATAACACCAGATTTTCTCTTATCTTCCAATAATTAGAGTATTTATCTTTGTGCTGGCTCACTGCATTAAACAATGTTGAATAGAGGAAGTGTGGGTGGGCATGCCTGCATTCTGTGTGTTATTAATGGAAATGTTTTGAGTATTTCTTCATTAAAAGAGTTGTTCTCAAGTTTTGGTAGCTATAAATTTTAAGACAAAGGAAATCCTGCTCTATTCTCACTTTATAAAGAATATTAATCATTAGTGAATATTGAAGATTTTTGGGGGTTGACCTCAGGACCTCACGCGCCAGCAGGCACCCGTGCTGCTGAGCGATATCACTGGCCCTGTTTTCGTATGTGGGTTTCAGGAGTCGAACTCGGGCCCTCGCGCTTGCCAGGCAGGCACTTAGGCCACTGAGCCATGTCACCGGGCCCTGAAGATTTTTAAATAAATGTGCATATATTGGATTAAACAGAGTTGTTACTGTTATAACCCCTTCAAAATTTTCCTGCTTTTTCTTGAACACAGTAATTGTTAAAATTATACTCACCATAATAAAAAATGTATTATATTCCTTGAGAATGCTATTCGCACTATCTGCTTGACCATAATTCTTGCATTAACACAAAGGGTCAACTGTCAACAAAATGAGAATCACAGGTCTGACCAATCAATTTTATGACTAATTCAAAGAATGAAAATACTATATAAGCCTAAAGATAGCATTTTTTTACTGAGAAGCAGAATCATCCAGAATCTCACAAATGCAGGATCACATCTTTTCTCTTTTCACTGGATTGTATTTTGGTTTAGGAATAAGAGACACCACAACAGGTACAGAAGAATAAGAGCAGAAACTGTAATATTAAATACATGGTATATTTTATGGATTATTGTTTCAAATATTTTCTAGGACTGTAGTGTTACTATGTAAGAGTAGATTTTGATTATTTATGTATTACTTTATTTATTCAGTGCAGGGGATGATATTTTTTCAGGGCCTCAAATTTTCTATCACTGAGTTACACACCAACTCCAAACATAGATTTTTTTTAAATTAGTATTATTTAAATGCATTTGACTGTATTTTAAGATAAGTAGAATTAGAGAAGTTTTCTTGTTTAAATAAAATGCTTTTTTTTTTTTCACCTGATTGGCTTCCTTTTCTAAGACCAGAATCTCTCTTTTAACCCTACAAAAACTACTATTAAAATTGGGCTCAGGGCTGGATTTAGTTCAGTAGAACAGCACTGGCCTGGCATATGTGAAACCTTGAGTTTGATCTCCAGCACTGCCACAAAAATAAATGAAAATTTGATTCAAACTGAATATTGTCATTTAAGCTACAGAAAGGAAATCATCTGTTTTTTTTTTTTTTTGACACTTTAGTAAGAGTTAATCGGGTGTTACAAAATATTTAAAAATGGAATGCCTTTGGTAAACTATTTTCTTTACATAAAAGTGCTATTCTGTATTGTAGATCTTTGATATTTGAAGAAATATTTATTTTCAAGTTTACCAAGAGTACTGCAATGTGTGTTTTTCTCTGTTTTGGTAGCTGTGATATAAAAGGAGAGAGTTTTATATCATTTAATAACAAATAAATCAAAAGAGTTTATTGTGTTTCATATATAAAGCACATTACAACATCATAAATGAAAATACAACTTTATATTTAAGGATAAATCTACTATCTCCTTGCCCATTTTCTAGACAATTTGTAGGTGACAAACATAATTTTCAGCCTGTGAGCTGTATTCAATTTTTCTCATTTTACCTCTCTATCTTGCCTCAAGTCTATATTCTAAGAGAATGAAAAAGTATCATTTTCAACTCTTTATACTAAAAGGGAATCATTCTGTTCCAAATAAGTAAATGTATCTGTTTTATAAACTGCGGAAGTAAATATTTATTTTAATTTTATGGACAGATAGTTTAGAAACTATTTATCATAGAAACAAGAACTTGGCTTCACAATTTTGTTCACTAATGGAAATGTGTTATATCCAAACAAACTTATCACAATGCATTTTTGTACAATTTTTATTCCTTATAAATAACTATATCTATTAATACAGTATTCAAAATAGTGCTATAGGGGCCGGTGAGATAGCTCAGCAGCATAAGCGCCTGCCTGGCAAGCGCGAAGTCCTGAGGTCAACCCCTGGTACCCACAAAAAAAAAAAAAAAAAAAATAGTGCTATATATAAAAAATTAAAAAATAGTGTATTAAACTATTCCGTTTAATGATCAAAATTCTTTATTGGCTCTTTAATGCTTCAGATATGTACTTGACATGTATGTTACTTCTCACCCAGTAATTGAGTCATTCTTATATGAAATATCCTCCAGAACATTTTTGCGCACTGAATAAATGGATATTACAAATTGAGACCATGTTTCTGGCACCAACCAAAACATTTCTTACACATGTTTCTAGTTATGTTTTTAATCCATAGAAATATTAAAACCAAAATATAACATGCATATGTTCCGATGTATCAGATATAATCATTTTTCGCTACAAGTACTACACTCACATACACACATATATATACATACATATGTATACACATGTATGTATATATATGATGGTGTTGAGGATGGGGCCCAGTTACTTATGAATACTAGACAAGCACTAAACTTCTGAGCTAAACCCCAACCAAATATATGATTTTCTAATCCTTAAGTTATTTATGAGTTAAAAATAGGAAATTTACTTATGTAACTATATTATACAATATTTGATGAATTCTTGATATCAGTATCAAGACAAAGATGCCCTTTAACACCATTACCATTCATTGATGCACTGAATTGTAAATGGAAGAAAATAAGATAAATAAAGTAATTTGCTAGAAATAAAAATACACAGTCATCATTACTTACAAAGTATATAGGATATGATTACCCATCAGTAAATACCAACAGTCAATAAAACAAAGATTTTGTAAAATGAAAACCAATCCATCAAACAAATATACAAAAAAATGTGCAACATCACTAGTCATTCGAGAGATGCAAATTAAAACAACACTGAGATACCATCTCACCCCAGAAAGAATGGCTACTATTAAGAAATCAACTAATAACAAATGCTGGAGGGGCTGTGGGGAAAAAGGAACCCTTCTTCACTGTTGGTGGGAGTGTCGACTGGTACAGCCACTGTGGAAGTCAGTGTGGAGATTCCTCAGAAAACTAGGGTTGGAGGTCCCATTTGACCCAGCTATTCCCCTTCTGGGCATCTTCCCAGAAGAATTAAAAACATCGTACCACAGCGATATATGTGCACCCATGTTTATAGCAGCACAATTTGTAATAGCCAGATCTTGGAAACAACCCAAATGCCCATCAACTGAGGAATGGATAAGAAAGATGTGGTTTTTTTTATAGAATGGAGTACTATTCAGCCATAAAGAAGGATAAACTGGAGACTTTTATAGGTAAATGGATGCAACTCGAGAAAATACTCATAAGTGAAATAAACCAGAAGCACATGTGTAAGCATCGTATTATCTCTCTAGTATGAGAAACTGAAAGAGTAAATAAGATCCAAAATGTACAATAGATATGGTGAATCAAAAAGAAACTGGTCAAAAGGAAAGAGAGACTGGAATAGGGAAAAGAAAGAAGGGAAAGGGAAAAAAATTGTATATATATATATAAGATGGTTAAGATAGATACACTACCATTTTTACTTAGTTCATTGAAGAGTAAGATTTGTGCCAATAATGTTTGGACAATTGAATGCTAATGTCTGGTGTCCTGAATAACTAACTTAAAGATAGTAATACGTAATGTATTAACCATTGTTACCCTCCTATTATGTTGTTTTGAAAATTTGTTCTTCTTTTGATTTGTTTTGTTTTTTTCTTCTCTTTAAAAAAAAAAAAAAAATCAGTACAGGAGGCCAGTGAGACAGCTCAGCGGCATAAGCACCTGCTTGGCAAGTGCGAGGTCCTGAGTTCGACTCCCGGTACCCACATACGAAAAAAGGGCCGGTGATCTCACTCAGTGGCACGGATGCCTGCTGGCGTGTGAGGTCCTGAGTTTGAACCCCGGTACCCACACACACACAAAAAAAATCAATACAAAAACCCATATAGAAAAAGTCAGTAATGTATGTATAAACAAAATGAAAAAATTTTGTTCACTATATCATAAAGTCTAAATAAATATTAAATCTTATTGTTACATAGGCGTTAATTATTTCTGCATTAACTTATCTGCAGATTGAACTGAACACCAACAAAGTTACATGATTTGGTAGATTAAGTAAATAAGAACAGATAAGAAAGTCATTCTCAGGGAGCTATTTTGTCTATGGTGCAGAGAGTGAACACATTCCTCTCATTCCATTACTGTCATTCTCCTTAATGTTGTGTCTTTCTTAATGAGATGGCTTTCATCTTCCTTTAAGGCTTTTTAAAAGGTTATATTTTAGTTTGGAAAAGTTTTCACCTCTAACTTTTACAGTATGGTATTTTCTTAGTATTATGTTGGAAATTATGATTTTGTTCTAATACTGGATCTAATTATGATTTTTAGTGAGGCACGATTGCCATGTAAGAAAATGCATAGATCTTAAGTGTACACTTCAGTGAGATTTTTAACAACTGCATGTACTTGTGTTGCTCTAGTCCTTATACATATTCTTATTAACCCTCTAATAGCCGACACCCCCATCTTCCTCAGTCACATTACACAGAGTGACCATTCCACCGATGCTTTCCACAAAAGGTTCATTTTACTTGTCTTGGCCACCACAGTATTCTTTTTCTTTGTGACATTTTTCCTTTGACACATTTTTGTTGTTACAAATACTAATAATTTGTACTTATTTATATCTGAAAAATATTATCTATATTCATTTATATGGCTATATCATTATTTGGCTATTCAGTATCTTAACAAATGGATATAAGATTTATTCTAATTATTTCTCTATATTGTTTTTTATTTAGTATAGAACAAGTTTCTGGCTTGTTGTCCTATATGTTGCTGATGAAGAAAGCAAAATTAGTCTGTTGTTTTTCAAGTGATAATTTAGTAGACTTGATATTTTCCCCTTCGATTTACATCTTTGCCTTGTTGCTGTTAACACAACACATGTGATTTTTTCTAGGCTTCTTTGTTGAGGATGGTTATTTTTTAGAAATCTTTCAAAATTTGTTTTGATTTTGGTTTATTTTCTTCCTCCTTCTTTTCAACTCTATCTGCTATTATCTTCCAGAACTACCATAAGTTCCTTATTTACTTATGGGATTATCTATGCTTTTCTAATATGAAAATAAATTCTTAGTAGTTGGAAATTTCAACCAGACTTCAGGTAAGAGAGAAAATATTAAAATACTTATTCTATTTGCTTTTTTAAATCAACAATCTTCCTCTGCTTTCATAGTACTTATCACTTTATTAACTTGCCTGTTCTTTTATCATCCATGAACTTAATGAAATGATATTATCTCTATTTTATTTGGCTTTAAATTCACTGAATTTAATACTATTTTAGTCTGTACTCAGTGTTCAACCCATCCTTGTATAATTAAGTCTGCCCATATTTTTTAAAAAGTTAACTAATAATAGTTATTGGAAAACTATTTCAAAATATTGAAGAGGAGGATATTCCAATCCCATTGTATGAGGCCAGCACTATCATGATAATGGAACAAAACAAGAACATAATGAAGAAAACTAGAAACCATGATCCCTTATGAACACAGACACAAATATCCTAAAGAAAATATTGACAAATCAAATTAAGCAGTAAATTAAAGACATCATTTGCTATGATCAAGTAGGGCTCATCCCAGTGATGCAAAGATGTTTTAAAATATATAAATCAATAAATGTGATATATCACAGCAACAGAAACTGTATGGTCATTTCATGGTTGCAGATGAAATGGATGCAGAAAAGGCATTTCACAAAACTCAACATCACTTTATTGTGAACACTTTAATCAAACCAGGTATAGAAGGACAATGTTTCAACTTCAAAAAGGCCATATATGATAAAACCACAGCTAACCTCAGATTGAATGGTGAAAAGTTGAAACTTCTTCTCTAAGATCTTGGACAACACAAGAGTACCCGCTCCTACCACTTGGATTTAGTAGAGTAGTAGAATTTTCTTTCCAGGGCTGTGAGGAAAGAAAAAGAAATAAAAGTTATACAGATTAAGAAGTATGAAGTTAAATGCATATATTTTTGAAGTAGGAATGATTTTATGTGTAAAGAATCTTAAACTCACAAGCAAAACATACAGATATAATAAATTCATCAATGTTTCAATATTTTAAAAAAGCTATAGTAATGGGAAGGGCATGGTACTGACATGAAAACAGACAAATAGAACAATATAGTCAATGGAAAATAAAAGCCCATAAATAAATACACACATATACATTCAACTGATTTTTATACAAGGTGCCCAAAACATGTACAGTAATACATCAGTTCACGAATGTTTCTTTTTCGTGAATAATTTGGTTCCCTAACAAAAGCATTGCACAAAATTTTGCTTCCATTGGCGAACTCCACATCTGTGATGAACAGGAGGTCAACATCCCCAGAATAGTGGAATGAATTAAGTTTGTGAACTGATGTATTGGGGAAAAGGTGTTTTTTTGAATAAGTAGTATTAGGCAAACTGAATATCCACATGTAGAAGAAAGATATTACACCATTCTCCTTCAGGATATACATAAGATAAGGCAAGAGAAATTAAAAGCTAGAAGATATAAAACTACTAGAAGAAAATACTATATAGGGGAAGTGCTTCTTGTCATTCGTTTGGGAAGTTTCTTTTTTTGTTTTGCTTTTTGTTTTTTTGTATAAGACTTCAAAGCCAAAAGTTAAAAAGACCGGACAAGTGGTACCAAAGAAAACAAAAAATAATTTTGTATAACAAATGAAACAACACAGTGAAAAGATAATATGTAGAATGAATGAGAGGAATGATGATGAGAGGTTTAAGGAATAGTAAAGGAATTAAAAATTCGAGCAACTCAATAGCACAAAAACAGCTCTGGCTAGGCATACTAGCACATACCTTTTAATTTCAGGTGTCTAGGAGGCTGATGTAGGAGGATTGCCAATTGGAGTTCAGCCTAGGCAACTAGTGAGACCCTGACTCAAAAAGTATAATAATAATAATAATAATTAATAATAAAAATAATGGCTTGGGATGTAGCTCAGTGTGCATGCCCTGTGTTCAGTCCCCAGTAGTGAAAAAAAGAAAGAAAGCAGAGAGAGAGAAAGGGAAAGATTCTTAATTCTATGCTTCCTCGTTGCCATAAAGTAAGCAACTTTTTCTACTGTGTCCTTCCACCATAATACAGCCTCACCACAGGCCCTAAAATAATGGATCTAGCTGACTATAGATCTATGAAACAGGAAGCAATATATTTCTTTCCTCCTTTCAGTTGTTTTTCTTAGATATAGTGTCACACTGACTGAAACTAACACAGTATAGAAATGACCAACAGCTATGTGACAAATGTCTCAACATCTTTAATCATCAGGGAAATATAAATCAAAACCTCAATGAGACATTACCCCACAGCTGTTATAATAGCTATTATCAGAAGGACAAAAGATACAAATATTGGGAAGAAAGTGGATAAATGGAAACCTTTTCATGTTGTTTGTAGGAATGTACATTAGTATACATAATAGTAATGAAAATAGCATAACATTTCCTCAAAATTTAAAAATAGTACTATCATATTATTTAACAATTCTATTACTGGTATACATCTAAAGAAAATGAAATCAGTTTGTCAAATACATACTTTCACTTCTATATTTATTATAGCACTATGTCCAGTAGGCAAAATATAGAATCAAACTCAGTATCCATCAACAGATGAATGGATAAAGAAAAAAATATATATATACAAATACATATGGAATATTATTCATAAAATGTAGGCAATTCTATCATTTACTACAAAATGAATGAACATGGAGAACATCACGTTAAGTGTAATTAGCCAGGAAGAGATAGAATTTACTGTTGATCCCCCTCATATGTATAATCTACAAACATTTATCTCATAGAAGTAGAGTAGAATGGTGATTACGAGTCATGGGTGTTGACAGGACAGAATAAATAGGGAACTACTGGTCAAAGATGTATAATTGTAATTAAACAGTAGAAAGGCTTTAAAAACTGATCCAGGATATCCAAATACATAGAGACAGAAAGTAGGGAAGTGGTTGTCTGTAGACAGGAAGTGGAGGAGGGTGGACAGAGGAAGTGATAAATGGGAAATTACTATTAATAGCAAGGGAGTTTTTTTGTTTGTTTGTTTGTTTTTGGTGGGTACTGGGGGCCAAACTCAGGACCTCGCGCTTGCCAGGCAGGCGCTTATGTCTCTGAGCCATCTCACCAGCCTGGGAGTTTTGTTTTTATGTGATGAAAATGTTCTAAAATTGATTGTTGAATGTTACCATAATTCTGTGACTATATTGAGGGTTAGATTATACATTTCAAATTGGTGAATTTAACATTTAATGTGAGTTGCATCTCAATAAAGCTTCTTATTTTATTTTTTAATCAATATTTATGAATCATTAAAGTATTAATAGTTATATATGTATAGTACAATTAAAGCTGCTTTAAAATGCTATTTTCTTATTTCTTCCCAAATAGTTCTAATCTCTTGATATTTTATTTACAGTTTGCTTCAATACATAAATGCTTGGGAGAAACGCTTGTGAAAAGCAACAAAAACAAACAGTAATGACTGTCAGTACAGTAAGACCTTAGATGACTTTGTATTCTTCTCTATATTTCTCAAAAAATTATGAATTTTGAACAAAAATTCTGCTACACTTTCATAATGACAACAACATAGATAAGAAAAATGGTAATAGTTTGATATTTCTTCAGTGTTTACAAATCTTTGTCAGAAAATAATCTACTGCAGAGTTAGAGGCTTTAGAAGAGAAAATGAGAAGATTCAGACAGCAGAGCTTTTAAAAGGTCACAGTTGTCCCTTTTTATTAGTGTGCTATGATACCTAATGATCACATTTTTCTTGGAGAGTTCGTGTATACACATATTGAATCTCTGTCCTTTTTCTCCCTCTTCCTCCACCCTCTCCTCTCACTTCTTCCCCAGACCCCTTCCTATCTCCAGAGAGCCCACCTCCTCATTTCCTAACATCTCTCTTTTATTTTGCTCTTTAAATTACTTATATTTTGGGTCCCTTATATTAGAGAAACCATGTGATAAGTAAATATGTCTTATCTCAATTTATACTATGGTCTCAAAATCCATCCATTTTTCTACAAATGATTTAAATTTATCCTTCTTTATCTTTGAGTACCATTCAAAGCCCATGATTATCGCTCTTTACTAATTTCCCCACTGAAGGATGTTATAAAGAGTGCATCTATTATGATCTTGCAGAAAGACAATTTCTTGCAGAAAGTAAAAGCTTTATTTGTTGACTAAATCAAAATTGTAAATATTAAGGTCCTTTAATTTATTATATTTTCTTAAAGGTTTTAATTATTCAACAACAAAAACATCAAATATTGGACTGGAACATTAGAGAACAAGCATGAAAGAACAGAAAAGCAAAAAGAAAAAGTTATTAAGAGGAATACTTGGGTACTCATGATTATAGAATGACCAAACTAATGTGTAGTAGGAAAACTCCTCTTCTTACATTTGTTAAGGGTTATGTACCCTGTACTTGGATGGCTCTCGTAGCACAGATGAATACACGAGGAAAGCTAAAACAGTACTTCGTTACTGGAAGTGCTTTCATAGATGTACATATAATTTACTTTTTCCAATTTGTAGTATGAATGGAAACAAAAACTTATAATTAACTTTAAATATGGTATAGCATATTCCCAGTTATCAGGTGTGATCACTGTTTCTCTATATTCCCTGCCCATCTCTCCCTCCCTTCTATGTCTTTCCCTCTCCTCTCCCCTCCTCCTCCTCCATTTTTTCTTTGTAATATTGGAGACTGAATGGAAGGCCTTCACATTGAACTACATCTTCAGCACTTTCCAAAGCCTTTTTTTTTTTTTTCCTTCAATTTTGATATGGAGTCTAGCTACGTTGCTCAGGCTGGGCTTGAACTTGCAATCCTCCTGCCTCAGTCTTTCAGAATGCTGGAATTACAATTGTGGGCCACCAGGCCAGGCTCCAAATCTTTCTGAGAAGTTACTCACTCTAAGTGTAGAATTAAAACCTTAGAAAAGTACCTTTTGAGGTATCTGTTGTCCTTTTAATATTGTTCTCTTTTGTCTTAAAATGAAACACAACTCTCCTTAAATATTATTTATTAATCTTTTCCATACTTCAACTCTTTGAAGTTTATCCTAATGAATTTCAGGGAAAAACTCACAAAATGTCTCCTGTAGTAAAACAATCTTACCATTTTCTACCAATATCCATCCTGGAGAGGCTGATTAGCTTTTCTCCATATATATTTTTTTTTCAAATATGAGGTACAACTACTCTTTGGACTTGAGTTTTATAAATCTACATAAAAATACTCTGAGAAATATTGAGTCTCTGTTTCACTAAATATATTTTGTTATATCTGCAAAAACCTGGTAAAGATCATCCTAATACTATACATTTGTATAATAAAAATTATTTGTAAAATTAAAATTAAAATGATGCTTATATAAAAATAAAATTAAAATCTCTATAGTTTATTACATTTATGAGGTTATTAAATGTGAATATTTGTTCATGGATGAGATGTCTCTCATTTACCTTTCAAATATTTAAAATTTTTTCTAATGAAATTCTATTAATTTATTTTACTTTAATGCAAAATTTAATAAATTTATTTGTGCAAATATTTAAATCTTGGAACATTAAGTATTAGCAATTTGTTTTTTTAATTAAGTTTATTGGTACAATTTAGATATACATAATCATCTCATTCATCGTAGGGAATTTGTACCTGTACATGATATATCTTGATTCCCCCTTTTTTTCCATTCCTCTCCCTGACTTCAACCTCTCTTCCCTTCCTTACTTACAAAAGCTTTGTTTCCATTTCACCCTTCTTTTCTCATTTTTTTCTTTTCCCTTCCTTCCTTTCCCCATCCCCTCTCCCTAGTTCTCCTTCCCATTTGAACATTTTCCTCCTACTTCTCAGTATGTATTATACATTTTGGTCTTTATTTGCACTTTCAGTTTCTCACACCAAAGAAACTATGCAATATTTACACATGTGTGTCAGATTTATTTCTAAGCGATGAAGGAGTTTTAGATAAATGTTAGGCTTTCTGAATACATTTTTTTCCTTATACAATTCAAAACTACATCAAAATATAATTTATTTTTGTGTAGTATAATAAAACTAAAAATAATTTTGGCACTTACTTCATATGAGGAGTTGTCATAAAGTCTTGACTTATGTCAATCCTTTTAATGCTCACAAAAATATGAAAGGTAGATAATATTATTATCTGTTATTACAGGCTATTACTGGAGAAAGGGAGGTTAAGTGACTTGCCTAAACTGACTTATGCAATAAAATGTGATCTATAGCAGTCTGGACCCAATGTCCATGCTATAAAACCTTGGCTATTCTACAGGTTTCTGCACTGAAACAGGCAATCAAACCAGCCACGACCATTGACTGGTCTTGTCCCTTTCTTTCTTGTAATTATTTTTAATAGGATGGTAATTTCTTTAATTAAAAAATTAATTTGATATTCAAGTAATAAATGGAAAATTTTCCTAAATTAATAATTCCTGAAAACAGAAAAAACCCTCTAAGTAAACATAGCCTATATGTCATATGCAATATATTTACCAATTTTTTTCTCTAATAGAGTTGCATAGAATTGTAAAAGTAGAAATCTTTCATAATCATATCCCTATTTGACTATAATAGAGAGATTATTACATTTTTAACAATAAATCTCCTGGGAGTGCTAGAAAGCACATTCTACTCTGAGTATCATGTATGAAAGCTAGATACGTAAAGACTAGAAAGAATCTCTATTGAATTATGAAATTCAAGACTAATACTCCAATAAATGGACATGCAAGTATGATTAAAGAAATTATAGATTATAGATAAATCTTTGGCATATTAATAAATTTTATTTAATATTTTTGTCTAGCTTCTGTGTGGTTTCTCACAGGTTATAAAATTTGAATAGTAAAAACATATTAGAATTAAAGATTTAAAACAGGTAAAAATTAAAATTAAGTTTTTTTATTTAATTTTCTCTTTTAAAATCATCAGTCCCACTTCTTATATCCCATTACACTTCTTATTTTCTATTTTCTATCATCTTGTAAGGGAAAAACCTGTATTTATAACTCTTAATCTGACTCAATTATATAAAATGGATATTAAAGTATTTCACATGGTTTGCTTAGTAAATAATATAAACATATTTTCTTCCATATTTCTTTAAAATTTGGAACTCATCCCATTGATATAAGCAATTTTGTGTTTTACAAATGAAATGTTTGAATGGTTTATGTTTTGTTATTTCTTTACTTTCAAATTATTTTTAAATTTAAAGTATGTCTCTAATAAATAACATGTGCGCAAAAGCTCTGTTTTATATTTTTTTCAGTTTGACAACTTTTGCCTGTTTTTACTTTGAAATTTAATGTAATTACAGGTATGGAATTTAGTCCATCATGTTGCTATTGATATGTCCATCTACTTTTTGCTTATTTTATTCCTCTTTTTCTACACTTTAGGTTGATTATGAAAGTTCATTTTCTTCCCATTTCTATATCTTTTCAAACATTTGGTTGTCTCAATTTTTTGGACTCTTTTGTTTTGGTAATTTAGACCATTGAAATTAATGTGTATTGGTAATTCTATACTATCTTCAATTTCATTCCTTGAATACCAATGAGGTTGAACACAACATGTATTTGTTTTTTGGCAATTTATACACCTTTCTTTGTAAGTTACATGTTCAACTTTTGAAACCATGTTTGATTTGGTTGTTTACCTTTTGTTATTTATTAGTGGAATTTGTTTTTATATTCTGAATATAATAATTTTTGCATTGAAAACGTGAATATTTCATATATAGCTTTCACATATATATCTTTCCTTTTAATTTTGTTGAAGTTGTGTTTTGATGGAAAAATTTTAATTTTATTGAAATATAATTTATCGTTTTATTTTTATTATTTATTTATTTATTTGTGTGTGTGTGTGTGGGTACCGGGGGGGTCGACCTCAGGACCTCGCGTGCCAACAGGCACCCGTGCCGCTGAGCGATATCACTGGCCCCTTTTTCGTGTGTGGGATCCGGGAGTTGAACTCAGGCCCTCACGCTTGCAAGGCAGGCGCTTACGCTGCTGAGCCATCTCACTGGCCCTATCATTTTATTTTTATTATTTTTTTACCCATAAAAATGGTTGAAAAGATATTTCCCTGTTTTTGTTTCTAGAAAATTTATGTATTCAACCATTATGTTTTGATCTATGATATTTTAATGTTGATTTTCATATTGTGCAATGAAAGGTTTGATAGGCATTACTTTAAACCTGGCTATTTTTCACACCAATAGTTGAAAAAGTTCTTTCCCTTGGCTTGTTTTGATGCTTATGTGGAAAATCAATCATAAAAGTGTGTATCTACACACTAAAATTCTACACAGTTTGTGTTCCATTGATTTGATCTATTTTGATAATAAGTTTTGACATCAAGTAATACATGCCTTCAAATTTGCTTAAGAATATCAGTCACTCTACATTTTTCCATATAAATCTTAAAACCCCCTAAACATTTGTGCTAAACTTGCCCTCAGAGATTTTTATTGGAATTGCATTAAACTTTTAGATTAATATATAGAATTGACATCTTATGTCATTCCACCATCTAATCAATGAATATTTCCTATTTCAGTTATGCTTTGTAATTTTCAATGAAGATATTTTGCATATTTTCCCTATCTTATTTTTCACAATCATAAATGAATTCCCATTGGCATGCATAAGTAAAAGGGGTCTTAGTATGTAAAAATGTGACCTTGGTAAATTAGTTTATTGGTTCTAGTAGTCTGATCGTGAAGCCTTTGAGATTCACTACAGAAGTAGTCACGCTTTGTGAGCATGTGAAAAGACTCTTTTAGTCCTGTACTTGCAACCTTAAATATTTAGTTTTCCTTCTTTCCTTATGGCAGAGACTTAAACTGCAGATACAATGGTAAATAGAAGTGATAAGTGTGGGCACTCTAATCTAGTTCTTGACCTTAGGGGGAAGTGTTTAATATTTCACCTTTTGTATTTTGTACTGGATGTGTGTCTTTCATGTGTCCTTTATTAGATTTAGGAATATTACATCTGTAACTTGCTGACAGTTTTATCATATGAAGGTATCAAATTTTCAATTGTCTCTTTCCTGTGCATCTACTGAGGTTTATTTCTCATTTGCATATATTGTGATATTGTTTTATTTTCAAATGTTAAACTAATCATATCCTCCCTGGATAAACATTTGGTCATACGCCACTATCCTTTAAATATATTGCAGGTTTTGTTTTGCTAAAATTTGGTAAGAATTATAACATCTATGTTCATGGTGTAAATCCGTAGTCAGTTATGATATGTTATCATTTATATTTGTTGAGAGATTCAACTTGCTAGTATTTTAGTAAAATATTTTGGTTTTTGATGGGAATTGTACTCTTTAATTGCTTTTTTATATTATCATTGTTGAGTTGCAATATCATAGTTACGTGACTTCAAAAAATTGGCAGTGTATTCCCTACTTATACTTCTTAAGTTTGCTTATAAATATGCCTTTCATTCTTTGTATATCTATTAAGAAGTCGTAAGTAAAATCCAGGTTGAGAGCTTTTCTTGGTAGGTTTTGCTATTTATCCAAAAATTGTTAGTCAATATCTGTGCCAATATTGTCTTTAGCTGTTTAATTGCTTACTTTGTGTGTATTGTTTACTTGAAAACTTTATAATGAGAGAGAAGCTACCAATCCTTTTTCAGGTATGAAATATATTTATGACTACCACTACTTTCTGCTTAACAAGTAGGAGACATCCAGTTGCAGCCACAAAAAAAGGGGAGCAAGATTCCACTTTCTCATTCTGATTAAAAAATCTCTTCCTCTTAATTTTAATACTTCCTCTTAATAATACTTGGATTATTTCCTTCTGGATGCATTTTCACTGTATTGTTTTCTAATATTAATGACATATTTTTCATTAATTTCTAACTATATCTATCACATTCCAGAGATTAGAGCTTAAATATAGGTGCTATGTCTAAGTTACAATATGCTTTAGTAATCATATATATATATTTTTTTTTTTTTTTGGTGGGTACGGGGGGTCGACCTCAGGACCTCGTGCGCCAATAGGCACCCATGCCGCTGAGCGATATCACCGACCCCTTTTTCATATGTGGGTTCCGGGAGTCGAACTCGGGCCCTCGCGCTTGCAAGGCAGGCGCTTATGCCGCTGCGCCATCTCACCGGCCCAGTAATCATATTTTTAATGTGATAGCTATTTCAATTTTTCAATTTCTAAATTAAGATACATTCCCAAGAAAAACATTTGGTTGTATTGTATTATCCTTTAAATACATTGCTGATTTTGTTTTGCTAAAATTTCATAAGAATTATACTACTATGTTTAGTCTTGAAAGAAAATGTTCAAAAGATTTAATTCAGATTTAACAAGCATGTATTGATCTGTTCAGCACTTTCTCTTCATGTACAAGGTGTGATAAATACCATGAATATTTAATTTTAAAAGTTATTACAGTACAAAACATATTGCTATTAATCTACCTCAAAATACTCCCTCATGCTTCAAACACACTCATCCCTTCATTTTTGTCACTTTCTGAAGCACTTTTGAAAGTCCTCTTTTATAGGCATCTATAGTTGCTGTTATGGCTGTCTTGATGTCCTGAATTGATTCAAAACATTTATCTTTTATGGCCATTTTGACTTTGAGAAAGAGTCAGAATTCATACAGTGCCATGGGCAAGGACACGTTGTGATTCTTTTATAAGTCTGCTTTTCCATTGCATGGTACTACACAGCTTCATTCACCATATTTTCATCACAGCTCCTAAAGGCACTCATGAAAGAGGACTGCCAGAACTGCTTCAGAAAGCAGGAAGAATGGTGGAGTAATTGTGTTCGAACTGAGGCTGAGTAGTTAGAAAGGAATTAATAGCAATGGGAACCTTACTGTAATAATTTTTTTTAATTTAAACATTTAACATATATTTTGATCACAACATGTATATTATTTCAATTGGTCTTAACAATCTATGACAAAGTGATTGATGGTCTTATTTCTCATATTAGCTGTCACCCTACTACCCTGAACTTCTGTCCCCATCTGAAAATATGTGAATACTCACTACTGTGCTAATTTGTGTTTATGTGGCCTTATGATTTATAAAAGAATTTCCTAAACAGACAGCTCTAGGAAAATAGCTCCTTCATTACTGGAAATTTTATTCTGTATACTATAATAAATAGCTCTTGTGACAAGTTACCCTACTGTAAAATAATAGTTTAGCTGAGTCCTTGTTAATTCTTAATTCTAACAGTATATTCACGTGTTATGTATAGTGATTCCTACTGTCTCCCTCTGTAATTGCTCTGCTAGATTGACTTTTAATTATGATACACCTACCACATACAAAATAATTTCCTTTTGTAAGTATGCACAGACATCTACCCATGAAAGGGCATACGTGTGTGCCCACACATAGACACACACACATACACACACACAACTTGTCCTTTAATCAAAAGATTTGGAAATATTGAACTAGATTAGAAAAAAATACTGTTTTAAAATACATGCAACTTAGTTAAAATTATTTTTGTTTAAAAAGTAAACCCCAGTGTAGATTCAGGTTGATAAGTACTATAATAAATTTAAGACAGCACTTACTTTAAAATGAAACATACTACATACAGTAGGAGCTTATGAACAACCTGGGCATCGTAAGCCATGTTCCAAATTCCTGTCCAACTGAAATTTCACTGACATTTTATAAGATAAGTGAACCGTATCTACAGATTTTACTGACTACCAACCAGAGAAAAGAATATCATTTATTAAAATGCAAGGAAGATGATCATGATGATGATGATAAATGAAATAAATAATAGTGTCCGGGATTTTGGAAGCCTTCCACATACACTTTTCTGCATGTGTAAAGAGAAAAGCAAGCAGCTGGCACACCAGATGGTTCGTATTTGTGATGCCCCAGGAAAACAAACAAACAAAAATATAGAAAACAGAAAGACATGCTCCTACTGATACAAATAGTTGAGTCCTCAAATTATGCCACAAGCATTTTTTTCTCTATAGGATATTAATGTTACCATCCATCAAAGAGAAATCTAGAAAATGAACTTTTAAGTATAGATGCAGACTGAATTTAAATGTATTTTTCCTCGTAGAAAAATGAATCCTCTAATCCCCTAATGGGTTTTTATCATTTCTAATACTTGATTTGCCCAACTTCTTTACAAGCATGATTCAGAGAGGAAAGACTTCCTCTTAGTCCTTACTATGTGGCTCTTTCTCAAAGTGTGAGGTCCGGTTAACTCTCATCCCCTTATTTCATGATTTACATGAATATGTAACTAAGGAAGAAGTGTTTTCATAAAATACATCACGTACTATGTACTATGTCTTTCAGCATGTAATCAACTCGGTATTTTTCATGTAAGTTCTATTTTATTATTCACTTATCTAGAGTAAAATTGGCCACTGTTTTGAACATGAGTGTGGTGGAAAAGGAGCCCTCACATTCAATTCACCAGTTTCTAGATTTCACGATTCTTTTGGATTAAAAAATTGAGAAGTTTTACTTCTATATGCATGCAGAGTTTCAATTAGGCAGAGTTTTACTCTTACTTTGCTACTTATCTGCTAAGAAATTTAACCATTATTTGGCAAGTTTTCCCTTTTCGTACAGGGATAATTTAAAAGAACTGAGCGTGCATTAGGAAATTGATAACATGTACACCAGCATGTTTGACTAGAGAGATAATTCAAAAAATAGTAGTTATAACATGGGAGCTGTTCTAATCCAAGAAGAAAATGTGGTCAAGACATAAAACACATATTTTGTTGAACAGTTCCATGGGACCATTTTGTGAAAATCTAACTGTATTCATTTTAATAAAGTATATGGCAAAAATTTAAAAAATATTTAAAAAAGAGCAATTTTCACAATGCTGTTAACGGTCCCCAAAATTAAACTAAAATATGAGTCACCAAAAGAAAAGAAATAAAGACAATCAACAAAGCAAAATAAAATCTGTCAACTTATTTATACCGAGGATACTTATAATTCAGTTCAGGACACTATTTCATTTTGTCACATAAATCTGAAGTTGTTTTTAATGAAATGCAGAGCTTCTAATGTAATGAATTTATTTTATCTATAGATAGATGTCCAAAAGCTTTTAATGTTTGTGTAAATCCTTATAAGAACAAATGCACTGTTTTATCTGTAATAAAGAAAGATAAACATTAATAGGCTTTAAATGGTTACAATAAATCACATTGAAGTCACACTGTAAGATTTTGCCCATGGGCCGGTGAGATGGCTCAGCGGCTTAAGCGCCTGCCTTGCAAGCGCGAAGGCCCGAGTTCGACTCCCGGAACCCACATACGAAAAAGGGGCCGGTGATATCGCTCAGTGGCACGGGTGCCTGTTGGCGCGTGAGGTCCTGAGGTCGTCCCCCCGGTACCCACAAAAAAAAAAAAAAAAAAAAAAAAAAAAAAAAAAAAAAAGATTTTGCCCTTGACATGATAATTAAGTAATAACTTTATATTGAAAAAATAGATTAAAAAATAGATTTAGGTAATATAAAATTATAGTGAACATTGAAATGGTTACAATGATTTTTCAAATATTTAAAAATATGTGCCAATTATTACAGTTAGGTTTATAGATACTAATAGGTAAGGGCATAAAATTAGCATTGTTTAATTTAATAATAATAATAAAATGTTCACGATCTCACACTAAGCCTAACAGATATTTTTTAGAAATATATACAATGATCTTAAGAACAAATGGATCACATTAAAGTCACAGTACCTATTCACTGCAAATAAGAATGTGACCTCCTACAAGTGGGCACTTAGTTATACATTTTTGTGTTACATCTATTTTAGGTTAGATTACTTTTTTTGGTGCGGGTATCTCTTGTGTTATGCTTTTGCTTTATTGTTAAGTGAGTTTCAACTAGTATCATATGTATACACATGCACAAATAGGGAAGAAATTTCAAAACCAATAATTGAAATGTGGTAAAAGATCTATACTTCTGTATGGACAGAATTTTATGTAATAAAGAGTGCCACATAGTTCTAAAAAATACAAATTTCTGCATTTTATTAAATTTTATTTATTTATTTATTTATTTATTTTGTGGGTACCAGTGGTTGAACTCAGGACCTCGCACGCCAGCAGGCGCCCGTGCCGCTGAGCAATATCACTGGTCCTTTTTTCGTATGTGGGTTCCGGGAATCTAACTCAGGACCTTGCACTGGCCAGGCAGGCACTTATGCCGCTGAGCTATCTCACCAGCCCAAAATTTTAAATTAATCCACTTTAATTGAAGCATAAAATTATGATATGGTGATTTTGATATTTGTTACAAGTAGATTAATTCAGAATTTCCAAAGATACTTTTATTGAAAAGTTCAGTCTCAGATTATATTTCATATCCTAACTAGTAATACCTTTCTTTCAATGCTCTTACCTCCCAAATTTTATATTTTGCTTACCTTGTTTCTTTTTATTAATTCAAAAAAACAACATAATTAACAGATGTGACATAAAGTTAAATAATCAACCCCCGTTGTTAAGGATATCAAAGTTCAAAGGTTATAGACAAGTGAAAACAAGCAAATCTATGATTGGTTACTGTCTTAGTTACTTTCTTTGTTGCTGGGGCAAAAGACACAATTTAGGAAGAAGAGTTTTGTTTTAGTTCAGAGTTTGTAGAGGTTTCAGTCCATAGCCAGCTCCCTCCAAGGCAGGGTGGCATGACAGAGAGGCATCACATTAGAGAAACAGCTCATGGCATGGATAGCAGTAAGCAAAGAGATCAAAGTGAGAAAGAAATTTCCCCTTCCATGCCACGCCCCCAGAGATCCACCTCCTTGGACCGGGCTTCACCTCCCAAATCACATTTAGCTATAAACTCATTAGTGGACTCATCCACTGATGAATATCTTGTTCCCACAACATAATTACCTCCCCAAATCTCCTCCTATGAGTTCATGAAACTTTACAGGCACATTCTGCTATACACAGTGACAAATGCTATAGGACAAATCTATATGAAAATGGATGGAGAATTTATAATGGTTACTTCTCAAAATACATTCAAGGAAGACTTTAGTGAGTAAGGAAGTTGGGTGAGCCTTCGATAGCTATGATTTACCAAGGAGAGGAGTATCCTATACATTGGCCTGCAGGTTTAACAGGAGTAGTATTGTCCAGGAATCAGGTGACATTGTGAAAACTGTTAAAGTGTGAAGTGAAAGTTAGCAGGATAAAAATAAAAGTGTCAATGCTTTTGGAGAAATTATGCTAATTGGTTTTCCCATAGTACCTAAAGTAGCTTCTTTCCAGCCTAAACATTTTTAAAATTTTTTTTTTTTTGTGGGTACCAGGGGTCGACCTCAGGACCTCATGCGCCAGCAGGCGCCCATGCCATTGAGCGATATCACCGGCCCTTTTTTCTTATGTGGGTACCAGGAGTCAAACTCAGGACCTCGCGCTTGCCAGGCAGGTGCTTATGCCACTGAGCCATCTCACTGGCCCCTCCAGCCTTAACATTTTGACTGACCTAGTTACTAATGTAGTTCTGTTTGGCTTTTCAGATACATAAATCTCAGATCCTTTCATTTGTTCACTCTTTGGTATAAAGAGTCACAATGTTGATCCATCCTGCACTGATATATACCACGTTAGTAAAGGAAGATAGTGTGAAGGAACATGATGTGCTGAGAAAAATTTCCGATATTCAGTAACCTAGAGTGAAAATCTTGCACAATTCAATGTCAAAGTCAAATTCAAAGAAGAGCGTATGTTAGTGGGCAAGAAAATAGAAAATAGCATCTGATTTCCTGAAACCTGATTGGCAGGAATTAGGACAGAGTCCAACAAACTGAGGAGCAATATTTAGCTTTTTTTCAGATGTGATATATTTAGTACCAGAGAAGATGGAGCAAGAAGCAGACAAGTGATACATTTTAGCAGACCAGCGGGGAAAGGGACCGTTGAACAGGTGATGGATTTGGTCTTCACTTTCCTGTGTGGCTCTTTGGTGTAAGCATTTCCCAATGTCCTTGTCATTGGTGAAAATTTACGATTTGAACAGAATGAACTGTCGCTACTTCAGGACAGGACAGCACCAGGTTCAGGGTCTGATAAAATTATTTTGTGTCTGAAAAAGTTTTAGTAGGTGGGTTTGTACAGCTTTCTTTGCTTCTACCATATAGTGATTTCTGTTTTATCTGCCTAGAATATTTGCTTTGATATTCTAAAAATAATTGTTTTTCTCATTCTATCCTATGACCTTTTTAAAATATATAATCATGGCAATGTTTTAATATACCATGTGCCAACTGGATATTAGATAATGTTTTTCAGATAGATACAGAATACTAGAAATAAAATATTGGCGATACTTACATTAGAGTAGGCACAGAAATAAATTCCAGGTAATTATGAATGACAAAACCTTAAATGCATACTGGAAAAAAAAAAAGCTATCTGGAATTTAAACAATTCTTTCTTTCTTTTTTTTGGTACTGGGAATTGAACTCACGACCTCGTGCTTACCAGGCAGGTGCTGGGCTGCCAAGCTATATCCCTGGCCCTAAACAATTCTTAAGAAGACATAAATACAGTACCTAAAAGGACATAAATAGAATGTGCATATATATATAAATCTATGAATAGTTATCTAATACCTATATAACATGAAATATGTATATAACATTGTATAAAAATCATTGATAATATATATTGTCTAAGCCACTGACTAGAAAATATTTGCCATATATGACAATATGTTAATCACTATAACGTTTTAAAAAAATCTTTTAAAAGAAAAAAAAAAAAAACAGACCAGACAACAAAATACTCAATTAGATGAAGATGCTTTGTTACTTCAGTTTCTGTTGAAAGCAGTATATTTGGGAGATAATTCCAGGCAAGAGGACTAACAAAGCAGAGAGAATCACGCAGGGAATGAGAGAAAACCATCGCAGAGGTCTGTTATATGGTTGATGTTATAGACAAAGGCTCAGTACTGCAGGGACCTCTGAGAAACAAACAGCCTACCAATCTTTTTTTGTTTCAAAAGGATACTAAGCTTGAGGATTCTATTTCCAGCACTGATCCCTAAACTCCACTATCTAGGATTGACCCAGAGGACTAGCTGACACTTCAGGGCAATGCTTGAGAAGCAGTTAAACAAGATCCTCTGGCCTTCGAGAAGCCCCAAAGGTAGAAGGCAGAAAGCCTCCCAATAAGAGCCTGAGGCTGGCTGCTGGTTATGTAAGTTGTTAGCAAACTGACCTCTAAACTTGCGCCAATAAAATCAGAGATGAACCAAGAGGTTAGTACCAACACCAAAGGCATCTTCTATGGATGAGAATGAGCAATGTTCTGAAGTAGAATCCCAAATAAGTGGGAAGTACGTTCAAATAATAATCATTTATGTTAAGAAAAATGAAAATTTAAATCACAAAAGAGGTGTCCTTTCTCTCCTTTCAATATTAGACACACATCATATCTGAAACTATCAGTTGATGGAAGATTGTAGGGAAATAGTAACTTTGATGAACAGATGGCTGAAATGTAAATTAGTCTAAGTACTCCTAGAAGAATTGAAATGGGAAGCAAAAAGCTAACATCCTCCTTATGAGGCAATTATCCTTTTTGTATACCTGAAAAATAACTCAAACTACTATTACCAGAAAAGGTTTTATATTCATGTAATTGCAACAGGAAGTATCAGGTAAAATGAAACAATTTGATTTATATTTAAAATTGTGGGGCCAGAGAGATAGCTCAGTGGCATAAGCGCCTGCTTGGCAAGTGCGAGGTCCTGAGTTTGACTCCCAGAACCCACATACGGAAAAAAGGTCCGGTGATATTGCTCAGCGGCATGGGTGCCCGCTGGAGTGCAAGGTTCTGAGTTCAACCCCTGGTACCCCACCAAAAAATAAATAAATAAAATTGTGGAAAAAGTTCAATAGTACAGTATTCATAAAAGCATGTTTTATGTTGCACAAAATATGTATATTATGTGGATTAAAACAGCTGGAAAATAATGGTGTAAAGAACAACTTGATAAGAAAAATTAATAGGGTAAAATATATTTCAAAATTATATGTAAAGTATATATCTTTAATAAAATGTAAACTGAATTTTAAGATGAAACTAATGTATGTTTTGTTAAATTCGGTGTTCTATATGTAAGTAATATCATTCAAGGTGTAAAATTGGAGTTGACAAAATGACAAATGTTTAAGGAGATAAATATGTTTAACCTGTTTTAAATATTACATAATGTGTACTATATGTATTGAAACATTACATGATACCCCACTAACATCTATGATATTTATGTTTTTATGTGTCAGTTAAAATGAACTTAATAAAAAGAAAATGTGTGTTAATATAAGTGAATCAGAGCACCTTCTGTGGCTGGGCCCCAGAACCAGCTTGTGGACTGCTTATCCAGGAACAAAACCCAAAGCTCTCCACGTAGCATCTTCACTAGGGAACCTGTGGCTGGGACCCCCAAGACAGGAGCAAAGATATAATGTGAAAACTCACACCCTCTGTCTCTCAGAAGAAAAATGAAACACTGCAATCTTCATCGGAAAGCACTAGGCATAGCCTATGTGTAGCACTATGGAAGCTGGGAGAAAATATATAATATATAATTTTATAATGTGTCTTTTATTTCCTCTTAAAATGACTCAAATTAAATTAATTTTATATTGAAAGAATTCCTGTTTTGTTTCTCAATTTCAATTCTAAATTCAAAAGTAATACACTTAAAATAAACAAAAAGAAAAGCTCTGAACTGTGTTGGTGTATGTTTGAGTATATGTGACATGTTCCCCTTGAAAAGATACAACACTCATTGCCTACAGTTGGCTGTGGCTGGGACCATTAGTTTAGGCTGCATCATTCACATTATTAGGTACATTATAAACAAAATTCAAAGAACAATAAGTATGGTTATATGATAAGTGATGGGTTCATGCCCATATGAAAGCTGTTTGGCCAACATGGTGGCGTTCCAACAGGGCTAGAAGCCCAAAACAACAATTCCTCCTTCTTCTTCCTAGCTCAAGATAAACGTCCTCTCTCCACATGCACACCAAATATCCACCAATCCTCTTCCCTAAGATCACCTTGCCTGCCTCTTGAAACTCTGCCCCCCAGGCAACCCCTCCTCTGAGGGTTTCTTGCACTTTACTGCAGCCCTCCCATACCAGCGTTAAAGACTTTTCTTAGTCTCCTTTCTTTGTCTTTACTCAAGCCAGACTTAACAATAAGTACTATATGCAGAGCAATAGATCCTGAAACTCCAGTAGAGCTAAAAAGTCAGACAAGGAAGCCAAATAGCAAATATCAAATGAAAGCATACAATTACCCTTGTGAGAAAGCTGTGCTACAACCATGGACTCAGACCAGCAGATTATACCGGCAATGCTCAGCACCCGGTTTTGCATACCCCTCTGCCAATCCTGAAATCCAGATACCTTTGCCTAGAAGCATGGACCACAAATTGCTTCTACAAGGCAGCATACTTTTTCAGGATAATTGCCCATCGAGGATGGCAGCATCTGCCTGTCAGGGCTTACGTTACATGACTGTGTTTTAATTGTAAGACAGGCTGAGAGCAAGACTGTGGTTTCTCCCTGCACCAGACACGCACGCAGCATGGATTCTTTCCTACTAAACAGAAATGACATCAAAGAGATGCTGGTCCCTACCTATACAAAAGTACTAACTCTACCTGGTCATTTATCCATATACACAATGCCTCACCCCACTTTTTAATATTTAACTTCCAAACAACACAAAATACTCCAGCTCACATAATGTTAGTATTCCAGAAATCTTCAACTGTGGCCTCACCATTTTTCACTTTGAGACCAAGTGACTGACCAGCCTGGACCAAAATAGGCCCTGTGGAATTTGACTTTAGATTGGTTTGGCACAGCTGGGAGTCCTGATGCGCTGTCAGAGGAAAGGAGAAAGACCTAATTACTAGGTGTTTGTTCTCCTGGCTCATTCTCTTGAAGTTGCCTCAGGCTGACTTCTTCTTTCAATTCAAAATTAACTTTTTACATTTGAAAGTGTAATTTAAGTCTAATTGTTATCTTCTGGGTTTCCATGTTATATCCCCAGGCAAGTACTTCACTGTCTCTTGTGATTTCCCTACATTTTGCCATTTCTTTGTCAATAGCATCATTTTTTTCAACTTTCTTGAAATAGTGTGGGTGCTATTTCTTGCTAACTGATGGATGCAATAATTATCTGTTATTAAAAAAAATATAAAGATTCTTTGCTCTGACCAAAGGAAAGTAATTCTAAATCTAATGTGTTATATCCTAATATTGAGGTAGGAAGCTAAGATGTGGCTAAGACAAGCTAGGAATGGACATGTAATTACAAGATCCTGGGACACTTGTGCAGAACATTTCCCAGAGCCCTGTATGTGGAGTTCTCCCTAGACCTGAGCAGGTTTCCAATAGGACGGCCAAGACCTGATGCCAGACCCAAGAGTGGGAGACACAAAAAGGGCAGTCGTCATTGAACTCTGGTTCCCATATCTCTTCGTAGTCTGCCCTCATGCTGTATGGTGTACTTGTTGTCCTAGTTTTTTGTGTCCCAAACTCACTCTACAGAGCATGTTTCTTTTCCTACCTTTGATAAATGTAAAACTATGCTACTGTTTACACTTGTCCTGACCAATTCTTCGTCAGGACAGAAAGAGCCTAGAAACAACCTCTGCAAGGAGATTCTAGCATCCCAAAACACATAAACAATATCTAGTTTTAATACAGGACAAATGTTTTGGTATCTCTTTCTGTTTTATTACAACTTTGTGACCGTTAAATCAAGATTTTCAATTTGACTGAAGTAAGAATCTCTTAGCAGATTAGTAAAGCACATTTCTGGTTATTGTTATGGTATGTTTCCAGGGACAATTGGCATGCAGGCCAACCAAATGGGGAGAGAAGAACCATGAGATTGGGTTGGCACCATGCCAAGAGGATTGTAGCCACCTGGAATGAAACTGGAAGAAGTCAGGAGGTTGGCTTGCCCTTGAAAAGCTTTCTCATGCTTGAATGATCTTTTACTTCTGCCACCACTTGTAGACATCCAAATCCAGTTTTTGGATCCTTTTAATATGGACTTTCACTATACAGTGTCACCAAGCTGGATCTGAGGAGATTCCTGAAGCTGAGGAGAAAAGCTTAACCCACCCTAAACATAAAATATTTCTAGGTTTGCTGACTCTCTTTCCAGGAAAGGGTTTTTAATACTAACCAGTAAGAGGTAATATAAGAGGTAGTTTAGCTCTTTAGTTTATAATGAGGTAGCTCACAGAAGATGGGGCCTGAGGCAGAGTCAGGGTGGTCAGCTGCACTCATGGGAATTAAAATAAAAATAGCTACAGGGGCTGAGGGTTATAGCTTCGCCCACAGCGCCTACCTGGCAAGTGCGAAGTCCTGAGTTTGATTCCTGGTTCCAAAAACAAAACAAAACAAAAATAGCTGGTAGGACTTTGACCAGGAAAAGAGTTCCTCAGATAAAATGGAACACAACCATCCTTACAGCCAAGACTGAGTTTTAAAGATTTTGGAAATTGCTAAATCCATTTATAGGTGAAAATGAATTACCCAGGATGAAATAAGAACAAGGAGAACTGAGTTTAAATTGGTTTTATGTCCCAAAACAGCAGTTTTTAATTTTAAAATTGTGATTTTCCTTGTCTCCTTGCTTTTTTTTTTTTCTTCTTCTTCTCTATCCTACCTTAATAGAGGCCAAGGAGATTACTCAAAGCAGAGATAGGGAAACTCAACTTAATTTTCCCTTGTACATGTTCTGCATTTGCTAACTTTTTCACACGTAAAAGAACTTTCAAGATATCCCAGTAATATAGATGGTACAATTGGGGCTATTAGAGCACTTCCTTCCACTCACCTGAACCTGGGCAATGCCCTCAGGCCAATACCTGACCTATCCTAAGGCTTACTACTCAGAGGCAAAGCTAACATAAACAAAGACCCCTGAAACTCACCTGAAAAATTCTGAAATCCCAGACCAGGACCCATGTTTGCCAGACCTTTCACATGACCCAGAATAAACTTTCTTCACTTGGAGTCATTGAAAGTTCAATAGATTCTCAATAAAATTGTTTTATATTCTTGTATAATGAGGTGTGGCCTATGTACCAAGTGTGGCCCACACCTGAATTGTAACAGAACATTCTACATAGCTTTTGTTATTGTTGTTGTTGTGTTTTTGTAAGAGACAGGAAAAGTGTCAGGAGTGCCTTATATCCAAGCTTTCATGGCCTTCTACAAAAAGCCTTGTCTTTGCAATGGAACTATTCCTTCCTTGAGAGTTGATGTCTCTGATGACTTTTTGGCTTGCCCCTCCCCCCACAGGCTGCCTCCTTACCAATCTACACCATCAGTGACCCCAGAGGATAAAGACAATCTCCTGTGCCCACCCATTTTAGGTCTGGGTCTGTTTATCATAAGGCCCCAGTCTCAGGGAACTCAACAAGTAAGCCTACTCCTTCACGGAGTACCAGTTACAGATGGTATTGTTCAAGTCCATTGCGGATATCTAGTAATACAAAGAGAAAATGGGTACCTTCTCTGTGGACCCTGAGAAGTTTGCTGATGAAATCTATACCCTGACAATGGCTTTTAATCTGACCTTGTGAAGTGTCCAGTTTATCCTCATCTCTTGGTGCACAACAATAAAAAGAGAGATTATAAGAGCTGCAAGGCAGGCAAATGATGAGGTCTTTGAGGCTACACTTAATGGTAATCAGGTGACTGATGCATTATTTGGAGCCCAAGAAGGTCCCAGGTAGGATTATAACACTGGAGGCTGAGAAGCCAAATGGAGAGTATATCTCCAGGCCATCGTCACAGGGACATGAAAGGATACGCCTAAGCCTGTAAATTATGATGTGCTCAGAACCATCAATTAGGGCTCTGTTGAAAATCCAGCAGATTTCCAGCACTGGATTAGAGAGGCATTCCATAATTACACTAACTTAAACCTGAAGTCTATAGAGTGTCAAAATATACTGGGACACTATTTTATTAAAAAGTCAATTTCAGACATTAGGAGGGAGCTCCAAAACCTCCAACAGAGCACAGAGCTGGAGTAAGTCAATTGGTCAATATGGCTTACCCAGGCTTTAACAACTGTGATAAGTTAGAGGACAAACAGGAGTTAAGCAAGGAGAAATGGCAAGTGAAAGCCATGCTGGTACAAATGAATAAGGCTCATTGTAAAGCCCACAGGATGAAGCAGAGACTTTATCTCTCTGGGAAAATTAAAACAATCACCTCATCCTTATGTTTACTATTGAAAATATTTTTTTCTTGAGACTTGGGGACTTTGCTTCCTGTGTGGCACTAATTACTCCTTATACCTTTAAGCAAACTGGACGGCAATATGGACCCTTGTAATCCAAAGAGTGATAGAGGCAAGTCTGGTTGCTTCAAGTGTGAACAATTGGGGCACTGGGCAAAGGAGTGCACTCAAAAGCTACCAAGTCTTGCCAAGACTGTCTGAATACAAATAGGACCCTTGGCACAGAAGGTTCTTCCCAGAAGGACGTGAGGTCATCCACCACCATGGTGGCCATGGAAGAATGCCCAGACAGATGCGCTGCAGGAACCTCAGGTTTATATTACTTTTTGATATTGGGATGTCTTATTCAATTTGATCTTCTTAATGGGGCAAACTATTGTTCATTTCCTCAGTTGTTGTGAGCCTTGAAGGAGTTAACCAGTCAGTTTACTTTACATCCACTCTGAACTGCCAGTTGGGAGATTGTCTTTTCCAAGCTGTCTTCATAGTAAAAACAAAATGCTCCATACCAGTAATTTGATAAGATATATTCTTCCGGCTCAAGGCCATTCCATCATTGAAACCTCTGGCAACCCACATTCTAGTTGTCAGGGACCCAGCCAACATGCCTCCATTATGTCCAATTCCTCTGTGAAGATTTGATCAGCAAGCATAGTATGATGGCACCCGGGGTGAGCTGTCACAGCCACACTGGTAATCATTCAGCACAAAGCCTCTAGTCTATACACTCAGAGATGGCAGTATCCCCTTAATAGAGAGGCAAGGCTGGATTTAAAGGCTATTATTGATACATTTTTGGCTATAGGGTTGATGGTCCCATGCCAGTCCCCATGCAACACATTCATTTTACTGGTAGGCAAGCTATTGTGAGAATATCACCTAGTACAAGACCTCAGAATCATCAATGAAGCAAAGCTGCCTATTCATTCCCTAGTGGCAGACACCATACACCTTCCTTGCACAGACCCTGGAAGACACTAAGTTGTATTCTGTTCTTAATCTCAAGGACAACTTCTTTTCGATTCCCACGGAACCTAGCTCCCAATACTTGTTTGCTTTTGAATGGAAGAACTCCCAAACTGGGTTCATCCAACAGTATACCTGGACTGCCTTATCTCAGAGGTTTAGAAATCCACCACACCTGTTTGTGTGGGCCTTAGTTGGAGACCTTAGAAACCAGAAATTCAGGGCAGGAGGCCTCTTACAGTAGGTAGATGACCTCCTCATTTGTAAGAAGTGTTCTGTCTGTGCCCTCCATAATCCATAGATGCATCCATCCCCATTGCCTGAACCAATACAACAGTGAGGAACATCACCTAAGGAAGATTGGCAAATATATTTCACCCATATTCCTCCATGTAAAGGGTATACACATCTCTTGGTGTGCATAGATACCTTTACCACAGGGACAGAGGCCTCCTTACCAGGGCAAAATGAGCCCGAGAGGTTGTAAAAGTTCTTAAGGAAGTGATCACTAGGTTTGGCCTGCTTAGATCAATTCAGAGCAATAATAGTCCCTCCTTCACATCTCAAATTATGCAAGGGGGGAGGAGTGTCAGCATATTCTCAAGGAAGACCCTGCAATTGTGTTTCTACATTCCCATGGGAAGATTGTTTTCAGTACAAGAACAGTGACTATTTGCTGGCGCCTGGCTTATAAAAACTCAACTGAATGAATGTTAGCGGATACCAAGAGAAATTGTACACGTTGGTGAAACAGAATTACTAGAGCTACTCCAGATACTTCTTATGGGTGCTTTAGCTACATTGCCAGGGAATTTATCTATCTGGGAAAATTAAAATAATCAGCTCACTCATATGTTTACTATTGAAAATAATTTTTCTTGAGACTCTGGGACATATTTTCCTGTGTAGTACTAATTATTACTTCTGTCCTCAGCAAACTGGACAGGAATATGCACCTTTGTTTATCTGAGCCTAAAGATCAATCTAGCACCTAATAAACAACTTGTTCCCATTCCTTTAGCCACCAGGATAGGAACTAGGTGAGCTATAGAACACATTCCCCTCCTAGTGTATCTAGGCATAGCACCTAGAAGAGGCACTGGAGTAGAAGTAGTAACCAAATCCTAGTATCTAGTACTCTCCTAGTATCAAAATTTATCTAAGGACCACATAGACAGCCTAGATGAAATCACCCAGAGCATTGTCATCCTCTAGAATCAAGAAATACACTGGAAATAGTGACTTTAAAATCATAGGGGACTAGACCTCCTGTCCACTAAAAAGGGAATCATGTTTAGTTCTAGAAGAATGTTTCTTCTAGGTCGATCAGTCTGGAATAGTGAGAGATGCTGCACATAAATTAGCTGAGTGAGCTTCTAGGACCCACCAGGAACTATTTGACTCATGGCAATCATAGTCAAAAATTTGGAATTGGGCACCCTGGTTACTTCCCTCGATGGGCCTTTATTAATGCTTCCTATAGCCTTACTATTTGGACCATTCATACTGAACTTCTTAATCTAATTTATTTCTTCTCATTTAATAGCCATTACACTATAGGTGATGATCTGGACCAAGAACAAAAGCCCTCCTTCACATCTAGAGCTCATTAACAAATCCCTGAAGAAAGGGTACAGCTACCAGAGGCCCTTCGATCTGGTATTACAAGACTTCCATGCTCTCTGCATAGGTAGGGCCAGCGTCCCTATTCAGAAGGAAGCAACTATAGAAAATGAATATTTCACCCACATCACCCTTTAAAGATTTCAGAGACCAGGTCTATCAGAGAGGAATAATATACATGGCACTATTAGGGTTGGTGGACCACCCCCCTCCACTGACCTGAACCTGTGCAATGCCCAGGGTCAATCCTTCAACATTTGTCCTAAGGTTTACTATACAGAGGTAGAGATAAGAAAAAGAAATACCCTTGAGCCTGCCCTGAAATATTCTGAAATCCCAAACAGGGACACGTGCATGTCAGACTTGTCAGCATAAGCTGTAATAATCTTTCTTCACTTGGATCTCATTCAAGGTTTGTTTATATGCACTGCATCTCATACACCCGATTATAACAGAGTGAATTGTGGGAAAGGATATGTGCAATAGATACAGCTGACTTGACTGAGCACCTCGTGAATCACATTTTGAATCACATTGTCAATCACACTCTGGGAGACCTAATGGGAGGCCCTTTAGACTTGGCACAAAATTTTAAATTCAGAAACCCAGCACCCTTATTGCTTGTTCCAGTTTCCTTTCTTTGGTCCCAAGTCTGCTCACTGTGAGCATACTGCAACATGATTAAAATGTTACTGCTTTTTCCTTACTATCACGGGCAACATCCAGTTGTTTTTACATCCCACACAAGAACACTGGAACCCATCCACGACCCCATCACCCATGTATCACCACTAAGAAGCATAAAAAAAAGTTTATTGGGCAGAATTTTAAAAGAACACAGGTAGGGCCGGTGAGATGGCTCAGCGGCTTAAGCGCCTGCCTTGCAAGCGCAAAGGCCCGAGTTCGACTCCCGGAACCCACATACGAAAAAGGGGCCGGTGATATCGCTCAGCGGCACGGGTGCCTGTTGGCGCGTGAGGTCCTGAGGTCGTCCCCCCGGTACCCACAAAAAAAAAAAAAAAAAAAAGAACACAGGCAAAGAGCATAGAGTAAGTGTGCCCTAAAAAGAGGCACATTGCTGTCTAGAGCTGGGTATATTTATGTGAGCTTTGCAATGGAAATCCATGGAAAGAAGGATTTTAATTTACACATAAAAGGAAATGGCCCTTTCTACAGGCAAAAGGTCCATTTGACAGGTGAAAATAGACTGCCTGTTCACAGAAGAAAATGCTCTTTTTACAAGTGAAATGCATAAGAATTGTCCCAAACTTATTGTGTCATTAAGGTCCATAATAACTTTTGTGTCCTAATTAATTAAAAGTACAATTTTACCATTATGAATTTCTTATCTCCTTTCTTTCTATCTTTATGTCTTCTATCTTACTGCAGACTCATACCAGTAACTCTGAAGTCACTTCAAGACTTTTGGCCTTAGAACTGTCATGTAACATTGATTCTTATTCTGCAGCATCCAACTTCTGGACCTGAGCAGCTACTGGATTCTCCACTTCTATAGTGTACAAAGCAACATTGTGGAGGATCCTATTTTGGGTCCAGGAAGCCACCTAAGAAATCCCCTTGTATAATTTTATATGTGTTGTCATAATGTACCAAATAAATTTTAAATCTACCAATTTCTATAAATTTTATGAAACTAAATGTAATTTAGGAAAGACAAAAAAGACAACTAGTTAAAAAGGTAATTAAATATGACACTTCAAGTAAGACATGTAGTCTTATATCATAGGCCGAGTTTTAGAAGCTGTAATTAGCCTGTGAGAGGTAAGTCTACATCTTTCACTTACACTATATTTTTCCTTGGTTCTCAGTCAGCTCTGCACTATGGAGTCTTTTGCCCACAAGATTCATTGTACTTTCTGTCCTAAGATATCTGACATCTTTGTCACTTTTCCTGTATGAATTTTTTTTGGCAGCTTATGTGTCTCTTTAATAATGTGTCTTAATATAACTTCTATTCATTTTAGAAAATACATCATGGATAGTGGATGACAGGCAAGAGTGAAATAGGGTATCAAGCAAAATACTATGGTAATTTTCCTGAAGAAAGAAAGGGGAATTGGGCAGGGGATGGGAAAAGTACACAGTATTGGCAAATAGTTTCCACAGTTACGTGGGATTTTCAACTTGATTGCCTCGAGAGTCACCTAGAGACTGAGAAAGGCATACTTCACAGTGTGTTCAGATGGGTCATGAAGGGATGACCTGGGGTACTATATCTGGGCTTTGGTCCCTTCAACTCTGGTGCTAGTCCCCTGTTCTGGATCACTGAGATCACAATCTGAGCTTTAATTGCTGTTATGATTAGAATTAAAATATATCCACATTTTTATTCACAGGTGGGGTTTTTGGAAAGTGACTGGATCATGGAAGCCCTATGCTCATTACTGAATTAATTCATGGATGAGTTCAGGGTTAAATGTGCAGTTAGGAGATACAGGGTTGTATGTGAGTGACTGGGGTCATGACTTAAAAGGATTATTTTTGTCCACAGCTCCTGTCTTCTCTTTCTACCTCCTAGCTACCATGGGGTAAGCAGTTGTCTTCTGCCATTGCCTGACATTTTGCCATTCCTGCCCTGGAACTCATCAGGTCTGAATCTTCTGCAAAACATAAGCCAACATATACATCTCTTCCTTTAAACTGTGAATATTGTATTTTGTATTTCCAATGGGAAAGCTGACTAATACAGAAAACTGATACCAGAGAAGCAGGATAATTATAACCATACCTGATCACATGATTCAGAGGCATTTGGGACTGGTTTGAGAAAAGAATTTGAAAAAGTTTGGAGATTTAAGCTAGAGAAGTCCTAGAATGCTGTAATCAGAAACCAATGGGTTGTTGTGGTCAGAGCTCAGAAGACCAGAATGATAATAAAAATATACACAGAATAGTCTAGGCTTGTAAGGATTCAGAAGTGGGCTCTACTAGGAATTGGAATAAACACTATACATGTTATACTTTAGTAAAAAAAAAAAAAAAAAAAAAGCCTACATTTTGCCCAGGTCCTTATTCTTCTCAGAAATCTGAATTTAAGGGTTATTGACTAATTGCTACTGCAGAGGAAATTTTCAGTCAGCCCAATGATCAGATGTGGAATAGTTACTGCTGATTGCTTTTAAATGGCTTTGTAGTGAAAATTCAAAACAAAAAAATATAACAGAAAGATTTGAAAAACTTAAATTTTGGCCACAAAAGAATCACGTGTATAGTTGAAAACAAGGAGATGTGATTTCATAAGACACTAGAACTGTTAAGTAGAAACCAAGTACTTTAACCTGAGACAAAAAAGAAAGATGCCTTGATGGCATCTCAGTAATAAAGTACTCCACCCATTGTCTGGCCAAGAGAACAAAAAAGTAAACCTTTTGTTTTAGAAGAGAGTCTCTGGGCCCCTTCTGGGGAAGGGCTGTCTTGGATTGGTTTCCTGGGATTCATTTCACTATGCTCAATCATCAGGCACTCAGAGGCTGCTTTAGTCAAAGTCCAAGGGGGCTTGGCAATTGCTCAACCTGATGGCAGGCCTTTCTGTCATCCACATGATGCATTTTTTTTTCAAGCATTCAGGATGAAAGAATTTTGGGGACATTAAGCTTACCACTCAGATTTTAATAAAAGGCATGGGAGGCCAGGCGATATGCCTCTCAGTGATGGGTGCCTGAAGCTGTGGTAATGGAATAAAAAGGTGAAATGATGATCCCAATGATTTAGAGAACTTAGAAACATGAAACATCTTCTGAGGAGTTATAGTCCATGAGCTGAACAAGCCTAAGATAGAGGCCCTGTGAGCTGTATGGAAGCCCATAGAGATGAGAGTACCCAAACCTGCTGGAACTCATATTATATAGTTATGTGTCCTGGATAGTGGACATGGAGTTACAAAACATAATATTTGCTCTGATAAGTTTTCATCTTGTTTTAGTCCTATTCTATTCTATCCCCCTAAACCTCCTTTTGAAATGGGAATGTTTACCTGCACCATTATATATTGAGAATGTAGAACTTTCTTTTCAAAAATTTAGGGGTTTATAGCTAGCAGTTTGCCTTGAGCCTCAGAGAAGACTTTAGACTTGGATTTATGCGCAATGGCAAGAGTTTTGAGATTTTTGGGCAATGAATCAGTACAATTTTGGGCTGAACACAGGATAGTTACAATACATTAGGTGATATTATGGCTTTGTGTTTATTTGGAGATTAATTATCATTTAAGAAGATGTGTTTGGGTGTCATCTCAATAAGGCATGTAATGTGATAGCTAAGCCGGACTGTCAACTTGATTGGCTTGAGAGCCACCAAGGCAATTAGTAAAGCACACAACTTTGCTTTACTAATTTCTGGGTGGGTCATGGATGTATGTCTTTGTTTACTCTTTCTGTCCCCTGATCCCTTCCTCTCTGCTGCTGCTTCTCCTGCTTTGTTTCTCTGCCAGTATGAAACAAAGCCTTGCTGCACCATGCCTTTCTGCTGTGATGTTTCTGCCTTGGAGCCAGCTGACACTGAATCAAACCCTTAGAAACCATGAGCCAGTTTAAACTTCTCTCCATTAAGTTTTGGGTGTTGAGTACTTTTTTCCAGTAAGATGAAAGCGACTAATACAATTTTAAAAGGAGGGATCAAGCAGAAATCATTAATGAATTGGTTAGGGGAAGAACCCAAACAAAGGATTTTTTTTTTTTTTTTTGTGGGTACCAGGGGGTCGACCTCAGGACCTCGCGCGCCAGCAGGCGCCCGTGCTGCTGAGCGATATCACCGGCCCCTTTTTCGTATGTGGGACCCGGGAGTCGAACTCGGGCCCTCGCGCTTGCCGGGCAGGCGCTTAAGCCGCTGAGCCATCTCACCGGCCCCCAAACAAAGGATTAAGAGTAACTTCCAGGAATAGGAGTGTGTCTAAGTGAATATTCCTATCATTAATGAGATATTTGAAATTAATAAAAATAATTGATTCATATTAGCAAGAGGTCATTGTGGAATACATTGAGATGAATATTACAGGTACCATGTAATATATACAGGATTGTCTAGGGTTTAGAGACCTGTTCAAGACTAGATATGAAATCAAGAGTCTTCATCATGTATATTTTACTTATGCCAATGTGACTGGCCTGGAAAACTAAGGGAGAAAATGTACAAGAAGACCAACACTGGGTAAATTCATGGAACCTTGTACTAAGAGTTTTGGTAAAGAAGCAATTTTCCAAAGAATGTGACAAAGATTAGTTATTGACTTAGCAAAAGAGTTAAAGTATGAATGTAGAAAAATCAAGTTGAGATGCTATTTCAATTAGGCGAAGCTGTGAATCACACTGAAATTGTCTGTGAAGTAAAAAGGAGGTAAAAAAAATGTGATGAAAAGTTTTGGTAAGTCTGTTGCTGAAGAATGTGCTCAAAACACATTTCAGTGGACTTATCTGGAGGTAGATTGCTATGAATGATGAAGAAAGTTTGCACTAGGAAGTGAAGACAGTTGAAGGTAGATTTATTGAGAAGCAAGTGGGTCTTAAATATTAGGGCCACTTATATGGTTTTAATATTTAAGCACCACCAAAAACAGAAAATATTTATTTATTTTATATTTTATTGAACTTCTTATCACTAAAGCAACAGATAAATTGCTGAGAGTTATGTTTTCTTCTTTAATAAATTCACCAATAAAGATTTCAACATGAGGTTTCATGGATATTGACATTTGTTTAGCTACATCTGCTCAAGTAACAGCATTACTCTCACTTTTAACACTGACTTGCACCACCATTGTGTATTTTATAGTTTTTCTGCAGTGATGGTAGCAGTTAGCTCTGAAAGCATGCTTAATGACCTATAACTCCTTCAGAGAAAAATTGTATATGTTGAACTCAACACTAAGTTGTTTTTCAAATCACACTTGACATTTTAAAATGCTATTGTATTTAATGAAAAAACTCATTTAAATATATTACCTCCAAATCCAATATAAAAATATATCTGACACGCAAAATATATTCAGTTATAGAGTAGAAAACAAATTTATTTATTTATTTTTTGTGTGGGTACTGGGGGTCTACCTCAGGACCTCGCGCGCCAGCAGGCGCCCATGCCACTGAGCAATATCACCGGCCCTTTTTTCATTTGTGGGTTCCGGGAGTCGAACTCAGGACCTCACTCTTGCCAGGCAGGCGCTTACACCACTGAGCCATCTCACCAGCCCTAGAAAACAAATTTAACACAAATCATTTGTCATATACTTCTTAAGATAAGTGTAAGAGTACTATGCTGGAAGTGCATCACATCTGCCCAGAAAAATCACACCCTATACTAGTTGTGTCAAAAATGGCTATAAACACTCTAAAACCAATGCTATTGTAGATCATATATTGTTGTCACTTATACAAGTGTAATAAAATATACTGATGCTTTACACAAACATTTTGAGTCCTTGAAGAAATGAAAATGTAGAAAAATAAGAGAACCATACAAGTATGACAAAATTATGATTTATTCAATGTAATCCAATCATTGTTTAATCAATATAACTGGATGCATTGCATCATGAGATGCTTTGGGCATTATTGCACTTATTTTCCACCTGGCTCCAGAAAATAATTACAACAGCTTACCTCTGCCTGAGAACATATACAACCAAACAGAAGACAGTATTTTTTGATACTTCTACGACGAGTTTGTTTTCTTTTTGGGGGGATAACAGCATAACTAACTGAAAATAAAACAAAGCAAAACTAGGATTATAAAATCACTTAAAGAAATCATGCATATATATATATATATATATATATATATATTCTTATTTTAGTATTTCCTCAATCTTAGAAAAATGGGTATGTAAAATAGTGAATTCTATGAAAGAAAGGACACCTTCAATTTACATTGCTAAGACAAGTTTATCATATATATGGCATTCAAAACAAATATCCATATGCTTTCTGTGTAAAGGCATAATATCTTAAGTTTTTTGACTGCAAAGTAATTTACTTTGCCATCTGCAAAGTGAGAGTACTGTAAACTCTATAGTTGCTTGGAATAACTTCATTGCTTAAAGAAATTTTAGGAATTTCTTTAGAAATTACTATTAATATGTAATGGAATTTCAAAGGAAAAATTTAACAATTAAAAATTTAATGCGTATTTTATATTTGAACATTGTACATTAATGTTCACACAGTATCATCACAAATCAACATGATGGTAAGTAATGCGCACACTCTGATTCTTGTTTAAATGGTTTCTGGCCACGTTTGCAATTCAGGAAAATGTAATCTTTTAATGTTGTCCTTGTCTAGAGTGTATATTACACATGAAAGAAAAGCCAAATATGAGTTTAGATGTTTAATATTGTCTAATGTAGTATCTGATTGCCAAGCTTCTTTTTCAACGCTGATGTTCTTTAGAGGAGTCTTGCAAATGCCTGACTCCTTTTTGTTTCTGCTACTTTGGCAACAAGCGGTTTGCCCTCAAGAGTAGTTTTAGAGATGTCACGTGTTTTTTCCTGGAAACTGTTTTTTTGTTGTGGACTGACACTCTTGTAAATCTGCTTTTCTGTCCATTTCCATATGCCTCCATACTTCAGAGCTTCTTCTTTGCCATCTATTTCAAAGTCACCCATGCTCAATAAGCCTTACCAGTGAAGAGCAACAGCATTTCAAACCTCAGCTGGAAAGCACGTATGTGTATTCTCAACCAGGCCAAGAGAAGGAACGGCGAAATGCAGTACTCTATAAACTTAGGAATCACGCCAAATTCATTGAACTCTCTGGTTTCCATTTAATGCAATAGTCAAGCTTTCTTTTCACCTGCAGTGTGTTCAGTTTTCTACTTGGACAATTTTGGCAAGAGCTGTAATATCTTTAGCCTTGCTGCAGAATTAATGGAAATCCAATTTGAGATTTTTTTTTTTTTTTTTTTGTGGGTACCGGGGGTCGACCTCAGGGCCTCTTGCACCAGCAGCCAATTTGAGATTTTTTAAATGCTTGCTTCTTAGTGAAGAACACAAAAACTTGATGTTTGTTGCAACAGTTTGGACTATGTCTCAATTTAATTGAAGGTGATCCTTTTTATGGAGTATTGCTTATAGTATATTCTAGTTTTTATTTTTTTATTTTTTTATTCATAGACCTTGAGGAATGCTTTCTTTGCCTGTATCTTTCACCTGGTGAATGCTGGACATACTATGCATCTTATCTACTTCTTTCATAAAACAAAATGTTATTTTGCATTACCATTGTATCTCAATGCAGACTGTCAATAAATTTTATATATTCAGATTGTATATAGCTAGAGTGAACATCACATAGCAGAAAGGGGTGGCAAAACATTTCACTCATTCTTTTCCAACATGTAGTTTCCAAATGTTTCTAAAGGATACACCTTAAAAATCAAAGGTTTAAACTTCCCAAGACCCATCAAAATTAATATATAGCATATCAAAGGAATTCCTCCATATGGAGCTGAAAAAAGAAATGATGAGACACTAGCCATGGCAAAAAGACAGGGCCACAGCAGAGTATGTGCTTGGTCTCTGCTAACATTTAGTTGCCTTGGCCTCAGCAGGGCTGCTGGAAGCTTCACATCAGGTCGCACTGGAATGATCCTAGTTCTTCTCCTCAGCTCTGGACTTGCACCAAATTCATCTTCTCGGCAATCTCTCTTTATTGACCTATAACCACCAGTTGAGTAGAAGAGTTTCTCTGTCCTGTTTTCTGTCCTAACATCATATATGATTCACCAAGAAGAGAAATAAAGATACTTCATTTCTTTAATTTAAAAGTTTCATCAACATTTTGAATAACTAGATTAATTAGAATACATTTAGTGTGAAGAAGTCTTACATTCAAAATTCTCTATTCTGGAATGTATGTGAACTGTATGAAGAATTCAGAATTTTTTTTCTATCCAGATTACACCCTTTAGTATAGACATTAACACAGAAAATTTATGTATAATTAAATATATATGTATATAAATATATTTATAGATACATATATGTGTGTACAGAGAATAATCATAATGAGGTTTAACAGATGCAGAAATTCTAGGCAGAAATATTTGACTTCATCCAATGACTACTTCTAAGTATGGATTTATTTTATCAATCCCAATAAAATCAGGAAGTTCTGGAGCATCTTCCAAATCAAATGAATAGAACAATTAATCTTTCTCAGCTTTAATAGCTCTCTCATGCAATGTACTATTGAATTTCCTACTGCGCTTTGGCAGAGCATTTGACCGTTTTTTAGTACGACACTGACTGATAAGCTTTAAAAGAATCTGCTCATTTTCTCAGAACATAGATGTGTATTCGTGACCTTCCTGGTCCAGTTATAAATCCTTAACCACTAGAGGCATCAAATAAGGCTTGAATTTATTCCCCTCAGGCTCTACTTTAAATCAAATTAAATGCTACATTTTTCCCATCCCTTATTGAAATTGATTCTCCCTGAGGCTGTAGGAGAAAGTCCTTTATTTTTTTTCCTTTGGTGTCTCTATAGAAACAGAAGAGTTTCAAGAAAGTCATGCTATTTAGCACTGACCCACAAATGCCCCAAATGAGATAACACACTGTGACTTCTTCCTCTCATTTATTAATATTTCATCTTGTACATTAAAAAGTCTTATTTCCAATGCTTTGCATCCAATTAAAGAAAATAAGTTAGTCCTGCTTATTCTTAAGGGGTAGCAAGTCACATAAGAACCTCGCTCCAATCAAATGAATAGATGCATAATCACCTAACAAATCAAAACATCTCTCAAACCCATTCTAAAGCTCATGTAATGAAGCTACCATCAATGTGAAAGGATGACAAGCACTTAAAATAGAAATAGGACACAAAAACTCACCTTTAGAATGTCATAAAATGAAGTGGTGATGACCAAATAAGCATATGAGAACAAATACCATAAAATTTACTGAATTAATAGGCAAATATGAACTGAAATATCAATTTTGAATCAGTGCAAGCTCCAGACACAAGAGGGATTTATTCTCAGTTGAAGGTTTTTACAGTAGTTTTTCAGTAGGTACTTTCAATAAACACTGAGTCAAAGGAAGAAAATATAAAGATAATTTAAACAGAAGAGCAAAATATAAAAAGAAACCTGTTTTTACAGCTCTGTCAAAAATACATTGCTTCAGCGGCACAGGGCCTGCCTGGCAATCACGAAGTCCTGAGTTTGACTCCCGGTACCAAAAAGAAAAAGGAAAAAATATATATATATACATTGTTTCTGGGGAAAAAGACAGAAGCAAAAGACATCTTCCATTTTAAGAGACACACAAAAAAATCTTGACCACCATATTCTTCCCCAAATGAACGGCTACATCTGTTACCAATGGAGAGTCATTTTCTTAACTATGCCAAAGACACAAGGCACGTAGCTTCCATACAGCTACATGGAGTTTAGGAACACTGAGAAAGCGTGAAATTGAGGTGTAGGCTAAAAGGGCCTAAGCTCAGCTGTACTCAAAATATCTGAGCTCTTCTTGCCTAGGTTTGTGATACTAAGCTTAATACTAAGAAAGAAGCTGCAGGAGGTGAAAAACATGAAGAATATTTGATGTGTGGTGCAAGTGTCACAGACTGAATGTCTGAGTCTAAAACAGAAACATCACAGAAAAAAATTCTCCTACAGCATAGACAGCACGGTAAGCATAAAGAAACAGTCACAAGCGATGAAAGAACTTTGAAACCTGTGGTTATGTAAGTACTTAATGAGACCAGAGACAAAATCCAAATGCAGCTCGACTTCTAATAAAATTGACCCAAACACCACACACTAATATTTTCAGAATATTCCCAGGTATAAATATGACTTACCTTGGTCTCTGTTGTTCTGTAATAACAGCCATCATTCAATCAAGAAATACATAAGGCTCACACGAAAAAGTCTTTATCAAGCCATAAAGAAATCAGCAGAACAACACTCAGAGTGACTGTTGCATTTTATATCTAGATGTTTCCCCAAAGCCTCATGTGCTGATAGGTGGGGCTTTTGAGAGGTGACGGGATCATGGGTGAGCGACACTGGATTAGCCCTCGGATGGGTTTATAGCTGGATGTGATGTTGGGAGGTGAAGCCTGGTGGGACAGCTGCGTCACTGTGACTGTGACATGGAAGGCTGTATACACACAACCTTTCTTCTCCTTTGATTCTGCACTGCTTCCTGGCTGCCTTGCTGTAAGCTGTTTATCCTCAGGGATTCCCCTCTACCATGCCCCCTGCACTGGAGCCAGTGGACTATGGACGGCAACCCATACAAATTGTGAGCCAAAATAAACCTTTCCTTCTTTACTTGTGCAGATCAGATATTTTGTCCCAGCAATGTGAAAGTAATTGAAAGAATGACCTAGGTGTTGGAACAACCAGAGAGCATAACTAAAGTATTTCTTCATTCCTATTATGCTAAAAGACCTAGGAGGAAAAGTAGACAACATGTATGAATAGATGGGAAATTTTTGCAGAGCAATAGTACAAATTGAAGTCAAATGAAAATGCTAGTAGAAAAATCTTGAACATACTTATCTGGCTCGACATAATACACAAAAGTAAACTTAAAGTTCAATAGAAATTACATAAATTGGAGGACAAAGAGAAAAAAAGTAAAAGAAAAAATTAATAATATTTAAAAACAATGGGGTATTACCAAATTTTTTTCATATCATTGACAGTCCTAAGAGGAGAAGAGTAAAAGAATAATGCAATGTTTTGGGAACAGTTTAAATCATCAAACATTGTATATTGGGAAAGAAAATATATTTCAAATCAATAAGTTAAGATCCCACCGTTCGACCAGTCCCAGTGCTGATTCGAATTTTATGTGGAGTATGATGAGTGGTTCAAAATATCCTCCTGTGATTATTTAAATTATAGGCCTCCATGCTGTTGTCTCAGGACACATCTAAGAAGCAAGTTTCCTTTATCTTCTTTCCCCATTTTTTCAAGCTTCTTGGTGCTCTAGTCAGGAAAAGTATCATTTGAAAATTGTGTGGAGATCTTTAGATTAGATAAATCCTTATATTTATCATTGTGAGTCAGAGTACAATTTTCAGAATCTTCAAGGTTCAGCATCCACAGGAAAAAAACATTTTTCTTTCCTCTCTTATTTTTATATTCTTGCTTTTGTAATAGTAAAGTTTTAACTTTATTGATTTTTATTTTGAATGAAATGTTCTTATGCTATTAATGGACACGATTCACTGCATTTCTAGCAAACATAAATTGTCCAGCATATCAATTCTCTTTCTGAATAGAAAAAGGATCTTTCAAAAATGTATTAGATGAATATCTGCTCCAAATAATGTTTTCTTTAAAAAATTTCAAAGTATTTCTTCAAAAATATATTTATTACCAACATCAAATTACATATACCTTTATAGTTTTACCTATCTTCTACATAATAGTCACTATTTTTTTCCATGAGCATACAAGAAAAACTACTTTTCCTCACTCTCTTGTCTTGAAACATGGTCCTGATACTCATCTTTTGCAGGCCTAGCACTAAAATCTTCTGCTCAATCCAGACTTCCATTCGGAATCAAATGATTACTATATCCTGGAGTTACATGACGGGAAGAGTCATAGCCTTGAGTCTTCTCAGCCAATTAGAAGTACTTTTTGAAATGCGAGTTCCTATGATATAAGCAAAAAAAAAAACCTCTACTTGATTCACTAAGATTTGCTTACTGTAGTAGTTACCATTAATTTAAACTGCTAACTTGCTAGTATTTTATATCTCATATTAACAGTAAATAGGCATAATTGGACAATTTATGTTATTATTATTAATTTTAAATAGCAGCAATACTTACAAAATACTATATTTTAAGTTTGCCTAATTAAGAAAGATTTTTTTGGTTAATAAAAGATATACAAAAATAAAAGTCCAAATAGTAGTTTCTATTTTTTGGTCTTTACTCAAAAAAAATCACTAGACAACCAAAAAAATTTAAATTTGAGACCTGTGTTTGTGATTGATTACCATTCTGGTTCCTCAGTTAATTGTAAACTATAAAATATATTTGGTTTGAAGGTTTTGCCTACTGATCTCTACTCCCTTAAAATACTGTAAACCATTTTAAAAATTCCACTTAGTTGTCTAGTGGTATTCTCCTAATGCTGTTTTTAAAGTTTATTTTCCACATAGTGTTAAATATTTTGAAAGACATAACTTATGTGAAGCTTATAAAATATACTCTCTCAAAATGAGCATGCGTATCATCAATCTTAATAAATTTTAGTCAGAAATTTAGCTTCAGATGCCTTCTTAGCTGTCAAATAGCACCAAATACACTGTTGTTCTTATCTCTCAAGTACTTTTCTCACATAGGCAAATTTACAGTTGATTAATCACTGACTAGTGAATTATGCTATATGATGCTTTTGCTTACCTGAATTATTTCATTATAAAAGAGAACTAGTTGAAAAAGTCACTTTGCCTGAAGAAATACAATTTGTAGGGCAGTGGGAGTTCAAGATTCTAAAAGAGCTTCTAAAAGAGCAGGCAAGCAAAACATTAAAGAATACTTCTTGTCAAATGTTCCTTGAAAATAAACTCTATAGGATACATGGGAATGTAGTTAAACAAAGAAGGCTAAGGGTAATTTAGCAGATTCTTTGAAGGAATGAGAAGTAGGCACCATACTTGCTTTGTCAATTGTGTGGAAGAACATTTAATTTGAGCCCCTGCTGAAAATGAAACTATTTAATTACATTTGAGGAAAAGAAAGAAAAAGTTTTCCTTTGAAGTTTTAGATTTATTATATTTTTAGAAGAATAAAATTCAAGCCACTGGCAGGGCAAAGAAGAGTTAAAACTTATTTATAAATCATAATGAGTCAATTGCTTCACTCATTAAATATATTATACTCAACTAGTTTTTAAGAACAATAAGTTGTATATAAATAAAAGGAAACACATGATAGAAAATATTAAATTAAACATATTAAATGAAGCCAATTATAATTCATACTCAATATCTCCTGAATTTTGATAGTAAACCAATAATATACTTAGAAACTGTTTTCTGGGTTCAAACCACATGACACTACCCAGTTCATTTTAAGATAAGATTCACACTTTAAATCATGGCTTCTAAGATGCTCACAGATCTAAGATATAGCAATGATATTATGGCCATTATTATATTACAGGATCTTCATGTTGTAACTAAGTTTTTCAGTCACTGAGCCCAAATAAAGGTCGTATATAATGACTTGCCTATTCTGGTTAAGCTTTGAACTTCCCATGAATGTCTATGAATTTAATGCTTTAGATGTACTTGGCATTCAGTACAGCTATTCCTCACTTAATCAATAATTCATCCTGAAAATCTTGAAGCCAAATAAATACTTGTTAAATAAAAAAAGAGTTTTTGTTTTTCACTGAGAAGTTTTAACAGAGGATGGCGATTGATTTATGATAGCTATGAATGAACTATGCTTTGTAAGATGTGTCATTTCTTCTGCACATTTTATTTTTCATCAGTTTTGAAATGTAGAGCTCCCTGGTGAAGAAAAAAGAAGTAGGTTTCTGGGAATTGGGAGGGAGCTGACAGAAAATCTACAAACTACAGAGAACCTGGAGAGAAAATGAGCTCAGTGCACAGAAAAGAATGAAGCAGACTAGAATGCTAACCCTACCTCCCAGGAAGAGGGACTTACCTCTGCTAATACAAGGTAAACTTAGAGACAGCCAGCATTTCTAGGAAGTGACAATGAAGTGGACCAGCAGCACTACTCCCAAGAAAAGCCCGTTGTTATTGCAGACTCCAAAAACTGTTACGAGATTTTACTCTGAAAATAACTCTTTCCACATAGCAGCCTAGAGTGGGAGAATAAATCCAGTGCAGCAACTACTATATTTGAGAGCACTATCAGGAAGGGGTTGATTGTTTAAGATTAAACTACAGCTACACCTCAGGATTCCTGGGATCACCCTACCATAATTACTGGGTGGGAGATGGCCATGAGAGGCAGTCATAGAGATGATGCCCTGAAAAGTTTAAGCTCAAGCCAGGAAAGAAATGGGGGTCATGCTTTGCATGGTGAGAAGGTCAGTTGTGTGTGGTTATGGGAGGAGGCTAGGTCTGAAAGTGCTGGCATTAACTTGCCTGACCTCCAACCTTTCCCTGCTGCCTGTTTCCAGCAGAGAAAGCAATGGTCTGTTTTTTCATTTGTTTGTTTGTTTTATTTTTTCCTCTTCTTCCAACATAAGAGGGATACACTTCAGGCATCTAAGTTTGGACAGTTGCCACTACCTGGACTTCACAGAAGGAGGGGCCTCTGGAGCATGGTGGGGCACCTTACAAACCCACAGGCCACAAATGTAGGAAGAAAAAGCTGAGAGTCGGAGCACACAGAGGATCAAAGAAACTGGGAGTAGCCGGAATGAATAGAGTTCTAAGGCTAACGCCATGGACCAACCACGTCCAGCAGGACAGGTGGGGCAGAATTCAGCATTCACACACAAAAATATGATTATGGAAAGAAAAAAGGACTTAATTGGGTCTCATTATCCCTTGCCAATGTCTGGTGGATTACAAAACAGCAGACCCTAGAAAGAAATCACCATTCAAAACCATAGGAAATTTTTGTGGACTCATTTCTCTGTTTTTGTCATTGTATTGTTTTTGTTGTTGTTTTTGTTTTTTTGTCTTCAGTTTTTCCTGATTTTGCTTTCTGAATTTTCTTCTTTCTTCTTTTTCTTGTTTTTTTTTTTGTTTGTTTTGTTGCTTTTATCTATTGTCTTCTTTAACTTAGTAAGATCTGTTTTCTCACTTTTCTCTCTTCCTTTTCATCTTTTTATTTTTCAAATTTTTCTTCTTTCATTTTTCCCTTCCCCACACTCTTCATATTTATTAGTATTACTATTAAGCTTTATTTATCTCGAGGTATTTAGTTGACTGTATGTTCTTCTTGTTGAATTCTTTACCATTGCTGCTGGTGCTATAGTTGTTCCATTCCTATGTCAATATTTGTTTTAACTTTGTGTGTAGATGACAATTATGCAACAACCTCTGCTCCCAAAAATGGAAGTGTTTAGTTTTTGTGGTCTAGAGTTTAGCCATTCCAAGAGCACATCACAGAAAATCATACACTAACAAAAGATATCTCCATAGTAGCACATAAGTCATTCCACTAGTAAAATCAACCCTGTACCTTCAGTGTGCCCACACAAACATACACAAACACACACACACACACACACATACATGCAGAGACCAATAGAAACATTAAAAAAAGTCAATAAATGTGCCTAAGAATTCCAGCTCCCCCAGAGCTGATCCAAGGGACACTGGGTTGGAGGAAATTAAAATCCACACAGCTGAATTATACAAAGAGAAAAATGAAGATACAAAAAAAAAAAAAAAAAAAAAAAACGGTAAGTTGCTCAGAGGTCAAAGACAATAGAACTAAAAAGATAATAGATTTAATAAACAAAATGATCATTGACTTTACAGAAGAGTATAAAAAAATACCGGCTGAGTATATAAAATGATACAAAACTTGAATATGTAATTTGCCACAGCATTACAGTTCATGAAAATATATCAAAAATAAATCCAACAGATAAATTTCTATTCAAAGTATGGGCAGCAGATGTGTACCAATATGAGGAGAGAATATCAGAAATGAAGGACAGGACTGATGTTAGTGACCAGTTACTTGAAATGCCTCAAAAAAACAAAAGAACATGGTAAATAGATCCAATATGAAAACTAATCTAACATTAATAAGAAATAGTAAAAAATCAGAAGATAGAATAAATGATGTAATAAACCTGGTTACAGAAATAGAAGCAGAAAACTTTCCAACTATGTGAAAATATTATCACACAGTTGAGCAAAGCATAGAGGACCAAAATAGTCACAATAAGAAAAGAATTTATTCACACCACAGCTTTGACAAAATCCCAGAGTTCCAACATAAGGACAATATCATAAAATCTGTAAGAAAAAAGTGAATGAATCATTTATAAAAGTAAACTCAATAGAATTGCAGCAAACCTCTCAACACAGACATTAATGGCCAGAAGAGCTTAGAGTGAAGAGTTTCAAGCCCTAAAAGAAAGCAAATACTAACCCAGATTAATAATTTACTCTGCAGAAGTATCTTTCAAAATTGGTGGTAAAATAGGGTTTTTACATGACAACAAGCACCTTAAGAAGTTCATGACTATCAAACCAGTACTCCAAACAATTCTTACAGATAACTTAAAAAGATACAACTCAACAATGTCAAAATACAGAGGTAAATAAATACAGAGGTAAAAGTGAGAGTTTGCTAATCACAAAACAGGAAGGGAAGACAGTTTATTCCATGTAGAGGAAACCCCACACATGATTATTGATATGTTAAAATTACCAAGGGCATGAATTTTTGATATTGGAAGAATATAATGACTATATGAATTTGAATCTCCTCACTTGCATCTATAATAATAATAATAAAAAATCAACAAGGATAGAGTAAAACCACAGTGATATTTTTTGACATTACCAAGAAAAAGAAAAGCAAGGCCTACAATTTGCTTGTAAATGAGGTGTACTGTGTCCTACACTTTGCTCCCTGAGAGTGGAGGAGGCAATGAAGGAAAGTTGAAGCAACAATGATATAGTTCAGAAGGCATGAAGGACTTACACAAAACACAGGCAAAAGTCAGTCCCTGAAAGAAAATGCAGCAATATATGCCAAAATGCTATAGAACCTGATAGTCCTCACCACAGAATAGTAAAAATAGCATTAAAAAAGAAATAAAGAAAAAAAATTAAAAACTTTATTGTAGTATTTATATAAACATTAAAATAAAGTGAAATAATTTCAAATATAATTTAAAAATAAAATCACCTGACTTAAACACTTCTGATTCATTTATAGGCAACACAATTTTGAAAATAATGTAGAAGAGATAAGCTAAAGGTTAAAAATGGCATTATTTTTTCTGAGGAGTGCTAAGTATATTTAAGTATTCCTCAAAAATAATAAAAAGTATGTGAGATAACGCATGTATAAGTTAGCTCAATTCAGCAATTTCACAAGTACACATAACTCAAAAGAACATGTACACAAGAAATGCATAGAATTTTAAATTGTCCAATAAGCAGATGAATAAGAAAATAAATCAAAATTAAAGATATTTTATAGCCATTTTGCTTTTTCTCAGCTGAATAATCTAGTAACAATTTGATAAACAAAACGCTTTATCTCTTTTTCATATTGCTACATTGAAACACTTTCCTACACTCTTAAGTTTATTTCCATAGCTCCTTCAATATAAATAAATTCAACTAGAATGATTAGAATTAAGGTGTTTGGGCAGCAAATGTACAGAATTAGAATATACTTGAATTAGAATATACTTGGATATACTTAACATTCAATATTTTAAGGTATAACTTTAAAACAAAAATGAGTAGTGATTAATTTTTATTCAAGTATTGTAAATCACATTGTACCTGGACAGGACTTCTATTTTATAGATGCACAAGATGAATGGATGAGATTATAGAGAAAATTAATTTTTGGGGGAATATATAAGATACTTTCTTCAGTTATAGCTAGTAAATTTTATTAAAATTTCCTGAAAGATAATTCTTCTCTTAATTAATGTACTATGTTTCCCACAGGTCTCTACATTCAATGAAATGATTTTTCAAAAGCTTCACTATTACAGTCATATACTTAGAAGAAGAAACTCATTTTGACCTATACAAACAAACGTACTTACTTTTTCCAATACAGATTGTGTCTCTGTGGTTTCCTTGCCTTGGGAAAAAAGAATGATAATTAGAATTTGAGAACTGACAACATCAAAAGAAAATCTTTTTAAGCGCATAGTAAAATACTTTAGTTGGGGAGGTGTCTTTTTATCGCACAAGAATAGATCTCTTATATAATACAGAACTTTACAATGACACAAGTGCCTGCTGGCAAGCACAATGTCCTAAGTTCAAACCCCAGTACCCATGTAAAAATAAATAAATAAATAAAAAATAATACAGAACTTTAAAACAATTCCTTGTCCTGGTTAGAGCCTTATCTTATGGATGCTGGTAAAGAAGTTTTCTAATATACAAGGTAATATGTGTCTACGAATTCCAGTCTGGAATTAAACATCCATGCCTTCTGTTTAAATTCTAATGCATGAAAAAATTGGATCTACTAAGTGCTGTACTAAGCCCTAAAATAGCTCCAAGAGTTCTGAGACAATCAGAGAAGATTACCACTCCTGACCTAACACAGGAAGTAGCATTGCACCATCTACAGAATTTTATAAGTAAGAGAATAATCCACTAGCTCCTAAATATTCACAAAAATGAGAGTTGCTAAGATGGCAATAAGAAATATATAAAATGCTAAAACAAAACAAAAAACAAACAAAAAACCAGGATGTCTGAATACTGGATGTTTATTGCATGAAAATATTCAAATATTTTTTGGACATAAATTATCTTAATAGAATCCAGGTCTAAATAGTCACATGTAAATAATGTGATATATGTGTATATCTGTATGTTAATGTTCTTAATGAATAATGTGTATTTGTAAATACTCATTTTTACAAATTGGAAAAAGAACATTGAGATACTCAACATATCATAAAACAAGTCAAAATGTAATTGACATGGTAGAATATTATGTCATCATTAAAACTAGCTTTATAATAATATATTTATATAGAAAATGGTAATTATGGATAATTATAACTATGGCACCAGGAGATATACTATTTGTTTAATACATAAAACACATTTATATAAAAATACAATAAATATATGCATATAAATGCATGATGTGCATGTATATTGTGCCACTTAGTGTGCAAATTATTGGGAAGAAACACAAGAAGGTTAATAATAATTTCTGAATGTTGATTTGTAAATACGAGTGGCTAATATACTTTTCAAGTATTTTTGAATAGTATGTTACTTTTTACTCAGAAATATACAAGTTACTAAAATATACTATTAAATAAAATGAGAAAAAATAATTGTTTGTGACACTGTTGGCAGTGTTAGAAATTTTTGTTTCGTGAAAGTTACACTACTAAATTTTAAAAAAACATTCCGGGGCCGGTGAGATGGCTCAGCGGTGTAAGTGCCTGCCTGGCAAGCGCGAGGGCCTGAGTTCGACTCCCGGAACCCACAAATGAAAAAAGGGCCGGTGATATCGCTCAGCGGCACGGGCTCCTGCTGGCGCGCGAGGTCCTGAGGTCGACCACGGTACCCGCAAAAAATAAAAAAATTTTAAAAAGTAGAAAAATAAAAAAATAAAAATAATTCCTGAGTCTTAAAGTTTGAAAGAAGCTGAGAAGGGAAGCTGGGTAAAGGGAGAGGGGAGAACAGAGGTGAAGGAGAAGTAAAAATGCTTAAGATAGTTATATATGTACCAAGTGCTCAGAATGATTATAATATTATACATCATACATCATAATAATCATAAAATTGTTTTATCGGGGGAGAGGAAATGATTGTCCCAGAATAATTTTGTAAATATTTGTACTTATTTTATTTCAATATATTTAAAATTTTAATAAATTGTACCTACTATTACCTAAGTCATTTTTTCATATTATATTTCAATACTTTCATATTTTTAAGCTTTAGATTCCCAATTACTAAACAAATAAAATATAGATAATGTAAGAAAGACGTAGAGCTTGCTGTGCAGTGAAAACAGTTCTAAGTATGAGGTGAGTTAAGTAAAGGTACAGAGGTGATCTGTTTGCTAACATATCCATTTAGGTAATGTCTTATAATAAATCGTGATATTTAAATTTAAAAAATAACCGAATATATGCAAGTAGAGGATATTGTAAGCATGTCAACTTTAATTTTATGGAACAGTCCTCTTTATATAGTCTTCACTCAAAATTCTCTCTCACTTTTTCTTTTTCAAAGAACGTGCAGGGGGCAGTTTATCCTTTAGAGTTTTAACAGAGAGCCTGAGGGGAAAGAGATATCCTTGTTCCATAAATGGATTTCCTTTTAAAAGTAGTAATTTAGCTCCTTTGTTTTTCAGAAATTCTCATTAGTGGTAAACTTACATGTTCCTTTTATGTATCTCACCTTTGAGTTTGATATGCTTTCAATTACAATTATCTGCAAATATGACAAACTAAGAAATACAATATAGTTTCTCTGTCACTATGAAATTTGTTTTATTACAGTTTGCCTAAAACAGAAAATGTCTATTACTTGAGTTTGTGCTATTTCTTATTTCTCTTATTAGGATATAGATAGTCATCCTCAAGAAAATAATGTTTATATAAAAAAACCCTCCATAGAAGGTAATCAATTTGATATTATTTTGTAAATGCATTTTCAAGATTATGCATTATGGGACCCACATTTCATCAGTGTGCATTTACACTTATCAGAGTAAATTAGTACTCACCTTAATAAAGTTTGGATACTATATTTGTATGGTTTTATGCCCTCATAATACTATAGTATAAGGTCAAATTTTATATCTAATGTGGTTTTTTTTATTATTTTCTCTAAGGCATATTTTAATTTGAAAAGATTTTTACATCTTGTGGCATGATTGAATGCATAACAACACATTTTTTCTATACTGCACTATTATTTAAAATGTCTCTACTTCTTAGTTTCTACAAATATTCAACAAATCTGGGCCGGTGAGATGGCTCAGCGGCGTAAGCGCCTGCCTTGCAAGCGCGAGGGCCCGAGTTCGACTCCCAGATTCCACATACGAAAAAGGGGCCGGTGATATCGCTCAGCGGCACGGGTGCCTGTTGGCACAAGAGGTCCTGAGGTCGACCCCCCGGTACCCACAAAAAAAATAAATAAATAAAAAAAATAAAATAAAATTCAACAAATCTGTGGCTCCGAAAATGAGTTTAGAACCAAAGGCAGTATAGCTACCTGGCATTTCTGAGCTGTTGCTCTTTACATTTAACTAATACAAATATACCTGAGAATGGGATTTTTTTTATTATTGAACTAACCGAGAATGTTATAAATTAATAACTGTTCAACTTTTTAATTTTGAAAAACAGAGTAAATAAATCCTACTCTTAAGTTGGAAAGATTACTTTTCAAAAGTAATTAGAACTCCTAACATTAACATCATATTCAATTAAGGTACTTTGTCTTGTGGGTGAAAATATTAAAGAAACAAAACCAAGGAGAAGAAAAGTTTTTCACAGGTACAAAAGAATCTGTGATAATAACGTGACTTTGATGTGATGGACTGGTATTTTAGCTTTAGAAAATCAGTCTTTAAAACTTGGTGCCAGTCATTCTTTTTCCTGTTTCTCTGACTCCTAAACCATGGCTTCCTTCAGGTGCTGTCCTCTGTTTATATGCACTGCTTACCCTAGCTCCTACATATAGTTTGTGAAGGAAGTGTTTAACATAAAACTATGTATTTGCTCAATACATTGGCCTTTGTTATATTAAATAATTATATTGAAAACAAAAGACTACTTCTTGACAGAAAGGACAATACATTATATCCTTCTAGGTTATGACACAGATACTATGTGTATAGGTAGATTAAAAGCTTCAAATATGCTGTTTTTGTAATATTCTAACACAGATGAAAGTAAAAATTATTGAATTAGATACTATTATATTTTCAGATACTGTATATCTTCAATGTGAAACTCAGCTAATTAAAATGAGTTTCCACTTGGTGAGATAGACAATGTTTTTGCTTTCACCTGACAACCATGGCACTACTGAATTAAATTATCTCCTAAGAATGACTATGCATTCTGATTTACCTGGAAAAAGTATCACTTTCTTCTGAAGAAATAGGAATTGAACACATTTCTCTAGAGATCTTCATAATATAATATTCTGTACGCTTTAAGGATATGATACAGAATCTCCAGAATAAAAGGATTTAGACATATTCAATTTATTTCTTTTCACAGAAATTCACTGAGTGCTTTCGGTTTCAAATTCCTACTATCCAAGCTTTGAGGAACAGAAGTGGACTCTGATATTCTCCAGAGTCAATTCAAATCCCTCTAATACGTGTTGCATTTCAGAAACAAATCATTTTCCACTATAAATGTGTTTCCCTCTTTGTGAATAGAAAACAAATCCCAAAAACACAAAAGGAGAGAACAAAGGGAATTTCAAATGCTTTACATCAAACTCAAAGTTTAAAAGTCCAAAGCAGGTGATAATTATCAAGCCACAGGTACACCTTCAGATATTTGCTGGAGTAGATCGGCTTAAGTCGCTGAAGCTGATACGCTCTTGTAGTAGTCATTTCCAGAAATGAAAGAAGGAAAAACCTAATACTTCAGGTCCCCACCTATTTTGCTTTCCGAAATTTTTATGTTTATTTTAAAATGTAAATTTCTTTATGTTAATTAATGTGACATAGATCACTCTAAGACCTCTGTTACATTTTAGGTAAGTTTAAGAGCACAGCACTTGAAATAACAAAACTCAAACCAAAACTAAAGGATTATAGCTTGAAATTCAAGGAAAAATATCAATGTTTGCAAAATTGGACACAAAAGTATATTTACTTCATAATACATTGGACTTTTGAATCATATTCTAACTTTTCAGAAATCTTTCTTTCATTATAAATATATGGTCATTTTCATTACAATGTACAAACAAATTAAAGCAAGAAATATCAATTACAGTCTGTGTAAATACCACCCAAACAGTTAATCCGTGGCATCTAACTAGATATGTCCTTTTATTTTCTTTCTCTTTTAGAGATGTATCTACAAAGAAATTCAGAAATGATGTATTTTGAAAGTGTAATATTAGAAATGAGATTTTAAAAATTTCTGTATAACAAATAAGAGTGTAATTTAAGTAATAGAAATAACTAAGAAATACAGATAAATATGACTAGAAAAAAATTAATAATTTTCTTGGTCAAAAGACATTGTATAAATGGAAAAGCCAAGCTACGGAAAGTAGAAAGATATATCCAAGATCTGCAGAGGGCAAGAGTGTTGTGTACAGATTTTATAAATTACCTCAACAAACGCTAAAATATTCATACTAATAAAAAAAGATTAAAAAACATGAGTATGGTTTTTATAGCAAAAAGTTTTTGAAATAGTAAGCATTAGAAAATATATAGTTTCATTACTCATCAGGGAAGTAACAGTTATAATCATGGTGACATACTCGTAGACAATAATAATGACCAAAATTACACAAAGAGACGATAGTACGGAAAGGATAAGGAGCTGCTAGAAGGCTCACGATATTTTGGTGAGATCACTCAGCTATTACTGGCAGTAAAGTGAAAATATGCATATTCTGTGTTCAAGAATTTCACTATCATGTATACATCTGATAAATATGTGCATATGCACACATCTATACTATATACAAAGATATTTATACAAACTTTATAAATGATAGTCACTAAACTGGAGGAGAGTTAATGTCTAATAAGAGTAACAAATTAATAAGCTACAGTGCCTTTTAACAGCAAAATAATCAGACACCTGAAAATCATTGATAAATATCACAAGCATAATATGTAAAATAGCTGGATGCAACAGATGTATTGTGATTATATTTATAAAAGTTTAAGAAATTACACAAAAAATGAACTCTATGCTGAGAGAGATAAGAGAGCTGGGCACGGTGCACGCATTTATAATAGCACAAGTCTGGGAGAAGAGACTGGATAATTACAAGTTCAAGCCCAGCTTGGACAATTTAGGGAGACCCTATCCCCACAAATATATATATGCTGGGGATGTAGCTCAGTGAAAAGTCCCCAGGTTCATTTCCTAGTATTGGAAAAAAAAAGTTAGGTAATGGTTATATTTAGGAGAAAGATATTGGTAATAACTACAGTGGACATATGAATGATACCATTCAGGATTTTTGAAAATGTTCAAATTTGAGGGAGATGATGGTAAAATAAATATGTTCTTTGGTGCTAATTCACAAATTGTTGTACTTATATTAAACAACATATATATGTATACATAAAGATTCAATAGAATATTAACAATACCAATAAATAATGTGTGTCAGAATATGTTGGTATCCATATAAAATTAGCATGTAAGAATTGCCAGTAATATAAAATATGAAATACTTTTTGCTAATCTTGAAGTGTACCTATACAATAAAATTAATGAAATGTTTTCAAAAATTGTGATGAAAATTATAAGCAATATTGTGATACTGCTCATAGTAATGAACATTTCTATATGTCCTTCATTCTTAAATTTGACTCTGAATGATTTATACCAATATGATTCTGTCATAAAAGATATTTTTGGAAAATATAAGAGAAGGATCTTATGATTATGTACTCGATATTATGATTTATTGTAGAATTGTATTGCATTTCTCATTAGAGGTTCTAGTAGTGGTATGCAGATGAAAATACTCTTTCAATAAAAAATAAAATCCACATATTATTAAACTAAAAATTTGGTTTGTTTGGTTTGAATTTTTTATCAATAAAATAAAGTTTAATTGGAACACTACCAGTTCCACTTGTTAGTTTGTTATTCTCCATGGCTACTCTTGAGTTACAGACGCAGAAGTAAATGGTTGAGACAAAGACAACATGGTCCAGAAAACCTAAAATGCGTATTATTTGTCTCTGTACAGAAAAAAAAGTTAACTGACAGTAAATTTTCAAAATTTCTAGATATAAGCTTTGTGCAGTAGCAGTATTGTAGCCAATGAAGTTTATCCAAGGTGAGATTATTGCTAACTGAATTTCTACAAATATTTTACTAAGGTTTCATGATTCTTTTCATTTATAAGTTAAGATTTTTAAACTTCTGTACATATAATATTAATACAAAGTAATTATTTTATTTGTCTTTACTAAATGAATCAATAAAATATTTGATTTAACTTATGTAGCACTTTAAAGTTTAATAACTCTAACATCAATACATTTTAAAAGTAAAAATTCTATTTTTAGAATTTAGGCAGGTGAGATGGCTCAGTGGCGTAAGCACCTGCCTGGCAAGCGCGAGTGCCCGAGTTTGACTCCCGGAACCCACATACGAAAAAGGGCCGGTGATATCGCTCAGTGGCACGGGCGCCTGCTGGCGTGCGAGGTCCTGAGGTTGACCCCCAGTACCCACAAAAAAAAAAATTAGAATAATTTAAAATTATTTTTTAAACTAATTTATACAGCAAACTCAAGTAAGTATCAGTTTTACTAGATTTACATATGATTAGCTGAAAATGTAAATGAACATAAGTTTCAAAAATCTTAAAGAACACATCCATTAATAGTTTTAGAATTTAACAATGATTTTATAACTATGACATTAATTGAGCTTTGCAAACTGCTTTATTTATTTATTTATTTTTTGTGGGTACCGGGGGTCAAACTCAGGACCTCGCGCTTGCCAGGCAGGCGCTTATGCCGCTGAGCCATCTCACTGGCCCTGTGCAAACTGTTTTAGACATTCATAAAATTACAGGAAATGCATTTATCTACATCAATACATTCCCATTGATTGTCTGCCAAACAAGACTATCCAGTTAAATAGAAAAGAACTAAATTATATCCAAAAATATAAAAGAAAAGGGAAACGATTTTGGTAATATTATAAGACTGAATGAATCATTCACAATTTTATTTCTTGCCCACTGTTTATTCTGAGAGTAACAGAGTCACTTATTTCCCACCTTGATTTAACCATTAGGCTGTTAAATTACTAAAACATGACTGCTTTTGGTTATAGGAATTTTAGCTGAATACTAGTTTTAACACAAGTTTTTTCTGTGAAATACAACAAATGCCTAAGTGTAGAATATAATGTACGTAAAAAATATAAAGAGAAATAAAACAAAGCCCTGTGTTCATGCTCTGTAGTTTAAAAGGTAGAAAATTATCATCTTTACCAATACTCAAGGAGCCCTACACAGATTTGCCTACACTCTCTCCATTTGGTAATTGTTCTCATTTTTTAGTTGAAATATTTACTCACTTCTTTTTCAATAGTTTTTCCAAGCATATATGGGGGCATATATATTAATATCATTCATTTTCTCAAGATTTAAAGTATCTCAAAAAGGCAATTTTTGGTGGTTTCTGTGCTAGTTTTTGCTTTGTATTTGTTTTTAGCCATTGTTTTTGTGCAATATTTGTTTTTCCACTACTCTACACTATTGTTTAGATCTGCAATGTCCCCCCAAATTCTCATGTGTTTAGAAGCTGATGGAATGAGTATAGGGGCGCTATACTCATTGGTGCTTTGGGGCACTCATGAGTTCATAGTTTACTTGCTGTTCGGAGGTGCAGCCTGAGGTGTGACCTTGAGGACTGTATCCAGTACCTGGCCCCTTCTTCTCTGGTTCTCCCTACTCTCCGCTTCCCAAATACCCGGAGGTGAGCAGCTCTGCTTCCACAGTCTTTCTACCATGATGTTTCTGCCTTGGAGCCAGCCAGTCATGGAGTAAATCTTTGAAACTGTTACCCAAAATAAACCTTTCCACCTTTAACTGGTGCATGTTAGATATTTTATTCCAACAACTGAAAATCTGAATAATATAGAAAATCTATCTATATATATTATATGTAGTTTCTATTTTGATGAGCTCATTTTTATACTGAGCTCATTTTTCATAAATCTGTTGAAGCCATTTATATATTCTGGAAATTAACTGCTATTTTATGCCTTAAAATATCTTTTAGTGCATCGTTCATTTTTCAGCAATTATCATCATGTCCTTTGACAAACAAAACCTTTTACTTACATTTTGTTTTTGTCTTAAGTAAACAGTATTCCCTGTGATAAGTACAATAGCTGAAATATTTAATACATTCTACCAAATGTGTGAATTTTTTATCCTTTTCATACAATTTAATATTACAAACCATTCTTTTTCTGAATAGTTCATTTTTCATTTTTCTGTTTTTGGTTTTTTAAGACAGGGTTTCACTATGTAGTCCAGGTTGGCCTTGAACTCATGGCAATCCTCCTGCCTCAGCCTCTGGAGTGTTGGCATTACAGGCATGCACCATCACGCCCTGAATAGTTCATCTTTTTGGCATTGTGGTTCAATGCCAACTTTTTCAAATGTAAAGTTTTTCTTTATATGTGGGTCTTTCACTCCTTTTGGTATTGGTTTCAACTAGATTTTGAATCTATATTCAATACTATCAGTTTTTAATTTCTGTATATTTATAATAACAAAAGAAAGGGGCTCTGATCCCCTGCACATGCAATAAAATAATATATTGGTATATGTGTTGTGTATGTTTATGTTTTTACACAAACATATACATATATATACAAATTATATATGAATGTATATTTCTGTGCATAATTGTATCTTTTTATCTATCAATAATTTTGGGGAATTTGGAGGTGAACTACCCCCCAAATAAGCAAATTCTCAGAAAACTGAAGTCTAGTATTAATTAAAATGATATATTGATTCATTTATTCAGTCTGATGCAATTTATAATTTATTGATTTTGCAAATCATAGTCTTGCATATATTTTAAACTTTTTAGCTTACAGGAATGCAATAATCATTCCTGTAGAAATTTGTATCCAATTGTTTTGAACAATGTTTTTATCACTTCACTACTTTGTTCTTTAAAACTTCTTTAGACAATTATTTTGCCCATTAATAATGAATTTTAAAATTTCTTATCAAAATAATTATGTATTTTTCTTCTACTAGATTTTACTAGAAGTAAAACATTTGATCTTGCAAATGATTAAAGTATATTTGGTTAATATTTGAGCACTGAATTGAAATAGATATATTAATTATCAAATTTTTCTTTGGTTCCCACATGATAAGGCAGTTATTTTATTTTTTAAAACTTCATTAGCTTATTTATTTTGTTTTTGTCAGAATTGGTTGTTAAAATCTAACTAAATATAATAAATTACAATAATTGATTTCTAGAAAACTTGCTTCTACATCAGGACCAGCACAATATAAATCATCTTGTTTATGAGGGGAAACGGCTTCGTATTTTCTTTTTTTAATTCTAAGACTTGTTCTATCCTATGGAAAAAATTTAGGTAGAGTTTAAACTTACCCATGTGTTATGTATGATGCCATCATATTTTTTATTTCTCTGCATTTTAACAATTTTTACTTTCAATTTTGTTTTAAGTTCATTGACCATGAGTTTTTATAATATTCTCTTCTGTGGCAGTACTGATTCATCATAGTTACTTACCTTTTTTTAATTAATAGTAGTATGCTCTTTCTTTCTTTCTGTCTGTCTGTCTGTCTTCCTTTCTTCTCTTCCTTCTGTCTAGCTTCTCTCTTCTACCTAGTCTACTCACCCATCTCATTGTCAAACCTATATTGTTTATTTAGGATACATTATTTTTTAAAAATCTCTCTAAGGTACTATTGTTTTCTATTTCAGCTATTTCTTGTCTAACAATTACTGTAATGATTTATTTTTTAAAAACTTTTCTTTTTATTTTAAGTTTTAGATCCTGTGATGGATACTTATGATTATCTTCTTTATCTCCATTCTAGGTTGGAGTACAAAGTCAGCATTTCCAGGTACCCTTACCACTAGTGTTCTAAATACAGAACAATTCACCAGTCGCAAAACAGTAAGTTCAGGGACCACTAGTGAGGTATGCCCACAGTTATTTACTGATTGATATTTGGCACTGGCAAACATGCACACATAAAAAAGATTTATCTGGGACTATGCTCCATTTTTTAGCATTCTGGTTGTACTTAATTTTTTTAAATGTTCTTTGCCCATCGCAATTAAAAAAAATAATTTTAGTGTCAGTTTATTAGAATAAAAGGAAAAAGAAAAACACTACTGTGTTGATAGAGATGGTATTAAATCTATTTATGAATTTGTGGAAATTGATTCTTTTATCATTCAGTCTTCTCATTCATAGGCATGCTCTATCCTTCTATTTATTATTATTCTTTATTATCCTAGGAAATGTTCTTCAATTGTTCTATGTAAGAGACCTCCACGTATTTTGCTGGATTTATTCCTTGTTAATTAATGATTTCTAAATGTACTTGTAGGTGATGACTTTAAAACTTTTATTTCATATTGTATTTTTACTTGTATTTAGAAATGAATTTTTTATATACTGTTAAATTTACTTATTAATCCCAATAGTTCATTGTTGGGTTGCTTTCAGTCTTCTATGTGCACAAACATACTAAATGGAAGCAGTGTCATCATTGTTTATTCATTTCTAATTTAAATACACTTTTTAGTTTTCCATTTGCACTGCACAGTTTCTCTAGTACATTCTTGAATGGACTGGGTGATAGAAGGAACCTTCTGTCAATCTAGTGTGTAAGAAACAGATTTTAGTTTTGCACAAGAAGGCATGATATTGAAAAACATTTTATAAGTAGTCCCAAATTGATCCTAATGTGTTATAATAGATATTAATTCAGTATATTTTTTATATCTTTAGTTGTTTTGTTTTGTTTTGTTGTTTTGTGATAGGATCTCTCTATGTAATCCAGGAGGTTGGCCTTGATTTCACCATGTAGAATAGGCTGGCTTCAAATTCACCATGTCCCTGCCTCAGCGTTCCAGGTGCAATGACTGTAGACATGAGCCACCAGGGCTGACTTGATAACTAATTTTATAAAATGTTCCTAGTTAGTTTAGGATTTATTAATCTCTGTTTATTAGTGATATTGGTCCAGGTTAATGTTCTTGTCAAATTTTGAACTCGAAGTTATGCTGACCTCAGGAAGCATGGTTATAATCATCCCATATTTGCCTATTTTCTGAATGAGTTTTGTTGATGTTATTTAGGAAGTAGTTGAAAGGCCCTGTCACTGGAACAAAATGGGTCCAAAAGTATTTTGGTGTGAATATTTATAACATTGCTATATAGGTTTTTAATTTGTTGGTATAAGAGCTTTGTTAGGTTGTGTGCTCAATGTTGTATGTTTTTGTTTAAATGTTGTATGTTTTAAAAAATAGTGTGTTTTATTAAGCTATTATCTGTTTTTTGAATTAGTAATTATATTTCTACCAGTTTTGTCTTCAATTTTTATTCTGCTATTTCTCATCCTTATGTAACTTTTCTCAGCATTTTATTTCTTTCATTATGTGTACCATTTGAATTCTTGAATTTTGCTAATTTTCATTTCTTTGATTTGTTTCTGTGTGGCTCCAGTAGGAAATAGAAGCACACTTTTGTTATTTTAACAAAATGATTTAATATAAAAAAGAGATTGTTGGGCAGGTGACATCACTCAGCGGCATGGGCGCCTGCTGGCACGCAAGGTCCTGAGTTCGACCCCCAGTACCCACACACACAAAAAAGAGATTGCTGAGATGTCACAGGCAGAGCAGCTGCAGAATGTAGAGCACCCTGGGACTTCGGGAACAGAGACAGCATATCGGATCTTGTCTTAGTTACTTTTCTCGTTGCTGAGACAAAATACGAGACACCCAAAGTTAAAGGGGAAAGGTTTATTTAGCTCACAGTTTGTAGAGGTTTCAGTCCATAATCGGTTGGTTCCAAGGCAGGGTGTCTTGGCAGAAAATAGTTCATAGCACCCACAAGGCAGCAAAAGCAACAAGGAAGAGAGACAGGACTCTTTCTGCCCCTTATATTGTATGCAGGCTACCCACCCTAGGGTGGGTGTAGCGCTCACACACTTAATCCTAGCTAGAACTATGCCAATCAGTGTACTGATTTACTAATCGCAGGCCCTTAATCCCAGCATCACACACTCTAGATTCAGCCACCTCCAAAAAAGTCCTGTGACAATATGAGGCTTTGGGGGGACTTCTAGACACAAACCATAACAGCGTTAATGAAGATTTTAAGATTGAAAAAGGGCCTTCCAGAGCTGAAACTTATCTTTGAGCAGGAGGCACACAGATTGGCTGGTGTCAGTTTCTCTGAGTTCAGATGCAACATGCTATGACACTGGGGCATAGAGGGTAAGGAAACTGTGCCAGTAGACAGATGTTGGTATCTGTGAGCGAAGACTGGCAAAATGATTCTGTTAATTCCAAAACCTTTGTAGATAAGAATCTCCATCTACTGCTGGAATGAATTTCAGCTATCAGAGGTAAGACACTTTGGCTCTTGCTGACAGGGACTAGAATGGGAGAAAAACAGGAAAGCGGGTATTTCCTGTTCCTTCTGTGGACTTCCAGGCCTCTGGTAGTGCTCTCTTCTGGCTGAGTACAGCACGGAGAAAGCTACCAACAAAGAATTGTGTTTTTCACACTACTCCTTGCTCTAGTATCACAAAGCAAAGTACATGACGTAGACATAAAACTAAGAGATGAAAGTTCAGTGAGTCTTGCATTGTTTTTTCATAGATCTTTCTATCATTTTCCTAAATTCATTTTGTTTCACATTTGATTGTTAGGCTAAAATATTTACCTGCCATGGGGTATGTCTTCCTGGCATGTTTTCTGCCTTCACCCAGACAATGAGGATTCCCCTTTCCTTGTTCTCAGGAAGGTTTTAAAATCTTTTAACTTGTACTTTCTGAGATTTCTCTTCTCTTCTTCCCTCTCCACTTTGTATGTTTTATATATTTTCTTACTCTTTGCCTTTAATGTCCATGCCCTGTCCAGTTTGAATTCTTTTCTCAGCTGTTTCTCATTGATGTGAGGCTGGGTCCTCCTGGAAAAGGTGCCTTCATTTGGTACCAAGGCCCCCCTCTCACCTAGGTTACCTTCTTCAAGACTCCACGCTGAAAATCTCACGTGGCCTTGTGACATCCTCTCCACTTCCTCTGTGGTTCTCAGATTGACAAGTCAAGCTTCATGAGCGGAGTGATGATTTCTCAGTACAAGGGCCGTAATATTTCCTTTAATGACTCAATTTCCAGGTTTTCAGGGCCTTCATAAATTTATGTTTTCTGCTTGTTGAACTAGGTGATAATTTTGTGTTCTTTTCACTTTGGGTAAATTAGTCGAATACTGCAATTCTATGTGTATGTGGTATGCCCAGATCACAAACATTAAAATTGATTGCCAAACTCCTAGCCAAATCAACTTGTAAAATAGATAAAGGGAAAAGGGAAAGAAAATTAGGAAAAGAAGCAGTCAATATCTTTGAGGTGACGATTAGCTTACAGATTTAAGGTGTTCAATACATACTTTGAGATATGAAACAAAGCCAAGGAAGATAGATCTATATTTGGGACATGTTAGCATTGAGGTGAAACTTCACATCAGGAGGTGGGTGCAGAGAAAAGATTTGAGAAGAGAAATATATTAGACAGAAACAGTGATCATTCTTTCAAATGATCATTCTTTAATTTTGTTAAATTATTAAATAAAAATCCTGCTTTCTCTTTTCTGTGTCATTTACTTCAGGAAGTGGGACTGTGTTGCAAAAACTCAAAGAAACAACATGTTTTTCCCAATTAATATTAATGAAAGGACTATATATTCACACATACAAACACATAAATATGTGCTATGAATATATGCAGATGTAACTCAATCTGAATGCACAGAACATATTGTCAATTGAACATTGAATTACTTTCAGAATGATATAATCTGTATTGGTAAAATAAATTATCATAAATCCTTCAACACAAAGATTTTTTTATTTTATTTGTGGGCATATCTACTGTTAGGTGTTTTTAAAATATTAGATGCCTTAAAAATTTAAATTAGCTTATGAGTTCGATTCATTTTTAAATTTTATTATTAGTATTTGTGATGATACATAATAATTTCATTCACTTTGAGGAATTGGCACATACACACATCATGTCTTGATTATTTTTATTCCCCTCCCTCACATTCACCTCTTCCCTCTTCACAAGATCCCATTCCCGTTTTTACTGTTTCCTACCATCTCTCTTATTCTCTTTATATCGCTTATATTTTGGGACACTCACACAGCAGAAATCATGCGATATTTACCTTTATGTATCTGATTTATTTCACTCACCTATATGGTCTCAAGATCCCCATTTTCCTATGGTGACTCATATGTAGCCTTCTTTTTTGTTTTTTTTTTTTGTGGGTAACGGGGGGTCGACCTCAGGACCTCACGCGCCAGCAGGCGCCCGTGCCGCTGAGTGATATCACTGGCCCCTTTTTCGTATGTGGGTTCCGGGAGTCGAACTCGGGCCCTCGTGCTTGCCAGGCAGGCACTTAAGCCGCTGAGCCATCTCACCGGCCCATATGTAGCCTTCTTTATAGCTGAATAGTACTCTGTTGTCTATATCTACATCTGTATCTATATCTAAATCTTTATCCATATCTAGATATATCATATGGCATATAGGTTGCTTCCATAATTCAAATATTGCAAATTCTGCTTTATAAATATTGGTGTACATGTGTCACTGAAAGATGATGACTTTAACTATCTTGGAAGACTCTCAGGAGATATATATCTGGGCCAAATGGAATTTCTGGTTTTACCGTTTTGAGGAAACTCCATATTGATTTCCACAATGATTGTACTAGTTCAAGTTTCCAATGATGTAGAAGGGTTCCTTTTTTCCACTCATCAGCACTTGTTGATTTTTGACTCCTTGATGGTAACTAGTCTTTCTAGAATAAAATAGAATCTCTATGTCATTTTGATTTGCATTTCTTTGTTGTCATGTATACTGAACATTGTTTCATGTACTAAATGGCCATTTGTACTTCATCTTTTGAGAAGTGGCTCTTTATTTAAGTTGCCCATTTGTAAAGAATGTTGGGGGCCTATTTTGTTGAATTCCTTCTATCTTCTAAATATTAGTCCTCTGTCCAAGGTACAACTGGCACTCTCCCCCCCCTCCATTTTGTAGATTATCTCTTACTCTTTTGTTTTCTTTGGTATGAAGTTTTAAATTTGATATAATCTCATTTGTTGATTCTTAGTATTTTTTCTTGTTCAATTGAGGTGCTTGCTATTCAGACATTATTTGCCTATCCCTCTGTTGTCAAAAGTTTTATCTATTTTATCTTGCAGTGAATTCAGTATTTTGTTTTATATCGAGGCCTTGATAGATTTGGATTTGATTTTAGTACACGGTGAGATTATGGGTCTTGACTCTTCTGCACACGGATAACTTGTTTTCTCTCACATCTGAAAAGAGGCTATCTTTTCTCTAGTTGGGAGTAAAAAGATGAAGAAGGGAACATATAACTGGAGATTGAAGGAAGCAATAAGAATATTGGAGCTAACTCATATGCCTAGGTGAATGTTAACCTGACATGGTACATAAACCAAGGTACTGTATAAAATAAAGTAATAATTAATTATTTTCTATTTCAAATATATAAATACTATTTATATGTGACATGATACTATATAAGCCAAAGATACTATATAAACTAAAGTAATAATTAATTCTTTTCTGTTTTAAAAATATAAATACCATAGTTGTGTATATAGGTGTATATATGAATATGGGTGTATACAGGTATATATATGTATTACCAAATAAAAGGAGAAAAAAACCCACAAACATACATAAAGATACTGAAGTAAAGAGTCTTGTCAGTCTTAATTATTCTAGAGTCAGAATTCAACCAATGTGCTCTTTGCTCTTAAAAGTGGAGAGACCTTATCTTGCAGCACTTGCGGAAGCCTGAGGTCCATTCCTCTATGGTTGTGCCTCGTAGCTTGGGTGTGTCAACTGGTTCTGGAGATGGTTCCCCTCCAAGGACTTGTTCTCATGTCTACCAGTGAGTAAAGGGGCTAGGTGATCTCCATGGACCACCAAGACTGCTTCTCATTCCTTCCACAGGCAGAGCTCTGTTAGGTTTGAGCTGCCATGCTGTGGTTGTGAATAGCTAGAGGTTATTGCCTTTGTCTTAGAATTGGACACTTTCAATTGTATCATAGAGAGGAAGAGGGCACAGTCTTTGCCTGACCTCTGGAGGGGATTCATTGGTTTGCATCCTTTTCCCTCTGTGATAATCCCTGCAGCTGACTACGTGGTGAACTCTGTGACTCTCCAGGTGAACATGCTATGCGACATCTTCGGACTATGCTCCCCTTGTCCTGCTCTCTACCCCTACAAAAATCTCTCTCTGTGCCTCACAAAGAGTTTCACTCTAGCCTGTGAGTTCGTTGGCTTTTAGGGCTTGGCAGAAGAGGGTCCTTTGCTTGGAATTCAATAGTGCTTGAGGGATAAAGGGATGGACCTCACACAAGCTTAGCACTCAGCAGTTCTGGTGGTTGCTAAGAAGAGTCCTGCATGGATGCCAAGCTCTGTGGCATTTCAAAGGCAGGTAGAAGGCAGGATACCACATAATCACAGAGGTTAGTGCCACTTCGGGGAGATGGAAAAATGCCCACCCTAGCTCTGTTCCAGTGTCATCTCTCCACCCCCAGATCACTCCGGATATAGCTACTGCTTGACCCTGCAACTCCCTGTCCCATGGCTCCCTCAATGCCTGGCTGTAGGTCCCTAACCAAGACCTTGCTCTTGTTTCTTTCTGTGCCCAGTGCTCACCGGTCTGAACTTAGTCACTGCTTTCAGAGTGATTGTCTGACTTGTGCTTTCCTTTTGGCACTGGTTGGTTGAAGATAGTCTGGTCATCATTTGCAGCAGCCTGGGAGCCACTGTTGCACTGTGCTTCTTCCCGAGGGGGGAGGGGGTGAAAACTTTTCACAAGATGGTGTAAGCAGTTCTGAGATCAAGAGGTGGCCCTGCTTCTTTTTCTAAATAAACTGATACTAGAACTCTTCTGGGGGGCTTCTCTTTTTTTTTATTAAGTTTATTGGTACATTTTATTTTTTTATTTTATTTTATTTTTTTTGTGGGTACTGGGGGTTGAACTCAGGACTTGCGCTTGCCAGGCGGGCACTTGTACCGCTGAGCTATCTCACCGGACTGGTACATTTTAAATGTACATAATGATTATATTCATCATAGGGAGTTTGTACCTGTATATTGTCTATATTCATTCCTTTTTTATTTCCCAATCCCCTCCCCTCACTTCAACTCTCTTCTCCTCCTTATTTACAAAAGCTTCATTTTCATTTTATCCTTCTTTTATCATTTTTTTTTCCTTTACTCTTTCCCCTTTCCACCTCTCCAGTTCCTCTTTCCTTTGAAACAATTTCTTCCCATTTCACAATATCTATTGTACATTTTGGTCCTTATTTACTCTTCAGTTTCTCACACCAGGGAAACAATACAATATTTACACATATGTACCCGATTTATTTCACTTAAGTGTATTGTCTCAAAGTGCATCCATTTACCTAGAAATGTCTCAAGTTTATTCTTCTTTATGGCTGAGTAGTAGTCCATTATATAAAACAACCCCATCTTTTTTTATCCATTCCTCTGTTGATGGGCATTTGAGTTGTTTCCAAGATCTAGCTATTACAAATTGTGTTGCTATAAACATGGATGCACATATATCGCTGTGATATGATGTTTTTAATTCTTCCAGGAATACCCACAAAAGGAATAACTGGGTCAAATGGAACCTATAATCTTGATTTTTTGAGGAATCTTCACACTAATTTCCACAGTGGTTGTGCCAGTCTACACTCCACCAAGAGTGGAAAAGTGTTCCTTTCCCCTCAAGGCCCCTCCAGCATTTGTTATTTGTTGATTTCTTGATGATAGCCATGCTTTCTGGAGTGAGTTGGAATCTCAGGATTGTTTTAATTTGCATCTCTAAAATGACCAGTAATGTTGAACATTTTTCATATTTTTTTGTTGCTTGTATTTCTTCATCTGAGAAGTATGTATTCATCTGAGATCTCCAATTTTAGATTGGACTTTGAATTTGGGGGTTCTGATTTTTTTCAGTTCTTTACATGTTCTAGATATTAGGCCTTTGTCTGAGAGACAACTGACTAAAATTTTTCCCACTCTATGGATTGTCTTTGCACTCTGTTGGTGATTTATTTTACTGTGCTAAAGCTTTTTAATAGGATGAGATCCCAGTTGTTGATTCTTTCCATTACTTCCTGTATGATCAGGGTCCAACCTTATCAAAAAGAGGAAAGTAAAGTCAAATTCATTCAATTAGGAAAGAAAAGGGTGAAATCACAACAGATCCTGTGGAAATCCAGAAAATCATCAATACCTACTTGAAGAACCTTTTCTCTAATAAGATGGAAAATACAGAAGAAATGGACAGATTCCTAGATATGTATAAATTACCAAAACTGAATCAAGAAGATATAAAAATTCTAACCCAATGTCACTCAATGAAATTGAAAATGTTATTAAAAACTTACCAACAAAGAAACATCTAGGCCCTGATTGATTCACTGCTCAATTCTACAAGAACTTTAGAGAAGATCTGATGCCACTAAAGCTGAAACTTTTGAATAAAATTGAAGGGAATGAATACTCCTAAAATCATTCCTAGAAGCAAGTATTACCCTGAAACCAAAACCATAGAAGGACCCAATCAAAAAAGAGAACTACAGGCCAATCTCCCTAATGAAGATAGACCAAAAAATCCTCAATAAGATACTGGCAAAAATAATGCAGCAAATTTTCTAAGAAGATTATATATGACCAAGTAGGATTCATCCCAGGGTTGCAGGGAATGTTCAACATATGCAAATCAATAAATATTGGGTCGGTGAGATGGCTCAGCGGCGTAAGCGCCTGCCTGGCAAGCGCGAGAGCCCGAGTTTGACTCCCAGAACCCACATATGAAAAAAGGGCTGGTGATATTGCTCAGCAGCACAGGCACCTACTGGCACATGAGGTCCTGAGTTCGACCCCTGGTACCCACCAAAAAAAAAAAAAAAAAAAAAAAAAAAAAAAAAAAAAAATATATATATATATATATATATATATATAATACACCATATCAACAGAGCCAAAGACAAAGTCACATGATCATCTCAATAGATGAACAAAAAGCACTTGACAAAGTCCAACACCCTTTCATGATCAAAATACTATAGAAAATTGGAATAGATGGTCTCTATCTGAATCTGATAAAAGCCATCTATGACAAACCAACAGCCAACATCATACTGAATGGTCAAAAACTGAAAGCTTTTACTCTAAAATCAGGAAGAAGACAAGGATGTCCACCATCACCACTCCTATTTAACATAGTTTTGGAAACATTAGCCAGAGCAATTAGGCAAGAGAAAAGAATAAAAGGAAAAAGGATATGAAAGGAAGAAGTTAAATGATCATTATTTGCAGATGACATGATACTCTACATAGAAGACCCTAAAAACTCCACCAAAAGACTTGTAGATTTAATAATCAAATTCAGTAGTGTAGCTGGATACAAAGTCAACACTCAAAAATCAATAGCATTCCTGTACACAAACAACAAACTCACTGGGAAACCACAGCCTTCACAATAGCATCCAAAAAAATGAAATACTTAGGAATCAATCTAAAAAAAGAAGTAAAAGATCTATACATTGAAAATTACAGCTCACTAATAAAAAGAGATCAAAGAGGATGTCAGAAAATGTAAATATATCACTTGCTCATGGATAGGAAGAACCAATATAGTGAAAATAGTCATACTCCCACAATTGTTATACAGATTTAATGCAATTCTGATCAAAATAACATCAGCAGGGCTGGTGAGATAGCTCAGCGGCATAAGTGCCTGCCTGGCAGAGCAAGCTCCTGAGTTTGACTCCCGCTACCCACACACACACACAAAAATACCATCAGCATACCTCACGGAAGTAGAGAAAATATCCCTAAAATTTATTTACAATCAGAAAAGACCAGAATAGCAAAAGCAATTCTCATTAACAAAGTCAAGGCAGAGGGCATCACAATTCCTGACTTGAAATTATAGTACAAAGCTAGTGTGAAGAAAAAAAAAAAAAAAAAAAAAAAGAAAACAGACCTGAGGGAAAATGAAACAGAATAGAAGATTCAGAAACAACTCCAAACTCTCTCAACCACCTTATCTATGACAAAGGGCCCGAACATCTTCACTGGAAGAAAGATAGCATCTTTAATAATGGTGCTGGAAAATCTGGCTTTCTACCTGCCAAGGACCAAAACTATACTCATGTCTATCACCATGCACTAAACTAAAATCCAAATGGATCAAAGATCTAAACATTAAGACAGAAACACTAAATCTGCTGCAAGAGAGAATAGGCAGAACTCTTGAAGACATATGTATGTAAAGATTTCATGTGGGTCTTCTCTTTTAGATCGCCTTCTTGTTTTTGCCTCTCACCCCTTTCCAAGTACCTGTGATTTTGATGAGCATTTTTATTTTGGGACGGTACTGGGAATCAAACTCAGGACCTCACATTTGCTAGGCAGGTGCTGCACCTCTGAGCTAAATCCCAGGCGCAGTGGTGAGCATTTTGTGAGAGCTGCTGTCCCTTGCCTGCCATGATGTCTACCCTTGGATTCCTAAAATTCTTAATTCCAAGTTCTCATATCAAACTCCTGTTAAGCAAACAATATCTTGAAGATGTTTTCCAAAATCCAAGACCTGGTTAGTGACACATAAGTAAATACAGGTAAGATATGTAACTTTCTGTAATTTAGCCCCTACATTTCTGCCTCTTAAATTCAAAACTAAACCAATGAAAAGATAAGATACACTGTATTGACTGCCTTTCCAGCAATACTAAATTTTTGTACCACACATATTCTAAATTTTAAAAAAAGTTCCAAAAGAAAAGTTACATTTTTATGGGTACTGTTTAATAGTTTATGAAAAAATGTGACAGATGGGAAATTATATTTTTGTCTATGAACACAAATTTTAAACCATAAAACTAGCTGCTATTAATTCTCAAAAAATGTTCTTTTATTTTGTTTGCATGATTCTTTCTTCTACTTTTGTGTCACATCCCAGAAACTGAGAAGCATCTGATTTGTAAGCAATATTCAAGCATTACTGAGTTGTGTCATCTGTAATATCCTATTGTATATATAACTGCCAAAAATACAAGCTGATCTTCAAAAATATAAGCCACAATTACAATCATAACAGAGAAAGTTACATTATATATTACCTTTTGAAATGATACTTTCCAAATGCTCATTTGCTAATTATGTATGCCATAAAACAAAGGTAATCCACAAACAGTCCCTATTATTTTGGAATGATATAACACTATCTACATCAATCATAGCTCAATCTTTAATTGCAAAAAACTTACATTTGTTTGATATCCTCAAGTATTTAATGTGGTTTTGAAGATAAGTAGGATGTAGTTAAAGGATACAAACTATAGTAGTACCTTGGTACTTACTATTTAGTTTGAGTAGGTGTGATAAGTACAAAAACAATGAATATGAAACAAAGTCACAAGTGATTGATATCAAAATGTTCTAGGTTGCTCACCAAGTAACAAACAAATGATGGGTACTGGGACAAATTTTTCTAGTTAATATGCATACAGGGATAAATTCAATGAGTTTTAAAACAGTTTATTATCAAATTACAACAGTATGTAAAAATTCCTAAAATATAAAAACCTCACTGAAAATGTTCAATAACATATCTAAGCCCTTTTGATGACTTTTAGTATTCTGCTTCAATGCAACTTTGCTAACATTGTACTTAAGGAGAGACCTACCTCCCACTGTCCACAGCTGCTTCTAATTCATAGGCAGTTGGAATAAGCCAAGCATTACTAGTGTGTCTTTTCTGCTTCTTACTATGTTATTTCATGTGGGAAGCCATTATAAAAACTAAAAGTAACTGAAGATTGGTACCCCACTTAAAACTATTCAGCAGGGTTTCTGTTTTTTGTCATTTCTGCCAAATTGCATCGTTAAAGTTGCATATGTTGTACTGTTGGTACTAGGGTATCCTGGGCTAGTCAAAATGTTTAAAAGCCCATGACTTGCCAAACTTAATTTTTACTAAAGTCAAATCAATGCACTCAGATATTACCACTGTAGTAACAGAAGTTTGTTTTTCAAAACAATAAATTAATATTTTATAAAATTTAGAAATATGAAAATGCTAGTTGCTGTAGTAATTATAACTAATAGTTTATCTCTGCTAAAATTTAATGTGTATATAATCCAATTTTAGGGAAAATCTAGAAAACCTGATTTTCCTAAATTATACTAGAATTATTAAATGAGTCTTGATCCCTTAGATTATAAAATGAGACAACAAAAGAATTTAGAGTGAGAATGTTTTCAGAAGAACTCACTTCAATGAGACTGGATTGTGTAATATCTTACGGTTCTTGGAGTTCTTCTTACTAAAGCTTGAATATCTCTTTCCTGAAATGCTTGAGACCAGAGGGTTTTCAAACTTCAGATTTTTTCAGATTTTGCAATATTTGAATTTATGCTTGGGATATCTTGTGAATGGGACCCAAATATTAGCACAGGTTTCATTTATGTTTTGTATACAACTTATATGTATAGTGTAAACGTAATTTCATTCAGAAATTTTAGTGTGCCTTGTGTTGACTGTAACACACCAGATGAGGTCAGCTGTAATACATTTCCATTTGTGGCATCATGTTTTGGTGCAAAATTTGGACCTTGGAACATTTTGGGAGGGATTTTGAATACTCGATGTATATAATATTTACTTTTAGAATCATTTGGCTCACAAGACTAATGCATCATTTTTTTTGTTACATTTTGAAGTTCACATGAATTAAATATGCAAATGAGTGTGACATAAGTTTTAAAATATATATGGTACAATTCGAATGTTGTCTTATCTAATTTACTGATCAATTCCATCATCATCAAGTAATGATCTTGATACCTGACATAATATTAGCAGCTTATTATGTCATACTTAATCCTCATAATAGCTCTTGAAGTAATGTTCTTATATCTGTGTTACTTCTGAGTACTTAGCTAGTGAAGTTAGGGCTGTCTTTCAAAGACAGAGAAATTTTAATAGAAAGTGAAAATATTTTATAATCTTGTTTTTATATTGCTTAGCAAAAATATATATATCATATACAATGAAACCATTGAACACTGACTGTTAGAGAACACATATTTTTACCCATAACATGAATCTGTTAAAACACGTCATTTATGAACAAGAAAAAGGAAGATGGTAAGTACAGTACATGGTGCTCGTAATTCCTGTGCTAGCTTGTCAAAAATATAAGATGGATTATAATTTTCCAAGGACAAAGTAATATCATTTGCACCATATTCTGATGTGTGATATTAGGTTAAGAGGTATTTAACACAAAATCACAAATAACATTGATTTACACAAGATGAAATACATCCCTCATGCAAAAGACCACTAAATTAGGTAAGCTGGCATTTGTAGATCACTTACACAGTCCATGTGGATCCATCTTATTTCTGGCACCCTTGCAGTCCCCAGAGGTCTCCTCATAATCCAAGATGACAATTCCTGTTCTACAATATGTTTACACAGATACTCCACCCAGCAAAATGTGGTCAGACCAAAGGAGGGTATGAACCCTCTATATAAGGACACCACTTCTCAAAAATGATACATGAAAATTCTGGATGCAACTCCTATAACTTATGCACATCACTGTAAGTAGTGGCAAAGGAAGCTTGAAAATTGGGCTTTACAAATTGGGCATCCATGTGGTAAAAGTTTTCTGCTGTTTAATGAAAAGGAGACCATGAATAAAGTAAACAACTAGTAAAGTCATTTAAAGGCATGCTTTAACTAATGGAGTTTATAACATAAATATTGAATGTAAAATTTTAAGAATTGTCATGTGATTATTGAATACTTTTGCTATAACTTTATTGATTCTGTGTGTAGTTGAGATGACTATTTGCTTACATTTAATATTGGATTTCACATAAGTCCTGCCAGTAATGTTGTTACTTCATCTGTATATGAAAAAGTAAATGATGTTTTGAATAAATACATCATTGAATAAATGATGTTTGAATATGGCATTGGTATCATTTTTATACCAAAAAGCTCTTTGTAGCTAAAATAACTTTATTTACAAGAAAGAAAAATAAAATATGCCATTTTGCATTTAGTAAAAAGTTCTAATGTGACAAGAAAAAAAAACTGTCTTGAAGAGCTGTTTGTATTTACATCTTACATGATGTAAAGAAAAAGCACACATGGATCCGAGTGAAGACTGAGCCACAGCTGAACCATGCATTTCCTTCAGCATAGGACATGGAGCCCATCTTCCCCGGTCGAGTTCTGCCCATTGAAGCAGAGGCAAATCTTGTTTAAGGCTGAAGCTCTGTTCTGGGTCATGACACTTTGAGAAACAATAGGCAAAAATATATTTTCACTGGAAAGGAATACAGTTTTCAGAGGGTAGGTGTGTGATGGAGACCACTACGAAGCAGCTCTGTGCAGGATTTAAAATTAATCAATTGGCTTTCTGTGTTCCTTGTGAGTTTGTCCAAGGCCTAGGCCCCTTCTCTGAAGATGGGCGTGGATTCATAGTAAGTGAACCTCTATGAATCACTGGTCCTGGCTGAGGCCTGTAGTGGCCTGTGATATCCTGAGGCCTCAAAGGATAAGATAAGGCCACAGCTGAGAACTCCTGGCTCCAACCCCAATTAACTAAATAGAGACTGTAGCTGCAGGCATCTCACTCCTGGGATGAAGGTCAACCTGGAGATAAGATAGTTCTCCTAATTCACATAATTTACTACCTGGGGAAGTCTTTGAATTGACTCTCAAAGTCCTGCTCAGTTCCCGGGCTTTCCACTCTATCCCCTTCCTTTGTTTGAAAACCAAATAAATACGGGCCATCCGGATAAGTTCTTTGTCTCAACCCCCAGAGAATCTCGAATTCTGCTAGAGGGCTTTGATCCTCCTGGGGCCCTAAAATCATACCACTTTTCTCTTTCATTTAGGGGCTAGGCCAAGACCCTAATAGGCGTGAAAGCAGCATACGGAAGAACAGTGAGAGGAATATGGACAGAAGGAGAGAGGAATTAAGGTCTGGTTACATCAGACACAGAGATTGTGAGAGGCAGTTGATTTACAGAGCACCTCCCATATTCATCCAGATGTTTTATTCCGGTGATGTCTGCATTACACAATAAAAGACAGTCAAAAGAGTTCCAACCATTCTTCCTCTCACACTGTTTTACATGTTTGAAATCTATCCAATTCTCCATTTAAAAAATCCACTGGTTGACAGAGGCTAAAAAACCTGGGTAGCTTGTGTAACAGACTGTTGTGTTATGTGGACCTTACACAGTGACAAAAATACCGTGTCCTTCTTCATCTTCTTAGGAATCATCAATAGAAAACCACCACCACCACTGTCTGTACCAAGAGGAAAGAGGAAAGAAAATGCCCTCAGTGCAATTATAGTTCAGTGAGGATCATCTTAAAGTGTTGAAAAACAATAGTCCTAACAAGTCAGGGTGCACAGAGCTGATTTTACAATCTCTAAACCTTGCCTGCTGGTGATGACTGGCTCCAGTTGGGGCAGACGTAGTCTGGGCAAGCTACTCTTTTGAAATAAATATTGGTAATCCTGGAGAGATCTTTATTTATGTTGGTGCAACATTAATGCTCTTGCTAAATTATAACTTAATTAGTAATCATTCTTCCCGAAGAATTTTCAAGCACTTTGTGAAATGTCATGTTTCCTGCTGTGTTGTATGATGTAGTCTTGATGCCAATATCTACTTCCTTGTGAATGTTAATCTTACAGAAAGATCCTCTTGAGACAATACATAGTGGTGTTTTGCTCCTCCTTACTCATATCCTAGGGTGAATTAGGGAGATCCAAGGAGTTTGATTTTCCAACTTGACACACACACACACACACACTCAGAGGGGAGAAAGAGAGAGAGAGACAGAAACAGAGAAAGAGAGAGAGGGCTTCTACTTAGGTATACCCATTTAATATTTCATCAGATATATTATCTGAAGCATGCTGAAGCATGTTCCATTTTTTTTTTATATTACAACCATTGAATATCCCATTACCAACCATAGATCAAACTAATTTAAGGAACATTACTAATAAAATTCACAGTTCAAAGTTAACTTAAAGTTTGTCTTAACTACAATTCACTAATGTAAGAAAAATACTGCAACTGCATCCACAAATATGTTAGAGCTCCTGGTTTTCTTAACGATCTTTAGTTTCTGATAACTAGTAGTTGTTTGTTAGTTATTGTTTAGACCACCTAATCCTTTAGGAAATTATTTTCCTTTGTTCTCAATGACAAAAAGAAGTTATATTTTATCTCTTTCATGGTTTATACCTTTTTCTACTGTCATCAGCAATTTACACACTTTTGTACTGAAATCTCCTGCCTTAAGTTCCCCATTATTTTTAGATGTCTTATATTGTGTTATTTAAAAAAATCGTAACTTTCCTTCTGAATTTCATAACATTTTAAAATATGACCACTAACAGATCTTTTGACACTTAAAAGTACAGTATAAAGCAGCACTGTCCAATAGAAATTATCGTGAAGATGCAGATATTTAATATGTTTGTGTTGTTCAATTGCTGCCCAGTACCAGAATTTTGATATTGAGCATTTGAAGTATAGTTAGTAACATTGAAAAGCTGAATTTTAACTTTATTTAAAATTTTAATTTTGCAGTCACATGTAGCTTATCACAGTTTTATTGAACTGTACAGCTTTAAGTAATATTTATATTCCTTTGTTTATTTTTCTTGACTTACTCTTGCCATTAATGCCACATATGCTAATTATAACAATGAACTAAAACATCTACATATGTATTAATATATGAAACACAAATCTTAATTCTTGCGAATTATATTCTATTTTCCACTGTATTGTCATAAAAGGTTTTGTTCACAATCTTTTCTTCGTTCATTTTAATATCTTTCTAACTCTCATTTCCTTTTGTTTGAGCTGCTAATTCTAACTTCCTATGTCATGTTCAGACATCCATAGCACCTGCCAGGGATGTGATCCTGAGTATCATGCATCTGGAAAGTAATTCTCCCCATACCCCAATGGTTGTTAGTATTTCTGGCATTAGGGACATGGGGTTCCTGACTATTCAAACTAAAGTTGATCCCTGTCACCCAAAACGTGACCCTAGTTCATTTTCTTCAGCATTATGTTTATATTCTTTATGAGTTAGAAATCAGTTGTCAGTAAAATAATAGATATACCACCAACAAAATGATTTAATATTTGTTTCTGCCTATGTGAGTCTATGTATTCCACAAGAGTGGAGTCTTTCTGGCTTCCTCAGCACCGTATCTCCAAAGTTTGTGCAGAATGGTACTAGGGCTATAGCAGGTACTCAACAGATAAAGTAAATAAGAATAGTTTGTTGGTTCATATAGGCTATCCTTGTCTTAGGTTTCAACTTGGAAAACTCTCTTTTAGTTTTATTCCTGTGCTATAAGCATTCTCCTACATCTGTAGCCCTAGTAAGCTTGAAAGACATTGAATGTCCTCCTTGACTGCAATTATTAAAGACTTAGGACTTGATTTTTACATACTTAATCATTTTAAAGGCATGATTAATAAATTAATAACTTTAAATTAATAACTTTAAAATAAATAAATTAATAACTTTAAAATATTTCTTAGATCATGTTCAAGGATCCCTGGTAGGTTAGCACTTGATCTGAGACGTCATCCTGTGGAAAGGTGAAATCTATGTTTTAACAAAATGTTCTCATTCTAGTGAACCCTTTTTCTCTGTACCTGTCTCTGTCTCTCTCTCATTCTCTCTCTCTTCTCCCTCAAAAATTATTGTTTTTAGGGTAAAAATAACCATAACACTTATTCTTCACAAGTTCTTACTATAGAAAAAAGTTTTCTCTTAATGTTTTCTGACAGCTTTATATGACTCTGTAGGAATTGGAGACTTGCTGGCATAGTAATTTGTCTAAGGTCACAGAATATTTAATGGCAGATGCAAACCATTGACATGTCTATTTTGCATCAAAGCTTGAGATAATTTCTAATTCTGAAATAGGCTTTCACATATTAAAGAAAGCAGAAAGTAGGGTTCGTTAGAGAGATATTCTTAGGAATCACATATCATCTGATGAAAATAAATTGGAGGTTAAAAATTATTTTCATATCAGTGTTCTCCTGCCTCCTTTGGAGAGAAGAATAAACCTGAATGCCACTAGCTATTGACTTGATGATGTTTACCACTACTAATATTCAATTACTAAGTCAGTACTACAAATACTCAATTAGAGGCACTGCTAATATTCAATACCTAATTCTGTCTTTTGTTCTTGTATGTTGAAATTGGGAGTACATGATAATATACCTTTTATTGCTCATAGGAACTAAACAAGGTATTATAAAGTTCCAAGATAAAAGAAGGAATTTAACATGGGGGATATACATTTTCTGTTTTCTTGTGTGTGTGTGTGTGTGTGTGTGTGTGTGTGTGTGTCTGTTCCTCAATATCAATATTCTTAAGAAAATCAAAACAAAGCCACTAAGACATTTAAAGACGTATCAATTCATTGTTCAAAAAAAATGAATGTATGGAGGACTTAACTTCGAAAGCTTTTCTGACATTTTTCTAATTTTAAATTACAGTTCATAAGTACAGAATCCAGTGTCTATTTGACATGGCTGACTATAAATTATTTATGTTATTATTTATTTTATTATTTTCTTATTGATTTCAGAAAAACATCACATAAAGAATGAGAAGTAAGCCACATAAAAACATTTCTGAGTAAACTTTAAAATGTGTGTGTGTGCATATGTGTGTACATATGTAAGTGTGTGGGTGTGTTTGCCAGAGTACATTTTATGAGGGCATTTATAGACATAATCATGAGCAAATGTGAGTTTTTTATAACCAAGGCAAATGAAGCATGCCTTCAATTAGAAACTTCTGAAAATACACTGTGATAACCTACTGGGAGTGGAATTGCTTTTCTTCACAGCATCGCAGCCACCTCTCCCTTAAAGCCTGTAGCATTGAGTATAAGTGTTATAAGTGCAATATGGTCCTCTTGAATCATTTTACTTCACTAAATGCATTTTGTACTTCAAATACCATTCCAAGATTATACATTTGATATCTCAAAAATATATACATGCTGCTTTTAGAGTTCAGTACGATGAATAAGTGAACCTCAAAAGTCTTAGAATTCATGTTACATAAATGAGTATGTAACTTCAGATTATTTTGGGCTTTTCTGCAATACCTGAAACATTGAAATCTCCAGTTCCCTAAGATGTAATTACTCTGTTTTCATCGGTTGTAGTTTAATTTTCTACAACCTTATCAAAAAGTAAGAAAACACTATTTATGTATCTTATGTTAAAAGCAAAGTAAACGTGTTCTCATGAGAGAATGAAGCAAGGGTGTACTTGCATTTTAGAAAATGTTACATAAGAAAATCAACATCAAACTCTTTAAATTCCTTGTTTGGTTGTTATTTTTAAAGCTTTAATATCCAAGGCTTCATCACTAGTACTTAGATATAAAATTGATTTTCACATATTGGTATCATATGTCACAACCTTACTAATTTTGATTTTTAGCACTATTGCTTTTCAGTTGTCTAAAGAGCCTAGAGCAGTCTCCTTCCACTTCCAGGTTTCCCAGTTTTGGTCACACGCTGGATATGTACATATATAGCTAACTCATGACATGTGGTTCCTACCTCTGCTTTAGATTATTTTTAGTGTGACTAAACAGGAAATTAAAAAATGCAGTTGACATCTACCTTTATTTCATTTCTAGTATTTTTTCTAGATTCATGTCTTATCCCAGTATCATATTCCTTCGTAAAGACTAACATTTATTCAGATCTATTGTTCAACTGCCAGTGAACCTTATCAGGGCTTTATTACTTGAAAGAGTATTTTTCTTTACTTTTTTTTTTTTTTTTTTTTTTTTTGGTGGGTACCAGGGGGACGACCTCAGGACCTCGCGCGCCAACAGGCACCCGTGCCACTGAGCGATATCACCGGCCCCTTTTTTGTATGTGGGTTCCGGGAGTCGAACTCGGGCCCTCGCGCTTGCAAGGCAGGCGCTTACGCCGCTGAGCCATCTCACCGGCCCTTTCTTTACTTTTGAAAAATATTTGCAATGAGGATAGAATATTGATTTCACAGAGCCCCTCCCCATTTTTTTCTTTTCCTTTTCTTTCAGCATTTGAAAAATGATGATGAATCAAGGTGTGGAAATTGAAGTGGCACTTCTGATTCACTAGCAAAATTCTTTCTTCCTGTTTCTGTGATTTTATGCTCTGCTTGCCTGGAGATCTTAATCACATAGTCAGTAATACTTCCACCAGGAGATAGTGCTATGACAAACAGAAACACCACAATGACACCCAGGGTTTGGAGGCAGATTTATTTACATTGACAAGAACTGATTGGAATCATTCCCAAAATATCAGGCCAGGATCTCTGATGGTCTAGTACTTTTATATGATGCACAAGTAGGATGCACAAAGATGAGACAGAAGGGCCTGGCCATTCTGTTGACTAGCTAGCAGGCTAAGATCATTGGTTACAAGGCTAGATTAATGATCGTCAGTTATAAGAGTAAGTTAATGATCATGAAGCTTGGTACAATCAGACGTCCTGAATATTCGGTTATGCTCTTGTGGTTACAGGGGTCAAGAAAGTAATTATAGGGCCGGTGAGATGGCTCAGAGGTGTAAGCGCCCGCCTGGCAAGCACAAGGGCCTGAGTTCGACTCCCGGAACCCACATACTAGAAAAGGGCCGGTGATATCGCTCAGCAGCATGGGCGCCTGCTGGCGCGTGAGGTCCTGAGGTCGACCACCAGTACCCACAAAAAAAAAAAAAAAGAAAGTAGTTATAGAGCCATGAAGCAGTTATAGAGCTAGGCAGTTTCAAAAGAACAAATTTTTTAAAAAGGACAATTTTTCTGGTACAGATTTTCCCTTTCAATAGAATGGTAAACCCATTAAATTGGATGTTGAGGCTGCCACCACTTTGAGCTTCTGATGTCTCTAAGTCATGGTGTCAGCTGAGATGATTGAGGATAAGGAAGTTTATGCTTAGAATATAGGATTCCTTAAAGCATCCCAGTGATTAATATTAATATAAAGCTACAACAGTGAAATCCAGAGAGGACCACTAAGGGCCAGAAACTTTAGTCATGAGGACTTGCATATCTCAAAAGGAGAAAAACTATGATAAACTCAAAGGCTTCCTATAGGCAGTGGAAACACAAAATGAGTGCTAGAAGAAAATAGCTATGGATTTTATGCTATTTATGACCATGTGAACAATTACAGATATGAGATCTGTAATTGCTGTATTTCCTTCTTACTTTTTATAAATATGTTTTTTGGATAGTCACATATATTAAGCAAACATCTTGCCTTTTTCTCTCTTACTCCCTTGTAATTTAACATGAGATGTATTGTCTTTATATCAATGTTTATATATTTTAATTTTACATCTTAGTATTTAAGCCATAAGATGTCAGAAGAATGATGTCACTTAAAAACTTTATCTCGTCCTGTAGTGTTTTTAGTTGTACACATATAATTGTACCGTATAACGTTAGATGAAGTCATGAGTTTACTATTGTTTTTATTTGGAGATTAAGTATGGTTTAAGAAGATGCATATGAGTTTCAAGTTGAAAAAGGATGGACTCTTGATGTTTAACTATATGAGGCATGATCAAAAATCATATTATGTATTTAAATTTTAAAAAATGTGTTGAGCTGGAGATATAGCTCAGTAGTATGGCACCTGCCTGGCAAATGCAAGGTCCTGAGTTTAATTCCTGGTACAAAAAAAAATATGTTATGGTAAAAGTCACATTGTCGGGCTGGTGATATAGCTCAGCGGCATAAGCACCTGCTGGCAAAAGCAAGGTCCTGAGTTCAGTTCCTGGTACCCACAAAAAGAAAAAAAAAGTCACATTGCTATTAATCTCCCTCAAAATACTCCTCCTTTAAACACACTTCTGCTATCATTCCTGCTACTATTTGAAGCAGTTCAGGAAGTCTGCCTTTGTGACTGTCTTTAATTGTACTGTCATAGTTGCCTTGATGTCTTGAACAAATTTAAATCTTTACCTTGCATAGAAATTATGACTTTGGGGGCTAGCCTGAAGTCACACAGTGCCAGATGGGAGGGTAAGGTGGATAAGGAGACATCTTAATGGTTTTTAGGAGCTTGCTTGTTTATTGACTCACATTCGGTGTGCATCATTCACTGTAGTTTTGATCACATCCTGTGAAAACAATTGTGAAAGAGAAGTTCCAGAACTGCTTCAGAAAGTGGAAGAATGATGTGATAGGTGGGTTTGAAGAGAAAGGGAGTATGTTGAGGCAGATTCATGGTAATGGGTCTTTTACTGTAATATACTTTCTGGATATTACTGTAAATGTATTCTTTGTAATATATTTTCTTAATGTAAACTTTCAGTATGTTTATCCATCACACTCCTATGCATGAATTTGATTCCGCAAAGAGATGCCAAGATAGATGATATAGATTTCTACTGACTTTGCTTGTGATGGTGTTTTTGGTAGACATTAGTGTTTGAATTTGTACCCTGGGTAAAAATTACCTTTACCAATGTGGGTGCGGGCCAAATGGAACACGAAGGTGAGGGAAGGGTGATGATGTTCTCTATTTGACACCCGTCTTCCGCTCTTAGATACTAGGACTAAACTTCTGGTCTTGAGTTTCTGGGACTGAATGGTAGTTATATTATGGGCTTTCCTAAACCTCCAGCTTGCAAATGGCAGATAGAGTTCCTGGTTTTCATACTCGCGTGAGCAAATCTCTCATAATTATCTATCTATGTATCTATCTAGCTATATATCCATCTACCATATATCGTCTATCACCTAATTTTTTTTCTCTCTCTGAAAGAACCCTGGATAATACAAGTGGGACATACTGGGCTCACAGTTTGCTTTGTTCTATTTACTTTAGTCAATTAAAAGATTCTGGCTTATGTAATTTGTGATTTTATAATTCTACTTCCTTTCTTCCCTTATTTCATTGACATGTAATAAATCATTTTTATGGTTGCCCTGAACTCTGCCTTTCTTTTAAAGTAATGTAAACATGGTATGACTCTGTGTGTGTGTGTGTGTATTTGTTTTCAATATTTATCCTGGTTGATGTTTTCTGAGATTCTCAAATCTGTGTGTCCCAGGGATTCCATATTCCTTTATCTGCCTTTTGAGATTTTATTAACTTTTTTAGTTGAGCGATTTTAACCAGGCTCTAATGTCCTTTTCTTCAGATAAATAAGTGCCTCTTTATCTTTTCTTGGAAGCATTCATCTTTCCTTAAATTTTGTGTTGTTTCTTGCTTTGTGATCTCAACCTTTTGATTAATTTAAGATATTTTACATATTTTTGGATGGTTTAGAGTATCTGTTTTGCTGCTATTCTTCTTGTAAGTACAGGAGAGATTGCTTTTTTTTTTTTTTTTTTTTTTTGTACCAGGAATCCAACTCAGGACCTTGTGCTTGCCAGGCAAGTGCTTGTGCTGCTGAGCTATACCCCCGGTCCTCTTGTAAGTACAGGAGTCACACTTTCTTTGGCTTTTATCATCATGGTCATTATCCAAAAGCCCTACATTTTTGGGCTTTTTTCGATTAGCAATAATTTTATGTGTAGACTTAACTGGTTAAGGCATGCTCAGATAGGTGGTAAAATATTATTTCTGGGTATGTTTAAGAAGGTGTTTCCTGGAAAAGTTAACATTTGCACTGGTGGGCTGAGCAGAGAATAACACCTCACCAACATGGGTGAGCATGCTGCAGCCCATCAGCACTAAATACAACAAAGTAGAAGAGAAAGGGTGAATTTATTGTCAGTCTCTTAGTCCCCCCACCCCCAGCTCTGTCTCTGTCTCCCCCACTCTCCCTTCCCTGTGTGTTGCTAGTTCTAAGGCCTTTGGACTCTGAGACTCATCAATGCCTTTCTTCTCCAACACATACACATAGTTCTCATGCATACACTTCAGCCAAAGGCTTGAAAGGCCTTAGAATAAACAATGGAGGCTTTTAGCCAGCTTTACTTTCAGAATTAAGAGCAAACATCATAGCTGAATGACTTTAAGTTATTTGAGTTTGGCCCAAAAGAAAGCTCCAACAAAGTTGTGGATTGTAAAAATGGAGCAGAGGAGAGCTTGTTTGCCAAAAAGGTTACCATTAAAAAGAGGTCAAAATCTGGACTAGACAAAAAATGCCTGGAGAGAATCTGAGGAAACAGCTAGGCCCTACCCTTTACAAGTTCAAAATTTAAAAAGTGGAAGATGTTACTTTGAGAAGAGAACTCCAGGGCACCATGCTCCAGAATGGCAGCTGCCTAGGAAATAAGATTCCCCAGGATTAAATTCACCATGCTCAGACTTCCCAGCACTCAGAGGCCTTTGAAACCACCAGCAAGATGGAAAATGACTCCACTACTGCTCAGGCTAGTGGCAGAACTTGGTGTCATCCATGTGGTGCTGGCTTTATGGGCCTACAGAATGCAAGAGTTGTAGGGCCAAGAAGGCTTCCATCAAGATTTAAAAAGACTTGCAAAGCCAGGCAGTGTACCCCTGAGAGGGCAGTTTGTGAAACTGAGTGTGAAGCCAAAAGTACAGTGGAGACTTCAGAAAGTTGGAGAAGCCAACTTGCACTTTCAATCATGAAAAGTGTTTAGGTGGGGGAGTCACATGATTAGAGGTACTTTAACCTCATAAAGGTACCTTTTTACTCTCCCTTCTCTTTCTCTTTTACCTATATTGTTCTTTTTTACTTTCATGAAGTTTTAAGTCTTCTTCTAACATCATGCCCTCTTTTTAAGAAAAGTTCCTTACCCATTCTTTAAGAACAGGTTTTGATAACATCAATTAAAGTGAAGACCAGTCTTGAAGAATCCTTGAGCAAGCAAATTCAGTTAGTCCCTGTAAATTACCTTAATATGTTTGATTTGCTAGCTATGTCTGGTAAATGACTACATTAAAAAAAAAAAAAAGCAGAGGTTAAACTCAAGCAATCAGAAGCAGCCAATGAACATATATAGAGACATTGCAATGGAATGCATCAAATAAGGCAATCAAATTACCATAACAAATTAAATATTTTCTTCCCTTCACAGTTCCAGTCTTATACTATGAAAGCCTTCCCCTTGCTCTCTTAGTGGACCTACCAGGCCACTTTGGGTTTGGAGTTGCCTGATTCATTAATTACTGTTCAAATAAACTCTTTAAATTTTATTGTTCTTCAGTTTGCCTTTTTAACAGCATGCTAGCAACAAATTTTTATTTTCCTTCATCTAAGCTTGTCTGTATTTCCCCTGTAGTCCTGATACATTTTATTGGATATAGAGTTTATGGTTGACCTTTCTTTTCCTTCAGTAGTTGAAAATGTACCACTGCCTTCTGAATTAGCTCCTAGGTAAGCCTCGTAGGCACTGTATATGCAGAAGGGAGAAGCTGGGAACGCCTGTGAGCTCTGCCCTCTGCGACCTTGTTTTATCTCTCATATGTCAGGTTCATGTGGAGACTCAGTTCCTACAGATGTTAGTGCTGGAGGGGAATGGTGTTAGAGAAAGAGTGGTGATTAACCTCTCCCCCTGTTCATTAGGTCTCAGGGTTGCTGAGTAATAGAGGGGCTCAGCTAGCTTCTGTACCCTATTGACACCATTCTGGGCTAAGTGTCACAGAATTATCTGCTGCCTTCATCATCCAAGGAATAGAAACTTAGCTCTCTGCTCGGGCCCTCTTTCATCTTTGTACTATAACAGAGCCCCAACTCCTGCATCCATGGATGTGGGGACAGATTTGAACATAAACTCCTTTCTAAGCCTTGCCAGACCCACCACAATATGGAAGGCACAGGGGAAGGGAGTCATTTTGCTGTTGATGTTTGGCTGGAGTAGGGTGATATCGCCAAAAGGGATTCTTTTACTGTTTCTCCTTTCCCAGTCCTTTGCCTTAACTAGGGCTTTTCCTTGGAGAGTTTATCTATGCTTGTTGGAGGTTCAGAACAGCCAGGCTTCTCTAGAGACCTGTTGGGATGTACAGGAGGTAACAAGGAGACTCAAAGAACTGCCATTTGGTGGCAACAAGGAAGCCTTTGAAGAGAGATCATGTGCGTGATGGAAGAGAGGAGATAAATTGTTTGGCTGTCAAGAAAATAAGCTCAAATTTTCTGCAGGACAATGGTAATACCCCAGCCTAGAGGTGATCATGGGTGAAGTATAAATTCAGTAAAAATTGGAAAATAATGTAGAGAGGAAGGCATTTTTTTCTTTCTAAGAGTTTTATGAAGTAAAGACTGCATTTTTTAAAATTTGTTTTTAATATATATAAATCTAAGCATAAATCCATTAGAACATATTTAGTATGTTGGATGAAATGAAAGAGGTAGATATATATAAATGAGCTATTAGTCAGCACATTTAAGTGTTTTGTTTTTCACAAATTGTCCCTAGCAGGAGACAAGGTATCTGATATATAGTCTTTTAACTGTCTTTCTCTCCAAACCATATCTGAACATCCAAATGTGGAAGAGAGGAAATTGGGTGCCTCAAAATGACTCTTTTAAGAGCTTTTCTCTAGCTCCCAAAGAGATTTGTTTGTTTCTGACAGATTTATTTTGTTATTATCACATCTGAAATGTGCTGGGAAGACAGAAAAAGACTTTTGTTAGCTCAGAACAATAGTAAATCAGCTATTTTAAGTGCATTTCTGTCTTAAAGATTTATTTTGTTTTGTTATAATTGAGATGAGTCAAGGAGACAACAGTACAGAAACACTTTTGATTCTGCATCAGGACAAAGGTCAGTAACTTAAGACTCCAGCATCCTTGAAGTAAAAACATTCTCTAAATACCTATTGATGGGAAATGTTGCTGTGCTGAGGATTATGGCACAAATCTAAGGGCTTGCTGTCCACCAAAGTGTTAGAAGAAACAAGTGTTTTAGAAAATATATTTTGTACTCTTCTATTAGTACACTGGCTAACCTAGATATAGAACAGAAATTGCTGTTTTGCTGAGATAATCTGTTTAATGCATTTTGAGATAGCTCAATTTTTGCAGCATAGTCACTTTTATACTGTGTTTGTTACAGTTTTTGAAAGGCACTCATCCTCCTCACAAAATATCTGGCCTTTAGATTAATGTGCTATTTGCCATTCCACATTTTTATATACACAGTATTTTGTTATCATAGATGGGTAGAGATCTATTTTCATCATGGCAACATATAATCACTTTGTGCTTGGGAAAAATTTAAAATCTTTTTTGATCCGAGGCTTATAAAATCCATATAATATGAATGATAATGAATACCCAACAGATATGTCTATTCTGAGCTAAGTGTACCTATGAGTCATAGCATAGTATGTATTCTAAATGTAATACTTACTGCTTTACATTTATTTTCAAGAATTCATAGCCTTCAGAAACATTTTTGGAATTAAGGATTTACTATAGACATTAAATAGGACATTTAATATTAAGTTTATTTAGACATGTCATTCCTGGCATATGAAATTATAAATGTTTAAGGTAGAATATTTATCTTTGCATTTAGCACACTGATTATCTTATAGTGAGAACTGAGTACTTCTAGTAAGATTTAACTTTGTTACTTTCAGGACCATTAACCCTGATTAAAAGTGTTATCTTAGGAGATAGAATTGAATCTAGAATTGAAAAGGAGTAATTTGCGAAGAGCGTATTATTTTTATAGGCTCATGTGAGTCTAAATACTGAATTATATTTTTAAGAAACACTCAACTAAGTTGTTTAAATATCTAAAAAAGAGAACAAATTAAATGTATCAATATTTTAATACATTTTTCAAAAACATCAATTTCTTTACAAAAATCTCAATTTTCATAAAAGTTCATCTCATTAGAAACCATAATTTAGCAACACACAAATTTGCATAAAATAAAATTCACTTTAAAATTCCTGCTGACTAGAGATGAATTGATAAAAGTAGGAAGTTTCATCATGATACAAATAATATTCTAAACTCAGAAGATCTATGCTATATCAATTAAGTTGCATAATCTATTGACCTAGCCAACTCTTCTCTAGCATTATTTAAAGACAAAACAAAAAATATCACAAAACTTAGAAAGGCTAATATAATGTGAAGCCATAGACAGACTTGAATATATATTTACATATGTGTATTTGTGTATCTGACAGAATAATATATTTCAAATAAAATATCTTCATGTTCAGAGGAATGGAAATGATAGGCCTAAAATTGGAATCAAAGTGAAGATAGTCCAAAGAAATTAGAATGATGTATTTTAACTGTAATATTCACCTTTAGGCAGTGTTACTCTCTAGTGTTTTAAAGGATGGGCAAATTTTTGTATCTATCTGTCTGTCTCTCTATTATCTAACTCTCTTTCTATCTATCTATCATCTATCTGTCTATCTTTCTATCCATCTATCTATCTTTCTATCCATCTATCTATCATCTGTTATGGTATTTTGAGGCAGGTTCTCCTTTGTAGCCCAGCCTGGCTTCAAACTCATGATCCTCCTCCTTAGTCCCCAGAGTGCTGCAATTGCAGGCGTGCTCCATGCCTGGCCTAGCACATGATTTTTTAAAACTAATGATAACTACAGAATGAAAAATAAGATCTCAAATGGTTTCTAATTCTATTTTCTTATCTACATCATTAGGTGATAAGGAGAAGAATGTCATCCATACCCATGTATTAATATAAACATGTCATATTTTTATCATGCTGTCACAAATATTTCATTTTATTACACTTATTGTTGTGTGTTCTAATAAAACCAATAGACTGTGTAAAATGTCAAATTAAAAGTATTAATTTTCAAAGATTGCTTTTGCATTTGGTTAGCATAATGAAATAAAATCTCTTAGGTGTTACTAAATGTGTTCTCACTTACCTGAAATAAATTATTATATATCTAGTGCTGTTTCGTCTTAAAATTGATCACTTATTCCTTTAGAATATGTATCCTTCCTGATTAATAATGAGATGATTTTGTACTGGTACTTGTATTTCAAGTAGGTCCAAATTCTGAGTTGTATTCCACGTTAAAACCAAGGGGAGAAAGTCATTAGGGACAAAGAATTTTAACCACATGAAGGAATTAAACACTTCGGAGCTTGAGTGGGCTATTTATTTAAATTGTCTTTTCATATCTTTAATTAAAAGACACAAATTTTCTCTTACCAAAGATTAGTTTCTGCTTTGAAAACTATATGTCCACAACATAACTGAAACCTAAACAACCAAGATCAATAATTCACTGCATCATGTCATACCACTTCATGTGTTTGAAATTACCATGTATGTTTTTGATGAAGAAGTTTACAGAAAAACAGTAATGAAAGTACTGTTAAAATTCTCAATGCGCTTTCTGACCAGAGCGCCTTATCCACTCTCAAGTTTCCCACATACCTCCAAAAGCTTTCTTGAAAATATGATGCATGTATGGCTGCATTTATGTATGTATATATTCATGCATATATAAATATCTTTATTTTGCCTTTTGTTTTTCATTCATATATATATATTTTATATATATCAAAGTGACTTTTGATTTTGAAAAATTATTTATTTCACATAAGATTAATACTTTAATGCAAAAGTTATGAATATCATCTGATAAAATTTATAATTCTTAGGAGGCCTATTAGTTTCATGAAAACTTGGAAGCATTTTGCAATCTTCTTTATGCTTTCTGTCCCCCAGAATTTTTACTGAATGTTTAAAGACTAATTTGGTCTTAAAATGCCTATCTTCCTAACAAAGAAGGCAATGTATTGACCAGAAGAGCATATTTATCTTGCCCTAATGGTGAAGATATTTTCATGGGAATAACAAATATTAAAAAAATAAAAAAAAACTATAGATTCCAATTGTTGGTTCTGTATAAAAATTAAAAGTTCTGTATGTAGGTGTGAAATAATTCTTAAGAACATATCAGTTTGATTGAAAGAGCAGTCATGGTATTGCTTCAGGTTTTGGACATGAGTGTGAACAAACTGTGAGAAATCTATAGTATAGAACACAGAATGAGTACAAGATGCACGCCTGCATTAGAATATAGTTCAAGAAAAGAATTACGCACTTGAGAGTAATCTGCGTAGAGACTGGAGTTAAAGATGTGAAGATGGACAATTTTGCCAGTGGCCACACTATGGAGTGAGACAGTAAAGGTCAGGCGCAGAAGAACGAGTGGCTTCAGCATTTTTTAGTTTGATAGTGGAGAATGTAAGTGTAAAGCAGCTGACGATTCATTGCCATTGAAGTGAAAACTGAAATGCAGAGGATGGCAAGTGAAATTTCACAACATTGCTCCTGATATGATAAAATTAAATTTGAATTAGATCCACAGCCATTGCCTAGGGTGTTTCTTCCTCCATTCTGGCAATATCAAATCAATCAGAAGCAAAGGAAATAATTAATGAAGAAATTTATGATGATACATTATCTAAAAGAGGTCATAATCAAGGTAAAGTGGTCCTTAGACAGAGTTCATTTTGCCAAAACAAAACAGGTTAGCTAAAGCATACATTTGTGTATTCACAAATCTTCACTGAAGGAAATATTTTGAATAGCTTTGCTGTTATGTGTGTTCACAGCCCTTTTGGGAAATTTTAACCTCCATAAAATTATACATTCACACTTTAAATACAACATTCTAGAGAAGCATCGATATCCTTATTTCAAAATGCCAAACAATCACCTCCATGGACCATATTTTGAGTCTCATTGCCAGGAACAACTTAGCAAAGCAGCTGAAGCAGGAAATAGAAATTTAATACCCTGAAATTTCTTTTTTTTTTTTACTTTTATCTGAAAAATGCATATTCTATTACATATACAATTACTTGATTGGGTAATGTACATAAAAGAAAACAGTTTTTTCTTTGACTTTTTTTAGTACATGTTTGTCAGCATAAAATGATCACATTCACTGTAGGAAACTGGTACATGCACACAACATATATCAAATCATTTCCCCCTCCCCTCCATCCCACTTTTATTTTTCCAACATCAGATTCATTTACTTATAAGACCTTATAAATTACATGTCATATATACAGATGGAAAAATCAAACTATTAGGCCAAAGAACTTATAAAACATGTAAGACAATTGTACTACATCAAGGTACACTTTTAGATACATTGGGCTGGATTATAAGTTTCTCTCTCTCTCTGTCTTTCTCTCTTTCCTATTATCTGTCTTTTATTTCTGTCTTTATAGAAGCCATACAATATATAAGCTTTTATGTTTTAGTTACTTCACTTAACTTTATAGTCTCAAGCTGCATCCAGTTTTCTACAAGTGATTCAAGTTTATCCTTCTTTATGGCAGAGCAGTACTCCATTGTGTATAAATACCAGCTTTTCTTTCTTTTTAAGAAAAAAGAAAACAATAAAAGCAATGATACAAAATTTCAAAACAAGATTGTAGGAGAGTAACAATGGTTAGTACATTGCATATGGTTATCTTCAAAGTAATTGCTCATATTATAAAATGTAGGCATGAAAATTGATCAAACAATATAGGCACAAATCTTTCTTTTCAATGAACTAAGAACAATTAGTGGTATAACTATCTTAATTTTGTCCATTCATCATGGAAGGAAATGAAGGCTGTTTCCAAGATTTAGCTATTATGAATTGTGCTGCTATAAACATGGGTATGCAAACATCAGTGTGGCTTTATGTCTTTAAATTTGGAGGATAATACCTAGAAGGGGAACACTTGGGTCAAGTGGAATATCTATTTTTAGTTTTTTGAGTAATCTCCATACTGATTTCCATAGTGGTTTTGTCAGTTTACACTCCCACCAACAAAGGAGAAGTGTTCTACTTTCCCCGCAGCCTCACTAAAGTTTGTTATTGGTTGATTTCTTGATGGTTGCCATTCTTTCTGGAGTGAGATGGAATCTCAGTGTCATTTTAATTTGCACTTCTCAAGTGACCAATGATGTTGAACATTTTCGTGTATTTATTGGCCATTTGTATTTTTTCCATCTGAGAAGTCTCTATTTCAGAAGCCCAATTTTTAATTGGGTCTTTAATGTGGGGGGATCCAATTTTTGAGTCCTTTAGTCTAGATATTAATCTTCTGTCTAAAGAGTAGCTGGCAAATATTTTTTCCCACTCCACGGGTTGTCTTTTCACTCTGTTATTGGATTCCTTTGCTGTGCAGAAGCTTAATTTGATGTGATCCCATTTGTTGATTGTTGGCATTATTGCTAATGCAACCAGAGTTTTGTTGAGGAAGAATTTGCCTACTCCTGTGTCTTCAAGAATTTTACCTATTTTGTCATCCAGTAGATTAAGCATTTCTGTTCTACTGTTTAGATATTTGATCCATTTTGATTTTAGTTTAGTGCATGGTGAGTTATATGGATATAGGTTCAACTTTTGGTGTGTGGATAGCCAGTTTTCCTAGCATCATTTGTGAAAGAGGCTACCTTTCCTCCAGTGAAGAGATCTGGTCCCTTTGTCAAAGATAACATAGCTGAATGTGCCTGCTATTGTTTCTACATCATCTATTCTGTTCCACTGATCCATGAGTCTCCTTTTATTTTTATTTATTTATTGATTTTTTTCTAATACCATGCTTTTTTTTAATCACTGTAGATTTGCAGTATAGCATGAAGTTCAGAATTGTCATGCCCCCTGCCTTGGCCTTGTTGCCCAGATTTGCTTTTGCTCTTCTAGTTCTCTTTTGCTGCCATATGAATTTTCAGATTGCTTTCTCCAGTTCAGTAAGGAATGTTATTTGTATTTGGATTGCATTACATTTACATAAAAGTTTTGGAAGTATGGTCATCTTGACTATATTGATTCTGTCTATCCAGGCACAAGGGATATCTTCATTTTTCTAATATTCTTTTCAATCTCCTTTTTCAGAGTAGTATAGATTTCATTGTAGAGGTCTTTCACTTCTTTGGTTAGGTTAATTTGTAAGTATTTAGTTTATCTTGAAGTAATTGTGAAAGTTTTTTTTTCCCCATAATTTCCATCTCAGTGAATTTGTTATCAATGTACAGAACCCTACTGATTTTTTAGTGTTGACATTGTATCCTGGTATGTTATCAAATTTGGGTATTAGTTCTAGGAGTCCTTTGGTGGAGATCCTGGGGTCTTGTATGTAGAGGATAATGTCATCAGCAAATAATATTAATTTAACTTCTTCCTTCGCTATATATATATATATATATATACATATATATACATATACATATATACAGATATACATATATACATACATATATATATACTTATATACATATATACAGATATACATATATACAGATGTACATATATATATATAATATATATATATATATGTATATCCTTCCCTATATATATATATATATCCTTATTATTTCTTTCTCTTGTCTTATTGTTCTAGATAATATTTTGAGAACTATATTGAATGGAAGTGGTGATGGCAGACACCTTTGCCTTGTTCCGGATTTGAGAGGGAAATTTTCAGTTTTTTTCCATTTAGAATGATGTTGGCTATTAGTTTTTCATAGATGGCTTTCATTAGGTTGAGACAGACCTTCTGTTCCTATTTTCTGAGGTTGTTTATCATGAATGGATATTAGATTTTTCTCAAATACTCTTTCTGCTTCTATTGAGATGATCTTGTGATTTTTGTCCTTGCTTCTGTTTATGTTGTATAGTACATTAATTGATTTGTGTATGTTGAACTATCCCTGCAACCTTGGGATAAATCTCACTTGGTCATGATGTATAAACTTTTTGATGATTTGCTGCATTCTGTTTGTCAGTATTTTTTTGAGGATTAGCAGAATTTACCAATAAAAAAAACCCCAATAATATGCTGCATACATGAAACACATTTAATTAAAAAAGATATTCACAGATAAAAATGAAAGGATGGAAAACAGTATTCCATGCAAAAGGGATCTGGAAAAAAGCAGGAGTTGCTATCCTAATTTCAGACATGTGGCTTTCAAGCTACAATTGATCAGAAGAGACAAAGAACAGTACTATATGTTGGTTTAGGGAACAATTTAACAGGAAGAGTTAACAGTTATAAAAATATATTCACCAAATAACAGTTCACACAACTTCATAAAACAAACACTAATGGACATGAAAAATCAGATAAACACAAATACAATTGTAATGGGAAACCTCAAAACCCCACTGTTACAAGTGGATAGATCAACCAGACAAAAAATGTCAACAAATAAATATCAGAATTGAACTAGAGCTTTGAGCAAGTGTACTTCATAGATATCTTTGGAGTGTTTCATACATCAACAAGAGAATATATCTTCTCAGCAGCACATGAGAATTTCTCCAAAATAGACCACATATAAAACAAACAAACAGGGCTGGTGAGAGAGCTCAGCAGCATAAGTGCCTGCCTGGCAAGCGCGAGGTCCTGAGTTCAACTCCCGGAACCCACATAAAGGAAAAAAAGGGCCAGTGATATCGCTCAGTGGCACAAGCGCTTGCTGGCAAGCATGAGGTCCTGAGGTCGACTCCTGGTACCCACATAAATAAACAAAACAAACAAATAAATGAATAAACAAAAACATGCTAAAGTAAATGCAAAAGAATCAGAACTATCCCATGCATATTATTGGAGCATAGTGCACTGAAACTAGATATCAATGGCAAAAGACACCACGGAAACTATGAAAACATATGGAAATTAAATAATACCTTCTTGAATAATCAACAGGTCTCAGAAGAAATTAAGGAAGAAATTACACAGTTTTTACAATCAAATGATAATTCCAGTAAGACATACCGGAACCTATGGGATGCCATGAAAGGAGTTCTAAAGAGAGAATTTCATAGCAGTGAATTCCCAGATCAGAAAAACAGAGCATGCTCAAATAAATAACCCAATGTTGCATCCCAAGGTCCTAAAAAAACAAGAACAATCTAAACCAAAACTAATATGATGAAGTAAAATTTAAAGATCAGGGCAGAAATTAATGAAATTGAGACTAAAAGCACAATACAAAGAATGGATGAATCAAAGAGTTGATTCTTTGAAAGATTAAATAAAAGACATACCCTTAGCCAATCTTATCGAAATAAGGAAGAAATGACCCAAGTCCTTCCAATTAGAAATGAAAAAGGTGAAATCAGAACAGGTTCTGCCAAAATCCAGAAGATTATTGGTAACTACTTTGGTAAATGGAAGATTCAGTACAAATGGATAAATTCCTAGATATATATGAACTACCATAGCTGAACCAAGAAGATATAAAAATTCTGAATAAGCCAATATCAGTCAGTGAAGCTGAAGAAGTAATAAAAACTACCAACTAAGAAAAGCCCACATCTTGACAAATTCACTGCCTGATTCTACAAGATCTTTAGAGAACATCTAATTACAATACTCCTCAAACTCTTTACTGAAATTGCAATGGAAGCAGTTCTCTGAAAGTTTATCCTGGATTCCAAAACCAGAAAAAGACACATCCAAAACAAAACAACCCCCCCACCAAAAAAAACCTTAAAAAAGAACTACAGGCCAATCTCTTTAATGAACATAGATGGAAATAATTTGTTTTTAAAAACAGTGGTTTTTTTTTTAATTTGATAGAGGATATGCTGCTGGTAAAATGAGAAAGTAGATAGACATTGTGTACCTCTTCTTATAAGGAATCTTTTATAGGTCTATTTTAGAATGAATGAATGAATGAGTGAATGAACTCATTCATGATAATTATTTTAATGTAGACTTTTCCATGGATCTTATAATGGTTGATTGATTGTGACAATTTGAGATGTTTAGAAGTTTAACTAAATCCGCTCAGCAATTCTATACCTTAGGGCGTAGAAGACCCACCCTAGCGCAACTCACCACCTGGATGGTATAAAGGGGAAATGAGAAAGGATGGATCTGTTTCTGTTCTTTGGAGGAGCTCGTCTTCCCCTTCAGCTTGGAGGTCATCTCTGGGTTCCAGCACAGACTTTAAGGCTTCCTTTGTAGACTCTTCAGCCTTCCATTGCAGATCCATTGGCCTCCTAATATGAACTTGCATGGGACACTGCAGTGGACTCCAGACCTTTGGCTGAAACCTTCAGTCTCCAGTGTGCAGACATACTGTGCTCTTTCTCATCTAACTCTGTGGGTGACCATCATAAGCCAATCTCGTAATTTCTTATACATTTGTATATTTTGTGTAATACCTATTTCTCTAATAAAACACTGACTCATACAGATCTGTTATGAATGACAGCAGCATATAAGACAAACAATAAAGTATGATTTTCTTACTTTAACACTGTTTGTATTACAAAGGTAAATATATTTTAGCTCTCATGATCAAATGTCTAATCTAGCTGATTTAGCCGACCAAGATACTTTTAGTGATGCTTTTGAAAAACCTCAAAAATATGGAAAAGTGAAAAAATGAAGTTTATGTCACAAAAATTACACTGATTTCAAATACACAAATATAATTTTCTCTTTAGAACTATATAAAATATGAAAAACCTATTTAGGTAAATGTAGAGGAAGAATTATAAGACTTTCCCATTTATTACCAAAACACTTGAGCAATTACCCATATATTTTGCATAATTAAAGAAAAGCAAGGAGTCTACATCAAAATATAAACAAAAATTTTAAACATATAAAAGAAAAATCATTTTTGAAGAGGTTTTTTTATGAAATATGAGGGTAGTAAAATTCACTTATACAAATGAATTGTTTTAAATTGATTATTACTTTTCTCTTAGCAAAATATTCATGTAAATGTTCACAATAATTGCTGGTATTTTGCACATTTAGAGGGCAAGAAATATGGCCAACAGTCTTCTAATTATGTTGAAATTCTGTCTTATGATGTCAGAGATAGCACAATCAACAAAAGAACAAAAGAAATATTTGCTTAAAACGTGGGCCTCTGAGTCCTCATCGCTGAGGGGATTTGTCTATTTCCTCACTAAGGAAGTTTATTTCTTTAGAGTAATGTTATTTGTCATCAAGATAGACTTCAAATAAGATACTGAAGCCACGGTTTCTTGCCAGTAAAGAATGCAAAGCAGCCTTAGGTGGTCTGAAGTAAGTGTCATTGAAGTCATAAAAGTACAAACATGGATTAACATTTAAACACTTCATGCTTACTAATGACACCTAAACACCTACACACTCCATGATTAATAATGACCTTTTTTTGGCAACCATAGGACCAAGGCAAATTTGTGGGATATTTGTACTATCTTGTCAGCATTTCTTTTCTTTTCTTTTTTTTTTTTTTTTGTGGGTACCGGGGGTCGACCTCAGGACCTCGCGTGCCAGCAGGCACCCGTGCCGCTGAGTGATATCACGGGCCCCTTGTTAGCATTTCTTATGGATAATAATGATATTCATGATTTTACCTAGTTTTGATAAAGTACTCTACAGATTTCTGCCTTGGGACTGCAGCAGCATTAAAGGAAGAATTTGCCCTATGTTCCAAAGTTGCTTCACAAAAATCCCAAAAGATCAGGGATATGTCCCCCCGTCCTCCCTCTATTGATCCATAAAAAGACATGATTTTCATGTGAGGTCAGGAGCCAAGGATATGTGCGTGGAACATCCTGGGGCCAGGCACGTGAGTGTGGATTTCCAGGCAGGGTTACTCTTAACTGTTCTGCAAAGGGTGTTCTTGTTACATGACCACCCCTAATTTCAGAGCTTTCTAGAATACCCATTAAAAATAGGTTCAAACCATTAATATTAATATTATCAAAAATTCTAGCAAAGCAGTACAACATGCTGAGAAATTTGCCTTGGATTCCAGGATATAAAAATAGCCATTATAAACTAGCACATTATATAGCTGTATATGTTCTATCTATAAATTTTTGGTTTCATTTTTATTTCCTTTTGTGATAGCAACATAATGAAACATTTGTGGCTGAGATATCTTGATACTATAAAACATTTTGTGGCTATTTTATATATAAATAGAGTTGTACTTTATCATGGTCCCCAGATGATGCAGTCTTTTGATAAATATCAATTTGCTTATATAATTGCTTACTATTTTGTATTACTAATAAATTACCTGAATCCACATAAAACTTAGAGCCTTTTCTGATAATTTGGTATAAAGCAAGCAGTGTTTAAAAGCCACTGGTCATTCTTCTGATTGTTTTTATTTTTTTAAATTTTAATGTTTATTTTACTAGTGCACATTTGCAGTACATGGTGTTCGCATTCATTTTGGAAACTAAGTACATATACAACACAGTTTCTTTCTCTTTTTAAACCCTTCCCTCTCTTCCTGTCTCTCTCCTGTCTCTACACTCCCTTTCCCCATTTTCATTCTTATTATTTTTAGCTCATGTTTGTGATACACAATATTTACATTCATTGCTGGTATCTGTTGGCTGTACAAGGCATATCTTAAAAATCTTTCTACTGCCCCTTCCTCTTCCTCTATCCCCTTGCCCTCAGTCTTTTGGACCATTTTCCATTTGCAAGACACTTATTGCCTTGTTTCCTTCTATCCATCCTTTATTTTGCTCTTTGTTCATACTTTGCCTTACTCTAAAGAGCTATATTATACAGTATTTAAGCTTGTTTTTTGGATTTATTTCACTCAAAATTGTATTTTCCAGGTGCATCCAGTTTCCCACAAATACAAAAACCCAATCAAGAAATGGGCGAGGTAATGAGTGAGTACAAATGGCCAACAGACTTATGAGAAAATCTTGAATATTTCTGGCAATTAGAAAAGTGCAAATTAAAACAATGCTAAGATTTCATCTTATACCAGAAAGAATGGCAATCATCAAGAATCAATGAATAACAAATGCTGGCATAGCTGTGGTGAAAAAAGAACTGTCCTGCAATGCTGGTGGAAATATAAACTAGTACAACCAATATGGAAAATAGTATGGAGATTTCTCAAAAAACTAAAATTAGAAATCCCATATGACTCAGCTCTTCCCATTCTAGCTATGGTTTTAAAAGAGATAAAGATATCATATTATAGCAATACATGCATACGAATATTTGTAGTAGCACAATTCATAATAGCTAAATCCTGGAAGCAGCCTGTGTGCCAATCAACATACAAATGCATAAAGAAAATATGGTATCTATACATAATGGAAAAGACTTGGCTATAAAGAAGGATTAAATATGAGATATTGATAGGAATATGAATGCATCTGGAAAATATGTTGAGTGAAAAAAATCAGATACACATGTTATTTGACTTTTATGTTGCCTTCAGTAGTAATGCATCTGACTTGGCTTTTAGATGTGATAGTTTTCTGTATAATGATGAATTCTACTATTTACTTTGGCTTATCGCTTCAAAGATAAAATTATATTTTACACCACATTTGTTAGAATTTTCTCCTAATCCTCTTTTAATTTTTTTTGTGTTTGAGAAGAAAACTAATTTAAGTATATAATATTGAAATTATTCCAAGTATTTTCCATAGTAATGAATTTGTTAATGTAGATCATACAGTTGCCAAAGTAAATATTACTACGTGATTTCTGTTTACTGTACTACATAATACCATGTTACTTATATTTTCTTTTTGTGCTTTAACTTCACAAAATGTATCGAATATCTACTATTCAGAAGAGAATAATTAATAGAGTAAATAATATACAAATGTGAAGAGGTATAAATCATATGGTCATTTTAATTCAGGAAACTTCAAAACTTTTAAAGTAGAAAATTATGATTGTGGTTAATTATAGATAGGGTCATCAATGTGTTTTCACTAGTGAATGTGAAGTACACATTTTCTTAGCTGTATTAAGACTATGAGTTTTGGTTTCTTGATAGAGCTTGACTGAATATGTGATGGCAAATAATATTGCATGCATGAAGTTTGAACCTGGAGATTTTGACAACACTTACTTCTCAAGACTGTTTTTCTAATACTTTTGTACCACTCTGGGAAATACAGCTTTTCTTTTCCTGGTAGATTGAAGTATTGTCTGCAGTTGTACCCCTCCTTTGCTAGGTAACCTTGCATTTTCTATTTTTAAAATCAAAGTGTGTTCCCTTGTCTCTTGATTTTAGGTTTGTCTATGTGAAATTATCTTTCCTATTAGGATGTGTATGAAAATGTTTATATGCATATTTTAAGCCAAAGCTAACAGTGGCTTCCCATATTTCTACCTGTTCTCACACCCACACCATTGCTGCGCACAGTGGACGCGTTTATAGCCCACTTGTCTAAGGAGTGTTTGCAATCTGTGCAGACAACCCACTCAAAGGTTAGCTTAGAGAGACACCCGACCAGCTCAAGTGGCAGAACACCTCCAGCCTGTCCATACACGAGTGAAAAATACCTGCCATTGGAGTTTTCAGATTAGTTTGGTTTGGATTATGTAAGAAAAGTTGATGGTTATATCTTTCCATTTTTTTATGTCTTCAGGAAGTCCTATTACATTTCACTGTCAGACCCAAATGGATGTAATAGAGAAGAAAAGAGAGATGGAGGTAAGCAGGTTAGAAAATGTCAAAGAATTTTTATACATTATCATATATCAAATCAAAATAACTACATTATAAAATATATAGCAACTATTTTGTTTTGTTCACACTATTCTTTCCATTCAGAACAGAGCTGTCTTACTAAAACAGAAAACATTCTTACTGAACTGAAAAAGAAGGATCCTAAGTTGCTACTGTGGTCCTTCAGGCCATTTTACATGATTTGGTCCATGCCTTCCTCTTAAGTCTTATGTTACTGTCATCCTTACTTTTGTTATTTGTCCAGCCACAATGAACTCATTAAAACTGATCAAATGTTATAATTTGCCACCACTTATTTTGAACTTCCCTTTCTGTTCCAGTATGTTTATTTTTCTGTACATCACTTTATTAAAGATTTTCCCATGTTTCACTTCATTGTCTTCCCAGTTTCAGTTCATTCTATTCTTGGTAAAGTTCTTAACCATAACATGTGAATCACACCTTGCTTATCGGTCAGCATCTCTCACTACCATTTGGTTTTTATCTTTCCAGCCACTTAGCATTCTTTGACAATGAAATGATTTATCTGATTGTTTTATTTCTAATCTCCTTTCACTGATTTTTAAGTCATGAAAACTGGGCTCGTACCTATGCAGTTTGTGTTCACAGTTGTGTGCCTATAGCTTAGAATTTTGTGTAAAATAGAGTAGGTTCTCAGAAAATGAAATAAACCAAATGAACAGCAACTCTGGAAAGTCCTAATCACTCAGTAGCTGTTGTTCAACAAGTATAACTTTGCAGTTGTATAAGATTAATAAAGTATAAATATATATATATATATATATATATATGTATATATCTGCTTTACAAGATTATAACTATAGTTGACAATATAGTAGTCTAGAAAGGTGTTAAGTGTTGTATATTCTTACCATTCTCCAGGAAAGAAAGAGAAAAGCAAGAAGGAAGGAAGGAAGGGAGGAAAGGAGGAAGACAGGAAGGCAGGAAGGGAGGAAGGGAGGAAAGCAAGAAGGGAGGAAGGGATGAAGGCAGGAAAGAGAGACACAGGGAACTTTGGAAGGAATTGAGTACACTTACTACCTTGATTGTTGTGATAATATTCTAAATTTTCTAAATGTGTGAATATGTTTGCTATGGTTTGGATATGAAATGTTCTCCCAAAACTCATGTGTTGAAATTTTGATGCCCAATACAGCAATGTTCAGAGGAGAAACCTAACAAGGTAACTAGATCATGATGGTGCGAACCTCATCAATGGATTAACCCATGTATGCTCACAGCTAAATGGGCTTTTAGGAGGTGGGAATCACTTGGTGGAAGTACATCATGAGGAAGCATATCACTGAAGCATGCTTTTGAAGGGTATACCTTGTTCCAGCCCCCCCAACCCCTAACAGTCTGTTTCTCTGCCACCATAAGTAAGCAGCTTTGTTTTACTGTACCTTTCTACCATGATGTACTATCTTGCTCTAAGCCCACAAGGATGAGGCCAAGCAACCTTGAACTAAAACCTCTGAAACACCAAGCCAAAATAAATATTTCCTCCGTTTAAATTGTTTATGTAAGGTATTTATAACAGTTGTAAAAATCCGACAAAGTCCAAACTCATCAAACTGTAGACAATAAATATATGTAGAGATTTTGCATATTAATACTGAAATGGTGTCATAAAATATGCTAAACCAACTAGCAAAAAATTGGAAAGGATTAGCTTATGATGAATACATTATATCCAATTTTAGTGATTAATAACTAAGTATATATCCGTGGAAGCTTACTGGCTATCTCATAGTCATCCAAATAGGAAACGTCAGAGTTTGATTTTTAACTCAAATTGCATTGACTCCAAATATAATGATATTTCCATGCATATTGTGCATGATATTCCCATAAGTACCGACCTGACTCCCTCTGCCAAGCAAGCTCAGGTGCTTATGCTTCTGGTTTTACAGTGGTTATTGAGAGGTATAACAAGAGCCTTGTTTTGTTAAGAGTTTATTTCTAAGGTGACTTGCATACCTAGATAAAATGCACAGATACAACATTGTAGGCAAATATAAACTGAATTTGATGTAACCATAAAACTACCATAATTAAACCACAATGAGGAGAGAAAGGAATATTTGAATTTCAAAATGTGTAGCTATATCATTTTCAGGAATTTAGTGGCATATCACTCAGATGGTGATGTTAAGGAATTCAGTGTAAGAATGAGAGAAAGATTTAAAATTTTCATGATGTTTCTTTCATTGTCTTTGGACTTTGTCACCACCAGTTGTCTAATGAAGTTGGTTTATGTACAGCAATTAGAATCAATCTGGGTTTCTTTAATATTTAAAAGATCAAAGTAGGCAGATCATGTGGTGTTATAAATATGACTTGTTAGCCTAGTCAAGCTGTCATCTTTTATATTCTATGAAGTAATCTTGACTTAGCAAAAGTTTTAACAACACTGAAGGTGGAACAGCAAATGCATATTGGGTACTTTGTCTCCTGTGTAAGCTACCAGTTCTTCAACTAATGACTAGTTATTATCTCCCTTTCTCTTTAAATATTGCAGTCATGTTTAAAAACTCATTTGCTTCAGATCATACTCTAGTTTTACTAGGTCTTCATGAGACCCCAGTTAAGGACTAAACTTCAAAATATTTCCATTTATGCCTTTTTCTACCTTTTAATGTGAAAGTCATTTCCCTTAGTTTAATTTCCAAAAAATGTAATGTTTACTTCACACACTATCACTGTATTATCATTCTTAGTTAATATTACTCTAAAATATCCCCTTTGATAGTGACTGAATTTCTGCAAAACAGCATTATTGTTTTAACTTCTATGTTTTAAGACAAATTCCCTCCAACCCCTTGTCCTGAAGAGCATCCTCATATCCATATATATTCTGGTTCAAAACCAAATGGTCAGAGGAATGTGACCCTCTGTCTCCTCTGGGAAGCCAACTTCAAGAAGTTCAAGATATACCAGAACATATATTCAACAAAATAAAAGCATTATAAATTCAATTATAAATGGTATCTATATAAAAAGTATGAAATTCAGATAAAAGCAAGGAAAGCTGACCAGGGTGAAACAAAAACCTAGAAAATATAGATTGCAGGCAGTAACAGAGAAACAGAATTTTCCAAATCAGGAATACATCCTGAAGGCAATGTAAGAAGTCCCTCATTTAGAATGTAAGTTAGCTGTGGAAGCCTCTTGGAATCCTACTAATATCACACAATGGGAAAAAAGGACAAACAAAAGTTTGCAGAAACATTTTCTTTGTGTGGATCTATTTAACAGGTAGTAGTGAGTCAGTACCTAGCCTGAAATATCTGTCAAGATAAAGTAAAAGACAAAGGCCCTATGAAATACAACTATAATTTACAAAACTCCTGCAAATATTATATTATGGAGAGTTACAGAGTTACATATGGAACGTGTCCCTGAAACGCTGAAGCCTGAGATGACTTTTTTAGTTCTGAAATGCTCTCCTTCAGTAAAAGTGCATTTAAAAACAAAATCAATACATTGGAATGAAATATTCATACACAATAAGAAAGCCAAATGATTAAAAATGTGAGTGAGGGTCGGGGATGTAGCTCAGCAGCACAGTGCCTGCCTGGCAAGCACAAGGTCCTGAGTTCGATTACCCGTAAAACAACAAAAAAAAATGAAGGCACAAAAATCACAAGTGAAACCTCATCTAGAGAAGATGGAAATTGTGAAAAGAATTTAATATTTCCATGGCTCTCAGTGAATAAGTATGGTAATGGAATCAAGAGTAAAATCAGAAAAATGTAATGAAAATTACTTAAGACATAAAATGAGATAAACCAAGTGAGTATAAAAATTAGATTCTTGAAAATGACTGTAGAAAAAATAAAGTCACAATGAAAATAAAGGACAAATGAAAGAAACACCTTTGAGAAATTATATCCAGAAAATAGAAGAGTCTTAAGAAAACTGGAAATAAAAGGAAAACCAAAAAGTTAAAAGAACTTTAGAAATCAATTAAAAAATAATAAAGACAGAATTATTAATGAAATACACTGTATTAATAGTGTTACTGAAAACAAGTGTAATAACATTTTTTAAAACATAGTTTAAAAAAATTTTTTGAGTAAACGACAGAAATTTAGAAAAACAACACATCACATCATAGGAGTAATGGGAAATACTGAGTGATACATGAATAAAGTTGATGGGAAATGTGTTTATAAAGAAAAATAAGAGTGATTTTTAAAAAACCATTGATAATAGGAAAAAATGGAATGGTTTCAGCATTCTTTAAAGCAGGATTCAAGCTAAGAAAAAGATGGAATAATATGAACTAAGTTCTCAGGAATTTTGGCCATGATCCAATAAATTTACATTCTACAAAACTAGTCTCTTATAAAGTGAAAAGTGTTTTCAAATATACAAGGACTCTAAAAGAGTAGCATTTAATAAGCAGATTCTAGAGGCTGAAATTTTAGATAAGCAATGGAGTTGTATTATGAAACTTTCCAAAAGTTTTGAAGCTATGGAGATACATACATAAGACAAAAAAAAAAAAAAAAAAAATCAGAGAATAATAGTTACATTATTGTAGTTACATTATTGTGGTTACATTAATGCAGCACATTATGAAGATACAGCAGTAATAATATAAACAATATAACTCAAACAAGCAAATGAAATAAGTGAGCATTTAGTCTTTAGTGATTATAAGGTGAATGCTGAAATATTAGATGTTTGAGGATAACTACTTTATTTATTTAAAATAGTGTTCCAAACAACAAAAACACCACACATAATGTGTACACATGGGTATGGTGCACATACACTCATGCACACACCTTGAAGGAAAACTATGTAGCAAAACTATAAGCTTTATAATTGGGAACACAAAGCATTTAGACTAATATGTTACAGTGCCTGAGAAATCAGGATGTGTGGACAAACCTATGAGATGTGAAAGAAAAATATGCTGTGCTCAAATTAAAAAAAAAAACACATTTATTGTAGTAAAATACAGTTTGCCATTAATCCCCTCAAAACATCCCCACGTCCTTCAAACACAATTATTTCATCCTTCTTGCCAATTACTGAAGCTGTTCTAAAAGCCCTTTTTCTTGTCTTTAGTTGCGCTGTTGTGAATGCCTTGATTTCCTGAATCTATTCAAAGCTTTGCCTTTCCTGCTGTTTTTGCTTTTGGGGAAGAGTCAGAAATCATGCAGTTCCGGATTCAGTAAATAAGGTAGACAAGGACACAGCATAATTTTTTGATGAACCTGTCTTTTCCTTGGATGGAACTTGGCAGAGGTATCCAAAGTATATTTGATCAGAACCTATAAGGACACTCAGGAAAAAGCACTTCCAGGACTGCTGAAAGTGAGTGACAAAACAAGGAGATGACTGGACTCCAAGTGAGGGGGGGAGTTTGAAGGGCATTAATGGCAATGTGTTTTCTACTGTAATGATTTTTTAAATTTAAATATTTATCCTATGTTTTGATTACCCCTTGTATTTCAGGTAAAAATAGTCCACAGAAAACTTGTAGTGTTACTGCCTCTGAAGAAGATTACTGGGAGCTGGGACACGGAAACTATTCAGTATGCACTTTTAAATCACTTTGCATATTTAGTGTAGTTTTGATAGATTAAAAAAGTTTGATTAAAAATAATTCTTTTTAAATTTATATTGCCTTATTTGTAGTACATTATGTTTATATTCCTTGTGTGGAGTTGGTACATGTACACAACACACCTTAATTCCTTTTTTTATCTCCTTTTGGTCCTCTCCTTCCCCCTCCCTCTATCTCTTGAGCCCCTTCCCATTTGAGAAAAGTCTACCTCCCTACTTCCTATTATCTATCTTTGTTGCTCTTTATTTATATTTTGGGTTTCTTGTATAAGAGAAACCATACTATATTTAACCTTGTGTGTCTGATTTATGTCACTTAATATTATGGTCTCAAGATTTGTCCATTTTCTTAAAAATGACTCAAGTTTATCTTTCTTAACGGAAGAGTAGTATTCCATGGTGTGTAAATATCACAATTTCTTTATCCATTCATCTGTTGGTGGGCATAGAAGCTTATTAACATTTTTTTAGGGCCGGTGAGATGGCTCAGCAGCGTAAGCGCCTGCCTGGCAAGCACGAGGGCCCGAGTTCGACTCCTGGAACCCACATACAAAAAAGGGCCGGTGATATCACTCAGCAGCACAGGCACCTGCTGGCACGCGAGGTCCTGAGGTCGACCCCCGGTACCGACAAAAAAACCCAAAAAACCCAAAAAAAAAACATTTTTTAAAATGGATACCTTATGCCTTGACTGTAGTGTCTTTCTTCCTTACTGTGCCATCACAGAAATTGATTAATAATAGCTGTACAATGAATCCTGAAATGAAAAGCAAAAGATGCCACTTTTTGAGTCCTTTATTTATTCTTTTCTTTGATGTTTTTCTATTTTATGATTGTAAAACATAGATGGTATGATATTTTCAAAACTTTAAATGCATTTTTTACTTCAAGCTATTGTTTAAACTAAGACAGGCAAACATATTTGTAACTCATCATCTTCCTTTAATAGATGTAAAGCTATGTACACTACTTTGATTTAAGTGTATGCTTAAATACACAAATATGCAAATATAAATATAATTTTCAATGATTTATCCATTAAAAGTTATACTTCAAACAATATTGTATTCTACAATGCTTTCATTGAAAACTGTATCAGAATGGACCCTGACCTTGAAGGTTTTCACCAAATTGGTAATTCCATTTAGAAAAAGAAAATAATTCATTTTTGTTTATCCTAGATGCACTTACTATTTTTTGAATTTGTAGCTATTTTTATTTAAAGTATGCTTTTCAAATGTGTTCCATGTTAAATAATGTGAGGAAAATACAGGTTGTTTTTATACACACAAGATTTTTGAGCAGGATTACAAATTATCTTTTAGGGCAATTGAACCTAACCTTTTATGGCTTCTGTCTCTTTAAAAGAACAAACAAGATTACTTGAAATTTATAACTTAAAGATGAACCTATGCCTTAGCTGCTTCATCTGTATGAATAATTTTCTAATATTTTACTATTAACCTCATATTGTCAGAAAAGAGGTATGACATTTTTAAATCTGAGGTTAATGAAACTTTCATAATTCCTATTATAGATATTGATTTCCAGATAACCTGGAAAATTTCATTATTTATATTTGAAAATACAACATGATCTGCCTCTTAAGCAAAAAAAAGCAAGTTAAATTTCAAATAACCACTAATATTTTGTAATATGAAAAAGCAATTTTACTTTTCACTGTGGAGAGATGAATTTCTCTGGAGTGTCTATAATTTGTGCAAGCCAGCCATTGCATTAGCATGCTTCAGTGTGGTGCTTTTAATGGTGTACTTTGCCACTTTTATCATGTGGTTGCCTTCTTTAGAGCTGAAGCCCAGCCAGTGTGACCATGTTATAATATGTGGCCACTCTACTCATCACTTATGGGTGGACCTAAAATTTTTCCCTGCTCTTATGGCTGCCACGACTGAAATGCCCTTGCCTACAGCAAAAATAAGCCTTCCATATCTGTTTATAATTTACTACTTAAAAGCCATTTTAGGGCACATAAAAAGTTATCTCTACTGAATTAATTACTCAAACACAAACACACTTTATCTACATTCAGAACAGATTAGCTTTAGGTGGAAAAAGTGCCCTTCTGACCAGCTTGCATTGATTCACACTAGTTTTACAGAAAACAATTGAATCATTTGCCCTCTTCTCCTCATTTAAAAGATTTTTTCTTGCTGAACACTAAACATTTCATTTGTTTCAGAGTTATTATTACAGCTGTATAACACACACTTAACTTTAAAAAGTGAAAAACATCAAAACATGTAAATTAGCACAACAATTAGATGCAACTCATCTGATTTTTCAAAACACAGTTTATGGTGAAAGAAGTATACCCTATGTTGTGAAACAATGGAAAATGAAAATATCCTGTTCACAAGAGGAACCTAGAAATATCAAACAAATATTTTAATGTACGTAATCATTGTGACAGTATTCCCAATTCTAGAATTCTTCAAAATTAAGCAAATTATGGGGCTGGTGAGATGGCTCAGCGGCTTAAGCGCCTGCCCGGCAAGCGTGAGGGCCCGAGTTCGACTCCCGGAACCCACATACAAAAAAAGGGGCCGGTGATATCGCTCAGCGGCACGGGCGCCTGCTGGCGCACGAGGTCCTGAGGTCGACCCCCCGGTACCCACAAAAAAAAAAAAATTAAGCAAATTAGGGCCGGTGAGATAGCTCAGAGGTATCAGTGCCTGCCTGGCAAGCGCGAGGGCCCGAGTTTGACGCCCGGAACCCACATACGAGAAAAGGGCCGGTGATGTCGCTCAGCAGCACGGGCGCCTACTGGCGCATGAGGTCCTGAGTTTGACTCCTGGTACCCACAAAAAAAAAAAATTTAACCAAATTAAATGATTAATGTAAAGTTGTTTGTTGGAGTTGTAATGAAAATTCAGGAAGTGATTGTTTAAAATAATAGCCATTTTATATTGCGTCACTCACTTTTCATATACAAATAGATGCAACAGTCCATTGTATGGAAATGTCAGTTGTTACTAAAAAATGCTTACCTAATAAAAAAACTCTAAGTATAAAATCCATGTACACAATATTCTTCAGTGTTTCATTATTTCTGGAATGAATGAATTGGGAAATGTTTCTGTTTGTTGTTTATAAATGGAATTCAGTCTTTAATTACATATTCATCCACATAATTTTATATTTGTCCTAAGAAAAAAAATCATTGTAAAAGTTAAATAAAATAAATGAAAAAATAGCTTATTTAGAAACACACTGGGTTTTCTAATATAGGTTATATATTTATAAAAGAAGATTATTTGAATATATTTTAATGAGTGTAATAATTTTTTATATTTAATTTTTCTGCACTGAAAAGCCCATATTTCAACTAAAAAATTTGCTTAATTAGAGCAGAGATAAATGGCAGAAGTTTTAATATACAGCAGTGTGCAAGCATTCTTGTGATTAAATGGAGAACCATCTCTATTCTTTATTACTTTGAGTACATAATTATTATTTGATGAGTCATAAAAATATCAATATTAAGACATTTTGTGAAAATTACAATTATGTCTTGTTCATTTTTTTACATAAGATGACATAGAGTAATCTACAAATCTCTTCCTCGTTTTAAAATCACTCAGTTTTCAGATCTCTGAAACAATCTTGAAAAATTGAAACATCTATATGTCTATCTACCTACTATCTATCAAAAGTCTCCATATACCTTCAATTGATATAAATATCTTTGTTGAAAACAGAAATTTAGTTCTAGATTTTATTTATTTTGTAAGTGTGTTCATAGTGATCAGGTTTTTTTAAACAATAAACAATGTAATATAACATAATAATTTAGTGCTGTATAAAGATATTTACCTCTTCTCATATTTCCCAGTGTTAGAACTAAATTAACTAATGTAAATTCTTCTCACAAAGGATAAAAATGGTACCTGTGTATCTAATATAGTTAGTCCAATTTAGAATTATTTTTACTGTGAGACACTGGAGGAGATTTATGAAATGAAGGCTTTACCATTTAAAGTACAGGTTAATTTTTAACGATTTTCTCATTTCATTTCCATGTACTAATGCATTTGGTCTCTTATTATGTTTTCATTACACTGTGATTTTACAATTGTAGGGAGAATAAATTAATTCTCTGTAATTTTCATTTATTTCTTCAGAAGAATACATTATTAAAGAATATTATACTACTGTTAAAGCTTATTGCATTGTGTGTTCCAATTGGTCTGACAGAGACTTTAACATAAATTGAAAGAGACTTTGTGCATTTTGGAGACAATAATTAGAATAAAGAAAATGGTAAAAAAAAAAAAATTACCAGTGGTTCTTTCCTAAATTCCGCTATGTCAGTTATTCTTGGAAATATAAAATAACTATAATAGCTACGCATTTATTCACAAACGTGTCTAATACATTATCTTGCTACTATTCATCTGTAATACATCTGTAAGAGCTCTGCTGGTTTTAAGAAAATGACAAGCTTTCAATTTCTTATGAATCAACATGATACGCCTATATCATTTTGAGAAAGAGAAGAAATATCCAACTCTCCTGTTTATCTGGTGCTGGCCTGGCAGGTGGCTGTTCCACTCTTCTCTCTCGCTCTCTCTTCTTCCCTCCCCCTTGGGCCCCTTTGGTGGACTGGAACACCTTGCTCCAGTGTCCTCCCTGGTTGTCTAGCAGCCACACTCCTCCCATCCACTCCAACGTGAGTGCAGCTCAACTGTCAGCAAGCTGCCCCTCCTCCACTCCTGCCACTTCAGACTCTGCTGCTGTCTCTTTGAAAAATGGGAGGGGGCGCCCTGGAGTGTCTAAGACCTGGGAAGGAGGAATATGGGCCCACTGCTAACATCCACAACTGTCTCCAGATGGATTCCAGAAGATTCCTGGGTTTCAGCTCCAATCCCTTCCTGAACTGCTCCTGTGAGAGCTGAAGCTGTCCTGGAGCCTTGCTGTACTTGGACCACTCACAGGCCTGCAGCTGCTATGTGAGCAACAACAACTCACGTACTTCTTTGGTTAATCTAGGAGAGCTCCCTCCAGTGTCCTGAACTATCTGTGCTATGGCACAGACCCTGTTAAAATAGTTTTGATGTTCCCGTAAAACCTGCTTCTGATTTATTTCTAAGGTACTGTGGACTCCAAAGGACCTGAAAATCTACTTAGGATTCTTAACCTGAGTAGTGGTAGGAAAAGTGATCTGAAAAGAAAGAGCAATAAGCACTAGGGTCTGGTAGCCCTGATGAGCTCCAGTGACAAGCAGCCGATCTTCAGCAATTTTATTGTATTATCATTAAATTTCAGTTCACATAAAGATCATCATTAATCAAATCACATATAGTACCCAGAAAAATGAAAATGTTAAAGTAATTTCTAAGTTTGTATATTCAACTTTATTGTATCCAAACTTCTATTAGTCAGTTGCCTGTTGATGGTACAAAATATCAAACACTCCTGACTTAGAGGAGGAGAGGTTTATTTTAGTTCACATTTCAAAGGATTCAGTCCATGGATGGTTGACTCCAAGGCAGAAACAGTATGGCTGAGGGAAACAGTGGAGGAAAGCTGCTCAACTCACTGGTACCCAGGCAGCAAAGAGGGAGAAGGAGTCAGGACAAGAATATACCCTTCAAGGTCATGCTTCCAGTGATCTGCCCCCTCCAGGCTTTCTCTGAGCACATAAGGTTTATGAAGAGCATTATAGATGTAAATCATAATATGCTACACCACGGTCCCCCAAAGACTCATGTGCATTTCATTACACAATATTAATTTATTCCATCTCTAAGATTCTCCAATCTTAATGTGTCCAGCATTGCTAAAGAGTCCAAATCTAAAGTCTTCTATAATATTCGAGGCAAACTCTTAGCGGTGAACCCCTATGAAAATAAAAAAAGAAAAGAAATTAAGTACTTCAGTAAATTGGCACAGGTTAAGCATTCCCATTTCAAAAGGGAGAAATACAGGGATAGAAAAGAAGTGGACCAAAGCAGGACCCAAACCCAGGCAAATCCTGTAGTTACAAGGCCAGCAGCTAGGGCAGGTTGCAGAGTTCCAGAAGCCTTGGGCAGCCCCACCCATATGGCCTTGCCAGTTGCAACCCATGTGGCCTCTTGCTTGGTTGTTCTGTTTGCTGTGTGCAGCTTTCCTCCTCAGATGTTCCACATTCCTGGCATGTCACTCTTCCTGGGGCTTCTACTGTGCTATGCCAGTTAGCATAAGGAGGGTCAGTGACATGGGCAAAAACAAAGTTACCAAAGTCTAGAAATATAGGAATATGGACATATATTTATAGATAAAATTATATATATTTTAAAAGCAGCATTGACAATTTGGTTTTATTCAAATGATGTTTAATCCTTTACTTCCTTTAAGGGTCAGTAGATTGAATTTTTGTAACAATTATTTGTCCTTTAAATTTTAATTTGAAGGAAAATGACAAATTTATTCTGGAGGGAATATTTATTAAGCTGTTTTCAAAAGTAATTTTTGGTTTTTGTTTTGTGTTATATGATTTATTATGATTTATCCATATATTCACAATAAAGTTTGATAAATATCAATTTTTGAAAATTAGTTGTAAAGTTTTAGAAGGTTATGGAAAATTTGGTCATGTAAACATTAATGTAGTTTCATTGACTACCATACTTAATGCTCACAAAGACCACAAACTCTCAAAATATTTTGGAGAATCTTCAGTTGCAATCTGCATTTTGTATAATTTTTGTATCCATAGTATCGCAAATTATATTTCCTTGAGCCAATGCTTATAACATAACTATGTTATTCTCACCTGTTTTATCATTTACTGTAGAAATTTTGTGTTCATTAATGGAATTATTTGCATTGCATTTGAGAAAAGACAACTTCAATAATAATAGTTATGTGCAGTACATGGATTTTCATAGGAGTAATAACTTCCTCCATATCTCACTAACTCACAAATGGAGGGTCTTGTTACTAATATTTATGTGTGGGCCGGTGAGACGGCTCAGCGGCTTAAGCGCCTGCCTTGCAAGCGCGAAGGCCCGAGTTCGACTCCCGGAACCCACATACGAAAAAGGGGCCGGTGATATCGCTCAGCGGCACGGGTGCCTGTTGGTGCGCGAGGTCCTGAGGTCGTCCCCCCGGTACCCACAAAAAAAAAAAAAAAAAAAACTAATATTTATGTGTGAGGTGAACTAATGAAATAGCAATTTTTGTAAAAGCTGATTTGATAGAATTTGACCAGAGTTATTCATATATTTAAATATGCAAAAATCCATAATTGACAGCAATGAAGCAGACAAGTGTTGGGTATTATAAATACACAAATATTATATTGCTAGCCCATATCTTTTTTACACATGTAAGTAATTTTTCGCAGATAAGGTGTTGGAGATCATGTATTATAAATTGAGTCTAGGGGACATCCATACTTGTCCTTGTCCTGCTCTTTTGGGGAAGATTGGAATGCAGAAACTCCTCACTGTTTTCTGCTCACAGCAGGAACCCTAGGGCTAATGACTGCTATGGCATTCACAGGGCAAGATAAGACCTGCTAAAGAGGATAAGGCACCTGGGGAAACTACAGTTTCTTTATTGTTTTCCTGTCTTATCCTTGTCCTTGCCCTTGCTAGAATGTTTTGATCTTCCTAGCCCACCATAGTCACCATTACTATTCCCAAGACATCAACTACCCTTCACCCATTGTCCATAACTCAGATGTAATCAATAAATACCAAGAGTCTGGGTACCTCATGGCCTTTTTTTCCTAGAGAGCAACTGGTCATCCCACATCCCTGCTATATACCCTTCTATTTTTGTCTCTTGCTCTTTCTTTCCTTTCCCACTGTGCGTTGTAACCTGGGCAGGAGATTGGAACCCACTGCAGAGGTCTTTAATAGTAAGGAACAAATGAGAGCAAATGTGCATTTGTAGATCTAATATGGACTTGCATGTACAGTACACTTGGTTTGGTCCAATATTATAGATGTTAATTTTAATAAAAAACCTTTGTTCATGCCTCAAAACTTGCTAAGAATTGAACCAATATGTTCTATTTTATAAAACAAATTTACATTTTATTTGTGGAACCCACTTAAACTCCATAATGTTATTTCTGTACACTTGCCCCATGGGTTTCAATATTGGCATCTTTACAATAAATAAATGGATAAAATAGGGTGCTTTTTGTTCTATGACACTCTAGATTTAGTGAAGCTCAGCTCAGATAAAATTACATGCTAAAACAGAATTTATGTATAAAAGTTATGTACAGTGACACAATTAACTTAGAATTGGAAGCTCATTATCCTGCTGTTTTGCTTCCCATGTCAAAAATATCAAACATAAATGCAATTATTTTCTAGGAGGAAATAAATGTCAGCAATTCAATATTCAAAAAGAAAACAATCACAATGCTAGATGACCAAAGTAATAACTTTCTGAGAATAACAGGAAAACAATTAACCCTGCAGACAGATCATCAAATCATTTTAAAACAAGATCAGTGAAGGAGAGTTTCAATGCTACTTTATAAAGTAAATTAAAAATGTAAAAATCACTACTGCTCAGGCTGGGCACGTGATTTTATTGACTTTTATTCAGCCATTTCAGTATGATTTTGATTATCAACTGGCTAGATATATCTTTCCAATTAAAAAAAATATTTCTCTAAGTCTGTGTTATGAATGGCTATACTTCTACATCAATGATACTAGGTTTTTGCTTATAGGATTAGATAAAATTCATTCTTAAGATATTTTTGTGTCTGTATCTCAGGTTTCTTTTGAAGGGAGAATCTCAAGTGAATGATAAAATATTATAAATGATGCAATACTTTTCTAAATAGCTAAAACCACTTCGTGAAACCAAAGATTTTGTTTGTAATATTACAGAAATTACATTATAAACACATATACAAACATGCAAGTCCATTACAGACCTCTATAAAACAGCTTAACAAAACACCTGCTACAAAAATCACCAAAATATCTTCTATGAATTGAGTAGTGGGCTTGTAAACATTTAATCAGAGCTAAAAAAAAAATTAGAATACAGGAGACATTAGAACTTCTAGGACCCCATTAATGGCATTTATTTCACAGCTTAAAAATAAAAGTAATACATAGAAATACACAAATATATACTACCTGCGAGTACCATGACATTTGAAGCTGCATTCTGAAATTAATCAGCCAAGGAGACACTAGTGCAGCATAGACACTTTGACACCTTTACAGTGTTTTTTTTGTTTTGTTTTGTTTTGTTTTGTTTTCTTTTGTAGGTACCAGGGGTCGACCTCAGGACCTCGCGTGCCAGAAAGCGCCCATGCCGCTGAGCAATATCACTGGCCCTTTTTTCGTATGTGGGTTCCGCGAGTCGAACTCAGGCCCTTGCGCTTGCCAGGCAGGCTTGTACGCCACTGAGCCATCTCACCGGGCCACACACTGCTTATTAAGATCCCATTTTCTCTTTTCATTCATACATGCGTATATGTTAAATTTTATTTTGCAGTACTGTAATATTTTCTTAAAATATATACAAAATTGTTTCAAAATAATGAACATTAAGTAATATATAAACTCTTTTTCCTGAAGCTATAATGAATATGTTGTGACCTTTCCAAAATAACACTGATTAGAATATTTTTACTTCATAAATATATATTGTTTTTCTCAAAATAATACACTTCAAGATAGCAACACACATAATGGAATAGTATTTGGACATAAAAAGGATAAATCTTGTCTTTTGTGATAACGTGAATGGAACCAGAAGACACTATGTTAAGTGAAGTAAGCCAAGCACAGAAAGACAAATATAGATTGATCACACTCATACATAGAATGTGAAACAATCAAATTTACAGAAGAAGATAGGAAAAATGGCTATGAGAGGCTGGGGGGAAGAGATTAGGAAGCTACTTTTCAAAGGATACAAATTTTCATTTAGACAAAGGGAATAAAATTATATGTATAATTTTAAAATATAGTTTAAAAGTTATAACTATGTGAGGCAATGAGATGTTAGCTAGTAAATTTTATCCACAAATACATATATATATATATATATATATATATATATATATTTCAATAAATCATTATGCAACTATTGAGTACATCAAATATTCTTCTGTAAAGAAAATATAAATATAGCAATATGAAATATAATATTTTTAAAAAGAATAACTATTGCATTGCTCCACCTTCTCTACTCTCAACTTCACTTCATAATAAAAACTAGAGAAAGTCACTTACTTGTGGAGGTAATGACAAGTCCATCAAAATTTCTGGCTTTCATTAGCTGCAGTGATACTCTAGTCCTACATGAAAGGATTAAATATCTTAGAAGATCCTCAGCTAATACCAGAATAGGAGGAGAGGGGCAAAAGGACAAGGAATTAGTTAGGGTACACAGACTCCAACTTGAAGATAATCAGCTAGAGACAAACACTACAGAGTTCTTTTAACCATATAATACTTCCCTGCCTACCTGAAAGACTGAGATCAATCATATCTGTAGTCATTGGCTTTCTTACATTGAGGGAAAACAGTTTTACATTGAAAAGTACTTGCCAGTGTTGAAACAGTTAAGAAGATTAGAATCGGATACACTGTAGTTTGTGTTTCCTTTTGAGAGATCATAAAATTATGCTACATTTTATGAAAATTGGAAATGCTAGAACTAAATCCACAAATGGTCCTATGAAAGGACTGAGTAGTTTATATTATTAGTTAAATTAGAAAAAATAAATGCTTATAATATTTGTAAAGAAAAACATGGTGGCATTATATTAGTCTGAGGAATGGCATCTTTATCCTTCGTAATCATATTTTAAAATGTGAAACAATAACTTACATTTGATTAATTTGTCATGAAAATTGTTGTAATCTACAGATGGGCCTTCATCCACTGTAAAATACTACTTGAATGATATGTACTATTCAATCCATACAATATAGAAGTTTTGTGCAAGGAATTATTGAATGTATTTTGCATTTAAATACCCTCTGTGTATTAAAATCTTATCTCATGGGTATATAAAAACTTGAAATTTATTAATATATTCAAGGTGCATGTTTCTTCATATTAAATAAGTATATTCCTTGTTAATTCATATGATCTCCTTATTGACAATTTTCTTTTCTTTTATGGGAATGGTATCCAGGTATTATAAGGCTAGGTATTTCAGGCCCAGTGACTTCCTTCTGTCTTAAAAATCATTTTTTGGGGCCAGTGAGATGGTTCAGCAGCGTACACCCCTGCTTGGTGAGCGCGAGGGCCCGAGTTCGACTCCTGGAACCCACATGCGAAAAAAGGGCCAGTGATATCACTCAGCGGCATGGGTGCCTGCTGGCGCGCGAGGTCCTGAGGTCGACCTCCGGTACCCACACACACACACAAAAAAATCATTTTTGTGCTTTCACATTGTCATTTATAAATTAACACACCACTACTACTAAACTAATGAATATTTATGAAAGATGCACTCACAATTATAAAAACAAATACACTTGTGCTTAAAATTTAAATTTTCTTTAAAAATTTATAACATAATGTTTGTTTAAACTGTACATTAATTTCTGCCTTCCACTGTCCATCTCACAGAAACTTAACTAAAATTCCAGATGCACATTACAATATGAAATATATTTTGCAGTGTTAGAACAAATTGAGGTCAACAATACCACTATCATAAAGCATCAACTCTCTTCATATGGTTTGTCGTAGTTGCTAAATTTCAACACAGCGAAGACTGTGGAAATTATGTATTCAAGATGATCAGTGAACAGGGCAATATTACTTCTCTACTTGTCTGCCACAGGAAGAGATACAATATTATTTCAAACAGAATAGCTAAAATTCATTTCAAAAATGTATTTGATCAGGAGAATTTCAGAAAAAAGAACTCTGAAAATGTTGAGATTACTTCTTAATAACGTTACTGTGACCATTTGAACACTATCAGTAACATTCAGCAGTTTTTCCTCCATTTAGCCTGTGGAGAAACATGACATTTGTTCTACTACAGATTTATGTTCTTATCTGGGAACTCACAGACACTATACTATAAGATTCTTATGAATAAATATTTGTCAACCTGCACCTTTAGAGATTATTATTAAAAAGATGTGATGTTTTGTTCTGCATAATAAACATTTGGTTAAGAAAAACTAATAGAAAAATAAACATAAAATTATAGTTTCTAATGTAGTTATATTGAATTGACATACTAAACTAGGTTTCAATCTCTGCTACTTTCATTTTAACTTATGGAAAAATAATTGACTAAGAAAGTTATTATGAATTTAATGTTTATGTGATTTGTAATGTTTTCTTTTCTTGAAGCGCTTCTTTTACTGACCCTGAAAAATGACTTTTTAACATTTGTTTTTGTTATTACTTTATGAGTTTGAATAGTTATGAGCTTTTGTGAAAAATTTGGTAGAAGAACATATAAGACATCCATAATATACTTCTTTATTTTATGTATAAAATATGAGGCATGCCTGAAAATTGTATGAGGAAGTTTCATTGCTTCACTGACTTAATTCCATCACCCACATCGAAATTCAAGGGATGACAACAAAGTAAGCTCTGACAAAAAAGATCACCCTTGAGTGTATTTGGAGGAAAAATCTATCATCTATAAACCTAGAGTGATAAGAGCCATTACCTACAAGGGATGTGATGTGCTCCTTGTCAATTTTCCAAAAGAGAAGATGCATTTACTGAAAAGATAAACTCTAACTGTCAGGTGAAAAAGACAAGTTTTATCATCCACAAGATTAATCACAAAAACAAAGGTGCTAAAAGAGTAGTGTTCTACTATGGTTTGCAGGAATATTGGGTACTTTTGTTGAAATTAAATTTAACTAAGTGTTATTTACTTGCTTCCATACAGAGTGAACATGCGTAAAAGTGGAACAAAAAAAATCTCAAAACTAAAACCCTTTGTCATATATCGAAAGTAAAAGTGTACATATATGTGGATATGATTTAAAGACAAAAGACCAACAATCCCTCTTCTGCAAACGAACACTTATGCTACCTCAGTTTTATAGATTTTACTGACACTGAGTAAAGTTGGATTTTCTATTTAGCTTCTATGAGTTTCAAGAACTACCTCATTGTAAGCTGATCTTCTTATTTCCTAGGCTTTTCTGCCTATCTTAAATCATCCTTCATTGCAGCATATCCTTAAAATAATTTATTCTGCCTGCCACCCATGTCGTCTTATGTCACTTCAGTACCCAGTGGCTGTAGGCCAACTTGCTGTCATCTCGCAAAGTAGAGCTATGTTGTGACAGGGATCACTTATCACAGGCTGCTTTTCAGGCTCGCGGTTTAGATGATCATGTTGTGTCATTTAAAGCTAATATGAGCTCAGTTTATGATTGAAGCTTAGGAAACAGCTTTAGGAACCAAACATGCCTGGAGAGTACCAATTATTATTTTACTTCTTTCTTGTTGAAACAAAATAGATACATGGTAAAACTGATATTTCCTAAGTGCCTGATGTACAGAAAGATATTAATTTTTGATAAATTACCAAAAGTTTTTTTTTTTCTCCAAAACAATCTTGAGAAAACCCAACACACATATGCTATTCTTGTTGTCAAATAAGACAATCCCTAGATTTCCTGCTTGTTGTGTAACTTACTTCTGGGCTGTTTCACGGATTTCTTCCAGTCTCCTAAAAGGCATAATGCATTTTAGCAAGTAATAAAATAAGTTATAATATATTATTATGCTTTTTGAGGATAGCTGGGTAAAGAAATAGGTCATCTACCTCATTTAAGGGTATTAAGTTTTATTTTTAGATATGCTCTCAAAGTTGCATGTATTGAATAAGATTTAAAAGTATGAGAATAAATTCATTTTACAATGGAAAATGTATTTATTAATCCCCTGGAATGCACTGGAATTAAATATTCAGTGTGGGACATTTACTAACTTTCTGGGGAATCATAAAGAAACTGTCAGCTACATAGTTTTTCCCTCTGCTATTAAAAGAAAATGTATTCATTATAAAACTTCCAAAATCCACCAAGAGATAACACCTTTTTGTGACTGTCATTCTCTGGGACCTGATACTTCAGATAGAAAAAATATATCAGTTACCTACATTTATTGGGACCTGCAGTTGCTGTATTAGCAAACTTACAGAACATAGGTTCTGAACTTAGGTCCATAGGTGTCTTATCATCTTACTATGTAAACTAAATGCTGTAAGATGTGTATACTGGGAATCACACTTGCTTTCCCTTTTTTGATAACCTTAAAAAAGATTCACCTTATCTACTGTAGAAAAATGAATATAGAAAATTCATTGTTTGACCATAAAGTATGTTGTATATTGTTTGATTTCCCCCCAGAGTTACCAGGATAATCTAGAATTATAACATTTATGCTTCTCATAATAGACTATCATTGTCATCAAGAGACTGTTTTTTATTTGTTCTAAACTCGTGGTGAGGTGGTGTCATAATCAGATAAAGATGATGATAAAATTATTCTAACAGCACTGAAAAGAATAAATTAGAAGGAAAGATACCACATGAGAAGACCAGTTAAGAGAAGAGTGTAAAAATGCAGAGGAGAGATTTTGATTACTTGAAATAAAATAGTGGAGTATAAATAGGGAAAGACACATGAATTTGAGAGATGCCTAGGCTATAATTATAGGACTTGATGAAATATTGTATAATGCTGCAAAAACAAGAAAAGTATTATGGATATCATTGAGATTTCTGACTTGATAAATGATATGATGGTTGTGTAGTCAGTAGATAATGTTGAAAAAATTCCTTTAGGAATGGATTAGTGCAGAGAAATATAAATGTTTTGGAGCTGATTAGAAGAGGACAGGATGGTATAAATTTTATTCTGGATACTAAGTAGGAAAGTTAATTAACATTTTAGCTAATTGTCATCTCCTAAAATAGGCATGATGTGAGAGGAGAACATCTAAGATAAAACCAGAATTATCAAAATACTGAAAGATAGACAGGAAATAATGACTCACCAAAGGAGACCCAGAAAGCACAGGCAGAGAGGCAGGCAATACATTTAAAAAGTTGTTTCAACAAAGATAAAAATAAAAACACAAAAGACCTTTTAACAGTGCTAGTGTCATCAACATTATTGAATGTTTTAGTAACATAGAAGGCACCAGAGAATAAACCAGAGATGTTTCTGTGGCATATTAGTTGTGATGAAGCCATGATGAGATACACTGAGAAGTAAATGAGAACTGAAGAAAATCAGAAATTTATTTATACACTACAGGAAAGAATCCAAAGGATACCTGGAGGTTGTATGAGGCCCTGAGGGTATAGTTTTTCTGTTGTAGTTTGAAAATTCTTTACAATAAATATAAATTATGACAAAGAATAAATATTAAAAAGTACAAATTTCTACACAGAATAATAATAAATTAATAACAATAACAAAAATGTGAAGCCTATCCCTGCAATACAGACAATAGAAAGAATTCATCAAATTCTATATTATATATATAGCTATAGAAATGTAAAAAATATACTTAACAATCACATTTAGAGCCTAGAAAAATTTAGATAAATGCTTCACAAAAGAAGAGTGAGTGATCAGTGACCCAAGAACTGAGGAGACAGATACAGTAACATCCAAATAGACGAAAATGGGAGAGAAAGAGAAAGGTTTCAAAAGATATTAAAAGCTAGGTAAAGAATGTTAATATGATCATTGCAGTACTTTTTCAACTGAGATATACTTGGAAAATTTTCAGCTGGGCATGGTGGTGCATGCCTGTAATCCCAGCACTCAGGAGCCTGAGGCAGGAGGATCACCACGAGTTACTGACCAGCCTGGGCTACATAGTAAGTTTAAGATCGGCCTAAACTACATAGTGAGACCCTGTCTCAAAAAACAAAAAAATACAATGCAACAAAAGGAAAATTTTTTCACATAAAAGATGTAAATGTACACAATATATTGTACTTTAAATTTTATAGTAATTGTTTCATGTTTTGCTATTAAATCAAAGTTTTCATTTCTTCTTAATGCACATATGGTGAATAAAATTTATTCAAACAGCTTTATATTTTTATACACTACTGTTATCTATCAGCACCTTACCATGCAACAGCATAGTAGAAGTTCTTCCTCCTTCTTGTATAAGATAATATCCACTAATCAATCTCTTCTTGTCTTTCCCTACTACATTCCCCTTGGTCTAGGAATATATCATTCTACTCAACTTCATAAAAATAATTGTTTTCAGATTTCACATGCATGAACTCACGTGGTACTTTTCTTTAAATGACTGGGTTACTATTTCTGTTAATGTAATGATCTCCAGTTCCATCCACATTTTTACAAATGTCAAGATTTCATTACTCTTTTGTGACTGATGAGTACTTCATTGTGTATGTGTACTTCACTAACTATTCACAAGGTGAACGACACTTAGGTTGATCCCATTTCTTGAATATTGTAGATAGTGCTGTAATTCATACAAGAGTGCAGATGTCTTTTAGACATACCATTTTCATCTTCTTTAGAAATATATCAAGTAGTGGGATTGCTTGATCATATGATAGGTCTACTTTTAATTTTTTGATTAACTTCCATATGGTTTTCTATGATGGCTATACTAATTTGAATTCCCACCAACCGTGTGCAAGTTTTCCCCTTTTGTCCATATCCTTGCCAGCATTTATTGTTTTTAGTCTTTTTGATATTAACAATTCTTATTGCAGTGAGATATAGGTGATTATAGTTTTGACTTATATCTTCCTGATGATTAGTTGAATAGTTTTTAATGTACCTCACTATTATTCGTATGTCTCCTTTTGAGGAAAATCTATCTAGACCTATCATTCATATTTTAATTATTTTTCCTCTTGAGCTTTTGGAGTTCCTTTTTCAATTCTGGATATAAACCCCTTGTCAGATTGGAACAAATAAAATTCTTTATGATAACCATAAGAGCAGAAATAAATCAGTCCCTAATACAGAGTTCTTGCAGTCTATTATGTTTATAAAATCAGTTTGCTAAATGCACTGATGCATTTTAATGGTTAAGAAAGGATGTATTTGCATTTAACAAAAGGTTTTGTGATATAAATTTATCAAGAATATAATGTTTATACCAGTGTAGAATAGGGCATTTTGAGATTTGTTTTTCTGTTTTTCTTTCCTGGCTATAGATTTGACTGATGGAACAATTTGGAGTTGGAAGAGACTATTTCGGGGGATATTACTCTCACCATAACAATTGCAGTAGAACTCAGTCATAGGCCGAAATCTCAAGGAGGTCAAATACATGCTTCAAGCTTTAGAGTTAGGTAAATTCACACTGTGTGCATGGCTCTGTGAGAGACCTTGAATGAATTCTTCAAGATGGTTGTGACATAAGTGTCTCCATTGTGAAAAATAATGATACATTTTCAAATAATAACAGGACTATTTCCTTACTTGGAAGGAACACCAATTGAAATATGGAGCACATAATAGTAGACAAATTTTCAGTCTTGGAGATTTGAAGAAGGCAAAAATTAGACTCTCTGCCAACACTAATGAAAAACAGTATTTATATATATTAATACAATAATGTATACAAATACTTATATTTGCATTGGTACAAACATACACATATTTGGTGAGTGACTGGCTGTCATTATACATAATCATAATATAAAAAGGAAGCCAGGGTTATTGCATTTGGTAGTATGGGTGGCCACACATTGCTAGAGTGTTTTTTCATGTCAAGTCCATGTGAATATTCGTTACATTTTGGATGGTGCAATACTTGCATAGTCATACCCCATAGTCCCAAGGGAAATTAAGAAGATAAAATCCAGTAATGATAATGTAATTATGCTAGACTGAAATTTTCTTTAAAATATCTGAAGAAGCTTATAGATATTATTTGAAATATCTTTATATTATTGTCAAAAAACCTATATAGATATCATTATTATCTCATTAGCAAATTTTAGTCACTACATAAGCAGGTTTAAACTGATACATGATAGATCACATGTGAGATTCAGGCACGGGTTATTTTCTAAGAATGCATAAAAATTTGTTTATTTCATTAATATGATCATATCATCCTTTAACAATTATCAAGAAAAACAGTTCACATTGAAGATGTTTAATTGCATGGCTTTTTTATAGTGTATATCTTTAGTTAAGCTAAATAATATATAATGATGAGCAATACAAATTAAAATATTTCAAGTCCTTAGTAGCTGAATTTTTAATGGCCCATAAATGCAACATGAAAATTATACAAATTTTTATGTCAGTGTGCATTAACCTAACTTTATATGAAGTCCGTCTCTTCATAAATAATTTTATTTTTGGAATGTAAAGGAGAAAACTTGCAAAAAGATAAAGAGCATAATGGTCAGTAACAGGAAGCCTTCAGTGAAAAGAGTGCTGCAAAATATTATGGAAAGAAGCTCTTTGAGAATATAATTCACTGCAAGAATATCTTTCAGAATAAAAACATTTAGGTTCTAGATACACTTGGATTTCTGGTACTGTATGTTATGTTTTCTGTTTTACACCGTATTTCTTTACTTGCTCATCAAGTTTTCCCTAGTAGCAATTCTCTTTCTCTCACTTTGGTTTTCACATATAAATGTCTGTCCTTACATGTGTTATATCTATTGATAATTACTAAATTAGAAATTAGGACTGAAAGCATTTAAAATGTACATTTATTAATTTATCTAAAATAACAATGAACTTACAGTATGTTAACAAAAAGCAATCCACAGAGTTACACTTCTGAATATATATCCATAGAAACTGAAATCTATATATCAAAGGGTCATCTGTAAACTCACGTTCATCGCTGCATTTTTTTTTTTTTTGTGGGTACCGGGGGGTCGACCTCAGGACCTCGCGCGCCAACAGGCACCCGTGCCGCTGAGCGATATCACTGGCCCCTTTTTCGTGTGTGGGATCCGGGAGTCGAACTCGGGCCCTCGCGCTTGCAAGGCAGGCGCTTACACCGCTGAGCCATCTCACCGGCCCTCATCGCTGCATTTTTAACAATAACTAAGATATAAAATCAACCTAAAAGGAAAATTATTTCACATGGCAATATGGAAAATATTTTGGTTATTGTTTTAAGTAAAATAAGACAACCATAGGAGGACTAATAACACATGATATCACTTATATGTGGATTGTATAATGTTGAACTTATAAAAATATAAAGTAGAATGGTAGTTACAAAGGCTGGGTGTAGGAGTACGAAGGAAATCAAGAGCCACTGATCAACGGGTATAAAGTTTGGGATCAATAGGAAGCATAAAGTGTGCACAGCAAGGTGACTATAGTCAATAATGTATACTTCAACAAAAGTAGGAGAGTAAATTTCACATCTTTCAGCATAAAAATAAGTAAATATATTTATTCACTGATTTTAATCATCTCACATTGTATACACATATCAAAACACTGCAATATATATTGCTAATGTATACAATTATGATTTTTCTATTAAGTAATATTATTTGAGACCATTATTTTATAAACAGTGGCAATATTTTTCAAAAAAATTGAGAAAATTGACATTAGTTTAAATTTTTTGCAAATTTCTTGAATGTTTGGCTTAATGTGAACATCTGGAATCTATTATTTGTCGCAGCAATCTGTCGTGATTTTATACATCGTGTAGCCTCCAGAAAACTCAATTGTATGCTCTTGAGAAAATTAAAGCAAAAACCTGCATGACATCTTAGTATTATTATGAAAAGAGTTTTGACCTTACAGACGTGCAGCAAACTCTCAGGGAATCCTTAGGATCTCTAAACCATATTTTGAGAATTTCTTCCCCATAAAACAAGTTTAATAAAATATACCACGCTGACATTTTCGTCTTCCCCTTAAGGTGCTTGTTCTTCAGGACTGATGGTATTACAAGGTTATTTCCTTTTTTTACAGCTTGATCTACAATGTAATGATCCAGGCCTTCAGAGAAATGACACTTAGCCCTGATCTTCAAACTGAAGAAAGGCGTGCATTTAGTAAATAGTCCCCCCTATTAGTTTCTTTTAGTTCTAAATTCTAGAAAAAGGAGATTCTCTTCCAGCCAAAGCTATATGACTACAGGAACTAGGATAGGAAGCCATTGTTTTTAAGATCTAAGCCACTGAAAGAAATGACAAGATACATTAGCAAATAGATGAAAACATATGGGATAAACAGGAATCCTTCATCTGAGATGTTGTCAGTAACAGATAATTTTTATTTTCCCTTTCTGCATTAATTGAGTCAACAGAACTTGTCATATAATACTTTGTAAACAATCATTTTTGGGAGTTAAGATCTACTAAGAGTGGCTCATACAGGTGGGATACTTTGAAGATTTCAATAATACTCATGAAGAGAGAATCATAATGATTATTTAATTAATTCTTTATCTCATGTTAATTAACTTTCTATGCAGATTCAAGAACTGTGGTAAGGAATGATATAGAAACATTAAAGAGATTCTCATTTTTGTCAATTCTATTGATCTAATTGAGTTCGTAATTGCTAATATTAGATTTTTAAATTATGCTAAACATAGACAAGAAAAATTCTTGAAATAAGGACTTAAAAATAATATTTATAGGGGCCGGTGAGATGGCTCAGCGGCTTAAGCACCTGCTGGGCAAGCGCGAGGGCCCGAGTTCGACTCCCGATCCCACATACGAAAAAGGGGCCGGTGATATCGCTCAGCGGCACGGGCGCCTGCTGGCGCGCGAGGTCCTGAGGTCGACCCCCCGGTACCCACAAAAAAAAAAAAATAATAATAATAATATTTATAGATGCTTCCTTATTAGTTCTATTTTTAGTATAAAATGAAAATAATCAAATTTCATACAATTGCAACTTCAGTACATATTCAAAATCACTAAAAAAGGACATGATTCATTAGATTTTGACACAAATTATAATAGGATCTCATACTAATTGGGAAAACTTACATTTCTGTTTATATCAGAAATACAAAGAGCCACCTCTCTCTGAAATATAAACATATCACAGATTTATAACTTAAGGAACTAGAAAAAATGGTATTGTAATAACATTTTTTAGAAATAGTTCTATAAGGTAAAGTCTTCATCGTATTAGTGTTTGAAACAATAAATGCATAAAATATGTCATCAAATGCATAATTGGTTAAAAATATAAAATTTCATCCCATAGTCCTATCAGCTATACTAGATGAGAAATAAAATGCAGTACATCATCTTCAACAAAAATGCTCAAAGATATATAAATGCAACTGAAACCAAAAACCATCCCCTCCTAAAAAATGGAAGAAACATTTTATTATACAATGAATAATTTATGTTTTTAATTAACATACATGACTAACATAGTTGATACCCTTAATAATTACTTATGTCATGGTTATGTTTAAATATACAGAAATAAGTATATTTATATATATAATTTATTTAGTTAGGTTCTTAAATACAAAATACAAGAAATATATTACAAAGAAACTTAAATTATAAAAGAAAAACAAATTCAGAATTTATGATACACGGTTGAGTAAATATATCTTTTGGTATCACTACTGAAAGATTTTGAAATATGAATGTGCTTGTAAAAAGTTATAAGAGTAGTCTCAGTTATTTCAGCCTGCATTTTACCGTCTAATTGTATCAATTCTTTCAGAATAAAATTAATATTTTTTTTTTTTTTTTGTGGGTACCAGGGGGACGACCTCAGGACCTCGCGCGCCAACAGGCACCCGTGCCACTGAGCGATATCACCGGCCCCTTTTTCGTATGTGGGTTCCGGGAGTCGAACTCGGGCCCTCGCGCTTGCAAGGCAGGCGCTTACGCCACTGAGCCATCTCACCGGCCCTAAAATTAATATTTTTGGACTTATGCTTGCTACATTTTTATTTATCTAAATTGTATGCATATTTCCCCCAAATATTTACTTTTATTTTTTATGAAGGTACCGGGAGTCAAACTCAGGACCTCGCCCTTGCCAGGCAGGCGCTTATACCACTGAGCCATATCACTGGCCCTAAATATTTACTTGGTTAATGCAAAAGATCATATAACATTTTCCTTGGGATTTTAGGGAGTTGTCCAGAATGGCCATATGTCAGTCCCAGGTTCCACCTTAATAAAATAAATAAAGACTCAGGGTACAAATATCCCCAGACTGTTTACATATTGAAGTCAAGCTGGGCATAGTGGTATATACCTGTAATTCCCACTACTCCAGAGGCAGAGGCAGGACAATCATGAATTTTAGGCGATCTTGTACAGCATAACAAGAACTTGTCTCAAAAACAAAAAACAAAACAAAAAAAAAAACAAGAAAAGAAAAAGAAAAGGAACTATAATAAAATAAAACAATAGATACTTAAGTCAGAGGTTGGTAAACTTTTTCTGTCAAAGTACAAATAGCTAATATACCTGGCTTTGCAGACCACGTGGTCTCTATTTAAAATATTTAACTCTGCTATAGTTGTGCAAAAACACCCAATATGTAAATGATGGGTGTGGTTGTGCTCCAATAAAGTTTTATTTATAAAATAAGCAGTTATATTTGGCTGAGGAGATTGTTTTTGGCTGGCCCATTATTTTAATCACCAAAGCCAAAACAAACAGAAATGATTTTTTTTTTTTTTTTTTTTTTGTGGGTACCGGGGGGACGACCTCAGGACCTCGCGCACCAACAGGCACCCGTGCCGCGGAGCGATATCACCGGCCCCTTTTTCGTATGTGGGTTCCGGGAGTCGAACTCGGGCCTTCACGCTTGCAAGGCAGGCGCTTAAGCCGCTGAGCCGTCTCACCGGCCCCCAAAACAAACAGAAATGAAAGAAAATATTTAGCACTCATTAGGTATAATTGTTACTAGTAGCAACTACAACTCTATCCCCAGTGTTTGTGTTCTTACATTCCAGCTAGCTGCAAAATTACAGTGAGACACTGGTCATTGGTTCAGGTTCTTCATTGCATCCTGTTTAAAGTGCAAAGGGTTATATTCCAACAGGCAATCCCTCTGAATGACAGGGTCACTGATGATACCCATGTGTTCCTCTCTCTTTGTTAATTATTTTCATTTAACTGGATTTGTACCTCAAAAGCAAAGCTATATAAATGGAGAGACCATTGTTTAATGCATGTTGTCAGTTAGGAGTAATTTTTGAGAAGGGTTAGCTTGAGAATGGAAATCCAAATAAGTTTTTGACCTAGCTAATTTGGATAAAACATTGATACCTCCATAGCTAATGATTCCTTTTTATTTTGGTTCATGATATTTTCAGTTTAGAAGCCACCCCTCCCCAACTGCAGTTTTTGTCAGGCTTCCCAGTGAGTTAACTAACACCCAGTTCAAATGGTGGACGTTCTCAGGCTTGCCTGGCCAGGCATCATATTTTCCTGGATCAAATTTTATTTAGGCAGACAGACATTTAAAAAAAAAAAAGTGGAGAAGTGAAGTCATATAAACAAATAGCACAATAAGAAGAATCTTTTATTTCAGTGATTTTTCACTTTAGGTACTAACCTGCCAGTGATTATTTTTGCTTTGCTTGAAAAGAAGATGGCTGTGAATAAAATCAGCAAAGAACTATGAAATGATAATATGAAAGTATCTGATAACATTAACATTACGCAAATATTAGGAATTGGAGTTACATGGAATTAGGTATAACCATAGAATTGTCAGTTCCATGAGCTCACAAATTCTGTCTTGTGCTTATGTAATTGTGAATAACAACTAAAAAACTTCTCCCTGAAATACAGTCCATTATAAATAACATACCAACAGATAACTGGCTAGTCTCTTCTTCCCGAGGTACTGTTTTGGAAGTTTAGAGAAAGATGCTTTCAAAAACAAATTGAACACTTGCCAGCAGAGGCAGCAAGTCAGATTCATAAGGGGAACATCAAATTGCTAAACTCATGCATAATTTCCATCCTTGATACCTGGACAAATGTGATATTGAAGCCCTAAAATAATCATTGCACACTCTTAGAAAATACATGTTTGATATCAAGAAAATTTGACATAGTGGCATTAGGGTTATTAATAAACTCTGACCAGACAGGCCACACACACACACACACACACACACACACACATACACATGAAAAAAAAATTCTGATTTTGGCTAGAGCAACTACTACTCAAAAGCTTCTCCTATTCAGGTATCTTCCAATTTCACTTCTTAATAATCCTTGGCCATCTGCCCATAATGTTGGAGCTAACCAAGAATCAGTGGAGGTGCTGACCTAAATCTGCATCTCTTCTAAGGTGCCTAATTAAATTCACTGCCTAACACATTGATTTCGAAAGGGATTTTTTCCTCAATGATCTTTCAGTACAAATATTGACTCGGTATTAATAGTATCATAATCAATTTGTCTATGGTATCTACCTATTACAGCATCTCGTATATCAGAATTTAGAACTTTTTAATTGTGTGTGGGGAGGTGTAGGCAGTGAGTGTAAATTGGTTACACAGAATATCCTTGAAGCAATATATACTGGTGGCAAGAAGACTAGGTATGTAGCCCCAAGAGCTTTTTCTTATTTCTAGTTTTAATGTGTGGAAAGTACAGTAACTTATATTTTAATTTACCAGCCATAGTTTGTCCCTTGATGTTTGTATGCCTAGATCCCTCATTAGTGTGACAAATTTGTGTTTTTGGTAGAGTGCACCTCTTACTTAACATCAGTTACATATGAATTTTAACAAGGCATTTAGAGCACTTGCTACTTCATGCTATCCAGTTTTTTTTTCTTTTTTCTGGCAGCATAACAAAAATTCTTATTTTAATTTCAAGCAAAAGGCCAAAGTTTGGCATTTTGAAGCAAAAAACCACGATGTATCCAAAAGAATAGTAAAGTTACACACACTACTTCTCTTAGTGAGTTGATTATATTTTCTAATCAGCATGAAAAACATGTCTTTATCCTATCAATGGAAGAATATATTTGCTGTTTTAATGAATTTATTCTAGTAAGCCTACCACCTATAAAATAGCACAAAATTAAATTCACATCTAAGTAGATTTATAATAACATTATGTCATTGTTTAAGGCCAGTGTAACTTTTGTACAATAGCAACTGAGAACTTTAGTTTAATTTCTTGATGGTGGTTCTATTCTCTGCCATTTCCTGGGGGATTCATCCCTGCCTTTGATGCACTATTTGGCAAGGAAGGGAGAGATGAAATGGCTTTCAGCTTGGTCTTCCTACAGTGACAGTTCTTACTTCATGGGTTTGAAAGGCATTGTGGGAATTGTTCCAGATGCTGAGGACAGCAATTCTAATCTTAAGCCCAGGATCTAGGGAAATAACAGCGTGGTGAGTTCTGGGACCCAGTGGACCTACTGGGAAGCCAATTCAAATAAAAATACATTTATCACCTACATTCCTGGCTGTCATTCTGAATCCTGTACTGTGATGCTTCTGGGTCCTTGGAGATTAAATGTCACATAAATAGAGATCTAGTAGTCTTTAGAAAGTTAGAAATTTCCTTTCCACAGTAAATGACCACAAATATCACTATGGGAGACAAGTAAAATGCATAGCATGAACGTGGAGGATTAAAAAAAATTTACCTTCCTTCTATGCAAAATGCCATCTCCTTATAAATAGATTCATTTGGGAAATTCAATGAGGTCGGGGCAACTACATATGAAACTGGATTTATCAGCAACAACAAAAACAAAGACAGATTATTTTTGTTCATTGGATCCAAAGGGTAGTTTTAAAGTTTTATTCATGTAAATCAAGTATGACTTTGTTTATTATAGATTAGAAACTTACGATACATTACCTTTATGGAGAGATTTCTTTAAGGGAAAGCTTGATTTTCAAAACTAGTTCCCATGGACAAGGAGATAGGAGTTACTTCGAAGCATTTAGATATTCAGGATCTGAGATCACATTCCAGACCTGCTAAATTCGAATCTGCATTTTAGCAATAAAGCAGGTAATTCATGTTCCTATTAAGCCAAAAAGAAGCACCATTGTATTAGTGCTGATTTTTATGCCATATGATGATTATTTTGACATACTTTCATAGTTTGCATCTCATATTTGGGTTTGTGATATGTCCTGAGGGACACTGAATTTCTCTTACTCTTGTGGATAGCAGGAATATTACTTCATTTGCAGCTCTTCCAAATAGCACTCTGAATATACAGAATGCATGTAGAGGTGGTTGTTGTTTAAGATCCTAGTGTTTCATGTCAGGGGACAAACAAATCATTGGGACTCTGTTCGAAGACCTGTGAGGGTATAAGTGAAGGGAAGGCATTATTAATACGAAAGCCATTTTGGCTCCTCGGAACTGTAAAGTGGACACTCTTGCCTTTCACTCTCATTTTCCAGAACTAGAATTTCATGTGTATGTACACACACACACAGATCAAGCTAAAATTTTATTCCATCCTATTTACTCAAGCACTTGAAAATCTATTCTCCAGTTATTTATTGAATTTCTATTGATAAAAAAATAGATTTTGCAATTTATTTTGAGGATAATGCTCACCTACCTTATATTAATTTCACGTTATATCACCTGGGTAAGTCAAGTTTGCATTCTTATCAATAGTCTAAAACAGTAAAGAAAAGAACAAAGCACATTTTAAGTTTCTCTTGTATAAAGGAATATTTTTCTTAAGTAATTGAGACATAGCATATGGGTTCAAAAATACTAGAAACTTAGTCACATATATGTTTTGCTTTTACTTTTTCCAGATGTTTTATTTTAATTATTGAATGCCTGTTTCATTTTTTTCTTAGTCATAAATTTACTGTCAATAATAAAGATAACAAAGTCACTAACTTAACTAGTGTTACAACTCAGCATGGCACAGATACAATTTCTAAGCATGGTATTCAGCACTCAGCAACGGAAGAGTGGAGAATTATCTTGTCATGACCAACAAGGTCTTTGCATAGTATTTTGTATTTTGAAGTAATTAGAAATTGTGGTTTTGTTTCCATACTGTAAATTATCAGCATTACTCGAGATAGTCATCCTAGTCCCCAGTCTTTGCATTCTTCATTTTCTGTAAATGTGTTTATGGTGTCAACTTATCTTAATTCTACAAAGTATCGTACTTAGTAGAAACATGAATATTCATTATTTACAATTATACTTTCTGCTTATGAATGTCTTTATTATGATAATAATATTTTAACCAAGTATATCCAACTGTTTAATTCAACAAATGCTTTTTGGGGGCAACTAATATTTCAGGGACCCCAAGTTATTATTGTAAGCACAAAATATTTATCAGTAAATAGACTACTTTGTCTAAATAAATGCAAAAAATGCTTTCAAGCAGGAAGCAGAAACTCGAATGGCATGAAGAGATAAATGCGGCACTGTTGAGGTAGCACGGGCATCAAAGGATAAAGAACATAACCAGGTCCTGTGAAGGATAGGAATTTGGGGAGCTGGAAGAATTCTCAGCAACAAAAAAGACACAAATTATAAATAGGTTTGCCATTAGATGATCTATCTGTATGTTTTTTCTCAAGCTAGTAATGCCTAGTTAGTACATAAAAAATGTTGGGTTTTGTCAGAAATATACATGTAAGCCAACTGTAAGAGTCTGGGTTTTTTTTTTTTTAACTTAAAAAATTCATTCCAGCCTTTCCATGTGACTCAATACCAGAAAATATTTATAACAGCTATTTTAATAAGGAAAATGTAATCATATTTTGAGAAAATATTAATAAGGTAGAAAAATATTTTATTTACTGAATTACCTCATTGTTCCATCATAAGAATCAGAGGAAGAAATGAAAGATTCTTTATCTTTGGTTCTATTATCCATAAATATGGAGGTATATGTTATACATCCATTCATAATTCTTTCTTCTCACTCTAACACTGAGATTTGTGAGTTATTTTTAGCTAAAAGGATAAGATCTAATTTTCTAAATGAGGGAAGAAAAGTACAAACACATAAAAGTGAAAATTCCATTATAGTTTAACACATGTACCAGTATTTCAATCTATTTTCACAAAAACCAAACCAAAAACACAAAAACAAAAACAAATTTAAGATGTTTGTAGTTGCCAGTCATAAATTCAGGGAGGATTTATTTCCTATTTTCATTACGAAGTGTGTGAAATAATGAAAATACGAAATATGAGTGATACAAATAAACTTAAGAAGATGAAGTATTTGGAAATATTTGCTTAATTTATTTGGCCAGTATCTTTAAATAGTAAAATAATGTAAAACAAACACTACTAAAATCCTGCCACCTACAACTTCTACTCCTTGTTTACCCTCCAAAGAGGTAACTATACATGAAAACATGTGAAATTTATGTTTTATGCATTAATAGACACAAAATATATTATTTTATAGGGCTTCAAAGAGTGCATAATTTGCATCAAATGTACTATATTCTGAAGTCATTTTATAAATGTATATTAATGGTATTTATTTCTGTATGTAAATATATATGCATATCTACAATATTCACTTAGACAGTTATACAATACTCTCTCATAGGTAATTTGCAAATTCATTATATTTCTGAAAGACAATTTTAAGGCAGGTCTCAAGGGCAGTTAAAGCTTGATGGAACAGGCTTAGTTACAATTCATTCACAGGTATGGTGTTCCTCTGGGACTGAACCAACAAGGGAAAAGCCCAGTGACAATGTCTGGGTCACATACTGTGTTTTACTTCACATTGCAATGTAATTTTAAGTTACACAAATTCTACATTTATATACTTACAGTTTTATATAAATTACATTGAATTTTGGGTATATATATTTTAGTTAATTAAGTTTATTGGTACATTTTAGATGTATGTAATGATCACATTCATCATAGGGAATTTGTACCTGTACATGATATATCTTGATTCTTCTTTTTTTTTTCCCATGCCCCTCTCTTCCCATCATCTCTTCTTCCCCTCCTTGTTTATAAAAGCTTTGTTTCCATTTTTTCCTTCTTTTCTGTTTTTTTTTTTCTTTGGCCTTCCTCCTTTTCTCCTTCCCCACTCCTTAGTTCCCCTTCCCAATTGACGTAAATCTATAAAACAAATATACTATATAAATGTAATTATAACTTGTAATTATTTTATTGCAAAATTTTTCAGGTTTATTTATGTCAGTAACATAACATTCTCTTACCTTTTTTCTAAGATATTTGATATTTTGATGCTAAGTGGTTTTCTAAAATTCCATTTCCCAAGTTGTTGGTAGGAAAGATTACTGTATATAAATTGTAGTTCCATCTAACTTGCTAACGTGTTTTTTTTTTTTTTTTTTTTTTTTTGTGGGTACCGGGGGGTCGACCTCAGGACCTCGCGCGCCAACAGGCACCCGTGCCTCTGAGCGATATCACCGGCCCCTTTTTCGTATGTGGGATCCGGGAGTCGAACTCGGGCCCTCGCGCTTGCAAGGCAGGCGCTTACGCCGCTGAGCCATCTCACCGGCCCCGCTAACGTGTTTTTTGTTTTGCTTTGTTTTGTTTGCTTTTTTTGGTTTTGGGGAGACAGTTTCTCACTGTGTAGTTCAGAATGGTCTTTAACTCACTATGTAGCCATGCCTGTCCTTGAACTCATGGCAATCCTCCTACCTCAGCCTCCCAACTGCTGGGATTACAGGTGTGTGCCACCAACAACAGGAAAGGTGTTCTTTTTAAAAAATAGTAATAGATATTTTGTTGACTTTTTTCAATTTCCAACATATACAAATCCATCATATGTAAATCATACAAGTTTACTTCTTTATTTTCTACCCTTAAACTTTTAATTTATTCTTCTGTTACAATAATAGATAATTTAAAGAGAAATGGCAGTTTTAAAACTTGTTCCCAGTTTTAAAAATAAACTTTCCTATCTTTGCATGATTATGTGTTGGCAGTATCTTTCCTGCCCCATTTTTGGTTATGTTTTATTTTTATTTTCATAATTTTGATAGGTGCCTTTCCAACTTAATTTTCTATGAATTATTTTTGTGAAATAGACGTTGATTTTATTAAGGACCTTTCAAACCTTAGAATTGTTTATTGATGAGGTCATATTATTTTTTGCTTTAACTTCTTAATATAATATCTTACAATAATATATCTTCTAATATGAAAAGAACATTTCATTTTACAGTTAAAACATTTAGAAAAAGATTCATGATGATTCATTATGCATATATGTATATGTGTACTTGCATTTTTTTATTGGCTCAATGGATTTGCTAATATTTTAAAGTGTTTTAATTTTGCCTTAACTGAAATTGTTTTGTAATTTTCTTTTGAGATATTGGAGCTTTTTTGTGTGTGTATTAATGTGTATGGTTTAATCTACTAATTCATCTCACTAATCTATTCCTTCACTTATCCTATTAATAAATCTATGCTTCTAATTGAGATTATCTATCTATCTATATCTATCTACACCTATACCTAATTTGGGGGGTTAGTTGTGAGTTTTTGACTTCTTGAAGATAGCCTTTCTTACCAGAATAAGTTAAAATCTCAGTGTTATTTTAATTTGTATGTCCCTAATGGACAAATATGTTGAACAATTTTCATGTATTTACTGATAGTTTGTACTTTTTTCTTAAAGAAGCATTCATTTCAATTGCCCATGTTTTGATTGAGTCTTTTATTTTGGGGTGCCTAAAAATTTTTGAGTTTTTTATATATTCTAGATTCTAGTTCTCTGACCCAGGAACAGATGGTAAGAATTTTTTCCCATTGTGTAGGTTGTCTTTTGACTCTGTTGGTTGTTTCCTTCGCTATGCAGAAGTTTTTAACTTCATATGATCGCATTTGTTGATTCTTGATGTTACTTGTGTAATAGGTGTGGTGGATTAACTATTGGTCAACTTGGAACACCCAGCTGAACTGAATCAGTATGGTTCTGGGTGTGGAGGGCCCACCTGAGGATTGTTGCCAGCAGCATAAAAAGAGCAATGGAGGTGAAAATGGTGCATTGTTGATGCTCCTGGAGAAGCTTGTCATGCTAGTTTTCCTGATGTGAACTCAGCCGTTCTCATTGTTGGAGGAGCTCGGGTCCTCACTGTTGCTGAGGATGGCTGTGGTTCTTTTCGAGGGAGCTCTGGCCCTTTCCTTGAGGGTCACTTCCTGGCTCCAGTGCAGATCCCTCAGCCTCCTGGCACAGATCCTTGATCCCACTGGTGCAGACTTTCTAGCTTCCACCACGGACCTTTGGGCCTGCAGGTCCTTGATTCAAATTTTCATGAGACATTGTCTTGTCGTGGGCTCCAGGCCACCAGCTGGATTCCTGGAGGACATTGCCATGGGCTCTAGGTTTTCAGCTGGACTCATGCAGGACATTGCCATGGGATCCAGGCCCTTAGCTGGGTTCTTTGAGTCTCTAGTGCGTGGACAGATCTCTTCCACTCTTCTGGATTTGACTCTTTGGGTGCATATTATAAAATAATCCTATAAATTTTGTGTTCTCTATTAAATCTATTTCCTTGCAAACCCTGACTAGTACATAGGGGTTCTGTTCAGAAAGTCTTTGACTATGTTTATGTGTTCAAAAGTTTATCTATTTTATCTTCCAACAGATTATTTCTCTGCTAATATTTAGATCTTTGATTCATTTTGATTTTAGTTTAGTACATGGTGATAAACATGGGACTAGAGTCAATCTGCTCTTTATTTTCTGCGGATATCCAGTTTCCCCAGCACCATTTATTAATTATCTATATTTTGTAAGCCAGATATGGTGGTGCATACCTGTTATCCCAGCACTAGGGAGGCTGAGGCAGGAGGATCGTTGTGAGTTTGAGGCCAGCCTGGGCTACATAAGCAAGTTCAAGGCCAGCCTGAACAACACAGTGAGACCCTAACTCAAAAAAACATTTTTTTTAACTTTTCCATTAGAGAAACCATGGGACATTTATCCATTTGTGAATGATTCATTTTATTAAGATTTATATTTTCAATATCCAGACATTTTCTTGTAGTTGACTCAGATTTATTCTTTATGGCTGAGTAGTCCTCCATTGTGTATATTTACCACAATATCTTTACACATAGGCTGACACTGTGAGTTGTGCTGCTATTAATATAGATATGAATATTTCCCTATGATGACTTCACTGAATCAGCAAGATACTCAGAAGTGGTATAGTTGGGGAAAACAGAATTTCTATTTTTAGTTTTTGAGGAATCTCTATACTGATTTCCAAGGTGGCTGTACTAGTTTACATTCCCATGACAATGTAGGAAGTTTCCCCATAAACTTCCTAGTATTTGTATTTTTGGGGTGCTTGACAATAGCCATTCTTCCTGGAATAGGTAGAATCTTAGCATTATTTTGACTTGTATTTCTGTAATGGCCAAGGATATTGAACATTTCTTGATGTATGTGTTAGTCACTTGTATTTTTTCCTATAAGAAGTGTCTATTTATTTCAATTGCCAGTTTACTGATTGGGTCTTTCATTTTGTGTTGTCTAATTTGTTTAGCTATTTTTTATATATTCTAGATATTAGCCTGCTGTCTGAGGAGTAGCTGGAAAATTATTTTTCTTATTTTGTAAGTTGTCTCTTCACTCTTATTTCCTATGTTGTGCAGAAATTTTTGGTTTGATATGATTCCATTTTTTGATTCTTGATATTATTTATTGAGCAATTAGGATTGTTTAGAATGTCTTTGCCTATGCTTATGTCTTCAAAATGTTTACTAATTTTTTTCTTCCAACAGATTCAGTGTTTCCTTTTTTATATAAGCTTTTGATCCATTTTGCTTTGATTTGATTGGAGGGTGAGAGATATGCATCAAGATTCATTCTTCTGGGGCCGGTGAGATAGCTCAGTGGCATAAGCGCCTGCCTGGCAAGCGTGAGGTCTTGAGTTCAACTCCTGGTACCCACATAAAGGAATAAAAAGGCCATTGATATCACGCAGTGGCACAGCACTTGCTGGCAAGCGCAAGGTCCTGAGGTCAACTCCCGGTACCCACATAAAAAAAAAAAAGATTGATTCTTCTGTATGTGATAACCAGTTTTCCAGTACCATTTGTTAAAAAGGCAATCTATAAAGAGGATGTTTATAGAGAGAGGAAAAAGATGGCGGATGAGTAAGAAGCAGGCAGCGAAACTCTCTCTAAAAGTTACCGTTGGAACACGGTAATATAGCGACCGGGAAAGCGCAGGACGGGGGGAGATGCTTCCCCGGAACCCAGAAAAGTTCTGAAGTGCAATCTGGGACCCCCGGCACCAGTGAAGGGTGATTTCCAACAAAGAAGAAGGAGCAGACCGCGCGCGCGCACCTTCTACCATCCCAGGAATCGCAGCGCGACAGAAGCTCAATTCTACGGACACACGGTGACAGCTGGTGCCCAGGGAGCCCCCACAGAGGATCCTGAGACAGCGGTGAGGCGGGGGAGCGGCGGAGAACTGCTCTGGCCGGCGGTGAGTTAGTGTCTCTCAGCCACAGCTGCCCCGTGCCAGAGAGCGACCGGCCGGGCGCCATTGTGGGGGGTGCGGCGAAACTCAGAGCGGCGCGAAAGAAAAACAGCGCTGGAAACTCGTGCTCCAGACAGGGCAGCGCGGGGCCTCTCAGGCCCACGAAAGTGTGCTGAGGTCAGCAGGCGAACGAGACTGGTCTCTCAGCCACACCTGCCCGCGCCAGAGAGCGACTGGCCCCGCGCCATTGGGGAGGCGTGGTGAAAATCAGAGCGGCAGGAAACCAGTGCAGGGAACCCGTGCTCCGGACAGCGCGCTGCGCCTCTCAGGCCCAGGGATAGTGAAAGGGCGCTGAGAGCGGCAGGCGAGCTAGACTGGTCTCTGCCTGAAAGTACGGGCCTCTGCTCACCGCCCCACCAGAGGGTCGCTCCTGGCTTACTGGGACCGACCTGCACAGAACAGGACTCTGTCACCACACGGTGCCTGCCTACAGCAGAGTCAACACCTGGAACTGATTCTTTTTATTTTTTTATTTATTTTTTTTATTTTTTTCTCACTCATTTGTTTTTTGTTCTGGCGAAGGGTTTTTTTTTTTTTTTGGTGGGGTTTTATTTTTGTTTTGTCTGTTTTATTGTTTTTATCTTCATTTTTGTTTCTGTATGTGTATTTGCTCTTTCCTTCATTATTCTCTCTGGTTTTTTATATGAGTGTAAACAGCGCCTCTAACTTCTTTGTGATTGTGGTTGTGATCTGTTCTTCCTTTTATCCCTTACTTCTCTTTTTACCACCAGTCCTCTGCACCAGTGTCCTAATTTTAGTGGGATCCCTCTTGGTCCTCTAACCTTACATCTAATTCCTTCCTATTCTCCCAACACTCTATTTCCTCCTTAACTCATTTTAAAGTTAAACTCCTCAGGGAAAAATTGACATACATAGGACTTGTATACTGCATATAAATTTTCTGGTGTGTTTTAGATTTTGTTATATAACCGCAACTCTATACAGCTAAAAGTAGTAAATAACTGGTTAGCTCAGTCTGTCATTTTCTAGGCTGTGTTTGATGCTTTAGTTAACATTATAGCCAAATGTGAAATAATTGTTCTAAACATCTTTCCTTCCTGATATTTTGTGATTGAGATTGACTCAGGGACACAGAAAATACAGTGGCACAGTACCAAAGAATCAAGGACTGGGCCAAACAGGTAGCAACTTCGCATACTCAACGAATTGAAGAGGTAGGATCTGGCAGAAAGCTCAAAACCCAAAAGCAAGCTCCACTTAGAAGATACTGCAGAGAAGTAGTCATCTTCTAAAGATCTTAAACACTAGCAATAAAGTAACCTACCATAGGTAATTTGCAAACATCACCCCAGGAATTAAAGAAAGAAAAAATGAGACGACACTTAAACAAGATGCAACCCCACATATCCAATTCACCAAAGGCAAACCTAGGGGGCAACGAGGTGGGACAATCCGAAAGCCACCCACCTGGTCTATCTGAAGTGGTAACAACAAAGCAACTGAATGAGGCTCTGGAAAAAATTAAAACAGAAATAATCTCACAGATAACTGCAGAGATAATGTCCACATTGAAGACCATACTTAAGGACACTATAGCTGATACAGACAAAAAAATAGATGAGCTTAAGAAAACTATAGAAACCATGAATGCTCAGCATAGGAAAGAAATGGAATCCATAAGGCAGATTCAAGCAGATATCCAAGAGAACAAAAATTCCATTGAAAGTATTTGTAGCAGATTAAGCCAATGTGAGGACAGGATCTCAGATATAGAAGACAGGCTTGCAATTAGTGATCATGAAAAGGAAGAATTCTTAAAAACAGCAAGGGACCATGAAAAATCAATTCAGCAGCTGCTAGATGACTCAAAGATAAACAACTTAAGAATAATTGGAATAAATGAAAAAGCAGGAGATAGCATCAATGACATTAAAACCTTGTTCAAAGACATAATCAGGGAGAACTTTCCTGGAAGAGAAAAGGAATTTGACGCCCCTATAAGTGAAGCTTTTAGAACACCAACTAGACATGATCAAAAAAAAACTTCAGCCATACATATTATAGTCAAGATCCCAGAAATTCAACAGAAGGGCAGAATCTTAAAAGCTGTTAGGGAGAAGAGACAAATCAGCTATAAAGGAAAACCCATCAGAATCACAGCTGACTTTTCAGCACAAACCCTCAATTCAAGAAGAGCTTGGAATGATGTATTTCAAGCTCTAAAGGAAAATAATTTTCAACCCAGATTGATGTACCCCGCAAAACTATCTTTCAAAATTGATGGAGAAATAAAATACTTTCATGACAAAGAACATCTGAGAAAATTTATGACCACCAAACCAGCACTCCAAAATGTTCTGAAGGACATTCTAGAAAGAGATAGGAACCCCAACAGAAGGAATCCACCAGGCAGGGCAGATAATTAAATAGCAGGAAAGGGGAAAAACAAAGAGTGGGAACCAACAACAGGAAAATATCATGACAAGTATAAGTCAATACATATCAGTTTTAACCATCAGTGTTAACGGTCTCAATTCACCAATCAAAAGGCACAGACTGGCGAAATGGATCAAGAAGCAAGATCCAACAATATGCTGTATACAAGAAACACATTTAATTCAGAAAGAAATTCATAGACTGAAAGTCAAAGGATGGAAAACAATACTCCATGCCACAGGAACCCAGAAAAAAGCAGGGGTAGCTATTCTTTTTGCAGACAAAGTGAACTTCAAGCCAAGAAGGATTCAGAGAGATAAAGACGGTCATTACATCCTTGTAAAGGGAACAATCCAAGAGGAAGAGATAACGATCATAAATATATATGCATCAAATACCAATGCACCCAGCTATATAAAACAAGTACTAAAGGACATGAAAAATCAAATAAGCACTAACACAATTATATTGGGAGATCTCAATACTCCACTGTCACAAAAAGACAGATCAACTGGACAGAAAATCAATAATGAAATAGTAGAACTGAACCAAACTTTTGAACAAATGGACTTAGTAGATGTCTACAGAGTGTTCCATCCCACAACATCAGAATACACATTTTTCTCAGCTGCACATGGGTCGTTCTCCAAAATAGACCACATACTAGCTCATAAAACCTGCTTAAGTAAATGCAAAGGAATTGAAATTATCCCATGCATATTATCAGACCATAGTGCAATGAAATTGGAAATCAATGGCAAAAGATCTCACAAAAACTCCCTAAAGACATGGAAATTAAACAGCACCCTCCTGAACAACCAATGGGTCACAGATGAAATTAAAGAAGAAATTAGACACTTTCTACAACTGAATGATAATGACAGTACAACATATCGGAACTTATGGGATACAATGAAAGCAGTCCTAAGAGGGAAATTTATAGCATTAAATACTTATATTAGGAAAATAGAGCAAGTGCAAATAAACAACTTAAGGGTGAACCTCGAGCTTCTAGAAAAAGAAGAGCAGGCTAAGCCAAAAGCCCGTACAAGGGAGGAAATTATAAAGATCAGAGCAGAAATTAACGTATTGGAGACTAAAAAAACAATACAAAGAATCAATGAAGCAAAAAGTTGGTTCTTTGAAAGAATAAATAAGATTGACAAACCCTTATCCAACCTTATTAAAAAAAGAAAAGAAAAGACTCAAATCCATGCAACTGAAAATGAAAAGGGTGATATCACGACAGACCCTGCAGAAATCCAGAAGATCATCTATACCTATTTTGAAAATTTATATTCTACTAAGATGGAAAATGCAGAAGAAATGGACAGATTCCTAGATTCATATGAATTACCAAAGCTGAATCAAGAAGATTTAAAAATCCTAAATAAACCAATATCAACCAATGAAATCAAAGATGTAATTAAAAACCTCCCAACAAAGAAAAGCCCAGGCCCTGATGGATTCACTGCCGAATTCTACAAGAAATTTAGAGAAGACCTAATGCCCCTACTTCTCAAACTTTTCAATGAAATTGAAAGGGAAGCAATACTCCCAAATTCATTCCTGGAAGCAAGCATTACCCTGATACCAAAACCAGAGAAGGACCCAATTAAGAAAGAGAACTACAGGCCAATCTCCCTAATGAACATAGATGCAAAAATCCTTAATAAGATACTGGCAAACAGAATCCAACAAATCATCAAGAAGATTATACACCATGACCAAGTTGGATTCATCCCAGGGATGCAGGGATGGTTCAACATACGTAAATCAATAAATGTAATACACCATATTAACAGAACCAGAGACAAAAATCACATGATCATCTCAATAGATGCAGAAAAAGCTTTTGACAAAGTCCAGCACCTTTTCATGATAAAAACCCTACAGAAAATTGGAATAGAGGGTCTTTATCTCAATCTGGTAAAAGCTATCTATGACAAACCAACAGCCAATATTATACTAAATGGCCAAAAACTGAAAGCCTTCCCTCTAAAATCAGGAACAAGACAAGGAGGTCCACTGTCCCCACTCTTATTCAACATAGTTCTGGAAACTTTAGCCAGAGCAATTAGACAAGAGAAAGAAATAAAGGGAATAATGATTGGAAAGGAAGAAGTTAAATTATCATTATTTGCAGATGACATGATACTCTACACAGAAGACCCCAAAAGCTCCACTAAAAAACTGCTACATTTAATAAGAAAATTCAGTAGTGTAGCTGGATACAAAGTCAATACTCAAAAGTCAATAGCCTTCCTGTACACAAATAACAAACTTACTGAAAGAGAAATTAGGGAAACAATACCTTTCACAATAACATCCAAAAAAATGAAATACCTAGGAATCAACCTCACAAAGGATGTAAAAGACCTATACACTGAAAACTACAGTACTCTGAAAAAGGAGATTGAAGAGGATATCAGAAAATGGAAAGATATCCCTTGCTCCTGGATAGGAAGAACCAATATAGTGAAAATGGCCATACTTCCAAAATTGTTATACAGATTTAATGCAATTCCAATCAAAATTCCAACAGCATATCTCACAGAATTAGAGAAAACAATCCTAAAATTCATTTGGAATTAGAAGAGACCTAGAATAGCAAAGGCAATTCTGGGCAACAAACGCAAGGCAGGGGGCATCACAATCCCTGACTTGAAATTATACTATAAAGCTACTGTGATAAAAACAGTGTGGTACTGGCAAAAAAACAGACCTGAAGATCAATGGAACAGATTAGAAGATGCTGAAACAACCCCAGACATACTAAGCCACCTTATCTTTGACAAAGGTGCCAAACACATTCGCTGGAAGAAAGATAGCCTCTTTAATAAATGGTCCTGGAAAAACTGGCTCTACACATGCCGAAGATTAAAACTAGACCCATATCTTTCACCATGCACTAAACTAAATTCAAAATGGATCAGAGATCTAAATATTAAAACAGAAACATTAAATCTGCTGGAAGGTAGGATAGGTAAAACCCTTGGAGACATTGGTGTAGGCAAAGACTTTATGAATAAAAACTCAACCGCGTGGGAACTATCCCAAAGAATCAATAACTGGGATCTCATCTTATTAAAAAGCTTTTGCACAGCAAGAGAAACCACCAACAGAGTGAAAAGACAACCCACAACGTGGGAAAAAATGTTTGCCAGCTGTTCCTCAGACAAAGGATTACTATCGAGAACATATAAAGAACTCAAAAAAAATCAGACCGCCCAAATTTAAAGACCCACTCCAAAAATGGGCATCTGAGATGAATACACATTTCTCAGATGAAGAAATACTAATGGCAAAGAAATATACAAAAAAATGTGCAACATCACTAGTCATTCGAGAGATGCAAATTAAAACAACACTGAGATATCATCTCACCCCAGAAAGAATGGCTACTATAAAGAAATCAACTAATAACAAATGCTGGAGGGGCTGTGGGGAAAAAGGAACCCTTCTTCACTGTTGGTGGGAGTGTCGACTGGTACAGCCACTGTGGAAGTCAGTGTGGAGAGTCCTCAAAAAACTAGGGTTGGAGGTCCCATTTGACCCAGCTATTCCCCTTCTGGGCATCTTCCCAGAAGAATTAAAAACATCGTACCACAGTGATATATGTGCACCCATGTTTATAGCAGCACAATTTGTAATAGCCAGATCTTGGAAACAACCCAAATGCCCATCAACTGAGGAATGGATAAGAAAGATGTGGTATTTTTATACAATGGCGTACTATTCAGCCATAAAGAAGGATAAACTGGAGACTTTTATAGGTAAATGGATGCAACTCGAGAAAATACTCATAAGTGAAATAAACCAGAAGCACATGTGTAAGCATCGTATTGTCTCTCTAGTATGAGAAACTGAAAGAGTAAATAAGATCCAAAATGTACAATAGACATGGTGAATCAAAAAGAAACTGGTCAAAAGGAAAGAAAGACTGGAATAGGGAAAAGAAAGAAGGGAAAGGGAAAAAAAATTGTATATCTATATAAGATGGTTAAGATAGATACACTACCAATTTTACTTAGTTCATTGAAGAGTAAGGTTTGAGCCAATAATGTTTGGACAATTGAATGCTAATGTCTGGTATCCTGAATAACTAACTTAAAGATAGTAATACGTAATGTTTTAACCATTGTTACCCTCCTATTATGTTGTTTGGAAAATTTGTTCTTCTTTTGATTTGTTTTGTTTTTCCTTCTCTTTAAAATAAAAAAAAATGGTGCAAAAAAAAAAAAAAAGAGGATGTTTATGAATCTTACATTGTTTTGTATTGCTCAACGTATTATTTGTCGTGCCGGGGCCATGATGTTTTTAATACTGTAGCTTAGTAGAATAACTTGAATTCTGGGATTGTAATACCTCTTCCCTTGTTCATATTGCTCAGGATTGCTTTGGCTAATATGGGTCTCTTCTGGTTCCGTATAAATTTTAGAATTATTTTTTCCAGTTATGTGAAAAGCGATGATGATGTTTTGTTTGGGAATGCAATATATATATAAAATATATTATTGGCAATATATATATATTACCACTATATATATATATATATATATATATATATATATATATATATATATATATATTATAAGGCCATTTTGACTAGATTAGTTCTGCTTGACCAAGAGCAGGGGTGTAGGTGTCAGGTACTGTGTCCCAACAATGGGAAAACTGACTAATACAGCATATACTCCCATACTTCACCGATGGTGTTTTGCTATGGCCTAGCTAGACTGTACTTTCAGTGTATTAGTGCAGTAACACCAGTTCCCAGGATGACATAGTATGATTATCCAGGTCAAAACAAAAGTTACAGGATTTTCTCTTACACTTGGCGAAAGAGTTGTTTTCAGTTATCCCTAATATGGTTATAGTCATGAAAACTAGATCAGGAGACACAAGAGGAAAAAATATGAGTAATACCCAAAGGTATATATGGCATAATTCCCCATGCCTTCTTTCAACCTGATCAGTTAAGAAAGGCTTTCCTGGGCATTCCGTACAATTTTTGTCTCCTATCTCTTTATTGTCAAGTCACATCTTTTAGTCACCTTACCAAGTCCCTCCAAACTTTTTCTTCACTCATTTAAACAGTGGGCATTTTAATTGTCTATTCTAATTTAAAATATGATTTCTGTTCATGGAATGATAATGAAAGTGATATGTTTGTGTAATATTATGTTTCATGCTGGTTCTTTAAATATTAGCAGTAAGAAAATGATTAAGTGGTAAATAAAATAAAATTATACAGGGAAGTGCTTCATCATATGAAATATATTCAAATAGGTCACCATGATAGGCAATTTACAGCTTTAAAACTTAATTTCATTCTCTCAGGTTTTATCATTTGATAAGCAAAGCCTAGATTAAATGTACCAGGAATTCCAGTCAACAAGCATTCTCAGTAACCCACCTCCAAGTTCTACCTTTAGGATTTGAATTCATTCCATCTTCCTCTAAATTCCATTACCAGAGTAGTACATATGGGATTTAAATAAAAGTTATCTGATTGTCCTACTTCCATTTTCTTGAGCACTTCAGCTTTCTGCAATACTGTTGGCTCAAGGGCAAGAAGCGTAATACCTCCTCCTCCCACACATAAACCTCCTTCGACTCTGCACAGTGTTCACATCTGACTTTGCTTTCTTCCACCAGCTTTATGATCGGAAGGATACATCAAAACCAATTTCAAAGCAGCAAGGCAAACCTCCTTGCTGTTCCATTTGGGAACTGCCCTCAGAGAATCAAACAGCTTGTGTTATCATGAATAAAAAGTGATTGCAGATTCAGAAAAATAACAACAACTAAGGAGCTCCTAAGAGGGATAAAGTCACAGCCCTCCCAGAGGTGTGAGGTGAATTCACCATGATTGTCTCTGTTTCACTATCTTGAACACAGAATATCTATTTTATCAGAGAGTTCTGCTGAACAGCTCCTTCTGTATTTGAATCATTTTTCATTACCCTTCAGTATTACCAGGCCTGGGAGTACTTTAGGTACCGCCATCGTGGAGGCATTTTCTAAATGACCATTGAAAAGCTGGTAAATATCTTTCAAAGGGCTATAGTGAATGGCAGCATCAGGTAGCTTTTGAATCTAAAATCTCAGTGGTCTCTGCTGAGTAACCTCATTCAGTTTCTGCCAAATGCTCATGTAGAGCTTTCTAGTTGTACTCATTTTTAAAATCATTTGAGCAGACAGGTCATAAGATCCCAGTGGGAATGCCTGGACTGTAAATCTTTGTGAAACATTTAATGCCTGTTTTTGCTCAAAGTCCCATTCAAATTTATGTTGCTTTCTGTTGTATGAATAGAGGCCAGCAGTAGTCCTAAGTGGGCAATGTGATTTTTGTTCAAACCCAAACACTCCCATGGGTGACTTGGCTTCCATTTCAGTTGTATTATCAATAAGAAGTAACTTAACCTTTTGCGGTTCAGGGGATTTTCCTAGTTACGAGATCTTAGCTTCTTTTGCTCAGGTGGTTGGCAAATATTTCACACACTAGATTGGACCTTGAATATAAATGGTTGTATGAATCACATTTTATGCCTCATATGTGTGACCAAGTGCTTAAATATTGCAATTCTTCCTCTAAAATATTATCCTATCAGCACTGGAGTACACTAAGTTACTTCTGAAGTTTAGCAAGTCCGAGCTCTATCACACTAAATTAGTATGCAGTAAATTTTATTATGCCTGCAGAAAATCCTCACATGTTTAAAACTATTGCTGGAAAATACCAATTTTGCCTGATTGGACCCTAAGGAAGAAATTACAAATAAAGCATTAGCCCAGTGTACTATGTCCTACCACCACATTTGATCTTCCCCAATTCCTGATAGTCTTTACCTTACCACATATGGCTGGGTGATCTAAGGAACCACTCTGTTTGATCTCTGATAGTTTACTGTCTCTGTAAATAATTAATCAATTGCTAGTTTCTGTATGTTGTTTGAGTAGAGTATCATAGAAGCAGGAATATTAAGAAGAGAGCTAATGGGAATCATTGCTCTTGCCTCAAATATTTCCTAAGAGTGGTGATCTTTTGTTGTCATTCCTAAAATTTCACAAAGCTTTATGTTTATTATAGGTAAAAACTTGAGATACTCCAAAGGGTCCTTTTAGGATGTTCATTTAAAATTAGGCACAAAACACACTTAGGCAACATTCCCTACCTGTATGAAAAAAGCAGAGTCTTTCATTTACACATAATTTTCCAATTACTCATCCTGGTAGTGATGTTACAGTCAAGATGATTGTGTACAGTAGATTTTTAAATCATAATACATTACCTATGGCTTTTATTCATTGCCATGACATCTTCAAATATTAGTCTTGGACCATTTAGAGTATCCAAAAAGGAACACAAAATCTTTTGGGCACTAACCTGAGGTAATTTTGGAGTATCCCTAGCCCAAATGTTGGGAAAGGGGATCCTGGTCCTTCTTCTTTGATTTCAAACTTTTAAAGATCTAATAGTTTTAACTTATGGGATAAACTCAAATGCCTGTTCAAATACATTATCATCCCATAATTAGAAGTGAATTTATTTCAACTGGAATAAAAAGGCTACTTTTACAAGAAAATGCAAGAGGGGTGTTTGGGTCTCTTATTTTGAACCTTGTCAATTTTGAAAAACTAAGGATCGGGTATTTGTACAATTTGAATTTTTTTGATTTCTCAGTACTACACAGAGTTAAGGGTTTTGGGGAACACAACCATAAAGGTGAAGTGCCCTTCTCATTGTAGCTGATTGTGTGCTATGTAATGTCTACAAGACTTATAACTGTTGATGTTAAACTTCATCATATAGTTAAGTTGTATTTTACAGGTTTCTCCACTATAAAAATCACTTCTTTTTTCTGTTTATAAATTCTCTATTCAAAAGGTAGAAAAACTATGGTCTATAGGACAAAGAGGGTCCAACATTTATTTCTGTAAATAAAATATTGCCATGTTATTTTATTTATACATTATATATCTGCTGGTTTTGAACATTTTCATAATATCAAAGATGAATATTTGCTACAGGAATTTCTGCATGCAAACCCTAAAATATTTACTCTCTGTCCTTTAAATAATGAATGTTGGTTCCTGCCTCTTTTTTAAAGCAATTCACAAAATCCAGCATGCACTCAAGAGGAGAATGAGGAGTCATAGAAGAGGAACCATCTACACATGCTAATTGGAATTTTTCATGAGAGAAGATTTATCCCTTCTCCCCCATTTCTTTAATTATTGTTACCTGTATTGACTAGTGGATATTTATTTTGCAATTCAGGTTAAATGTTATTACTACTGCTACTGATTTTGTTTTGAAAGTTTTCCGGCTTTCATTTGGAGATTTCTTGGAGGTTTTTTTGTTTTGTTTTTGTTTTTTTCCTTCAGTTTTGCTAGGCATCACTATCATTTTGGTATGTTTTATAATTCCCTTAACAATGTGGAATTATAAGATGTTCCTTGATTGTCTTACATATTTCTTTGCTTTACCAATAAAGTTATCTATTTCTCCAAAGATCTCTCATTCATTTAAACAGCAAATAGTGTTTGGATACCAAGAACTGGGTGTGCTTGTTGCTACCTGACTCTCAGTGCTTATAAACTATGTCAGCAGCTTGTACAAGGAAATATAAGTGTGTATGGTAAACCATTTATACAATCATATTATTATTTATTCTGAATAAGTTAATCTAAATATTGATTAAAATAGATATGCTTCACATTGATATTTCTGAGTCTAATTATGGACAACAGAGTCAATATTTGTGTTAGTTACTTTCTTGGGACAAAATTCCCGAGGTGCACAAGTTAAAGGAAAGGTTCATTTTAGCTCACAGTTTGTAGAGTCTTCAGTCCACAGTCAGCTGGCTCCAAGGTGGGGTGGCATGACAGAGATATACTGCAGAGGAGAAACAGTTCATAGCATAGCAGGCAGGAAGTAGCAAGCAGCAGCAGTGAACTTACATTTCTCTTTTTATTCCAATCAGGCTACTAGCCAATTGGTTGGTGCCATTCACACCCAAGGTGAATTCACACCCTTCCCATTTTCCACACCCAGAGCTGTGCTAAACCAATCAGTGGACTTGTTTAGTTATCAACACCCTTATTCCATATTCACATACACTAGATCCAGCCACTCCCAAAAGCCCTACCTGGGAGTGCTTAAGGCTTTGGGGGACATTTTAGATACAAACCATAAAATAATATGAGTCAGTTTTCTTTTCAGCAAGAAATCTGGAATCAATTATTTGTTCAATTTAATTTATATGTAAAGTAGCTTCAGCATTAATAATCTGTACTTCTAAGAGAAGCATATTTAAAAGAAACAAATTTACCAACTAGATTATAGAGTTTGTTTTTCAGTTTTCTTCTGATTTTTTTTCATAGCTAAATACACTTACTATTCCAAGAAGTTTATTTGAAGAGTCTTTATATTTCTACATAGATAGTCTCTGTGGAAATTTAGAATAAGAATGAATAAATTCACTAAACAACAAACAAAATCAAACACAGTTGCAATCTAAGAAGGAAATAAGAATGTTAAGGCAACAACAGTCTCAATGAAATCCCTGCAATATGCTACCATGAAAGGCACAAGTGAAGGGATAATTATGCCGCAGAAAATAAGCAGAGTTATTACAAAATCTCACAATTGATGAAACTTATAGCAAGAAGTTTTTTCCTAATATCAAAAGAAAAGGACCTATGCGAAAACGGCTATATCTAAAACTCTTAAGTATAAAGACTTCCATAAAGCTGGCAAATGGATTACAGGCTACATCAATGAGTAGCTCCTAAAAGGCTACAAGTAAATGTCAACTTGGGTTTTCAATTAATTACTATAGGATTGGCATACCTTATAAAATAAGAATACTGAGAGAACATATTTAAAATTTTGAAATCAAACATCTATCAATTAGGTACACTTTTGTATATTTTTCCAATTTACACGTCTCACTGATATCATGTGCAGAGCAGTGAATCAATAGTAGATGGACAGCCCGTATTGATTATCCACCTCAGGAAAGCAGTCTCATTGAATGTAGGAATGGATTACTGAGACACTGATTACTTAAAACAACTGATAAAACATGGATTAGTCAATTAAGTGAAGGTGTACTAAAAACGATATGAGGACTTTCAGTTTGAGCTTTCACATACAAAGAGCTTGAACATTATGATTCTTATTGCATAAACAATCTGAGTTAAATCAATAAATTTTCTTAAAGAGATCAGAAAACTGAGGTCTGAGAGTTAAACCACTACCCTGAAATATAGACAGAAAGTTGAATCCAAAAGTCTCAGGCCAAAATCCTGCATGGTCAAGGCTCAAGCTGGTAGACCCACAAATTAATAGCAACACTTAAATTGTGAGTCTGATGAATTGCTAGTGTTGAGTGGATCATCTGGCAAGTGAGAATCTTCCCAGGAAATGTAGGCTGACAGAGGCCCAGATACTTTAGTGAGCTGTATTTCCAGAAACTCCTACGGTCCTCATGATGAAGAGTTAAGAAAGATCAGTCAGAGAACAGAGAAGAGACAATTGTAAAAGCTGTCAAATATTTTTGGTCTTCTGCCCTGGGACAAGGATTTTATCAGATTCTTTTTTGTGTGTGTGTGGGTACCGGGAGTCGAACTCAGGACCTCGCGCTTGCCAGGCAGGCGCTTATGCCGCTGAGCTATCTCACTGGCCCCAGATTTTTATCTAACCTATTGAAGAGACGTTTAAACTGACTTGGTCATCTACATCATTTTTTTCTCCCATCTAAGAGTGAGGAAAATCAGGTAACAAATATTTGTGAAGGTATACGAACACAGCTTAAATTCATAGATAGCCATTTAATCATATGATTGTAGAACACTTGCTGTGGTGTATTAACTAATGGTCAATTTGTAACACCCAGCTGAACTGAATCAGCATGGTGCTGGATGTGGAAGGCCCACCTGAGGATTGTTGGGAACAGCCTAAAAAGAGAACTGGAGGGGCACAGGGGTGCTGTTGATTCTCCTGGAAAAACTTGTTGCACTGGTTTTATTGATATGAACTTGGCAGTTCTCATTTGAGCTCAGGACCTCACTGTCACTGAGGATGGCTGCGGTTCTTTTCGGGGAGCTCTGGTTCTTACCTTAAGCATTGATTCCTGGCTCCAGTGCGGATCCCTCAGTCTGCTGGCACAGATCCTTCACCCCGCTGGTGCAGACTTTCTAGCTTCCACCACTGACCTTTGTGTCTTCCCAGTGCAGATCCTTGATACAGACTTGCATGAGACATTGTCATGGGCTCTGGGCCTCCAGTTGGACTCGTGGAGGATATTGCCATGGGCTCTAGGCCTTCAGCTGGACTTGTGCAGGACATTGCTGTGGGATCCAGGCCCTCAGCTGGATTCTTTGGGTCTCTAGCATGTGGACAGATCTCCCACACTCTTGCATTTGATTCTTTGGGTGAATATTATAAAATAATCCTATAAATTATAAGTCCTGTATTAAATCCTTTCCCTTGTAAACCCTGACTACAGTACTTGTGCTCACCAATAATTATCTTCTAATTTATGGTTCTCCACTAATATAAAATTGCATTAAAACAGAAATAAAACAACAAAGTACAGATGCAATCTAAAGAGCTGTGCCAAGAGAAGCCTAAAAATAAAAATGATGATGAAAGAATTTTATTACAGAGAATCAAATTCTTTGGTGTTGCAAGGAGCGACAGCAGAGAGCATAGATGATGAAAAATACTACTCAGAGAGGAGACTTAGTTCAATCCACTGAGAGGCCCAAAGGGGCTATTTCTCAAGGACACCAGACATTAGGGAGACTCCTGGTGGGAGAAGAGAAAGCCCTGATGCTGAGAACTCTCTGGCTTTTATTTAGAGTATCAGCATAAGTGAAAAAAGCAGAAGAAAAGCAGTTTGGGCCAGGAGCTGTCTCAAGGCAAAGCAGTTTTTCTTGGGAGAAGAGTGGGACATGGGCAGACACAACATGCTTCACTGATCTAAACTTCTTGCTGTACAACATCCACTCCTCATGAAGCCTGCGTGCTTTTTTCCCCACAGTTTAATTATTTGCGTGCTTTGCCACTTACTTTAACCATTCACTCCTCGTAGAGTTTATGAGCTTTTATCCCACAATTTAATCTGTCAGTTTAATCATTCATTCCTGGCCAGGTCCCCCACACTTTGGCACGTAATGCTACAACAGGTTCAACTATGTGCAGATCAACATAAAAGCTTACACGAGATATCTATTAATTAGCTGGGAATGGTGGCCAATACTATAATCGCATCACTTAAGGAGGCCAAAGCAGGAATATTGTCTGTTGGAGCCCAGACTCCAGACTGGGCGCTTTAGCCCTTAGCAAGAATCTCTTTAATAAATAAATAAATAAATAAATAAATAAATAAATAAATGGGCTGGAGATATAGATAAGTGTTAAGGCCTTTAAACTTTCAGTGCTGCCGAAACAAAACAAACAAAACAAATCAAAATAAAAATAACAAAAAGAAATAGTATATCTGATAGAGCAAGTCCATCTTTCAACAAAACAATCACAAGGTAGACAAAAGAAAAAGGAAAAATATTCTCTCAAGACGCAAAAATGTAGATTCAAAGCATTTATATAGTTTTTTACTTTTAGTAGTACATTTTGCAATGCATGGTGATTACTTTCAATGCAGTGGATTAGTACATGGACATAACACATTCCAATTTCCTTCTCCCCCCTTCCCTCGCTCTATCCCCCTTTCATTTTTTCAGATTCAGATTCATTTATCTATATTTTGGAATTACCAGGTAAGAAATATAAGATATCTTTGATTAATAGTCAGAATGGAAAATGTGGATATGTTGCAGCAGGTCGGAAATTTTAGCACACACAAGAAAATGCTAAGAAAGAGCCATGGGAAATTTTTAAAAAGGCATAATAGAAATAAACGATGTCATAGGCTTAGTAGTAGAACAATTACAGCCAAAAAAGAATCTGTGAGCTTATAAAATTATTTATATGGAAGTAGATTGACAAAAACTTTCAAAATCAAGTTTTTTGATTTTGAACTAAATATTCAAGAACTGTGACAACGTTACATAAGGTATAATGTGCATACTTGTATGAACAATGGACAAAATAAAAGAATAGAGAAGAGATATTTGAAATAATAATTTGTAGAAATAATAAAGATTTTTCAAGACTGATGATAGCCACCAAACCACAGTTCCAAGTAGAATAAATATAGAAATATTATAAATTCAATCATATCATTTCATTTCAAACAGCAGAATACATGAAATAAAAAGAAAATACTGAAGGAAATGAAACAGAAAGAGATTAACTATTAAGATAAAAGTAAAAGAATTTCATTAATCTTTGCATCAGAAATGACAATCTAGAGATGAGTGCAGTGGTATACTGAAAGTACAGAAAGAACAACCAATTTATAATCCTTATACATAGAAATTACCTTCAAAAACAAAATAGAAATATACATTCTGTTCAAACCAACATATGATATTCATCAAGATAAACTACATTCTGGATGTAGTTTACATATCTACATATCTACATATTTACATATCTACATATCTCTATAAACGCCCTAAATAGCAATAATTTAAAGTGTATTTTCAGATCACAATGGAATTAAGCTAAAAAACAGAATTAGAAATTTAGAAAAAAACTTGAAATATGTGAAGATTAATAAACAAATTCAAAATAATACATGAGGGGCCGGTGAGATGGCTTAGCGTCCTACGCGTCTGCCTGGCAGCGCAAGGGCCTGAGTTTGACTCCCGGAACCCACATACGATAAAAGGGGCCGGTGATATCGCTCAGCAGCATGGGCGCCTGCTGGCGCGCGAGGTCCTGAGGTCGACCCCCGGTGCCCACAAAAAAAAAAAAAATAATAATACATGAATTATTGAAAAAATCTCAAGAAGAATTAAAAGGTATATTAATTCAATCAAAATTAAAATGCAACTAATCAAAATGTCTGATGTACAGAGACATCAGTATATAAAGGACACCTTACAGAATTGTTGTGTGTGTATATATATATATATATATTTTTTTTTTTTTTTTTTTGGTACCAGAAATCGAACTCAGGACCTTGAGCTTGCCAGGCAGGTGCTTGTGCCTCTGAGCTATAACCCTGGCCCTGTATATATGTTTTTAAATCAAAAAAGAAAGAATTAAAATGAAAACACTTCACCTTAGGAAATTAGAAAAAGAAAAGTAATTTAAGCCCAAGGAAAGCAGAAAAGTATAACATAATAAATATCAGAACAGAATTCAAAAAACCGAAAACAATAAAGTAAATGTCTTAGTTACTTTTCTCTCATTGCTGAGACAAAATACCTGACACCCAAAGTTAAAGGAGAGAAGTTTTATTTAGCTCACAGTAGAGGTTTCAGTCCACAATCGACTGGCTCTAAGGCAGGGTGGCATGGCAGAGGGGCAACAGTTCATGGTGGTGGAAGACAGCAAATGCAACAAGAACAAAAAAGGGGAAACAAGCCTCTTTCTGCCCCTTTTATTTTATTCACATTGCTGGGATTAGGGTGGTGCTAATCCAATCAGTGGAGTGATCCATCAATCACCCAGTCTTAATGCCAGTTTTCAATGATGAATCAGCCATAAACTCTCTATTCAGCTACCTCTGAAAAAGCCTGCTTGTTGCTACGTTATTTAGGCTGGCCTTGAACTCAGGGCAATCCTCCTGCCTCAGCCTCCAGAGTGCTGGGATTACATGCATGCACCACAACACCCAGCCTTCTTATTCTACTTTAAACTTGAATTACTAAGGAGTAGAATAAGATAATGAAACAAAATATACACATATTTGCAAGAGAAAAATAAAACTATCCTTTTTTGTTGATGGTATGATTGCCTATATAGAAAATCCCAAATAACATATATTCTTATATAACAAAAATAAAAATAATAGAAAAAAAATTAAATTACAAATAACTCAATTCATAAAAGAAACACTTATTTTAACAAAATATGTATACAATCTAAATGGAGAAATTATGAAACAGTAATAAAAATTAAAGATGTGAAGAAATAAATATTCCATGTTTATGGATTGGAAGGATCAGTATTTTAAAATGCTAAATCATCCCAACTTTACCTATAGATTTAGTGCCATACTATTCAATAAAAATGCACCAATTATTTTATTATCGTCAAAAACTAATCCTGAAGTGTGTATATTAGGTATATGTAACTCAGAATGATGGATAAAATAGTGAGGAAGAAGATTGATCACATCTGCCTACCAGGCATAGTGTAAATCTATAGCTATCAAGGCAGTGTGGTATTCATCAAAGAATGAACGCATAATTAGTGGGACAGATGAAGGATAAAGAAACAGATCTGTGTAAGTAGAGCTGGCTAATCTTTCATAGTAGATCAGTGACAGAAAAAGATAGTGCTAGAAAAAGTGGTGCTTTAGACAAGTTCATGCCCATATTTAAAACAAAACAAATAAATCACACATGCATAAATATCACATTTACTCTGGTGTGAGAAACAGTGTAAATAAGGATCAGAATGTATACTAAATATTATGAAATAGGATGAAAATGTTCAATTGGGAAAGGGAACAAGGGAGGGGGAGGAGGGAAAGGAAGAAAGGGAAAAGAGAAAAAGAGAAAAGAAGGAAAAAATGGCAACAAAGCTTTTGTAAATAAGGAGGGGAAGTGGGGTGGAAGAGAGGGAGAGGAATGGGGAAAAAAAAGAGGATTGAGAAAAGTCTTACACAGGTACAAAGTCCCTATGATGAAAGTGATCATTATGTATATTTTAAAAGTACCAATATCTTGATCAATAAAAAAATGGACCAAGAAGCAGAACTTACATCTTCACAAAAATTGATTTAAAATATTTTATACATAGGTGTAAAATGCAATATTATAAAACTCTAGAAAAGACACATGAGAAACTCTAGTTGACCTTGCATGTTAAAATGAGTTTTGATACAATATCAAATATTACCTATGAAAAAAATTTAAAGTTGGATATTACCGAAGCTAAAAACTTTTCAGCAAAACACATTGTCAAGAGAATAAACAAAGTGCACATTGTGAAACAATGCAAAGCATTTATGTGATAAAGGACATGTATTGAAGCTATACAAAGAACTCTTAAACTCAACCAAAATATACAAGTCAAAAATAGACAAAATATATAAACAGGTACTTCAACATAAAGGTATACACTTGGCTTTGTAAGAGAAGGAAATATAGTATGATTTATTATTATTAAAAGTTAAATTAAAACAAAAATGAGATACACTACCTACTTAGTAAATGGCTAAAATGCAAAAGTCCTAAAAATAATGATTACTGAATAGCATACTGAAAGACCTGACATCAGCAACGAATGAGAGTACATTCAGTATACTATCCATTAATTACTCATTTAGTTTCTTGCAAAGGTAAAAATAGTCTTACTGCAGTATTCAGCAATTGAATTGTGTCCCTGTGGATTTACCCATCTCATCTGAAAATGTGTATCAAGATAAAAACTCACACTTGAGAAATGTATAGCTATTTCATTCATAATCACCCTACATTGGAAATATCAAAATACCTTTTGATAGCTGAATTTGTTCATGAACTGTGGAATTACTAGAAAGAAAAAGAAATGAGCTATCAAGCCACAGAATAAATGGGTAAATCTCATGTGAATAATTCTAAGTGAAAGATCCAGTGTTAAACTCTACATGTTATTTGAAAAGCAAGAGAGCTGGTGATCAGCTACTCCAGGAAGCTAAGTCAAGATAAGCACAAGTTAAAGGGCAGCCTGTGCAATTTTGGGAGATTCCTCCACAAAAAGAAAGTACGAAAATCTGAGGATGTAGCTCAATGGTAGTTTCCCTGGGTTAAATCTTTAATACTGTAAAACAAGCAAACAAACACAGAAGTATATGGTTTGATTCTAATTATATCTCATTGTGGAAAAGCCAAAACTTGAGTAATGATAAAAATATCACTTGCTCTCTGGAGTTTGGTATGGAGGTGGGACAATCTAATAGGTGAATTACAGGGGAATTTAATAATGTCAACAATGCACTGTGGGATATTATTGACTTATAGTGCACCTATGACACTATGCAATTGTCGAAACTCATTGAACTTTACAGCACAAACTGAGCATTTTAATGGATACAAATCTGTGTATGTACACATCAGGGATCCAAGGAAAGTGTATACAGTGTATGACAAAAAAGTCCAACTGCTTTACAAGTATATGAAACATCCTCATTGAAGGAGTTGTGATGAAAAGTTGCTAATATGAACACCCTCTGAAATGAGTGGAGTCTGTAAGACTGAAGGCAAAATAAAGTATAACTGATTTGATAAACTAGTCCATAATGGCTCATGTTAATAAGTCTGATGTCAATTTTATATATTAGAACTCAACTAGCAAACTAATAAGCAGATGGGTGGCAGATGGTGCAAGCCAGGTTTCTTCTTGTCATCCTTTACTATGTCCCTTTGAGTACATTTTAATTTTTGAAAAAGTAAACTGAAACCAGATGACCTCATCTGAGATGAAAATAAGTATATTTTGGTAGCCTGTAATTACAGATAATTCTCCTGCACTTTAAGCAAAGAGTATATTTGAGAATTATCTGGTTTGCCCCAAAGCTCTATTTGGGTTAGAATATGCTCAATTTATCAACATTGGACACATGGTTCTTTCTTTTAGTAGATATTGAATGGAAGACCTGTGCAAGCTAGATAAATATTCTACCGCGGAGCCACATCTCCATCCTTTATATAATGCTTTTTACTAAGGAAATTATCACACAAAGAATAAACTTTATCAACGTAGTGTTTTGATCAGCCCTGGCCCTACAATGGTTAAAAAGCGGGAAATTATTCTGATCGTATGGCAGGTTATTAAGATTGAAGAAATAAGCAGCTCTTTGTTGGAGGTACATGGGCCATAGTACACAAGTCATCTAAAAGTGTCTGTAAACAGTTGTTTTTCACCTGGGCATTATTATATTCATAAGCCAAATAAAATACAGAATTTACTAAATAATAACTTCTAGTAAGGATGTGAGACACTAAAATGCATAATATATTAGAAAATATTTTCTTGCTTAGATGAAAGAAGCATTGATACTGTGATTTAAACTGAGGTATGATGTGCCTCACTATGTCTGAGATAGCCAGCTGGTGTAACAAAGACTATAAGATCTTCTCGATAAAATTAAATAAAAATAAATTTTTACAAATAATGATTCTAAATTGAGAAGTATTTTGAGAGACAGGTAAGTTTCCAGTTGGTATAAAATGCATTGAAACTACTGAATGAATTTGTTTCTGAAATTATATGCGAATGGATGTCATCATTAATGCATATTAAAAATCCCAAATACTTAAGGGTGATATGGGAAAATCAATGACCAAGGTGGTACAAGAGGACTATCAAGGAGTTGGTGGTCCAAAGAAGCATGATTTGTGTAAGAAATTTATATAGTCTGCTTTAGAAAATTCAAATCATGTGTTCATTAAGGGTTTTCATAGGCTTATTCTTTATATGAGATATTAAAGAAAACATGGTTGGAAAAATATTTTTTAAATTAAGATCCCTCAGTAACATGCAGTAAGATGATACTGAGTATGGACACAGAAGAGGATAGAATAAGCTCAAATATTACCTGGCTGTAATACATCTTGTTATACCTTTACTAGAAGTTCCAAGAAATTGTGTTACAGAAGACAGGCAGGGAGGAGTAGTCTCCCTATAAATATACTAATAGCTGCACTACTGCAAGTAGGTGAATTACATTTTTAGGAGGATAATTCTTATCTACAGAATATCCTAAGCAGGATGACCAGCATTTAGGATTATTTATAGTAAACAAATTCAGAATTGATTGATTTATTTGCACAGCTCCCAGAGAATATCATATAAGCTCAGAGAGAATCCTGGACATAAAATAAGTATTTTTAGTAAATGAAAACATATCTACTATGTGACGATTTAAAAACTCAACTGGAGACCTCATATGTTGATCTGGGCCATGGAAAACTTTAATGATACAGGAAGGAAAGGCTTACGAGCTGACCTCAATGTCTCAGAACTCTCTCGTTCTCAACTCTCATCCTTCATTGTGAATATATTTAAAAATGATTGTGAAAGCTTGATACTGAGTGAAATTGCTGATCATGTTAGTTTGATTTGCCAATCCAACCCTTTCTGATCTTGTTACAATAATCAGAAATAATTGTTAGTTAAGTAAAAATGCTGGTATTTACACATGTATTTTAATATCAAAATGCTTACAAGTACAGGTATTTAATAACTATAACATATAATTTATATAAAATATAGTGACATTTTAAAAACTAAAGTTTGTCATTTATTTAATATGATGTTTAACTATATTTTATCAGATATCCATGTTAATTTAAAAAGTCCAAACTCAGAAACAATTCTTTTTTTTCTTTTTCTTTTGTGAGTACTGGGGGTTGAACTCAGGACCTCTACAATTCTAAGCTGATATAAAAATATCAGCATCAGCCAGAACAACAGTTATAAAGAGAGAAATACAAAATAATCACAAAGGCTTAAATGTCACACAGTTTCTCTTATATGAGAAACCCAAAAAATAAATAAAGATAAAAATAAAGGAAATAGAAAGCAGGAAGAGGGATTTATTTTGCAAAAAAGGAAGGAGACTAAAAGTTGAAGGGAGAGAGGAGGAAGGGGAGAAGAAGGGAATAAAAAAGGAAGGCATATTATGAACATATACCAACTCCGTGTGATGAAAGTATTAATTATGTACTTCAAACATATCTAATAAAAATTTAGATTAAAAAACAGCAAAATGTTCATGCTTGTGAGCACAAAAAATACAAAAACAAAACAATCACAAAGGAAAATGCCATTAAATCAATAATTTTAATGCATTTACAGAATGAAAACCACCTTATATGCATATTTCTCTTTTGTACTTTTTAAGACTTAAGTAATAGTACAATGAAAACTGGGGGAAATGAGGGATAGTTATTAAGAATTTCCCCAAATTAATTATTTTAAAACTTATGAAAAGACTAAAATTAAAACAAAGCTAGTACAGTCTTTTCTGCTTAAATATTATTAACCTGAGACGAGGTTTTGTATTAGGTTACAAGGGTGCAGTATCAAAGGAGATCTTAAATTCAGTGACTTGGGCCAGTGAGATAGCTCAGTGGCATAAGCACCTGCCCGGCAAGTGCGAGGTCCTGAGTTCAACTCCCGGTACACACGTAAAGGAAAAAAAAATTCAGTGACTTAACAAAGAAAGTTTATTTCTCACTCAAAATAACAAGGTTGAGCTCTAATTCAGAAGGTAATTTTCCTTCAAGAGGTGATTCAAATACCCACTTTCAGAGGTGTTGCTTTCCTGTCTACTAGGACATCATTGTTGTCCTTGTCTACTGGTGCAAAACAGGGTATTAGAGACACACTAAGTCTTAAAAGCCTGGACCTGGAATTCACGCATTCATTTCATGACCCCTGCATTGCTAGAACTAGTCAAATGGGCACATTTGAATGATGGAAGCATGTAGGTGGTAACTAAATGCTCCTTGGTCACCACTGCACACTGTGGAAGGGGAACAAAAGGCTGGATGGAGAGGTGGCTCATTTGGGAGCTGCACAGGCTTCACTCTGTTCTGTGAATGCTGAGTCGTAGCCTCTGCTTTGTCATTAACTTGCCCTATGACCCATGTGTATGTTTTTCGGTAAATCTTAGCCTTAGCTTTTTAACTTATGACAAAGAAAATTTCAAAAACAAATAATATTAAGTGTAGTGGTACGCACTTGTATCCCAGCACTGGTGAAAGTACCAAATCCTAGCCACTAGCCCGTCAAGAAGAGATGGATCCAGCCCCTTTGAGAGGCTGAGGCAGAAGGACTACAAACTTGAGCCCAGCCTGGGCAACTTAGTAAGATCTTGGCAAAATAAAAAAAAATAAAAAAGCCCAGGCACATAGCTCAGTGCAAGGACTCTGAGTTCAATCCCAGGTTACACACACACACACACACACACGCTCATATGCACACACACACACACCAAATAATGTACCTCTGCCACCATAAATAAGTAAGTAAACCCAAAAGATCTAATTTGATATATGCCTGTTTTAATCAATTACTATTTCATTACTGTTAATAAAGGGTTAAAATAAACCTACTTTCAATGTATATATTTACATGTCATCAACTCAACGGTAAGTATAAGTCCTTATATTTCCAAAACTCAAAAAATTACAGATATCTTTAGAATGTCTTCTCCTCACAACTCAAGGGTAGACAATCTTGTAAAGTTTAATTGCTTTAGGAAAAATATATTTTCAGACAGTAGGAAATTAGTGAATTATGCCTATATCTACTGAAGTTTTTACAGTTAGTATTCTAAACACTTCTAGATTTGAGTCAATTTCAAGGAGTTATCAATGGTAATGCCCTTCTTGATTAGATAAAAGAGCAGTAAGAATAATGTTGCTTCATTAGCTGTTTCAAGATTAAAATGGTTTTAAGGTATAATTGAATTTTAAAACCTCCCTCTATGTAGTAGCTAGAGGGTTAAAATCTTCGTTAGATGAGAGTGTATACTCTAATGTTTTCAAAACACTATATTTTTACTATTTTTTATAGTTGTACTTTCTTGTGAAGGAATTAAAGTTTCTGTAATTAATTATGTAGTTCAATTTAGTTCCTTCAAAAAAGTCATGTTGGTTTTATTGTACTTAATGGAATCTAATCTATTAGACACTATGATAGAATCTTAGCATAATATATACAAAATTCATCCCTCCCTCAGGTTCTAAAACCAATTTAGATGTAAAGGACACAATTTTGTACCTTCTTTAGTATAATTTAGTTTGCATTTTCAGATAGTGCAAAATGAACATATTCCCTTGCGGTAAACTACCATACCATGAGGACACACATTCCCTGTGGTAGAAAACACAATTTGAAGAACAATAATCCTGAATTTCCTTAGAGATTACAATTGATCTAATGAATAAAGCTGAAAATGATATAATTATTTTCAAATTCACTTTTGATTAAGGGTTTATAGTACACTAGATTTCTTCTTAAGCATAATGCAATGGTATATACTTAACATATTTTAGTTACAAATTCTTATAATGTTCTGGAAAATATTAAAGTGTTCTTATAAAACTCAAGTGAAATATATGCCCTACGGTACATATAATTTATAGAATTATTTCAGTAATTTAAACTGCTCAAAAGAAACAAAATATAAGCAAAATATTCTTTCAGATAATGACATAAAAATCATAGCATTGCTACACTTGAAAAATTACTTTTAAAAATGCCTAAATCAAATGAAAAATAAAATGTTAAACTCTACAAGTATTTAACTCTATACTGTATATGCGAGAAGATGCATCATGTATTTGAGTAAATTGTTTTCAATACATACTGAGTATGATTCAGAAAACATCCTACAAATATGAATTTGGTTGCCAAATTAGAATGGTAAAAGATATATTATTTAATTGCATTTGTGATTTTTATTTGAATCCAAGTCATTCTGATTGGAATTAGAATTCAAGAGCAATTTTTTTTTTTTGTGGGTACCGGGGGTCGACCTCGGGACCTCACGTGTCAGCAGGCGCCCATGCCGCTGAGAGATATCATCATCCCTTTTCTCGTATGTGGGTTCCGGGAGTCGAACTCGGGCCCTCGCATTTGCCAGGCAGGCGCGTACGCCGCTGAGCCATCTCACCGGCCCCAAGAGCAACTTTTTAAGATTAGAAAATATCCATAATTCTTCTAGAAATAAACTTCAGGAACAGTAACATTTGACTTCCCATATGTTTTCCTAATAGACCAAAACCTTGCAAATTAAAAATATATATATATTGTGGCATACATATGTGGAACAAAAGAAAATATCTTCAAACAGATATTTACATATTTCACTAACAAGAACAGGACAAATTCGAGACTCTAAATGAATTTAAGAAAACTTATTTTTCTGTATTGTGAACCAACATGTTTTCCCTTAGTGTTGAAAAATTTTAGAAGCAATGATACAGATTTCAATGCATTATAATTCTGTTCTTGTTTGAATGAGTCTCCATTCTATACAAAACCTCCATTTGTAACCATTAGTATTGTAATACTAATACACAATGTGGAGTACTATATTTAAAGCACTATCAAGATTGGTATGTTACAGTATTCTTTGTCACCTCTATCTTTTATTAATATTGCAGTCTTGATTTTACTTTATTTACTATTCTAGTTATAGTCCTACCATCACTATATTTACTCAATTTTGAATCAGTAATATGCCTTTACTTTTCTATTTGAAAATTATCCATATATTTTGACTAGAAAAGTTTACTGCAGCATTAATATTATTTGCAATTTTATTGTGATTATGCTTACATAGGCATCACTATAAAACATGTCTATGTGAACAAAATATTTTAAAAAATCTTATATGTTACATTGATGTGTAGGATAAATCATTTGAGCTAAGAGAATCTATTGGTTCTGGTTAGATTAATGTTCATGTGTGACCCTGAAAACTACACACAGTCTTAGCATGCTTGTTGCAACACAAAAAATGTCATGCATAGAGTGAGTGAAATAAAATACAATTGATCCAAAAATTATACAGTTATGTTTAGTGGAAACAAAAATTATACAGTTAAGTTTTTTAATTTTAAGAATGTAGCAATAGGGCCTGTGAGATAGCTCAGCTGCATAAGCGCCTGCCTGGCAAGCGGGAGGTCCTGAGTTCAACCCCTGGTACCCACAAAAAACAAACAAACAAACAAAAAAAACAGGCTAACTTATAATTAACGAATACTTGAATTATGAATTTAAATTTAAGGTGAATTTATCCAAATACTTGAAAATTCAATAAAATTTTAACTGCTTCTTGTTCTTGGAAATGTTTTTTTAGATATAGCACCAAAAGCATAGGCAGCAAAAGCAAAACTGAACAAGTGAGATTTTCTCAAAATAAAAAGATCTGCAAAGCCAAGGAAAGAACAAAATGGAAAGGAAATCTAAGAAATGGAAGAACTATACACAGCTCATATATCTGATAAGGAGTGAGCATCCAAAATATGCAACAAATGTACACATATTGATAGCAAAAGAATAATAATAACCTGATCAAAGAGGAAAAGATTCAAATAGAAAATTTTGCAAAGAAGGCACACATAGGGCCATATGATACATGAAAAGGTGCTCTGCATCAGTAACCATCAAGAAAATTCAAAGAAAATTCCACTGAGTATCATCTTACTCCAGTAAAAGTGGCTATCATCAAAAAAAAAGAAAAAAAAAAAAAGTAAAAGCTAGTGTTTGGAAGGATTTGAAGGAAAGAGAAGTAATGTGTGCACCCTGTTGGAAGGTATGTAAATTGGCATAGCCATCATGAAAAACATTAGAGAGCTTCCTTCAAAAATTATAAATAGAAGTAATGTGTAATCCAGCAATCTCATTTCTGGTTATTTTTCTACAGGAAATGGAATCAGTATCTGAAAGAGATTATCTGCATCCTCATGTAAACTGTGGCAGTTTTCACAATAGCTTAGATATGATAATAAATAGTATGTCCATGAATACACAAATGGGTGAAGAAAATGCTGTATGTGTGTATGTGTATGTATAGATAGATGTACACAATAGAGTGTTATTCAGTCACAATATGTGACAACAGGAAAAACCTGGAAGACATTATACTAAGTGCAACACCCCAGACAGTGCAACAAATACTATATTAACTTATTTATATGTGCAATCTAGGAGACTCAATCTCAGAAGAAGCAAGGTGAATGGTGGTTGCCAGTGGTCAGGGGTTGGAGAAAACAAGGAATTACTGGTCAGGTATGAGTTGGTTCTAGGTATGAAAGCATAGTGACTGTAGTTAATAATACTGTGTTGTCCACTTGAAATGTGATAAGAGAGCAGATTGTAAGAGCCCTGCACACATAGTTAACTAGAGTGATGGATATTAATTAATTTTTGGTAATCATTATGAAATGCATATGAGTGTTTGAAATGATATTTTATTCCTTAAATATAATCAATTCTTAATTTTTCAATTAAATATTGCAAAATAGAATATAATATTCAATTTTATCATTGCTAATATTTTTAGACCTACTCATGTTGAAATTTTAAGAGCAATGTTAATTGTTTAATATTGAAATTTCTTCCTCAGTTGCAAAAAATGTCATTTCAACATAGTTGATTCATGCACTCTTTTAAAACCTGGGATTGGAGTATTAAGAAAAGTAGTAAAATTCATGTTTTGCTTTATTAGCAAATTATGCATCAGTACTTTATTGTGCAAGAGTCTGTTCCATTTGTGTTATCTAGGAGGCAATATTTGACAAGTTGATTAATTTTTGTTTTGCAATTAAGTACCCACACCGCTAAAACACTCTCCATACTTGTAGTATGTGCCTGTCTACAAAGCCATATTTTACGTTTTGTAAAACCTTTCAGTACATTTGTATCTTGTTTCAAAAACACAGGCCTAGAAATATAAAGATGTCTTGGTTAATCACCCCATAAAGGATGTGAGTGCCGGTTGTGAGTGACATAGCTCAAGCATCCTTTTGTGTGTGTGTGTGTGTGTGTGAGAGAGAGAGAGAGAGAGAGAGAGAGAGAGAGTTTTCTAATATCTGGAATTCTTAAGTATGAGCAAATACCACCCCCTACCAATATTTAAGCATTTTAAACAACTGAGAAACTGTCAGTTTAGAACCATGATGTTCAGTCACAAATTGAAAGGAGAGATATCAAGTTACTAATAAAATAATTCCTTTTTTCCATTACTAAATTGTGACATGGTCAGTAAATCTCAGAAGAAAATAAAGCATAAAAAATACACCAGAGAATGTTCCAGAAATAAGGACGATTGTATACTTTGTCTTGGAAGTGCTGGTAGCTGGTGCTGGCTGCTCTTGAGGAATTCGAAAAAAAAGTCTATAAGTATTTTATGACATAAAAGGAAGTCACTGATAAAGCCACACTGAGAATATCCCTACTCTATTAAACAACTAGAGGGAATTCAACTTTCTATATGTGAATAAACAATCTGATTATTTTATACAGTCTGACTTAATTTTTGTTAACATAAAAACAAAATGAGATTTTGAATACTTGTGAGAGAAAAAGAGAGAGACAGAGAAATAAAGAAGATAATTTTTTTCAGAAAATGTACTAGGGGGGCAGTGAGATAGCTCAGCAGCAAAAGTGCCTGCCTGGCAAGCGTGAGGTCCTGAGTTCAACTCCCGGAACCCACATATGAAAAAAGGGCCGGTGATATAGCTCAGTGGCACAGGCTCCTACTGGCGCTCAAAGTTCTGAGGTCGACCCCTGGTAGGCACAAAAAAAAAAAAAAATGTACTAGGATAGAAATATGCTAGAATCACCATTCTACAGATTTATCTCTCTATTCCATACATACAGTAAAGAATATATTAATATAGAGCTTGATTCAATTATGATTCTTATGGATGTGAAAGATAATGCACTCTATGGTTTTTGAGGACTATTGTAATTGATTCAGAAGATGCTACCTCATCTTTCCAGTCACCCTTATGTCACTCTTGAGAATGACTGTGATTTTACACATGGGTTATAACGCGAGTAGCTAAGATTTTCATATTTCAGACCTGACTCTGAACTACTCTAAATTTTTATTTGATCAGCCTCCATTTTTTTCATGTGAATAAATGCTTCAGCCTACTAAATTTAAGCAGCACACAAAGTAGTGATCAGAAAGCTTATTTTAATGGACGTAATAATTTTCCATATACATTCACAAACTTCTACTCAAAGGTTACCATCTCTTCAAAGTACCAAAGTGTAGCTCTTCTACTCCACCACTCAGATTATCACCATGCGTCCTCTCTCCTTACATATCTTCTGAGTGCTTATTCCTATGCAATGGTTAGGTCTGTTTTTCTTTACTACTAAAAACAAATTTCTTCCTTTTGGACCTGTCACCACACATGACATCCCGGATGTCTAAAAACATGCCCTCTATTTCTTATGCTGTGCCCTTGAAACATTTCATTACCATCTTGGATTGATGTCTATAGAGAAGTTAATGGGCCTAACATAGTCCCATGTGTAGAATCTTTCTCTGTATGACACTCATCCTAGTTCCTGGGGACTCTTTAAGGTCTTTCTCTGCCTCATTATTGGTTATATCTGTCAAAGATTGCCCATAACAACAAGAAAAGAATCCTGAGAATGGCTTTTATCATTTAATCTTAAAATATTCAAGAAGGCTAATAAAAATGAACTCACTGACATAGACACTGCAAAATAAATACAAGATCAACAAAAATAATTAATCTGAGAAATACCATGAAATAAGTAAATGAATCTATTTTGTGGAAGTAAAATTTAAGCAACATATTCACTTGATGGAAAATATTGTTTTTATTTTTAAATGAAATAGTATTTATGTATGTTCTTGGGTACAACATAATATTCTGATATATGTGTATGTTATGAAATGATTAATTCCAGCTAATTAATGTTTATTATCTCATATATTTCCTTTTTTCACAAGTTTGCAAGTTGTTGAAAATCCATCATAGTTGGAATTTGAGAATCATAATACATTATTATTAACTACAATCAGCATGCTGATCTTAAAACGAGTTTTAAATATTTTAACAGAGAGAAGATATATATGAGCAATAAACAGAAAATATTTTATGCCCTTCTACTTTATAAGCTTATCTGTAAACATAGGAACTCCATGTCCAAATAAAAGTATAAAATTTCCCCATTTGAACTCATGGCATTTTCTTGATGTGACTGCCACACATTAAATACATTAAGGGATAATTTTGGGGAAAAATACAAATTGTATCCACCTCCTTCCCTTGGTTATAAATTTGAATTCTATAAGCCAACTGTACCTGTGTCCAAATCAACTACTCTATATCTAGTATCTGTTCAGAGAGTATATCCTGGAGTGGGGGAAGGCAAGAATGAATAGTAGAATTGAAGGCAGGCAAAAATGGTAGCAGTAAGACAGAAAGATGTGTAAAAGCATTGACTGTCAGTGGAGTAGTATGTTTGAATCTCTTCTCATCTTTTATAAACAATTGGGAAGAAATGGCTTTTCCCAATGATCATAGGGAAATTTAGGAAAGCAATATTTCTGTTAAATTTATGTTTTACTTTAATGCTTTCTGAGAAAGAGAAAGGAGAGAGAGAGAGAGAATAATCCAAAATGTATCATAAACTGGGAATAATCACATACCCAATACTGACATTTTACTTCATTTTTAAAGTTTATATTCTATTAAACTTACTTGAATTGCAAAATGACAATCATCCATAGCAAGCTCTTATCAGCCTTTTCAAGAATTTTAAAAATCACTTCATTAATTATATGGATTTGTTAAAATCTGCTAAACTATTAGGCATAAAAGTGTTCTTTTTAATCAACCCTGATTATTTAAGTTGAATGCTTAGCCTTTTAAAAACTTTAAGCATGAATTGCAGAAGTTAATGGAAAAAATATGTATATATAATGGTCTCTGCCCTTGAGCCAGTCAGTCTTGTGCAATGCAGGCACATAATCAGCTGATCATTGTAAAGGCTTATGAGTGCTAGGACAAAGCTGGGTACAAATGCTTAAGAGTAATAGATAGAGGAAAGTTATTTCCACATAATACCCCATAAAGAGGAGACTCTCTTAATTGCACATCGAACAATTTCATGTTTAAAAATAAGGTAGATGTAGTTTTTTTCCGCTACAAAATGGGTGACTGTTCAAAGAGAATTCTAAGAAACTGTCTACAATATTGTACATACTTTATTATAATACAGTGACAGTTTAATTTTGGTGAAAAGTAACTGTTAGTGAGAATCTGTGTCAAAAAAGTAACAGTCAAGTATACCACATCTTTTTTAATAAAAGAACTGCCATTAGTGCTTCAGCAAGACAAACACCAAGAGGCATGCAAGAAGTGGTAAAACTTCTTATCCAAATTTCTCATTAATTCAAATAAGAACTGGAATTTTCTTAAAAAAACAACAAAAAGTCAGCTAGACACTGAAATATTTCAAGCAATGAAGTATGCCTGGCCCAGTTTATGAAGAAATTCAAGAGATAGATAATGGCACATGAAAGCTTTTAAAAAAGCAAATTACAGGTTTTGGAGGAAGCATAAAAAGATAGTCAAAAGCAAAACCCCAAAATAATTACTTATGAGATAATACCAAAATACTGGGATAATCCTAATAAATGATAAACTTAGTAACAGAATTTGTCTTGGAATAAAAACAATTTGATATTTAGACTTTGGTAGGGTGTTATCTAGAAACATGTCTGTAGGAAACATATAATGAGAGTGCATGTGATAATTTATTGAATACAAGCATATGAATGTCATTTAGAGCAAATAAATTGAATATTAGGCAAGATAATAGACACTATCATTGAATGACTTAGTTACAAAGAAGATGCAATAGGACACCAAAGTTGAAGAATCATTCATTGCATGTAACATTTAATGAATAAGTTCTGGAAGAACTATTTGAAGGAAGGATAGAAAACAGATAATCACTTCAACTACAGGTAAATGTTTTATGAACATTTGGTCTTCTAGAATTATACTACAGCCATACAATTACATAGTAACAAAACAGAACAAAATTAAAAATAAAAAATAAGGGATAAAGAGACATTATATTTCCAATAAATCATCATAAGCACAAGGATGAGTTTTTGTAAGGATTTGAAAATATACAAATCTTGTAAAAACATTTTTTGCTGAACCCCACCAATTTCTATGAGAATCAAGAATATGAAGATAATTATGTTTCAACATGGCCTCAAGACCCAATCCAATTATTTAATTCCATTCCATGATATATAATAGTAATCTTTTTTTTTACTCCAGAAGTTTCTATGCTGGATTGGTTGTAAAATGGATAATTTTGTGCATAACACAGCCATTCTCAGATATTCTTCAGGAAAGTAGACCTTTAAGTTTTTGCTATGTTGCCTTCATAGAACTTAAACCACACTCTGCAGGAAAGTTACAATTTGTTAATGTCTTTGATTCTACCAGCCACTTCACACAAATACTCTATGACATTTTACAATTGATATAGGTATAAAAATGTTAATGAAAGTTATGGAAAGACATGTAAATAATTCATGAACCGTATTAAACATTCCCTAGACGTTGATTAAAAACATTAAGTTCCATATTGCATTTTCAACTGGCCAAGCAATAATTATTAAGGACTTTCAGGGATGCCAGGCAGGAAGTGAAGACACTTAGAGACAAACTTTTTACTAAAGTTAGTGTAAGGAAAAATAAAAATAATTTTATAGCAGTTTAGAAGATAATTTCACTAATTAAATTCTTTCCTAAATTTATAAATATGAGATCTATTTTAAATTATAAATTTTACATTACTGAATATACTCTATAAATTTAATTGTTCATAATTGCGGCAGAGAACAAAGAAAGTTATAGACCAAAGACTTTAAGAATATGAAGAAAAATAAGCATACTTGGAATCAGTAATTGCCGGAAAAAAATTAAAACCTTTAAACTGGCTATTTTATTACACAAGCCCCTTAAGTTATTGGTAAAGCGAGTTAAAATACTTCAATCAAAGTTTATGTTGACATAAAAGTAGTGGAAACCTGAAGCAGTAGAATAAAAAAGACAACCAAAAATCATGATTCGGTGGCTCTCTGATTTTTAAAATTCTCCAACTTTCTTATGTATTTTCACCTCAGGAATTTTGCACATTCTGTTCTGTGTGCTTTGCATACTTCTTCCATGTTGGTCGGGTGGTTGGACCCTTCTCATTCTGCAGACCTCGTCTTAAAAGACTTCTTAGAAACTATAAAAGGCACTGATCAGAATAATTATATGGGAAAATTCAGAATACGCTATTATTCTAAAGATGGTACATAAAGAATTCCTAACTTTAGTATGAAGAGTAAAAACCCCCAAAAAATTAAAATACTAAGTTAATTAAAATGTTAAAAATTAGGGAATATAGAAAAATATAAAATAGGACATCAAAAATTAAAAATGTAAGGAAGAATGGAGTGCAAGTAGAAAGTTTTTATTAGCATATTTTCTGTTTCTTTTTGTTATATTTATTATCATATTAATTTATTAATTATCTCAAAATAGCTTGTTGTAATTAAGGTATGATTTTATAGGCTTCTTAGCCACCACAAAGCAGAAATTTATAGTAGAAAAAATAGTAAGATAACAAAATACATCATTTATATACATCACCTGTCCATGAAGGTAGGGTGTAAAAGAAAGACAAATTTAAAAAGAAGGAAATTAAAAGAAAATTAGATAGCAAGTTATAAAATGACTGTTTAAGATCTTATCAATTACTATCATGTATGTAAATACATTAAATTCTCCTGGAGAATTTACTAAATAGGTAAAACAACCAATATCCTATTGTGTGTTACTCACGGAAATTCACTTCAACTCTAAAGACACACATAGACTCAAAGTAAAGACATGGAAGAAGACAATATATGCAAATAAAATATAAAAAAAGATAGAAGTCATTCTAATAGCAGATAAAGTAGATTTTAAGTTAAAAGCTACAAAAATAAGCAAAAAAGGTCATTATACAATAATAAAGGGGTCAACCTAGCAAGAAAAAAAAAACAATTCTAAATATATATATGCACACAAAAATATAAAACAGCATTTGTAAACCTATATGGACAGATAGACTCTAATACAAAAATACATTGGATGTTAACACACAAATTAGCAATAGTATGATTATCTAGATAGAAAATCAACAGAGAACAATAGGGTGGAATTGCACTTTAAACCAAATAAATGGACCTAAAAGAATACATACAGAATATCCCAACCAACAGCTGTAGTATGCATAATTTTCTCATCAGCACACAAAACATTCTCCAAAACAGATTATAAAATAGGACATAAAATAAACCTCAAAAATTAAAAAAAAGGAAATCATATATAGTTCTTTTTTTCTAACCACAATACAATGAAGCTAGAAATCAAAAACGAGAAAGCTTTGGACATTACACGAGTACATAATAACTTACTTTTGAATGATCAAAGAGGAAATAAAAAAGAAAATTAAAAAAAACAGAAGAATCAAGAGTGGAGATACATCAAATTAAATAATTTTGTTTATAGCAAGAAAAAAGCCAACAGAATGAAGGGATACATTATAGAATTAAAGAAAATCATTGCCATCTACTATTCTGACAGGATTAATATCTAGAATATTAATTAAAGAACACAAAAATGTAAGAATCAAATAGCCCAATCAAAAAATGGGCAAATGAATTGAATAGACACTTCTCAAAAGAAGATGTACACATGACCATGGTGTACAAAAAATGGTCAACATCTTTACTCATTGGGGAAATGGAAATCAAAACTACACTGAGAATCTACACTGTAGAGAATATAAATTAGTACAGCCAGTATGGAAATCAGTATGGACTTTCATCAGAAAATTAAAAGCAGAAAAATGATATGACTCATTGATTACCACTCCTTGATATATACACAAAGGAATTAAGTAGCATCTATATGTATACCTGCAAATCCATGTTTATTGTAGCAAAATTCATATTAGCCAACATATGAAACAAGTTAGATTCCCATCAACAGATGAAGTGCAAAAATAATGTGGTATTCTATACACAATGGCGTATTATTCAACCATAAAGATGAATGGAATGATGTCATTTGAAAGAAAATGGATTGAAATTGAGATCATCATGTTAAGAGAAGTAAGCAGGCCTCAGAAAGGCAAATATCATATTTTCCTTAAAACTATACAGAATCTAAAAAAGTGGCATGACATTAGAAAGGATGCTACTACTAGACAAGAGAAAGAAAATAAGGACAAGGAGAATGGGAGTGTAAGGGAGGGAAATGGGAGGTGCATATGATCAAAATGAGTTACATGCATGCATAAAAATATCATGTGGAAATCCCATACTTTTTAATATTAGTCGGTACTAGTAAGATGTATTTTAAAATTTCTTACAAGAAATGAAAAATGGAGATGCATCAAAGTTCACAGAACATATAAAAAGCAATACTAAGATGAAAGTTTATAAAAATCATCACCCATATTAAAAGATAAATAAAGAATAAACTCATTCTATAGAAGAGACAAATACAATGTATTTATAATAAAAAAACAGGGAACTCAGATAAAGAATCTATCAATCAGTGTCTACTGGGGAAATAAAAGATATGAAAATATATAAGAATTTATAGATTGGCTTAGAATGGCCACCCACAGAGTCAGGTGTGGAAAAGTGAAAAAAACAAGTGTATGCTCTGGGGATCTGAAGGGCACAGTGGAAGGCCTGGAGTTCCATGTGGGGTGTCGTGCAAGTCTGTAGCAAGAGACCAAAGGGTTTCTTTGCTATTTGTATTTCTTCATCTGAGAAGTGCATATTCATCTCAGATGCATATTTTTGGATTGGGTCTTTGAATTTGGGGGGGTCTGACTTTTTCAATTCTTTATAGCTTTTAGATATAAGTCCTTTGAGGGACAACTGGCTATAATTTTTTTCCCACTCTGTGGGTTATCTTTTCACTCTGTTGATGATTTCTTTTGTTGTGCAAAAGCTTTTTAATAAGGTGAGATCCCATTTGTTGATTCCTTGTAGCATTTCCTGGGCAGTCTGGGTTTTGTTCATGAAGTCTCTGCCTACACCTATATCTTCAAGATTTCTACCTATTTTCTCTTCCAGTAGATTCAGTGTTTCTGTTTTAATATCTAGATCTTTGATCCATTTTGACTTTAGTTTAGTGCACAGTGATAGACATGGTTCTAGTTTTAATCTTCGGCATGTGGAGCACATGTATTTCCAGAACCATTTATTAAAGATGCTATCTTCCAGTGAACATGTTTGGCCCCTTTGCCAAAGATAAGATGGCTGAGTATATTCAGAGTTGTGTCTGCATCTTCTATGCTGTTCCACTGATCCTCAGGTCTGTTTTATTGCCAATACCATGTTGATTTCATCACAGTAGCTTTGTAGTATAATTTCTAGTCAGGGATTGTGATGCCCTCTGACTTGCCTTTATTGCCTAGAATTGTTTTTACTATTCTATTTCTCTTCTGGTTCCAAATGAATTGGTCATTTGAGAGATGCAAATTAAAACAACAATGAGATTCCATCTCACTCCAGAAAGAATGGCTATCATCAAGAAATCAACCAATAACAAATGCTAGCAAGACTGTGGGAAAAGAGGAACAATTTTACACTGTTGGTGGAGTGTAGAATGGTGCAACAACTGTGTAAATCAGTGTGGAGATTCCTCAGAAACCTAAGATTAGAGGTCCCATTTGACTCAGCTACTGATATATGTGCACCCATATTTATAGCAGCACAATTTGTAATAGCTAAATATTGGAAATGACCCAAATGCCCATTAACTGAGGTTAAAAAAGATGTCATTTTATACAGTGGAGTACTACTCAGCCATAAAGAAGGATAAACTGGAAACTTTCATGATAAATGGATGCAAATCAAGACCATACTCATAAGTGAAATAAACCAAACTCACCTGTGTAAACATCATTTTGTCTCCCTGGTGTGACAAGCTGAAAGAGTAAATAAGATCCAAAATGTACAATAGATATTGTGAAATGAGAAGAAACTGTTCAAAAACAAAGAGAAACTCGGATGGGGGAAAGGAGAAAAGGAGGAAGGGAAAAGGAAAAATGTACATATTCAAGATAGTTAAGATAGTTATAATACTAATTTCTCCTCTTTCATTGAAAAGAAAGCTTGTGCTAATATTGTTTGGGCAATTTTTTGTGCCTATATCTTGTTCTCTGAGTACTTTGAAGATAAGAATACTCAGTGTATTAATCATTGTTACTCTCCTATTGTTTTGAAATTTTGTCTTTTTTTTTTCTTTAAAATAAAACAAAAATAAAAAAAGAAGAAGAGAGAGACCAAAGGGTCTCTGCCAATGCTGGAGGCTGAAGAGTCTGTGCTGAAACTCAGGAGTCAACCTCCAAGGCGAAAGGGAAGAGTGGAGCGCCTCTGAAGGAATCCGAAGCAATGCTTCCTTCTTCATTTCCCTTTTACAGCATTCTGCCAATAATTCCCCCTAGGGTGGGTCTTCCACACCCAGAACTATGCTGAGCCACTTTGATTGGTCATCATTTACTCAAGTTGACACAATCAATCAACCATCACAGAATCTATCACTGAATCTGAAGGAATTAAGAAAACAAAAGCAAGCTAAACACACAAATTTGTAGAAGGAAAAATGATAACGATCAGAAAAGAAACAAGGAATAAAAATGGAGAAAAAAAACAATACAAATATTTTAAAAATACAAAAATCGACGAAGCAAAGAATTGATTCATTGAAAAGATAAACAAAATACACAAACCCTTAGCTAGACTAAGAACACTCAAATAAGTAATATCACAGACCAAAAGGGAACTATTAAAACAGATAGCCTATAAGTGCAAAAGATCATTAGAGATTATGTGAACAATTATATACTAACAAAGTTGATAATCTAAAACATTTTCTAGGAGAGATCATATGGTAAGTCACAAAACATGTCAACAGATTCTTTAAAAATTCATATTTACTTCCTGCTTTTGTTTCTTCTCATTCTCCTTCTTCAACGCCCTCCCTCCTCTCATCCTCTTCCTTCTCTTTTCCATACAGAGGACAAAATGTACAACATTCATGCTAATCTATTATCTATCTATCTATCTATCTATCTATCTATCTATCTATCTATCTACCTAAAGTTTGAGACAAGATCTCTGTAAATTGCCAATTTTTCCAAGCTGGGCTTCGACATGTGTTTCTCCTACTTCCAAGAGTGCTGGAATTACAAGCATGCACTAACACAACTGGCTGTAGTATCTTTTTTAAATAAAATGCCACAAAGCTAGAAATCAAGAAAAGCTTTAGAAAGCAAAAACATTGAAATTGTATGACTTATTCTTAAACCACATTGGATTAAGGAAGACATTATGAAGGAAATTATAAAATCCAAAGGACAAGTAAAACAGAAGTTACTATGTCATCAACCCTTAATGACCACGAGAAAAGAATACAGAACTAAAATATCAGAGTAGCGAATGAAGCAAGTTCCTGTAAAGAAATGACATCAAATTGACAAGAGTCCTAAGAATAAACAATGAATCAATATGTACTGAGATATCATATCCAAAATGTTTCATATTCAGTCAATCAATACAACTGGGCTACCAGCTATTCTGTCAATTATACAACACTATAAGAAAAAATCCAGCTACATGCATTTGAGATGAAAAATAACTAAACTGCAGGTAAGAATTTCAAAGCAGAACACATGAGACGTAATGAGGCAGGCAAGTGTTAATCAAAAGAAAGTAGTATAACTGTATTTATATTAGACAAAATAAACCTCATCTCTAAATTTTACTACAGACTGGTGTTGCACTGTGTGTGTATAGATATTTGTAAAAAGTTTAAATGATGATTATTAATGTTTTTATCTTATATGTATCTACAATGAAACTAGATGATTAATAAAACTAAATAACAAAGAATACTAAAGAACAAAGAATACTAAATAACAAACCTTGGTAAACAGAAGGATATCTATAAGCTTTAGTACTGTTATTTTTTTTTAAAGCCAGTGAAAATAAATAAGATAAATTTAAAATTAGAAAAAAACAAAATAAGCCTATAGTGAATACAGAAATCCAGAAAAGTGACTTCAGCAAAACTGGATAAAATGCATTTTATGCATATATTTCACAGTGCAATCATCTATAAAACATACAATGTTCTAATGTTGATCAATAAAAAATTGAGAATATCGTATTACAAAAGATTAAAAACCTGTACAAGTGCTACTTCAAAGATAACGACGTCAAAAGGTCAGTGAACATAACAAAGTGTTTCCATTCTCTGTATACCCACGGGAATAGATAAATGAATAAATATGAAACTATAACAAGTGCTGGTGTGTATGTTCAGCAAATGGAACACAAACATTTCTGATGCAATGTAAATTGAAACAACCATTTTAGAAAACTGGTCAGATTTAGTAAAGTAAATTACACTCTAAATATATGAGACAAAAAAATGTGCTTACTCTTTTACCCAATAGAAATGTATGCATTTTAGACAAATGGCATAAAGAAAATCAATAGTAGAAAATTACAGCTAAAATTAGAATCAAGAAAAACATTTCTCAACCAATATGAAGTAAATAATTTTTATTCCTACTGTTGAATGATGGATTGACAATGGAAATAAAAATTGCTATCCTCAACACATGAATAGATATCACAAACATAATGCAAGGAAAAACAATCCAAAAGTAAAGAATACACATGGTTGATTTCATTTATACATAATTCAAAACCATAGCCTATTATTTTGTGCTTTCTCATGTGTATGTTTTACTACTAACAAAATGTTTTGAAGGTCGGCATGCCAACACTTTGGAGGCTGAGGGTGGAAGATCATCTTGGAGTTTGAAGCACGTCTGAGCTACCCAGTAAATTCAAGGCTTGCCTAGACTGCACAGTGCACCCCTTTCTAAAACAAACAAGCAAAAAAAAAAAATAAAATAAAATAAACAACTACAGGGCTTTGAAACAAGAAAAATTCAATTATGTCTAACATCACTAGTTCTTTTCAAATAGAAGTGCAAAGATTCCAAGTTTCCCTTTGCTTACAATGGATACATTCCCAGATCTTCAGCTGATGGCTGTAACCTGGGATAGCACCAAGCCCTATTTGCAAGCAGTGCAGTACCACATAGTCAGTTTGATTAGTGAGACAGTTACCAAATGACTAGTGGATGCATTTCTTATCTAGGTTAGGTACCCTGGCTCTGGGAATAATTTTTCCCAGCCTGGACAGAGTGGAATAGGGCAAGATTTTATCACACTGCTGAGAATGGAACACAGTTTAGAAAAACTTAAGGATTATTTCTGAAATGTCCTATATAATATTTTGTCTGCTGGAAATAAAACCACAGAGAATAAAACTAAGTATAAGAGATGACTACTGTAACTGTAAGTAAATGTAGATTTATGATGATTGCCAGAAAATAAACAAACCTCTCATTACCCATAAGTGACAGGATTTTCTGCAAAGGAACAGTGGATTCTACAGAAAACTTTTTGAGATTCTGAGAATTAATGAAACTGCTACGAGTAAGACCAATATGCAAAAGGTTGATTGTATTTTTACACTGGATAATCATAGAGTTCACGCTCTCTGAACCCACTCCTCAGAGAAAAATATACTGAAGTGTATGGTTTCACACATTTTGTCTACAATTACCATTTTACTTTCTCACAAATTTGAGGGTATATCTGGTCCCTGAAACTTTGTTTCATATGTAAGCAGAAATTCCCTTTATTTTTATACTTGTAATTTTATGTTACATATTTGCAATATGTGCTTCTGTCATTAGAATGTAAATTGAATTTCTATTATTTCTTGAGTTTGGTAAAAAGCCCCATTTCAGTCCTGGGTACATTGTGAGAAATTAGTCAATACTTCTAAAATTAAACTGAATTATCTGAGTAAATAAATGAATAAGCTAATCCTTCAATCAGAAGGTGTCTGAAATTAAAAGTTTATTTCCTGCTTTGCTTTTGAGTCCTGACTACCTCTGTTTCACATAGTGAAGTACACTGTACCTTCTACTTGGAACGATTTCTTAACTACCCTAGTAGTTTTCATCTAATCATAAATTGTTTTCTTCTTGACTTCTTTATTATTTATTGGGGCTTGGCTGGTGAAACTCACTACTGGTAGTTATTCCTTTAGGGTTAAATCATCTTTACTCAACTAGAGTGCAAATTTCCAGCCAGAGTTATTTATGTCTTTCATTCATTTTTTGGTGTCCAGAGTTAAGCTGATTTCAGGAACAGTAATGAGACTGGGATACTTATGTGAATGGACATTTCAGAGGTGGGGAAGTTTGAGTTCCCAAATTCTTGAATTTAGCTTAATATCTTATTAGTAATGGATAACTGTTACAAATCTATTGTTAGTATTATTTTGGTTTGAAGAGAAAGAGCTGAGATGGAGAGAATGAGAGCTACTTTTGAAAAACAAATAAACTGGTTTGAAGCCCCTGTTCCAGAACTGCAATCATGAATTAAAATTACATACCTGAACTTGGAAAAGACACTAGATCTTTAATTTCCTGATCCAAGATTTTCTGTTTGATTCCTTTTCTTAAGAAGACTGAGCCAAGCTGAAGGAAAATAATAATCTCTTGTTAATTACACAGTTATTGAATTCTACTTTCCTAAATACTGGTCTGTTCTCAGAGATGAATACATTCCCCAGGTCTGTGTAAATAATATCATAACATCTTATCCTAATAAGGAGATAAACTTCAGAAAGTAACTATTTTTAAGTAAAAGAACTGGGAAGACAAGGACAAATGACCAAAAGCACAGAATTCACAGAACAGATGCTATGTAGTAGGGGCACCTTTTACATAGGGAGAAGTGCCACTTTTTATGGGATACAAAAAATGGTGAAATTCCATTTCAGTACATTTTCATGCAAAGTAAATTTACTTATAGTTTAAGTCTTAATTTGCTGATAGACAAAAGACACAATTTCTTTAAACTTGTATAATGGTTGTTGATTTTAAAATATGTTCTACTACTTTTGTTAAGAAACAAGATCTAGAGATGAGGATGATTAAAAAATGAAAATCCAGATATGTTTTTAAAAGGGAAAAAAAAACACTAATCACACATGGGTGAGATTTTCCCATATGTCCCAGAAAGTGAGAATTTAAAATTGACGTAATACTGATATTATTTGGGCACTAACATTCACTCAGTAAATTAAAACTTAAAATCTACATTACATATCAGAGTTTACAGAAATAGATGAGAAAAATATACATAATCTCTATCTTTGTGGATTATATTTTCCAATGAAGAAGTATACTAATCTCAAATTTGAACAAATAAACATAGTTGGAATAAATGGGACAGAAACACAACTGCTCCAGAAGCACACACCGGGGGGTGAAGGGGATGGACGGCTTTCTTGATGACGAGACCTCGCACGCTGAAGGATGAGGATGGAGAAAGTAGTCTAAGCTCAGCTATGGGGAGGCATCAGAACAAAGGTTGAACAAAAATCTCTTAGGCCAAGGGGTCTTGAAGATAGGCAGTGGCTGACTACAATAAACACTTGTACAAACCTCCTGTAAGGACCGAGTAGTTACTTTCGTGTAAAAATCTGAAAATTTGCTTTAATCCTCTTCAGAAATATGCTTATAATAAACTAAATGTCACTGAAAAGTCTGTGTGTCTCAAAGAAGCGTAGGAAATGGGAGAGTCTGAAAGAAGCGGGGTGGAGCAAGAGGAAGTGAATGTGATCCTATGTGAACCCGGAGAACTATGGAGGATTCAAGGCCTGTAAATTACCTACAGTAACTTATTTAATCATATGAGAAAAGAGAAGCAATGAAAGTGTTTTAAGTAATACCACATGATTCATTTTATTTGGAAAGTATATTTGGAGTGTGAAAGTGTGATTACAACCATGACTCAGGGAAGACAATGTGAACAGTTTGAGGTTTAAGAAGCATTTCAAGTCAGAAAGTGATAGCTTTGGCTAATTTGATAGGAAACAGAACAAAATATATTTCAAGAATTTAGAGAGTTTGTTGTGGTGGCCCATGCCTGCAATTCCAGCACTCTAAAAGGCTGAGGCAGGAGGATTCCAAACATGCACAAATTAGTAATTTATTGAGATCCTGTTTCAAAACAAACAAAATAAAAAGTGGGGATTGGAGAGGTAGGTAGCTCAGTGTGAAGGCCCTTTAATACCAAAGGGAAATAAAAATAGACTCAGTGGTAATTACATTAGAATGATGGAATAACAATATGAGTTCTAACTTAGCTGTTTTTTCATCAGATAGAGGGTGGTGTCAATTGAGAATTGGAAATAGAAAGTGTCAATATTTGGTGGTAAAATCATGTGATTTCATTTATAAAGGTTAATGTGAGTCACTACCTTCTCATATCTTTCAAAAATAAAGTTATTCTTACTGTTAGGTATGCTCAAGCATAGTCTGGGTATCTCAGACAGGCAATTGATGAGAGCTTCAGTGGTTAATAGGTTGCCATGGTTGACCTCAAACTCCTGTTCAAGTTTAGCTGTTCAGTTAGCTGTTTGTGATTGTAAATTATGGGTCTTTTCATTGAGTGAAACAATTAAATAAGAGAACAAGTAAAAGTAATTAAGACAAATTGTCAATTCATTTTGGATGCTTTTGCTGATTTTCCTTTTTTTCTCTTTTCTATTCTCTCCTCCCCTCCCCCCTCCTTTTTGTTCTTCTCCATCTTCTTCCTCTTCCTCCTTCTTCCCCTCCTCCTCTTCTTTCTCCTTCTTCCTTTCTGAAAGTCTCTGTCTCTCTGTCTCTGTATCTCTCTTCTTTGTCTCTGTCTCTCTGTTTCTCTGTTTTTCTCTCTTCCTCTTTCTCTCTATCTGTCTCTCTTTCTTCACTCCTTTTCTTCCTCCCTCCTTTCTTCCCTATCGCTCTTCAGACAAAGTCTCACTATGTAGTTCAGACTGGCCTGGAATTCATGTTCTGCCTGCTTTAGCTTCCCTAATACTGAGATTCAGGCATGCACAACCACAGGGGGCTTGAATGCCAGATTTCTATTTTTTCTTTTATGGCTTGTATCTAGATGTCCACCCAAAGCCTCATGCGCTCAGAGGTGAGTGTGTGTTATTACTCAGGACTAGATTATTCCACAGATGGGTTTATAACTGGGTGTGATTTGGGGAGGTGAAACCTGATGAGAAGAGGTAGGTCTCAGTGGGAATGGCCTAGACATATATATAATACATATCCCTCCTCCTCCCTGGATGCCTGCTGCTTCCTCCCTGCCATGCCATGAAATATTTCTCCCATGGGCTGAAACCTCTACAAACTGTGAGCTAAAATAAACGTTTCCTCCTTTAACTTGTGGGTATCGAGTATTTTGTCCCGGCACCATGAACATAACTAAAACATATTTTAAAATAGGAAGATGAAAGATGATCACTTGACTCTCTGATCTGGTCCTTTCCAATTGCAATAACATGCTTTTTAAAAAATCAAGAAGAATGGTTTTCAGCCTTCAATATAGCCATATAGAAAAGATGCCAGGCATGGTTTTTTTGAGTTCTCCAGATTAGTTCAATATGGTGCCATAATAAAGAACCAACAATTGGGTAAATACAAAACAGAATCTTTACTTCTCCTAGAATTAAATATTTGTTATTTTTCAGTAGATTAAAATAGCAGCTATAAAGCAACACTGAACAACAGAAATGTAAATTCAAGAAACATAATTTAAAATTTTATATTAATCACATTTAAATATATCAAAAGAATCAGGTGAAATTAATGTAGATAATGTAAGATACTGAACCTTAATAAATCTAAAATATTAACATCTGAAATGCAACAAGTATAAAATTTATTAATGAGATATTTTACATTCATACAATTACACTAAATCTAAAATCGGGCAATCAATTTTCATTCATAATACTTCATTTTTATTTTATAATTTGTGATAGAAGAGGTGTATTCACATATCCAATTTTTTCCAAACATACCTAAAGTTCACACAAAATTTACTCTATCAAAACTTTCACCAAAAACTTTTTCTATCAATTATATTGTGAAATGGTAATTGTTGGCTTTCAAATTGAATTTATACTGATCAAATAAAATTAGAAGTGCATTATCTCCGTTGCGGTCTTCATATTTTGTTTGCTGAATAGCAACATAGTTGCTACATTTGGGGAATGCAGGTTTAAAATAGCAATTATATATTGATGCATTACAAACAGAATTTCAAATTCCTGCCAATATTTTTCTATGCAAGCACTATTATTCTCATATTCTACAATTAGAAATTTTACATTCAAAGAAGTGTAGAACTCACCTATAGCCACAGAGTAAAATGTACAATTCATATTTAATTCCAATTCTCTCTCTCTGAGATCCCTGTTCTCTTTTGATTACAGTTTTTAATCTCTCTATTTAATAATATTCTTTACATTAACTCATATTATTCTTTACATTATATTGTCTTCTTCTTAAAATATAGAATAGACTTAATAGTGTTCAGAATACTGAATAAGAATCAAACTATTTAAATGGAAAAAGACTTGCTGAAAGGGGAGCCAATATATGGATATATTTTTACATACTTCAGTCCCGTATTTTAGTAAAAGAAATAGCAAAAATTAACCCAACCATTTTTTTTGCCACATACATATTGTGCTTGCATAATTATTTTTGTGATACTCATAATTTTAAAACAAAAGAACTATGGCTATGTTGCTGCTACTTTTTTAAACTGCTAAAATGAGAATTTAAGGAGGACTTGCTGATAAATTATCCAAAGCAATGTACTGTGAATCTATTTCCAATCTCTTTGGTTTCGAAATAATAATATATTTTTATCTTTAAAATTTGATTCTCTTTGGGCTTTCTGAAGCTTTGGCTTAAACTTAACGATAGCCAAACATTATAAACCAGCATTACTACAGCCGATTTACAAAGCTTATTGTCTGATATGATCCTCATATTTTGTTAGAGGCTGGGTTGGAATATAAGTGTATTTTATAGTTATAGTTTAGTCCACTGTTTAATAAAGTACAGGCAGTTTATTTATTTTGAAGTAACCCACATTCCCTTTACTCTTTTCTGGCTTTCAAAACCTTACTTTCTATAAATCAGTAGGATGAGGAGGGCTTCTCCAACCTAGAAAACTATTTACACCTATAAGCTTGAATGAAATTTTGCAATTTTTCACTGTTTTTCTCTCTTGTCCAATCATACGTTCAGAGTGAAGACAGTTAAATGATTCTGGGAATAAGGACTTGCTCTATTTTCTCTAATTATTTGGCCAATTTTTTTAAGCAATAAAAGGACTAGCCTCTTTCTTTTATTATTGTTTTGGCTTAGTGGTTTGAAATTAGTTTGCAAGATCAAGCAGTCTTGAAGAAAACTTTGCTTAAATCCAAACATAACTGTGGGAGTGGTTTAACATATGTTTTAAGAAAAGATTTCATCTTAAAACTGAGACCCTTCTGTTGAGTGAATGGCATTTTTATAGGCAATGTTCTTTTGCACAATTTAATACTTTCATGTATTTCACTCAAAGAACTCTTAGGGTGTGAAAAATGCAAATGAAGTTTATATTAGTATAGTGCATGGTATGTGCTTGTTGCATTTAAATGTCCCACAGTCTACCCAAAGATCACAGTGTGCTGTCTTACAATTACTTTCTTGAAACAGACCTACACGAGGACGACTTTACTGCAGACACTGTCAAAGTTCTGTCCTATGTGAATACATCAAGGCACGTTTTTGTAGATTTCTTTCTAAAGCAGAGGAAAACACCATGGTAATTCAATTATACACAATAAATTATTTAAAATTAGAATATGCTTATAGTTTTTAACTGATTTCATAAAATGTTATAAAGGTATACACAGAATCAAAATGTTTGTGAGGGTGAAATAAATAATGCTGACATCTGTATTTTCTCTCTTGAATTATTGTTTATGCAGTATTTCTGTGCTCATCTCAGAACCTGAGTCCTTTCTGCTAAACAGCAGGATCAGGATTAGGGAGTTCAAAGCCTGGCTTTGACTGTACCATAAACACTTAGGGATTTTGTAGTCTTGACCAAGCTAACTAGCTGCCATGATATACATAAATAAACTGGGCACGCTAGTGATCTTCTACAGAGGGTTGTTTTAATTATTGAATGAGAAGCTCCCTGCAGAGTTCTTGGAAAAAAGTGAGTATGTATTATAATTAAGTAACTTCTAATTATCAGTAGAATGATTGCTCTGAAAGTTAAAATTAAATGGTCTTCATTTTGAAACTGTTTATGCTATTTCCGGAGAATAACTGGTACAGTATTTTTTTAAGTTGGGGAAACATACATTAGGGAAGGACAAATTTAATATAAAATTTTAATTCTGAAGAAAAGTTGTGAGTATCTGTTGGGTAGAATACCTCTTAGTACTAAAATAATATGTATACGTGTGTGATTGTGTGCATGTGTGTGTATGGGTGGATGGGTGTGGGTGTGCATTTGGAAGAAGTAATGTGAATTAAATGTTGAAATTGTTAAGGGTGGCAAATATGAAATACTCTCCACATTTCTACTCAATTTGATAAATGAATAAAATTGTGACCAACTCATGTAAATACATTGCTAAATATATAATATCATCAATTCCAACTGCTGACTAATCTAGTTTACAGCATCCTTGATTTTTAGAGCTGAAGGAACATAGTGGCACTTTTAAAACTTCTACTAAATTTTAACATCTATTGGTTTTAGTTATTTTTTGTCTTATCTCTGTCAAGACATTTCCATTGAAAAGCACACTTTTCTCAACAGCATCAATTAATTTTTATTAATTACCTACAACTTGTCATTTTATTTTGTTTAAATTTCAAATTTTTGAAAGACCAACATTCATTGTCCTACCTAGTATTTAGTACCTTTCACTGAAATATTTAAATAATAGCTGGATGGATTTGTGGAAGATTAATTAAACTTTCACTATATTAAACAATATAGTCTAAATATTTATGAAGAATTTGTCAAAATAGTCTGTAAAGTTTCTTATTTACTTTTCTGTAAACAAATATATTTGCTTTATCTTATTTCGTGTACACACAATACCACGTATATTTAATTACATTTAATTGAATCACATCATTTAATTGCTGGTAATTGGAGAAGTAGTTCACAACATGCTGATATTCAAGTCTGAATTGATCATGTCATAAAACTAAATTAAAAGTATATGTTACATGCAATTTTCCCTTTTGAAAAACATTTATGCAGATAACTTCATTTCATAAGGAAACACGTAAGCACAAATGTAAATGAAAATAATCCTACTTCTGTGGCTTTAATAACTCACAAAATCATATGAAATGTGTAAGTGACATGAAAACATCGTGAAAAATATAGTAGAAAGTAAAAGTGTGTTAATTTTCCTGATATCTTTCTTTGAAAAATACTTGTAATGACAATATTTACATGTCATGAAAAATGCTTAAGGAAATTACAGTTTGCAATATGCTTTTTTAATGACTTCATAATGTCTCAAAAAAAAAAAAAGACCAATCAAAACCCACCATCTATCCTTCCATTCATGGCTGTCATTTCATACAGGTAAAAGCAGAGTCCTCTGTAGTGTGGCACTTGTGTTTACATACTTAATCTACAGTGTGATTGGTTTCATTATACTGAGTAGTCATTAGAATATTTTAACTTTTAATTTCTTCTTTAAAATACATATTAAAAACAAAGACTTTTAGAGAGACTGAATTTTTATAGTATATTTAAATAAACGGTGCATTGTATTTCAGTAAACATTATTCCCCTAGTCATATATGTGTATAATTTACTTTTTTCATACCCTTCCCAAAGTAGGCTACCTTCATGCACTTTATAAAATATGATGATGCTATTGCAAGAGACGTATTAAACATCCATATTAGTTTTAATTCTGGGTGTATTCTTGTCATGAACTATGTTGAACCAGTTATTCTTTTTTATTTTCTTTAATCATTGGTACAGAGGCTTGAAATCAAGGCCTTCATCATCCACAGATCTTTTTATTTTTTTTATTTCAAGAGAGGGATTCACTATTGCTAAGTGTCCCAGACCAGGCACCAAATTTTGATCCTCCTGCTTCAGCCTTCCAGAGTGCTAGGATTTCAGGCGAGCGCCACCCTTCAGCTTCAGTCATTCTTTTTGTTTCTTCATTGGTGAAATGGAAATAGTAAAACCTACTGCATACTTTTTTGGATAAAAACATGACAGTATATTTTTAAGAAGATATGAATGGCAATTTCTAAATAAATATAACTAGTTAAGTGCTTTATATGACCTTGCTATTAATATTTACTACCTATTTCTTAAATCTGTAATTCGCAAGGACTTTCATATATGTTTCCCTTTAATTCTTAGAAGAATCTTTATAAAAGTTAAAATTTTTAAATTTACTTTTTATTTATTCATGAGGAACTGAGATTCATAGGGTAAAATAAGATGTGGAAAGTCTCCCGGACACTAGCATGGTGCATCTCGAGCCCCAGTGGGCTCCCATCTTTTTGAGGACTCTGGTAAACCTGCTCATTACTGTGGAAAATCAATCCCTGATCTGAAGAGTTGCAACAAATAGTATCGAACTGGTTGGTCTTTCTTACCCTCTGTCTTGCATCTTACTAGTTTAAAAATTCTGATTCTAAGGAATAATAAAAGTCTCTCAAGGACAATTTGCTAATGATATGATGCAATAAGCATGTTTTCTTTTTTATATGCAGGTACTGGGAGTCGAACTCAGGACCTCACGCTCATCAGGCAGATGCTTATGCTGCTGAGCTATATCACTGGCCCTATTTTTCTTTTACTTTAACTCTATTACCAAATACTTCATTACAGACAGCAGAAAACAAAGATGTATACAAAATAGATTTCCTGTGTCTGAGTTCTGTTTTCTCATTTAGAAACAAATTACTTGGGCTCCATCTGTAAGTAGTACAGAGATCTGCAATGAGAAAGTGTAAAATCCCAAATTGTTTACTATTCCAAGATTATGCCTCTCACATTGAGAAATCAGGCTGTCATATTTCTTGACTTGGGGGCCATTACTATTTTTATAAACATCCCTTTAGAAGAGATTGGTCGCTTTCAGGGTGGTATGGCTGTAGACTAAACATCCCTTTAGACAGGTCATACCATTTCTAAAATATTGTTTCTAGTGGCATAAATGTGATTAAGTAATAGGAAAGATAAAAGTACTACAATAACAGCTACATTATTAATCCCCAGCTAAAAAAGACAAAATTATATGTATTCAAAATATGAGTATTATATATTATTTATTTATTTATTACATAAAAAGAGATCATTAAAGTTGAGACACCCTCTGTATGAAACTAGATTTAAGCCATTTATGCATTTTTAAGAATACCTATGTATTTTTATTCAAACCACAATATGCATGTTAATATAGAGAAACACAGATGAAAGAATAAAATAAGGTCCTTTATCAGAATTCTTGTGAATTCTAGCTTGAATTAATATTTGGACTCTTGGGCCAGTGAGATAGCTCAGTGGCATAAGCGCCTGCCTGGCATGAGCGAGGTCCTGAGTTTGACTCCTGGAACCTACATAAAGGAAAATATGGGCCGGTGATATCGTTCAGCAGCACAAGTGCTTGCTGGCAAGCACGAGGTCCTGAGGTCAACTCCTGGTACCCACATTAAAAAAAAAAAAATTTGGACTCTTCTTTACATTTAACTACATGCATGTTCTTCTATAATCAAGTAATAATATACTTACTGATGTAGAAGTGTCTGCTAGATTATTAGTCAATAAATCTAGGTCCTAGAAGACTGATGCAATGCTAAAATCTGATATAACTGAGGATATATTATCTCATTTGATCAACTGTAAAAGCTTAATCTTACTTTCAGAGAGAACTTCTAAATCCAATTTTTAATCATTTGTAGTATGCATGCCACATTGAGAACCTGGTGAAATATATGGTCTTGCTTTTTGAATAAACGTTATCTGTGCTAAACAAACTCTATTTGCGTCCAGCTGCAAGAGGGTCATTTAATTGCCCAAAGACTATTTAAGTGTGTAGCTACTCAATATGAAATGGATAAAATAGTAAAAGAAAAAAATATCAGACACAAATTACAAAATTAGATATATGTCAAATATGAGAGCCTGTGAAATGCTCATTGTTCTGTTGCTGTACTTCTTCTCTGAGAATTTTCAAAATATTCAAAATTTCTAGTTTTCTCTATTTTTCACATGCCTCACAGTATTCTGCATCTCTAGCATCTAATCCTAAACCTCTGAGTGGAGACAGTCCCAACATCCAGTCCTCTTGAGCTCTGGCATGGTAATTAGCAGCACTTTCAGTCAACTGATGGAAGAACAGATAATCTTGCCATTCTAATTAAATACCAACATACCCTGGGCTTAATCAAGACTTTTGTCCTCACCTTGACAACATAGTCTTTGTCCGTTGTATTAAAAGAGAAAGCCTTGATAGAAAAGAATTACTCCAGTTCTTTAGACAAACACTTGGACATAGGTGTTGTCACTCAACATATCGTCAAATTCACTCTTTATAAACTATCTCAAGGGCCAGGGGTATAGCTCAATGGCACGGTGCCTGCCCAGCAAGTGCGAGGTCCTGAGTTCGATTTCCAGTTCAAAATAATAATAATAATAATAATAATAAAGTATCACAAATGTTACCATGGCACTTTAAAAAACCCAGACAAGCTGATACTCTTTTCACTTCTGTGAACTACCTCCAATGAAGCTGAGTCAGATGATGCGCAATTTAAATGAAAAGGTGTGCATATTCAAGTTTTAGAAATCCATGCATGAATTATTTCTGCAAGTACTGAAGTTATATTTTCAAATCGGTTTACATTTAAGTTCCAAATTACTATACTTAGTGTTATGCATTAGTCAAATATATGTTACAAGAAATATTTTCATGACTTTAGTGTTAAGGTGGGAGAAAACGTTATCTATCATAGCTTAAATATTTATGTCTAGTAATACATAAGTCATAGTAATTAAAAAGCCAAATATAAAATGTGTGAATTGCTTGTCTGAATTTTGTGTAAATAATGATGCATGGAATGATTTTATTAAAACATAGAAAGATCAACTCCAGCATGAGAAATTATGCTTTGACAAGATTTGAAGTGTCTCGGGAGGAGACAATCAGTAAGATACAGACTGAGGGAATACAGTGTTTATTCATCATAGAATACATAATGCTTCCTTTTAAACATATTAGTTGAAGTAGATAACACAAAAGACAATATTTAACTGTTTGTAATTTCCTACAATTGTGAAGTGATGATATATTCTAAAATTAAAAATTTTCTACATGAGATATGTCTCTTTTTCCTAAGACTTCTACAAGCCTGATGTTTAATATGATCAGAAAATGAATTTTAAAAGTAAATGTATTAAAATTATATATATATATGCTTTGAAATATTAAGAAGTTTGTTAGTGTTTTCTTTTGCTTTTAAAAGCAGTTATATCACTAAGATTACAATGATTATTTTTTTCTATCCTGTATTATTATCTTCCTTAAGATGATAAGATAGAAAAACAGATGCTGAATATTCGCACTTATCACTGTTCCTTCTTGAATTCTCATTAAAATGAAAGCAAAAGAACAAAGTGTTATAAACCCACATGGATGTCCAGAAATCAAGAACAAATGAGAAAGAAAGCACAAGTTTATAGCATAAATACTAAACAGGTGATAGTTGCATTAATTAATGATAAACACTAAAGACTTTATCTGGAGAAAGATTTTTTTAAAATTAATTTTATTTGTACATTTCAGATATACATAATGATCACATTCATCATAGGGGATTTGTACCTGTACATGATATATCTTGATTTCTCTTTTTACTGAGTCCCCCTCACCTTCCTCTGACCTCTCTTCCCCTCCTTATCTCCAAAAGCTTTGCATCCATTTTATCCTGCTTTTCTCATTATTTTCTTTTCCCTTCCTTCCTTCTGCCTCCTCCTTCCCTAGTTCCCCTTCCCATTTGAACCATTTCTTCCTAATTCACAATATCTATTATACATTTTGGTCCTTATTTACACTTTCAGTTTCTCACACCAGAGAGGTAATGTGATATTCACATGTGTCAGATTTATTTCACGGAAGAGTACAGTCTCAAGGTGCATCCATTTACCTAGAAATGTCTCCAGTTTATCCTTCTTTATGGCTGAGTAGTATTCCATTATATAATAGTTAAATCCTGGAAACATCCCAAATGTCCATCATCCAATGAATGGATAAAGGAGGTGTGGATTTTTTTTTTTTTTTTACAATGGAGAAAGATTTAAACAGAAAGTTTCTGGGGATATAGCCCAGCAGCACAGCGCCTGCCTGGCAAGTGTGAGGTCCTGAGTTCAATTCCTGGTACCAAATAAATAAATAAATAAACAAACAGTATCATGGTTTTACTTGGAACTTCAGAAAAGTTTACTTATTGGAATCTACTGCAAAAGTAAGCGCAGAGCTAGGTACAAAAGAAGAGTGTTTGAAAATCAGCTTGAAGAAGGTCATATTCCAGCTTTTCTCCATTAAATCACTCTCTGCTCTGCCTCCACTCTCCTGGCTGGAGACTGGAAGTTCACTATTCACAGATAAGATGAGAAAGAAAACCAGTAACAGAGATTGCATGAGGGGTTAGGCAAAAGTAGGAGCTTGGTAATTGAGCAAATCATTTGCTGATGAAAGGTGGCACCCCTAGGTATTTTCCGATATTTAGTTTTAGCGAAGCTTTTACTTCCAAGGAAGGAGTTTGAAAGATTCCCATCGACAAGTGTACATTATCAAAAGAAACAAGGTTTCTTGGTCATTACATCTTGGGGACATCAAATGAGAGGACTCACAACAAATCAGCCAACAATGAAGCCTGTCAGTAGACAAGGCTCATTCACCTACCAAAGAGCTTCTCATTGATTTTTCCAGACTTTCTTTTAAATATTATGATATCTAATATTTTCACACTTGGATTAATTCCTTGCCTTTTTCTGCTCTGCTTAGTCCTACATTCTAATCCAAAAAGGACTGCAATTTCCTGGTTACTCTGCTTGCTAATTTGGCTGGATTCAGCCAAAATGAGGTGCTGTCCCATGATTATAGTATCAAATATTATGTCATCTTACTCCTTATTATAAAATATTGTAAAAATTCTATTTCAAATATTTTAAGCCCTTCTATTTAGAATTTGACTAAATATACAAAGGGATCAACAGAAACAAAAATTTCTCTATCATGAAATCAGAAGCACAAGTTTTAGAGAAAACAGGAAAAATTAACAAAATTCTTAATTGACTTGTTATAAATATTTTAGATACATAAATGCTTTTCTGTCTATCAAATAATTTAAACAATTGTAAACAAAGGAATTTTCCTTTTTTTTTTTTTTTTTTTTGGTATTGGGAATCGAACCCAAATTCAGGACCTTGTGCTTGCCAGGCAGGTGCCATGCCACTGAGCTATATCCCCGCCCAACAAAGGCATTTAAAAAAAACCCAAGAATGTATTCTTGTGCAAAATGTGACTGAATAAGAAATGAATGAAACTTTGTAAGATTACATTTAAGGAATACTATAAAATGTAAAACAAGATCCAAATATATAAAGGATAAGAGATGACAATATTGTGTTATTAAATTAGACGATTGATTCCGTAAGAAGTTGGAGTTCCAGAAAGAAAAAAGAAAAACTGAGAGAAGAAAATAACTAAGAGAAATTTCACAAAAGTTCTTCCAGAAATATTCTGAAGAAATTTCAGTTTTAAGCCATCCACATATTGCTCAAGAAATTGAATGAAAAAAATCCAATAACAAATTAAACCTCTCTGAACATTTAGAGAAGTATGAATAAAAGATGCTTCTAAAAAATTTCCAGACAAGTGATTTAAATCCTGTACATCTGTGGAAGGTAAAAGGCAAAATGAGGCAAAACTTTCACATTTCTGAGAGGAAATGAGTTTTAACTAAAAAATTTAGGCCAGCAAGAATAAGTAACGTGGGTAAAAGAAGATTTTGTGAACTGTGCAAAGTGCTAATTTCCATATATCAACAAGAATCTCCTAAGGATGAATGTTCCCCCAAATAAAGTAATCAGTGTAGAAAGAGAAAGGATCTAGGTAATTCAGAACGGAAAAGCCAGGGAAACTTCCAGGTTGATGTTCTACAGAGACCCCAGTGTGACAGTGGAAGAGCAGAGAAGGTGGTCGATCGGTCCATCAGTCTGTTCTGAAGCAAGAAGGCACTGGGGCAGATGTCTTCGTAAGCGTTGAAAAATTAATTAAATATTATACGTACAAAAAGAAAGATAACACATAAGGGATTCATGATTTTGATCCTGCACTAAGAGCTTTAGGCTTTAGAATTAGCTGATGAAGATACTTAGAAAAATTAGTAACCCTATATTTTAGTTATTATTTTTAATTAGCTCAGAAATATGCAATAATGCATATTATGCATAGATAGTTTTACACGCAGTGTTGTACTAGTCAGATTTCCTTTGTTGGTACAAACTACTTGACACTACAACTCAAAGGAGGACAACTTTATTTTTAATCATGGTTGCAGAGTTTTTGGTTAATGGCTGGCTGACTCCAAGGCAGAAGCATCATGGCAAAAAGAGGGCAAGGAAAGCTGCTCAAATCAGGGCATCTAAAATGTAGAGAGCAGGGAAAGAGCCAGAGACAGACGGGGCCAGGGACCAAATCTAGTCCCCAAGGTCATGTGCTTATGACCTACATAGACCTACCCAGCAATGGTCTTTACTAATTTCCTCAGCATATCTTGAATCATTCAAGATGACAGTAAGGACTAACCCTCAGAGTGTATACATTGTATCATATATCATATATGAAAGCACATTAAATAATATTTGCCTTAATAATATTAGTGCTGTGACTCAGCAAATATCTCATTTATTGATTTTTGTACTAGCATTGAAATTTTAGGATTCCACCTGAGATAGCATAATTTTAATTAAGTACCTTATTCAAAAGCATGAACCCTTAAATTCTGTCTTCATGAATAATGCAAAATATGAATATTATAATGAATATTAATATTCATTATAATTAATGAATGTTAGTATTATAAGTTTAGTAATAAAATTATTTTCATTTTAAAGTTACATTGCCTTAAAAATGTTTTCTCCATCACTCAAGACTTAAAAAAATATATTTCTAGGCAAGAATAGAATCTATGGTATGAAGAAGAATTTTTTCAATACCATGTTAAAATGAGTAAGTCATGATAACAAACATCTATGCATACTCAGATGAAATAATTAGATTCATAGTTATAGCTCTTAAACATAGGTGAGTTATCAACTATAGAGAATTCAGAATGTTTCTGCCAAAGGAATAACATTCTTTAACAACCAAAAATTATGAACATCAGAATACAGTGCCTGATAAACTTTTTGGTTCTTAAGGTATATTAGAGATGATGTACTATCATTTCACTGATGGATTCAGTTTACCTGGTGTTTTTAGGTCTGCTTGGCCATAGAGGTCATTAATGTGGGAATGATTAACCTACTAACAATGAATGTATTTAATATATAAGGCAGTTCCTATATTTATTAAAATAATAGGTTTTTGTTATGTAAAGACAATCTTATAATATTTGCTTTATGATGATATTTTGCAAATAAAATCTAATGAAAATTTCCTGTTAGGGGAAATATTCCATGTCTCTTTTTGACCAGGTAAGAAAAATACCACCTTTTAAAAATGTGTGGGTAGTAACACATCGTATGAGGCCCTTTTTTATATGTACTTGCATAATTACATTAATATATTTTTGTATTCATTTTAACTTTACTATGATTATTGACTTATGATTCTTCAGAAAAAAGATATAAGGAACAAATGTATGAGGAATTTACTTATTTATATGCTTTTAAGTATCAATTAATTAAACATGTATGAATATTCATATACTACAAACTATGAACTATAGTATTTATTGTGTGCTGGAATGTAAAAAAGAACCCCTTGCCATTAAAACATTTTCTTGTACTTTAGACAACAGGCTTAGATAATTTTATATTTAATAGCTTTGTATTATTCTAAATTGAACTGAAAGAAAAAATATTGTGAAATATTTCATAAGTTATTTATCCTGCCCATTTTGATTGTCATACTGCACTGGGAAGAATTACTGAAATTAACTGAAGCAATCTAAACTTACTGATATAATTTGAGGCAAAAGGAGGAGAAAAAGAGGTAAAGAATAATCATGATAACTTGTCATAGAAAAAGAAAATTTAAACCATTGGGAGCATGCTTATGCATGATCAAAATGGGTGCTTTTCATGTATTTATTAAAAGAAAAGTAATAATAGTAAGAGGTATATACTTAACATTGGCTGCCAGTAAAATGTATTTTCAATTTCTAAAATAAAAATTATTCTTACAGTAATATCTAGACATCATAGAATCGTGAGATTGGAATAAATACAATGCCTATACCTGCTTACAAAAAGACATTTTAGATGGGAGGCAGACAACAGAATGGGCTGAAGAAGTTCATATTTAAAAGCTTTGTGTTATAGTATAAGAAGGGGAGCTCATTTGAGATTGATGGTCTACTAAAAGCTAGCAAAGGCAAGTGTAAGCTTTCCAATTGTAGGCATGCCTCATGCCTTAAACGCTTACTGATAGAGGAGATCTTAGAAATAAAACGATGGCATGAAAACTAATCAGGCAGATGCGAGAGGTCAAATCTAAAAGGAATGAAAATGGAAAACATAACTCCAAGGAGGTGAAGCAGCTGAAGTGAATGACAGGGACCAGAGTAATTTGTGGTTGGCACTAAAATGAATAAATAATACATAAATATATAAATAAATAGATAGTGCAAACACAAACATGTAACAAAGATCAGAAAAGAGATTTACAATATATAAACCTTAAATATAACCCAGGAAGTTATGAATCCTGGTGAAAATAATTATATCATTATGATAAAGAATGACTTTTGTATATACACAAAAAGTTTGAGGATAATACATATATGTGTATGTGCATGCAATTATGTATGGTTATACATTATATATACATACATATTTAGATATGCATATTTCCATAAATAGCTATGTACAGTATTTTAACATTGGTTGCCAGGAGATTGGATTTTCAGTCCATAAAGTTTAGGTGACAGAATGATGATACATGTGTATACATAAGTATGTGTGTATTAGCACATTTATACCCATTCAAATATGTGTGTATGCAGAATATAACTGCAAAGAAGAATTACTACTAAACTCCACGAAGTTAGGGACTTCTAACTCATTACTCAAGATCTGAAGAACACTGCCTAACCTAATCTAACACATAGGTGGTTACTACACTAAAATTTGTATTTATTATTTCTCCCAGAAATTTATTGCTAAAATGTGGTATTGGTGAATTGACATAAAATGCCATTCCTAATAACTTTGTGGAATTAGGCTACTTTTGATTATCATTGGTTTGCTAAAGGAAAAGTTAGACATATGATTTATTCAAATACTTGAAAAATTACCACAGCGTTCAGAGATTTCCTTTTGTTTCTTTAACTCCAAAATGTAGGAAAATTTGAGAAAGGATAAACTCTGGAATTTTAATGTATTAAGATGTGTTATGTACATTTACCAACTCCTCATGATGCATATAACCACGTGCTGCAAACATGCAGCAATAAAAACTTAAAAGAAGGGCCGGTGAGATGGCTCAGCGGCGTAAGCGCCTGCCTTGCAAGCGCGAGGGCCCGAGTTCGACTCCCGGATCCCACATACGAAAAAGGGGCCGGTGATATCGCTCAGCGGCACGGGTGCCTGTTGGCGCGCGAGGTCCTGAGGTCGTCCCCCCGGTACCCACAAAAAAAAAAAAAAAAAAACTTAAAAGAATAGTAAAAGAAATTCAATGTAGAAATATTATGTATATATGTATATTCTCCAGACATAAATCAGGTGAAATAGACTCTTTAGAGACATCTCAATTTAACAACTACTAAGCCATCATTATCATCATCTTTATCATCAATATATTTGTTATACATTGTTATTATGATCTCTGGGAGTAAAAATATCAATGGTGTTTTTATTTTACTAACCATAAAAGTTAACATCTTTACAATTAGCTACAAGGTGCCCTGAACCTGTTCTCATCCCTGTCCTCTCCTGCTCTTCCTCTTCCCTCACTGGCTCTGCCTCCTCCTCCTTGCATTCCTCATTCTTCTTCAAACCCTCCAGAACAGCTCCAGAACATTGACCTCTCTTTCCCTCCAGCTGAATTGTTCTTCACCCCTCTGAAGATTAAAATACTCGGTGTTTTTTTTTTTTTTTCCAAAAATCACCACAGTGAAGCTAAAACCATTCTTTTAATATAAAATTGAACATTTTCCCTTGCTCTGCCTCAATTCTTCATCTTTATTTTTCCTTAGCAATTACCACTTACTATATTTCATAGATTTGACCTATATATTTTGTTTTCTTTCTTACTTCACAATAGAATGAAGTTTACATGTAGTTAAATATTTTTATGTGTGCAATATTTGCATCCCCAGGAGTTAGAATAGTATCTGGTGCTCTCTAATGCTTGCTGCGATGAATTACTTAATGGTAATGAACACTTTCCAGAACAACTTAATAGATATAAAATTCAACTTAGACTACACTAATTGTTTAAAATGGAATGTGCACTGCTAGTATGGTAAAATTTTTGCAAATCTAGGAAAATTATAAAAGATACACAGTATTACGAGTTTTTCCTTAATATTACTCTTATAAAGTATGACTTTATTACAAAATTAGATTCTTTTTATTCTTCATAGTAATAAAATTCTTGTTCTTTTATGAAATATTTGATATCATGGAGAAATGATGGCACTTTGTTCTGGATAAAATGTTTATTATAACATATTTGTCAAACATATATCAGTGCCTAATTTATACTGATTTTTGACAAAGATATAATTGGAACATTTGTGGGGCAAAAAAAAAAAAAAAACCAAAAACCAAAAACAAACAAACGACAACACAATCTCTTTAGCTTCTATAAGAACTGGTTAAAAATAAAAGTGTGCATATTGTCCAATAATGAGCGTTGGAAGGACTTTTTTGGCAACTTTAAGGAAGGTTGTTCTTAACTCTTCCAAATCTACACACAGAGAAATCCACACAAGGCTAGAACTTCATAGCACAAAGAACATAAAATGTATCATCTGACCTTATAACACTAAGTGAGCAATAACTACTCTGATTTAGCAGTAACTCCGGGAAAGCCAAATTTTCAGATAATATCATAAGAATTCTTGGTACACTTGAAAGTATGTGCAATCACAAGATTGTGCCCTTTCAGTAGCAATCAGTGATGGAACCTCCAAATTATGAAAAGTAAAAAGAGATGGATGATATGAAAATTAGTACAGACATTATGGGAAACTGTATGCAGGTTCCTTACGAAATTAAACATTGAACTACCATATGATGCAGCAACACCTATACTAAGTATACAAAAAAAAAAGAAAGAAATGAAAACAGTGTGTTGAAAATACATCCTCACTCCCATGTTTTTTGTACTACTATTTGCAATAGCAAAGAAATGTAAACAACCTAATATTTGTCTTTCAACAGAAGAATGAGTAAAGAAAATGTGCTACATATACATAATGGAATACTATTTACTGATAAAATTAATGAAGTTATGTCACTCATGACAACATGGGTAGAACTGTAGATCACTATATTGAGTGAAATAAGCCAGGCACAGAAAAATGCTGAACGATCCCACTTGCATTAGTCACTGCTCTGGTGTTGGGATCAAAATATCTAACATACATAACTTAAAGGAGAAAATATGTATTTGCCTCACAATTTCATAGTTTTCTGTACATAGTCTGTTGGCTCCAAGGCACAAACCTCATGGCAGCAGGGTATGGCAGAAGAAAACTTCTAACCTCATGGCATCCAGAAGGCAAAAAGAACAAGAAGAGAGACAGAAGGAAGATACACCTTTCACCGGCACATGCCCAGTAACCTGCTCCTTCCAGCCAGGCTCCACTTCCTAACAGCACAATCAGTGCTGAAATCACCAATAGACTAACTCATTAATGCGGTTATTACTCCATGATCTAATCAGTTTCCAAACCCATCCTATGCATACATAAGCATTTTTGATTCAAGCCATATCATCACCCAAATGTGGAATATAAAATAAATTGATTTCATAGAAGTTGAAAGCGAATAGTGGAAGGATAAGGGAAGACTGGGGAAATGTTGATCAAGGGAACTAAGTCACAGATAGAAACAAGAAGTTATGTTGTACTGTTGCACACTAGGGTCACAGTAGATGACAATATTGTACTGTACATTTAAAAATGCTAGAAGAAAGGATTTTGAGAGTTTTTAGCATGGAGAAATTATAAATGTTTGAGCAGACAAATATATTTATCCAGATTTAAACATTATGTAATGTGTGCATGCATTGAAACATTACATAGTACTTCATCAGTATGTAAAATTTTTATATTTTTATGTTTCAGCTATAAGTAAGTTTAAAAAATAAAAAAGCAAACAGCTGAATAAAAAAGGGAAGCTCTTTAAATGATAACTCAAAACTTGAAACTCAAAAATAACACTCATCTTACTGCAAAAGATAAAAATGTAGTACATTAAATGAACGAAGCACAACCTTTGAACAATTAGTGGTTTATGATGACACAGTGACAACATTTGATAGCCAGGCCAAGAGGTAAAATTGAAGCTGAGAAAGTTGGAGTAAGAAACTAAAAACCCACACATTGAAGAAATACAGTTTGCAAACATTGTTCAGCTAAGGCATTCAATAAATAAGGCAACAAACATCAGCCACTTTGGTGAAGGGACTAGCATGCATAGATGCTAAAATATATTCTACAATTTTCAGAACATGGGAAAAATAGATAGTAGAAACCACTTTTGAAGGGGCCACCATATAATCCTTATTAGATAATTCAATGTGGTTATTACAAATATGAGCAAAGAATGAAAGGACACTCATTAAAAGATATGGTGGCGGGCCAGTGAGATAGCTCAGCGGCTTAAGCGCCTGCCCGGCAAGCGCGAGGGCCCGAGTTCGACTCCCGGAACCCACATACGAAAAAGGGCCCGGTGATATCACTCAGCGGCACGGGCGCCTGCTGGCGCGCGAGGTCCTGAGGTCGACCCCCTGGTAGCCACAAAAAAAAAAAAAAAAAAAGATATGGTGGCAATGTCTAATCAAATAAAGGTTATCAGCAAATACGTAAGATTAAATGCTAAATGGATATGCCAGAGTTGAAAATTACTATTCACCACAGGTACTCAATAGTAAGCTTCAACTGACAAAAGAAAGGATCTATACTTGAAGATATATGAATAAAGATTACATAATCTGTAAACCACAGAGAAAAATGATATGAGAGAATGAAGTAAGCAGTACCATAATGTGGAGGATTACTATGTACAAAATGCATATGTAATAGAAGTGTTGAAGAAGAGAGATAGACAAATATTCGAAGGAATAATAGCAGATAATTTGCCAAACTGGAGCAAAAACTTTGTTTAACACAACCCAAACCATTACACAACTTGAACACCAAGTAACTTCAAATAAAATACAAAGAATTTCATACTCAAACTCAACATGATCAAACATCTGAAACTGAAACAAAGAGAAAATTGTGAAAGCAGTAATAGAAAATAGATTCTTCACATACAAATGAACCCCAATAACAATAGTAGTCACTTTTCTTCAGAAACAACAAAAGCCAAAAGAGCAGGAGGATAAATTCTGAATGAACATGGAAAGTTTTTTAAAAATCCACTAAATTAACAATGTCACACATAACCAAGATACCTTTCTAAACTACTGTCCCTCACGTGCTTTAAAAATGTTTATATGAAATAAAATGCTTTTGAGTTTATAGCTCACATAGACACAATAGGTATGACTGTAATGCCACACACACACACACACACACACACTCACACCCACAAACACACATGCAAGTCAAGGAGATTAAACTCTCTGTTGTTTACCAGAACTAAGTTTCCGTAAAATTTGAAGTAGAGTCTAGTTAAAATGTATAATGTAAGCCTTAGAGCAACTGAAAATAAAATAAGATACATTTTAAAAATCACACATGAAAATATAAGGATCCCTTCTCTAAGAACACAAAAAGTCTTTAATATGTAAGCACATAACAACATAACATTAAAACTAATAAAACTTTCAGAAGTAAGATAAAGGAAAAGTAGATAACTACAACATAATTAGGGGAATCAAGGGAAATTAAAACTAGTTTGGGGCCGGTGAGATGGCTCAGCGGCTTAAGCGCCTGCCCGGCAAGCGCGAGGGCCTGAGTTCGACTCCCGGAACCCACATACGAAAAAGGGGCCGGTGATATCGCTCAGCGGCACTGGCGCCTGCTGGCGCGCGAGGTCCTGAGGTCGTTCCCCCGGTACCCACCAAAAAAAAAAAAAAAAAAAAAAAAAAAAAAAAAAAAAAACTAGTTTGTACTAAATAAAAATGAAAATTCAGCTTATCAAATTGTGTGGGATTCATCAAAAGTAGTGAGAAATTTATATTACTAAATCCATATGAGAGTTAAGAAAACTCTGATATGAATGCCTTGTCTTACATTTAAGACACTATAAAAAGAAGAAACACCAATTCAATACAAAGAAAAAACAAGAAAATAAATAAGGACAAGTAAAGTAAAAAATCAATGACTTGAAAAGAGGAAATTTACAAAGAAAACTCATTAAAACCAGAAGTTAGTCCTTAGAAAACCTTAATAAAAATCAATAAGCTTCTTGTCAGGTTTGCTAAGAAAGCAAGAGAAGAGGGGCCGGTGAGATGGCTCAGCGGCATAAGCGCCTGCCTTGCAAGCGCGAAGGCCCGAGTTCGACTCCCGGAACCCACATACGAAAAAGGGGCTGGTGATATCGCTCAGCGGCACGGGTGCCTGTTGGCGCGCGAGGTCCTGAGGTCGTCCCCCCGGTACCCACAAAAAAAAAAAAAAAAAAAAGAAAGCAAGAGAAGAGACACTAATTGATAATACCAGAAAGGAAAGAGATAATAACTACTGACCCATTGCTATAAAAATAATAATAATGGAATACTTTTAAACACCCTATAACCACAATTTGACAATATGGTTAAAAATAACAAATTCCTTGAGAGAGTGTGTCTACCAAAATTCACAGGAGGAGGAAAATAATGATTTTTAATAACCAAACCTATTAAATTCACTCAATTATCAGTTACTTACAAAACAGGAAGCACAAATAAAATAAACATGGATCTATTGGTGACATATAAAATGTTTAAGGGAGAAATTATATATATCCTTTACTTTCTCTTCCAAAAAAACTGAAGCCAAAGAAATATTTTCAACTCATGTGTCTTAGTCACTTTTTTCATTGCTGAGAAAAAATACCCAACACCCAAAGTTAAAGGAGGAAAGGTTTACTTGGCTCACAGTTTGTAGAGATTTCATAATCAGCTGGCTCCAAGGCAGGGTGGTTTGGCAGACAGGCATTGCAGAGGAGAACAGTTCATGGTCCCCAGAAGATAGCAAAAGCAACAAGGCAGAGAGACAAGACTCTTTCTGTCCCTTATACTGTATGCAGCTACCCGCCCTAGGATGGCTGTAGTTCTCATATCCTTAATCCTAGCCAGAACAATGCCAAATCAATCAGTGGACTGATTTACTAATCGCGTGCCCTTAATCCCAGCATAACACACTCTGCTTCCAGTCACCTCCAAAAAAGCCCCATCTAAAACTGCATGAGGCTTTGGGGGACATCTAGAAACAAACCATAACATCATGCTATCAGACTATCATTGCTCTAATACCAAACCAGACAAATCATAAAAAGAAAGGGAAACAGATACCAATATGTATCTCTCTTGAACTTTCATGCAAAAATCCTCAACCAGATATTGGCAAAATTATTCTCAAGAAATTATCAAATTGAATATATACTACAACCAGGTAATATATGTATAGAAAACCGGTTCAATATTTGAAAATTAATGACTGTACTCCATCATATCAACAAGCTTAAGAAACAAAAATCACATGATCATGTGACTAGATAATCTTTAAACCTATGTACATGAAAAATGTACCCACAAAAGACTGCATATTTTATGATCTCATTTATACCACGTGTCCCCATTAGGCAAGTTTGCAGACAGAAAGTAGATTAGTACTATCTTTGGCAAGAAGATGAACTTGGACTGGGAATCACCCTTGACTGGATTGGAGTTTTCTTTGGAAAGGATGCAAGTGTTCTGAAATTAGACTGTTGTAATGTTTGCACAGGCATAAATACACTTAAAGTAATTTTTTATATCTTAAATGAGGATGTTGTATGGTACATGAATTACATCTGAATAAGTTCTTAAAATTTTACCAGGGCAGTAATATATTTTATTCAATTTTTTGAAAACCAGAATTTTGATTTTTTTTTTTTTTTGTGGGTACCAGGGGTCGACCTCAGGACCTTCCACACCAGCAGGCGCCCATGCTGCTGAGTGATATCACCGGCCCTTTTTTCATATGTGGGTTCTGGGAGTCAAACTCGGGCCCTCACGCTTGCCAGGCAGGTGCTTACGCCGCTGAGCCATCTCACCGGCCCCTTTTTTTAGAATTTTGAGGTTCAATATTAGGTTGTTTATTTGAGCTCATTCTCTTTTCCTGATGTGAGAATTCACCACTATAAATTTCCCAATTAGGTCTGCTTTCATAGCATCACATAAGTTCCAGTATGTTGTATCAGCATTAGCATTATCATTTAATTGCAGATACTGTTTAATTTCTTCTTTTATTTCATCTGTGACCCATTGGTTGTTCAGCAGGGTGTTATTTAATTTCCATGTGTTTATGGAGATTTTGTGGTTTCTTTTGCCATTGGTTTCCAATTTCATTACTCTATGTCTGGTAATATGCATGGGATAATTTCAATTCCTATATGAGCCAGAATGTGGTCTATTTTAGCCAGAGGAATTAGACCAGTGAAAGAAATAAGAGAAATAAAGATAGGAAAAGGAGAAGTTAAATTATCATTATTTGCAGATGATATGATACTCTACAGAGAAGACCTCAAAAACTCCACAAAAAGACTTTTAAATTTAATACCCAAATTCAGCCACATAGCTGAATACAAAATCAATACTCAAAAATCAATAGCATCCCTGTACACAAATAAAATCTCAATAAAAGAGAAATTAGTGAAACCACACCTTTCATAATTGCATTGAAAAAATTAAATAGGACTCAATCTAACAAAGGAAGTAAAATATCTTTATATTGAAAACACACTACTCTGGAAAAGGATATCAAAGAGGCTATCAGAAAAAGGAGAAATATCCCTTGTTCTTGAGTAGGAAGAGCCAACATAGTGAAAATTACCATATTCCCCAAATTTTTATACATATTCAATGCAATCCTGATCAAAGTACCAATAACATGCCTCACAGAATTAGAGAAAACAATGCTAAAATTTATTTGGAACCATGAGAGACATGGAATAGCAAAAACAATTCTGGACAACAAAGGCAAGTCAGGAGACATCAGAATCTCTGACTTTAAATCATACTACAAAGCTACTGTGATAAAAACTGCATGCCCAGTGGACCCTTGACTTATGAATTGAATTCATTTGTAAGGGCTGGTTGTAACTCAAGTTGGTTGTAAGTCAAGACTATTTTTCCCATAAGAAATAATGGAAATACCTATAATAAATTATGAACCTCCCAAAGCACCCTTAACTAATCTTTTAATAATAAAAAAGTGTTGTATATTGTGCATAATTTACCAGAAACACCAATATTTTTTGTAGTGTATTCACCAAAAAGTTATAAAATGTGCCCAGTTCAGCAGAAACAACAATTTCATACTATACTCAACATTCAAGTTGACATCTTTGGCTTGCAGGGAGGGAAGATGAAATGGAAGGTGGTTATTGTTTGGAAAGAGAGTCCCCTTCCAGAAGAACATCGAGGATCTGGCTCCCTGGTGTCCTTTCTTTCCTTCCGAGAGTCTGTAACCCATGAGGACCTGCTTCTGGCTCATTAGGCCTCAACCTTTTCATAACTAAGATCTGGTCTAATGTTGTCTCTGTTTTTTCTTTAACAGTGTTCAGTAGTATGACATGACATTATCATTAAGCAAGTGAATGTAGCAATTGGTCTTTTTTTGTCTGGGTGGGTCTTCTCTACAAATGTTTGGAGCTCTACCCATGTTTTCAGGATTTCCTTTATTTCAGAATAACTTCGCTGTACTGATTGTTGATACTCCCGCTCCTCTTCAGAAAGCTTCTGTTGTTCATCCAGAGATTGATGGAGTTCTTCTATAGATAAGCCTCTGAGTGCTCCTCCACCAGTTCCTCAACATCACCATTTTCTCCCTGCAAGCCTATGGATTCTGCTGTAGTGATAGTGTCATCAACCACAGGGTCAATTGAAGGCTCAGGTTCCTTTACACAGCCTTCAATGTCTCTCCCATGTATAACATTAGGGAATGCTTTCTTCCAGGCAGAACACAGTGTCCTTAGACAGGTATTGGCCCAGGATTTCTCAGTTAATCCCACACAGGAAAGGATGTCATAATGTTCCTTTCAGAACTCTTTAAGAGTTAAATCTGTATCTGAGACCATCTGGGAGGAATTCAGGAAATGGTTACTTGGTGTATAGCTCCTTAAGTTTAGCTATAACCTTCTGGTTCATAGACTGAAGTAGAAGAGTTGTATTAGATGGGAGGAGCTCAACTGAGAACCACGGGAATTCTTCAGCAAATTCTTCCAAATCGTGTGGGCGAGCAGGAGCACTGTCCATGATGAGGAGAGCCTTGAGTGGTAAATCTTTGTCCTCTAGATAGCTCTTAACAGTAGGACAGAAATCCTCCCTGATCTACTAAAGAAAAAGTACACTTGTTACCCAGGCTTTTGCATTAGATCTCCACGTGATAGGAGATCCCTATCCCATTTTCATGAATATATTTTCTGAACACATTAGGGATCTCAGAGTGATGAACCCAGAGAGGCTTTATCTTTAGGTCATCACTCACATTGGCACATAGCAATAAGGTTAGCCTATCCTTCGTAGGTTGTGGCCTGGCATTTTCCTCTCTTCCTGGGTGTTGTATGTTCTCCCGGGCATTTTCTTCCAGAAAAGTCCAGTTTGATCACAGTTGAAAACTTGATGAGAGCAAAAGCTGTTTCTCTGTGTCTTCATTTCAAAGTGGTGTATGTAATTTTTCAGCAGCCCTTTTATCAGCGCTGGCAGCTTCACCATGCCTAGTTATGCTATGAACCCAGTTCTCACTTTAAAATTGTGAAACTACTCCTTACTGGCATGAAATGTTTCACCATTATCACTCATTGATGGATTATCCTTTATGAGATCTGCATTTATAATCCTGGATTTTTCACAAATTATAGACTAAGATAGGCTGCAACCTGCCGTCTGCCTTTCATTTATCCACACTTTAATAGCATTTCTACTTCAGCTAACATTGTTGATCATGCCTTATTAATTTGAGTAATACCTGTAGCAACACTAGCTTCCTTAGACAAATCTTCTCACTGTAAGGTTGCTGAGATGGTGGAATTGGACATGCCTTACATATTAGCAAGACTAGTCGCACAAATGCCACTCATAGTTCTCCACAATTTCCTCTTTCTTTTTTATTATGATTGCTTTCTTTACCTTTTCTTGCTTCCTCAGCATCTTTTCTAGCTTTTTGGGTAATCATAGCAATTATAAAAAGGACTGACTGAAATCACATCCACAAACACACATATCTGGGCTCAGACTGATGCTTTAGTACACTTACATATGCTTTTCTGGCATTGTGGGTCTTTGTTTACAACTGCACAGGTAGCTGGCTTTCGTGTCATAACTAAAGACTTTGGTTGTAAGTTAAATCCAAAATTCCAGTTGTAACCCAAGTTGTTCATATGTGATGCTGGTTATAACTCGAGGGTCCACTGTACTGGCAAACAAACAGACCTGAGGATCAATGGAACAGATTAGAAGATGCAGAAACAACTCCAGATACACTCAGCCACTTTACATTTGAAAAGGGGCCAAACAACTTCACTGGAAAAAAGACATCTTTAATAATTGGTGCTAGAAAAACTGGATTTCCACATGCTAAAATTAGACCCAGGTCTCTCACCATGCACTAAACTAAAATCAAATGGATCAAAGATCTGAATATTAAAAAATAAACACTAAATCTGCTGGAAGAGAGAATAGGGAGAACTCTTGAAGACATAGGTGTATGCAGTCTTTATGAGCAAAACCCCAATACAAATGTAAACACTGCAAAGAAACAACTTGAATTTCATCTTATTAAAAAAATTTTGCACAGCGAAAGAAATCAACAGAGTGAAAAGACAACTACAAAATGGAAAAAATATTTTCCCAGCTGTTCCTCAGATAGACTAATGCCTAGAACATATAAAGAACTCAAAAAAAAAATCATACCTCTCAAATTTAAAGACACAATCCAAAAATGGACATCCAAAAATGAATAGACACTTCTCAGATGGAGAAGTAGAAATGGCAAACAAGTATATGAAAAAAATGTTCAACATCACTGGTCATTTGAGTGATGCAAATTAAAACAATACTGAGATTCCATCTCACTCCAGAAAGAATGGCTATTACCAAGAAATCAACCAATAACACATGCTGACAGGGGTGGGGGAAAAAAGGAAACCTTCTGCACTATTGGTGGGAGTGTAGACTGGAAATCAGTGGAGAGATTGGAAATCGGTGTGGAGATTCCTCAAAAAACTGAAACTAGAGGCTCCATTTCACTCAATTATTCCTCTTCTTAGTATCTTCCCGAAAGTATTAAAAACATCAGGCTGGTGAGATAGCTTAGCAGCACAAGCGCTGGTAAGCGTGAGGTCCTGAGTTTGACTTTTGGTACCCACATAAAGGGAAAAAAGGGCCGGTGATATCGCTCAACGGCACAAGCACCTGCTGGAAAGCACGAGGTCCTGAGTTCGACTCCCGGTACCCACATAAAAAAAAATACCACAGCGATATATGCACACCTATGTTTATAGCAGCAAAGTTTGTAATAGCTAAATCTTAGAAACAACCCAAATGCCTAACAACTGATGAATGGATAAACAAGAGTTTTATAATACAATGGAGTACTACTCAGCCATAAAGAATGATAAACTTGAGACATTTAAAGCTAAATGGATGCACCTTGAGACCATACTCTTAAGTGAAATAAATCAAACACGTGTAAATATTGCATTGTTTCTCTGGTGTGAGAAACCAAAAGTGTAAATAAAGACCAGAATGTATAGTAGATATTATGAAATACGAAGTACATACTCAATTGGGAAGGGGAACTAGGGAGGGGGAAAGGAAAGAAGGGAAAAAAAATGAGAAAAGAAGAAAAAAATGAAAAGAAAGCTTCTGTAAATGAGAGGAAGATGGGTAGAAGGGAGAATAGGCAAATGGGAAAAAAATTAAGACATATCATGTACAGATACAAATCCCTATGGTGAATGTGACCATTGTTTACTGTATTCTATTTAAATGAAAAGGTTAAACTTATATGAAAATACATACAAAAATATTGCCTTAGTTGGATTCAACAATTCATTATGATGAAAGGCAACAGAAAATAAGGCACTGTCCACTTTACACTATATACAAATGCACATATGATACTTTGAATATCATTCATATAATAAATACCAAATAACTTTGAGTTATTTTTTGAAGAGAAATGTTGAATATTTTATCTGAGGCAGTGGAAAGAAAGCAAAGAAAAAAATGAGAAAAGAGATAGAGAAAATTGAAAATTCTTGCTGATTCATATAAAGTTAACTAAAACTGATTCATGAAAAAACACTTTTTATAAAGTTTCTAAATTATGAGGAAAAAATGTAATGCAGATCCTAAAAACAAAAAGAAGATTAAACATGCAAAACAAAGATAATGAACAGATAAAATGTTATATGCACAAGAATAAATTTCATGCGGGACTTTAGACTCTTAATTGTAACACAACACAATGAGCATTATCAATAAACAGTTTAATGGTCAATGCTTAAACCCAACAGTTCTGCACATACCAATAAGATTTTGTTTAATTACTAGGTGAAAGAAAGTGAATACAAGAGAGTACTGTAAATGAAACTCTTATTTGCTCTTTTGCAAGAAATGTCGAAACATTATGTTGATTTTTATTATGGAAGCCGAAGCATTCAAAAACGGAACAAAATCAGTACCTCGAGACACAAGAAGTCAATGTAGAAGTATTAACAATTCGAAACTGAAATAACACATTTTTTTCGGTTGGCAATAAATCTGAACATAAAATACAATTTTTGGAAAGTGTGATTTTCAAAATAAAAACTGTATAAAAACAAAACTACATATTTTATACAATATTTATAATTGTTGATTTAAAGTGAATAAATAAAATGTATATAATTCTGTTATTATTTGTGATTATGCAGATGCTGATATTTTTTATTGAAATCATGCTGTCTATGAAAATTTGCAAACTCATGGAGTCATTTTGTACATACAATTCATACAAATATATTTGATACCTTGTTAACAAAGATCAAAAAGAACAGAGGCAAGATAAGATAAAAGATGGAGATATTTAATAAGCAATAAAATCTGTCACCAGATCTACCTGAATATGAAATAAAATGAAATCTGAATACTTAATTTACGTTAAATAAATTTCTAAAAACTGGTTTTGCAGAAAAATAGGAATAATTCGTGAGATCTATTACAAATTACAGAAACCTTATCATTTAATAATATATTTCTCAATCATGTGAAATACTGTGTTTCCTATTGGATAAATGTCTTAAAAATTACATTATTATATTAAAAGCAAAACCAAAAATGTTACTGTAGTGTATGCTCAGAAGTTCATCATAAAAATGCTGCTTTTGGGCCAGGAATGTAGCTCAGAGGCAAAGCTCCTGCCTGGCAAGTACAAGGTCCTGAGTTCGATTCCATGTACAAAAAAAAAAAAAAATGCTGCTTTCTAGTATATAAACACTTCAGGAATTTAGTGCCAAGTGTGGTATTCATTCTAGTTTCTAAAAAAAAAGAAAGAAAGAAAAGAAAACCTAACCAAAAAAAATCACCTTTACCAATATAAAATAACTCAAAAAAATTATGGACTAATTATACCGCAAAATTTAATAATGAAAAATTCACCATAGTCACCAAAATGTTTCCATTAAACTCACAGACATATTTCATTGCAAAATATTAGGCTAGAATTATTTGTAGCTTCAAAGGCTAACATTCATAAAAATACAATTTTTTCTTTCCAAAAGAGGATAAAAAAATAAATATTTGGTTATTTGTTGAATGTTAAGCTTAGGTTTGGAGTGAATCTTGAAAAAATAGGCAAGTTATAGTGGACAAATCCAATAGTGAAAGTATCAGTAAAATTCTATAATAAAACTGGGAAAGAAAAATATAAAGTTACCATGTATTATGTTTGGCAACATTGCTGCAAACTGACTTCTGATTAATATTTTTTTTGAGGAAGAAGAAATGCACAAATCAATTATCTAATATGTTGCTATAAATAATTTCATAAAAGAAACAAAAAATCTGTCCAGTGAATCTTTACCAGCAGCTCAGTAGGTGCTCTGGGAGAAGGATTAAGATGGCGCTGGGGTGTGCAGGGCATGGAGACTGCCTGGACACTGCAGGTCAGGGGCATGGATATTTCTTAGAAAGCTTCAGGTCTATGGCAGGGAATGTGGTGCACAATTGCATTCTAAATAGAAGAGCAACCCTCAACTAATATTTTCAACCATGTTTAGCCCATATGCTGAGGCAAGAACATTTTTATTTTTTTATTTTTATTCACTCAATTTTCAGTCAAAAATACTTTTTGAACAACTGCTAAATGCCAGCATTCTGCCACAATGGAAAAACAACAATTAGCATTATGGACAATCTTTGGGTTTTAGATCTGGAAGTCCTCTTTTGTGAGTGTCTTTAGTTCTTACTGTCATGGCTACCTCAATGTCCTGAATTGATTCAAAGCATTTACTTTTTATGGTCATTTTGACTCTGGGGAAGAGCCAGAAGTTGCACAGTGGTGGATCTTGTGAATAACGTGTCTGAGGATGCATTGTAATTGTTTTATGGCCTGCCTTTCTGTGGGGTGGCACTTGGCAGGAGCAGTCACTGCATTTTTGATCACACCACAAAAATACACAAGACAGAACTTCCAGAACTGCTTCAGAAAGAGGCACGAATAATGCATCCTTCAAAGACATTTTTCAAAGTAAGAGGGCCTATTTTTAGGGGCGTTAGTGGCAATGTGTCTTTTAGTGTAATAAATTTTTAAAAAATTAATCATTCACTATATTTTTGATCACCCCTTATATGTCCAAACCCATCAATATACATGCATTAAATGTGCATAGTTTTCCATTCAGTTCTACCTCAGTAAAGCTTAAGATTGGAAACAAATTGGAAGAAATGCACATTCACATATTCAAATACTTCTGTTTAGATGTCATATTGTCATAACTGATTCAACCAGTTCCTATAAAAATTCAAGCTGTTTTTATTGTCCTAACTGACATGATGATCTTAACATTTATATGGAAATGCTTAAGGCCAAATATAGTAAAAATTATTGAAAAACAACATTAGACAACTCACTTTCCAATTTAAAAACTTATTGTAAAGCTAAAATGTTCAAGACTACAGGGTACTGGCATAAAGATAGGGATCAGCCGAATAGTTTGAGTCTGGAAATAAATCCTCACGTGTATGGTCAATTGATTTATGGTCAGTTGATTTTCAACCAGGCCAGCAAAGCCATTTGAAGAGTAGTCTTGAAAAGACATGGTGTTCTGATTACTGCATACCTACAAGCAAAGAATGGAGATGGCCCTTTACCTCACACCAAATGCAAATAATTAAAAATGGATCAAAGACTTAAACAGAAGAGCTAAACTAACAAAATATTAGAGGTAAAATAACCAAATAATAACCGATAACCTTTGTATCTTGGACTACAAAGAATTTGGCAGTGAATTCTTAGATGTGATACCAAAGGCACAAGCCACAAAAGAAAAAATAAAGAAAATTTTATGGAAAATATTTGTAGCTCAGAAAACACCATTAAGAAATGTACGAGTACGAACCACAAAATGGAGGAAAGTATTTGCCAGTCACATATCTGATAAGGTCAAATATCTTGAATATATAAAGAAGACTGACAATAGTAAAATGTCAAATAACCAAATTTTTAAATAAAAAAATTTGCAAAGATACTGTTCCAAAGAAGATATACTTCCAATAAGCACATAAAACTATGTTCAGAGCCACTAGTGATTAAAGAGTTGCAAATCAAAGCCACAGCAAGAATCCACTTCACACCCACTGAGATGACTATGATGAAAAAGAAGTAGTTGGCAATGGTGTGGAGAAATTAGAATATTCACACTTTCCTGGTGAAAATATAAGAAAGAAAACACTTGGAAATTCCTCAGAAAGGTAAACATAAAGTTACCAAAGAGTGCAGGGATCCCAGGTATATACCCAGGAGAATTTTTTTAAATGTTCACACAAAATTTTGCACATGAATGTTCACAATAACCCCAGAGAGAGGACACAGAAATTGACAAGTCCAGGGAGGTGGGGCCTGCCTTTCCTACCCTGGCAGGGGCCGATGGCTCTAAGGCTTCACCCCTCACAGCAAACAATCTCATCTCCGCTGATGGAGGTGGGTAGAGCTGGGGCGGGACTCCTACTGTACGGGTCTGGGCACTAAAGTTCAGAGAGATGAAGTGGATTTGCCTGGAGTCTCACCACTGAGAGGGGATGAATCTAAGGCAGCAAATGTAGTTGGTTCCCTAGGGATAGAGACCCCCAAACCACTGCACCCACTAGATTACGCCCTGGATGCTGAGCACAGATGGGACACAGCACACTCCTTTTCTCAATTCCTCCTACCGCAAAGTGGCTACAGGACAGTGCTTGATGTACTAGTGGCGGAAGTGCTCACCCCAGATTATGGCCCAAATCCTGACTCAATTCCTGCATCTACACTTCAACCTGTGACCCAAAGGCAATGCCTTTCCCCCAGAGAAAGCCCTGCTGAAGGCCCAGGGAGTCCAAACTCCTCCTTACCCTACAACTGACCCTTATGGTCAGGTGATCAAGCTACATAACTCCCAACTGCCTCAGAGCTCAGAACTTTCCTGAACAACTGCTGCCCGACAGTGTGATAAATAGCTCCACCCAACTGACAAACATAGATGACCAGAGCAGTTGACTGGCGACTGGGAAGGTAGCCTGCTGGGCTGAGAAGTAGATGATTCAGTGCAAGTCTGCAGGTTCTGGGTGACTCCTAAAAATCTGATCGAGGGTGAACAGGTGGACCAAGGTTTGGTTGAGGCTGGGCAGTGCTGTACCTGCTCCAACCCAGCACCTTCCTGCTCAGGTCCTTCCTCCACAGACTCTCTCCCTCTGCGCACACAGAAGTACTGCTGACTCAGGCCCCTGCTGCATCATTCCAGGATTGGAAGCTGCAAGGCAGTGGTTAGAGTAAGGGGTCCATGGCCCCCTCTAACCCCGGCATTTGCCAGATGCCCATTTTGGTGCTGCAGAACCTCTGCTGGGCACAGGCAGGTGGTTTGCTTGGCCCCAGTTTCCTTTTGGGTGTATTCTATATTTGAAAGTTTCACAACTGGTTCTTGTACCCTCTAGTCTCAATGGGGAAAATACATTGAAAATATCACTACTGTTGACATGTTGGTGGAAGAAGGGTGTGGAAAATACTATTTTTCCAGGTTCCACTTCTGTTCTCTTGTTCTCATCTGCCTCAGGAGCAGCTGAAAGTTGGTTGAGGCAGAGAGACCTTGCAGCAGCTGCAACCTTAAAATACCTTATGGGCTGACAGAGGCGCAGCTGTATTGGGAAGAGGCAATGGATCATTGCCTGAAAGCCCAGCTGGTGGACAGGGTCTCCTTCTTTGTCTTGTGCTGTGCAGCTTACTGCAGCAAGTGCAGAGAAGGCCCCAGGAAAAGTGACTGGTGCTTCCTAAATGCACACACATGTTCAGATCTCAAAGGTGTGGAGGCCTGGGCCAGTGGTGAGGGATGGTTGCCTCTGTCAAGAAAGCTTGGGTGGCTTGTCCCCAATTCCAAGTTGTGGATGAGGAAAGGCCACTTCAGAGCCTGCACATGGGTGTGATCTTTCTAGCGCAGGAGAGGTGTCTGTTATGCCCTGTGACCCCCACAGGGGGTGGAGTGCCTCCTTGTGCAGTTGGTTGAGTATCTTCTGCTTGTCCACCAGGGCAGTGATGCTCTTCCAGGCTGAGGTCACCTCAAATAGCTCTGGGACCTCTGACAGATCATTGCCTGTGTCCAAGTCCTTACTGTTGTCCTTGGTGTTGTACTTCTTCCTCAGTTCCTTCCACCATTTAAAGGCTCTGCCTGATTTCTTGGATTCCAAGTTAGTGATGGTGAGCAAGTGGAAGGAAATGTTGATGTCAGTTTCCATGGACTGATTCTGTAGCTCTAGCAGGTACCTAAGTGCATCCACCTCTTCCTGGAAAGTGCTGGTGAGCTATACTAGATGCAACAGGCCTCATTTTGGCCTGCTTACCCTGCAGCTGCACTTCTGCTTGGATGTGCTGGATATCACCCCCTCAAGCCTGCCTGGGCTGGTCCCTGCCCAGTCTGTTGGTCGATCTTTCACTTGAGCTGCTGGATCTCACTTTGGAGGTCCATGATGATACTAGTGTACCTTGTCTTAATGTTCTTGGCCCTGCTGGCATAGGTCAGGGTGTTCAGGCCATGCTTGCTGAGCTGATGTGGGCAATCATAGCAGTGTGGCTGTTTCCCCCCAGTGGTCCTTGAAGCGCTGGGTGACCTTGCTGTCCCTGTAGTTGACATATTTGTTGCTGCCCTTGTCACTCGGTGTATTGGAGCAGTTGCCCAGGGCCAGCAGGGAGGGGTAATGTGGGCCCCCTCCTTCGTGAGCTCCCTGTGGTTCTGTGTCCAGTCTCTGTGGAAGTGTATGACTTCAGTCCCGAGCAAGGCTCTCTTCCTTTTTGTCTCTTCTTCAATCAGATCAGTCCGTTGGTTGTCAATTCTGTTTCCCTGTGGTGTGGGAAACCCAGGGACTGGAAGTGGGGCACTGGGTTCTTGAGTCCTCTGGGCTCCAGTGCAGGGTCAGGCAGGCTGCAGTGCCAGATGGGGAATGGGCGGATACTTCCTGGGTCTTCCCAACTTGGGCACAGTCGCAATGGGCCACAGCATGGGTCCCTGGTGGGAAACAGCGTTACCTGAGGAGCAGAACAGGGAATTTTTCAGTGCTTTTATATGTAAGCATTCATTTTCTAGGGACTTGGGAGCCTCTAACATACCTGAAGACTTCATTTTGATGCTTATTTGTCCTTCTTCGAGTCCCCATAGAAGTTACATTTGGCGAGCAAACGCAGCTCCTCTGCCGTCTGAATAGCCCACGGCATTGTAAAACTCAGCCCCGGTAAAGAATTAGACAAATTTTTACCTTTCCCACCCAGTGCCCCAGTTCATGTAACATCTGGGGAGGGTTGTGCACCACGCGGTGCCATGCCACACCACGCTGTTATCTCGTAGTTACTTTGGAAATGGCTTGCCAGAAATAGTATTCCAGGTCCTTCTTCCCTCGAACAAAGAATTAGGCCATACAAGCTAAAAAGTTTAACATGACTGGTGAAGGGGTAGGGGAGAACTAGAGCCAACATAGGTCAAACAGAGTGAGAGGATAGAAAGTAACAACAAAGGTACATCCTGGATCTGGAGACCCAGGAGGGCTATTGTGGGAGGTCAGAATAGCAAGCTACTTGCAGTGTCTCCCCTCTTCTCTATAGTCCAGATCTCATAGCCACGAGAGAGAAATTCCTGAGACTTAGCTGGCTTGCCCTGAGGTCTTGTAATTTACAGGTCCTGCTTATTTCACCAGCCAGCTTTGCCAAGTCCTAACTCTTATATCAATGCCATGCCACTGCTCTGCTGGAACACCAGCTCCCAGCGATCCTCAGCCCAATGTTGGTAAAACAGCTAAAAGACTGGAGTTTAGACTAAGATGATTTATTTGAAGGCGGGGAAAGGAGGAACAGAGATAGCAGACAGCTACTCTGCACAAGCAGGGAGTATTTGAAATACTCCTGATTAATATTTTCAGTTATAGTTAAATTATTAACTAAATAACTAAGTTTTCTCACAAGTTTAATAACCCATGATTTCAAAATAAATGGGATATGTAATAATATGTTTTAATCCATACACGGATTGAAACAAAAATTCTAATTACCCAGAAACATTTTATGACTTTATGTGTGATTAATTGTATATTTATAGCAAACCATTAACTAAATATATATATATATATTAATATATATATATATTTAATTTTAAAATAAGAAAGGCTTGAGTTTCCTGAAAAGGATAAAACATATTCACCTAATTTTTTATTATGTATATAATGTATTATTTAAAAATGCTTTTCAGGGCCGGTGAGATGGCTCAGCGGCGTAAGCGCCTGCCTTGCAAGCGCGAAGGCCCGAGTTCGACTCCCGGAACCCACATACGAAAAAGGGGCCGGTGATATCGCTCAGCGGCACGGGTGCCTGTTGGCGCGCGAGGTCCTGAGGTCGTCCCCCCGGTACCCACAAAAAAAAAAAAAAAAAATAAAAAAAAAAAAAATAAATAAAAATGCTTTTCATACAAAATACCTTAAGTATCCAAATACAATGAGGAAATGAAAAATTTATGTTCTATTTTAATATTTGATTTCATTGAACATCATTTTGTTCTAAAGCTTAGATACTCAAATATTGTCCATATGAAGACATTCTTCTAATTCCTAAATTCCTTCAACATTGAAGGTAGATTGATGAATGGAAATGCTTAGGTTATTCATCTTATTCTCTTAATAAGAATGAACATATACATAGTTTGCCCAATCCTTAAAAGCCTCATCTTTACTGGTAAGAAAAATGAAATTTCAATTAGAAATTTTCAATTATTTCTTCATATTTAAACTCTGAAATATTGAGAGTGACTCCATACTGTTTTATTCCTATAATTCCAATAACTAGAGAAAAATTCATCTGAGATTAGTGACTGAATGGATGACATAAAATGTATCAAAACTTTGTATATTACCTGAGAAAATTTACTGGACAAATGTCATCTTATTGATGACATTCCCTATTTTATAAGTCAAGTAGAAAATAGTAAGACCATAATTTTAGAAAAAGATTGCTACATTGCGAGCTATCACCTAATGTTAACTTTTATCCTTATTTTGTGAGAAAGAATATCTATTTTATTTAATGCATCTCATTATTTACACATAATTTAGCTCAAAAACCATTTTTTTCATGTCAAACAGACACACAAACCTATAAACATATATGTGTGTGTGTGTGTATTTATGTAGGAAATGATGTAAGCATAGTTGCTTTTCAAAACTTGTCTAAAACAAAAATTTGATATTAAAGTATTTGAAATATTAATAACACAAAATGAAACAACATTGACAATGAAAGTCATAACAAAGACAAAAATCAAAATGAGTATGGAAAAAGTACAAAGCAGAAGGAAACAAAATACAAAGAAGTATCTTATGCAAAAGCAAAACTAAGTATCAACATTTTCCCTGAAAATGAAAAGAAAGGATTCTCCTGACTGCATGGTAGAAGCACTTGAAATGAGTTGTGAGAGGACTTTAGGAGGCGTGATTATCGTAACAGCATGATTGAGGAAGTCCAGTGCTCAACAATTTAGACTTATAGCATGTAAATTTATGGTAGCAAAAAAACAGTAAACCACCTGATTTCAAATTGCAACCTTGTGATCCCTCATGATAACTCAGTCTGAGGTCTTCCCAGTAATTTTTGTTGGCCTTTGCATGATCTAGGGCTAGAAATAGAACCCAGTCAGTAAGTGGGAGGAAATTTAAAACTTTTTAATTTTTGCATTTTTTATCAATTATTTCATTCTTGGAAATATAGGTACCATTTCTGGCACATATAAAACATCAAGATAAAATTTTCTTCACACTTTAAGTTTTAGGATGGTACCTTAGTTAAAGTTGCTTTTTCTGAACAATAAAATTATGAATAGGTCAAAATAGGTGACTGCAATCAATCTTCCAACTCACCTTAGTCAGTAATAATCCATTTGTCAATACTAGATTTAGTAGTCCTAATTGTTTTTATACCAGACTGTTTTGATTAGTGCATTTCTCTTGCTTTTACTCCCATGATACTTAGTTTGTAAACACAGAACAGCCTGTCTTAATACGTAGAGTCACATCTGTGAATGTCACAATGCTAAAAAACGTTGGCTCTTTTCAGCAGCTGCAGCTGTTTTTAAGGTCTTCTCTTACAGAGAGTCTTACTGGGCTCATGGTTTCAGTCCATGGTCAGCTGGTTCTAGAACAGAAACAGAGTAACAGAGGTTAATGATAGAGAAAATGTTGCTCAACCCATAGCAGAAGGAAAAGGCGAAGTGACTAGCCAGGGAGGGACAATTATACCCTTCCAGGTCATGCCCTCTAACCAGGCCTTACCTTCTAAGAGTAAATCAGCTATGAACTCACCTGTGGGCCAACCTGCTGATAGGTACACCACACTCATGTTCCAATCACCTTCCAAACATATGAGTCTTCTAGGGGACATTTTGAACCTAAACCACAACATTCTACCCTGGCCCACAAAGGCTTGAGTCCATCTCATAATGCAAAGTGCATTTAGTCCATCTCTAAGATTCAGTGGCATTTTAACAGTTTCAGCATTGCTGAAAAGTCCAAGTATGAAGTCTCCTCTGAGACTCAAAGTATACCCTTAGCTGTCAGTCCCTGTAAAAATCAAGAAGAAAATTAAAAATTTCCAATGTACAATGGCACAGGGTAAACATTCCCACTTCAAAAGAGACAAATAAGGAGATAGATAAATCAGAACAAAGCAAGCCTGAAACCTGGCAGTACAAGGCAAATATTAAATCCTATGGTTCCACGTCCTGCACCTAGGCCAAGTAATGATAAGATGTCAGCTCCAAATCACTCCCATGTGGTATTGCAACTGACATCCTCATGGCCTCTCTCTGCTCACTGCCTGTGGCTTTCTACAGCAGAAATTTTACACTCCTGAAATCTCCAACTTCCTGAGGTGTCCACTGCACTGTTTGCTTTACACTCACAGATTCTCACTGCCTTCTCCAGAGCACACTTGCCTGTCTCTCCAATGCTGCCTTCTGAAATCTGTGTGGAAGTGTTGCTGACACCATAACTCTTTGAGTTCTGCATGCCTGAAAAACCAGCACTGCATGGATGATGCCAACATCTGCCACTAGCTCGAGCCCTAGCCTGGCCCCCTTGAACTATGATTCCAATAGTCTCTGCATGCCTGGGTGGCTAAATACTGTGAAAGAAATCCCAGGGAACCAACACTCTAGTCAGCCTTTCTCCAGCAGGCGACCCCGCAGGGGGCTCAGCTTTACAGTTTTGCACCCTTGAACCAGTAAATAATGGGGACTTGCTGACTATTGAGATGCACTCAAGGCATCTGTCCTATTATCCTTTCGTAAAGTACTTGGCTTGTTTTTAATGTTAATCTTTTTAGCAAATATGCTAGTCTTTGACCCAATGTTGCACATGCTTCCTTTCTTGCCAAACTACAAACGTTTTACATCATAGAGCTCTACAATTTGTTCCTAATTGTCACTGTAATCTGGCTAAAGTCAGCCAGTGGTAACTATGCCAAAGCCTGAACATTGAGGTGCCTTGAAAATTCCTATGCCAGATTAATTAGCCCACTGTCCTTAATCTCACTCTCCTGCAAAATCTCAAGACATGGGCAAAACAAAGACAAATTTTCTGCCAGGGTGTAATGTACATAGTCTCTAGTCCAACTGCTAGTGGAGTCCTTCCCCTGTCAGAATTGCCTGAGCCTGGACTTTATTGTCTGTACTCCTATCGGTATTCTGCTCTTATGAGCTCTGAGCAGAGTCTCCCATCAAGCTCAATTCACAGTATTTGTTTCTGTAGCCAACATCTCTAACTTTTTCAAAATTTTCCCATCAAGCAGTTACAAACGCTCCTAAACCACATCATCTGGTATATCGCAGCAAAAACCTATTTCTCTGGTACCAAAATCTGTATGAATCACTTTCCTGTCACTGAGACACAACACCAGATACCCACAATTTAAAGGAGGAGAGATTTGTTAGCTCATATTTTCAGTCCGTGGTCAGGTGTCTCCAAGGTAGAAACAGGACGGCAGAGGGACAGGGCAGAAGAAAAGGTGCTCAACCAATGACTTCTAGGAAGCAAAGTGAGAAGGAATTGGGTGGGGGCGGGGGGAGATACACCTTTCCATGTCATCCCTCCAGTGACCTGCCTCTAACCAGGCTCCACTTCCCAAGAGCAAGTCACCACCCATAAATCACTCACCTTCCAAACATATGAGGCTTTGGCAGACATTTTTAGATTTATACCATAATAGTCTTGATTGTTACACATTATTGGCTAGATGAATTTGATTTAATTTTGTAAAGTGAAGAAAAAAATATTGACAACCATACTGTAGGTTACTACTGCACAGAGTGTATTTGTTAATATTATATGCAGTATATATTAAATGTACTTAATAACATTTCATTTTCCTCCCTCTTAACAACATTAATTAGGCAATGAGGTTCATATTTTCTGTTTCCCTTCTGTTGGCAGAGGCAAAGGACCTGAAACAATTTGTGAAAGTAATGATTGATTTGTGTAGAAAATGCAGACCTTTATACGGGAACATTCAGGGTTTATGACATCAAGAAAGTCTGGTCAGGACAAATTTTTTTGCTCCCTTTATCTTGTGGCTTACTCTATAGTTTTCCAGTAGTCAATTTTGAGAAGGGCATTAAGTTCATTTCCCTGGCTGTCCCTGAGGATCTCAGACCCAAAGACTTTATTGTTTTATTGATGCTGGCAGCAAGAGAGCTTACAGTATGTAATGACTCATCTTCAAATCTTTATCAAAACACTGTCTATTTTCTGAATTAGAATAAAAAAGAAAGTGAGTCCTTCTTCAAAAAGCTGCTTTCAATTGAGATTTCTTTTACATTGCTTCCAATCACCAATACAAATGACACTGTTTTTCCCAGACGTATGTATATATTGACACGTATATTTTATCCTGTATTTAATGTCATTGACTTTCAAGTAATTATTACATTTATACTTTTATTTCATCCTTTGCATTTTGTGCAACATCGTACAAAACTTTATGTTAGAACATTGTTTTCATGTAATCCTTGATGCTCTATGCCCTTAGCACTTTTTAATCATTGGAGATAATCACAGGAAGCATCAAATAATCCTTGTAACTTTTTGTAAAAGAAAGAGGAAATTGAGATAACAAAAACTTTTTGAAAATATATTATTAAAGTAATCAGAACTTCATTTAAGCTTCAAATATTTTGCAAATATTGGAGTTTAGGTTCCATATGCAATATAAATATTAATAAATATTTAATAATTTGCTATGCATAACAACCAGATGAAGTGAAATTTAGATAACATAACCAAGGTACAGAAAATTAAATTGAAATGCAATGTACAAGACTGCACATAATGTGTCAGAACAGAGATTCCATATGTTATATTCATAACATGAGCAGGGAAATATGGAAGATAATGATAAAATATTATTACATGTCCTGGAAGTCTTCACCGTGTAATATCTTTGGGTCTTAAATATATTTGGTAAGAGTAGTACATATTTGAATCATATAGACCTGAATGATATAGACCTTGGTTCTGCCACTTTATACCTGTGCAGTCCTGGTCAAATTACTTTACCAATTTAATATTTTATTTCCTTCTCTACAAAAATAGAATTAAAAATTGCATATTCAATAAAGTTTTGTGAGGATCAAAGTACAACATATAAACTGTCTCCAGGATAGGGTTAGGACCTGTAAATTAAAAGAAAATAATAATTATTATAAATGATGCCAAAGTGCGTAAGAGAAATAGATGAAATAGAAAATGTTCCAAGAAGATTGTGTTTACCTCTGCCAATTGAGTGATAGTGAGTGTTAAGAGTTTAAGATAAGAGATAGGAAAATAGGAGCTAAGGATGAGGAGGCATTGGCATGTCATTCAGCATAGTTTTATTTTATTATCTCTGACCATTAAATAATTAAAACCTACAAAAGTGCTGGGGGAAATAAAAATAAGCTACAGAAGTAAATGAAATAGCCCAACTCAATTACAAATTAAGGGGATACTCATGCAGAAGGATGTGAAAGAGATAAAAACATATTTTGTTACTTTTTTATTATGGAATATAATTGACCAATAAAGTGATATATATATATATGTTTTGACATCCATATATTTATGAAACAATTGCTATAATGAAGCAAGTTAATATACCCAGCCCATCATGTAAAAACAGAAATTCTTAATTTACTAAACTTAGAAACATTTTATAATAACATAAGTAAAAAATACTCTTAAACAAAAAGAAAAATGTGCTCAGCACAGCACTGCAAGAGACAGATTTAAACTAGAGATTTCTTGATACCTCTATACAGTAATACCTTTTTTTTTTTTATGTGGGTACTGGGGGTCGAACTCAGGACCTCACACGCTAGCAGGTGCCCGTGCTGCTGAACGATATCACTGGCCCTTTTTTTGTATGTGGGTTCCAGGAATCGAACTCAGGACCTCACACTTGCCAGGCAGTTGCTTATGCCTCTGAGCTATCTCACCAGCCCAGTAATGCATTTTTAAAAATAAAAACTTACAATGCCATGCATACGCTTTTGTAACTTGCTTTTTCACTTAGTGGATTTTAATGGACACATTTTACCTTCAAGAAATTTGAGGTAAGGGCTAAACAAAAATACAAACAAAAATTTGAACTTAAAACTATAGGCTATTTGGTAAAATTATTAAAATATATACCAAGGAGATGAATAAACATTTATTAAATTAGATACAAGCTTTAAACAAATAGAGAGATAAGGTTAATGAGAACTGGCTGTATAGGTTTCTAAAATAAATTGTGAATAAGGAAAGAAAATACTCATAGAATTAGAATCAGTATGAACTCATTGTCACAGATATTTTAAATAAATAGAAAATAGATGTTGAATTCTAGATAGATAAATAAATTATGGTTAAATACAGATAATTTTGATAATTGTGGGCACATGGATTAGTAGATGTACATATATTTATTACCTCTGTCCACTGAGAAGGCTTAATATTTATAGTACTTCATACCAGTGAGCGCAACTACTGCTTGTTATCTTATTTTCTAGCCACTGTTCTACAATTGAAAAGGTTTCTTTGAATTGGTTCAACCTTTCTTTCAAAAGGTCCTTTTGCTATAGGTTTCCTTATAGCAATATTAAATAAATCCATGGCCACAGCAGGGAGAATTTTAGGTCCACCTCAAACATCTTAGCAAAGCATGACAGAGTAAAAAAGAATGGAAGCATGACAAAAGATACAGGGATCACCCTGAATTACAGTCTATGGCCAAAGGAGTTGAATAATAAAATAATGAAAGTGTTGAAATATAAACAGTTACATATACTAAATTACATAAATTACATATTACGTACATTTTAGTTACATATACTAAATTATCCATGAATTCTTATTCATACTAATGAATATTAAAGAATTGAATACATGGAATTTGAGAACTCTTCCTCATATAAGAATTCCAATTTAAAAAGTTAGAAGAAAAGAGGGAAAGAGGAAACTACCCATATGTAAGTATGACATTAATTGTTGCAGACAAGAATCAAAACTGGTTGTTAAAATTAGTGTACAGGATATACAATATGCTATCACCCTACTGTTTAATAGAACACTAGGACTTATTTTACTTGTCTCCCTATAGCTTGTTATCCATTGACTGCCCCTTCCCCATTTTGCCTTCTTGAATACTCTATCACCTTCTGCTGCCCACCACTTTATTCACAGTTCCTATGAAGTAATTTCTTTTCAAATCCATGGATGAGTGAGATGATGTGATATTTTTATGTCCTTTTCCACTTAATAGCTTCAAATTCCATTCATACCAATACAAATGATAGGAACACACTTTTTAAATGACTGTATAGAGTTCCATTGTAAGAAAGGATATGGAATTGTTTTACCAAAAAGAAACAATACAAATTTGAGAGATAAATATGTTTACTTTGATTAGCACATTACAAAAGGTGTACATGTATACAAACATTGCCTGGTACCAACCAATACGTACGATTACTATGGGTCAATTAAAAATATGATTTTTTTGGCCAGTGAGATAGCTCAGCGGCACAAGCGCCTGCCTGGCAAGCGCAAGGTCCTGAGTTCAACTCCCAGTACTCACATAAGGAAAAAAAAAAAAAGGCTGGTGATATCACTCAGTGGCACAAGAGCTTGCTGGCAAGCGCAAGGTCCTGAGGTTGACTCCCGGCACCCACATTAAAATAATAATAATAATAAATATATGTATAATATATGTACATATATGATTTTTTTAGAAGGAAGTGGATGAACATTTGAGAACCAATGGGACATTTGGTAGGTTTCAACAAATATACCTCAAGATATGTATCAACAGGACATTTGCTAAGTTTTAACCATGGAAATCTAAAAAGGACCCCAGAAATAGCAGAATAAGGATCAGTGTATATGTATGGAAATAAAACCTGACACTGTGTAAAGATCTACACAGACTTATTAGAAAGAACAATGTCTGGTACCCACACTGGGCACTAAACAGCAGGTCTTCCCACTAATAAGACTGGAAAAACTCTTAATTTTTCATACAAAAGTTTAGAAATTCAGAAAGGCCATATTTAATTAATTGGAAATAATTAGCTGTTTTGGTATTGTTCCACAGTTCTTAACCAATTATAAGATCAAGAACTGAAAGAACAAGCTATGACTAAGTAATTTAACTGAATTCAGGAAGATAGACCCAGAATATTTATAGAAATAAAATATCTAACACATAATAATGAAAATTGTACAGTGTTTGGCATACAATCAAAGACTATTATGCATTTTAAAGGGGAAATATAGATCATAAAAAGGAAAATAATCTATTGAAAGCAACCCAGAGGTAACACAGGTTAGAATTAGAGGGAAAGTATTTTAAAGTAGTTATTATGAATTTACTCCATGTGTTTATGTAAAGAATTTGAAAACATAAATGATGTTTCAAAGCTAAACTTCAATTATAAATAATAAAATAAATAATAAAATAATGTCCAAATAATAAATTGAGAGATGTACTTAGTTAACATAGAGACTCAAAATAAATTAAGACGTTAATTCTTACCATTTTTATTTTAGATTTAATAAAACCTTGGAATCTTATCAGTCTTGTTTTCAGAAGTGAGCATGCAGATTCTGAAATTTATGTGGAAATGCAAAAGATCAAGAACATTCAAAACAACTTGGAAAATAAGACCAAACTTATTTCACTAATAATTTCAAGATGTATCAAAAAGCTGTACTAATTAAAAACATGCAAAGGTTTTATAGAGATAAACACATCAGTGAAATAGAGATTCAAGAAATAGACTGAAACACTGAAAGCCACTCATTTGTAATAATATGTGAGGATCATTCAAACCGAATAAGAAATCAAACACCCAACATAAAAAAGAACATTGGGATAGATACCTCAGTGGAAAAGTTATGAGGCTAATGTGTGCACACAGTCAAATATAGCTTAAAAGCAGTATATATTATGAACAATACATTCTTGCATGATTTTGTCATTACACAAACATGAAGTATACTTACACAAACTAAGATGGCTATCATTATGAGATATAATCTTTTGGGATCATTGTTGGATATACAATTTGGCTTTGAGCAAAATACTGTTACTGTACACATGACTGATTAAGGAGATGCAAATTTTAAACACTTGTTAGTACAGTTTATGGTGCAAATGTGGAAGAACTGAAGCTGTTCTATAATGCTTGTTGCAGTGTAAAATGGTATAACCATTACAGCAGTTTGACATTTTCTCAGGTGTTTGCCCAAAAGGAACACAACACATGTTCATGCAAAGACTTGTGCACAAATGATTATAAAATATGTATTCTTAATAAAATTAGAATATATATAAATGCCAATCAACAGGGCAGTTGGAGTGACAATTCATTATATCTGTCAGAGTTACCATCTCACAGAGTATGTACAAATTGGCTAAACACTTCTGGATATATTTGTGAAGGTTTCCCAGATGAAATTAGCATTTTGAGTATCTACATTGGGAACACTAACTTTCTTTCCTGTGAACTGGCATTATTCCAACACTGAAGATTCAAATAGAAAGAAAAAGATGAAGAAGGAAGTTGCTCTCTGCCTAACTGCTTGAGCTGAAATATTGCTCTTTTCACCTGAACTCAAATGGGGACTTAAATCAACATCTCTCCGCTTTGCAAGCCTCCAGAGTTGGAATTGGACATTCTTCAGTGGCTCCTCTTGTTCTCAGGTCTTCAAGTTTAGATTGAAACTATACCATTGTACCCTGGGCCTCCAGCCTGCAGATGGAAATCTGTGGTATTAATCGGCCTCCATCACCTTCTAAGCCAATTCCTTATATCTATCTCTCTATGTCTGTATCTATATCTATATCTATACCTATATCTATCTATCTATCTATATCTGATGAACAGAAAGTGGTATATCTGTCCAATATCTCTACAATGGAATAGCACTGAATAAATAAAAATAATTAACTAGTGATGTATCCAATAAAAAAGGATGACTATTAAAATATGCAGAATAGACATTCAAATAAAAGATTACACACCATATAATTTAATATACACCAATTTCTACAAAATGAAAACTAATCTATAGTGACAGCATTTTTTTTTTGTGGGTACCGGGGGGTCGACCTCAGGACCTCGAGTGTCAACAGGCACCCGTGCCGCTGAGCGATATCACCGGCCCCTTTTTCGTATGTGGGATCCAGGAGTCGAACTCGGGCCCTCGCGCTTGCAAAGCAGGCGCTTATGCCGCTGAGCCATCTCACCGGCCCGAGTGACAGCATTTTAAAGAGAGCACTAATAACAGTGATGGTGGAACCGGGGATATAGCTCAGCAGCATGGCACCGGCCTGGCAAGCGCAAGGTCTTGAGTTCGATTCCTGGTTTTAAAAAAAAATGATAGTGAATGGCATTCTTGCTCTTAAAGTTTAATCCAGATGTTATACATATTACTTTCATTCCCATTTTATTACCAAAATAAGTTATATGGTGCACCAAATGTTAAGAAGTAAGAGAGCATAACCATGTGCTCAGAATTTGGGAGAATGGAAGTGTTTGACAATAAATTTAACAGCTATAACTTTTTGTTAACTCAATTTAAAGTTTTATCCTAAATGTCAAGGAAAGTTGCAACTTAATTGAAATGGTCTATACAGGATAGAAGACATTATGGTGGGGGGCCGGTGAGATGGCTCAGTGGCTTAAGCACCTGCCCAGCAAGCGCTAGGGCCCGAGTTCGATTCCCGGAACCCGCATACGAAAAAGGGGCCAGTGATATCGCTCAGCGGCACGGGCGCCTGCTGGCGCGCGAGGTCCTGAGGTCGACCCCCCGGTACCCACAAAAAAAAAAAAAAAGACATTATGGTGTTCAAGAAGGTGGATACACTACTACTGCATATTGTCTGTTACAATCTATTCCCAAAGTTAACTTTTTTGAATTTGTGCATATTTCTGAACTTTTCTCCCATTCTAATATGCAGTGTATCATTAAAATAAAAGTGTGTATGCATACTTTTTGTTTTAGAAGTAGACACAATAACTTAGAATTAAATTTAATCATATTTCAAAATTGATTAGTTGGTGCCAAGAAGGATAATTCCATGTTGGGGAACCTGGGTTTAAATATCTTTTAGAAGTAGCGTTAAGATAATACTTAGATTGCAATGCAAAATAAGTTGAGGGCTTCATCAGCAGTATTTTGTGGTCACAGATGACTAAATTTAGAGTTGAGTAAGGGCTGCCTCAGCACAAATTTATCCGACTTCTGTCATGTCATTGTCAGTATGCTGAAATCCACATGTGTATTTTTTTCTGATTTTAGGCAGAAGCGAATATTACATTCAGAAAGAAGATCTTTTACTGCTTTATTACTGCATAATGTCCTGGGTATATTTGATATTGCTTACAGCTCCAATACACCTGTCACTGCACTTCACTGCTAATACAATGACAGCTCAGTAGTCACCTGTTACCAGCCAATATAATACAATGCTGTCTTTCTCTAGTCATTTTGAGTTAAAGTCAGCATTAACTTATTCTGGATTAGTTTTCTCCAGAGATGCATATTACTTATAAGTTTGAGTATAAAGAGTTGTAATGAGTATTTCATGGAAGCGTATATGTGCATGCTATTTTTATTGTTTGAGATTATAACCTGGTCAGGAAACAGAACAGAAAGTTTTCGAAATGGCTTGGCTTGATAATGACCAGCTTCCTCAGGCTTGCATTAGCAATAGAGTTATATAAGAACATTTTAATTATTTTGAATTGAAAAGTAGCTTAAAAGGAAAAAAAAATAGCTTATGTGGAGAATATACAGAGTTTAGGCGTAATGGTTATGTGCTTTTGCAGTCCTCTTGAGCCGGTCTAATTATAGTCAATTTATACATTAAAGAACTATTACTAGTGATAACACTGGGATTAGAATTCAAGTATTCAATTTTTATTTTTCATATATATGTAGACTCAAAACTTACAGTGAATCTTCAAAAAAAATTCTTACAGTTGAAGGCACCTTTCCACAAATCCCTCTCAAAATCCTCCTCACGTCACATACTTATCCTGCCATGCTTGCTAATTTCCAAAACACTTCAGGAAGTCCTCCTTTGTGCGTCTTTCCTTGTACTGTTGCAGGTGACTCGATGTCCTGAATCTATCCAACATGTATATATTTCATGGCCATTGTTGACTTTGCAGAAGAAACAAAAGTCTCATGGAGCAGGTCCAGTGAATACGGTTCATGAGGACACACTGTAATGTTTTTAGGAGCCTGCATTTCCATTGGATGGCAGCTGGCAGCAGCATTTGTCACATTTTTTTTATCATATAAAGACATGGAAGAGGACTTCTAAAACTGTTTCAGAATGTCTTAAGAAGCATGGGATGAGTGTCTACAAAGCAAAAAGGAGAATTCTGAATTGGGTTGATGGCAACGTGTCTTTTACTGTAACAGTTTTTTTTTTTTTAATTTAAACATTCACCATGTATTTTGATCACCTCTTATATCTTCTTTTAAAGATATAGAATAAATGTAATTATATATCGAAATTTTTGTTGAACATTTAAAAGTGAGGGTAGAAAAAATAAGTGATTCTGTAAAACTTCAGAGGGTGGATGTCAGCGTGGAGTGTCAACTTGATGGGCATTGGGATTTGCCTGGGGATTGCTAGGACTCTTTCTGCATGCTGGAGTGAGTCAAGGAAGCATGGCTTTGTTATCTATCTGGAAGCATGGCCCCTTCTACTCCAGCACAGTTCCCCGTTCTCTCCCCAAATGTCATGAACTCTGTAACTTTGGTCTGCCACACACTTCTGCCATAATATTTCTGCCCTGAAGCCAAACAACCATGGACTGAATCCCCTGTAACTTGTGCCAAATTAAAACCCTCCTCCTTTAAATGATCGGTGTTCAGTATTGTGTACTGGAGATGGGAAAACTAATACTTCCAGATAAATATTAACAAGACAGAGAACTCTTATATTCCAGGAAACTATATCCTGGAATCAAATAAACATCTTGAACAGTGTATCTTTGTCAGAATAGTTCTTCAACTAGTTCAATATTCTGTCCAATACCTAACATTATTTGAACATCTTCCACTTGGGAGGCTCTTGACATTTATAGTTTATAAAAGAATAATCTCCATTTATGTTGTGCTAAACATTTAATTGAGAAAATATTATGTAAAAAAAAAACAACTTCAGGTGGTTATTGTAGATAGAGTTGGAGAGTAAAACTATTTAAAACAGAGAAGAACTCTGTGAGTACATTCCAGCAATGAAATAAATAATAAAAATACACAATCATGAGGACAGATGGGGAAGAGAGTTATGGAAATGAAGAAATAATATACCATCAGCCTACACGTGTTATGAAATCTGTTTTCATATGTCTTATAAATAAGTGATCCTTGAATGAACTCCCCTTATTACACACATATGCAAGTATACACACAGTAGTACACAGTAGTAATTAACATGTTGTGTATAGGAATATCTTCACCGAAATGTTTATAAGAACTCAAAAATGTACTTTTTGTTATGGCTTGTGCCTAGATGTCTCCCCAAAGCCTCATGCAGTCATAGGTGGGGCTTTTTCAGAGGTGGCTGGGTCTACAGTGTGATGCTGGGATAGATTTTTTGTGCAATGCTAGGATCAAGGGCACTAGGATTAGGGGTGTGAGTGCTACCTGCCTGGAGTAGCCTGGATAAGATATAAAGGATAGAAAGAACTGTGGTCATTCCTCGTTGCTTTTGCTACCTTCTGCCCACCTCAAACTGTTTCTTTTCTGCAAAGCCTGTCTGCCATGCCACCCTGCCTTGGAGCCAGCCAATTTCGAACTGAAATCTCTACAAACTGTGAGCTAAATAAACCTTTCCCCCTTTAACTTCGGATGTCTGGTATTTTGTCTCACAATGAGAGAAAAGTAACTAAGATTTTTTGTACTAGTGTTAATGTGAGATTTAAAAAAATAATTGGGATTCAAAAGTGCCAATAATGAGAGCCAGTTACTCAACAATCTTCTTAATGTTTTCAAGTTTGGAATCTGAAATTTTTCTAAAAAAAGTTTATTCGAATATGATTAAACAAATATATTTTAATTTTTCTCATTGAAATTTTTACAGTTAAGATGTTATTTTGAATTTGTAAAATAATGATATTATCCCATGAAATATGGATCTCCCTGTGTTTTGTAGATAGTCAACTCTCTAGAAATAATTCATAGCTAAATTAGAAATTATAGTTAATCCAATTTTACCTGGATTTGTAAAATTAAATATAGGCTCTTACAAGAAGATATAATATCACAACATGTATACTCAATGGGAAAAAAGGTCAAATTGATACTAGACACAAAAAAAATTACAAATACGAAGATTTACAAAGGTCTTACTTATAAAATTTGATTTTTGAAGATATGATTTATGAAGAAATAACATCCATTTTCAAAATAACTGGTAAAAATATTGCATTTTGCATATAAAATATTTGTAATATGCAGCTACATTTTGTCCAAATGTATAAATTTCAGCTTGGAATATTCACTTCCCAGTAATAATGAACTTCTTGGGAGTTCTAACACTGTATGAGGTCAGAATTTAATACATATTACATTTATATACTATATATTCCAAATAGAAACATCTCTTCTTTTTGTAATAAATAATGCATATAATACACTTTATATTATAGTCAGTACCCTTCTTTTGTATTTGCTTCTATTGTTGTATTGATTTTTTGAATTTATTTTGTGATCTGAAAAAAATTGTCCATTCTCTGTTTTGTTAAATAAAGTGCAAAGTACATTTAATAATACAATATATATATATATAAAACTTTTGAAAGACAAAAATTGTATTAAGAATGATATAAAAGGATTGCTGTTATTATACTTTGAGAGTTTATAAAGCAGCTTTTTAACAACTTGGGTAAATGTATTTGATCATCAGAATAACATGATAAGGTTGGTATATTTTAAGGGAACTTAAATAAGATGCATAACAGTCTTCCAGCTAATAATTAGAAAATATACAAAAATTAGAATGATCGTTTTCTTTAACTTTGCAGGAAAAAAATCAAATACATTGTTCTGAACATCCAAAACTTGAGTGAATAAGTCAAACAAAAACTGTTTAGGAGTTGATGCCAGTTATATATCAAAACATATATAGTACATTTCACAAGTTAAAATTTTATAACAATGAAAGTAGATTTTCAGATATTTAGCACACAACTTTCTCTTTCTCAGAGCCAGATTTGTCTGCACAAAATAATATGGTTGCCTCTTATTTTTCACTCCATTTTTGACCTCTGGAAATGAACACAAATGTTCCAAACAGGAAGTCAAAATTAAAGAGTTGATTGAATTTATTGTTTGCTACATACATACCCATACATTTATGTGGATGTTTGTGTACAATACAATATACAATACAATATAATGACATAAAAAAGCAAATTAAGTTTTATTTGTTTACTTTCGTTTCATTTTGTTTCATTTCTTGAGACAGTGTCTCACTATGTAGTACAGGCTGGTCTTAAACTTGCAATATAGCCCAGGTTATGTTTACTTGTTTTCTGAGAATATCTTTATTTTGCATACTCAGGATGTCTTGATTAAACACTGTAGAGTGTATGCAAAAAATATGAAAAGGTATAGAAATAGTGGTTTTTACGTAACATGTATTGATTTCTCATGGCTAAAGTATCTGTACAATGAAAAACTAATGATTGTAGTAGAAAAGAAATCCAATTGAACTCAGTAGAAAGTTTCTAGCAGACTTTTCATTTGTTGAGCACCAAGTGACTTGTGCCTCAGTTTATAAAATGAATTACTAAAGATTATGTTGAAACAAAGAAAAGCTCAGAATACTAGTAGAATTATTAAATATTAGGACAGTTCCTTTTCCTTTAACTACATTAAGGAAATGCAAAAGAAACTAATCATACATTTATACTCTCAGTTCTCGAGCTTATTTTTTTTAAAAAAATAGCTATACAAACATCCACAGGTAATCACAAGTTTATTAGATTGTAAGAATTCAAAGGATGGTGCTAATTTCTTTCTCCCTCCCCATTTCTTCCATACCCCCTCCTTCCTTCCTTCCTCCTTCTTTCCTAAGTTTTATTTTTTGCATGAATCTAATATTATCTGTATTGTCAGAAACATAAGTATTTGTAACTTTTTTTTTTTTTTTGTGGGTACCAGGGGGTCGACCTCAGGACTTCGCGCGCCAGCAGGCGCCCGTGCCGCTGAGCGATATCACTGGCCCCTTTTTCGTATGTGGGTTCCGGGAGTCGAACTCGGGCCCTCGCGCTTGCCAGGCAGGCGCTTAAGCCACTGAGCCATCTCACCGGCCCAGTATTTGTAACTTTTGAGCATATATAAAAGATAACCTAGAAAAGGTCAAGCCACTGGGATAAGTTATGAAGAAAGGTATTAAAAAAAAGCACCTTTCATGCACAGTTTACACATACATCTGCTATGTGTTTAGATTTCTCAACATCCATTTGAACTATTTGATTCCATTCACCAAGTAGTGGCACAGACTATTACCATCTATATTTATATCTATAATGTAATATAATAGCTATCATCTTTAAGCCAGTTTTTCTAAATATTCTTCTTTTTTTAGTCTTGCACCTTTTTGAAAAATTTTACCATAGCTCTGAACATTGTTTTTCTAAGTTTTAAGTCCTTATATCCTAAGGAAAGGATATATATTTGCTAGCAGGTAAACAACTGAATTTAACTCTTAAATCTTAATTTATTCCCACAATCTGACTATCTAAACAGCTGAACTGAGTATTACATTGCACGTGTCCTAATGAGTGACAACAAATAAAATGGTAATGGGTCTGTTCCTCTTCTTTTCATTCTTATAGAACAGATACATATCTCTCTGTTAATTGAAATAGACATCTAAGTAATTTCTGATTTATATCAGTTGTTCTCACAACAAAGCAATGTAGCTGTTACATATGGAATTTTTGCTTCATTTAGCTTCCCTTTTTTATAAGAGCTAGCATTTGGTCTACATATAAGTCACCATATATAGTGACAAACATTTCCCTATTTTGCAACAGACTCTTGTACACAGTGTCACTCTGCAATTTAGCTGATTGTGTGTGTGTGTGTGTGTGCATATCTTCACCTTGGTATGATGGTGTTTTATTTTCTTCAATATGCTCTTGTTGGTAATGTAGAATATATATTACAGACTCTCACTTTTGACTTTTTTCTACACTGAATAATCTTTCTCATTTTTATTAATCCATATAGTTAAATGGCCATCTTTATGTTTTTATGTATCTTAACTTATGAAAATGACTCATAAAATATTTTTTCCAAAACATCTTAAAATGTTTATAAACTGTGATTTTACTACATAGTATTAACTTTGGTTAGTAAAATAGGATAAGGATTATTATTTCAGAGAAAACCCAAATTTATGTCTCCCTCTCTCCCTTCCTTCCTTCTTCCTAATATGAAGGAAATAATCATGGAAAAGTCATATAGAAATTTCATGATTTGGGGAAAACACTGAAATGTTTCTACATGGATTTGTCTAAAATATATTTTTAATAATGTAAATTTTAAAATTTTTGAAAAAGCAAGGCCTCTAAAACAAGGCTCCTATTTATATAGATCTATTTGTATATGTGTATGCATACAAAACAATTTTGAAGATACCTTGCTCAGCAATCAATAGCTAAGACTTTACTTAGAGATTCTTCCAGGATTGTGCATTATTTGATTTAACTTGATCTAACTTTATTACTTTGAAGTACATACTGTCAGTCAGACAAGGCAAGATTGCTTCACAGTTCAGTTTCCTTTTAAGTAAAGGCTTTAAATAACTTGGTTTTTTATTCATTCATTAGTGATCTATCACTAATTATTATATAGATATAGAAATTTATGAATAAGGTAAGTATGTATATAGAATTGCATTTGATAAGTTGAAAGGCTGTAACTAATATATAGCTCTATGAAAAATTAACAAAATTTAGTAAACCTTATTTTAAAATAGTAAACATCTATTTTCACAATGAGGCAAAACTTTATTTCCACTTCAAATTTTTTCAATTGCTTCTTTGTAATCTTTATTTTCTTCCATTAAATCAGCAACCATAAGGATAAATCATTATTATAATATTAAATTAATATGATAATCATTTATTAGAATGTTAGAGTGCTGGTAGTACCTATGAAAGGCTGAAATTGTATTTTAATCTAATTATTCTATTAAGCTAACTGAGAGTTTATTGATAACCGAATTTACACTGTTAAGCAATCTTTATGAATGAATGTTTGCTAGAAGGCTTGAAATAGATGTGAGCTAGGAGTTCAAGTGAAGTTGCTTGATTAAATAGCATTTGATATATGAAAATCAACATATTTCACATTCAAGAATATTAAATTACGTGGTTGACTTTAGTTTTCCAACATTTAACATAAACATTTTAAAATGTAGCCATCTTTATTCTATCTTCTGCTTTTGTGTGATAATTTAAGGGCCATTTTTGAAATACAGTGTATATTTCCCCAGTATTATGCATGCTATTATTGTGTATACTCTCTTCTCTTTATCATGTGGCAGATTTCTACTTTTCCCAAATTCAAGATCAACATTCATTCCTCTATGCATTCCATTAATCCTGAAACAGAAAAGGTTTCATTTGTTACTTTGCACTTTGTATATATCTTTATCATAGCCATTCTTAAAAATTTAGACTTGTCATATTACTCACCACCACACTATAAACTCCTTAAGGACAGTGACTATAATGCATGCACCTGCACATCTTTATCACTTAACAACATGTCAGATTGACTATGGTCCCACCTCACACATCAAGCTCTCTCAGCCTTTGCTGAAAATCAATTGATTTTTGATGCATCAGTTTCTCTATTCTATTCCATTGATGATGTGTCTATTTTATGCCATTACCATGCTATTTGGATTACTGTAGTTTTCTGACATATTTTGAACTCAAGCAATACAATGCCTCCACTTTGTTCTTTTTGCTGAAGATAGTATATCTATTCAGGGGATTTTCAGTTCCATAAAAAGTTAGAATTGTTTCTAGCTCTGTGAATAATGTCATTGGTATTTTGATAAGGATAATACTGATTCTGCAGAATGTTTTGGGTAGTGTAGGTATATTAACAGTATTGATTCTTCCAGTGTTTGAACACAGTAAGTCTTCCCATTTATTTGTGTCTTCTTCAACTTGTTTCATAATTGTATTCCTAAATTGTTGCAGCTATCAAATGGGATTTTTTGAAACTTTCTGACAGATTATTACATACAGAAATGCTCCTGATTTTTATGTTACTTTTGTGTCCTACAACTGTTTTTTTTTTTTTTATTACTTCCAGCACTTTTGATGGAGTTTTTAAAGTTTTTAGTCTACAATACCAAGTAATCTGCAAAAATGGAAAAAAAAAAAAAAGATGTAACTTCTTTCCTTCCTGTTTGGGTTTATTTATTTTTGTTTTTTTCTTGTATAATTGCTCTGAGTGGAATTTCCAGTACTGTGTTGAATAAAATTGGTGAGAATGGACATTCTCATTTTGATTCAAATCTTAGAGAGAAAGCATTCGAATTTTCCCTTTTGAATACTCCCCCTTGCTTTGAACACACTTTTCACATCCTCACCAGCGTTATTCACTAGATCTGCAACTTGCTACTTCTGGCTCTTCTCTAAGTCAAAATGACCATGAAAAGTAAATGTTTTGAATTTACTTTTACTTCAGGACATTGAGGCAATCTCAACAACACAAACTGAAGACATTCAGTGGTTATTTTTTAGATCTTGATTATGTGTGTGTCTGTGTGTTTGTGTATTTACTAGTTTTTTTGTTTTGTGGTTATCATGAGGCTTACAAAATCATCTTATAGTAATATCAGGTTTTTTTTTTTTTTGTGGGTACCGGGGGATCAACCTCAGGACCTCGCGCGCCAGCAGGCACCCGTGCCACTGAGCGATATCACCGGCCCTTTTTTCATATGTGGGATCCGGGAGTCGAACTCGGGCCCTTGCGCTTGTCAGGCAGGAGCTTACGCCACTGAGCCATCTCACCGGCCCAATATCAGATTATTTTAATCAAAGGGCAACCTAATTTTGATGTGAAAAAGAAACTGCACTTTTCTAATACCATATCACATTTTGAATTTTTATTATCACAATGTGTACCTTATTATATTGAACATTGTTTAACACATTATTTTAGCTATTATTATTTTCATAGTTTTGTCTTTTAACCTTCCTACTAAAGATATAAGTGACCAGCACATCATCATTACAACATCAGAATATTCTGAATTTGGCTGTACTTATTTTTATCAGAGTTTTATATTTTAAGATGTGTTCATATTACTGACTAGTATCCTTTTATTTTTGTCTTGAAGAACCACATTAAGCATTGTTTATATTGCAGCACACGATAAATTTCAGTTTTTGTTTAGGAAATCTTTCTATCTTTTTTATCTTCTTCATTTATGGAAAACAGCTTTTATAGGCACCTTGTTATTTCTTTGGCCATTTACTCTTTCCCCCCTGCATGTTTGGGTCTATTACCCAAACATAGTCACTCTAGTGTTTGCTTAGAAGTCCATGGCTAGGCCTGGGGAACGGCTTAGATGGTATTTTCTTCCTATCCCTTACTTCTTTCAGGATCTTCTTTTTGTCTATTGTTTTGTTCAGCTCCAGGATTTTCAGATTATTATATTATTATTCCATTCTCTAAAATTTCTTTCTGGTTTTACTCTCCCTTCCCCATTTGGCTGAATTATTTTCTGAATTTTCTTGAAGTTTATTGAGTTTCCTTAAAACAATTATATTGAATTCTGTATCAGGCAGTTCCTACTTCAGTTTGTTAAGTTTGACCATAGTTACTTTATTTTGGGCTATTAGAAATGCCATCTGTCCATGATTGTTTTTAATTATTGTAATCATCTTTTGACACCTGCACTATTGAAGAAATAGGAACTTATTCCAATCTTCCTTTGTTTGAGAAAGTCCTCTGGCAATCAGGGATTGTAAGCTAACTACCGGATATGGTCCTTATATCAGAGCTATTATCATGCACTGGGACATGGTACAAGTCTGCATCCTATGCATCCCTGAAGTGTGCCCGAAGCTAGGGTTTGCTGAGGCTGGCTGCTCCTAAGAGCTTTCACAAACTGGGCTATTGACATTGGCCTGGCAGTGATGCCGGATATTATTTTCACCGTTGAAACCTAAATCCTGCGTCTATATATTCCCACCTAGCATGAGAATGAATCTGGAGCTATTGGATTGGATTCTTAAGTCCTGCTTTCCTGCCTGGTGCTAGTTTTTGTTCTGATGGGCTGTCTGAGACCAAGACAAAATTATGTTCTCTATTTACTCCTCCCCTCTTCCAGACAATTCTTCTGCCTCTGCTTCCTGTGGTTGGGACATCTTTCTTGTTACTGTACCATGCCCAGTTGCTATAGTCTCTCACTTGCTTTCTTTAACACTGTAAAGCTATTTTTGTTTGTGGCTAATTCAAACTGATGTTTCTGTGGGCTGAGAACTGGAGAGATCTATTCCTCCACACTGGCTTCAACATCATCAATTTGTTCTTTGTTCCTTGATGACTACAGGTTAATAGAACAAAGAATTTTTTTGTCTTTTTCAGAAAGAAATTATAGATCTTATTGTGTAGGTGGTGATTTAAAGTAAGATGGAGTAATGCATTAATAGGAGACATTAAATACATAGGAGCTTCTAAATTTACACTGCTAAAAGAATCTTAGTACAGGACTTCATTGCATATCATTTACACAATTTTTAATGAGGAGAGAGAGAGAGGAGAAATCAAAATGGTTTATATAGTAAAACTTCTTCCCAAGGATTCTGAAACTGTCATTGGGTTCTGCTTTCCTCAGCAATTCAAACTGAAGTTTCACAAAGCATTTGGCACAGCTCAATCTTTCAGCTGGTAGAAGACTTAAAGCTGAGGGTGATGTCATATTTTAGAGTATAAGACTTGTTGCCATGTTGACACTAAACTCCACTGAAAAGCTTCCAGGGCCAGGGATATAGCTCAGTGGCGCAGTGCCTGCCTGGCAAGCACAAGGTCGTGAGTTTGATTTCTGGTGCAAAAAAAAAAAAAAAAAGAAAAAGAAAAAGAAAGAAGAAAGAAAAAGAGGGCCCCGGGATGTAGCTCAGCAGCACAGCGCCTGCCTGGCTAGTGCGAGGCCCTGAGTTTGATTCCTGGTACCAAAAAAGAAAAAATAAAAAAAAAAAGCTTCCTAAAATATAGTAGTGTTTCGTTCTGACTTGTACAAACTTTGTTGCAATTCATCTTTGTTGGTCTTTTAGGAGGCAGGAATCAGTGATATTAGAAGGCTCAATAATGCTAGAGAATTTCACATGATATTTGCATTCTAGTGCTTTGCACCTGACAGTGCAGAAGGTGAGAGTAAAGAGATAATCTGGGCATATGGCAAAGCTCTCAGCAAGAAAAGATGACTTAGTACTCATCCCAAAGAAAAGCGCTGAGATAAATATTTATTGAGTGGACTGAATCAGAAATCCTATATGTTGTTTGGAAGGGGAAGAATTTGAAGGTAGTTATAAAGCCTTTTATTTTTAGGCCAGATAGGTGAACATGCTATTAATTGCCATATGCTGGTCCGCAGGATTTTAAGACTTTATGGTATCTTTGTGTTCTCTTAAATAAAAAGGCATAACTAGAATTAACTGCTACAGTGCAAAAATGTCTGGGACAGTTGACCTGAACCAGTTCCAATCCTATGCATTATGAGCAAGTGTGGTTTCTCTTAACCTTAATTCTCTCCTCTTCCCCTGTGGCGTACAATTTGAACCATTTTTATTATTTTCTAATAAGAACGGTGAAACCAGAGGCTTTAATTACAAGTTTGGCTCAAAGTTCTTTAGGTTACGAAAGTGTGCATTCCAACCTAGTTTGCTGTTATACTTTAGTATCATTTGACATTCGGACTTCTATTTTACTGTGAAATAAAGACAAAACAAAAGGGATCATTTGTCATAACTGACAGCTCAGTGGACAATACATATAATGGAGATTTTTAAACATGCAATGACAGTATTTTAGACTTAGTGAAATAAAAATGAACTAAAACAGTTTCCAAAGTGTCTGTGAAGGGCTGGTTATTTAATTTTTAAATAGAGTTAATGTGATTAAAAACTGATACTTACATACAAATTTAAAAAGGGAAAGACTAAATGTAAAAAGCAAACACACAAAGTGCAAGTCACCCAATTTTAAATTGCTATTACATAATATTAACCTGTCAAGTTGCTATAGGATTTTCTAAATGCTCCTTTGGATTGGTTCCCCTATGGTGAATGGTGGCAGAGAGCTCACAGTCAGGATAGTACTGGTTTCAGAATATGAATCCGAAAGGAAACATTTTAATCAGTACTACTGAGCAGAGAAGGAAATGTGATTGGTAAAAGCAAACAAAGCAAGTGAGAGGCTTGAATTGTAACTGAGATCGGAACACAATGTTGCAATGTCATGATTTAAAAATAATTCTTTTTACTAGGTAGGCATCACAACATTGCAACCTAGGAAAGAATTAATACAGCGGAAGTTGAGAATCTGTATTTTTTTTACTAGGTAGAAAGAAAGGTGTTTTGGAGAATAGGAGTAGGAGAAGTTAAAAGACTTAAGTGAGATTTCTACATCTTTCAGTAGAAGTTCGGATTTTCTGTCATATTTCAGATCTTAACGAAGAAAACTTTCAAAAGGATACTATTATCTTCCATACTATTTGTCTTCCTTTTTCAACTTATAAATTTTTCCATTGCTGTTAGAAAATTAACAGAAAGTATCTTCTCATTCCTCTTCTCGGTGTAGAGCCTTTCTGAGATACAAATATTTACAGGAGTAATCACAGAGTTTAGCAGTCTAATTCTATTTCTAGGTGGCATTTCACAGAGAAGGGTGACCTGCTATAAGATTATTCAGTGACAATTATTAATCTAATATTAAAAATGTTAGAGCCAGGAGTTTTTTGACATTTTTGCTTCCATTTGGGAAAAACTATCTTCGGTATTTTTTTATTTTATTTTATTTTATTTATGTATTTATTTATTTATTTTTTTTTTTGGTGCGTACCGGGGGGTCGACCTCAGGACCTCGCGCACCAGGAGGCGCCTGTGCCGCTAAGCGATATCACCGGCCCCTTTTTCGTATGTGGGTTCCGGGAGTCGAACTCGGGCCCTCGCGCTTGCCGGGCAGGCGCTTAAGCCGCTGAGCCATCTCACCGGCCCCAGTATTTTTTTAAAATGACAAGTAAAATTTATTATTGAAACACAAGGAATTTGAATTCTTGACAGATAGAATGATTTTGACAGTACGTAATTCAAGTGGATTTTCATGAATCTCTGGGGACCAGAGAATAAATTAATTTAAATTATCTAACTATGAAAGAAGTTTTAAAAATCAAAAAAGTGACAATTGTCTGACTTTTCAAACTCTGAAGCCTTCATGTGATCACTGAGTGACCACCTATAGAACTTTCTCTTCTGAAACCATTGTTGTGCATAGGAAAACCTGTGGGAAAGCATAAGCTGTTGATACGTGGCAGTTCAAGAGGCAATATATGTAATAGAGATATTTTAAAATAAAAATTACAAGATTCTGTGAAATTATAAAGCTGCTAATTTACTTATTTTCATAAAAAATGACCATAACAACCAAAAAATCAGGTACCTTCAAGAGTAATTTAACCCAAGAGTTTTGATGTGGACTTATATAACTACTTTTACATTACCATAAATAACCAGAGTGAAGAGAGAATATTAACATAGGAAGAAATGAGATTCTCTAGACTCCCAGAATTATAAATAAAGTGTTAGTGTAGTGGTTACTCCAGAACATTACGTAAATTAAACTAAAAATAGAGAGTAAAAATGTAAAAATAATGGTTTCCAGCATACAAGGTGTGATATATATATATATATATATATATATATATATATAGTGAAAAATTATTAGAGTAAAATACACACTGTCCCTCAAAATTCTTCCTCTCACTTCGAATACACTTATCCCACCCTTCTTGCCAGTGCCTGAAGCAAGACCTCCATGCTTGTCTTTAAAAGATGTGATCAAAAATACAGTGAATGCTGCTGGGCAATGCATTCCAGTGACCTTGAAAAGTTATTTTGAATCAATTCAGCAAATCAAGGCAGCAAAAGACAGCACAACTAAAGACATTCATGAAAGAGGATTTACAGAACTGTTTCAGAAAGTGGTGAGAAGGATGGGAAAAGTGTGTTTTAAGCAAGGGAGAGTCTTTTGAGGAGGTTGATGGCTATGTATCTTTTTCTGTAATGATTTAAAAAAAAAACTGGGCCGGTGAGATGGCTCAGTGGCATAAGCGCCTGCCTTGCAAGTGCGAGGGCCCGAGTTCGACTCCCGGATCCCACATACGAAAAAAGGGGCCGGTGATATCTCTCAGCGGCACGGGTGCCTGTTGGCGCGCGAGGTCCTGAGGTCGACCCCCGGTACCCACAAAAAAAAAAAAAAACAAAACTAAACATCACTATATGTTTTGATCACATATCATATTTACCAAATAAAGGGCACTGTGCTGAAAGCCTTAAATAAATTATCAGATAGATACTATTGCTATCCTTTTTATGTTTTTTATTTTCAAGTAAAAGAATGAAGACAAGGATTACAGTCAAAGTTTGGGTGAACTGAAGAGTGTCACTTCCATAAGTGACAGAGCAAATTTGAGTGGGGATGTGTATGTTGCCTTTTTATTTATCTCCTTGATCAGTCTCAATACCTGATCATTGTCAGTCAACACGTTTACCTCAGCTGACAAGTTCTGCCCTATCAGTAACAAGAGAGCCTGGATAATAAAGGACACCTGGTATTTTGCTTTATGAAATAGATTTCTACAATAACTTTATCTTCCTCATGATTCTTATTTTTATCTTAATTTTTTCTGTTTTTTGATAAGAATCCAATGAAACATTATCACTATTAGCAAGCAGCTTCTGACTGCTAACCTGGTATACTGCAAAGCTATCATGTTTCACAAATTATCGAATTAGATATTTCAACACACCTTAAGTGATTTGTAATAAAATAAATAAAAATGTGTAACTTTAGAAATAGAAAGACTGTAACTATTTTCAACCCCAATTCATTTCTCTTAAAGAACTTTTCTGATTCAACTGTCTCCTCTCCTCTTTTAAAATATTCCAGTTGGTCATATCCTTTTATTACAGTTAATTCTTTTTTTTTTTTTTTTGTGGGTACTGGGGGTTGAACTCAGGACCTCACGCTTGCCAGGCAGGCGGTTATGCTGCTGAGCTATCTCACCGGCCCTACAGTTAATTATTTTATGTTGAAAAACATCAACATAACCTGAAGACTTCCATTAATGATGAGTTTTCCTTTCTTTGAAGTATAATTTTAAAGAAATAATGCACAATACTTTTCAAATAAAGGAAAACTTTATTTACATTTTCTGTACATTACCACATTTCTGTTATATTTAAAATATTATTCATAATATTAATAAATCATATTGACATGTTGATACTAATAGGATGAGAATTAAAATTTGATCTGAAGAGTTTCTTAAATAATATGAAAATTAATCAATGTGAATCCACTTTTTTTGAAATTTAATAATAGTCTCCATCTTTTAACCTTATATATTCTTGTAAGATTAAAGAAGGAAAACAGGGCCGGTGAGATAGCTCAGTGGCATAAGTGCCTACCTGGCAAGTGCGAGGTCCTGAGTTCGACTCCTGGTATTCACATATGAAAAAAGGACCGGTGATATGGCTCAGCGGCATGGGCCCCTGCTGGCACGCAAGGTCCTGAGTTCAACCCCCGGTACCCACAAAAAAGAGAAAAAAGAAAAGAAAAGTAAATATTTTGGATTTAATCATATGCTAGAGATCAGACAAAATTTCTTAGACAATGTCTTATGGGAAAAAGAGATTAAATTTTCATTGTTTGACATTATTTAACTTTTTGACTAGATATGTCATTTTGTGTATGTGTGTGTGTGTGTGTGTGTGTCTGTGTGTGTGTTTTGAGAAAGGGTCTCACTGTTTTTCAGTGTGTCCTCAAACTCTTGAACTCAAATAGTCCTTCTTCCTCAACCTCTTGAGTAGCTGGAAATACCGGCATTGTGTCTAGGTTCATGTCATCTTTTTCAATGTTAACAGTTTAAGAATACATATGTCATTTTTAACAAATTGTGATGCTTCTTTCATTTACCATTTACATGTATTATTACAAACATAAGAAATGTCATGATCAGTGTGTGATACTTCCACATGTGGCTTTTGTTTGATAACACATAGTACAAAATGAGTGACTGAAATGCAGTGCCAAACTACATGAGATAAGGAAATAATTCAGGAGCTCTTTACATAAGTTTTTTTACCAAAGCTTGGATATTTAACTCTGGAAGATAATGAATTCTGCCGTTTTGAAACCACGTGACTCTGTAGGTTGATGTAGATGTCTCGTTAAATGAAAAATGTGCCCTTTACTTAAAGTCATTCCACTTGCACCTCAGACTAGATTGAATCCCCCCCTAGAATCCTAATGAAGATAATGTATCCCTTTGCTTTAATTTCTTCCTAACACAACTTTTTTCAGTTTGAAGAAAATGGAGGGATCTTTTCTCAATAGACTAAAAAACAGAAAGAAAAGAAGCATTACCTGATGGACGGGAAACTTTAATAATTTCACATATTAATTAACTAAGTCTTTAGTTTGTCTCACCCGGCACAACCTGAAATTAATTATTGATAGCCAATGATTCTATTTTCTCAATAGGCTTTTATTTTAAGATGCCATGGAGCTGTTAATAAATGTATCAAATTTTCTACCTCATGTTATTTCTTTGCTAGTTTACACAAAAACTCAATGAATTTGACTCTGTTGTTTTCATAAATATTTATGTATAATATTATTTTCCTTGTAAACAGGATTTTCCCTGCCCAAAGGAGGAAAAACAATTTGTGTGTTAATTTTATCTCACTGGTTTTGTTCAGCTTCAGTAGTTATGTATATAAAAGAAGAGATTAGATAAAAGGGAATACAAGCAACCCCTGTTGCTAATGTAAAGAATTTTAATTAGCCATGATGATAATTTTGCAGCAATTCAGGTATTTTTCACCCCTTTGCTCATAGTACAAACCAGCTGCTAAATGGTTTCTGTCAGGAGTCCGCCAATGTTATTTTGTTTGGATTTTGCTGCCCCCTACAGAATAACCACAAACAATCATGAATTGTCATTATATCTTCAAATTCGAGATGAAAGACACTGTTTCTTCTTGAGATTCCAGTATATATAATCCTCGATGGTAGTTGTTTTTATTATTGTTTGATATATTTTGTATTACTTGTGACAGTTAGACTCAATTTAAAATTTAGAAAAACCAATCCCTCCCTCTACCCTTATCAAAATTAAATCTTTAAATAGAAAAATGTGTAGTGTTTTATATTTTCAAATAGTAATTTCAATATATAATTATATGTATTATGTCTTTTTTGTTTTCTATTTGGTGAGAGAGATTTTACTGTTGTGAGTATCTAACAGGTACAAATAGGCCTTAGGAATGAAAAGAAAAATAAATTCCTTTAAAAGAACAACAGATATTTGAGATCCCTTCAAATATTTCAATCTTCATAAAGAAAAGTTAAAGATTTACTACTAGTCAATATAAGATAATTCTTTCTTTGAAAATCACATCATTGATTTATCAAACAACTTTTATTCACAATATCAAATAAAGAAATAAAATAACAACAATTTGCTTTCAAATGAACTATTTGCTCACAGAAGAGAAATTAGGTCAGGAAGAATAAATCAACTACTAACTGATGATTCAAGGTATTTTATTTCCTAAATTATTTAACATATCAACATGCATGGTAGTAGCTCTTACTTATTGTATGCAACTTCTTTGGCTAGGTCCCTTTGCTAAGATGATATTTACCTATGAAGAATGTCACCGCAATCAAAGAGTGACTGGTAATAGGGATGCGCCTGCTCAGAAGCCGGAACATTCTAATCTTTGCTAGACAAGGCGTTCATGTTCCAAGGTGCTCAAGTGTCATGTGTCAAGGTGGTAGGTGTTGCTGTTCTTGGAGGATCACTCTTCCTTTTCATTCAGCTCCAGTCATTATCACGATTATGTCAAACCTGTTCATTTTTAGTGACATTAACATATTTATGTTTTATTTAATTTTTAATTTTTTCATCATTCTCTATTGCCCATGAAAGTAAAAGTTTCTTGAAAAAGAACCCCATTTAGTCTTATTCTTTAATATTTTAAATATTAATATTAATATTTTAATATTTTATGTAATTATTTGTATACTAAGTATATTGGACCATATATGCTAGCATATAGACAGCACATATTTATAATTCATAAATTTTATGATCTAGCTTTTTTGTAGAAAAACCAAAGAAGTGCTAAAGATGCGTTTTTGAGACACAGAACAGCTTATAAATCTCTAATAATAGCACATATTATAAGCAGGAAATATTTGAACTCTGGTTATTATGATTGAGATGAAGAGGAAAGAACAAATTGAAGAAATATTTCCTAAAATGACAAGCAAGAGAAATTTCAAGAGGGATATATTTTAAAATGCTAAGAGAGTGCAAGCACGTATAAAAGAAGTCTACATTTTCTACATTTTAACCAAACTCAAACAAAATGACAAATAGATAAGTACTAAAAAAATGTTTATAACATCTTATAATACACTGAGACTCACTCCATTCCCAATAGAAACTATTGTATGAGAAACAATATTCAAGAATAGTGTATACATACACATTCACCTATCCTAAGAGCTATATCCCCACCCCCAACACACCCACTCACTCACAAAAATGCATTTGCCTATGTGTCATCTCCATCTTAAATGGACAAGAATCACAAAGGAGATTTACTACCTGTCTAGAATATAGTTGAATATAAGGCTTTCGGTTATACTTCATCTTTTAGTAAAACATGAGCAATATATAATAAATCTACCTTTCTAGTGTTTTGAAGAAAATCTCATTAAGAGAGTATAATCCTAAAATTTAAGATATATTATCCTAAATTCTTCCTACGTGCTATCTTGGCCACTGATCATCTTCTGAAAATGTTCCCTAATATAAATCACTGAAATTATTATATATTTTACATTCAATTTTAGAATAAATAACTTACTTAAAATAAAATGGAAAATAAGAAAGTAGACCAGTATCACTAAATAAGAAAGTACTGATAAATAAGATAGACATGAACTAAATTGTGTAAACTGAATGCTAAATGAATAATAACTGATAATGCATAAATAAGGTTACTTAGTGTTGTAAGGTTACGTAAGAACTTGAATGTCCTTGAGTAAACTTCAAGTGATTTTTGTCTTACAAGAAAAAAAGCACTTGTATAGTATGTTTGGTTTTCTATAGTACAGTATAAATTTTAGTGCTTACTTTCGCCATTTAAAAATTTATCATGTATTTAATAGGGTAAAAGAACTATCTTGCAAATGCACGTAATTTGTCCACTTATTCTACAGCTCAGTGCCATTCTGAAACACTTTTAATTAAGAACATGAGATGACTCATTAACACTCAGTTCTAAAAATAAGTGAAAAATTACAGTATGTTGACAAAAGCCAGTTATTTTAGGAATTGTTAATAAATTTCTCCAAATTTTTTTTAAAAATATACTTTAAAATTTTGTTTCAAAAGCTTTGGGAGTTAAAGCTTCATATTTTAAAAAGAAAACATAGGGCCGGTGAGATAGCTCAGTGGCATAAGCGCCTGCCTGGCAAAGCGAGGTCCAGAGTTCGACTCCTGGAACCCACATACAAAAAAAGGGCCGGTGATATCGTTCAGCGGCACGGGCGCCTGCTGGCACGCGAGGTCCTGAGGTCGAACCCCGGTACCCACAAAAAAAAAAAGAAAAGAACACAGAATGGTGTCCTAACTAGTGATTGCCTATATACATATAAGTTAAAACTACATATTTCTGTTAATGTATTTGGCTAATAGTTATAAAGGGTCTAATTTTACCCCTGTAGCAGAAACACTAGCTTTTATGTACTAAATATATGTAAAGTGTCCAATGACTTCATTTATTCACATAATAGTTTTTGAGTCAAGCTCAACTGAATTGTCATTTTACAACTAAAACAGTTCATATTGTGGATCTATTAGGTTCCCTCAGAACTACACGGGAAATTAAGGGTGGATCCAGAAATATAATTTGAAATGCTATGCATCTAATATTCACGGTTTATCTGAATGGAAAAAAAAAAACGATTAAAATACATAACTTTCTGGAATCTTCAGATTTCTTAGAAATAAAAGAAAAATTGCACTGCATTTGGTAAGCATTTTCTTCCCTTCTTGGGAGCAACTCTCATCGTTTTTCCCTTCCCACAGCCTACCTCTATTCAAATTCCTTTGCACCTTGCCCTTGTTAGAAACTCATCTAACAGGTCTTTGCAAATATTTCTGCCTTAGGAAAACCATAACAGCCAATAGAAAACTAAAAGAAAAGAATTTTGAATATAAACATGCAGGGTACTACCAAAATATCACACTATGTGGGGGAGTGCATAAATGAACAGAATAAGATGAAAACTAATTATTTTATCAATTTGATTTGCTGTGACTCCCTAAGACAGCTTTACAGGAATGGGTACTTCAGCATTTCACATCACTCTTAGAAGAATTACTTGCATTCTGGCTGGCAAAGTCTTCCCGAAAATGCACTTAGAGTTCATTTCAGGTACTTCAAAATAAGCTAAATATTTTCTATATTAACTATGTGAATGATAAATACTTATAAAGAAATGAAAAATAAACAGTATTTAATACATTATGGTCTGTTACACTAACAAACAAGATTTAGAAATACTCAAATCTGTCTATGTGGAGAAGGATGGCCACTCTCATATACTTTTGATGGGAATATTAATTATTACAGGATTTTTAAAAATAAATTACACAAACTATATGAATATTCTGAGGCTAAATACTATTCCATCTAGAAAACTATTCTAAGCATAACGAAACTTTAGCAAGACTTCCAGAATGACAGAGTAAGGACTTATAAAAATATAATCTTGTAGGAAAGAAAAAAAAAATACCGGCAAATACTATAAAAATTAATGTTTCCAGGACTCTGGAAATTAATCAAAGGCGTCAGCAATATTAACAGTTTTTCTCTAGAAAAATGACTAAACTTGCAGTAGAAGGGTTTGTGGCATTTAAACTTGGCCTAGTCCCCATCCGCCTTTCTATATCTCTGTACAAACTGTGAAAACCAGCAGCCTTTCATGCCCTGGGGAAAATAGACTGAATTTATACTGGTCTTCAAAAACCAAATCCTACCACAGGGTACTGTCACTGTTAGAATCTGTCTCACAGTTCGAAAAGGGCCAATTTCCAAGATGTTCTCATTTGAAAACTGACAACTAGCTCCATAGAAAAAGCCCTATCTCCAGAGAATTTTCAAAAATATTCAGATGTCATGTTTCTCATCATAACTGCTCAATGCTTCAATGACAGTTGGTTCAAAGAAGTTCTGGGACAAAAACAAAAGACAACAACAACAACAAAAAAGGAAGAACTGTGGGAAAAGTGCAAAGTAGACACTGAAAATCCTCAACATATTTCTGGGAATGTAGAGGCTGAACACATATGTAGACATTAACACATAAACAGGAAAGAGGTGACAAAGTATGAAACTCTTATTGCTGACAGATATGAGATCCTGCTTAAGCAGAAATTAAAGGCCATCAGAGATTTTTAAACTGCCAAAGTACACAAGACATGCCCCAACATACACACACACAGACACACACACGCACACGCATGAACTGGCAAAGGGCAGAATTCAGGGCACTTCAGTGAAACTCTGACCAATCATCTCACTAGTAAGTTAACTGAACACAGACTTCCATGACTGCACTCTAACAAAATACAGATTTTACAGAATTAGTCCAGAAAAATCACTAAATAAACAGAAGGAAAAGCAGTAGCAGAAGCAAAACAAAGAAGCCCTGAGTATCAAAAATCCAATTTCCAGAGCTATATAATAACTGACATTTTATCCTCAATACACCTTAACTTTTCCCTAAACCTTCAGACCCTTGAGCACAACAAAAGTTTATGACTCATGTCTAAAGAAATAAAATAAAGATACTGTGCAAGGAAACAATCTCCAGAATGGTTAGATGTGCACCAGAGTAAAAACTACTATATTGCCAGCTCTATTCTCCAGATTGATCGTCCTCAAACAATTAAAAAAGAAACACCCGAACCAACTAAAAAGACCTAATTCCATGGATGCTAAAAAGGAATGAATCCTTAGAACATTAAATCAATCAGTCTCTCAAACACATACATACGTGTGCTGCTGCATATAATACAAAAGAGAAAATTGACTTCATTTCCTGTGAAATTTAACAGACGTGTTCGGAAAAAAGCAGCATGGGAAAACAATTGAGAATAAAGATTTTCATAACCTCTACTGGTACTCAGTGATCTAAAAGAGGACATTAACATGGATTAAAATTTTGAATTAATATTTAGATGTTTTGTTAACAAATTTCTGTCAACAACAGGATCTGCAAATTCTAATAGTGCTCACGATAGTAAAAGCTGATTACTTTTAGAGTGAAGAAATACACAGATTTAAAGGACACACTGATTACCTAGCACAATGAGAAGCATTACATTCACACATACCTATGTATCCCATTGTTATTTCAAAATAGAAATGATAACACCAAGAAAGCTAAAGCCATGGAATACATGAAGGATTGTTATTTTTTAAAAAGTCTAAATATTGGAAAGCAAGTTTAGAAAGCAACCGATTCACACAATAGAGCATATAGTTAAGAATTCCAGGGCTGGTGAGATGGCTCAGCGGCATAAGCGCCTGCCTTGCAAGCGTGAGGGCCCGAGTTCGACTCCCGGATCCCACATACGAAAAAGGGGCCGGTGATATCGCTCAGCGGCACGGGCGCCTGCTGGCGCGCGAGGTCCTGAGGTCGACCCCCCGGTACCCACCAAAAAAAAAAAAAAAAAAGAATTCCAAGAATTTTCCTAAGAACAGATAACATTCCAGACATTAGATAAATAAATAAGAAACTGGATTGCCATAATTTATGGAGGAAAAACATACAAAATATCTTCTCTCAACAGAAAAATAAGTATATATATATATATATATATATATATATATATATTATTGTTCTATGTACTTTAAAAGAAAAATTTTAGACAAAAGAGATTTCATGGAGTATATCTGAGCTAAGAATGCTATATGAATTAGGTACCACTCGGAGCTAGAAGAGAATCAGAGAGTTCTGCCCAGCAGTATGAACAGTGAATATTATAGGCCGCACCCGGAAGTGCCACATGTATCACACCTACCACATGATTGGCTACAGCTAGGTATCTGCCTTCTTGGCCACAGTGTGAGAAGTTGACTACCAGTGGTTGACTGACACCTTCCTGCTTAGGACTGACTAAAGCTTCCTTGTCTCTTACGTTCCAAAATTCTACTGTAGTTTATCTATATACTACGTCAGGTTGTATTCTGAGTAACAATGTATAGTGTTTTGTTATGTAGAAACTCAAGGTACAGAAGCAACCTCAGGCCAATTTTAAGTTAATTTTGCATATATTCCAAATTTAATCTAAACTTTAAGCAAAATCTATACAACAATAAGTGAAATTTTATACACACAAATAGCATATAATGATAATAGAAGGAGAGAGATAGAAGGAGATAGATGATTTTCTCCATAAAATAAGGACATATTACTTGTCCAAAATACAAGTAAGAATGGATCAGATTTAGAGAAGAAAAGACAGAACATGTAAAGTCAATCTATAAGGTAAAAAACTCATGTAACAAGATATTATGGACTCATTATGTACTACGGGATAGAAATGCAAACTGCAATTAGAGGCAATCATTTTTAGTAGGAATTACAATCAAAAGGAATGAAAGTGTGCATCAATTTGTCAAAGAGTTGAACAATGCATATATGTGGCTTAGTAGGGAAATGAAGGACTAATTTTTGTTTTGGAGTTAAAGAAACTTTGCACAGATAAGGTGGAAACATGAATTCACCAGGAAGAATGGGTTTAGAGATTTTTCAATCAGCGAAAATAACGTGAATTAAGTACAGATCAAAAAGAATTAAGCTTAGAAAATTGAAAACTATTCACCATCCTCAAAGGAAAAGGAGAGGCAGGGCATGAAGGAAGACAAATGTGGAGACATATGACAGGAAGCTAGGCAGAATTCAAAATATTGGGAGCTTCATGTTATGCACCAAGGAGATTGGAATTGATTACAATTTTGCATTACCTAATTTAATTGATCCATAAAGTATGGACCCTAATATTTCCATTTTATATGTGAGTAAAGATCTGAGAAATTAAACAAATTTTCAGTGGCACTCAGCTAGTAAATTGATGGGTCAGATTTTTGAACACACATTATGACTCAAGATTTCAGAAACATTACTATAACCACATATGTATTGAAGGTAGAGAGCACAGTGCAATAGCTCATTTCTGCAATAAAGAATTAGCAGTTCCTGAGCTACAGAATAAGCTCACTTGTTTTCTAGAATCTTAAGTGAGAAATTTATTCAAATTTTTATTCATATTTTATGTTAGATTATTTTAATTTTTTAGTTCTTTGAATATATAAACTATAAAATTCTTGCTGTTTGGCTACAGGGCATTTACATTAGCATTACTGAAAGTCATATGCAAAATAGGCTAGTAGAATATGGAAACTTTCTGATCTATAACTGAGATTCTCAGAGTACCCACACTTTACAAGAAGGTAGAGGGTCTTTAGGACACAGATCAAAGGTAACAATGCTTACAGTCATAATCATTATAGCCTCCTGAAAATCAGTGTTATAAAATTTAGATCCTTTAGAATATATGGAAAAGAAAGGCAAAATAGTGGGGTGTTTGCAGTAAGGCGAGGACAGTTACAATTTTGGAAAAACCAGGGGATACTATGTGGATTATCTCCTACCTATCATTGTGTTGTTTGATGGCTGTATAATTTCCCAGCTTTCTAGAAAAGAGAAATACCTTGTTTTACAATGAATTCCATATGAAGATATGCACAGTGCATACGTTATGCATTAAGTTACTCAGAATATAAACCACTCCATGGATATTCTGGCACCACTACCATGCAAAAACACAGTGATAGGAGCCTACTGAGCACAGAGAACATAGTGAATGTGAAGAAAGGCATTTAAGTGACAGACAATTATGGAACTGTAAATATCATCCTTTATAATTTCTGCAAAGGAATATAAAGTGTAAAAGTTAATGAAAGCACAATAAACATAGAAAGCTTATGTGAAATTTATAACTATTTAGTGTCTTAAATATGCATTAAAACATATCAACTTTTAATTGACTAAATATTAATATCTATTTAAATTTTAATAAATAAATATTCACGAAATCATAGAACAAATGGTAATCTGCGGAATATATTAGGTATATATATAGAAAGAAATAATTTCCTTCAATGATGACATGTGCTTTCGATTTTCTAAGAAAACGTCATCAGTAGGAATTCCAGCAGCAAGCAGAATTTGATTTATAAGTGAAGAGATCTTAAGGAAGGGGTTTGTCACACAGATGTGCTCAGGGTAAGAGAATTAAAGGGATATTTCTTGAGGGATTTAGGCACTCCAGGAAGAGTGGGAAACTTTTACCAGAATAGGGCAAGGGATGAGAACATATGAACATACAGTGTGACTTTGTTTCATGGATAAATTTCTATAAGGAGAATGGCTAGGATTATTGGGTAGTGAAGCTTGGTGGTAGAGCACATTATTAACATGCACAAGATCCTGGGTTGCATGATCCTACCCCTACAAATACTTAGAATATACTACAGATGTATATTTAACCCTTAAAGAATTGATTTGCCAAAGTAATTTTATTTTCCATTCCCATTACTACTATATGAGATTTTTATTTCTTCTGCATATTTAACAAAACCTGATATGGTTAGTCATCAGTTTATTAAATCAGGAAATACTAAACATACATTGTTTTGTGTTCATTCCCCTAATGACAAAGAATGTTGAATACATTTTCTAGTGGTTTTATGTGATTTTTAATGTATTTTCTCTTGAAATGTTGGTTCAGATCATTTGTCTATCATTCTACTTGGTAGTTTGCTTTTCTATTATTGCATTTTTAGAGTTCATTGTTTTTTATCCATATTGATTGCAAATATATTAGATCAGTCTGTGATTTCTCATTCTCAGATTATCTTTCAAAAAAACAGATATATATATATATATATATAATTTCAAATAGAATTTATCTTTTAAATAAAATTTAACTTAATTTTAGTTTTTATTAGTACAACTTTTCAGTACATAATGTTTACATTTTTAGTGTGAGATTGGTACATGCATATAACATCTTCTTTTTTTCTTTTCCTTCCCTTCTCTTCTTCCCCCATCTCCTCATTCCCTTCCTATTTGAGAAAGCTCTACCTGCTCACTATTACCTATCTTTTATTTTTCTCTTCCTTTATAATTTGAGTATTTCATATGAAAGAAACCAGGTCATATTTAATTTTGTGTGTCTGGTTTATTGTGTCTCAAGGTACATCCATTTTCCTACAAATGACTCCATTTTATCTATCTTCATGGCAGACTAGTACTCCATTGCGTGTAAATACCACATTTATCCACTCTTCTGTTGATAGACATAAAGGCTGCTTCCAAGATTCAGCTATTTTGATTTGTGCTACTACAAACATAGGTACCCATGTATCACTGTAATGTGATGTCTTCAACTCTTTTGGGAAGACACCAAGAAGGAGACTAGCTGGATCAAATGGAATTTCTAGTTTTAAGTTTTTTTCAGGAATTTATTTTAAAGATAGTTTTAAAATTACAGAAAAGTTAAAAAGCCAGTTCAGAGTGATTGCATAGGCTTCAACATTGTTAACTCACAATTAGCATCTTTTATACGTGTATATTTGTTAGAATTAATGAATGAACAGTAATATATTATTATTAAAGTCTATTCATATTTCATTGTTGTTGATCTATTGTTTTCTGCTTTTGCTCAAGGATTCCATTCAGGATACAATATGATATTTACCTGTCATATGTGCTTAGGCTATGCTTTCTCCTAAAGTTTCTCCTAATTTCATTTTTTCTAATGACCTTAATAATTCTGAAGAGCAAATGGCAAATATTTTGTAGAAAGAAATCCCTGTATTAAAATGTCTAACAGTTTTTCATGTTTAGACTAGGATTATGGATTTTGGGAGGAAGATTCACTTGTAAGACTTCCTCTCTGATACATGTGCTACAAAAGCAAGCACTGAAACTTCCTCTGAGAGCTTCCACCTGCTGGACGTGGTAAAGCACTCCTAAGGCAAAGGGATCTCAAACTCATGGACAGCGTGGGCAACTTTGCTAGATGCTGTCACAAAGTAAAAAGGGCTGATGATGTAGCTCAGCGTTCCTTGGGTTCGGTCTTCAGTAACACACACACACTCACACATGCACACACACACACACATAAATAAATAAATTATATTTTAAAGTTTTTACAAATTTATGACTTCATTTGAGACAGAGATGAAGCACCTGAGTCTCATCTTTCACTATGTCAGCAGGAGGAGGGACATGGGTTGGCTAGTGGCCAGTGCACCCAAGTCCCTGGCCCGCCTTTGCTCCTCCTAAGCATCCCCCTTCCAATGGACTGGGACAACTTGATTCAGTGGTCTTCTTGGCTATCTAGTGATGTTGCCCCTGGCCATGAAACCATCATTCTCCAATCCAACAGAAGTGCAGCCAGATGGGCAGAGTGGTACCCTCTCTCCTATATCTGCACTTCTGAGGATACTGTTGCCTTTTTGAAGAATAAAGAGGGCACCCTAGAGTGACTAACATCAGGATGAGAGATCTGGGCCCCCTATTTGCATACCCAATGTTCATAGCAAGCTTTCAGCCCTGCCCCTCAATGAAACAGGCCTGCAAGTTGCTATGTAAGCAGCAATGCTCAGCCACTCCTTGTGTGTTAGTCTAGGAGGGGATCCCCTGTTACCTACCCTCTTGTCCCCCAAAAAACCCTGTTAAAATAGAGATTTGCTTTGATATTCCTGTAAACTGACTCATGATTTATATATTGGCTAGAGTGGGCTCCAACAGTCCTGTAAATCTAATTGGGGTTTTTATCCTGAGTAGTGTGGACAGAGCAGTCATTTCCTAAGACAGCAATAAACACACACAGATGTTAACTGAAGAGTTCCAGAGATCAAAAGCCAAGGAAGACCAGCACCCTGTAGAGTGGACCTTTGGTGTCCAGCACAAGCTG